>JARGCU010000017.1:17500-2517500 GCA_029227775.1 Morpho helenor
CTAACCTAACCTAACCTAACCTAACCTAACCTAACCTAACCTAACCTAACCTAACCTAACCTAACCTAACCTAACCTAACCTAACCTAACCTAACCTAACCTAACCCGTCGCGCGCTAAGTCCCTTGGCGAACGCGCACCTCCAACACTAAGGAGCGCCTATACAAAGTTTGAAAAAATCGGAAAAGTGGGAAAATTTTGGATTGCAGTGGAGTGCTATACATCAAATTGTGCGTAAAGTTAAGCGCTACACAAAAGTGAAAACCGGGTGAAAATCGGACAAAAACCCTAGAAGTTATCGGTATAAAACCCAAATCTTCTGCCGGATTTTCGTATAAACCCGCGTGCGGCGCGAGATTTCTCGCGAGAAAGTAAAAAAGTGAAAGTGCCATCCTGTGTGTCGTTAGACAGAGCACACTTGTGCAAAATTTTAGATTTTTCGGACTTCATTTGGATTTTTGGTGACACATTTTCTTTAAAAATTTCTACAGTAAAATCAGTTTTCGGTTAAAAAACAGTCCAAAAATTAGTCTTAAAATTATTCCAAAAATATATTTGTGTACTACTCAGCAAGGCGAACTAGAATTGGTGTTGTGCATATTTTTTACTCTATTGAGTAAAAAGATATTAGTGAAAGAAAATTTGTAAACATTGACGACCAACACTTTGGGGGTGTTTTTCAACCCCCAAACAACATTGCTGGGCAGCGGGCTCGCCCCTATCAAAAAGGGCAGAGCCGCTTACACCCTTTTTCAAAAAGAAAAAAGGGAATCAGGATGGCGTGCTAAGATACAAGGGTGAGTGCGGTCCCGTGAAGGGATGTCTTGATTTTTACTTTTAATTTCCCCCCTTTTAATATAATTTCGCGGCAGTGATATATATATTATTAGATTCCTTACTTATCCTAGTTGCCTTATGCAAAATTTCAGCCCCGGGAGTCTCTTAGTTTTTTATTAAATTCAAAATCTGTCGAGAGTCATCCTTCTGACTGACTCCGACATAACGTTGTTTGAGGTGTTTACAATGGGAATTTTTTGTTCAACCGAGTTTTTGACCTGTTCCCGGGGGACTAGGGGGACAAAAATTTGCACATCTCATTTTAAAGACCTCTTCTTCCTGGATATAAACTTTGTTCGGTCCAATTCGGTCCAGGAAAAAACCTCGTGGCCGAAATGGGGTTATTTTTCGTGCATATAGGGCGCGGCCCCAAGGCGGTCACGTGGCCGGGAACGTGATGTCAGCATCGGTTTTTGGTCAAGCGCGAGTCGGATCGGGCCTATGACGTCACGTTTCAACTAATTTGTATGGAGACGGAATCACGCGGCGGTCCCCCCCCGCGGCGTGCCCGCCCCGTGTTGCGTCTTCTCTTCAAGTCGGTAGCGGCCGGTACCTGTGCCCCGACCCGACACCGGGTCCGGATATTCCGTGTATTCGAGCATTCGGGCCCGATATCGGGTCTTCCATCACCCCCTATTACCCCCAGAGGGTGCGACAGAAGTGTCGCAATGTCGCGCGACAGACCTGCGACATGCTTTTCTGTCAACACCCCCCCGTGTACCCAACTCCAATACCCAATATCACCCCCCGCACCCACTCCCATCCCCAAAACATGCCCCACCTAGTCCCATAGAGAGTAAGATCTGAATTCCCAAAAAAGTAATCCATCCACATCTCTTGCATCCCCCCATATTTTTGAAATCTAAAAACGGATCCCATAGCCCAAAGAGTCCTTCTAAACACCCCCACAAAAATTTTTTGAGTTTCTGTTTTCCCGACCCCGGGAAATAGCGGGAAATGTGCGACCCATGATAGCCCTAAGTAAGTTAAAATAGAATTTTCCAAATTTTAATCCGCCCATATCTTTGGCATCCTAGCATATTTTCAAAATTTAAAAATTGGGTTAGTATCCCAAAAAGTCCTCCTAAAGGCATACATAAAAATTTTTTACTTTAAATTACTCTATTACTTACTTTTTATTAAATTACTTTAGTACCAAGTTACCAACCTTCTGTTAGTAACTATGGTAAAAAATTCGGATTTAGCGCCGCTCTAAAGCGCGGCCCGACTCTGAACTACTACGTAATTTGGGTGGACGTAGTAGTCGGAGTCTCGCCACCCGGTTACGCGTAGTACTTTGCCATCTAGTTTATAGATGGCGGTAAATGCGCGAACTGGGATGGTGCAAAATTTCATTTTCAAAATTTAACTATCATGGCTCGCGCACTCCCCAAAAATCCACGGCATGTACCTCCCCTTCCCCCCCCCCCCGACCGACCGACCCCCCCCTTTTTCGGAGTTTTCCTGCCCAACTCCGGCCTCACTCTCACTTAATGAGGTGAGTATTATATTCTTACGCGTTTTTCTAAATTACATTTTCCTCCAACATAAACTGCATTAAATATTACATTAAACATGACAGACAGACAGACTCAAGACATCCTGAATCGGGCCGTACGACCCCTTCCTTCTGTGGTGTGTTACACACGGACTAAAGCGCAACGACGAACTTTTGACGACTTATTCGTCTAACATCAACGAACATTGACATATCGTGTAATAATAAATATTACAAACATTATTAGACGAGTCAGCATCACTGTCTCATTTTATTTTTATGACCTGTAGCAGCCTTTTACACTGCTGCATACTTATAATTTTGACGAGACAGCCTTTTACACTGCCTCTTTTAAATAGTCAGACGAAACTTCCCTTGCCTTAAAATGTTTGGGATTAGGACCCCAGCGAAAAAAGCCACCAACCAAAGTGGCAAATCCCCACAAAGCTCTGCTGAGCCAAAGGCCGGACCTTCAGTCTCATCAGCAGCCTTAGCGAGGGTGAGGAGGAGTCTTGGAGAAGACGAGAGTGGGAGACGGGGTTCGGAACAAAACCCCTCCGTCGAGAGAGGTATGACACCAACCCCCTCCCCGCGACGAGATGAAGACGACACGAGACTCCCATTAGAATCTCTTCAAGATGCAGATAGCAAAGTTAGGATCAAGGAATCAAACGGGGCAATAAAACAAATCAAGACTCTTTTAAGTAATTCGAGAAATTTAAAGCGTGAAATAAAAGCTGATATCGAATATCAACTCAATTATTTAAAAGAGATCTTGAGGATAACTGAGGAAAAACTACAATCCGCAGAGTCGCAACTAAAAATCATCAAGGAGAATAAAGCCCCCCCACAGAGCAACGCTGCAGAGCCAGATGGTGCGTTGTTAGAAATGATGACGTCCCTTACCAAAATAATCGACAGTTTTGGGCTAATAGACCAGAACATAGACCTCACAAAGGAGATTAAGGAGGGACTGATAGAACAAAATAACCTTGTAAAAACACATATGAGTCACACAGCAGAGATCAAAGAAGAAGTGGGAAAATTGCGAAAAGAGCATGCATCTTTAGCAACACATAATGCGAAGCACACCTTGGAAATAAAAGAAGAAGTAGGTAAACATAGCAAGGAGCACTCCACCCTTATCCGAGAAAATACACAGCATACCCTCGACCTCAAAGTAGAACTGGAGAAAAAGACAAGCGAACAAGATAGCGTTACACCCACGTACGCAAGCGTCGTGGCGAAAGCAGCCGAAAAACGCAAGATCCCGACACTCCATTCAGTGGCGATCTCATCGAAAGACGAGATGAAGTCGGGGGAGCAAATCCTCACCGAACTAAGAGGTATAGTTAGAGCAAAGGAGGACGGAATAAAGGTGGAAAATGTGAGAAAAGCGAATCACCGAAAGGTTATTCTTGGGTGTCGCTCCAAAGAAGAGAGGACGAAAGTAGCGGAAAAAATTAAATCGGCCGGTGGAAACCTCGTTGTGGAGGATATACAAAATAAGGATCCGCTCATCGTGCTGAAAGATGTCCTGTCCTATAATAAGGATGAGGACATTATCACCGCACTGAGGAACCAGAACGACGAGGCTTTCAAAAATATCACAGAAGGGGACAATAGGCTAGAAGTGAAATACAGGCGACGTGCAAGAAACCCTCTTACCAGTCATGTTGTGCTGAAAGTTTCACCCAAGCTGTACAACACCTTCGTAACCTCCGGAGTGGCATACATTGACTTTCAGAGGGTCAGAGTGGAGGACCAGACACCACTTGTGCAGTGTTCCCGGTGTTTAGGCTACGGCCACACAAGGAAATATTGTACAGATGAAGAAGAGACATGTAGCCACTGCGGGGGTCCGCATAGGAAGACCGAGTGCGAGCAGGCTCGTGTGGGCGTGGAACCGACGTGCTGCAACTGCAAAAGGGTTAAACTGCCTGAAATGACACATAATGCCTTCAGCGACGAGTGCCCAGTTCGGCAAAAATGGGATAAGTTGGCCAGGGCAACAATAGCATACTGCTAAAGGCGCCCCGGGCAACAAGAACAGCGCAGCAAATAAAAAGACATTTGGACTCAAAGTATACAGTGCAGGAAGCAATGGCGATACTCCGGCACATGTTTGCTAAGGAGCATTAATACTGAGACTATTAGACCTAGCAAATAAAGCGGACAATGTCACCATTGTCGTGTGAATACAATAGTTATTTCCAAGTAGGTTTAAGATAAAGTATTAAATAATTTAAAGTCTGTAAATAAATAGTAGTACTAAAAGAATAGTCCCTAAGTATAATTTTATACTATTGAGGGAGTATGTCGTAATAGGTATATAGTTAAAAATATTATATAGGAAATAAATATAGTATAGACATTCCGAAGTAAGCTAGCCGAAGAAATATAAAGATATAAAATAGTTGTAACAATGCTTAATAGTAATGCTATCATTATTTAGATGTTTAAATGTGGTAACATTAATAGTAGATATTTTAAAATAGGGTAAATAAGCAAAAAGTAAATATAAACAGTAGCTGAACATTAGTCGAATATTAGTCGTAGAACATAAGTATTTGAACATTAGTCGAACGTAACGTAAATCTGAGACAAATAATACACGTCCTTCATAATACAAGTTGCTAAAATAAAGTCATAATTACAAATAGGATAGATAAATTTTGAAATTATATATGAATAGTAGCTGAGCACGAATATAAGTTGAATGTAATGCAAATATTAGATAAATAATATGTCCTTAGTAATATTCGCTCTTAAAATATAGTCTTATTGTTAAAAATAAGATAGTTAGATTAAAACTTAGTACAAATTGTATTGTAAACAAAAATTGTAATAATAGTCGTAAGATTCAATATTGTAAGAAAACATTGTAATACCCATTCAGGGTAAAACAGAAAACATAAAATATATAAAAATATTGTCGTCTTACAAGGGCCTTGATTAAGTCAGGGGAAGTGAATTATAAAAAAAAAAAAAAAAAAAAAAAAACCTAACCTAACCTAACCTAACCTAACCTAACCTAACCTAACCTAACCTAACCTAACCTAACCTAACCTAACCTAACCTAACCTAACCTAACCTAACCTAACCTAACCTAACCTAACCTAACCTAACCTAACCTAACCTAACCTAACCTAACCTAACCTAACCTAACCTAACCTAACCTAACCTAACCAGTCGCAGCCCAGCCGCCGAGCCGGCCGGATCGTTTTTAAGCCGCTCCGCGCTCTAAAAATCGAAAAATTGGGTTTTTTGTTAAAAGTTATACAGTGTGATATATCAAAAGACGCGTCTCGTGACGACTAATCTAACGGTGAAAACCGTGCAGAAATCGGATATTTTGTGCGGAAGTTATCGGTGAAAAACCGAAATTTTCGCCAAAACTTT
The DNA here is from genome assembly GCA_029227775.1 of Morpho helenor. Taxonomy (NCBI): domain Eukaryota; kingdom Metazoa; phylum Arthropoda; class Insecta; order Lepidoptera; family Nymphalidae; genus Morpho; species Morpho helenor. The sequence continues at coordinate 23,237 of JARGCU010000017.1, forward strand.
TTAGAAAAGTGCGTGCGCCGTGCGTTTTGTCGCGACGACATATAGTTTTTCGTGAATAATTCTGTGCAGCGACATCACCCGGACATTCGACAGCAGTTTTGGATTTTTCCGCTTGCGGGATCCGGAGATATTTGCCAGAAACCCAGATTCCTTTGTTCGAGTAACTCGGAAACCAGAGCAGCGAGGGAGACGTAGCATACACCATTGGGTGCGCAGCGTCTTCCCGAGTCCAGCGACATATCGCACTAGTCCAGGAGAATCCGGACGGAGGAGATAGGACCAAAACAATTTTTGGTTTTCGAGAGCAATCTTTGGACCCCACCAGAACACGATCAAGATCAGTAACATTTCCTTTTTTCTATCCCATAAAGTAGCCCGCTTCACGGGCTTTCCAACACAGGTTTAAAATAAATTTTCGATCAGCTAGTTTTTGCTCAGTGAATTTTTCCCCGCGGGAGGTCTATTTTGCCGACCGCAAATAGGCCTTGTTTTCTCTTATTAACCTCATAGGGGTCTGTTTAACCCCTTCCCGCTTTTCTAGATCCATCAGATTTAGCAGGAGTCATTCATTTACATCCCTCTTTGATTCTCAAATTAGAATTCTCTCCTAACCGGCCAAATAAAAAAGTGATTTCTGAAATTAAATTACGTAACTCTAAAATCAATAAAATCTTTTAAAATCCATATCTTCCGATCCTGTACTCCGATTTCAACGCGGTTTTCTTTATCCTGTTCCATCTCTCTGTGCCCTATTTTCTGCACAGGAGTATGGTAGGACTAGGGTAAAGGTACCATTGGTCTTCATCAGGATGGCACCTCCCAATGAGGATGAAGCAGCGCCCCTCCCCCCCTTGGCTAAGGACAAAACAGTGGTCATCCCCCTCCCAGCGTGTGCGGATCAAGTCACGGATTTCAAGTCGTTCTCGGCTGTGGTGCTTTCACTCACCACGACCATAACTACAGCAGTACAAGAGGGCAAGAGTGTGACAGCCTCCAACAAGAGGTTGATACTACGGGCTTCAGAGGAGATCCGGAGGGCAACAAACGTCTTGTATAGATGCTCACCCTCGGCGGCCCCACCGACGGCAGACAACGTGGCCGCGTCCGATGGCGGCGCTATTAGTGACATTAAGGAGCTCGTCACCAGCGTACGAGATGAACTCAGAGGTGTTAAGGCGGACGTTGCTTCGCTTAAGACGCAGGCCTCCAGGAGTGCGGGACGCACTTACGCTCAGGCAGCGTCGCATCAGCCTCTTCCCAGTGCTGCGGGCCCTTCGGGCTCACAGGCAGTGGGCACACCTGCAGCGGCACAGAAGACCAGCAAGCCAGCCATCATAGTCGCTACCAAGGCGCCTTCAACAACCCGACAAGAGGCCGTTACCACCTGGAGGGCAGCTATTAGTTTTAAAAATTCGTCATACGCACCGTCCAGAATAGCACCAATCTCTAGCAATAAGTTGAGGGTGGAGTTCGAAACACCAGCACATAGAGACGACGCACTTAAGCGTCTAGAGGGGTCGGATAAGGTAAGCGCCGAGGTAGCTCGCAAACTGAAGCCTATGTTCATTTTGAGGGGTATATCCAAGGATGTCCCCTCGGAAGAACTGGTGGATATAATAAGGAATCAGAACCCGGGAATTAGGCGGGAAGGAGTAGAGGATGGCCTGGTCCTACGATTTCTTAGGAATAATAAAAATCCAGGTTTATATAACGCTGTATTTGTTGCGGAACCCGCCTCCTGGCGCTTAGTGATAGGTATGGAACGGGTGAACGTGGACCATCAGAAGGTGCGGGTTCATGAGTTCACCCCTTTCATTCAGTGCCACTCGTGTCTGCAGTTTGGACATACCAGTAAAAACTGCAGCGCTAAGGACTCAATGCCGTGTCATTACTGCGGGGATACTGAGCATAAGGAGGCCGAATGTCCTTCCAAGATTAAAAAGTCTCCACCAAAATGTGTAAATTGCGCCAATAGGAATATTAAATTCAATAATAATGTTAGCGTAGACCATCGGGCCACCTCACGATTCTGTCCCCTTCTGTGCGCTATTAGAAAAAGGATAGAACAAAACGTCGATTATGGATACTAAGAACATAGTCGTATTATACATAAACATCATCATTAAAATTACCAGACTCATGATATATATTTTATCTACCATATTCATCAAATAAAAATTTGAATCTGATAACACAGATTCCGGTAAATCAACATAATCAATACATAAATTACAACTATCACTTCTATCAATTAACAATTCGAAATGGTTAACATAGTCTACATTAAAAATCAATAATGAGCGGCGATGAGGGGGGCTGCATGTGGCTGCGGGTCGCCGTGCGTGGCACATGCGGAGCTCCGGGTCATAGGTTCATAGAGGCAAAACTCATATAGCAAGCAAGATCCATAGAACATAAACTACTATTATTATTATCATAATTAACATAATTTTGAATAAAATATAGGCAACGAATTAGATATTATATAGCAACATAATAAATAGCTCATATGTGAAAGTATAGAACAGCAAATATTAAGTAATTACATAGTTAAAGATTTATTTACTCTATTCTATATCTATAATATAAGAATTAGATCATATCTTAACCACGCGGGGTGTGTGGGCGTGTCGCGCGGCGCGAGCGGACCGAGGGACGCTTGCGGTTGCGAGGCGCGGGGCGCACGGCGAGTGTGGCCTCTGGGGGTAGTGGGTTCACACGCATGGGACAAGTGTGGAAATCATGGGTTCATGTATGCACGCGTATGCGTGCACGTATGTATGTATGCGCATATAGGTGTGGATGTGTATATATATGTATGTGTATGTGTATATGAGTGTATGCATAAATGTATGAGTATGTGTCTATATATACGTGCGAGTATTTATATATCTATAGCAGACATAAACATATATTTGGCTATATATAAGTATAGCAGAAATAAATATCATATATACGATATAAATCATTTACTCATATAAGATAATATATCATATCGTCTCGTCAGTCAATAAATAAATAAATAAATTTATACGTATTATTATATATTGTATTAGATATATTATATTATAGTATATATATCATACTATATATGCTATATTATATAGGGTATTCATACAAAACACATATTTTTATATATAATATTATAAGTGGGTCAAATTACATAATTCAATTACGTTTACTTTTAAATTATACTAAGCGCGCGAAAACACTAACCGCATTCCAATGCTTCAGAAGTTGAAACATGGGGCGCGGCCGCTAGTTGCGAGGGGCACCTCACGGGTTGCGAATGAAGCCAGGCGCGCGGACTGGCAACGTCGCCGAGTCGGGGCGGGACGGCCAGCGTGCGGTATTAGCTTTGCCTATCCATTTATCGCGATAAGACCCCCCTCTTCTCTTCTCTTTAAGTTGCTAGTTTTTAGCTAACAACAAAGCAATTAATTGGCATCAGCGCCATCTTTAAAAGGTCGACTGTTCGGAACTAAGTAGGGAATCTAACGAACGAGAAAGTTCCCGAAAACATTGTTCTTAATATTGCAGCTTTCTCTAGTTAGTTCCGGACCTCCTCGCTAGATGGGGGCGACGTAAAATGTTTTTAATACGGTGGTTCTCACGAAATATATATTATCATATACAAATTAACTTTATATAAAAATAATAAGCCAAAGATTTAGCCCTAACATTTATTTATTCATCTATAACTTATCTAGTAATAAACCATAATCACATAAAAATTTTCGAACTCCACCCTCGGTGGGTTGAAATTCTTCAATCAGTAGCACTAGGTTTATTGTACATATAGCTTAGTCAGCCCATTTGGGCCTCTTTATCAAATATTGTCTACATAAATAGCGAAAATTTAAGTTTTGTATATACTATTATCCACTGGTAATGAAAGTAGCATCATTTTAGCTATCATCCTATTGTAATAAAATTCAATTTCATGTGACAAAATAATTGTGATTACTAACTCTAAGCAGGTATAAAGCTAACTAATATGTCATTACAAGTTTTATTATTCTGTATTGCTCTGTCTAAGATAAGTTTATTTTATTGTATGTTTAAATTTAATTTAATTTAACCTGAAGTAGGAAATTTCCGGTTTTGCTATAATTGTTTTTACTTTCTTTTTCTCTTTTTCTGTATAATTTCTAATATCTTTTAAGTTGCCGGCCTTCAGTCAGCAAAAATGGAATTGTATTTGTTTTTGTTTACAAAAACAAAAATAAATCAGTATCAGCGCCATCTGTAAAAATTTGCGTGAACTAGTTAGAACCCAATACATCACCATACTGAGGTTCTCTAGCTAGTTCCATACCCTCTCGCTAGGTGGGGGTGACGTAAAATAATTGTGATTATTAGCTCTAAGCGGGTATAAAGTTAACTAACATGTCATCACAAGTTTTAATATTCTGTATTGCTCTGTCTAGAATAAGTTTATTTTATTGTGTGTTTAAAATTTAATTTAATTTAACCCGAAGTAGGAAATTTTCGGTTTTGTTATAATTGTTTTCACTTTTTTTTGCTCTTTTCTGTGTATTTTCTAATATCTTTTAAGTTGCCGGCCTTCAGTCAGCAAAAATGGAATTGTATTTGTTTAAATTGTATTTTTCTACAAAAACAAAAAAAATAAATCAGTATCAGCGCCTTCTGTAAAAATTTGCGTGAACTAGTTAGAACCCAATACATCACCATACTGGGGTTCTCTAGCTAGTTCCATACCCTCTCGCTAGGTGGGGGTGACGTAAAACAATTGTGATTATTAGCTCTAAGCGGGTATAAAGTTAACTAACATGTCATCACAAGTTTTAATATTCTGTATTGCTCTGTCTAGAATAAGTTTATTTTATTGTGTGTTTAAAATTTAATTTAATTTAACCTGAAGTAGGAAATTTTCGGTTTTGTTATAATTGTTTTCACTTTCTTTTTCTGTGTATTTTCTAATATCTTTTAAGTTGCCGGCCTTCAGTCAGCAAAAATGGAATTGTATTTGTTTAATTCGCATTTTTTTTTTCTACAAAAACAAAAATAAATCAGTATCAGTGCCATCTGTAAAAATTTGCGTGAATTAGTTAGAACCCAATACATCACCATACTGGGGTTCTCTAGCTAGTTCCAGACCCTCTCGCTAGGTGGGGGTGACGTAAAATAATTGTGATTATTAGTTCCAAGCGAGTATAAAGTTGACTAACATGCCAACATATGCTTATTACTTTGTATTTCTTTGTCTAAGATAAGTCTACTATTATTGTTTGTTTAAAATTTAATTTGATTTAACCTGTATTTCTCTAATTTGTTTTTGTTTAATTATTTCATTGTATTTTAATTTGTATTCTTCTACCTGGACTGCGACTACGGAGATTAGACTAATGGCTCTGCACGAACGTATCAAATAGCGGGCGTTCAGAGTCAGGAAATGTCCTAAGACTGTGACTACGGAGATCAGACTGATGGTTTTGGACGAACGTATCAAATAGCGGGCGTCCTGAGCCAGGAAACGACCTGAGACTGCGACCATGGAGAGTAGACTAATAGCTCTGGACGAACGTATCCAATAGCGGGCGTTCGGAGCTATGAAATGACCTGAGACTGCGACTACGGAGATGAGACTAATGGTTCTGGACGAACGTATCAAATAGCGGGCGTTCAGAGCCAGGAGATGACCTAAGACTGCGACTACGGAGATTAGACTAATGGTTCTGGACGAACGTATCAAATAGCGGGCGTCCTGAGCCAGAAAATGACCTGAGACTGTGACCGTGGAGAGTAGACCAATGGTTCTGGACGAACGTATCCAATAGCGGGCGTCCTGAGCCAGGAAATGACCTGATACTGCGACCATGGAGAGTAGACTAATGGTTCTGGACGAACGTATCAAATAGCGGGCGTCCTGAGCCAGGAAACGACCTGAGACTGCGACCATGGAGAGTAGACTAATAGCTCTGGACGAACGTATCCAATAGCGGGCGTTCGGAGCTATGAAATGACCTGAGACTGCGACTACGGAGATGAGACTAATGGTTCTGGACGAACGTATCAAATAGCGGGCGTTCAGAGCCAGGAGATGACCTAAGACTGCGACTACGGAGACAAGACTAATGGTTCTGGACGAATGTATCAAATAGCGGGCGTCCTGAGCCAGAAAATGACCTGAGACTGCGACCACGGAGATTAGACTAATGGTTCTGGACGAACGTATCAAATAGCGGGCGTCCTGAGCCAGGAAACGACCTGAGACTGCGACCATGGAGAGTAGACTAATAGCTCTGGACGAACGTATCCAATAGCGGGCGTTCGGAGCTATGAAATGACCTGAGACTGCGACTACGGAGATGAGACTAATGGTTCTGGACGAACGTATCAAATAGCGGGCGTCCTGAGCCAGGAAACGACCTGAGACTGCGACCATGGAGAGTAGACTAATAGCTCTGGACGAACGTATCCAATAGCGGGCGTTCGGAGCTATGAAATGACCTGAGACTGCGACTACGGAGATGAGACTAATGGTTCTGGACGAACGTATCAAATAGCGGGCGTTCAGAGCCAGGAGATGACCTAAGACTGCGACTACGGAGATTAGACTAATGGTTCTGGACGAACGTATCAAATAGCGGGCGTCCTGAGCCAGAAAATGACCTGAGACTGTGACCGTGGAGAGTAGACCAATGGTTCTGGACGAACGTATCCAATAGCGGGCGTCCTGAGCCAGGAAATGACCTGATACTGCGACCATGGAGAGTAGACTAATGGCTCTGGGCGAACGTATCCAATAGCGGGCGTTCAGAGCTATGAAATGACCTGAGACTACGACCACGGAGATTAGACTAATGGTTCTGGACGAACGTATCAAATAGCGGGCGTCCAGAGTCAGGAAATTTTCTAAGATTTCAATATAATAGTTCATAAGTGTAATAATAAAGTAAACAAGTTGTGGCTAACCTAGATTAAGAAAAAAAAAAAAAAAAAAAAAAAAAAAAAAAAAAAAAAAAAAAAAAAAAAAAAAAAAAAAAAAAAAACCTAACCTAACCTAACCTAACCTAACCTAACCTAACCTAACCTAACCTAACCTAACCTAACCTAACCTAACCTAACCTAACCTAACCTAACCTAACCTAACCTAACCTAACCTACGATTGAAAAAGTTAGAAAAGCCAAAGACAGGAAAGTAATCATGGGATTCAGCTCGGAAGGGGACAGACAGAAGGTAAAAGAAAAGCTAAACAAAGACGGAATCGACCTCACAGTAGAGGAGGTCAAGAACAAGGACCCTCTCCTGGTCATCAGGAGCGTCATGGCGAGTAACACCGACGCGGACCTAATTCGGGCGTTCAGAAACCAGAACCCTAGGGTCTTTGACCTCCCCGATGGTGAGGAAGATAGGATTACCATAAAATATAGAAGAAAGGCTCGCAACCCGCACCAAAACCACGTCGTAGTCAGCGTGGCCCCGACGGTATGGCAAAGGGCGACCGAAAAAGGGTACCTGCATGTAGACATGCAGAGGGTGAGAGTAGAAGATCAGTCGCCATTAGTACAATGTACTAAATGCTTAGGATACGGCCACGGAAAACGTTTCTGCAAGGAGACCGCTGACCGTTGCAGCCACTGTGGCGACTCTCACCTAAAGGCGGAGTGTCAGAAATTTGCCGCCGATTCGAAGCCCCAGTGCATAAATTGTTGTAGTGCGAAGCTAGAGCTAGTGGACCATAACGCCTTTAGCGCGGAATGTCCCGTTCGTAAGAAATGGGATGTCATAGCGCGATCCACTGTGGCCTATTGCTAAAGGCGTCCCGGGCAAAAAATCATATATAGTACTTCAAGCAAACTTGCAGAGAAAAAAGTTGGCAACACAGGAACTACACATCGAGGCTGACAAAAGAAAAGTTGCAGTAGCTCTCGTGCAGGAACCCTATGTTGGAGGAGAGAGACTTATGGGCGGTCAGAAAGGAGTTAGGATCTTCCAGAACGCAAATGTAGGAGACGGAACTGTGAAAGCGGCAATAGCTGTTTACGATAAAGACCTTAATGTAACGCAATACCCGAAACTCACCACTAATAACATCGTAGTGGTGGGAATCCAAACTTGTGTCTGGGAAGTTATAATGGTATCCTACTACTTTGAAGGCGACAAACCTATGCAGTCTTACCTTGATCAACTCAAATACATCAGGAAGGAAATGGGCCCCAAAAAAGTATTAATAGGAGGCGATGCAAACGCGAAAAGCCTATGGTGGGGCAGTCCCGAAACGGATAAAAGAGGAGAGGATATGGCGGAAACGCTTGATCTTCTAGAGCTAAACGTCTTAAACAGAGGGAAAATTCCCACCTTCGACACCATTAGAGGTGGAAAACGCTACAGTAGCTTTGTGGACGTCACAGCGTGCACAACAAACATTCTGCACTTGATCGACGATTGGAAAGTTGATGAGAGCCTCACGAGCTCAGATCACAATGGTATGGAGATTAAAATTAAATTGCAAAAATCAAAAGGAACAACCATAAACAGGACAACCAGAAAATACAACACAAAAAAAGCAAATTGGCAAAATTTCGGAAACACACTCAAACGGCTGAAAGAAGAAGAAAATTTTAACAAAAATGGAATAGAAAATATAGCATCAGTTGAGGAAATAGAAAACAATATTGATAAGCTTAACAGGATAGTAGAGAAAACGTGTCTGGAAACCTTACCTGTTAAAAAGCCTAATGAGCGTATCTCCATGCCGTGGTGGACTGAAGAACTTGCGAAACAAAAGAGGAAAGTCACGACGTTGAAGCGTAGAATCAGAAACGCAGCAGCTATCCGCAAGCCGTCGGTGTTTCAGGAATATCTGAAATATAAAGAAGAGTACGAATTAGAAGTTAAAAAAGCGCAAACTAGTAGTTGGAAGGACTTCTGTAATAAGCAGGAGAAGGAAGGTGTCTGGGAGGGGATATATAGAGTCATCGGCAGAACAGCGCGTAGAGAAGAGGATCGACCGTTGGAAAAGGATGGAGTGATCGTGGACCTGAAAGGCTCAGCCAAGTTATTAGCGGAGACCTTTTATCCGGATGACTTAGAAGACGAGGACAGTGCGGAGCACGCTCAACTTAGGACCGAGGCAGAAGCAGTAAACGATGACGAACGAGATGGAGCTTGTGACCCACCATTTACAGACGCCGAACTTGTCCACGCAAGTAAGTCTTTTAATCCAAAAAAGGCGCCGGGCATCGATGGTTTTACTGCTGATATTTGTAGCAGGGTCATTGAAGACGACCCGGAACTTTTTCTGGCTCTCCTTAATAAATGCCTTGCCTACCATCATTTTCCTCGGCAGTGGAAGGAGGCCACAGTTGTGGTCCTACGCAAACCGGGAAAGTCGGACTATGCTTCTCCCAAGGCCTACAGACCGATCGGCCTGTTGCCTGTCTTCGGGAAAATATATGAGAAGATGCTGGTGGCTCGCCTCAAATTCTACCTTCTACCAAGGATGAGTACTCGCCAGTTCGGATTCATGCCACAAAGGAGCACTGAGGATGCCCTCTATGCATTAATGCAACACGTCCGAGCAAAGTTAGACGACAAGAAATTAACTGTTTTAGTATCATTAGATATAGAGGGTGCCTTTGACAGCGCTTGGTGGCCGGCTATTAGGGTTCGACTGGCTGAGGAAGACTGCCCCTTAAATCTGAGACGAGTCATGGATAGTTATCTCAGAGACAGAAGAGTAAGGGTTCGATACGCTGGGGAGGAATACAGCAGGGAAACGAAAAAGGGATGCGTTCAAGGATCGATAGGCGGCCCCATCCTTTGGAACCTCCTTCTCGACCCACTTCTTAAAGAGCTCCTCGAGGAGGGAGTTTATTGCCAGGCCTTTGCAGATGATGTCATCTTGCTATTTGATGGTGACACAGCCCTGGACATTGAGAGGCAAGCTAACCCCATACTGGAATATGTCCGAACATGGGGTGTCAAAAATAAATTGCGATTTGCGCCAAATAAGACCAACTCTATGGTGATAACTAGGAAACTTAAATTTGACTCCCCACGCTTGAGCATGGGAGGAATAGAAATAGTCCAGACAGAAAAAATTAAAGTGTTAGGTGTCACCATCGATAATAAACTAACATTCAACACCCACGTTACCAACGTATGTATTAAAGCCGCAGGAATTTACAAGCAGCTTGCTAGGGCGGCAAAAGTGAGCTGGGGACTTAACCCCGACATAATAAGGATCATCTACATCGCCGTTATAGAACCAATAATACTGTATGCTGCTAGTATATGGGTGTCGGCGGCCAAAAAACTTGGTATTAAAAAACAGTTGGCAGTGATGCAGCGAGGGATGGCTCAAAAGATGTGCAAGGCCTACCGCACGGTCTCCCTCAACTCGGCATTGGTGCTGGCTGGGATACTCCCACTCGACCTCCGCGTACGCGAAATGGCCGCATTATATGAAGCCAGGAGAGGAGTACCCCAGACGGCATTGGTAGACAGGGAGGTCGAGAAGACGGTGTCGGCGCTCGCTGCCCCACATCCGGCAAAACGCAATATAATCGGCATTTTGTACCTGGAAGACGAACAACAACCAGATACTGTACAATCGGAAGTTCATATATACACTGACGGGAGCAAGATTGATGGTAAAGTAGGTGCAGCCGTCTCAATATGGGAAGACAGGATAGAGCGGAAAGCTATCAAACTTGCTCTCGCCAATTATTGCACCGTCTACCAGGCCGAGTTACTGGCAATACTGAGAGCATCTACTGAAATAGTCAAATATAGGGCAAAATCCTTCCAAGTCCTAAGCGACTCTACGGCGGCTCTCCAAGCGGTGATCGATCCAGATTGTCTCCACCCCTTGGCCGATAAAATTCGGGCAAACTTAAAAGAAGCACTCCACCAAGGAAAAGCAGTGCAATTGTCCTGGGTCAAGGCACACGAGGGAGTGGAGGGAAATGAGAGAGCAGATGAACTAGCGAAGGAGGCCGCCCTAAAATTGAAAAAGAAACCCGACTACGACCTGTGCCCGATTTCGTTCGTCAAGAGACAGCTCCGTTTGAAGACTTTAGAAGAATGGAACCAGAGATACATTAACGGTGACACAGCATCAGGCACGAAATTGTTTTTCCCCGATGCAATTAGCGCCTTTGAGGTGATTAAAAAAAATAGACGTAAAACCTGAATTGACACAAATTATGACTGGCCATGGGGGATTCTCAGAATACCTACATCGTTTTAAATGTAAGGACGACCCGTCATGTGCCTGCCAATCAGGAGTCAACGAAAGTGTAATTCACCTGATAACAGAATGTCCCATCTATGCAGTAGCGAGAAATGATTTAGAGCAAGAACTAGCTATTAAAATAGAAAAACCTAACATTCAGTATTTAATAAGTAATAAGAATTGTAGAACTAAATTCATTCAATACTGTATTAAAATAGTTAAAAGCGTCTGTCGTAGGAATAAGAGTTAAAATAAGTTAGTAGTAGAAATGTAATTAAGATTCTATTAGGTTAAGATTATTATATAAGATTAGATTATAATTGATAATATTAGATTAGTTGAAATTTTACTTAGAATGTTATTCCAATCGTCAATGAACGTTAATGTTATTTTGTTTAGAACGTATATATTTTAGTTAGATTCTGTTGAAAAAACTTCGGAATAAATAGGTTAAATGTAACAGGAAAGCAAAGATGTAACTGAACTTGACCAACAATAAAAATAATGTATATTTCATTACCCCAATACTAAATAAGACTTAGATAGCATAGAAATAGAAGGGCATCCCACCCTTAAAAAGTTGCGAAAGATGAGGAATAAATGAAAGAATAAGTATGTAGAATGGAAGATCGAAAACAAGCGAGAACTGGAATGATTGACTTCGACAAAAACAGTCTGTAAATTAACATAATTACAGGAATTTATAGGTATTTAGTAGTAAGAAAAAAAAAAAAAAAAAAAAAAAAAAAAAAAAAAACCTAACCTAACCTAACCTAACCTAACCTAACCTAACCTAACCGACCGACCGACCGACCGACCGACCGACCGACCGACCGACCGACCGACCGACCGACCGACCGACCGACCGACCGACCGACCGACCGACCGACCGACCGACCGACCGACCGACCGACCGACCGACCGACCGACCGACCGACCGACCGACCGACCGACCGACCGACCGACCGACCGACCGACCGACCGACCGACCGACCGACCGACCGACCGACCGACCGACCGACCGACCGACCGACCGACCGACCGACCGACCGACCGACCGACCGACCGACCGACCGACCGACCGACCGACCGACCGACCGACCGACCGACCGACCGACCGACCAACCGACCAACCGACCAACCGACCAACCGACCAACCGACCAACCGACCAACCGACCAACCGACCAACCGACCAACCGACTTCGCTTTCGACCTCCGTCGCGTACGGATGTCTCGATGTCAATCGATCTCATTCGGGAGCGCACGCTCCACTTATGTCGGCATTAGGGTTTCTCCACCTACCTCGAATGACCACCGCCGACTTACAGCGCTACTGAGAGAGGATAATATTGAGTATCACTCATACGCGCTAGAAGATGAACGCGAACTTCGCGTAGTCATCCGCGGTCTGCCTGTAGAGATAGACACGGAATTTATTAAAGAGGACCTTAAGTCCCAAGATCTTCCCGTCAGAGAGGTACATCGTATGTACCATTCGCGGACCAAAGTCCCCTACGAACTTTGCCTTGTTGTGCTTGATTTGTCACCTCAGGGCAAAAATGTCTTTAACGTGACATCTATATGTAGATTATCGAAGTCCCACGTAACCGAGGCGCGATCGGCCAATGCCATCGCTGCCAGCTCTACGGGCACTCAGCACTCCTCTCTGCTGTCTCCCTCCCCGTCCCCCAGCCCCCTCCGGCATTAAAACAAAGCCAATACAGGTGGCACAGGTGGCTGCCAATTCAGTAAACAATACTGCTAATAGTTTCGTGGAAGACATGAAGCTTATTAGCTCTATTGTTGCGCTTATCAACGTAAACGAACTGTCGATACTAGCAAACAAACTGAGGAATAATCCTCAAGATCGTCTGTCGGCACTTCTCGAGCACCATCGGCTTATTGAAGTAATTCAAAAAATAAATGCCTAATATGGATAGTACACCAAAAGGCAGAATTAAACCGAACCGACTCTCCATAGGTCTGTTCAACGCAGACGGTCTTTGGGATAAAATATACGAAGTGCGCGAATTTATGGCTGCGTACCCGATCGACATCCTCTTAGTGCAAGAGACATTCCTGAAGCCTTTCCATCGCGATCCTAAGATAGCAAACTTTGTCTTAATCAGAAATGACCGACTCACAGGCCCTCTTGGAGGCACAGCAATTTACTACAGGAAGTCTCTTCACTGTACTCCTCTAGATCCCCCTCGACTTACTAATATCGAGGCCTCAGTATGTCAGTTAGGGATGACCGGCCATCAGCCGATCACATTAGCATCAATCTATCTCAGTCCGTCAAAAACTCTCTTGGAAAGCGACATTAGGACTTTGTTAGGACTTGGAGACGCCGTCTTACTAGGCGGTGACGTCAATTCAAAACATAGTCAATGGAATCGATCGTCTCCAAATGCCAATGGCAATCTTTTACATAGGCTCAGCAACTCTGCGTTCCTGAACTTTGATATTCTGGCTCCAGACGAGCCCACGCGATACTCTCGGCCTACCCATCCCATTCCGACTGCCAGTACCATCGACATGGCACTAATCCAAAATATTACCCTTCAGCTACATAGCATACAAGTCATTCATGACCTAGACTCGGACCACCGCCCAGTCTTACTTCAGCTAGGACCCCCTCCAACCGCGGTTTCTCGAAACAAAACCATTATCGAATGGAAAAAACTTAGCGAGCGTCTCCAATTTCTTGATTCAGACCACCTCAAAAAGATTTCTGACCGTATAGATTCAGTGGAAACTGCAAAAACAGCGACCACTCATCTCACAGCTCACTTATGTGATACTCTCAAGGATTGCTCTAGGGAAATTCCCGATAACTTTCGTTGTCGAGAACTACCAGATGATCTGCGAGAATTAATTGCTAAAAAACGTGCTGCCACTAGGGCACGCGACAGATACCCGACCCGAGAAAACCGGAGTGCGCTCAATAGATTACAGAAAGAGGTTAAAGAAAAATTAACCTCTTTCCACAACGATTCCTGGAATAGAAAGCTCTCGGAGATCAAGCCAGGACACCAGGCCTACTGGTGCTTGGCAAAATCTCTAAAAGCCGATGGGTACGCAGCCACCCCACCACTACTTCGCCCGAATCTCCCACCTGCGTTTGACGACGCTGAAAAGGCCGAATGCTTGGCAGACAGCCTGGAAAACCAATGCTCTCCCAACCCTAGTGTACCCGAATTCACCGAATTCCACTCCAGAGTGGAAAAGGTGGTAGACAATCTTTCCGCAACGACTCCCGAAAGCGAGCCGTTACTTCCCACTACCGGAGAAGAAGTCCGAACCATAATTAAAAACCTCCACTCCAAAAAAGCTCCCGGTCCTGATTCCATCTCTAACAGGGCACTGAAGTGCCTTCCCGACCAAATCATCCACCTACTGGTACTGATTTTTAATGCCCTCCTTGCCGGATGCTCCTTTCCTGACGAGTGGAAAGAAGCTACAGTGATAGGTATCCCCAAACCGGGAAAGCCTCGAAATCTCCCGACTAGCTATCGTCCCATTAGTTTGTTAAACAGCCTAGGAAAAATATACGAGCCAATTATCCTTGCCCGATTAAAATCCGTAGTCGATACTTATAATCTCCTTCCCAACGAACAGTTCGGATTTCGTCCAAAACACACCTGTGTTCAACAAGTGCACCGCCTCACGGAGCACATATTGCAAGGTTTGCAAACCAAGCAGTTTACAGGTGTCATATTCTTCGATGTCGCCAAAGCCTTCGATAAGGTCTGGCATGCAGGCTTAATCCACAAATTGCTCCTATTAAATATACCTGACAGACTCGTACTTATCATACGAAACTACCTCACTAATCGTACATTTCGGTACCGCGTAGACGGCACTCTGTCGTCTCGCCGCCCTATCCGTGCCGGTGTCCCTCAAGGATCTGTGCTGGCACCCTTATTGTACTCGCTCTACACGAGTGACATTCCACGGGCGCCTATTAAAGAGCGCACTCATCTTGCTCTTTTCGCGGATGACACCGCTGTATTTACCACATCTCGCCAATCTCAAGTTATCACTAGACGTCTCCAGAAAGCGGTAAACAGCCTCGGACGCTGGTTCCGCCGATGGAGAATCGAAATAAACCCTGATAAAAGTGCAGCTATGCACTTTATCGGTAATCGTTTCCGATCTCACATAGACACACCTACGGAAATTTCCCTTTACGATACACCAATTCACTGGCAACAGAAAGTCAAGTACCTAGGTGTCACCTTCCAACCTTCCATGACCTTCCACGAGCACATACGCACAGTCTGCAATAAGGCTGCGTATGTCATGGGACGACTTTATCCGATGTTATGCAAGAAAAGTAAAATGTCACTCCGCAACAAAGTGACACTCTACAAAACTTGCATAAGACCAATAATGTCCTATGCGAGCGTTGCGTTCGCGCACGTTTCAAAGGTCAGATTGCTCACGCTCCAAAGAATGCAGAACCGATTTATGCGTACAGCCACTGGTTGTCCGTGGTTCATGCGGAACGTTGACCTCCATAGAGACCTCGACCTCCCTACCATTACTCACCTCTTTAAACGTTTTTCGAAGTCTTACTTCGAGAAATCCGAGGTACACCCGAACCCTCTAATCTCAGTTGCTTCCACCTACATCCCAGTTAGGTCTGACTATCGAAAATATAGGCGTCCAAAAAGCGTCCTATATGACCCTGACGATCAAATAACGATCGCAAACACAAAAACACGTAATACACACACACAGCGTCTTCGCCGGCGAAGACGAGGTCCCAGATTTCTGATATCGGTTGGTCGTGGCTTCTTGCCACCCTTCCGTCGTCGTATTGACTAATCAAAGTCATACCATCAGCCCTCCACTACACGTCGTCCTAAGCCGTGGTCCGGCCTCACAGGAGGCACCCTTAGGACGACGTTCCCCGACGCTAGTAGAGCTTCTGCGCTCTACTCTACGCATTTCGCAACCTCGGCGATGCTTCTGCGCTCGCCCGTCCCGCCCGGTGACGCTGTAAAAGCCGTTAGGGCTAACAGCATATTGTCAATTCGAAAAAAAAAAAAAAAAAAGTGGTAAGAAGCAACACAAAACCTGCTATTACGTGATCTCTGCGGAGTCATGTACAAATCTTCGATATCTGCCACTACGTGTGGTAGCAACGACTACAACTTTGCTGTTATGTGATATCCGATGAGTCATGTACAGTATTAGCTTTATGCTATTATACTTTCCACTATATGTGGTTACAACGACAAATGCGGCACGCACCGCTTGAAATGCTGGCTATTAGCAAGATGCACTATCACTACATATTATAAAACAAAGTCCATATTTCCGTATGTACGCATAAAACTTTAAAACTACGCAACCGATTTTGATGCGGTTTTTTTTAATAGATAGAGTGATTCAAAAGGAAGGTTTGTACGTATAATAACATTCAATACGAAGTAGAGAAATACTGTAATTTTTGAGGTTTCTGTAAATAATTACATTTTTTTCCGCTTACATTGCAAACGCAGGCTAAACCCTACGAGATTTATCAAAATGATGTACTAAGTATTTGTACACCTTAAAAAGGTCTACAGAAAAGTCCGCGATGGTATATGTCTATCTCTTATGGATAACCCACAATAGCAGTTTTTTTCATTTACTTTTTACGAAAAATGATGCCTTATGTTCAAAGCAATTTTTATACAATACAGCATTAATCCTTATCCAATTGAGTACCTTAAATAAATTGTTGATTTAATATAGATCAATATTGCCGTTTACAGCATGTAATTTAAGTGAACATTTTCGGAGATATTACAGATTTAAAATCACGCGAGGAGGCCGCGCTTCGACCTATAAGCACTTCGAATTTAGCAGCGACCGGAGGCGCAACTAAATGTCCTTCTTTCAAGTTTATATTGTGTAATGATAAAAAAGCTATGAATGTTGTATGTAAAGACATTGTCTAATCAATTGTAAAAATAAATAATATCACTACATAGTATAAAACAAAGTCGCATTCTCTGTCTGTCCCTATGTCCGTATATCCCTATGTATGCTTCAATCTTTAAAACTACACAACAGATTTTGATGCGGTTTTTTTTAATAGATAGAGTGATTCTAGAGGAAGGTTTGTACGAATAATAAAATTCAATACATAGTAGAGAAATACTGTAATTTTTGAGGTTTCTGTAAATAATTACATTTTTTTCCGCTTACATTGCAAACGAAGGCTTAACCCTACGAGATTTATCAAAATGATGTACTAAGTATTTGTACACCTTGAAAAGGTCTACAGAAAAGTCCGCGATGGTATATGTCTGTCTCTTATGAATAACCCACAATAGCATTTTTTGTCATTTACTTTTTACGAAAAATAATGACTTATTTTTGAAACAATTTTTATACACTACAGCATTAATCCTTATCCAATTAAGTACCTTAAATAAATTGTTGATTTAATATAGATCGATATCGCCGTTTACAGCATGTAATTTAAGTGAACATTTTCGGAGATATTACAGATTTAAAATGCCATGCGGAGGCCGCGCTTCACCCTATAGCACTTCGAATCCAGCAGCTATATCGTTCTTTCCAGAGTTTGTTTAACGACAAGGAAGCTGTGAATGTTGTATATAAAGACATTCTGTAATTAATTGTAAAAATTAAATACATAGGGAAAATGTAAAAGTAAATAAGTAAAAATGTACTATATGAATTAAGATATTCCAAAGATAGCAGGAAATCTTCTTGGTATAGGGAAAGGAAATTGCTTTTCTCCAAATTTAACGCTTGCGGGCCACGGGCAGTAATGAATAAATCAAAACTACTGGATCGATTTTAATCATTTTTTTACACTGAATGACATGGGATATATATTTTATACCCGTGCGAAGCAGGGGCAGGCCGCTAGTTGTTAAATAATATATGTATATCGTTAAATAAATAATATCGTTAATAATTTTTATTAGATGAAATAAATAAATATTAAGGATATACAGACAAGCTTATGTTTTTGCTAGAACATAAGCACACAGTTAAATTTAAAAGAAGACAAGGATTATTTTAGTCAAAGTATGTTTAATTTCATATGAAATGCTTAGTTTTTAATGTACAGTGACATCGTAACGGCAAAAAAAACGTAACGAATCGTACAAAGCGTTCGAACACATCACCTACTTCCCATCAATATTTTAGGAAGCACTAGTTATTCGTATATCAGTCCAGTTTAACGTCGCCCGTGGCCAGCGACTGCACCAGCCGCGGGCGGCGCGCGCTCGCGGCGTCGTTGCGCGTCACCGCGCGCTCGCCGCCCTCGTCCGGGGCCGCGCGCCGCCCGCGCCTGCGCACGCGGCGCCGGGCGCGCTTCGGCATCGTCTCCTCCTCCGCCGCGCCGTCCTCCCGACCTGTCCTTGGTTCGAAGCCGCAGCGCGACTCCAGTAGGGCGAGCGCGTCTCGCTTGTACTTTTGGAGAACACGAGTCTCGTCGAGGTCGACGTTGAGGCCTGTACGCGTGGAATCATCCCAGCAAGAATCCAGACTCTCCATGTTGGGTTCTGAAGTCTCCACTTCGGTGGGCTCGGTGAAGCCGTCCACGTAATCTCCTTTAGACGTATCGATATGTGAACTCCTATAGTTGTTCTTTTTAACATATTTTAGAAAATGTTCCTCTCCAGGTGCCACACCGCTGTGTGCCACGTCGGAGCCATGTAAGAGAATTGCAGAAGAATTGTTTACTTTGGCATCGCTTTTTTCTTTACTTATATTCATAATTAATGCATTCTCTCCATTTTGTCCTTGAAACGGACCTTCTTGTAGTGGAATAACTCTGAAAAATAATATAACATTACTACAGAAAAACTTAATAAACATTTATTTCATCGGGTTGTTAATATATTTTTAACATAGTACTTCAAATATTCATACTGTTTACTTTTTATTTTGTCAGCGAACGACAACATTGTTGCAGGGGTAGGAGAAATTGTCTCTAATGTTAAATAGCTGCAAACAGAGGTGTATTAAAAATCTATGTATAAGTTAACCGATCAATTTTCCAAAGTGGTGTTTCCAGTTCTCAACCTCAACCACCAGGGGTTCTTTGTGCAATGGAAACCACTAATTGTCACTTCAGCCTTGCATTGCTATATGTTAAGTTGCATTAGTATGTCACATGTTTCCTGCAGTCACTACGTATAGTATCCATCACCAATTTTGCTCGACCGCCTCGTTTAAGACAAGAGTGGGCGCGTGATGGCAAACAGTCTCGGGCCAGTCGAACTACAATATAAGGTTAGCGCTTACTCGACGCGATCTTCGGGGCAGAGCAGCCCCAAGGGCTCGGTCGGCGGCAGCAGGTGGCCGTCGGCGCACAGGCAGAACGGGCCCGACAAGGAGAACACTTTTCGGAGTCGTTCCTGCAACCACCGCACGCGGCGGTTGCGACTCACGAGGATGTACGACCGCGCGCGGACGTCGTCGAAATAGTGTTGAAGGCAAACGCGTACTCGGAACGTCGACTTCAGATCGACAAAAGAATCCGAGACGTTAGATTCGTCCGAACTGATGGTGTGATTAGACATAATTTGCTATATTGTTTTTATTCACTATTCGTTAACATAAACATTAAACACAAGTTAAAAGTGTAACATTACAGGCCACAGACTAATAAAAATAATCAATATTTTTCATTTAAAATAGATTATGTATCCTCTTTTTCTCTTTTTTCTCGTTTTTTAAGATAATATATGCATTGTTGGATGAAACCAATGTAGCCAAACCACACATTTTCAATTTTTAATCATATTTCACAAACAGCGCGTCTGTTATTATTAAGCCTTTATTCTAGTAAATTATAAATATTTAAATAGACAACTTTTCAAATAGTCAGTAAAATTGATTACTATTATTCGATTATTTTGATATGAATAAATCGATTTACTTTAAAAGGAAAAAATCGATTATTTATTAATCGTTTTTTTTTCCACTCTCCAAGTCCTCCAAATCCTTAATTAGTGCTAGGGGTTATGAATGTGGAAAAATAATTAATTGATATTATTAGATCACAGTTAATATTTAATATTTATATGAGTTAATCTTGTATGTATTTATTATTTTTACATTAAAAATCGATTATGTTGATTATTTCTTTCTTTTTCACTTTTTTTCTTGTTTTCTTATGTCCGCTTTAATTCTAATTAACTATTATTATAAAAAAAGGCAACTTTTGAAATGAAAAAATCAATTATTATTATTAATTATTTTTATACGAATTAATCGATTTTTAAAGATCGATTTGTTCTATAAGGTAGATATATTATTTATTGGTCGTTTTTTTATTAGTCGTTTTTAGGTATAGATAGATTATTTATTAGTCGTTTTTTTCTACTCCAAGTACATCCCTACTACGAGCTAGGGAAGTTAGAAAATATTCGATTTTTACATTAATCAATTATTTTATCACAAAAAAATCGATTTTTAATAAACCATTTTAATAAAAATTACAAATCGGTATAAAAAATATTTACTCTTTTTATTCTTTTTTACCCTCTTTTGTGTTTTCGTTTAAGATGTGTATTTTTTATTCGTAGTTGTTGCAAATGAGACTTATTAACAAAGAGACAGAGATAAGTATAATACTATTTTATACTATGCTACAATAATATTAAAAATTACTTTAAAATTAAATTAATATGACTTTGCCAACCTAGATATATTTTACATCATTAATAATAATTTTCATTTTTTTTCATTTAATTTCAACTATGGAATTCTAGTCTATTTAGTATTGCATATATATTAGTAGTAGTAGTAGTCACTTTATTTTATAGTTATTGCTCTAGTCATTGTTATGATTTGATTCTATTTCAAAAACTGAGTTGCAATTTATTTCATTTATTTGTTCTATTACAACTACAATTACGGAATTTAAAAATCAATAATTAAAGGCTATAGAATTTTGATTCTAATCTACGGAAAAAAGAAGACATTAGACTACAATGTATGTATGTACGTCTTTATTAAATCTGTTATAGTATACACTGTCCATTATATTAACCATCTTTTGACAGATTGACGATAGTGATGTCCTAAAGATTCTCGTATGCGATACCATTCCGATTATAGTACCTACTATCATTAATCGAATTACGTACCTAAGTAATTCGATTAATGATAACCTACGTAAACTAGATTACTACTTGAGAAAAGAAATTCCAACTTTGAGAAAACTTATTGTTTCTTTGAAAAGAAGTGGTCTATTTCATGGTGAAAAATCTTCTTTGGTCAAAGTTTTGAACACAATTGGCTTTTCATATAAAAAGTTAAATAAAAGAAAATTATTAATGGAACGCACAGATATAGCTATAGCACGTTGTGATTTTTTAAGAGAGGCAAAGAAAATACAAGATTGGGCAAATATTGTTTTCACGGATGAAACATGGCTCAACGCTAACCACACACTATCTCGTTTCTGGACTGATGATACTGCTGATTCCACTTCCTCAGTACCAATGGGAAAAGGTGAGCGCCTAATCATTTGCCATGCAGGTACAGCAAAAGGATTTGTACAAGACGCACTGTTGGCATTTAAATCGAAGAAATCAAATGACTACCACGAAGAGATGAATGCAAATGTGTATGAAGAGTGGTTCAAAAAAATGCTCATTTCATTGGAAGAACCATCAATAATTTTTATTGATAATGCGCCCTACCACTCCCGTCAAATTGACAAAATGCCAACACAGGCTAATAAAAAGCATGAAATAATTAATTGGCTTCGGGACAATGGAGAAAATGTGGACGACTCAATGTTAAAAGTTGAATTAATAAAAATATTAAAAACAAAAAAGAGAGCAAAACGCTATGTAATCAATGAAATGGCAGCAGAATATGGCCATACTGTTCTTCGGATTCCTCCATACCACTGCCAGTACAACGCAATAGAACTTATATGGGCACAAGTAAAAGGGCATGCTGCGAGATGCAATACAAGCCCCCCATTCACAGCGAATAAAATGTTGCAATTGCTAAAAAATGCTTGCACCCACGTAACGGCCGAGAACTGGGCAAGTGTGGTGGAAAGAACTAAAAGAGTAATATTCTCTGATTGGGAACGTGATATTGCGTTTGATAATATATTATCTACACAAGAGCTAATAATAACTGCTACTGAAGACTCCTCATCGGAGGAGTCTAGTGTTGATTATCATTCCGACGACTCGTGCTAATAAAATAAATTAAAATATCCTGATTGTTTTATTTGTATTCATGTATTAACTAAGAAGAAAGTAAAACTTTATATAATGTTATTAAATGTCTTTTAATACTCGTAACATCGATTTCTACCGATTATTTTTAATCTGTGGCATAATCGTAGGGGTAACCATTATGTGTGACATCACTAAGTGGGCGGTACCCATCCATAAAGTACAAATATTATTTGTATGATATTTGTACGTAAGCAATACAAAACTTAATGAGCGTGAGCTGTCAAAAGACTGATAATATGATGGACGCAGTATAATGCATGGAGTAATGTTTACTGCTAGTAATCTATGGTAATGTGTCCGTGGCCATAGATTACTAACTAAAAATCCGTGGCTTTGTGATTCTATTTGTCTGTGGTACTATTTTCTTTTTAATAAATTGTAACGAACTACAGAAATTTTTGATTTTCGGTAATATACCAAAACAAGTCAGTTAATGTTCAAATATCGTATTGAGTCTCTTAACTATAGGGTCACATACCGATTCGTACGATCGGTGCCCTGTTCTTTTACAAGTGGATGTAAATCCGAGGGACTGGTAAACTGATTTAAATTAGATTCGTTTTGTTATGGTGTGAAGTCGTAGCGTCGTGAGCGTCGCTCGCCGCGATAGAGCGCATCGAGAATGTCGAACGTGGAGAACGTGTGCCCGCAAGTGCTGCGCGGGCTGGCGCGCGAGCTGCGGCGCCTGGCGGCCGCCCCGCCCGCCGGCGTCAAGCTGCTGCTGCGCGACGACGACCTGACCGACGTGGCCGCGCTCATCGAAGGCCCCGGTACGGCTCCGAGCCCCGCCACCTTGAAGTTATGATGGGATTCGCTCCTGGCATCGACCCGTCTGGATGGAGACATTCGATCGCTCTTAGATATACAACATTGATGATGAGGCTGGTTACATACAGTAGAAAATCTAAATTTTATCAACATTTTACAAAAAGTTTAAAGGGGTAGTATTAATCATAATGTTTTAATTGTGGTCGGTCAAGCTCTTGCAAGGGAGAAGTTAAAACTATTGATATAAAAATATCTGAAAAGGGTCTGCATTCCCGATGATTAAAAAAACTTCTGTACTCGTGCAGAGTGGTCTCTTTATAAGTGTATGTAGATTTAATTAATTTTATATTAATTTCTGGCCGTGCCCCGGTGAGAAAACAAATAGTTTTTCATAGTCATAAAGATTTTCTTGAGATTTTTTTTAGAATGTAGTGAGTTTGTTTTGAATGTTCTACACTTATGTTACGGACGCATGCTATAGATGTGTAACTCTGTGTCTGTCTGTTACACTTTCACAGTTGATCTGCTGGAGCAGCCGTAATGGCTTGGTACAATATTTAGGTAACATAGAATAAAAAGGTTCCTGTTTAGGTCCTTCAGGAATAAGAACAAACTCAGAAGGAATTTCAAACCTTAAGCTGAAATGAAAAAATTTATGCAAGTTGTTATACTATAGTTGTATAATGAATTAACATACACAGATACACCTCATTTCTATGAAACATTACTTTTTACCTGACATAGATATAAAAGTAACAGCCTGTTATGCTCACACTGCTCCAATGCAGATCGGTAGGGTGCTCTATGCCCTGAGTGCTTTAGAGATATGCAGGTTTCCTTATGATGTTTTCCTTCACTGACAAGTGTGTGATATATTGCAATTATTAATTAGACATATGTGTCTGTAAGGTAAGGTCTGTGTGTGTGTAACGTTTAACAGAAAAACTCATCAGTGCCGTCCCGAGATTCGAACCTTGAAAGACACACACTGTTTCACTGCTGGGCTGCCACACATACACATTGTTTTTTGTATATATTTATTTACATATTTTGATCTAATCCATGGTAAAATTTCATTGCAAATTAGCAAAACAATATTACCATTACCTTTGAAATATACGGGACTCAAGGGAAAGAGAATAATCCTCGTCATCAGCATACAGGGTAAGATCCCAAACGACACAGGCATCGCTGAGTTTCTTTTGAGATCTATACGCTGTCTAAATACTGATGATTACTTTTTACGATACTTTTTTTGATGGAGGAAAACATCGCGAGGAGAACGTGCAGCGCGACGAGCGCCCGGCGCTCCAGCGGACCGCGCGTAGCGTCGAAAAGGAGGAACGGGTTAACTTTTATTATTATCGGCTAACGTAGAAACGTCGATCCGAGTCCGAGCGCGTCCCCCGCGGACGCGCGCCGCTCGCGACGACCCCACACTCACGCGGCAGTCGTGGCTTGCAGCCGGCACGCCGTACGCGGGCGGCGTGTTCCGCGTGCGGCTGGCGCTGGGCCGCGAGTTCCCCGCCGCGCCGCCGCGCGCCTACTTCGTCACCAAGATCTTCCACCCGAACGTGTCGGCGGCGGGCGAGGTGTGCGTCAACACGCTCAAGCGCGACTGGCGGCCCGAGCTGGGCCTCGAGCACGCGCTGCTCGCCGTGCGCTGCCTGCTCATCGCGCCCAACGCCGACTCGGCGCTCAACGCGGACGCGGCGGCGCTGCTGCGCGACCGCTACGACGACTACTTCGCGCGCGCGAAGCTCTACACGGACATCCACGCGCGGCTGCCGGCGCCGCCCGCGGCCCCCGCCGGGCCCCCCGCGCCGGCCGCGCCCGCCCGCGGGGCCCCCGCCGCGTCCGCCGCGCCCGCCTCGCCCGCCGCGCCGGGCCCCGCCGAGGGCCCGCGCGCCAAGCGCGAGCGCCGCGCGGCGCCGGCCCGCGACAAGCGCCGCATCCTGAAGCGCTTATGAGCCGCGCGCGGCCGCCGTCGATACTATTAACGTTCGAATGTAAAAATGTCTCGTTTAGTTGTATACTTTTATTAAATAATGTGAAATTGTCGTGTCGCTCTCTCTTCCCCCGTCCCCCTTCCCCCTTCCCCCGCCGTCCGCCGAACACTGATCTCCGTGGACTGTGGAGGATCCTTCGAGGTAAAACTTAATTTTTATACTTAAATTAAATTCGGACGTCCGACGGCGTCGCCGCTCCGCGCGCGGCCGAGAGGAGGAGTAGCTGCGTACGGAACGACAAGCGCGAGTACCAGAATTATGGAAGTAATAATCTTGACGAGTAATTTTTAGAGATAACTATCACTATTTACGACGTGTCGCGACTCTAGCCCGAAGCGCCGACGCACCGTGCGACGGCGCCGTGTAGTTTTTAATTTTGTTTATATTTATTTATTCTTACACGAAGTGGCACATTTAATTCTTATCGACAAATTATTGTATTGAAAAGTACTATCGTACTATTTAATAAATATTAATGATGTTATTTTCAAAAAACTAGCCGTGGATAGATTAATTTGTTTATTATGGTGATCGGTGGTGTCGACTTTGGGCCGTTTCTTAATCCAAATGAACTCGAGTGTGTGTCTCTCGAGTCTAATAAAGAGATAAAATAAATTCGAAATTATGAATAAATGTATATTTATATTATTATCTACAATATAAAAAGTAAAACAAACAGTAACAAAATTAAAGAATATGTCCTATATAAAAAGGTATAGAACTGGAACAGAATAGTAGTATGTACGGCATTCGTACTTTAGAAAGGTTACGGGACGGCCGCCCGCTGCCGCCTGTTGCCGCCCGCTGCTGCCCGTTGCCAACTGCGGCCGGTACCGCCTTGTTTCATTCCATATTAATCGAAAGTAGTTCCCGCGGAGTGAGCTCTGTACGTTAACTGTCGAAAGTCATTCGAATGGTTTTTAAATATTAACATGGACGGGCGGCCGGGGCTGCGGCGGCGGCTAGGGCTCCGGCGGCGGCCGGGGCTCCGGCGCGGCTAGGGCTCCGGCTTGTCGTGCAGCGGCAGCTCCTCGGCGGCGGGCGCGCGCGGCGCGGGCGGGGCCAGCGCGCGTTGCAGCAGCGCGGCCAGCGCGGCGCCGCCCAGCGGGCCCGCCCAGTACACCTGCGGACGCAGACCCCTACAGACCGGTACGGACTACAACGATCACGAGGGTCTCCCGTACACCTATACGATCCGCATTAATAAATTAAAACTTACATAACTTATTTTAATAAATTAAAAGTAACTGCATACTAGGTTATCGTTTAATTTCTGGATCGCTCACGATTAGTTCAATTTATGTGCTAAAAATACAAATAATAGATAATGGTCATATTTCATTATCTATTATTGCGTATTTCATTTGTTGCGAGCGTTCCACGAGGTAGGGGCGGCACGTTCGCGTAAGCCGTTCCGCCGCCGCTCTCGCCGGGTGTCGTTTCTAATGTGTAACTTGAATAAATAAATGAACTAAGCGTACAGGCGTGCGACAAATATGTACTCGGCGTCCGTCCGGGAGCTGTCTGTCAGTTCGTCGGAGTGAAGGTAAATCTTTGAACGGTTCCTTGATTACTTACGGCCCGTCAACACGGAAGCGAGTACGGCGGACGCACTCGATACAAACGGTAAAACTGCGCCGTCTGTATGTTACGACTGACTTACTGAACATTCTCCTTCTCCACCGAATACACCGAACAGTAACAGTAGTAGTGGCAGGAGGAGGGGACATCCTACGAGGAGCCGGTCGCCGGGACCGACCGGGAGTTATTCGTCAGTTTGACCAGAAGTAGACCGCAGCAGAGCACCGCTCGGTCGGTGGTGAGCTGCGAGGGGCGGCCCCTGGGGCGACCCCTGGGGCGAGCACTGACCCAGTGGTCCTCGAAGGAGCCGTGCAGCAGCGCGGGGGCGAAGCTGCGCGCCGGGTTGAGGCTGGCGCCCGTCATCGCGCCCTGCACGGAGCGTAACGTGTTGTTATCTGACTTTTAGAACACAAACATACAACGATGGAAAGTAACGTATCGAACGTACCAAAAATACTACAGTATTCAAAATCTACAAAAAAATGATATTACGTGACATTGGCATTCTAATGTACCTAGTTAAACTAGAATCATATTATAATAGTTTAATTAGCTCTTATGTGTATCTGACGCTTTTGATATACTTCTGGCGGGACAGTTTAATTTGGAGAAATTAAATTTTATGTCTGTTCACGCAAGAATCCAGATCGAAAACGTCACTACACATTAGCCATCAATCGTAACGTCAAACGTCAATCGTAAATTTTTGCTTTAATAAAATATTTCCCACCCTTGACTCGTATGGTTATTTTACGATCAATCGAGTATCTTTAGAAACCTTCGGAGCGCGAGGGCGACCTACCGACCGGAGAGATTTCATCGTGAAATAAACATATAAATAAACGGGGCCGCCGGAGCACTCACGCCCGCGAACACGAGGCCCGCGACCGTCAGCCCCAGCTTGAGGGAGGCGGCGGGGTCGCGCTGCCCGGCGTCGTGCGCCCGCCACAGCGCGCAGCACAGCAGCGCCAGCAGCCCCGTCAGCAGCGCCTCCACCGCCGCCGCCGCCGCCGCGCCCACGGCCGCCGGCGCCGTGCCGCCCGCCGCGCCGCGCCCCGCGAACTCGCCCGGCGCCAGCGCCATCAGCGCGCCGAAGCCCGCCACGGCGCCCGCCAGCTGCGCCGCCACGTAGCCGGCGGCGGCCGCGGCCGGCAGGCGCCGCGAGAGCAGCGCCGCCAGCGTCACCGCGGGGTTCATGTGCGCGCCCGACGCCGGCCCGAACGCCTCCACGTTGGCCAGCACCACGAACCCGAAGGCGAAGGCGGGGTGCGCGAGCGGCGCGCGGCCCGCCACGGACGCCACGCCGAGCAGCACCAGCAGCGCCGTGGCCACCAGCTCGGCCAGCAGCGCGCGCCACCAGCGCCGCGCCCAGGCGGCCGAGCGCGCGGCGGCCCCGCGCCCGGCCCCGTGCGGTGCGTCTGCGGCGGGAGGCGTCGGTCGGTCGGGGCCGCGGAGTGTCAACCGTGAGCCGGACTTACCGTTAAAACTCCGAAGTTGCGAAGAATGTAGTGATTATTTTTAAACCTTATGTAGAACTCGATGTTCGTCGGACGATATTAATTACGACGGCGACGAGCATGAATGAATGAAATGTACTTTATTGTGCACCAAAATATTAAAATAACAATAGACATTGTATAACTTAGATGTACACTGAGCATTTGAATTATTTAAAAAAAAATTAAAACGTACGCTATTTGTATTTTTTATTGTAAGTAATACAGTTTACCTACACAAACGTGCTGTAATTGATTATTATTACCGAGATTACGGTGACGGCAGCCCTATTTTTACCGATAATTCTTTTTAAAATATACATAGTACCCAGTCGCCCGAGCTTCGCTCGGTAATTTTTACAAAAAAAAAAAGAAACTTAAATAAAAGATTATGTAATCAGGGATCGATTCTAGGTATTTACATTTCTCGAGACTGCCCGTTCACCGAATGAGCTACGCTGACTTAACAGTTTATGGCAAAAATAGTGTATTCAATATCAATTTTAGTATTTTTAATGCCCAATAACTATAATATATAACTATTTTTTTTACATAAAACCTAGCTAGGTCGATTTTTCTCCCCCAAAACCCCCTACATGCTGAATTTCAAAAAATATTAAAGATACTCAAAATAATTATATTGCTAAACGCTAAATTTTAATTACAGATTCTACACTACGACCGCAACGGTTGCTCCAATGTTACTCGAGTGACAACGAGAAGTATGTCTTCCTCTTCGCAGCCGCGCTCGGCGCCCGTCGCCTCGAGACGCTACGGCGTCGCGGCGTCCTCGCCGGTAGCACTGCGCCGCCGTCGTCCGGTGGCTGTCGATACCGCACTACCATTGTTCTCCTATCCCGAGAATGACTCGAGGAACGCCCGGGTCGCGCCGCTCGTGACCGGAATGCCGTCGTGAAAGTTGTCAGCGTCAACTTAATGCGTAGTGCCCTTTAATTATATATCAAAGTAATTGTCGACCAGAAGCGAGCGCGCCGCCCAATTATGCAAACTAACTTCAAAGCTAAGCAGCCGCCCCCCGCGCCCCTCGCCCCGCGGACCGGTCGGCCCCGCGACTACGGCTGCCGTCTGTGACTAGTTCGAGAACTTTTTGAATTACGTTTCATCAAATCATAGATAAATTTAATTGGTCCGATCCGTGTTCCGTCGTAACGGCAATAGCAGCTGAACTCTAAAAACTTAAATGTCATTCGGGAATATCATCCCGAGTGGATACACGAGTCGGATCGCACCCGTAGGACGCGGGTGCGTGCGGACGTCGGGAGGGCCGCGGCAGTGGGTGCGGACGCGGGCGCAGACGCCGCTCGCTGACGGCGGGAGGGTCGCCTTATTTGCAGAAATTAACCCTTAACGAACCCGCCCGGACCGACCGTGGCCCGACACCGTGCTGGATGGACCGTGTTGCTGTTACTTCAAAACGAGCGCGCGCCGGGGGTAACGACAGTTTAAACTTACGCAAAACGTAACGTCACATAAAAACGTATCGAGAACACATTTGTAAAAGGTGCGTCGTAATGTCCTATTTGTTTTTTATTCAAATATTTATTCAAATGTTTCGCGACGAGACGGCCGAGTTCCGAATCCGACGGGGGGAGCCGACGAATCTAACGTTGTTTCGGGACGGTCGCGTCACTCGCGAGAGTCGTAACGAAATAGAACCCGAAGCGCGGGCTCCGTGAAAATATACTCGTAATTAAAAATAGTATTCCGAAGGCAGCGCGAGTGGAATCCGCGAGTTCACGAATATTTTAACTCGCACGTGGGTTTTTTCAAATTCGTCCGAAGTCAAAAAGTGAACGTTCGCGTTCGGCGATACAGCGCCGCGCCCGATACTGACCGTCCTCCGACATGGTGCGAGCGGCGAGCTGTCAGCGACGAGCGATGGAGGGCGAGCGATGCGGTCGGCGCGCGCGCCTCGGACTGACTGCGGCAGCGCGCGGGCCCGCGGCCGGGCGCCGGCCGGACTGCTGCGCGCTGCCGGCCGACCGTCCGTCCGTCCGTCCGTCCGTCCGTCCGTCCGTCCGGCCCTCGCCGCCGGACGGCTCGCCTCCTCGGTGGCAGGAACGGACGTTGCCGATCGACACCGGCGAATTAGGGACACGTCGAATACACAACATTAAGCATCGAATGACTCTCGTAACGGAAAGGAAGGCGGTAGTGGAAGAGTGAAGCGAGGAAACATTACAGGGCTCGAGTCCGGTCCGTTCCAGCTCTGCAGTCGTGATTCCGGAAGGAGCTCGATTTATTCTCTTCTCGTCTACGTTACAAAAAATCACACGTTTAGTAGCGGAAGTATGAATGGTGCGGACTGCGGGACGATCGCTCCACCCTGGCACTAGGTTATAATTATTACTTTTCTGAAATGGTAAGTACGTCGCGGTACGCCTGGCCGGAGATCGTTCTTCGTCGAGTTCCGTTAACGAAAAGAATCTTCCATTCCTCCTCTCCCCGTCACCAGATTACGTCAGATACAGGAACGCGTACGGACGTCCCGCCCGTAAAATGTAACCGGATGTCGTCGAATGTCTGATAACAATCGTCAATCTTTAGGGTCGTGCGGTCGTCCCCGGCCGCCGGTCGCCTCCCTCGAGACGAGCGGTCGTGTCTCTCGCGATGGAAACCCTCGGGAGCGGCGGCGGGAGCGCGCCGTGACGAGCGGCGATAGTGGCTACTGTCGGTAGTGGATATAATTTGTAATGTAAGTTACAAACAAAAATAAAATTAATACGCGCGAGCGGAGTCGCGGCGCCGCGCTCGCCGTTACTAGTTCGTTTCCGGTCTCTATACGAGTACGTCAGACGCATAATTTAATCTATCGAATGTTTCGGCTTAGGTTCGGACACATATTTGTATTCGAGTACGTTCGTACGTTATCGCGCTGCGCCCGCTCCGGCCGGTATCTAATCTAACGCACGGGAGTTCACTCGCGGAGCCGCCGCTGCCTCACGACATCTCGTTCGCGACATCCGTTTTATTTCAGAACCCGCCGCGTGCCGTCAGCCCGGCGGCGGCATCGGAGGGACGGCACCGGACGGACGGCTCCGGAGGGACGGCACCGGACGGACGGCTCCGGAGGGACGGCACCGGACGGACGGCTCCGGAGGGACGGCACCGGAGGGACGGCCGCGCGCCGACACGGGTCCGAGTGACGCCATAGGCTTGACGACGCTCGACCTTTAACTTTAAAATTATGCAAAAGCTCCTCGGCCGCGACACGACGGATGTATCATATTCATAGACGGCGGAGGTCGACCGGCGGAATGCATAATCAACGAGGAAATACAGACATTCATGAGTGATAACTTTGCGATTTTATTTATTAAAATGCTGATTCGGAAACAGTGAGAGCCGCGGCTCGGGTCCACCGGGCCGTACGTCCGTCCGTCCGACTCGGGTCCACCGGGCCGTACGTCCGTCCGGCTCGCGAGGCGCCCGCGGCCGCCGTCGCGGTGCGTCCGATTCGATTTAAGATTGCTCTTCGCACGTTCACCGGATCGTATATTATTATTATTTTGTAAACAAATTTTAGAAATATTTACTTTCTTAAGTCAAAGCCATCGTTATTATAAATGTTTCACGTTCGCCGCTTTCGTCTCGGGCTTAGAGTTCAAACACCACGCCGCCGGCTCCGAAAACACCGTCCGCCTCGGTCCGAAAGTTCCCGGCCGTGGACGGACGACGACAGAACGACTATTTAAAAACGGTTCGCTTTTAACAATTCGTACCTGTTATAGAAATTTCATAACGGTGAGACCGCGCAAGGGTCACGGATTCGAAGCCCGAGCGGGCACCGGTGAGTTTTGTTAAACTTCTTAAAGCTCGTGTCTAATCGAAATTTGCAACTCATCACCCGCTTTTCCGTGACGGTAAATATCGTGATGAAACCTACATCTTCAGTCGTTCCGGGCATACGAGCGACCGACCGATCCACACCGCGACGGCCGGCGTCTGACCGCTCCGATCCCTCTTTTCGAAAAATAATAGATAAAGCCACACCGTCGGGTGTACCCGCCTGAAACGATTCCATCGTTGGGTGGGACCGTTTCAGGCGGTCTCTCTACTCTCTGCAGAAGTCTCGTTTTACAACAGGGCGACGCGCCGCGTCCTCGGCGGTTGTTTTGTTCCGGGCCGCGATAAGCCGGCGGCGCGCGGGCCGCGGGCAGCGTGAGGTCGCGCTCTCTCATATCGCGCCGCAGAGGCTATCGCGGCGCTGCTCGCCGGGCGCCGGCCGCCGGGCGCCGGTCGCCGGTCGCAGGCAGCCGGGCCGGCGGCTCGCTCCCAGCTAATGAATCTGCTCCACTCCGTTCTTTCTACTCGTCGGAGCCCCGATGGGACGCCGCCAGCGATATATTTATGGTTTCATGGAAATATAACGGTAATAAATCGGAATAAATCCAATCCTCGCGGTTGCCGTCGACCGGCTCGACCCTGCTGCGACCGGGCGTCCGAATCCCGTTATTTGAATGAGTATCTTAATTGCAAGATCTTCCCTTAAACAGACCGATCGTTGTAATCGGGTAGTTTTGGAAAGAATCGACCGAACGGGAGGTTGATATTATTGGAGGCCGGTGCGATTTCATCGATTTCGATGACGTATCACAGTTCAGAGAGGAGCTAGTACTGTTTGCAGATGATATATCTGTGTTAATAAAAATCCAAATCTCGTCGAGGATGTCGCGTACTAACTGCGACAGCGAGCCGAGTGGATGATAAGTAAAGTAGTGAAGTAAAGTAAGCAATAAAGTAGTGCGTCAGGCCGCTCCGGCGCGAGGTCACGGCTGAGGTTATTTTTTTGATAACTGCTGGATATTTTTGCAGCCACTTGAATGGAGCCGAGCGGCCGCTGACGTCACTCGGTAGATATTATTTATAAACACCGGTAGCCCGGCGGTACCCTGTGCGATGTGGCGCCGGACAACATGTTCTATTTCGCGATATCACTAGCTTTTGTTATAACGTATGCTGCCCCCTGGCCGCGGCTTCGTCTCCGCGAATCTCGATGCTGGAAGCGAGATTGCTTTGAATATATATGTTAATTTGAGTTCAGGTTGCTTTCTTTCCTCGAGGAGTTACATAATTTTAAACCAACTTCAAACATTCGCTTTCCGTTTTTTATTTTTTTTATTTTATTTATTTATTTAGGATTATCAACAGGTGTTACATATCTTACTAGCTACAAAAAGTAAAAATACAAGCTTAAATTTATAGAATAATTATGTAACCCTACTTACAGATAATCACAGCATGCATAAGAGATTAATTTAATTAAAAGTAATGTATAAAAACATAGCCTAACAGCGATTTTAAATATCTAGATGAGATTATTATATTGTTTAAAAAAATATTGTTTCAATTTGGTTTTAAATGTGATGAGTGAATCACTAAAAATATCGATATCGACCTTCTTACTTAATATATTATAAGTTTTCACCATTCTATTGATTGGTGCCGAGATTCCTAAGTTCGTTCTACAAAAATGTGCTTTAAATAAATAATAATTTTTAAATCTAGTTGAAGGTTTAGGTACTACTATATTAACTTTTCCTAATAGTTCCGGCGAGTCCAAAGAACCACGCATGAGTTTATACAGAGAGCATAGGTCCAGGAGTTTTCTACGATCAGATAATGAGAGCAATTTATAATGACATAGTTTATAATAATAAGAATATTTATTAGGTAGTCTGTCACAAAAGCTCAGATGATTCACAAATCTTTTTTGAATTCTTTCTATTCTATTAGAATGAACTTTGTAAAGTGGATTCCAGGCAACTGAACTATATTCTAATATGCTTCTTGTCAAAGCATTAAATAGTAGAATTTTTGTGTCAGATTTACGAAAATTCGTTGTACTACGCTTAATAAATCCAGTAAGTTTAGAGGCTTTTTTACAAATATGTTCAATATGAGGAATAAAACTTAATTTATTATCTATAGTTACACCTAAATCTCTTATGGAATGTAAAGTTTCTATGCCAATACCATTAATTTTATAAGTAAAAGAAATTGGGTTAACCTTTCTATGGAACGACACACAGTAACATTTAAGGTAGTTAAGTATCATATTATTTGATTCACACCATTTACATAGTCTATACAAATCATCCTGTAGTAAAATTGAATCATTAATTCCATCAATAGCTCGAAACGCTTTCAAATCATCCGCGTATAACAACACTTCAGAATTAATAAAACAAAATACAATATCATTGATGAAGATGTTAAAAAGAACCGGTCCCAAAATTGATCCTTGAGGTATTCCTGATTTGGCAGAGTACTTAGTTGACGATTCAAAACCTCCTAGTACAACTGTCATTTTTCTGTTTTGTAAATATGAGCCTACCCAACTGAGCAAGGTGCCACCAAAACCATAAGCTCTTAGTTTTAAAATTAAAATGTTATGATCAACCAAGTCAAATGCCTTAGAGAAATCCGTGTAGAGCCCGTCAACCTGAACATTTCTATCAAGAAAATAAGATAGGCTATTCACATAAGTTGTCAAGTTACTTGAGGTCGACCTGTATTTGTAAAAGCCATGCTGTTTAGGAGGTAAGTATAGTTTTCATGTGCCAATTAATGTACGGACATAATAATGACTCCAAAATTTCAGGAAATACCGACAGCTTCGATATGGGCCGATACTTAGTAACGTCCCCCTTATCCCCTTCCTTGAAAACAGGTATAATATGAGCATATTTCCATTCTACTGGAAACAACCCCTCTCTTAAAGATGCATTAAAGATCATAGTTAAAGGTGGAGCTAAGCATTTAGCACAGTTTCTAACAAAAATAGGAGGAATGTGGTCAGGCCCAGCGCCCTTATTGACATTAATAGAAGAAAGCTTATGTTCAACATCCTGAACAGAAAAAGAAATATTGCTAGCTTAATGCCATTATTGCTCAATTGAGCTAGATGATCTGTATTTGGTTCAGTTGTAGACATTGGAAGACTATATATACTGGAGAAATGATTCACAAATTGATTACATATGCGATGATTCACAAATTGATTATGCGTTAATTGAAATTGCCCGTAACTATACTTGGGAGCAAATAAACGGAGCCACCCCTGTTTTTTAGATTCTTCAATAAATATTATAAGTATTAATTGAATAAATATATATGTAGGTAACAAGTATTATTTTACTCCGAAACAGATTTCATATGAAAGTTTATTTAAAAATCTTTAAATTAAGGGCAAATTATTGAAAGCTAACTCTTTCATAAAATAATTATCGGGTCTGAAAGATATAATGATAATTTTCTTAAGAAATTAGGGGTAATGTTTTTTAACAGTCTATAAAAACAAATGGTGAAAAAAAGTTTATTCATTCGTAAGAGCTGGTATTATCACCCCGTGATCAAATGCATGCTTGCAATTGGTTATTAATCGACTTGATCAGCGTTACGATAACATGTTGCAGAATATTCTTCCATTCTTCAAAAATTACGTTTCTTAGCTCAGAAGTAGACGAAACCGCAGGAACCCTGGCTTGAATTCTTCGTTTGAGTTCGTCCCACAGGTTCTGAATCGGATTTACGTCAGGGCTTCGTGCTGGCCATGCACTTTGTTGTACACCAACTGCCGATAAGTACTCAGTAACGATTCTTGCACCATTCAAAAACCTCCCTACACCATTCAAAAACCTCCTCCAAAACTGCCGGTTTCTCGGATTCAGCAAATCGTTCACCGGGACGACTTTACATCCTCTCCCTTCCATTGTCACTAAAAAGACAGATTCCGGTCACATCATAAAAGAAAACTGGCCTCCATTCTTCTAAGTTATTGTCTTCTCGAGTAAACTCCAGACGTCGGCGATGAGCTAGCGTTAATTTCGGGCCAGTTGCAAGTCTGTGTGATGTCAGATTTTGTCCCCTTAGTTCCGCGCACGTCACGGCGCTGTTGCCGAAGCCGAGCAGCGTTCAGACCACAGTTGCGTAATGAAGTGGTTGCAATAAATCGGTCCTCTAGTACTGTAGGCTCGTGATCTGCCAATTCCAGCTCTGGAAACAAAGCTCGCAGTCTATAGGTACCTCTTGTATACTTGGTGCGCCCTTGAACGACTTAAATTCAAATTCAAAATATTCTTTATTTAAATAAACTTGTAAACAAGTGCTTTTGAATCGTCAACTC
This sequence comes from Morpho helenor, assembly GCA_029227775.1. Classification (NCBI taxonomy): domain Eukaryota; kingdom Metazoa; phylum Arthropoda; class Insecta; order Lepidoptera; family Nymphalidae; genus Morpho; species Morpho helenor. The sequence continues at coordinate 59,700 of JARGCU010000017.1, forward strand.
TACTGCTGGTTCGGAAAGCTGTTCCTACCGAGAAGAGCCAGCAAGAAACTCGGCGGTTGCTCTTTTAAAAAAATATAATTCTTAATATTATTTACATTAAGTCGTTACTGCCTTGTACAGGTTCTAAGAGAGCTATATCCACACATTCTTATCTTCCAAATAATCCTCAAGAGTATAGTAGGCTTTCTGTATCAGCCTCTTTTTAACAGTGTTTTTAAACTGCTGTAATGGCAGTGCTGAAATTGATTGCGGAATTTTATTATAGAATCTTATACCAAAACCCACAAACGAGTTACGTACTTTTGCAAGGCGCAAAGCAGGAGCCGCAAGCTTATGTCGGTTCCTGCTTTGTCTATTGTATACATCACCTATCGTTTTATAATTCTTTATATTTTTATGTACATAAATTAAATTGCTTAAAATAGACTGTGAAGCAAATGTAAGAATACCTGTTTCCTTAAACTTCTCTCGCAGGGAATCACGCGGTCTTAAATTATAAATGCCACGTATAGCTCTTTTTTGTAAAACAAAAATTTTTTCACTATCCGCGCATTTACCCCATAGCAATATTCCATAAGACATAATGCTATGGAAGTAGGCAAAATAAACAAGTTTTGCTGTTTCGACGTCTGTGAATTGTCTTATCTTTCGAACAGCGTAGGCCGCTGAACTCAGTTTCCCTGCAAGAGTTGTTATGTGTGTGCTCCATTGGAGTTTTGTATCCAAGGATACTCCCAAAAATACAGTTGAATTTTCTGTTTTTAGTGGTACATTATTTAAAGAGAGTCTTTTTGCTGTTTTTGCAGCATTAGGTAATGCAAATTCAATACATTTAGTTTTATTCGAGTTCAGTACCAAGTTATTTAGCCTGAACCAATGAGCTACTTGCGATAAACCCCTGTTTACTTCGTCAATATTATTGTCATTTCTATTTACTTTAAAAATTAATGATGTATCATCCGCAAACAGTACAATATCGCAAATATTATGAATAAAATATGGCAAATCATTTATATAAACTAAAAACAGAAACGGACCAAGGATTGATCCTTGAGGCACACCCATAACTAAGGCCGTTCCGGATGACTGCACATCATTAATGCACACTCTTTGAATCCGGCTGTGAAGATACGATGCAACGAGACAAATATAATACGACGATAAATTAAGCGAACCACTTCACGCTGTCAATGACCAGCCTCGAGTAAAGCTACAATGCTGCTCGGGGTCAGCACGACACGTTATAAACATATTGTCACATGATTTGGCTACGTATTTTACGACCGACCACCTGCCTGACTTCAACTTAGTCGCATTTTACGACACTTAGGTAAGAAAGAGGGTGGTCCATTCTACTCAGCCGGATATCACACGGCTTAAAGTGTATCTAGGTATACACCGACTGATATTATTTTTTTTTGTTTTTTGTTTCAGACGGTATAGTTGACACTGTAGTAATCCCACCATAGATTATTCGTTTTTCGTCACCGTCGCCACCATCGCCACTACCGCCACCATCGCCGCCACCGCCACCATCGTCACCGTCGCCACCATCGTCACCATCGCCACTACCGCCACCATCGCCGCCACCGCCACCATCGTCACCGTCGCCACCATCGTCACCATCGCCACTACCGCCACCATCGCCGCCACCGCCACCGTCGCCACCATCGCCACTACCGCCACCATCGCCGCCACCGCCACCATCGTTACCATCGCCGCCACCGCCACCATCGTCACCATCGCCGCCACCGCCCAGCCGCCCCGTAAGCACCGCTGGCCGCACGATGGTACGTGACGGCAACTTTTGATTACACTTTTCTGACTTACTGTTCGCTAAGTTCTGATGTTGTGTTTCTAAATCGATTAACCGCAGATACTGAACTTGAAAAGTGCGAGTACAGAGATCTCAATCGATAAAATCGATAACAACAGTTTGAAACACCTTTTGATTTATAAAGAGCAATTACGTATAATTAAAACTTGCAACGAACAAGTTAGCAGTGGTAGATTCGTTCATATTATCGAACCTTAACCGTTCAGACATGTCGAGACGAGCTCTTCCGAATGAACATTATTTTGATACAATCGAAAGCGGTGCGAGAACACGGCGACCGAACCGATCACACCGAGCTACGGTTTTTTTAGTCAATACGATCTTGACTCTTTGAGAAATCTGAAATCTGGGACCTCGTCTTCGCCGGCGAAGACGCTGTGTGTGTGTATTACGTGTTTCTGTGTGTTTGCGATCGTTATTTGATCGTCAGGGTCATATAGGACGCTTTTTGGACGCCTATATTTTCGGTGGTCAGACCTAACTGGAATGTAGGTGGAAGCAACTGAAATGAGAGGGTTTGGGTGTACCTCGGATTTCTCGAAGTAAGACTTCGAAAAACGTTTAAAGGGGTGAGTAATGGTAGGGAGGTCGACGGGTATGGAGGTCAACCTGAGCTACGGTAGAGTAACGGAGTCGCCGGTCGGAGGGCCAGACGTGAGTCTACAGCAGATATTTAGTGATGGGGAATTTCCAAAATTATTTCGTATCTTAGGATAAATTAAAAGTTCCTTCACGCGTTAGACGTGTAATCCCAAGTACAGAGTCCCGAGGATATAATTAAGTAACAATAGAACTTAAAATTAATCGACTGTCACGCAAAAATAAGACAGCGCCGGTATGATTTATACGGGCAATTGCTCTTGGAATTATTACGAATATACGAATTATTGGAATTATTGCGCTTAATAAAATATAAGTTACATCACTATCACTACATATTATAAAACAAAGTCACATATTTCGTATGTACGCATAAAACTTTAAAACTACGCAACCGGTTTTGATGCGGTTTTTTTTAAATAGATAGAGTGATTGTAGAGGAAAGTTTACATGTCTAATAACATTCAATACGGAGTAGAGAAATACTGTAATTTTTGAAGTTTTTGTAAATAATAACATTTTTTTCCGCTTACATTGCAAACGCAGGCTAAACCCTACGAGATTTATCAAAATGATGTACTAAGTATTTGTACACCATGAAAAGGTCTACAGAAAAGTCCGCGATGATATATGTCTATCTCTTATGGATAACCCACAATAGCAGTTTTTGTCATTTACTTTTTACGAAAAATGATTCCTTATGTTCAAAGCAATTTTTATACAATACAGCATTAATCCTTATCCAATTAAGAACCTTAAATATATTGTCTATTTAATATTGATCAATATGACTGGTGATGTAAATAAGGTTCACTTTTTCCACTACTTAAAATGATCGACAAGGAATTTAATAACAGACGTGTTTCTATATTCAATGTTTAATTGCGACTGACTTAGTATATGAACTGACTTAACACAACATACCGCCCACCAAAGGACCATAGGGGTCCTTTAAAACAACTAAATACAGAATTTCATCTAATACATAATCACATCAAAATAAGAAAGAATATTCCAATAATTTCATCATGTAAATAGTTGTGGGCTTCTACATTAACATTAACAATGCAATTTACAATAAAATTTACATTATTATCACTACATATTATAAAACAAAGTCGCATTCTTTGTTTGTCCATATATCCCTATGTATGCATAAAACTTTAAAACTACGCAACAGATTTTGATGCGGTTTTTTTTTATAGATAGAGTGATTCAAGAGGAAGGTTTGTATATATAATAACATTCAATACGTAGTAGAGAAATACTGTAATTTTTGAGGTTTCTGTAAATAATTACATTTTTTTCCGCTTACATTGCAAACGCAGGCTAAACCCTACGAGATTTAACAAAATGATTTACTAAGTATTTGTACACCTTGAAAAGGTCTACAGAAAAGTCCGCGATGGTGTATGTCTATCTCTTATGGATAACCCACAATAGCATTTTTTGTCATTTACTTTTTACGAAAAATAATGCCTTATTTTTGAAGCAATTTTTATACAATACAGCATTAATCCTTATCCAATTAAGTACCTTAAATAAATTGTTGATTTAATATAGATCAATATGGCCGTTTACAGCATGTAATTTAAGTGAACATTTACGGAGATATTACAGATTTAAAATGCCGTGAGGAGGCCGCGCTTCGCCCTATAGCACTTCGCATTTCACAGCTATATGTCGTTGTTTCAAGAGTTTGTTTAATGACAAGAAAGCTGTGAATGTAGTATATAAGGACATTCTGTAATTAATTTTAAAAATAAAATACATAGGGGAAAAATGAAAATATGTAGTATATGAATTTAGATATTAGATATAGCAGGAAATCTTCTTGGTATAGGGAAAGGAAATTGTTTTTCTCCAAATTTAACGCTTGCGGGCCACGGGCTGTAATGAATAAATGAAAACTACTGGATCGATTTTTTTTTACACTGACTGACATGGGATATATATTTTATACCCGTGCGAAGCAGGGGCAGGCCGCTAGTATAGCATAAAACAAAGTCGCATTCTTTGTTTGTCCATATATCCCTATGTATGCTTAAATCTTTAAAACTACGCCACAGATTTTGATGCGGTTTTTTTTAAATACATAAAGTGATTCAAGAGGAAGGTTTATGTGTACTTATAATAACATTTAATACGGAATAGAGAAATACTGCAATTTTTGAGGTTTCTAATGTCATGTCGTATACTGCGTCCATCATATTATCAGTCTTTTGACAGCTCACGCTCATTAAGTTTTGTATTGCTTACGTACAAATATCATACAAATAATATTTGTACTTTATGGATGGGTACCGCCCACTTAGTGATGTCACACATAATGGGTTACTACGATTATGCCACAGATTAAAAATAATCGGTAGAAATCGATGTTACGAGTATTAAAAGACATTTAATAACATTATATAAAGTTTTACTTTCTTCTTAGTTAATACATGAATACAAATAAAACAATCAGGATATTTTAATTTATTTTATTAGCACGAGTCGTCGGAATGATAATCAACACTAGACTCCTCCGATGAGGAGTCTTCAGTAGCAGTTATTATTAGCTCTTGTGTAGATAATATATTATCAAACGCAATATCACGTTCCCAATCAGAGAATATTACTCTTTTAGTTCTTTCCACCACACTTGCCCAGTTCTCGGCCGTTACGTGGGTGCAAGCATTTTTTAGCAATTGCAACATTTTATTCGCTGTGAATGGGGGGCTTGTATTGCATCTTGCAGCATGCCCTTTTACTTGTGCCCATATAAGTTCTATTGCGTTGTACTGGCAGTGGTATGGAGGAATCCGAAGAACAGTATGGCCATATTCTGCTGCCATTTCATTGATTACATAGCGTTTTGCTCTCTTTTTGGTTTTTAATATTTTTATTAATTCAACTTTTAACATTGAGTCGTCCACATTTTCTCCATTGTCCCGAAGCCAATTAATTATTTCATGCTTTTTATTAGCCTGTGTTGGCATTTTGTCAATTTGACGGGAGTGGTAGGGCGCATTATCAATAAAAATTATTGATGGTTCTTCCAATGAAATGAGCATTTTTTTGAACCACTCTTCATACACATTTGCATTCATCTCTTCGTGGTAGTCATTTGATTTCTTCGATTTAAATGCCAACAGTGCGTCTTGTACAAATCCTTTTGCTGTACCTGCATGGCAAATGATTAGGCGCTCACCTTTTCCCATTGGTACTGAAGAAGTGGAATCAGCAGTATCATCAGTCCAGAAACGAGATAGTGTGTGGTTAGCGTTGAGCCATGTTTCATCCGTGAAAACAATATTTGCCCAATCTTGTATTTTCTTTGCCTCTCTTAAAAAATCACAACGTGCTATAGCTATATCTGTGCGTTCCATTAATAATTTTCTTTTATTTAACTTTTTATATGAAAAGCCAATTGTGTTCAAAACTTTGACCAAAGAAGATTTTTCACCATGAAATAGACCACTTCTTTTCAAAGAAACAATAAGTTTTCTCAAAGTTGGAATTTCTTTTCTCAAGTAGTAATCTAGTTTACGTAGGTTATCATTAATCGAATTACTTAGGTACGTAATTCGATTAATGATAGTAGGTACTATAATCGGAATGGTATCGCATACGAGAATCTTTAGGACATCACTATCGTCAATCTGTCAAAAGATGGTTAATATAATGGACAGTCTATAAGTAATTACATTTTTTCCGCTTGCATTGCGGCTCATGCGCATTACATTGTACACCTTGAAATAGTTTACAGAAATGTCTGCGATGGTATATGTCTATCTCTTATGGATAACCCACAGTAGCATTATTTGTCGTTTTCTTTTTACGAAAAATAATGCCTTATTATTGAAGCAATTTTTAACAATACAGCATTAATCCTTATCCAATTAAGTACTTTAAATAAATAGTTGATTTAATATAGATCAAAATGGTCGTTTACAGCATGTAACTTAAGTGAACATTTTCGGAGATATTACACAGTTAAAATGCCGCGAGGAGGGCATTGAGTGACATGGGCTACACATTTTATACCCGTGCGAACCCGGAGCGGTCTGCTGGTAATAAATAAAATAGAAATGGAAATTTCAATATGTATGTCTATTAAATATTTTTAGTTAAAGTAGGTATAAAATAAATAATCTCCATCGTGCTATTTGCGAACGCTGCGCTGCTCACGGGGACACGGGCGGCTCGTGCGGCGTCGTGCACGGGGACACGGGCGGCTCGTGCGGCGTCGTGCACGGGGACACGGGCGGCTCGTGCGGCGTCGTGCACGGGGACACGGGCGGCTCGTGCGGCGTCGTGCACGGGGACACGGGCGGCACGTGCGGCGTCGTGTACGGGGACACGGGCGGCACGTGCGGCGTCGTGCACGGGGACACGGGCGGCTCGTGCGGCGTCGTGCACGGGGACACGGGCGGCACGTGCGGCGTCGTGCACGGGGACACGGGCGGCTCGTGCGGCGTCGTGCACGGGGACACGGGCGGCACGTGCGGCGTCGTGCACGAGGACACGGGCGGCTCGTGCGGCGTCGTGCACGGGGACACGGGCGGCACGTGCGGCGTCGTGCACGGGGACACGGGCGGCTCGTGCGGCGTCGTGCACGGGGACACGGGCGGCTCGTGCGGCGTCGTGCACGGGGACACGGGCGGCTCGTGCGGCGTCGTGCACGGGGACACGGGCGGCTCGTGCGGCGTCGTGCACGGGGACACGGGCGGCACGTGCGGCGTCGTGCACGGGGCCTCACGCGCCGCTCACACGGGCGCGTGCAGCTTGTGCGTCGCGGCGGGCGGCGGTGGCGCGCGGCGGGGCGCGGGGGAGGCGGGGCGCGGCGCGGCGGCGGCCGGCGCGCGCCACACGCACGCGTACAGCACGGCGGCCCCGCACGCGCCGCTCAGCGGGCCCACGCAGTACACCTGCGGACGGAGCGACGGACGGCTAGCGGCCGAGCGGTGGCTGGTACTTCAATACCGTTACAGCAGACGGGCTCGTCCGGTTCGGACGGCACGAGATTTATAATCAGGGAACATTCTGACGGATACGTTCTGTCGGTAGGACGAGATACCGAGTGAAACGTTTCGTCGTCCGCCCGTGCCGGGGCCTGCGGCGTGCGCGGCGGTCCCCGGAGTCGGGGTGCCGGTGGCGCGGCAGATGTTACGTCGTCGAATCTAGGGGGCGGCGCGCGGAGGAGCGATGCCGGTCGCGGCTAGCTGTCTGCGCCGCGCCCGACGCTAGAATCGTTCGTTACTCCTTTTTAAAAATTAACTCGATCCGCCGTCCCGGCTCGTGGTTCTTCGGTATAATTTCGACGCGCACTAGAAAAAGATAGGGGCGGTCCGACGCCGCCCCGTCGACGAGCTCGTCGTCCGTCAGAGCCGCCGGTCCTCACCCAGAGCGACGCCCAGCGGCCGGAGAGCGCGGCGGGCGCGAGGCTGCGCACCGGGTTCATGCTGGCGCCGGTGAGGTCGCCGGCCGCCAGCGACAGCGCCGCCACCGTCAGCCCTATCCGCAGCGGCCACGAGTCCAGCAGCCGCCGGTTGCGCGCGTCCCACGCCGCCAGGTTGGCCAGCGCCAGGCACGCGCCGAGCAGCGTCTCGACGGCCAGCGCCTGGTACTGCGAGACGGAGGCGGCGGGCTCGGTGACGCAGCGGGCCAGCGCGGCCGGCGACAGCGCGCGCACCGCCGCCGCGCCCAGCAGCGCGCCCGCCGCCTGCGCGCCCAGCTCGGCGGCCGCGCGCGCCGGCGACACGGTCCGCGCCAGCGCCGCGCACAGCGTCACCGCCGGGTTGAGGTGCGCGCCGGACACGTGGTCGAAGCACTGCACCAGCAGCGCCACGGCCAGCCCGGCGGCCAGCGCGCGCGTCAGCAGCGGCGCGGGCGGCCCGGCGCAGCCCGGCAGGCACGTGAGCGCCACCAGCAGCGCCGCGCCGCACGCCTCGGCCGCCGCCACGCGCCACAGCGCGCCCGGCCCCGCGCGCCGCGCGCCGCCCCCCGCCTCGCCCGCCGCGCGCACCGCGCCCGCCGACGCTGCGACAGAGCGGAGGTCCGTCGGCGAGAGGTCCGCGGACGCTCGTCGCGGCGCGCGCGGACTTCGGTGCGGGTTTTAATTCTGATGTCCCTGTCGGTCGCCAGCGCCGGTAGCGGCCTGTCGGTTCCGCAGACGGGCCCCGTCTCGCCGCCGTAAACCTGAGACGAGACCGTCGCCCCGCCGTCGGCTCCTCGCGCCGTCTTCGGGCGAGAAAACGAAGCCACTCCAATAATGCTAGTATTAAAATAAATCTGTAACTGACCTCAGATTAAATTTTTCGTTTTTCAATATTAACGTGTGAGATTGTATTGATCGTGTGCGTATCTCAATCGACACTGTTCCGTTTTCAGATTACGTTACATCGTAGTATTTCGCTAACTTTATATATTTCATTCGAAGACCGATATACTTAGAACGGATCCCTTTCCGGACGACGGAAGTGCGTCGCGAAGGACAGGTTCGGGACGTCGATTGTGAAATTTTTGAATATTCGTTAAATAGATTAGTAATTAAATTTTAAAACAGAACAACTTTAAATATGTCGGTCGAATCGTCTCGAATGAAGTCGAACGACCCTCGAATATTATTTTAATTAACGGCCACCCTCGTGGAATAGCTCTCTCGTGCTACTACTGCGTTATGTGCTATATCGGAAGAGACACAACTTACGTTCCAAAATGACCGCGTTCGGTTCTTCCGAGTATGCCATACTCCGGGGGCAGACCGACGTCCGCCCGCAGCTCCCGGGCACCGGCTGCACCGAGGTCCTTTTTTTATTAGAGAGGAATCATCCGAGACTTCGCAGTGACGGTCGATGGGGTTCGCGCGCTCCGATCTCTTGCACGCCTCCGCAGAGTCCCCCGTAGAGGAGAGTCGTAGAAGAATGTCGTCGAGGAGAGTCGCGGCGCGAGTGGAGCGCTTGGCGCGCGCCGCGCTTTATACCGCGCGCCTCATTATCGCGTGTATTACGAGCCGCCACTGTTTGCGGAGCGCGCCCGGGGGGGGGGGGGGCTGCTTGTTTGCTCGGGTGACATCTCTACACTAATTTTCACAACAACTTTATAAGGTTTGCTTTTCGCGCTGCCGTGACTCATAGCAATCGACCAATAAATCTGTGTACTTTTATAATGATAGATGTTTTGTCATTTAAAAATACAGGTGACGATGTAGTCTCGGAGCCCGCCTGCGGCCGGCGCTGGGGCCGAGCCGTGGGGCGCCATCTCGGGGCCCGAAGCGACGCTGGTGCAGGAGGGGGTCGGGCGCAGGGGGGGGCGACGGTCGACACGGAATCGAAGGAGTTATAAAAAGCAGTCGAATATTTAAACATAGTAGGTGTGGTGACGGCGTGTCTCGGGCCACAAAAATTTTTCGTGCGTCATAAGATGTATGTACTATATTTTTATTTGTGTTACGTTAACGTTCATATATATACTTAATAAAAAAATAAGTTGTTTTTGACGAATTAAAAACAAAATATTTGTTTGCAATAAGTTTATGGAACGTGACCCCCCTTTTGTACTAACTCTGGATCTCGTCCTACACTGTTTCGCACAACACGACATTTTCTAGAAACTTAACTACCGTGTTATGGGTTACCTGTATGTGTGTATATATTACTTCGTAAATCTGCTGTACTGTATTCAGATTATAAACGTTCACGTTATCAGCTAATCAAATACTCACTAACACACTACACAGTGAGAGCAATTAGATAATACTCATTCAAATAATCTTCGTTTAAGTACATTCAATGGCCTCGTACCTGTTTATGAAGTCAATGGTTATTTATGATATATTTTTATACAGATTCCATAATAATTTCTTAGCGAATATGTAGATTTCACTTTACCTCATATAGGAAATCACGACGGGCCCAATATCGGACCGAGCTTGCGCCGATCCTCATCGAGCTCGGTCCGAAGGTGCAACTCACGTTGGCCCCCTACCGCCGTAGAGTTGAAGCCCGCTCACCGGGGGGAGACTCGGCGGCGGTGGAGGTGGGCGGGCGGAGGGCGGCCAGAGAGGAGCTCCTCCGCCAGTGGCGGCGGCGGCTGGAATCGCCCAGTGCAGGAGCCTGGACGATTTCAGCCATGCAGCCCATTCTCCAGGGCTGGGTCGCCAGGAGGCATGGGGTCCTCACCTTCCGCATGACGCAGGTACTTTCCGGACACGATTTTTTCGAGTGGGTATCTGTGGCGGGTGGCCCGGCGGGAAGAATCCGGTGAGTGCCACGAGTGCGGCGCCGACTTTGACACGGCGCTGCACACGCTCGCGGACTGTCCAGCTTGGGCGGTTCAGCGGGCGGAACTCGTGGCACAGGTGGGGCACGATCTCTCCCTGCCCACTGTGGTCCGCGCCACGGTGGACAGGGAGCGATCGTGGGCAGCGATGGCCTCCTTCGGCGGCGGGGCGGATTCGGGAAGTCGAGTCCTTGGATTCGATCCGCCGCAGGCGAGCGGGGTGCAGGTGACTCGCCGAAGTCCATCGTATGCCGCCCTAAAGGGGACCCTTGGGTGTTCCGAACGGGGTTTATGGTACGTCCTCCTGACGAGGTCCCCGAGGCGGGCGATGCGTCGATTAGCGGAGGGAGGAGTCACTTTAAGAGAGGCCCCGACCCAGAGGTGGTTCAGAGTTGCTGCTGGAGGTGATGTGTACAACGGTACCCTGTCCCCGGCACCAGCAGCGTGGTGGAGCACTGTCAGATTTTTAGTCGGTGACAATCCGATATACGCTCGTAACCGTCGGGCGGTGACGACCCATGATGGGTTTTCCTGACAAACGTCATCTTGTTTCAAGTCTGGGATGATTAGTAAAGTCAAGGCTTGGTGTACAGCACTGGGCCAAGGCTGGTAAGATGCGTTGGCCTAATTACTACATATTATAAAACAAAGTCGCATTCTTTGTCCATATTTCCCTATGTATGCATAAAACTTTAAAACTACGCAACAGATTTTGATGCGGTTTTTTTTAATAGATAGAGTGATTCCAAAGGAAGGTTTGTACGTATAATAACGTTCAATACAGAGTAGAGAAATGCTGTAATTTTTGAGGTTTCTGTAAATAATTACATTTTTTTCCGCTTACATTGCAATCGCAGGCTAAACCCTACGAGATTTATCAAAATGATGTACTAATAATAATAATAATAATATTCTTTATTGTACACCAAAAACAATACAGAAAATATACAAAGAAGTTTGGTACAACAGGCGGCCTTATCGCTAAAGAGCGATCTCTTCCAGGCAACCTTAGGGCAGAGAACTTAATTTTTTATTAATGGCAGGGGTGCACAAACTAAAAAAGAAAGGTTATAGATGTAAAAGATGACACAATAATGAAAGGAAAAGAGGGAGATTAACAAAAAACTAAAATAAATGTGATATACACATGGGGTAAAAGAAATAAAAATAAATGGTAAAGAGATAAAAATGAATTATGTTGATAAATAGTGTTGCTTAATCCTAGATTTGAAAATAGAAAGAGAAGGAGATTTTTTTATATCTAGTGGAAGTGTGTTCCATAAGAGTACAGCTTTGACAGTCAAAGAATTTCCATAGAAAGAAGAGGAGTGAGACGGTATTTTAAGCCGTAAATTGTGATCGGAACGAAGAGAAAGACAGTGAGTATCCCCTAGATATATAAATCGTTTCTTTAAGTAACTAGGAGTATTTGGATTAAACAGAACACAGTAAAGAAGATGAAGGATATGAGTATTCCTGCGAAGTCGGATAGGGAGCCACTTGAGCTTTTCACGAAATTGGGAGACATGGTCATATTTGCGCAAGCCAAATATAAACCTAATACAGAGATTTTGAAGTCGCTCAAGTTTGTTTAGTTGTTCCTCCGTTAAGTTGGGATAACAAGTATCCGCGTAATCGAGAATCGGTAAAAGGAGAGATTGAGCCAGTGTAACTTTAGTAGCAATGGGTAAGAAATTGCGTAGCCTACGTAGAGAACCAATTGCACCATACATCTTCCTGCTAACTTCGCTCAACTGAGGAACCCACGACAAATATTTATCAAATATTACCCCAAGATTTTTTGCGCTATCACTATATGGTATGTGATGCCCATCAAACACTATAGGTGGTAAGTTCGATAACGTAATCCGCGACATCAGTTTTGGACTGCCAATTATAATAGCTTGGGTCTTATTAGGATTAACTTGGAGTCCAAAAGAATTACTAAAGTTAGCTATACGGGACAAATCATCAAAAAATATGTGAAAAAAAAAAAAAATTTAAGAAAAAAATAAATAAATAAATTGATTAACTTTTTCAATCACACCCACCAGTTGCAAGGAAAGATTCACTTCACATCACAAGAGTACTATATTACAATTATAATAAAATATAAAAAAAAAACTTTAACAGTAAAGAAATAATATAAATGAATATTTAACTTATAAAAAAAATTTTCATCAGTATAGCAGTATATAGCATAACCCTAATATTAAAATCTAAATGCAAAATGTATGTAAGTATTTAACTAATTAAGTTGCGTAACCATGACCATAAAAAAAAAAATTACTGTAACTAAAAGGCTCGCATCCAACGCAATCACCGTAATGTCGTTTAGTATTTGACAAATGTCAACGTGAAGGTGAGCCAACATAATTATAATAAATAAGATAAACAATCATGAATCAAAGTGCATACACATTCAACATTAATAAGTGGGTACACATTAAAACATATGTTACACAACAATAGCTAAATTATGCTATTTTAAATAAAAATTTGTAAATACGATCTACACACTGGTTACACTGTATAAAGCTATTTTTTTACCATTCTTTTGGAACGAGTAGCAAGAATTTTGTTTGCCTGTAAATTAGCAGAATTGGACGGAGCTTGAGGTTTCGTCGAAGAATACTGAATGCTGTCGAGATCTGACTTGCACTCGACCCGATGACGCGATCCATCCGGTGCAATAACGTGAATGAGACCATCTCTCGTCCAGCATTTCCCAACACCAAACCGCTGCCTTGCTTCCAGGAAAACATCATGCCGCCTTTTTGTGAGAAACTCAGAGGCGGTTATCCCAGTTCCTTTAAATCCAGTCTTCGCATACCACACCTTATCTCTCAAAGCTGCATCAGCAAATTTAACTACAATCGGTCTGGTTTTAGTATCGGAGTGACGCCCTAAACGATAAGATGCGATGATAGTATCGGCAGTGAAGGTGGTGACCTCGAGGTGCTCAGAAATAATATTGGCAACATTCGCTCCAACATTTTCAGTCTTCTCCTCCTTAATACCATGAAGAAGAATCATTTTACGTCTTCTATACATTTCAAGCCTATCTATATCCCTGCCAAGAGATTCTACTTGTCTCTGTAATATATCCAAGGCAGATAGAATAAAAGAGCGAAAGTTATTAAATTCACTAGTTACAGTGTTAGATTGGCCAGGCAAGGATGTTTTGTCGAGGCTATGTTGGAACTCACTCATTTTGTTGTGGAACAACTCTGACATGGCATTAAGAGAATCTTGAATGGAATCCATTGTGTTTACTATAGTATCACTGCAGTGCAAAATAGTTTTTTTTGTGAAGTGAAATTAAAGTGAAATTTATGCAGGAAATAACTTGGTGGGTATTGTAAATCACATAAACACTAGTTAATAAAACAATTAATTAAAAAAAAAACGATTAATAACTAGTTTTCTTGTTTAAAATACAGAGAGCTCAAAAAATACGATGTTTACTTTTTAGCAGCTACCCACAGAAGTAATTAAGTAAGTATTTGTACACATTGAAAAGGTCTACAGAAAAGTCCGCAATGGTCTATCTCTTATGGATAACCCACAATAGCATTTTTGTCATTTACTTGTTACGAAAAATAATGCCTTATTTTTGAAGCAATTTTTATACAATACAGCATTAATCCTTATCCAATTAAGTACCTTAAATAAATTGTTGATTTAATATAGATCAATATGGCCGTTTACAGCATGTAATTTAAGTGAACATTTTCGGAGATATTACAGATTTAAAATGCCGTGAGGAGGCCGCGCTTCGCCCTATAGCACTTCGACTTAAGCAGCGATGTCGCTCTTTCAAGAGCGTTTTAAGAGTTTGTTTAAAGACATTTTGTAATTAATTGTAAAAATAAAATACATAGGGAAAATTTAAAAGTAAATAAGTAAAAATGTACTATATGAATTTAGATACTCCAACGATAGCAGGAAATCTTCTTGGTATAGGGAAAGGAAATTGTTTTTCTCCAAATTTAACGATTGCGGGCCACGGGCAGTAATGAATAAATCAAAACTACTGGATCGATTTTAATCATCTTTTTTACACTGACTGACAGGGGATATATATTTTATATCCGTGCGAAGCAGGGGCAGGCCGCTAGTACTGAATATAGATAGGCCTAAGGTCGGCCCGAGGCAGAGGTACAGCGACCGGTGAACCAATGCAGACATCAACCGTAAAGCCACCATTAAACTATAGCTCGGACCGGCCTTACATAATAACGTTGACGGAACACGGTGTACTTTTGTTTCATGCAAAAGCGCTCGCATTTATATCGAGCTGACAGGAGGTATGTTATGAACTACGGTAAGACATGAGGGTGGTCTATGCTACTCGACCAAAATAATAGGTACCTATCGTTTCAGTCTCAACTATCAACACCAAATCGTTCGTCCGTCACTCCGTTATATTCGATTTGTTAGTTAATTAGGGTGCGGCTGGAGCGAGCATACTACACACTACAGTCGGTCCACCGCCGAGCGAATCATATGGATTACATTTAATGGGTCACTGGAGGGTAGCGCTGGATTTAAAACAATAAGCTGTGTTAACTATATTTAATATTTGATGCCGGCGCTAGGGCGGCGTCGGGTCGGGGCCGGCGCCGGGTCGGGGCCGCGCGGCGTCGGGCCGGCCGGGGTCGGGTCGGGGTCGGCCGGCGTCAGGAGCAAGGCGCGGGCGGGCGGCGCTAAGGCCGCGCGGGGTGCAGGTCGAGCGCGTGGCGGCGCGCGGCCAGGCGGGCGTGCAGGTAGCGCGCCGTGCCCTCGCCGGCCCAGCTCTGGCCGTAGAGTGCGCCGCGCCGCTCCTCCTCGGGGTTGCCGTGCGCGCTGCCGCTCAGCGTCTGCGGGGAGGGGGGCGGACCGTGAGCGCGCCTCTACGGAGGGGGCCGCTGGGAGCGCAGTGCCGCCTCGCGCGCGCGGCGCCGCTCGGTACCTTGAGGTCCCGCGACTGGCTCACGAGCCACTTCTGCACGAACTGCTGCGGGTCCTTGCTGAAGCTCAGGAAGAACTCGCGATTCGTCTTCAGCTGGTTGATCGTGTCCACCTGCAACGGATCGATCGTTAACGCTGGCACCGGACGCAGGGCCGGGGCGATCGCTCGGCGGTCGCTCACCGTCTCGTGGATCTTGGAGTCCAGCCCCTGGATCTCCTGCTGGTTGGCGGTGCTGAGCAGGAAGTTGTTCATCTGCGTCTTGAGCGTGTCGTCCACCTCGACGTCGATGTCGTAGCAGGCCGTCTGCTTGGCGTCGTGCGGCGGCTCCACGCTGATGAGGTGGTTGATGACGATGGGGTCGGGCGCGTGCAGCAGCGCGCCCAGCCGCGCCGGCACCTCGGCCAGCTTCATGCGCGCGCAGCCGAAGATCTGCTCGAGGTACTTGTCGCACAGCACGTGCTCGCGCTCGTGCGGGTCCTGCAGCCGGTGCGTCTTCACGTACTGCCACAGCGCGTTGACGATGACGGGCCGCGCCTGCGTGTGCACGCCCAGCAGCCGCGCCAGCCGCGCGTCCAGCTTGAACTGCAGCGGCTGGTAGTCCAGCAGCAGCAGGATGGTGCAGCGCACGTTCTTGTAGCCCGGCCGCTTCACCTGGAAGCCGTCCGTCTCCTGCGTGGTGAGCGTGCGGTGCCACTCCACCAGGTGGTTGTCGGGCCCGTACAGCTCCTTGTCCAGCTCGATCACCAGCGACTTGAAGAACGACGAGAACTTGCGCTTCACCTGCAACGGAAAGCACGCGTGATGGCCGGCCGTGGCGGCGGGGCTTGCCGCCGCGGCCCGCACCTTGTTGGGGTCGTTCTTGGAGTCGTCCAGCAGGCGGCCCTCCACGCGCAGCTCCCAGGACGCCACGGCGCTGTCGCCCTGGCCCGGGTAGAAGGTGTTGGAGATGAAGATGCGCAGCTTCCTCTTCTGCTTCATGGGCCGCTTGAGCGCCTCCTGGATGTCGAGCCGCTTGCGCATGATGGTGGCGTCCAGCTTGCGCTCGAAGGCCAGCAGGTCCATGTAGGCCTGCGACTCGGGCACCAGGTCGCGCACCTTCTGCGGCAGGATCTTGTCCGCCAGCCGCTTCTTGCGCTTGCCCGCGCCCCCCGCGCCCGCCGCGTACCCCTCCCTGCACCACCACCGTTAGTACCGTTAGTGCTGCCCGCGGGTGGATCATTAATGTATAACGACATAAGTGTAATGCAATTGAGAAAACGTAGTAGGAGAGAACAATAATCGGGCAAACATGATTCAGCAAATAAACATTTACACATTATGCTGAACTATGAGTAAAATAATAATATAAATTATGAATTATAGAAGATAATTCATAACTGAAATGATAAGTAAAGGTATTTTAAAATTTAATCCTATATACAATATTACATGTTAACCTTGTTATAAGTATATAATCCTTAACAGTATAGTAGGCTCTCTGTGTTAGCCTTCATTTAAGTTTTTAAAACTGTTGTAATGGCAAAGCTAAAATTAATTGCAGAATTTTCTTATAAAATCTTATACCCAAGTAAGAGAGTGTAATAGACAGACAGATTTCCATATTTCTAATATTTTCTAGTTTTTTCTATTTGGACTAACTTTCTAGTTCGGACTGAATAACAAAATGTGTAACATAAACATTGATTACAATTCTATATAAATATCAAAATAGATCGACCGGCCGTGACAGACTAGGGTGCAGCTTTTTCTGTTTGTTATTCATCGAACCTGTTTATGTAGTTAAGGTTTGTTTTCTTCCAGCAAGTTTGTATTAAAGTAAAACACGTCTGTATCTCTTTACGATTTATTGAAACTGACATGCATTTAAAGTTATAGTAATGACGTAAACGATTGACTCGAACATGCCGCCCACCAAAAGGGGCTTGCAACCTTTTACAACTACTAAGTAATATTATTTCAAGAACAATTTGTAAATTTAATAAACAATATTTGATTTCAATTAATTCATCATTAAAAAGCATTCAATACAATTTTATCGCAATCAATAAAATGTAATAGTAAAATAATAATTAAACAATACAAAATATAAGAATTCTAGATTTTAACATAAAAAAATCATTAACTTATAGGTATAAAACACAATTTAGTAATTGATCGTTTTACAATGTTATTTCCACTTTTGACACTATAAACTCGAGTTATTCCATCAGGGCCTGGATGTTTATCCACTATGCGCCCTAAGTGCCACTTCCCTGGTGGTAGTCCATCAGTCTTTATTAGTACTATTTGACCTATATCGAATTCCTTCTGGGTTCTTAACCATTTAGGTCTTTGTTGTAGTCTGACAAGATATTCCTGTTGCCAGCGCTGCCAAAAATTAGCAAGCAACCTTTGAGATAAATTCCAACGAGATAAATTATTAACAGATATGTCCTTTAAACTCGGTGAGGGAATAGTGACCGGTGATTCGCCAATGAGAAAGTGTCCAGGTGTAAGTACGCTCAAATTATCAGCGTCTGTGTTGTCCATCGGACACAAAGGTCGCGAATTGAGACATGCTTCTACTTGGCACAGTATCGTACTCATTTCTTCAAACGTTAAGTGGGTATTTAAGATGCGTTTAAGGTGATACTTCATTGATTTCACGCCCGCCTCCCAAAGTCCGCCAAAACTGGGACTATATGCAGGAATAAAATGCCACTTAGTGCCATCTGACGCAAGTATTTCGGATATTTCATCGCCAAGTTCAAATTCAGCCTCTTTAAATGCCTTTGATAATTCCTTGTTTGCTCCGACAAAGTTTCGACCTTGGTCACTCCATAAATCACTGCATCGACCGCGTCGTGCCACAAATCTCCTAAAAGCTCCTATAAAAGACTCTGATGTCAGATTACCCACCAATTCTAAATGAATGGCCTTTGTAGACATGCAGACGAAAATGGATATATAAGATTTGTTCGTTTTGGCGCCTCGACCTTTGGACATCAGAATATCGTAGGGTCCTGCAAAATCTACTCCTGTATGAAGGAAAGGTCGAGCTGGGGTAACGCGTACCCTTGGTAAATCACCCATTAATTGCGTACGTGTTCTAGCAGCCAATTTTGCACAGACAATGCATTTATGTAAGTACTTCTTTACTACATTCTTCCCTTTTAAAATCCAATATTTAGATCTCAGATAATTCAACATAAGCTGCACTCCTCCGTGAAGGGTCTTCTGATGAGCTTCTGCGACAAGTAGCCAGGTAAGTGGACATTTATCTCTCAATATTACAGGATGTTTCTGGTTATAGTCCAAATCAGAATGTATTACTCTACCGCCCACCCTGAGTATATTTTCAGAATCTAAATATGGATTTAGCGACCTTAAAGCGCTAGCCTTTTTTATTCTACCTCTTTCTTTTAAGTCTTGAATTTCTTCACTGAATGTTTCACCTTGTGTAATTTTTAAGCATCTTTGCAGAGAATCTTCTATTTCATCGACCTGAATAGTGGACTGTATGGTATTTTTATTCATCTTTTTGAAGTTAAGAAATCTCTTGACGTAAGCAACTGTTTTCAGTAGTTCAGGTAAGTTTTCAAAATTTTCAAAAACTTTATAAATTGAAGAACCTTCCTCTTTTATATTAAGACAAATGTTCACCAACTTCTTTTCTAAATCTATATTGTGATTTATCAATCTTTCCATAATTATTTCTTTCTGTTTCAGGAGTTCCGGTCCCTTCCACCAAAGAACGCATGCCTTCAGATCCGGTGCTAACATTCCCCGAGAAGCAATATCTGCTGGATTATTTTCTGATGTTACATGAAACCAATTAGTTCCTATATTGTCAAAAATGGTAATTACTCTATTTCTTACAAATGTTTGCCATCTACTGGGGTCTCCTTGCAGCCACGACAAGACGATTGTGGAATCCGTCCAACAAAATATTTGCTTTCTTGGTATATGCATTGCTTCGCTGATTTGTTTTAATAATTTTGAGAGCAGGACTGCACCACACAATTCCAACCTTGGAAGAGACAAACATTTGATTGGTGCAACCTTTGTTTTTGCAGCAATAATGTAAGTACTGTAATATCCATCTTTCTTCTGGACTCTCAGGTAAGCTACAGCCCCATAAGCCTTGATCGAAGCATCACAATAACCATGTATTGAAACGTTATCTAATGCTTCGAGTGTAGTATTTAGCCATCTTTGTATTTTTATCTGTTCTATGTATTTTAAACTATCTCTTATGTCTAACCATTCTTTTTTAATTTCCAGGTGCAGTTCTTCATCCCAGTCAACACCTTCAAGCCATAATTTCTGGATCATTAATTTTGCAGGTATTAGCGCTGGAGCCAGCCAACCAAGAGGATCAAAAAGAGTTTGAACTTCAGCAAGTATTTTCCTTTTTGTGATAATTGTAGGCACAGATGGTAATTTAAGATTATATTGTAGCATATCTTCACCCATATTCCACGATAAGCCCAAAGTTTTAATCGTACCATCTAGATTTAGGTCTATTTGTACATGGGAGCTCAGTTCTGCAGGATGAAATTCCTTCAAAAATTCTGCTCGATTGGATGCCCATTTTTGTAACGTAAAGCCACCTTTTTGAAGGATTGTTCTTACAGTCTTGGCCACACTCACTGCCTCTTCAACTGTATCTTGTCCTGACATGAGATCATCCATGTAGAAATCATTTTTAATAGTTTCAGTGGCT
Source organism: Morpho helenor (assembly GCA_029227775.1). Taxonomy (NCBI): domain Eukaryota; kingdom Metazoa; phylum Arthropoda; class Insecta; order Lepidoptera; family Nymphalidae; genus Morpho; species Morpho helenor. Next base: position 80,061 of record JARGCU010000017.1, read on the forward strand.
ATCTTATCATTTCCTCCTTCATCGTCTGCTACTTGGTGAAGTGTTTTTACAGCGAGGAAAGGAGCACATGCTGTACCGAAGGTAACACGTAGAAGACGGTACTCCTCTATAGGATCTTGCGTATTGTTTCTCCAGAGAATGCGTTGATAATCGGTATCTTCCTTGGTAACAAGTATTTGTCGATACATTTTCCGTATATCTGCTGTGAATGCTACCCCTTTCAGACGCCATCGCATTACCAATGATCTCATGTCTTCCTGTATCAGTGGTCCTGTCAGAAGTTCATCGTTAAGCGCAATATTGTTTGATCCCCGGTGCGAGGCGTCAAATACTGGTCTCACCTGAGTTGTTTCACTGTCATGTTTAAATACGGGGTGATGAGGTAAATATACAGCCGCTTTATCTTTGTCATGTTCCGGAACCCTTTCCATGTGTTCCTTTTCATAATAATCGTTTATTTCCTTGGTGTAACTTTTTCTTAAGTCCTCATTCTTTTCGAAACGTTTCTCTAAATGTAGCAGTCTTTTCAAAGCTCCCTCTTTAGTATTTCCTTCGATGCATTGTGGATTCATATTTTTAAAAGGTAATTTTACAATATATCTGCCCTCTTTGCTTCGAGTGTATGTTTCATTGTAAATCCTTTCACAGGTTTCTTCGTCCTTGGTAAGTATTTTCCTGGTATCTGTATCTACTTCCCATAGTGTTTTTAACATATCGTCTATGTTAAGGCAATGGTGCATTACAAGTATTTGTTGCTGAGAAACTTCTGTCTGAATTTGTCCAAATAAAATCCAACCAAGGCTTGTATTTTGAGCGCAAGGGGAGCCTAGTGTACCTTTCAATATTTCAGCCTTCAGGATTTGGGCATAAACGTCTACACCCAGTAACAAGTCTATTCGCCCTGGTGTATGAAAACTCGGATCTGCCAGGGCGAGTCCTTCTAAATGTGGCCAGGTTTGTAATGTGCTTGTAATTTGTTTTGTAGGTAACTGTGACGTTAATTTAGTAGGCATGACATATGCATTTATAGTGAGCTTGAAGTCGTCATCCCATCTGGATTGAAGTTCCATTTGTACGACATGATTTACTGTAGTATGCGTATTACCAACACCTACGATTTTTCCTTTAGCAGGAGATCTCTTGACCTTCAACAATTGTGCTGCTCTTTCAGAAATGAAGTTGGCTTGGGAGCCTTGATCTATTAAGGCACGCAGTAAACTGTTTTGTCCCTTGTCATTCCGTACTATAACTATCGCTGTGGCCAGCAATGTTGCAGACTGCCCAGCCGCAAAGTGAGATGATATTGCGACCTCTGATTCGTCATCCTTTATAGTGTTAGGTTCAAGATCTTCTCTTGCATGTTGGTGTATTGCAATATTCTCTGATTGATTACCATCGTTTGACTCATGTAACAGCGTATGATGTCGGCGCTTGCATCTTCTGCAAGATGTGGGAATCCGACATCTCGCTACCGAATGTCCTGCCATTAAACAATTGTAACATAATCTATTTTGTTTGACAAAATCATTTCTCTCATCAGGTCCCAACTTACAGAAGTCCTTACAGTTACATAAAGCATGATCAGCTCTACACATGCTGCACAATCTCATAGGTGTTGAAGTGTCCTTATTTTCTGATGACATCGTGTGGAAAGTTTTCGCCTTAAGAACTATACGCTCCTTGGCCATAGCAGGATTCACCATCTCAAGTGTACGAAACTTCGTTTTCAGAAAAGTCTTCATATCAGCCCACGTAGGGAGAATATTGGAATCTTCTTTATATGAAAATTCTTCCCAGGCCTTATGCGTTTCAACATCTAATCGTTGCACTATAAGGTATATAATGACTTGGTCCCAAGAGTCAGTCGGAATGTCTTGATTTTTTAAATTATTCAAACATTGATCTGTAGTATCTAACAGATTTTTCAGGTTGTTAGATGTTGGATTAATAATTCTTTTCTGATTAAATAACTTCTGCAGTAACGTGTTGACAATCAATCTTCTGTTTCCGTATCTTTGTAACAATATATTCCACGCCTGATCGTAGTTATTTTCTTCTATACTAACATGTTTCAGGAGTACTTCAGGTTCGCCAACAATGCTTGACTTTAAGTAATGTAACTTCTGAACCTTACTTAAGGACGTGTTGTTGTGAATTAATGATGTAAATAAATCTCTAAACGTTGGCCAATCATCATAACACCCTGCAAATGTGGGTAATTCAATTTGAGGCAATTTCACGAACGGCTCATGTACTGGCATCAGCTTACTCGTACTTGGATCCGTGGGAGATGTCGATGATAACATGTCTTTCATGTCACCCACTAAACACGAATATAGATCTTCAACTAAAAAATATTCCTCGTTCAAGAAGTATGAAATTTCATTTTGTTTACATTTTGGAGTACATTTCACCAATTCTTGATGTGTCTTCGTAAACGTTTGCCAATACCCTTCGATGCATTGTAACCTTGCCTCGACGTATCCTCGTGTTAATCTTTGTTTCGGACATTTTTTCAAGTTTGCTTGTGTTTTTTGTAGCAATTTATAAGTATCTTCGAGTGCATTAACTAGTCTTTCTTGTTCATTATTAGAAGCAACACTCATTGTTTATATTTAAAAATACGTAAAACACGAATTCAATTCAATCCAAACACAAATTCTTTCAATCCAACAATTCTTTAGTAAACTTCTAATTGCTCGTAGTACTTAATAACACTCGTATCGTCCGATCGCATAAAAAAAGGTCGCCGGGCGGTCTCTCAGGTAGCGGCCTATTGTTCTCTAATTACACTATTTTTCTGGTTTCGTTCCGGCTCGATGTCGACCATATGTTTATGTAGTTAAGGTTTGTTTTCTTCCAGCAAGTTTGTATTAAAGTAAAACACGTCTGTATCTCTTTACGATTTATTGAAACTGACATGCATTTAAAGTTATAGTAATGACGTAAACGATTGACTCGAACAGAACCAAATATTAAGAAGCGACTGTTACAAAATACTGATAAATGAAGAACGATCTCATGAAAATGCTGACAAGGATGTTATTTTACTAAACATTTCATTGTTTTTTTTTCATTCATATTTAAGTCGGGCTGCAGTCGTACCTGGCGCTACAAGCTCTGCCGACCGCTGCCAGTCTCAGCACGAACTCTGTAATGGTCTCTCTCAGTGTGAGCCCTGCGTGCGAGCGTGCTGACTCATAAATACACTAGCACTGTGAGCGTACGGGGTTGGGTTCTGTTCGATTGCAGTAACAAAAACAGCACTACCAACTGATATGACAATAAGGCATTAATAGATTTCAGCACTTTGGATAAAAAAACAAAAAGTAAGTGAATCACCCGCTGTAATGCTGAGGTTTGTGCTGCGGAGGGAGCGGGGCGCGCGCGTCCGCGGGCCGCTTGGCGGGCGCGGGCGGCGCGCCGGGCGGCCGCGGCGGCGCGCTGTAGGCCGCGGGCGCTCCCGGCGGGGCTCCGGGCGCGCCGGGCGCGGGCAGCGGGGCGCCGCCGGCCGCGCCGCCGTAGGGCGCGGGCCCGGGCCGGGCGGCGCCCTGCCCGCCGCCGCCGGCCGGAGGAGGAGTGAAACCACTGCGGGGCTGGAATGGGACAGATACTCCGTTCGTCTTTATTTGGTATAAGAAATCTCCGCAGCAGAATTGTGTAACCGCTTGAAAATTAGCGAGTGGTGCGAGCGATTTCTCCATCCTTTCCCAGTGGACTCATTGAGATTGTGGTCGATACCTAATATTATTTTACTCTAGCTATTGCCAGCGACTCCGCCTGCATTGAAAGATTAAAACTGTACCATATAATATTTTGATAAAAATGGTTAAATTGGGTTAACCTTAAAAGCTAGACATAATTTATCGCAGACTTGTAGTTAGAACTTTAAAGAAGTGAACGATTTCGTAATAGATTTTAGTTTAAGCTTTAAATTTTGCCATTTCGTAAAAAAAAATTATTGCTGCTTTACTCCTATTCATCTTAGAGTGATGCTGTATAGCATCCCTCGATAAAGTGGACTATCTTACACTGTAAGAATTTTTCAAATCGGTCCGGTACTTTCTGAGATTAATGTGTTCAAACAATCAAACAAAGAAACTCTTCAGCTTCATATAGTTTAGATTTCCATCCTTCCCCAGTAGGCTCATTGAGATTGTGGTAAAACCTAATATTGTTTTACATCTTCATTATGGCACCTGTTTTTAAATTTAATAAATTAAAAATATTATAAATATTACTAACTAATATTAAAATCAAAAATTACAAATGAATAAAAAATAGTAAAATATTAAATTTACGATATAGAATCCATGTATTTTGTAAACTCCTACAAAATATTAAATAAAAGTACTTATTTATTTTTTTATTTAAATCTTATTTAAGATTATATGATATCTATATTTGCAACAGTGATACTTGACAATTTTCTTTTAAAAAGTAATCTTCACCTGTGACAATTAGTTTAGTTTCATCATCATATTAATAAATAAAAAACACACATGTGTATTTGTTTGTAATTATCACACTAGTTTTTGGAACTTCAAGCTACAAATGAAAGTAATTTGGCTAAATGCTATTTTCAATTCCTTAGTCTATAGATGTGTTGGATATATGCAGTTGTTTATCCAATGATTATAAGTAAAAAGTAGATGCAATTTTAGCACACAGGGTCACTGCAATGTTGCACTGTTTTTGGACTGCACCATGCTACGATGGTGTGTGGTATTACAGCGAATCTTCATCCTGAATCAGCGATAAATAAACATAAAAAGACTGCTTAGTCTCAGTTACCGGAAACGTAGGGCCTGAATAGGGCCGAGGCGGCATGGGCGAGCCCTGCGGCTGCGACGGCCCGGGGTAGCGCTGCTGCTGCGGCGCGGGACTGGGACCGCTTGCAGGGAAACGTTGTGCCATTGTTGCTCGTTATATATGCTCCTTGATACAACCAAACATTCTCTGATAAGATATTTCAAGATTAGTTACTTATAACACTATCATTATAAGTTTTATTAACGGCGTAAAAAATAAAAGTTTGCAATATTTCAAGAGACTTGTTAATTATTTTATTATGATTCATTCAAGTTGATGTCACATCGATTCACAGATTCGTAACCAGTTTTAGTTTAGAGAAGCCGACGCCATCTGCCATAGATAATACACTATATAGGTAATAGGATATGCCATCTGCCATCACACAGACCATAGACAGTACAATATAACACAGACCAAAAGTTGCAACATTGCAAGATGCCATATTGAAATTGTCATTTGTATTGTATATTTAGTTATGCATCATAACATTTTAAGATAGAAAAAATAAAATTACTATGATATTTAAGATAATTCGTTCAATTTAACTAAACGTTTTATTAATAAAAAGAAAATATCTTATTTTAATTTTTTAATAATAATTGTCTCATTAGATAATAGATGGCATTGTTCTAAAAAATCTTACTCAGGATGAAATAAGAAGATTATCCAGTTTCGGATCTTATTATAGAATTTGGTTCTTCTTCTTCCCGCCCTTGTTATAAAAAAATTTACTCATCATATGTAGCTGCAGCTGTTTTTTAAGTGTAGGTTTAACATAGTTACTTCTATGATCCTAGTATCATTCAACATCTTTAATCATTGCTTCAATTATGAGTTACAATAACCTATTCAATAAAATAAATGTATAAAATCTTATTGGTATCGTTTTAACCGTTAAAAAATTGCTTTTCAAATTATATTTTTGAACAGGGTATTCCCTGATATAATGTGAAAAGCAATTTTTTTAGTAAAAGAATTTTAGAAGTTCTATGATTTATTTTAGGAGTCCATGACATATAAATATATGTTATACTAGCTTTTAATCGCAATTTTTTGGTTGATAATAGATGGCGTTTTTTAATGTCATTCTATTTCTGTAGAATTAAGAGGCTTCCTATAGCCTGTACAGCTGTGGTAGCCCAGCGGTAACACCGTGCGACTCTTTCGAGGAGGGCACTGGTTCAAAACCGGGCAGACACCAATGAGTTTACTGTCAAAACTTATGTGTCTAATTGATAACTGAAATTTATCACACGCTTTTCGGTGAAGGAAAACATCGTGAGGAAATCTGCATATCTCTAGAGAATTCTGGAAATATGTGTAACCTACCAATCCGCATTGGAGCAGCGTGGTAGGTCTTAGCTCCAAACCTTCTCTCCAAAAACGGAGAGAAGAGGCCTATTCTCAGCAGTGGGATAGTAACAGGCTGCTACTTACTACTTTTTACTATAGCCTGTACGTTACCTCGGTGTATAAGGAATAATTGTGCCAAATTTCATCGATATTGGTTCAGCGGATTCGCTGTGAATACATAACAGACAGACAGACAGATTTTCGCATTTATAATATTAGTAAGGAAGTACGGTTGCAACATTTATTGAAATTACTCTAAAATGAAAAGAAATTGAATCTTGACAATAATCTCTCCCGATGCAATATGTAATGGATGAGTCCTTTAAGTAAAGAGAGTAAAGTAGCGGCGCCAGCCAGGTGAGGAACACGTCTCTTCTGTTTTGGATAGACGTGTCGGAGCTCGGACCCACCACGCCGCTCCAGTGCCGTGAGGTCACACACATCCCAGAATGCTTGTGAGGTGAGCAGGTGTCCCCACGATATTTGCTATTTATCGTAAAGCCGTTTAGTTAGTCAATCGTCCCGTGCAGGAGGCGGCACTCTGTCGCCATTCATTACAATCGTACAGTCATGTTCAGGTGATTCAGTGACAACCCCGCGGAGGGCCGGAGGGACTGCGAGAGGGTCCCGGTCTGCGGTTCGGTTGAATTATAATAGTACCGGTTAGTACCGTTTAGTACCTCTAAATATAGTACTAAATTTAATGCCGGTTTCGAAATGACATCGACCAAAAAGTATGACGGGCCGCGTCACTCGGCATCCGGGCTACTTCACCCGGCGCGTGCCCCCCCCCGTCCCCCCCCGGGGAGAGCGCATCGACTGTCTGTATGATCGAGAGATCGTTCTTCATCATTCTCCTTCCCTCTTCCCGCTCTAGGTGGGGTGCACGACGTGATTTTCTCTTCCATTCCCCCTATCGTCCAACTCCGACGCCTACTCCTTTTATATGCATGCCATACATCACACAATTCAACTATCTCATCTTAAGCCTCCCTCTAGTCATTCATATCTAACACTAGTTCGGTGACGTGGTTCTATCATTCCCACCTCGTGGTGCGGCAGTACCTGCGACTGCCGCGGAAAATTACCTGGCTTCGTGTGGAACGAAAACCTTTGAATGATATGTTTCGGCCGAGGGCGGTGTGGAGTGTGGAGTGCGGGTCGGGACGACGGGTGTTCTAGAACTTTTTTCGAACTGAGTTTATATATAGTTAGCCCTTACGGCTGTTACGGCGTCCCCGCGCGGTGCGGCCGAGCGCAGAGACATCATCGTTGCCAGATGCGGAGAGTAGAGCGCAGAAGTTTTACTGTCGTGGGGCGCCGGCCCGCGGGGGCTGCCGGTGCGGCCGCGGTCAGCACCGCGCGGCCAGAGCTGCTGCCGGCGAGAGGCCGCGACACGGTGAGACGCTGTGTGTGTGTATTAGTTATTCCAGTATTTGCGGTCGTTATTCCATCGTCAGGGCCATATGGGACGAGGGGGAGCGGGATGCATGTATTATCTTTGAGTTCTGGTGTACTTCAGCATTGTCGAAGTGAGACTAAGAAAACGCGTAAAGAGATGAGTGATGGCGGTGAGGTCGAGGTCTCTGCGGGGTCGACGTTCCGCACGAGCCGCGCGGCGTCTTCGAGACGTACGGCATTATCGTAGGACGCGGTGTCCGAGTCCGTCCGGCCCGCGGGCCCCGAACTCTTCTTTTATTTTATTTTTGTATACGCTGTATAAAAGATAAGAAACGGAAGCTTCATCGACGACGCCGCTGCGCTCAACCCTATCTCACCGGTGACGTCGCGGGAGCCGGGCACGCCGAAGAAGTTTCATACGAGGGCCCGGAGTCTCCGCCGGGGGCTCGGTCCACTGCCCCGGACTCCGGAGGCTCCGGGCCCGCTGGCCCGCGGCCGCGCTCCCCCGCGTCCCCCACCGCCGGAGGCGTGGGGCGTGCGGCGCCGCCTCCGGCCGCGGGCGCGCTCCGCCAGTGCTCGCCGCGCCGTGCGTGCGCCCGCACGCGTCCTCCGCGCCTGCCGCTGCAGTCCTCGTGTCGGAGCGGCGGTTCGCATCTTACCGGGCAGCATTAGAGTCGTTAGTCATTTTCTAATACTGTCAGGTAAAGATGTCGTCCGCGCTCCACGTTCGTCGCCAGCTGCCGCCCGCCGATCCCGAGGAGCGTCACGTGCGCGAACCGGTCTCGGGCCGGCTCCGCTCCGCGCTCGTCGTGCCCGTTTCGGAACCAGAATTCTGTCAGTTCGACGTGCAGTTAAAAAGTGTTCGTTTCTAGAGGTGATTACGAAATCGAAGTCGCCGCCCGCTCGGCGACTTCGCGCCCGCGACGCGTTTCGAACTCCCGACTCGTCCGGGACCGAAGTCGCCACTTGCCGCCACCGGTCCATTACAGACGCTAACTACGGGCCGTTTATTGTCAAATAATTACATAACGTCAGTGCCGGCCGTATCGCCCGGTGCCGACCGCTCCACGTGGCCGCGCGGCCGCCCGGGTGCCGACGGTCGTCGTTTCGTTTACGTGGCCGCATGTATATACAGCTTTCTTCGGTAAGATATGAAGGTGTATCATCGCACGTTCGTTACATAACTATATTGTAGACGAACACGATTCGTGGTGTCCCGTTTTACCGCACCGAGCCCGCCTGCGCTCCGCCGGCCCCCGTATCCCGGGCCGGGCTCGGGCCGAGCGAGGCGGCGGCCGCGGCGAGATGCGCTGCATTATTCATTAGCCGGTGGAAAGTTTCGGCTCTCGGAATATAAAGATGTGGGTCGAGGCGGCGCGCGGCCTCTCGCGGCTCGTTAAGATACAACCTCGATTCGAGCCGCACGGTTTTAATTCAACGAACTCTTCGGAGACCGCCCCGAGTACCCCGGCCGAGCCCGGACCGGCCGACGTTCGGGATCGTCGCGGTCTGCGAGAGCGCAGAATCGGATCCCGCGCGATACCGCGCGAGACGTGGACGGGACGTCCCTCGGAAGGGAAAAGGAGACAGAGCGATGGAGTCGGACGTCTGACTCTCTTCGAAAAGGAGCGTTGACTCGAGTCTCGAAGTCGAAACTCTTGGAGGAATTCACGAACGTAACGAAACGGGTCGAAGACGGCCGCGAGCCTCGGGGAGCATGAGCCCTGACGCGCGCGGCTTCGGCGGAGGGCCGGCGGGCCGCGACCGGTCCGCGGCGGCCCCGAGCGCCCGAACTCCGCCGCGAGTCCCGGCCGAGGCCCTCCCGGAGCGAGCGCCGGTTATCAATCGTCAGGGGGAGGTGAGTCCGCTCTCGAGCCGTCACCCGCGCCCGAGTGTCGCCTCGTCGGGACCGGTTCTCCGCTCCGTACGGGTGCGCGTCGCGCGTCTATTTCGGGAGTCGTTGACCGGCGGCCGGCGGTGCGGCCGCGGTCTCCTCCGACTCGCGAGCGTATTTTTTAGGCGGGGACGCACGGCAGGAGCGAGTCGTCAGGGGCCGGCCCGGCGCCGGCTGCCGCTCCGGGCTCGCCGTCCCCGGCCATTTCCGTGTGCCGCTATTATCCGGTCGCCGGCGAGAGTCTCTGCAGCGACCGTCGCGACTAGCTTCCTAAAACTCTTCCTAGGCTCGTACCTAGCAGGAGCGTTAGAACTCCGCCTGGTACCGCTCGGATGAGACGATCTGTCCCTTGTGCCGCTGCCGCCCGCCGGCCGCAGGGTCCGGTCGGAACGAGCGCGAGCCCTCCGGTCGCCGCAGTTCTTACGGCGGTACGATTGTTAAAGACATTTAAATACAGACTACTGGAGCGCTCGTCGACTCGCCGCGTCCCGGTTTCTACTCGAACGGGGCCATAAATGCCTAACTAGTTCCATATCGCGTCTTTCGCTGCCTCGGAATGATCGATTCATTTCATTTTTATATTAAAATCTGCGCTAGACCTTCGTTAAAAAGACGTCACGGCGCCCGTCTAGCTGACTTCCGAAGAAACTTTTAGTATCGTATACGAAACCCCTCTCGCGCCGAGCCACCGTTGTAATTTGCAACTTTATAATAATCTCACGAACCATTTAACCGTCAACAGACGGGCGACACGCGCTCGGCCGCCGTCGGCCTCCAAAACTTGATCGCAGCCAGTCGTCACCCGGAGCCGCGGCCGGCCGAAACGATTGCGGACGACATTTCAATATCAACGGTCCGGCGAGATGGCACCGCAAACTTTCAAACGCTGACGTATAAACAACAAGTAAACTAACATACAAGTTCCCGCCGCCCGAACGGTCCGATTTCAATTTAAATCTCCCATCGATCGGGTTCCTGTCGATATTAGTTCGTGAAATAGCAGGAACGGTCGCGTTCAGTACAATTTCTGTACACAAAATACTCGAAATTTGTTCTGTATCCGCAATATAAAAAAATACGAAAGTCCGCCCTGTCGTCCGTCTGTTACGCTTTCGCGGTTAATCTGCTCGAGTGATAACAACCGAAGCTCAATACCCAACCGACATGCAGGTTGAAATATTCCGTATTTCCTCCGGGAACAGGAAAAAACATACAGCAATCAATTAATCAATTGTATTTATTATTGCTCACACGAAAAGCATTTGTTTCTAGTAAGTCATCCAATTCACCATAATTATTATTGTCTATTGATTAGTCTCCCTACGATCGCTAGGTGTCTTCCAGTTCAAGTACGTCCGTCGGTGCTCGCGGCCGGCGCGGGCCCCGTAAGGGCTATCTGAGACTAGGCTGAGATTATTATTTGTTGTTATAATTTTACAGACGAGTGAGCGCACAGTGCCCGGGTCCGAGTCTTCCTAGAGCCCGGCTTAGTTGTTACAATCATTGACGATAATCTCGATGCCGCGCGAGTACCGCTCGTCCCGCGCTCGGACCGGGTAATAAGTCACCCTAATCGAACATTCTATAAATGATTTTATTATCGAATGTAATTTGTCATTCTTATTTGTGATCGTGTGAGCGTACACGTGCACGGAGCTAGATGGTCACTTACGGGTTCACAGCGCCCCGTCCGGAGCGGACGCGAGTTCCTCAGCGCAGGGGGCTCCGGCCGGTACGTCCGGGCCCGAAGTGCCGGTCCCACGGCTGCCGACCGGCCGACGTCGCTTCCACGATCCGTCGGCAGCACCGTGTGACAATAACACCAGGCTCGAGCCGCCGGGTGCCTTCGCGGCTCACTCACTCCAGCGCCAGCGTCCGCGTGGCCGCAACCCCCCCCCCCCACACCCCACCGCTGGCCTCACGTTTTCTTGCAGCACGCGATTAAATGCTAATTGCTACTTACATTTTTATTTGTAGAATCTATCGCTGCGAGCGTTTAACTCGTTTATTCATATGAGACCTTTTTTGTTGCGCGCTTCCGCATGTCGCGTTAACCTGTTCTCGTGTAATATAATTATATTATTGTTGAACTTCGTTAACAGTACGATACTTAAGTAAGGCCGAAGGACGCGTCCCGGCGGCGCACGGCCCCGGTCTTATGACTTTTTCTAATGTAACAACACATTCAAAGACAGCGCGATATCTAGCTCCTCAGTCGTAACTCGCGGCACCTTCCCTGGTCCCCGCGGCTCCCCGCGGGCCTCGGCGGGCCCCGTGCTTCTCCCCGGACGGCCGCAGTCCCGGGTGTCCCCGAGCGGCCGCGCCCGGCCTGCGGTAGATTCATTGGTTTTTATGAAAATTAATCACCGTAATGCGATGTGAGTCGTAGTCGCGTGTCGGCACTCGGCGGGCGGCCGGAGGGGGGCGGGGGGAGCGCGGCCTAACACTATTATTGAACACATTTGCAATTTAATTAGCGTCGGGCGCAGCTCGGTACGATGAACTACTCTAGCCTGTCCGTATGACACACACGGACGCAGGCGAACAAGCCGCTGTTCTTTTTGAGCCGACATATTCCCCGCTCTCATCCCGGCGCCGGTAGTGTCGCGTCGTGCCGCGTCGCCCGCCGCCGCCGCCGCCGCCTGCCGTCCTCGCCGCACTTTCACTGGCATCCTACATATCCACTTGTCTCTCCAAACGTTCATGCTAAACATTCACCCGCTCCGGTGCCCCAGAACGTCGTTGGAAACTACCAGATCCGAGAGACCGCGTTCCGCCGCCGGCTATTCGTTTACCGGAGAGACTGCATTCGGTAATATGTTTAGTTTCGCTCTCGAACTAACTATAACAGTGTACATATATAAAAGTCATTTTACAGTCTCCAAATAAATAGTCTCGAGCGTCGGAACGCGTCTCGGTCGCTGGTCACCGATGGATTGGAAATCACGATAATATGGTTACACTTCTACTTAGTCAATACTTTTAAAATACTCGAAGAAGCTGACCGGTCAGCCTTCGTGTAACACTAATATCAAAACTAAAATTAATAATGTGCAGTTTACCGTTTAATAGATTCATACATCCTATACTATATAAAAAACCCCTATACTATATAAAACAAAGTCCCCAAAATCTGTCTGTCTGTATAAGATCGTTTTTTTTAAATGTGCTTAACGGATACGGTTCGTACTAAAAGATCGTCTCGCCTGCAGGGAACTATACTCTCGAGCGCCGCGGAAACCAATAAAGATACACTACAGTAATGTACTTGGAAATTGTAGATCTACAAAAATACTACAAAAAAGTCCGGGATAACATGTCTGCATCTCTTACTTTTAACTCACAATAACTACTTTTATGTTTAAAATTTCAATTAAAATATTACGAATATTCGAGGCTTTCCGTTCAGTATCAATCCTGATCTACTAAATAAATGCCTTCGTCGACTTTGTCGTCTAATACAGATCAAAATTGTCCTTTACCCTATATGATTTATTTTAAATTTCTTGCGAACATATTGCGCACATCAACTCGCTGAACGCTAAATGGTGTTGTATGTATTTTTGTTACCTTTGTATTCATAGGTAGATTTTTTATTTCTTCTAGCCCGATTCATAAACGACAACAAAAAGTTCACTTTATATTTTATTCTTGTTTTCTGTAATGGTGTTTAAATGATTCCATAACAAGTGTCGGCACCCTCCGAGAGCCACCGCCGCTCTCGCGCTGGCTGCGGACGGCCTCCTCGGAGATGTATGTTGCAGAGAAGCGACTGTCAAATCCCTAGCGAGTTCCGCGCACGGGCCTGGGCCTGCCTCGCAGCGCACCGTGGACCCGTCGGGACGCCGGGGACGCGATTTCATTTGATGCGGCGTCAAATATACAGAGGTAACAATACTTTGGTATTCGGACGGCGGCGGACGCATTATTTTTACTTAGTGAGAGGAATACAGAGCCAGGGCCCGTGACGGTGCTCCAGTGCAGACGGGAGATCACAATTATCCAAGAAACGAAGCCTATACTCCTAAGTATATACAGATTTAGACCGTCTCGAAGCGCACGACAACTCGTTTACTGCAAAGTGTATACATTAAATACAATTTTTAATAGAAAACTCAGTTCTTTTCACAGAAGTAACAATAATATTATTTTGCTAAAATTATTAGTAATCTAATCGACGATAACAATCAATCTAGTATTATCGTTACTCTGTTCTGGTCTGGTCCAGAATAACGATAATATATGATAATAACAAAATATAACGAGTATTCTATAAGTTAGTTAAGAGCTTTCGTTACGATCACGCGCTACAACTCACGTTTCCGATTCGTCCGCGGGTCCCGGACACTCAATAGAACACATCATACGTGTCAGTACGTAAATATATCGCTCGTGCAATCTTATAATCGAAAGATCGAAAGATGACAAAATAAGATGGTGCCTCGGTGCGATACCGGCGTCCCTCTGTAGGGCGGTGGGAGCGGCCGGCCGAGACCTGTCAGCATTCCACGCTCCAGTGCGGGCTCCTGCTAGGATGGCGTAGTACAGAGCAGGATGGAGCCCGCACCGCGCGGCGGGCTGCGGCGCTGCCCGCGAGGCCGCCACCTGTTGCCGCCCGCCGGCCGCGCGGTGACGGCTCGTTAGCGGTGACGGGAGGGTGGCGGGCAGAGGGGACACACACACACGTGCGGTTGTGTCAATTTGAGTACCGGGGTCGGGCCGGGGGCGCTGCACCCTGCGGCTCAGCGAACGAACGTACCGAACACGCACGAAACGCTGAGAACGTTGACCGTTTGCAATAGGGGTTGCTGGAATATTACTAAATCGCGGTGACTAGGAGGGAAGTAAACTTAATAAGAGACTGTTCGAAAACGTTGGGACTACGATACGGTATCGGAACATGCGGTGAGATATATTGATACGTATAGCAAAAAATAACCAGTGTCCGGTCAGAGATAACGTCCGTCAATAATGACTAATGATAATTGTATAGTTAATACTCTAAACCGTTACACGGCCGCGTGACGATCGGTGTGGAGAGTTATATTTATTATATTTTTATTCTTCAATGGCGCGATAGCTTTTGGTTGCATAAATATTTTATTCAGTTTGTTGAAAGGCTACTATCACTATACCATACTGTGTATTATAGTATGGTGATAGTGAGCGTACACGGTGTCGGTCCGTCCGCCGCGATGGGTGCTCGTCGAGGGGAGTCACGCCGTCCTCACGCTATTACAGGGGACGGGGAATTGTTTATTTTGTAATTTGATCGTTTGACTTTTAATTTGAAAATTCACTTTTACGTAATTCCTTCATCGAACTTGATGTTCCTACCCTGCCTCGGCAGGTCGGCCGCGGGCCGGGAGACGAGCCGGTCACGGTGACAGCTCGTTTAAATAACGTCCTTCAGTCGTCCCACAGAAAGACCTCACTGGTAGGACGGTACGTTATGAAACATGCCGTCAGCGGCCGCGGCCTGCGCTCCGGCAGTGTCCGGTAGCCGCGCGCTATCTGTAATCGCTGTGTTATCGATCGATAATACTTTTTGGATAAGTGCCACTGTAATTCCGAGATAGCGGCCCCTCGCTCGCTCGCTTTGGCGACACCTCCACGTCGTGTAAATCGGATTCCGTCCGACCGTTTGTTTTCCACTCCTGGCTCCTGTCTCATTTGTGGGATCGCTCGTCAACATTGTTGTGTTTTGACATTATTATAGTTATTACAGTTGTCACATTAACGCGACCGCCGCCCTCGCGGTCGCGAGGGTCGCTCCGCCACCCGGCGTCGTTCCGTTCGCCGATATTTATTTATTTCGTTATCGCATCGTCGCCGAGCACGCTCGTGCGCTTCGGGCTCCGACGGAACAGTCGGTACCTTTACTTTTATAAACTTTCATTTTAGTCAAAACAGTGGCACGTTTACCGACCACTCGAGTCGAAACATCTACAGTTTTAAAAATAAATCTAAAAGATTAACAATTAATTTATAACACAATATGTATATGCCCCCGTTTTGTTATAATCCATCTCAGATAATAAGCGATCAGTCAGCCGGCCCGACCGCGCCCCTCGCGGTCCGATTGGGATTCCGAGTCACCTAATAAGTTTCAAAGCTCACGATAAAGTAATAGTACAGAGTTTTAACTTCTATTTTACGGCTTAGCAAGCGGGACGCGCGGGCGCTCCGAACGGTCGAATGGTAATGTAATTAGAGCTAATTAACTTTTAATGCGACGATGAAACAATTTCGATATAAAAACACTGTAACGCCGAGCTGGCCGCGGACAGAAATAACTGTTGTGAAACTGAAGACCGACGAAATGTATCGTGTAATGATATATCATGTACGCACTAGTGAGTTAGTTATCGCATAATACTGAGAGGCAAGAGAGAGGATGAGGGACGTCGAGGGGTCGCGGTCGGGCCGGCGGGCCGCGGCGGCCGCCCGCGAGCAAACGACGGTCGCTTCCGTCTGACAAAATATTGTTATCTCCTCTAAAGTGGCGGGAGTGTCTCAGTGCAACAGTCGCACCTGCGCTGTGACAATCTGCGAACCACTCGTAACTAAGTCTGTTTAAAATATTTTCTACAAGTCAAAATTAATAATGATGGATTATCTTAAGTTATCGGTAATGTTCAGTCGGCTAGAGCAGTGTCTCCCCGGGTCGGGCCGCGCACGTTATTTGCAAGTCATCAGCGAGTGCTCGTTATCACTCTCAAATACACCATACTAATTACCATTTTGGGCTTTGATTTACATTTTAAAGTATTTTGAATGCGTTTTTCCGATAATCCAAATAATGTGATAAAAAAACTCAGCTAAACGACCTATATTTCTTTTCATTTTTTAAAGATTATTATTTTTTACGTTGAATATAAAAAAATTAAAAAGCTAAAGCTTAAAGGCAAACCTTTAAGTAATTTTAAATCATGTTTGATATAATACTATGTACGTTTCGTGCATCATATTGATGATATAAATGGATAACTTACAATATTCTCTATCAGCTACATATAAACAAAAGAAATAGGACCGATTACGTATCTATAATATACTTGGGTAAAATTATGTAAACATATCTACGTACCGAGAATTCAGATATTAAATTGCTAAAAAATGTAGTGGAGAAATATTGTTTTTGTATTTTAAACATTTCTTAAAGTTTCCAGGTGAGGTCAGGCGGGTCCCTGGAGGTGCGGAGACGGGTGCAGCGATACGAGTATCGTATCTTATCTACTGATTGCTTGGCTACTGGATTTGATTTTGAAGATTAGAGATTGGTCTATCTGAGATCAAATTCCATGTGGAACATTACTCTAATCAAACTTTTATTTCTCACTAGAACCTACTCCTTCTATGAGGGCCTCTCCAGCTAGCGAAGATCGGCAGTCAACTCGGTAAGCTGCGCCCGCCCCCGCCAGCCGCTTGCGAGCCCCGTCCGTTCCCTCACGTCACCAAGCCAGGATTTCTTCCTTCGTCCCGCACCTCTTTTCCTGGCAACCTTTCCCATCAAGAGTTGTAGAAATCCATATCTGTCGCACCTGAGCACGTGCCCTAGATATGCGAGAATGTCTAGTTTAAGTTCTTTTTAATGATTTTTTTTTCACGCTATTCTTAGTATGTCTTGACACGTCACTATGTCTGCCGAGTGTTGCGTCTCAATGTCAAATTATAGTATACTTAATTTCAAATAAGTTACCGATAATGCCTTGATATTATAATTCTGTGTAATCAGCACTCAAACGTTGCGGCACATGTCGTGACGTGTCGTGTCGTTTCGGCGGTGCGACGCCGGTCTCACGCAGTATTCGTACTCAATAATCGCTTAGTTCATTAATCTTTATTAACAAATTTATGTATTATTTTTTATTACAGTATTATTCATTTTATTTCGGACAAATGCATCCATAGTGTTAGTTACAAAATTGTTTAGCCTAGGTTAGTACTAAATATATATATTTACAAAATTTGTTTAAATACGAAGTTCAATTTTTTAAATAATGTAGGTAACGCAAATGTAGGTATATCAGTCATCCTTCGTCTGTCTGAGGGTATGTCTGTAAAACATTCGATACTATTGAAAAGTCTCATTAAATGTATTTTATTATAACATATTGTTTTATTGACTGGCCTTATTCTCCCACAGCGATATCCTATTTTCTACATTTCTGTGAAATTTCCGTGGACACCGCGAGTGAGGACCGAATACCACTTTTATTATCTTTAACTAAATAATTTAAAGATGTTGGTAATATTTACATGAATATTATTAGTTAATTACGTTCAGCGTGTCGTGGAGTGTCCGTCGGGCCGGGCCGTCGC
Organism: Morpho helenor; assembly: GCA_029227775.1. Classification (NCBI taxonomy): domain Eukaryota; kingdom Metazoa; phylum Arthropoda; class Insecta; order Lepidoptera; family Nymphalidae; genus Morpho; species Morpho helenor. The sequence goes on from JARGCU010000017.1 coordinate 97,849, forward strand.
CGGACCGTGACCGGAGTGTGACCGGACCGTGCGACATATTACCAGCTCGTGACCGGACCCTGCGACCTGTTATTTAACCAGTCTATTAGTACGGAGGGAGGGTAGTGGCTGCGTTTTTACGATCGGCCGCCTGCCTGACGTCAACTTACCTTATTCGTATTTTACGACACCTCGGTAAGAAAGAGGGTGGTCTATTTTACTAAACCGGATACCACACGGTGGGTCAACTTACCTTAGTCGCCATTTACGACACCTCGGTAAGAAATGAGGTTGGTACTATTCTATTCAGCCGCATACCACACGGCGTAGAAAATCTGTTAAGTTAATGTATTTTGCAATTCCCAAACACAGCATTCAGTAATCCGAAACGTAGTTGCTACCTATGTGTCTCATCTGTGGAGATGGAGTAACTCTACGTGATCAAATCAGAAATGAGATCCGTAGAAGAACCGGTGTCACCGATATAGCTCAGAGTGCTGTAATCACATAGTGCGGAGAACCGATGGGCTTTGGGGTGTTGAGGTGTTGGGATGGTGACCCCGCACCGCACGACGCAGTGACTGTAGACCCTGCGAGGCGGACTGACGACCTGAAAGGGTCGCGGGGATCCGCTGGCTCCGAGCGACACGACATCGTGTGGTGTGGAGATCCCACGAAGATATCTATATCCGGCAGCGGACGACCATAGGTTGAACAAGAAGAAGAACACAGTAATTAGTTGAATTGATATTTTCTTAATTAGTTAGTTAATAAGTTGCAATCACAGGTTATGTAATTTCATTCATTTGCTAAGTTTGTAAATATGGTCTGCCACTACTGTATCGAGGTCCCTTTACTTTGAACTTTTGTACAATAACTCACACTAAAGTAAAATGTTACCTATCATTTTAAGTGATTTTTTTAAACTATTGCCATTGAGTGCTATTAGAAAATGTCTTATCAGGTAAATTTAGAAATACTGCTGCATCACACCTTCCGACATGTCCGGCCGCCGCCACACCTTTTTCGGTGCATTTTATAACTCAGCAATACGTTTCCGAGTTTGTATAAACGATTGTAACTCGTTCCGATTGAGGGTTAACTTTCCTCCTCCAGTGAGACATGCAGCGGTACGTCGGCCGAATTAGGAAGAAATACTCGACACCGAGGACCTTCCTTATCGCAGCCCGGCGGCCTCGCCGCACTACGACGTTGAGCGAGTTCAATTCTTTCAACGCCATCGAACGACAACATTCAATAATATTGAATGATACACTTACGTTTACGCGGATCAATTTGGATGCTTCATACGTATTGTAAGGCAAATGGAACCGTATAATTGTTGTTATGCAACCTGCAGGCTTAGCGAGTAGGGCATTGCGCTGCCGCAGGCTCCGGCCAGGGCGGCGGGGACGAGGGACAACAAATAGAGGGGATATCTAAACTAAATACATAAATAACAAAAGTCTACAAATCTCTGTCCGTCTGTTCTGCTCACGGCTAATCAACTGGAATAATTATTGACATTTGGTAAAATCAGAGCTGCTGATATTTAGGATAAAAAATCCCATTCTACGTCGGGTTCTGGAAAACAGCGTACAGTTCACGGTTGGGGCATATTATAACATTTAAATTCCACAAGCACTGTAATGTAAAAGCTATTTAGGATATTGTTAAAGTTATTTTTCGCCATAAATATAATCAATTGTCGAATTACGTATTGGTACCGTACAATACACGCTACTAAGAAAAAACTCCAACGAAACGAAAAGTTTTATTTGTCGTGTAAAATTTTGTCGTTGTTCATAATTTTTGATTTTGTTTTTAAATTTCGCGTTCCAATTACTGACTTCGTTCATCACTCCCGCTTCCAGCACCCAATTAACTCAACGTTACAACCAGAATGTTCAGCCTCCTCAGCGAGCGCTCGTCGCAATAGCAAAGTCCATACGTACTCCAATCGTCCCCGTCCTTCCTACAGCTAACGTGTTTTTTAATGCACGGTGTCACGGCGCCGCGACCCGCGCCCGCTCATTACAATTTCAAATGCTGTCTTGCGGCGAACAACACTTTTGTGGAATCATTTTACTTCACAACTACTATTTAGCTGTGATAATTCACCGACGGCAGCAACTGTCGGGGTTACTGCCGTCTGCCTGGGGAGGGCCTAGCTGACATCTGCACGATATGACCTATGTTACTGTCGAGAACCGTGCGACTCCGAACCTGGAGATTTATCCTGAAATCAAGTCGGTAGCGAGGCACACACTACCACCGGCGTCACTCCTTACTATCGCAACATACAATAAAATCGTACAAAAGATCGCTTCCGTAACGAGCACCGAATACGCAGAAATATTTAGTTCAAATACGTAAAACAGTAAAGTAATAAAAACATGGAGTCGATGTCGTTCGCTATTCGGTTTTAATTTAAAATAATTAAAAACAGACTCGTTCATAAATTATAGTACGAAAAATGCAAATGTCTCTAGATATAAGCAGCTTATATTGAATCGAGAAATAACTGTATAATTTTACCATGTTTTTGTGAGTGCCGTGAGAGACTGCTTGGCTTCCGCGTCGTCGGGAGCCTCGGCCGGCCGCCCGGCCCCGCCCGGACCGCCACCGAACAGCGATAATAATCGACTCCGTGGACTTAAACGAAGGTTTTTTTTTGACAAAATCATACTATAAAGTCTATACTGGCTGTATCGGACCGCTAAACGGCTCGTTCTGTAATTTCCATGCCATTCCTTGGTTCCGAAAGAAGATATTAAAAGAGCGCTACGTAAAATTATTTTTTTTAATTTGTAGATGTCTAAGTCTCGAAGTCGCCGAACACGTGTCAAACGAACGTACGGAATTTGAATTTCACGTATATGTAAGGATTATTTCATTTCGGCAAAGATTACCTTTGCATCTCAAAATTACTTCCGTGAGAATCTATTGATTCGTCGTTCAATAAACATTCTGATAATACTAGTTATGACGTTAACCAATGACTCTCGAGGGAGGCGCCGGACTCGAGGCTGCTGCGCAACGCGACAGAATCGTCGTAAACATGTTCATGGGCAACGCCCGGGGTCCGCTCGCGTCAGGAACGTGCGTGTATTTCTGTCGGAGCCGGTTCCGCGTTGTCGATGCGCTGCGAACTGGAGCAGCTACTTATATATCGACGCGACTATTACTGGACCGCTCCGGAGAGACGCTCGAGGGTGGACGTGTGACGGTGGGAGTAGTGCGGCTGACGGCAAGCGATTGTTACCTTTGGGGTCAGATGCCTGTTCGGTCATACGTTCCAGGACATGGTGCTTGGGAAAGTTCAATAAAGTGGTTGCCATTAGTGTTTCAGAAACACGTACACTAGTATCATCAGAACAGGCCAAGTGAGCATGGGGCGGACAGTGCGGGCGCGGCTCTCGGTGTGCTGTTGAAGCTATGTCGGAATTGAGTGACTGTTAAGTAATGATTTATAATCTTTTATTATGATTCAACATTGTTTCGCAAATACGAGTTGCCGTCGAACCGATCCTGGAGTTTTCATCGCAATCTACGAACAACTAACGTTATTTGTGTATTAAAAAAAAGAATATGAAATACAATGTATTACTGTTAAAGAGTAATCGTTTCCTTTATTTTAGAGATCGTGCAATATTTATCTTCCAAGATAAATTCGAAATCAGTCTGAGCCACAGCAACAAGTAAAAATGTATATGTACTTAGTAAGCGGTTTGGTTGTATTAGTTTTAAATTACGTTCAACTGTTAATAAACCCGATGAGCCCACGCCCGCCCCGCGTCGGTGCGCTTGCGCGGCGGGTTTTTGTGCCGCTCGGACCGGTGGAAGTAACGGTACCGGCCCGCACCGGCTCCGGCCGGCCCCCGACCGGCGCTGGCCGACCGCGCTACAGGAAGTACGCGGGTACGACGCAGGCACGTGCTGTGGATCTCAGTGATGCGGGAGTTAGGACAGGAGTGAGCCCGTGTCGCTCGGTACGAATGGTAATACGGATAGTCTGATGGTCTGGTGGTCGCTCGAAAATATTCTTTTCGGCGTTCGGGTCTGCACAACTCTCCCAAAAGCGCCTCGCCGTCAGCCTGACATTCCACTTGCAATAGATTTCTCGCTCTGTTCCTATATTTCTTTGCATCATTAAATACAAATTAGTTATAAGAAATCAACGCATACGAAACTATCACGGCCATAATCACAGAGTACTCCTTCAGTGACGCGGCCGATTTGATTAATAAGCTGCCAGCGATGAAACTACTTCCCATCTGTGGGATTTTATATTTATTGCCATTAATATTGCGACCTCGTAAGCTTGCGGGGTCGGACCTCCGACGGGACTTCAGACGTAAGGCAGTGAGTTACCGGCGGCCGGAGCGGGGTCGGCCCGGTGTCGGTACTGCTTACCCCCGGCACTAGCGGAGACATTGTAATGTCCAGCGCTGGAATAATAATATAATAGTTTTATCACAAAATGTTGGTCGTTTGGTGACATCGGTTTGGTCGAAGGTTGGTCCGCCGACTTCTGCGAGAATGGTGTGGGGGCTGGGAGTGGACGGGGGGGGGGGATGGTGAACGAGGGGACATTCTTTAACTAATAAGTTTCGTTACCGGTAACATAATTACTAATTAGTTATTCCACTAATGTTCAATTTAGGTAACGTACAGTAATTACGAGTATATTAATTATTTCGCTCGTGAAGTCCGCAAAATAAATATTATAGAAATCGATTATACCTTTTCATACCGATCTTCGTGTTCTTAATATTGTTCATGTAAGGCCGCTATGTAAGTACAAACCGTGAGACATTTTCGATACATCAGATATCGTGTGCGGTCAGTAAATAGTCCTCACGGACAGTCCGTTACAGAGGTCTACCGGGAACATCTAGAGGGAATGATGACGATCGTCCTCATGAAGGTCGACATTTAACGTTATTTACGACGATAAGGTTAAGGAAAAGCTTCTAGTCGTTGTCTCATTGAAATAATATTGTTGAGTTGAGTTGGTTCGATTCATTGTACGATTGAACTCTTAATTTTTTATTCAAAGCTAAAATATTCGATATTCCAACAGACCAAAAGGAGGTCTTCACAAGAGGGAGGTTGCTCTTGCCAAAAAGAAATCATCGAGAACGATGAGATGAAGAGTTAATAATATAACGTGGGTCATCCTTTTATTACATAGTCTAGCTATAAAAAGTGTATCCTATGTCAAGACGTAGAGGACTCTTTGCAACGGCACAAGCTATATATAGTCTCTTTAGGTACCTACGAGCATAATACAGCAGGTCAGCAGCGGTCGCCGCGGCCGCACGACACTACAGCCGAGCTGCGCGCGTGATCGGGGCCAAAGGTCCGCGGAATTGCCTCCGTTATCAAGTGTTATTGGAATATACATGCGTTTCATTCGTCACAAGTACCTACGGCGAGTTAAATTTTTAAAGATTTAAATTTTCGCTGCCATCGCCGCTTCGAACGCTGGCTCGAGAGGCAAAACGTACAGGTCTCTAATGGTGTATGGCGTAGATGAGTGTAAATAATGATCGTAGATATAGGAATCGACAGCTATGAATGGCTTGAATGACGAATCCAACAAAAAATTGTCATTCAGAAATGATAGCACTATTTTTATAGTTAGCGGTCGTATCCAGCTCTAGTTCGTCAGCGGCGCCGGCCCTCCCCCGCTGACCGAGTCCGCTGCCGGTCACCACGTAAAGTACGCAGGGAATGCAAACAGGCGCTACTCCGTAGATTCATACTTTAACTCCTATGCTGTATCACTAACATCAGCTGGAGGGCGGTCGTAACCCCGTATTCAGAGGCAGCGGGCAGAAATGTTGGCGCCCGTTTTCATAATCGGTAAAGTCCAGCCGGCCGCGTGTCTTTTGCCTCTAGTTCACGTCGTGTCGCCCTCGGACGGAGCGAGCGCAACAGGATAATTGTGCCCGTCGTGTTTGATGTGACGTCCTCATTTAACTGCCACAGTTTATTGTGGACCGTTATCACCCGCGCCCCGCCCGCGCGCCACCCGCACCCCGCCCGCACCCGCCAGCACGCACCGAGCTCGTTTACAAGTTTATTTTTTTTTCTTCGACAGATTCGGTAACGCGAATCCACTAATACTAAGATCGATACCACACATATATTAGGTCCTTACATATGAAATTGGCGTTTTGTCGTACTGGCCACTTTGATCTCAAATATTACCTTTATGGTTAGGAATTCCAAATTCAAATTCATACAGCTATTTACTCATGCATTTGTGTTTCGAACCCCCTAATTCATTTGTTTTTTCTTCTTTTGTTTTTTTCTTTGTGTCACTCTGTTTACAAAATGGAAAACATGAAATATCGCGTTATTTACGAGTATTAGTTCCACCGTGGCACCAGTGCTGCAGAAACGGCTCGAAGGATTAATGATGTGTATGGTGACGGTGTCGCAAAAGAAAACACAGTGCGTTTTTGGTTCCAACGTTTTCGTTCTGGAAATTTCGACCTGCAGAACAAGCCTCGTGGACGGCCGGAGACCAAAGTTGATAATGAAGAATTGAAGCTATTGTGGAAGCGGATCCATCGCAAACCACGTCCGAGTTAGCTGCAGGCTCCGGTGTTAGTGATAAAACTATTCTAATCCACTTGAAGCAAATTGGGAAGGTGAAAAAGCTTGAAAGGTGGGTACCTCATGAATTGAGTGAAGCAAACCGACAAACGCGCGTCGACTGCTGCGTTACGTTACTCAACCGGCACAATAATGAAGGAATTTTAAATCGAATCATTACCTGTGATGAAAAGGGGATCCTCTGCGATAATCGGAAGCGCTCATCGCAATGGCTGAACCCTGGCGAACCAGCCAAATCCCGCCCTAAGCGAAAATTGACTAAAAAAAAGTTGCTTGTAAGTGTTTGGTGGACTAGTGCCGGTGTCGTTCACTACAGCTTTCTTAAATCTGGCCAGATTACGGCAGATATCTATTGTCAGCAACTGCAAACCATGATGGAAAAGCTAGCTGTTAAACAACCGAGGCTGGTCAATCGCTCTAGGCCACTGCTGCTTCAGGACAACGCTAGACCACACACTGCACAACAGACGGCTACCAAATCAGAGGAGCTTCAATTAGAATGTCTTAGACATCCACCGTACTCTCCGGACCTTGCTCCAACAGATTACCATTTTTTTCGCAATTTGGATAACTACTTGCAAGGAAAAAAATTCAACTCCGATGGGGCAGTCCAAACCGCCTTCAAAGATTTTATTGATTCCCGCCCGAATGGTTTTTTTAGTAAGGGGATCAATGAACTACCTATGAGATGGCAAAAGTGCATACATAGCAATGATACATACTTTGATTAATTAAATATATTTCATTTAAAAAAAACGACTTTATGTTCCTCCCATAGAAAACGCCAATTTCATATGTAAGGACCTAATATTTCTTCCCCGTCGAAGCTCCTGGGCTCGCTTCGTCCCTCTGAACACGCTGTTAGAACCGTAAGGGCTAACAGCTTTAGTCAATTTGAAACAAAAACAATTATTTTGATTATTGTTGACATCATTTAAACTTAGGTTTTTTCCAAAGGAAAAATTTCAAAATTCGTCGAAGACGAAACGCATTATACTCGTTCGTAACTTTGGAAGAAAGATAATCCCGGACCTGAGAACCCAGAGCGTTATAGTAATAGTGGACTCGAAGAGAAGAGACTCTTGAAAGACTAAAAGACAGAAGAACAAAAATATAATGTTATATGTAGAGTGTATTGTTGATATAGCACTGCGGCTCGAAGCCGCGATGTTTTCATATATCACGAATTATAGCAAAATAATATTCTCATCAGCCAAGAGTGCATCCTTCATCTCTTTCGACTGACCGCACAAACAAGGAATTTCTTCAGGTGCGAGGTGTCCCAGTGACTACGATAGAGCCAGTATCGCCAGCAACTGAACGTTTATAAGGGGACGAAATGTGTGTAGATATATGACAAGTAGTCGATAAGTGTAATCACCGTTCTATTTTGGTGACGCGAATAGCGATCGGATGATGACACAGCAAGTAGCGTACTCGTTATCAATGATTATTGTATTGGAAACTAGAAAAACTAACGATACTTTTATTCGGTGACCGTCATGTATGGCGATGGAAACACTGAAACACAAAATATTTAACTTAACACTTTCCTAACGTGAACAGACATAAATGTGTCAATCAGGAAATAAAATTAAACAGTTGCAAATGTATAGTGATGAAGGTTGAGTAGCTCTGATTGTATGGGACTGAACGAGTGTAGGTCTCTGAGAATAAATGTCGATGCAGAATGCAGTGGTATATCTGGGTATTTAACGAGCGGCCGACACGAGCTGCTGTCTTTGCGATGGGGTTCACTGTGTGACCGCCGCCGTGTCGGTCGACAACACTTATCTACGGAAAGGCACTCCGATCATCAGATCATTTTTCAATTAACCAATTCAGGATTAATTCCGCGAAATCTCGTCTATCGGGCGACTAATCCCACGATCGGTAAATGGTCAAGTAATTAACGCGAGTAATCGATGCGCACCGAAATTTGGAATGTCGTGCGGAAAGTCAACGATCGTGGTCTCAAAAGTGGGTGCCAGTTCGAGAACCGGTTCGGCCGCCGCTGGCCGCCGGCCGCTGAGCGCCGGCTGCTGGTGTTCGCAGCGGCAGGTTGTGTTCATGCGATGGTAGAACTTTACTCGACCCAATGCACTGTGCGGAAAAGAAACATGCAATAGTACAAGTCGCGCTTATAAATCAGAAATTTTATCTCTCTCTCTCTCTCAATGTTGTTTTCTATCAAATGCTCACAGGATAGCTTATTATTTCTACTGCTCATGATGACACGACCATATCTCTCTCTCTCGCACGAATAACAATTTTTGAATGAAATCTTAACATAGTACGCCTAAACGGCCGCCGGTCTTACGAGTATTTGTAAGTCTATCCGTTCGCGACAAAAATAAAAAACTTAAATTTTAACAAATAAAATCTGTTGAACGGATTTTCCAACGGGTTTCACCGACAACTTTAAGCATTTCACGTTCAATGCGAAAAGCGTGCCACGACGCAAAGCCTGCTCCGTACAGGTGATAATTAAATATTTTGTTTTATAAAGAGAACATTTTACGTGTACAGTAGCGCAACGCTTCGACCGAGGATATCCTGCCGTCCGTGAGGTGTGTTCGAATTGATATATCTTTGCATTCCCTTTACTGGGTATCAGATAGAATTTATCTTTTCGCCCTCGATCCCTGTGAGATGCAGCCTCACGGCCTCGCCCGACGCTTATCACCATAAAGCGAAAGGTCAGCGGCGCCAGGTGCCGACCCGGCTCGCAGGCGGCGCGCGGAGCGGCTTTCGACACCCGTTATTTTAATTTGAAACCGAAAACAGCAGAAACCGGTATCGGTTGGCAAATGTGTTTCAAATTTCAATGTTAATTACGGCGATAAAAATTCCATTAATGAGTGCAATCGCGTCCGAATGTCGATGTCGGACCGAACCTAGCGCTGGGAGCGAGAGCGGACTGCGGCGGGGAACGTAACTCTATAATACATATTATAGTAAAGTCCTCCGCACGGCTGTCCGTTCGACAGCTATAAACTCAAAAATGATCGGATCGGATTTTCATTCGGTCAGAATGAAATGAATATCAGATGGTTTTGTTTTCAATAAAACGGAACGGTCGGATCATTGTCACGTATGATGCGATACTCGGAAAGCTTTTTATTTAGCTACAGTATCGGTCCCGTAAACGACGTTATTAAAATCGATCCAGTAGTTTTGATTTATTCATTACTGGCCGTGGCCCGCAAGCGTTAAATTTGGAGGAAAACAATTCCCCTCTCCCTATACTAAGAAAATTTCCTGCTATCTTTGGAATATCTAAATTCATATACTACATATTTACTTATTTATTTTTCCATTTTTCCCTATGAATTTTATTTTTACAATTAATTACAGGATGTCTTTATATACAACATTCACAGCTTTCTTGTCATTAAACAAACTCTTGAAAGAGCGACATATAGCTAAATTCGAAGTGCTATAGGGTGAAGCGCGGCCTCCTTACGGCATTTTAAATCTGTAATATCTTCAAAAATGTTCACTTTAATTACATGCTGCAAACGGCCATATTGATCTATATTAAATCAACAATTTATTTAAGGTTCTTAATTGGATATGGATTAATGCAGAATTGCATAAAAATTGATTTGAACATAAGGCATTATTTTTCGTAAAAAGTAAATGACAAAAAATGCTACTGTGGGTTATCCATAAGAGATAGACATATACCATTGCGGATTTTTCTTTAGACCTTTTCAAGGTGTACAAATACTTAGTAAATCATTTTGATAAATCTCGTACGGTTTAGCCTGCGTTTGCAATGTAAGTGGAAAAAGTAATTATTTACGACATCACATTAGAAACCTCAAAAATTACAGTATTTCTCTACTCGGTATTGAATGTTATTATACATACATACCTTCCTCTTGAATCACTCTATCTATTAAAAAACCGCATATCAAAACCTGCAAAATCTGTTGCGTAGTTTTAAAGATTTAAGCATACAAAGGGATATACGGACAAACAAAGAATGTGACTTTGTTTTATACTATGTAGTGAAGATACTGGTACTATGAAAATGGCATCATTATGGTATAATTTGGCTCATTTTCCGCCTACGGAATTGTCTTCCCTCCTCTAGGCGCCGTGTCCGAGCGCAGTGTCGGTTCTCGAGATATGTATTAGAATATTATCTCGATGTCTCCGTTTTAGATTTTCCTCAAACATCTCTATTTCCTGTTATCAGCTTTGCAATATTTCGATTCAAGATATAACTATAATGTGGTTTTGTTGTTATTGACACTCGATCGCGGCCGTCTCATTAAGTTAAAGGTACCTGGGGTCAGCGAGGGGCCCGTCGTCACCGGCTTATTGTTTTCTGTGGCCGTGAGGTGACGTCATGTGGTGTGCAATTAACTATATTACTTAAAAATACATGTTTTCGACATATAGTATTTTATTTTTCTTAACTACTTTAATTTGCTGATTAAAAACAATTATACTATTCATGACCAAGTTACAAAATATAGAGATGAATATAAATAGTGTGCTTATATATTCCTGTACCACACAGCGTACATACATAACTTTATCGTCGCATCATTATTCTATTCACTTTTCACTTTCATTCAGTTCAGCGAACAGATAACTGAATTTTAGTCCGGCGAAGTGTGCTTGTGGGATAGTAGATTTTCATCTAGGCTGCGGAAGGTTCTTCATTGATGTATCCGCATCAATGAAGTTCGTGATATGTTAGAGACCGTACCGTATATCTCTCGCTGGCACAAGACTCGCTCCAACCATTACGAGCACGTTCCTGCAGGTGCAGTGTGGCGGCGGGCCAGGACGAGCCGAGACCTACCCCCTTGGGTGACTCGGCGCGGTTAACGCAGTGTTAGTTTCCGGATCGTTGTCCGCGTTTTCTTGTGTCTTAACAAAGGCTTTATACTTTCATATGCAAGGTTCTGTATCAAGACGTCTTATTCTTTTATACTTTTACTTGCAGCGATCCATACTTATCGCGAGTCCGGAGATATCTTCCGTTGTTTCATACTCATCGATCATTTAAAACCTAGATTGTAGGAACCTGAAGGTGCCTTGACTATTTTTTTGTCTGTTCGCATAGCTATCGTCCCAGCCAACTGTCCCAGTTGCCCAAATAGCTCTCTATTCTTACAATTATGATCTGCACCGTGTCGGCTATCGGACGAACGAACAGCGTGCCGTGCCCGCCGCGCTCCGCGGGCAGTCGCTCGGCTAATTAGTCGAAGGGTGGCGGGCGCGGCTCCATTACGGTGTTTTAGTGTCGGCGCACACCGCACCCCACCCGCACCCTCAGGACGTCGCACCGAGCCCGCTGCACGAAATAGTTTTTGGAAATGGGAAAAGCGGTTCGATGGCATCGTTCGCTTAATTATGGGAGGGTGACGGCACCGTCTCCGGCGACGCGGGCCGGCCCAATTAGATTAGTATTTGTCTACAGATACTTTCGATCTCGAATCTTTCGCGGTTCTCTGCTAAAAAGAAAAGATACAAAGGATCGAATTCCCCTCTCCAGCCGTACACCATTCTTTGCCGGTGAGCCTATCTCCTCAGCAGCTGTCGCACCCTTGAATGACGAGTATTGGCGGCCACTGTAAATGGGCCGAGATGGAAAGGAGACAGAGAATGACATAAACATGTGAGCATATTGAATGAAGTGAATGTAGATTCCTTCGGAGCCGACCGCTCGAGCGAGGTGCAAGATTTAGCAATGTACTTTGTGTTCGCATGGCACATACGAATTTGATGAATACATTTTCAAGGAATTTTTTTTATCGAACTGTTGTTCTCAATTTTACGTTTTCGATTTCGTTTCGACGAAACCTAGAACATAGAGAGTACTATACTATGCTAGTGGCAATTTAAAGAAAAGCGCGTGGAAGATCCGATGTCGAGCGACGTGTATTCGTCTCGGATAGTATTTGTGGAGTTCGTTTGATCACAGTGTAGTTCCAACGACACGCGCCAATTCTAAAAATAAACACGTTAACGACGTGACTCGCGGCGTCATCTCCGCGCAGCATCCCGCTGCAGTAGCACGAGGCGCCAACTAAACAATGTAGGGATTCCACTTGGGAATAACAGCTACTTTTTAATTTTATGTTCTTATGTTGTGTTATTTCTGTAAATATTACAATAACAATCAAACATTATGCTAGTTGCTTATTATTATATCACAGTAAGATGCCAAGTCTCGCTGAGACCATATATTTCCCTTATACAAATATTTAATTAGAATGCCTATTAAATAACATCTTCATAATAATCTATTATATATCTATTTTATTTTTGCTAAACAAGGGATTGCAATATATTAATATCAATGGTCGCTATATTATAACTGTGCCGTTGTTGTTTGGTTGTTTGTGGACTTCTCTATATACGAGTACATCGACGTCAGTGTACATTATATTGTGAATATTAAATATGATCACACGCAAGCCTCCGTCAGGCTCCCAGCGGTGGGCCGTCGTTTGGGGACACGTGACGTCACCTGCAACACGACGACGGCGCGGAATGCGCCGTCCTACCCGTCGAGCGTAATCGGAACCGACGAACACGTTGGCCCATAATATATAGTGAGGCGACAGAGATGAACCGGCCGCTGCACTCTCCAACTCCGGCTGGCTCGGCCGCATTCGGTGCTCTGATGTCGCCAGAACTCGTGTCTTGCCTGCGAAGGCAAAGACAGGGTCGACCGATATACTCCGAAGTCGGTCCAGCTAGAAGTGTGCTAGGCCTTGTGGAACTTTATAGCAATACATTTTGATGCAGCAGACGTGATTAAATTAGTGCGTGTGGAATCTGGAGCACTCTGCCCACTACGCGCTCTTATCGCATGGACAAGCCACACTACACTAGCACCGCACTAGTCGATTGACAATATACACTATCCAATGTTACTTTCCGTTTCATATTACACTTATCATCGCACGGAATAGTAGTCAGTCCAGAACCGAACACCAATACAAATAGCCAAACACTCGGCCAGGAGACATTTTCCCTCTGAACAATGTCCGAAGTTTGTTCAAATCGAGTCGCACAAATGATGTGGGTAAATCGTGGCCTAGTCTATTTTATTAATACCTAAACTCAGTTCCCGACAGCGCATGTTGACGACGACTCTGCGTCAAACAAACAAACATCCTGTAACACCAGGTGCTTCACAGGACCTATGTTTCCGCAGTCTATACGAGGCGGGTCTATATTTCGCTAAGCCCGCGTGTCCACCGCAGTCTTATTAAATGATTAGTTCTTAAGCTGTCCTCGTGAGTTGTAGGTAACACACTCGCTGCCGATGTGGCGGCCGTCGAGGCGCCGTCAGTTAACCGGCCGCAAGAATGCCTCATTTGCAAGTCAATTTTGGATTTTGACATCGAAAATCGTACTTCGTAGTATCGAAGCGGCCGTCGTGGGGTCAGGGACGCGGGGCGCGGGGCGCGGGGTTCTGTCGAGAATAACTAAAACACAGTAAAGAACTAAAAAAGCGTTAACGTAACTATTAAACTAACTAACAATTACATAACATTTCTTCTGATAGCAGTTCTCTGGGTTTTAATTCATTTGATATGGATTCGTATGTGACACAGATGCTACCCATTTACATTTAAATTATACTTGCCTAAAAAAATTTGAAATCATTACCATATTGTGACGCCATTTTGCAAAGTATTCGAACGAAGATAGGTCTTAAATTGCACAAATGATGACCTCCAATAGTTTTAGAATGTTTAAATAATATACCTACATAAGTGTATAATAAGGTTCTAATACAATAATGGCGAGTTACAATGGTGCAGTTTTGTTCATTCTAATATGAACTCTTATCTTTGTATTCTTTTCTAGTCTTTTATAAAGATTAAACAGTTAACAATAATTTAAATAATAATTCGACGATAAGTGTCGAACGATATTTTTACGAATAGACAAACCTTAACAACCATTGAATAATAAAACTGAAATCTACAGCATGCAGTTTGAAGCGGTTCATGGTTCAGGTCTCGCCATACTCCACGCTTGGCCATCGTCAGAAGAGCACTCCTAGCAGCTTCGAAGAAGAACCAGGGTATGGCACGGTATTTTATATAATTATATATAGATCTATCTGGAAACATTTATTCATATCTGTATTATCAGCATCAGTTTTAGTGTACAAAGCGGCGCAAAGAGCGCTGTCGCGGCAAAGTGCGGCCCCTTATCGGCGATATATCGGAAACTGTTTGTACTGGCAGCTCGTATCAGTGTATCGGTGAGCTGGGGAAGTTTTTTCCTCGCGGTCCGAGCTTATCGCAGCGGCCGGCGACCCAGCAAAACCGATGGCATAAGGATACTGACAAAAAAATGTAAGTGTTTGTCAGCTACGATATGCGAGGGACATCTATCCTTACATACGATTGGCTTTGAATATTACTAGACGATACAGAGAGCTGTTTAAAATATTATTTTGCTATAATCCGCAATGAGAAATCGAATCTAGGACACCACTCTTTGATACCAAGGTTGAGCCGAACGTACAAGGCATTGGTATCGAAGGATAAGACTATCGATGTGTTCTACGACAGCCTCAACGTTTTTAGAAATAAAATAACTACAATACTTTAATTATAATATTTGTAATGTCAGTTTCTTACTAATATCTATTTACAAATCCATTTTAATCAGTTTTTATTTATATAGTTTTCTCATACTTAGTTTTTAATTTTAAAAATATAATGTCATCGTACATGTTTAAGTTGCATGCTGTGTCTGCCTATAAATGGCATTAGGTGTAAACTTATAAACCTTAAGCTGTGTCTATTTTAATATTTAATTTACACTTAATTCTGTTGGCGGACCTAGTAAAAATAAATAAATAAATAAATGAGAACTACTTGCGGACTATTGCTAAAGATAATCATTAATATTGCATTGTAGGGTCCTGTACTAATAAATTATTATAAGACAACATTCAATTAGTAAAGAGAGTAAACATTTGCCGATTGTAAGTATCGTAGTAGGTACATCGGTTCATTAAATCACATTATAATGTTATGATCACTTTGAGTTAAGGCGCTGAGCTTTAAGCAAACTTTGAGTTAAGCTATAGCATAAAGGTTTATGTTATCGCCTGCAATAATTTCACTCTTCATTATTTTTAATGGGGCCCATGGAAAAAACCAACAGTAACATTTGGTCCACTGCTCGAAGAACAGTCATGGTAGTCAAAATATTTTCCGAGAGGTCAAACTTTTTTTTCTTATTACATAAAAAAACTCCAAACATGATTCAACAGAATTCAACTCTGATACTTTTAGATAAGGCGTTTATCGTGAGAAATTAAAGCTGGTCCACGCGAGCTTCATTAAATTACTCTCCGTCTAGTTGACCATCGACAGATATTATTAATCCAAAAAAGTGTTCGATCCTCGGTCGAACAGAACAACGGATGTAGAAGAAAATTATGAAAATGATAAAAGGATGCTCACAGGCAGGATGCACAGATGAAGAAGCAGGTAAACGTTACTAAAATTTATAGAACAAATTTCAGTTTCAGTATACTTGTTTACTGAAACCGAAATTATTTAGTTACTTATAATTTCAGGCGTTTGTATATATTGAGTTTCGTAGAATTTGAATAAGTATTTATAACATGGATAAATACAGTCTCATAATATTCAAATAAGAACTCAATACTGGTAATAGTTTACAAAAATCAACTGTATCGCGCGCGAACAGAGTCGGAGCTTTGGACGTGGCTGAAAAGTTTAGTAATTCAAAAAGTGCTTCGATGCTCAATAAGCGACCTTTAAGGCCGGAAGAACTTTTGGGCAAAGCGAAAATAGAAATAGTGTCACGTCTCTGATGCTGTGACGGTGTAGATGCTGTAGTTACGAGTGAAGAAGTTGATTTAATGATAACGGTTCTACAGCAATTAAATGAAGTTGTAATATTGTCCTGCAGATAGATACTAACAGATGGATATCTTTTTCCAACTCTGGCGATCTCGCTGTTAATTTATAAAGTATTATATTACACGAGTGTCGGTCGGTAGACGATCTAGTTTCGAGGTGTGCGCTCTTTTCCACAATTATGAATATTTTAACAGTAAATGGTCATTGACTCGCCACGAAATTTCTAGACGAAAGAGAAATAATTGGTCCATAACAATGCTTTATGGTACCACTATGAGAGGCATTAACGAATGAAATTTTTTTAAACATAATTATAATTATATTATAATCTAGAATTCGGGATTTGAAGTGAGGAAGAAGTTCATTTGGTACGGTTTGTCTCAGTGCCCGGTAGGATGGGAATGAAAGCTATGCATTTGAATATTTTATATATTATTGTAGTTTAACCTACAAATATGAGATTCGTTAAATTAAACAAATTAGAAAATTGAAGATAAACTAAAATATCTTGTGAGATATAGACGCGGCCTCCTCTTTATCACGTCTTCTTCATCACGTCTTACACCTCATGGAGTGGCCCCGCTGGAGCTGCTTCCACGTCACCTTATCATTGTCTTCGAGCATCCATTAACGAGCTCTTCGACTTAGTCAGACGCTTGGGATGTATGATTTTGATTTTAAGCTGGCTAACTTCGTAGATAGTTAGTTTCTCGTAGGGCTCAAAAATGGTTCACGTGGTTTCCTAGCTCGTAAGGCACAGTTTATTACGATTACTAATTTCCACCAAAATTTATATCACAATCTATACTTGTTCAACTGTCTGTATGTGATCGATTTTTTTTTTAAATACGGAAATAATTTTTGTATATTACGGTTTTATGTAAATTATATCGAAAAGGTCGTACGGTTGTAAAAAAGCTCGCCTGCTGGGTAGTTTTTGAGATAACACTAAAGTAATGTACTCGTACTAGAGAATTGAAGATTTACAAAAATCTTCAATTCAAAAAAAGTCCGGGATAGCATGTCTCTTATGGTTACATCACAATAACTAGTTTTACATTCTAAATTTCAATTAAATATACTACTTTATTTTTGGCACTGCTTTTTTCTGTTTATCTATCCTCGCCTATATAAATAAATAGGTTCGTTAGCTTCTACATTTAATAAGGTCCAAGTTTTACACCATATGAATCAACTATTTTAGAAGATACTATAAGTAGACTAAAATTATACGCCACCAAAAAATATTACTTCCGCGACCAACGCGACTTACATTAGGAACATGCCGCCGCGATTCGACTGGACGCGGCTGGCGAGTGGACGCACATTAATTTGCTGTACTCTTTCAATTAGTTATCGTCTCTTAAAGAGAATTATTTCTAGCTGATACTCTTAAAAATTGTCCGTACTCTGCAGTGGTACTGCAACGCGTTACAAACTAAAATATGTAATAGTTATTAATACCTCGCTATTTATAGCCCAACCTTGCTGGTGGCGTTGACTTCGCATGCAACTGGCTCCTTCATATATTCCACCTTCGAGCAGGTGACGCTGTTTCGTCGCTGTCTCATGTTGCAACCTATTGCGATAGACTTATATTTACAGACTATTTATTTAGTTCTTTTGTCTATTTGTAGTATAAATTTTCAACGCTAGTTTAATTATAATTAAGAACCATATATTTAGCCAAGCATTCGGGTTGATTTTGTATTCCATAGTATTTAGTTGACATGAATTAAAAATTTAATCTGGATGTTAGAAAACTGTTATTGATATCGTATTGTCGGCTCTCTACGTTTCCCGGACGACATCGTAGTGTTGGCTAGCTTTGGAGACGAACGTGCGAGGGCAACATATATAAATCAGCAAGTATCATCAAACTTTATACGATTAAGGGAATGTCGAAGTCGGACTGGTGTAAACATCGAATACATGTCGAAATTCCGCGACACGGGTGAAGGAGCCAGGCGTACTGTAGTCCGCTATCATAAAAATAGGAAGGAAAACTTGTGGTGCATTTGACTAATGTTTATACTGTATGACATAATGTAGGTACAGGACAGAGGACAATCCTAAGATATTTACTTTCCGCTCGGTGCTCTAGTGACAGTGCGACGATATTGGTATGTCAAAACTGGATCAGTTCAACCATGCAGTAGGTATATGAAGGAATGAAGGTATACCGACAAATTTTGTAAATACTCGTTTCCCAATAATGACAATTAACATTCTCGCTCCTATTATCGAATATCGCTATCGTCGTCAGGTCGGCCGAGTACACTGTAACCGGTCGGACGTGCTGGTGCGGCGGCGATCTGCGACGACAGGACGACGGGCGCGCGTCGTGCGTCGTGTCGCCGCGGCCGGGCTCCCGCGCGAGCTGCGGCGACGACCGCGACCCACTAGCGGCGGGCGTGCGTGCGATAAGAGGTCGCGCGATAACCCGGCCGAGGCCGCGGCGGGGCGCGGGGTGCGGGCGGACGGCTATTTTTAGCGGCCGTGTCGCCTGTGAGCGCTGCGTGCGCGCCCGCACCGCGCCCGGCGGCCGGTGTCGCGGCGCATGTGGCCGCCGGCGCCGCCACGTGGCCTGCCAGCGCGCGGGCTGTCACGCGGCAAACGATCGCTTTGTACGTTTCATGAATGGGCCTATAGTTTTTGCGAAGCGTTGCCGCGCTGTGCGCTTCGACGCCGTCCCGGCTCCAACCCCGATTACTGCTTGAAGTACGTAGAGAATACCTATATATCGGCGTCACTGGTTCCGGCCGTTCACGTTATTCTCGTAGCTAACTCGTTCTCCTGAAGTAACGTCCTACGTGATACGTCAATACGTACCGTAATCCCTGACGGAGACTTGACCTCGTTCCGACGAGGTCCTCTTTCGAAAGTAGCATCTGACGATTATAGATATGACGGTTACTATACACTGTCCATTATATTAACCATCTTTTGACAGATTGACGATAGTGATGTCCTAAAGATTCTCGTATGCGAAACCATTCCGATTATAGTACCTACTATCATTAATCGAATTACGTACCTAAGTAATTCGATTAATGATAACCTACGTAAACTAGATTACTACTTGAGAAAAGAAATTCCAACTTTGAGAAAACTTGAACGTGAGCGCCTAATCATTTGCCATGCAGGTACAGCAAAAGGATTTGTACAAGACGCACTGTTGGCATTTAAATCGAAGAAATCAAATGACTACCACGAAGAGATGAATGCAAATGTGTATGAAGAGTGGTTCAAAAAAATGCTCATTTCATTGGAAGAACCATCAATAATTTTTATTGATAATGCGCCCTACCACTCCCGTCAAATTGACAAAATGCCAACACAGGCTAATAAAAAGCATGAAATAATTAATTGGCTTCGGGACAATGGAGAAAATGTGGACGACTCAATGTTAAAAGTTGAATTAATAAAAATATTAAAAACCAAAAAGAGAGCAAAACGCTATGTAATCAATGAAATGGCAGCAGAATATGGCCATACTGTTCTTCGGATTCCTCCATACCACTGCCAGTACAACGCAATAGAACTTATATGGGCACAAGTAAAAGGGCATGCTGCGAGATGCAATACAAGCCCCCCATTCACAGCGAATAAAATGTTGCAATTGCTAAAAAATGCTTGCACCCACGTAACGGCCGAGAACTGGGCAAGTGTGGTGGAAAGAACTAAAAGAGTAATATTCTCTGATTGGGAACGTGATATTGCGTTTGATAATATATTATCTACACAAGAGCTAATAATAACTGCTACTGAAGACTCCTCATCGGAGGAGTCTAGTGTTGATTATCATTCCGACGACTCGTGCTAATAAAATAAATTAAAATATCCTGATTGTTTTATTTGTATTCATGTATTAACTAAGAAGAAAGTAAAACTTTATATAATGTTATCAAATGTCTTTTAATACTCGTAACATCGATTTCTACCGATTATTTTTAATCTGTGGCATAATCGTAGAAACCATTATGTGTGACATCACTAAGTGGGCGGTACCCATCCATAAAGTACAAATATTATTTGTATGATATTTGTACGTAAGCAATACAAAACTTAATGAGCGTGAGCTGTCAAAAGACTGATAATATGATGGACGCAGTATAAATTACCATTTATGGTATTACAAGCGGCAGCTTTACCGGTCCGCGGTTACTGCCGGCTGCCGTCATTTTTGAAAAATACTAACTCATTCATATTATTTATGACTTATAAATATTCAATTATAAATGCGTCTATGAATGGAAGTAATGTTTACAAAGATACGGCGGGAATTCGAAACAAATGTTACATCGCACGGTCACTTGGACCGCACGTGCAGCGTCCTGCGTGCTCAGTACGAGGTTTCCTAATCTACTCGTATCGCCAATTTGTATAGCGCGGAACGGCGGCCACTAGATGTCGCTGTTGCTGAGTCATACAAATTTTCGTTACGCTAACGCGATCGAGTAGGTAAAAAAAACTCGCACTACGCATACCGGTGCTTCCGTTTATCGATACTCAGTTTAAATCACTCCTCGATTTGTTTCCGACTCAATTTCTATTACTAATTTTTTACGAGAAAATTAAATAAAAAAGTTTAAATTTTGTCTTTTTGACGGACGTATTTGTTCTATTTTGCGATTAGGTAGTTCGGTAAAATAATAATTATGATTAATAAATATTATTAATTAATAAATGCGTTAATGTGAATGTGATGCTCGCGAGCCGAAGCGAACTAATCACTGAGACATCCACAATATTGTAAACATAAATTTATAAAGTTATAAAAGTCCCCCCGGACTCGTCGCTCCCAAATTTTAATGAAGCAGCACTCAATGGAATTACGTCACGCGCGACTCACGACGCCTCTAGCGCACGAAGCGCGGCGGCACGCTGCGGCCGGCACGCGGCACGCGGCACGCCGCAACTGTAGTGCCTTGAATGTCGGCACGCTATTTCCGTATCAATTGGACACTTATTTATGTAAAGTGACAAGCTACGGAGTTATGGATGAGGTATCGACGTCTGTATCGCGATCAACATTTCTTACGTTCGTGGGGAACGCCAGTGGATAAATGGACGAACGCTACTGGGACGCTTTTCTTTTGATATTTTCTCACCACGAAAGCCCTGCCGAGTACAGCCCGGGATTCGAACGCACGATCCTCCTTTTTATTATTTTTATCGTGGTCTCCGATGATTTCTGATGTCGTGCAATAGTCAAGCAGCGTTCGCCGGAGACGAGGCGGTCCTTTCCGCCGACTACAGATAAAATATTACATCCTAACCGAGGACATCGACTACACGATCCTTCACTGCGTTCGGGGCGCTATAACGAGGAGTGTAAATCATTTTTTTGTTTTGTACGATAACACCGAATTACGAGTTAACGATCGCGCACTCGACATGTCGAGTGGCCGCCGAGCTAACGTCGCGAGTGCGTTGCTCGGTTTTGGTCCGTGCGGGGTCAGCAATAAGGGCCACATTTGCGCGTGCCTGCCGGGAACAGATGGCGGCCCGACGCGGCGATAAATGGTTCAGTAGTTAACGGCCAGCTCGTGTGGCGAGTGTCGCGGCCCGGAGATGGCTGTTGAATAAAGTATTAGAGAATTATTATTTTTTCCACTTCAGCATGTGCTGCTCCAACGCTCGTACAGTGTCACCGTGCGGGCGAGCGTGTGAATCGTCGTGTATGGGGCATAACGTGCTAGTCGGGAGTGAAGCTAGGATAAATTCAGGGTACATCTACGCACGCACATACAAGTCCGAATGTTCGGACGTCAGGCAGTTGGTTTCCTCCATCTGACGGTGTGAGCCCTCGCCGTCGCCGGGACACGGTGCGGACCGCCCTTCGGGTGATATCTACAAGTCGCGGAGCGTGCTGCTGCTGCGTTGTCGATCGCATTATTGCTGTAACTTATTGAAGATGCAGCAATAATATGTTAGAGACGAACTACAGTTTTTATCGATATTAAAAATTCTATCAATCCATATCGTCATGACGATACCTTTCTAAACTACAATCAAAAGTATAGGCGATATGAGAAATAAGTTTGTAAATTTTTATGTACTTCAATTATATATGTTTTTCCTCTCCGTTTCATACACGTCCGTCTGCGAGCAGCTCCTCAGAGAGTGTCCGTGTGCGTGGTGTTTGTGTGCTAACAAATGAAACGATGCTACAGTAGCAGCGTGTCTGCAACAGGTCCGTAGCTACAACTGCGGTCGTTTGAATACGCGTAGGTATCTGAGCGGCCGATGCTAAAGCGCGCCCCACACGCGCCGTTGTCGCGCCACATACGGTACGATCAATTACCTACGTTTTAAATTGTTTTAATATTTCTTCACAATTTTCTACTTCTTCTCGCTTCTCTTAATACAATATTAAGAAAAGTTTGCCATTGAACATTATAAAGTGAGTCTGTCCGTTCGACTCTGTCACGAGGAAACAATTTCGTGTCTAATACTAGCGATGACAAGCGCGAGCTGTGAGCGGCGGGGCAGCGGCGGGCCACCTGAGTGCGTCGATTCCGAACTTGTTTCATTATACGATATTTTTTACGTTCATCGCGACGTTGACTGTTGCGGGCGCTAGAAATGATTATTATCGTACATCGAGACGAGCTCGACGCGAACTAACAATCGCCAGACATGGATGGGTGTCGGTCGACAGCGACCGCCGAGCGAGACACTTGACAATCTTCTGCGCCGACCGACCGATTCATATACGATACAACCGAAAATTCGCCACAAAACACCCGACAAACGTGGGTAGAGTCTGTAAAGTCTACAGAGCGATGAAATAAGGATCTTTGTACTGATGGCATCTGCTGAAAAAAGAAGAATATTAAAATTGAAGGAATATGATGAGAAAATTGAGTTATTTTCAGTTAAAGTCTATCTTTAAACGTGAAAAGAACGTGTTTATATTAACGTGTATCATTTGGAAAACTGTACGACTTAAATAATTAGTGTGACAAATACCGCCGAGTGGCCGGGCGCAGGGCGGCAGGGCGCGGCGCTGGGCGGCGGCCGAGGGCGGTGGGCGCGCCGCCCTCCACCTGTGGCGCGCCTCTGTGTAGATATCGTTATTTCGTGCCCAAATTAAAACAGCAAATGTACTTTACTACGAGTAGGTCTTTAGCTCTCTATTTGAGTCGTGGAAATCACAGTTAACTTCATTTTGCAGTAACACGGTGAATATATTATGATCGGGTAAGAGGTAGAACGTAAGCAGGCATAGGTGGGAAGTGTAACCTTATGTAAACATGGGGAAGGGATTTGAACCTATTGATTTTGGTCTCGTCGATTTGGGCGCAGTGCCGGGCCAGGGCGGGAAAATACACAAATACGAACCTCCCCCGCCTCGGTCGGGTTTCGCACCTGTAAGAATTAAAACGGCTATTCCCATTACTGCCGCACGTCGGAACGTACTGACGAGTCTCGTCTGATACGTAGACGCAACAACACAAAAACATCTCAGTCTATTTGGCAACTGTTCTTTTATTGTTCTCTATATTTATCAGTCAGTTGTAAAGTTTAGCACTGACTTTAAAGACCGTAATAGCTTCAGTTTAGTAATAAAAAAATATGAAGTTTACTTTCGTTCGTTCATTGACTCTACGGCTATCTAATGAGATATGTCTAATGACGAAGGGCTTCCAGTGAGCCGCGCACCATTCTTGGAACAGTCTGCAGAGGGTGCGGCAGAGCGACAACCTGCCCACCGCCAGCCCCTCTCTGGCTCACTTTTCTAGACTGTATCATACCTATATGCATATATGCTTTATACCCGTTCGGTGCACGTCTCGTATCTTAATCTGTTATAAGCTTATAGTTTGATATCGAGCTAGTGTCCGGCGGATATAGGTCGCTCCGAGTGGGACAGGATCTTCGATGAGTTTTCCGCTGCGATGTCCACATCGTCCACCCCGACGCTCCCCCCCGTAAGACCGCCCGCCGACACGCAGCGCCGCACCTCGCCCGGCTAATTAATTGAAGCGCTCCTATCGAGAATGAAATACTGAATGTGACTGTTGTTATACCGCCGGGATTGATGGCCTCGTCTGTAATGTCGGTAGCGAGCCTTGCCTCGCGACGGTTCTCACGCGAGATCGAACCGGACGGCCTGGCTTCTTGGTACGGCTTTATCTGGAGGAAGGATGGACCTGATCGCCGAACGAAAAATATAATCTAATGATGACTTTGTCGTCGCGACCGATGCGTCGCCGAGCGGAGGTCGTCGGAACCTTTATTACGGTGGTGCCGCGCTCCGCCGAGGGAAAGTGATCGGACATGTTCATTTGAATAACGTTTCAAATAATTTCTAATTCAACGCCCGAGTTTTCTAAATCGTAATATTGTATACGACAGTTTGTTTCCCAGAACACGTTCTGCCGCTATGGTATATTATTAATTACCTTATAAATTATCGAGACAAGACTCGATGTCATTCTATTAGTGAAAAAATCTACGTAATTGAAACACCTAATATAATAATGAAAAGGGGGTGACATTACGCGTGTCAATCCGCCGATCCGATCCTGTCGTGTATTAGATACCGACAGTTTTAATATAGTTTTGGTCGATCTCTCAGATCTCTATAATATAATGTGGTTGATAGTTCGATATCATGATTGTATAGATCGATGATGTAAGTACCCCACGCCGGGGCCCTCGCGCCCGCAAACACCCGATAATTCATAAAGCTTTCCTGATATATTTTATTCACGGCAGAGGGACGACGAAGTATCCTCCTATATTTTAAGCATATTTGTATAACAGTAGATGTAGAGTAGATGTTGTAGATGTTTATGTTTTCTACACTCTCAGCATGCTACCACGATAAAGGCGATATTGTGTCCGCCGCCAATGAGGAAGGGCTTTTACAGCACATTATCTATCACATTATCTATCAATCTTTATTCCTGACCACACCGCAACACAAAAACAGTATATATTTAGAACAAAAAAAAATAACAAACAACTGATACAAATAAAAGAACCCCGACATTTGTAGTCAAACATATGTGTGTAAAGTGTGTCGTACACAAAGTGATAGTTTTGTGCAATACAACCCAATCATAACCAAGTGCAATGCAGCGGTTTGACTCCCATACCGACAGGGTTGGCTGCCAACCCATTGCTGTTAGAGGCCTTCGTTCGCTAATGATGGCACAGTCTGTTTAATTTTTTAAATGAGGAAAAAGTGGTAATAATTATGCGGCTATTTAAAAAAACAAAAAAAAAATCTTATCTCTAATTAAAATCCAATATCTTGACTGTAACTTATAACTTTGTCTTAAATAAATCAATACGACCGAGTGTGAGCGCTCTTAAGAATTATCCTCCCCGTCGGATTGGGGTATCACTACCCCATAAACGGTGGTGATTGGTTCACTACTATTGACCTCACGAAGGTCATGGTGTAACGACGTGGGCCGCGGACGTGGTCGCTAGTCGACATAAACTCCCAAATGAGTTCTCACATATCATTAGCCGACACTTCGCAGCAGTAAATTACAAGTTTCCAGGAGTGTTCAACAAACACGCAAGCAAAACAGCATGCAAATAGATTGTGATGTAAATCGGACCAAAGAATATGAATACACTCTTACATGACAGGGTTCCGTGCGGTGGATCCCCATGTATATTAGCATTGTTTTATTTCGGTAAAACCTATATATCAAAATCTGATCAGTCAAGTATCTCGTAAGCCGGTGGTATCGGCTGAGTAGAATAGACCACGCTCTTCTCACCGGGGCGTCGTAAAAGGCAACATAATTAATTTCCCGTCAGGCAGGCGGTTGGTCGTAAATACCTAGCAAAATTATGTGACGACATGCTTATAACATGTTGTGCCGATCCCACTTAGAGTGGGATAAGGGTGGAGAATGAGAATGATGATTTTCAGTTAAAATACCGTCGGTCCGAGGGGACGGTCATGTTGCCTCTCACGGTTCCATATCGGGCGCTACATTTCCATATACCTATGTAATTGCATATATATCTATTAATATACGTTCATGGTAAATCATATTTATTTCCCACTAGTTGAAACCGCGAATTCGTTCGCGTTAACTTAATAAAGTTAACGCGAACGAATTCGCGGTTTCAACTAGTGTTATTGTACCCTCAGTTACGTTTTCTGTATTTTTTCCGTTGCTGAAGGAAAACGGTCACTTTTACTGTATATGTTACGTACCATTGAATCTATACCCCGGTGTATAGATTAAATGATACGAAATGGTTTCTTCTTTTTAACGGCGAATTAACTGTGAATATTAAAGATAGACAGACGAACAGAAAACAAGACTTTCCTAAACATAACATTCGTATGGATTTGATCGCACTTTTTTATTTTTTTTATTTAAATCAACTTATGCAATCACTAATTATTCGCATGGGGATCAGTCTGTTACAAAGTTTTTCCCGCGTAAATCCCGACCCAATGGAAATTCCTATGTGATGTATTATTAATCAAAACCCTCCTCAAAAATTGTACTATCGTTTGTTAAACACAGTACTATAATCCATTAAAGTAGATTTTGCGAAAATCGATCACATACAGACAGACTTTTGTGGACTTATTTTACAATATGTATACATATATGTCGTAACGACGGTTGATAAATATTATTAGCATAGTCTGAATAAAACATGTGAATGAAAATTAATGATTATTGAATATGATAATCTAAAGATATCCTTCAGATAGGACGATATCGTTCCTTTCCCATGGGTCTTCATAGCTGGGCTCGATACCAGCTGGAAGCGAAATATCTGTATTGTATCATTATAACACGTCTAACGGTAATATTCTCTGGTACGTCACGGCTGGAGGCGGATGATTACGAGGAAAACATTTTATGGTAGCAGTTGAAGAATTATTTGACCTTACCACCTGTACGAATGTACGGATCGGATTTAGCGCGGCGAGGTAGCAGTGTGGGCTACACTTACACATTGAACATTATTTGCTTGATTTACCGTCCACGTGGACGTAGTTCCCTTTATTTACTGCTAACTGTAAGATAATTTAGTGTTTCACCGCCGATGATGTATTTGACGCCATCTCTCTGACGGACTGAGATGTGGCGGCGCGGTGATTCACTACACTGGTATTGTTAGCGCAACTATATTAGTTTATTATAAGAATACTGTAGTCTTTCGGAACCTCACCAAATCAAACATTAAAGAGGCACGTACTTATAAAGTGTTTCGTCTTTAACATTAAGTTTCGTTTTCGTTGAAGTGTACCGCAGCTGATAGGGCATGATGCATGCTGAATTCAGTGGCTTATAGATGTACTGGTTTCTTTGTCCGCGTTATTAAATCTGCCTACATCTCGTGGTATTGTGAAATATAACTGCAAGAACATTTAATAGATTTAAACTACGACTTAAGAAAAATTTCATTCGTAGGGCGCCATGAATGTCTACATTCATCATACTGTACTACTTTCAGTTCTCTAAGCGTAGGTTAGCCACGTCGTAAATAATAAATAACTATAAACTCTAAATAAAACATGTTTTCATCAGTTTTTTACTGTTTTTGTGTTAATTTTAGAGCGACTCAGCTGTAAAATTTATCAAGACGTTGCATCTTGAGAAAATAAACTATACTTTCGAAAAGCACCGCCTCGGTTATCAATAAAACTGGAATTACTTCAACAAGTAACAGGCATTAGCTCAATTGCTTGCTGTAATTCCTAATGACATAGCAGGTTGGGTATTTTCTCCTAGTTCCATTTAACCCCCACCCCGCTGCAACCGTTCTTTGCAGACGCAATCTCAAAAACTTCCCATATGTCGGTGCCTTTAACTCTGCGGAGAAACTCGTTAGTTTTATAATTCTCAAGAAGGAAACGAAAGACTCGCCTCGGATTGAAAACAAGGTATTAATAAATGCTAATTTATAAAGCGTATACATTCAAGGATTATGTAAATGATGAGAAAAACTTGGCTCATACAGCTGCGTACGAGACTGCAGTTTTATAAAAATACTTAAAGATTCACAACTCAGGTAGCCGTCGTAACATATAGGATAAAAAGTCTCTGTTGATAAGAGGAAGGGAGTCCTCAAAACGCGTGTGTAAGTGTCCCATATATAAAAAAATATATATATAAATGATAACGTTTTATTGCAGTATCGAACATAAATCTATGCGTCTCGGGTATAACATATAAACTAGCGGGTGACAAATCCTCGTTTGGTATATATTTTCAATTTTAATCAACTTCATGTTTTATTTACACTAAGCGATACTCGTGAACCGCAGTACGTCACTACTTTTCTGATAAAACCATGAAACTATAACATTGTACTTACAAAAATGTATAAAGTATCCAATGCTCGGTAATTATTTTAATTGAAATCGTTAGAACAAATATTTCAAAACGTGTATACAGTGTAAATACAATAGTGGTCGATTTAATAATACAAGATCAAGTTCGAACCACAAGAATGCCGTGTAATATTCCGCAGCTGCACCCGCGCCGTGCCCTTTGGCGGCCGCGGCCTCCACCTCGGTGCTCGATTAATTATGCACATTTTGTTCATCACCAAAAGACTGTGGGAATGAAACGACACACGTTTCGTTCTCACAGTTTGTTTATCCATAACGGCTTCCATTAGGCGAGCGCATCCTTTTAGAGCCGGCTCGCACGCTACTCGCAGACGCTGGGCCACGCGGATCTGTGTGGGATCACAATTAAATCCACCTCGTTGGTTTTCGACGGCGTAGTGACCGTTCACTGTCATACCGCCAACTGTCCACCGCGGTCCGTCCTCGCAGCAGAAGATTTAGGCTTTCCGTTCACATAAACGTCGTGGCGCAATGGACTAGCATAGTTTCATGGAGATCCAAACGATAAGGAAAAACGGTTTCTCCAATTTGATCGGATTTGTTGAGTTCATCGCAGCAAGACAGTGCTAGGAACGATAACAAAGCTTGTAAAATCTTTACCATAAAGGCAGAAGTCGGTTTTTTTACTTTAAAGCAGAGTTAAAAAACCGATTCTGAAGTTTCTAGTACCGTGAAGTTTCTGGTTCCGCCGCTGGAGCGCTCCACAGACATGCGATATTAATATATCCAAGGAAACGGTCCAAAGTTAGGTCGCTTTGACTGAAATTGAACTGAAAGATAGTCCAAACCAATAATGGATGCATCGTCATTGAATCGTCATGCAGCATCGTTGTCGTAGACCATATTATGTTAATTTTTGCATCACATTTCGTTGCCGTGCGCTTGAAAAGTGCGATTTGTCGAGCGCTTCCGTTGACGCCGTGCCAGCTCACAGGTGCTCGCAGGTGATATCGCGTACCATCATTTCTCAGCCGTACACAGTTCGAGGTGTAGGAACAGGTAGCCCTAAGGGGCAGCCGGCGGGCGGCGCCGCGCCGCGACACTGCTATTTACGAGCGTTGGAGCTATTTGATTGCGAACGACCACAAAAACCTGTTTCAGAAACCGACTCCTCGTCTAATGAATGAATTAACGCACACTCGGCAACAGGCAAGATATTATCAGCTTTACTAGGGAAACATTGTAGGCTCGGAGACCGCGGCCGAATGTGCCGCGTGCACGTGACAATACCAGACGCCGGGCGGTTGATGTCTTCGAACCCTGGCTGAGGTAAGAAGCAGGCTTTCTCTTCCGTCTATCCATTTTTAATTTTAAATTACAATTTATTGTTTCTGTTTTGACCTCCGTCTAGTCACATAATCATTCATATTAATATTTACATGGTTTTCGTCTCTAATACTCGGGTCGCACATCCTATCCAACAAATTGTTTACAGCAGATCAACACATATTTCACGACAATATGAAAATATTTTATTCTAGTTCGTTATACTGATAAAATTAGACTAAAGGGCTTTTCAAGATCTTTTCGGCAGATGTAGTCCATCTTTAAAATCCGATGCAAATTAATAATGTAAATTTCTCACGCGCGATTATTATAATTCTAACATTTTTTGTTTATTCCACTATAGTCTGTCGTAGTCGGTCAATCTACCATATCGCAAACTAGTCAATTTGTGAGGATAAACGCGAGCTACAAATGTGATTCGCGTGTACGCGTGTCTATCTAGGACAATTTTCTGTTCTGGTAATAGACAGGATCTCGCGTCTGTCTCTCGAATTAGTGCACTCTAGTGAGCACCGCTTCCTCAGTGAAATATGTCCGTGTTGGCAACGAGCGCTCTGCCACTATCGGCCGGCGACGCGTCACGGCCGCGGCGGTGGCCGACCACGCCAGTATCGACGTATTAACAGATAAGCCGGCGGCTGGCTCCACTCGGAGACTCCGCTAGAGGTGGCGGTAGAGTAAAGTTTTTGTCAGTGATTTTTTGGTATGATACAACTGGTTTCTATCGCTAATCAGTTTTTTGTAAGTAAATAAGGCAGTTATTATAATGAGGCGCACGCGGCGCCCGAACATGACACTCGGTTTTATCGCCCGTAAGGCCGCAGTCACGCTGCGTCACAGTGACCGCGTTCGATACGACAATCTTATATTAATTTAAATATTTTGAGTTTTTAGTTTTATTATAACAAATTGTTTGTAGGCCAGTTAGTTATTGATTAAGTACGTTATTTTTTATGTAAACATGTTCTATATTACATTAGACAAAACCACAAAAAAGTGGTTACTTCGTCTATTGTTTTTTCCGTGTCCGATTTTTTGGCAAATCAGATTTATAAGAATAATAATGATATAATGATTTAAGTTTATTAAACTTTAAAACTTCTACATTCAGGTTCGGTGAACTGGCATACGGTACAACACAGTTTTTAACGGTAGGCAGTAGGCACGGATACTGCTATGGCGGTCGGACAGTTTAGCGGTCAGAAGACGACTAAAGGACGCATGTTGATGACGCTAGTGGCGCTGTCAGCAGAATACCACCAATACGGTACCACAGAGCTTTTAACTTTGAGGTCTAGAAGCTACCGTTCCCAGACCCCACCGAACAAGACATCCATTAGGTCACCTAGGTGACCTGGGCTTACGGCCCAAATACCGACACCTTTGGATCACCTAGGTGACCTCGGCCTACGGCCGGAACACACCGGGCTTAAGTGCCCGCGAGGAGATGCCCGGGTAGTGAGGATTCCTCGAGGCCCGTACCTCACCTACCTCCCCACAAGGAGAGTATGTAAGAAGACCCTGCTAACATCATCTGCTAATTAAATAAAGGAATCATTATAATTTGATTTTAGTTATATATATATATATATATATATATATATATAAAACTATATATATATATATATATATATATATATATATATATATATATATATATATATATATATATATATAACTATATATATATATATATATATATATATATATATATATATATATATATATATATATATATATATATATGAATGACACAAAAAAAATTTCTTTCAATTAATTTGGTACCATAATACTTATCTCGCTTTCTCTCTGAGAAGCCGGTATCATATGTCACGCTACCACTTCCGAATCTACGCCGCACCAGTAACACTGAGCGAGAGAACCTTCCAGCACGAGTTGACTTCTAGGTTCTAAACTTCGTCGTCGTCGGCTGTCAAGTGATGGCGCAAAATAAGTTCTTGCGTTATAAATTTGTATTTATTTTTTTACCACCCTAAAAATCGAATCAGTTCAGGGATCTTGTTTTTTGTTTAAAGCCTTCGTCTGTCCTCGGCTAGTGCTTTACCAGTACATTTCTTTTCTATAACATCGTAATTGTTACATAGTTACCAGTAACATCATGGTTAAGGGCTATTTAGAATAGAATAGAACATTCTTTATTGCACCACATAAAATTACAATATACATTGTTAAGAAAACGATTTAATTATTTAATATAAATTATAGACTCGACTAGATTAGCTTAGCTTTATTAAGATTATTATTAGCTTTTTTTTTTTTCTTTTTTTTTTTTTTTTTCTTTTTTTTTTTTGTGTGGGTAGGTCAAAAGGCAACAAGTAAAAATTTTCGTTCTCTAAATTTTTTGTAATTAAAAATAGAAGTTTTATAAATATTGGCAAAATTTTCATGTAATTATATTCAGTTTTACCTACACCTACTGGCAAATAATATTTTTCTGCTTAAAATCATCATAAATATACTTAATATGGATTTACACAGTGAGCTCAGTAAAAACATGGCTGACATTGTTAAAATGTTTGAGACCCGAATGGATAATTTTGATGAAGCACTGGCAAATTCACAAAAAGCTTCAACTTCTTCGTGTGGCACTTCAGATATCTCTGCTTTAATCTCGGACTACACTATTTTTAAAAATCTAATATGGAAGACTCTTGGAATGCTCCGGCAACAAGTCCAATTACTTTGTGAAGGGTTTGACAAGCATGAAGCATTCTCTCGGAGGAAAATTCTTCTATTTCATGGAGTTTTTGAAGATTCAAGTGATAAATTGGACCAAAAGTTGAGTGCTGTTTTTAGTGACCATTTAAAGATGTCTCACATTCAGGTTGAGAACATTGAATTTTGTCACAGGCTGGGGGTGAAAAAGGATTCACCCCGTCCCATCCTTGTTCGCTTCTCTAGTTTAAAGCACAGAAATGATATATGGAACTCTAAAACTAATCTAAAGGGATCCGGAATATCAATATCAGAGTTTCTTACTAAACCTAGGCAAGAGGCATTTGTTTCGGCGAGGAAATACTTCGGTATTAAAAATTGCTGGACGGCGGATGGCACTATCAATATATCATTGCCTGACAAAAGTCGTGTGAAAATTAATTCTATGAATGATCTCCAGATATTAATGAATAAATTTCCACTTCCTGAAAGCATTAAAGAGAATATAACATTAAGAACTCGTCGTAACAACAAGAACACCGTAAAATAATCTGTGTTTTTTATTAATCATTTATGTTGTTATTCTTATGGAAACCTACACTTTTATTTTTTCTTTTACTTTACATGAACGATGGTATTTATAAAAATACTTTGTCCACCTACTTCTTTCTATTTGTTTTTGTATCTTAATAACAGTAAACAGAGGCACAGACACTTGCTGTCACCTAATGTCAATTCTGCGTTCGGATACATTCTCTAAAAATATATTTTCTACACGTGCTATGTTTGCAGATAATTATTATTTCTTTTTTTTAAATTTTATTATTAGTACTTTTTCTTTATATGTTTTTTTTTGTTTTTGTGGTATACATGTTTTATTTTATAGATTTAGTGTAGGTTTAGGATGATATGTGCAATTTCTCTGCCAGCGAGTGTGGGTAATAATGATTGTAAGGTACTGTTTGCGTTATTTTATATCGCAATATTTTTATATTTATTAGTATTATAATATTGATTATTATAATTTATTAATATTATTAAATCTGTTGTATTTTATATTGTTAAAAATTTATGTCTAATTCAGTAATATTGAATGAAGATTATTTTTCGTGTTCCTCTTCTGATCACTACCAAAGTGTATCTAGTAATTCATCTGTTTCCAGTGATTTCTCTCCTCTTAACTCTAAGCTAAATTCTACTTTTACTACGAATTCTAACTGCCTCAATCTTGTACATATTAATGCACAGAGCATTCCGGCTCACTATTCCGACTTCATTGCATCTTTTAGCGGCGTGCTTGTCGATTGTATTCTTGTTTCAGAAACCTGGTTTAAACCGTCTCTTCCATCAAATCTTTTTATTCTTCCTAATTTTACCCTTGTTCGCAATGACCGATTAAATAAAAGAGGTGGAGGGGTATGTATATATGTTCGCGATAATCTTCCGTTTAAGATTGTAACGCAATCTCCTGGTATTTATTCTGGAAACTTCGAACACCTATTCCTAGAAATTAATATGCGGCACTCTAAATTTCTTATAGGTGTAGTGTACAGCCCTCCCTCCGTTAATTATTTTGACTCTTTCGAATCCCTTTTGGAAAAACTTCGTCCCTCTTATAGCGACATCACGATAATGGGTGACTTTAATACCTGCCTTATCAAAAATGACAGTAGATCTAACAAATTAAAGGCATTGATTTCTTCGCTTAACCTGACCATTCTTCCATCGTCCGCAACATACTTTCCACCTACTTTTACCCCTTCTCTTCTCGATTTAATTATTACTTCAAATCACGATCGCATTACAGCTCATGGACAACTTAATGCGCCTTTTTCCTATCACGATCTACTCTTCTTGAGCTATAACTCGCTAACTCCTAAGCGTAAAAGGAAGGTAATTCTGCTTCGTAATTTTAAGAACATTAATCTGCTTGATCTACAGAATGATGCTTCAAAAATTGATTGGTCATTAGTCTTTGATTCAAATAATATTGATGACAAAGTTAAACATTTTACTGAGCTACTTATTAAGCTTTATGACAGCCATGCCCCCGTAAGACCAGTTAAGATTAGACATTTTCCTGCACCATGGCTTACACCTGAAATAAAAAACGTAATGAATAAACGCAATAAAGCAAAGATAAAATGTAAAAGACACCCAACACCTGATAATATTGCTGTTTATAAAAAGTTGCGTAATGTTTGTAATAGAATGTGTAGAGATGCTAAACGCCGCTACATCTTTTCTTCAATCTCTAACTCCTCATCTTCACAAATGTGGAGATTTCTGAAGTCACTAGGTGTGGGGAAATTTTCTGACACATCTAACTGTGCTGTAGATATAAATGCTCTCAATGTGTATCTGTCTACTCCTCCTATTACTCCTTCTGCTGGTAAAAAACTATCTGCTCTTAAAATTCTTTCTAGTGCCACCCTTCCTAATTGTGACTCTTTCAAATTTCGGGAAATCACAGTGATGGATGTTAAGAAGAGTATCCTTTCCATTTCTACTAAAGCTGTTGGTAATGATGACTTGGGCCGTGACATGCTAGTCCTTATTGTAGATCTTTTATCGCCTATAATTACTCATATTTTAAATTTCTCGCTAGCGTCTAAGATTTACCCTGCAGCTTGGAAGATGGCCCATGTCATACCTTTGCCAAAACAATCCAATCCTAGTTCATTTTCTCATTATCGGCCTATCTCGATTCTTCCAATCCTTTCCAAAGTTTTGGAAGGTGCGGTTTTTACCCAGCTATCATCCTTCCTCTTTACCAATAACCTTCTTAGTCCCTTCCAGTCCGGTTTCCGTCCTTGCCATAGCACTGTTACTGCGTTACTCAAAGTCACAGACGACATACGGTACGCCATGGACAATAAACAGTTGACACTCCTAATCATGTTAGATTTCAGTAACGCCTTTAACTCAGTCGACTATGACATATTGCTCGGCATCCTACGCTCTCTTAATATTTCTTCACTTGTGATTGATTGGTTCCATTCTTATCTTCATGGCCGCCAGCAAAAAGTTCGAGCCGAAGAGGTGTTCTCCGATTGGGTTCAACTTACTGCTGGCGTACCTCAAGGTAGCGTGCTGTCTCCTTTACTTTTCTCCGTATTTATCAATGAAATAACGAAATCTCTCTCCTCCTTCTACCATCTCTATGCAGACGACTTGCAACTTTATAGGCATGCAATAGTACCAGAGTTTGATGAAGCAATTCAAGCTATCAACGATGACCTTGCAAAGATAAAGGACTGGTCTGATTCCTATGGACTTTTAGTAAACCCAGCTAAATCGCAAGCTATAGTTGTCGGAAGTAGACCGCTGCGTAACCGAATTGACTTCAGTGTTCTGCCAAAAGTTCATTACAATGGAATACCTATTCCGTACAGCAACACTGTGAAAAATTTAGGTCTTATCATAGATGGTAATCTTAACTGGTCGGCGCATATTAACGATGTCAGTCGCCGTTTACACAATGCAGTTCATTCCCTAAAGAGACTGCAGAACTTCCTTCCTTTGCGTACTAAGATAATGCTATCACAAACCTTGCTACTCCCGCTTCTCGACTATGCTGACGTTTGCTACTTAGATGCATCCGAGGAGCTACTGAACAAATTAGATCGGCTTCAGAATTTGTGTATCCGTTTTGTGTACGGTTTGCGCAAGTTCGATCACGTGTCAGATTTTCGTCGTCAATTAGGTTGGCTTCCTATTCGCTCTCGCCGGAATGTTCATATATT
Source organism: Morpho helenor (assembly GCA_029227775.1). Taxonomy (NCBI): domain Eukaryota; kingdom Metazoa; phylum Arthropoda; class Insecta; order Lepidoptera; family Nymphalidae; genus Morpho; species Morpho helenor. Next base: position 134,421 of record JARGCU010000017.1, read on the forward strand.
AACCATTCTTTTTAAAATATTAAATGGTCTATCTCCCAACTACTTGCAGGAACGCTTTTTCCATTCTCCGCCTAGTACTAGACCGAATCGGTCCTGCAAGTTAAAGAAACCACTGGCAATTCCCTCTTATAACACCATTTTTTACAGAAAATCGTTTACAATCGCTGCGGCTCGTCTTTGGAACTCACTTCCCGATAACATTTTAAAAGATTCAACTTCCGTACACTCCTTAAAATTGAAACTGAAAAAACACTATTTTTCTCTTATAAATCAATGAAAATTATATTTATGTACTAGTTTACGTAATATGTTTATGTTGCTTGTTTATGTAGTGTGTATATATATAAATATATATATGTGTGTGTGTTTGTATGTGTGTATATATATATATATTTATAATCTATATTATGTCTCATATTTTTATATTATATCTACTTGTACCTATACCACAACTCATTATCTTTCCCAATACTCTTGGGGCTGCTGGAAGAGATCGCTTATAGCGATAAGCTTTCCTATGTATACTTTTTCTTAATTTAATTGTTATATATTAAATGGTACATAAATAAATAAATAAAAAAAAAATAAAAATAGATTACACAGTATAAAAATAATGATAAAACTATCATACTATAATCCGTTTTTTAAACACGTATGACGCGAAAACAATACAATTTAAAAAAGACAATTTTTTATAATATTAGACGTATTTGCCTCAATAAAAGAAAAACGTGTACTGTTACTTTATAGACTTTTTAATATCATATAAAAATGTGACCCAAATTAAAAAAATGAATTTGTTATGTTATCATAATAACAAGCGTCCAGTGGCAGGCGGCGGTGTGCGCGCGGCCCGTGCGTACGGTGGGCGCCGGCCGGGTCGCCGCGGGTACGCATTATCATAACGCGAAGGTCAGAGACGAGCCTCTGCCTCACCAACAGTGAATGTTAATTGCCACTTCCACCGTAACTAATGTTATTATAGCGCTACGACCGGACCCGGCCCCGGCCGCACACACACATTCTAATACAAACTACAGAGAAACACTTTAATAGTGTTATAGAACGATATTATAAAATGACAAGCCAATTTATAATAAAAATGATTTTTGCAGCCGCAAACATATGTCGTATTGCTGTTGATGGAGTGCATGTTTTGTAAACATATGGCAGTGTAATTGCTGAACAAATTAATATTTGATGAATTTATCTGGTGACGCTAAAAGCTGGCGTAGTGCGTTATCAAAAAATCACGATGGTTTTTTGCTTATTCTTTTCTAAACTTGCTTATTTTTTATGCTTTTCTAAAATTATTCCGAGGCAATTAATTTTTAAAATGCAAATGGAGGTGCGTTCTTACAAATAAGTAATATTTTTTTATTATTTCATAATTTGACTTTCCTCCTCCTTGTGACCGATACATGCCGGAATTTCATCGTCACGATATATGTCATAGCACGAATTATGCTGACGATAAGTCGGAGGTGCGGATGCGGTTGTCTTGGGGACTCGATTGGTCTTATTACATTTGTTGAGTATGCATATTGTGTTGTGTTTAAGGCAGAAATTACACGTCACCGTCGGTCCGGCCGCATAAGGTCCACATGTCGGTAGTGAGCGGAGCTCGCGTCGGAGAAAGCTCGCAGGGACGGCATTCCGAGCCGGTGGCCGAGAACTGGCCGCTCGGAAGAACGCGTGAAAGCCTAGCGTAAAGTGTGTTTCGATGTTAAACGCTGGCGGCTGCTGGCCGACCGGTGACCGGCGACCGGCGACCGGTTGCATTCCAAGTACATTTCACGATGCATATGTGTGATGGAATTATGAATTCACAAAAATCAATGCCACATTTTTTAACAGATACTTTATAAGCTATGGTAAGCTTGATACACGTTACATAGACGAGACTTATCCAAGCATTAGAACACTTGAATCGCACACAGGCATTATTTAGCCATAAAACCCTGTGCAAACTTTTAATATTTATCATCTTTTATGGTTTTCAAGTGACCGTCACTACACGTTTGATAACTTACGTAACGGTTACTGGTAAAGTAGCCTCGAATGTGGGTTTCCCGAGGGTCACATACTCTCTAGGTCAATCCAACCTGCTTATGGTGCACTCGCCTTACGATTTAGAAAGAACTCAACCTTCAGATTGATTCTTCATAGAACACTGTCGAGACGTTACACGATATAAACGAGTTGTTGCGTATTTGTTTCAGTTCAGGTCAGGTCTCCTCTGGTGGATAAAATGAGTTACGTCGTTAGCCCCTCCCTGACTTGAATCAACTGCAGACGTATTGAGAATAGCACGAAGGAGTATATAGAGCATAACAAACAGTATGACCGTTGACAGTGCCGAGCGGTCCACGTCGGATGCTGGGCTAGACCGGCCCCACTCGTTTATGGGGATATTAACGACGGTCGCTACGACAGAGCCAGAGCCGAGAGACGAGAGATCGCCAAATACCTCTTGAATGTCATGTCATGATACTGCGCGCGAGATGTATCGCGACATGGATCAGTTAAATATATTTTCATTTATGTGATACTAAAAAAATTCAATATGCGCGTCCCTGACCGTCGGTACTCGATATATACTATACCAATAGGTATAGCACGTATCAAATATTCCTTGCCACATCCGAACTGCCTACGCGGGGAAAAATTATAATTTCAATTGACCGAACTTACCTAGTATCTGGTATTTTGTCAATTTATTCATAGATTCGCATAGATTACGATGATATTCCCAAGGTTACCTCGGGTTCGGGTACTGACTGAAATAGGTGAATTGCAGAGAGCTGGTATCGCGCTGTTGCCAAGAGCGGCGCCAACCGATATGATCAGGTCACGCATGTATTTATCCAGAATGCTGTTTGATTTGAATTATCTGATTTATTTACAGGCGACACTTCCCTACCCTATTGACCTTGGCCGTCCAATACAACTAATATTATTCAGTTTTTTTCCCATTTAACATCATTTCATGGCATCCGGTCTTTCAGCACCGTTTACGGGTATATACGACTCGAAACTTTAGTTATAGCGACAACTTATAAAGGATATATTAGGGTTAATACATATGCATAAATATGACGATGCCGAACTGATTAAAATGACCACTCTATTAAATGGGATGGAAAAAGTAAGTCAAAAAATGGTGCTTTCTATGAACAGAACCAAATAATACTTAATGGTAAGTCATGTCGAGTCAAAATCGACGAAACTCAATAAACATCGTTATTGTAACTGTAATACCTTGGTCTCAACGCCACCAGCACGAGATCGCGCGCAGCGTGAGTCAGGAAACGTATCGGAAGGGACACATCATCAACAGAAGTCAGTACAAAATTGTTTCCATCAATACCAAAATTTACCTCGTCTGAACGATCTTGTTTATTTTATCCAAGTATTTTACTCAGACATGGACATTAAAAGCTGCGGGCAGCTACGGTATAGATGCTTTCGAGATGTTTCTTTGTAACGAGCGGTTGTCTGTGTACTTGACCGCGACGTCGTTTAGCAAAAATAAATAATTTGTCTGTCACTAAAGTTCTTTAACAACAAAACTTTTTTACCAAGCTATAGCATTAATGTGCAAGAAAGTTAAAATTTCATAAGTAGTTTTTACACTTGCGAAGGTGCCGAAGGTGCGAAGAAGTATACATTTTTTTTGGTTTTGTTCAACCAGGAACCAGTCCAGAGCGACACAAGTAATATTTTGTACGCGGCTGACAACAGCTGCATTTCCGAAAGCTTGTTTATTCTTATATTCCATCATAAAGTTTTTAGCCGAAGCCGTCGAGTCTCTCACATAATACATCAACAGTTCGATTAACATTGAACTGGTAGAGAAGTGTGGCGTATTTGAAATTCAATCAGTGATTTCCGATTCAGTGCGCGGCGGCGGGTGACGTCCGCCTCGCTAATGCACCCCGACCTTAGCCGGCGCCCCGGACGCTGAACGAGAGTCTCGGACACGTAAGGTTGATACTCGGAACTAAATGTAATTGCTACCGTTCGCGAGGAAAATATAACTGAAGAGGAGCCGAGCTTTGGATGTATGCATTTAAAATCAGATCACAACAAAGCATGAAGTCTTGCGAACAATTGTTTATCGGTATGGAATAATTTCAAAATTGATGAACGGATTTTCATGGGTTTTATATAGCAATGTATAGTGTGTGTATAGGTGATCGACAGGTTTAAGAGGTTTTTTGCAAGTTGTATATGACGATAATTGTTGACAATTCACTCAACTAACCTTACGTTACCCTTTCTTTCAATCTGAGCAGACAAGTAAAATACATAGATATTTTGACAGCAGCATATAATACATGTTCCTCTTACTCTCTTCTAATGTGTAAGACACCTCAAATGTCTTGCCATGCTAGTAGGACATAGCATTTATAATTTCTATGTATTTAGCTCAAGAACCACGGGTTTCGAGACGTCAAAATAACTTTGTGATTTTTTTCTGCATCTTTTAGTGTGTGTCAGTAGATCCGTGTGCGTGGTCCGCACTGTATGTATCATTTCCCACACTATATACTTTTTGCGAATTAAAACGGCGCAGACACACATCCCTGACAGTAGCTGATATACCGGATCCATAATGCAATATGTAAGCGTTCGGTTATGCTAACATTATCTATGACTGACAATGTGCCGCATATATAAATAAATTTTGCGATATTTTGAAAATTTAAAACCTAAGCTATGGAGCTCGGACCCTCGTGCCTCCTACAAAGAAGTGTCTTCGTATATACAGAGGATTCGAGAGTTGGCAGCTACCTTGGTTAATATATGAGTTTAGCCATACGAAGAGTTAACACTGCCAGGATTTTGAGCACCCTGGATCATTGCAATGGATTGGATGTAATATAAATGTACGTGTATATATTTTTATTTCTTTTTTGTGTTTATATAATATAATATCTAGATTTGAATAGCAAAAGTTAATATAAAAACGGAGATATAATACAGTGGTTAGTATTACTCCGTTGTCAGCGGACCCATTTAGCAGTCAAAAGGTACTTGTAGCACTGCGATACAGTTTGATGAGAGACAACGATATAACGTGTACGAATTTATTTATAAAACTATTTTTACCTGAGAAAAAGTTAAATAGACCTCGCTCGTGAAATGACCGCAGTGGAATATTGACTCCACAATAGTTGTTCCTATTGTAGTACGCAACGCGGAAACGTGGCCAGCATTCTTGGAAGCACGCCACGCGGCCATGACTTGTATAGCATAGTCATAATAGCGTTTGGGATTTTATATAGGGCAGACATGACTTCTCTGATGTTGTAAATAAAGAAGCAATTTCTGTTACTGTTAGATAATAGAGTAGTATCTCGGCCAACATCCTGAAAGGCTCTCGGTCGATTGCTGAGTCAAAGGTACAGTACACATGGCAGAGTTCTTGACACGGCGCGTATCGTGAGAAGGTAGATTTGACTGTTGGATCGCTAACTATACTTATGCGGGTTGCAGATCGAAAGCTAACCTACTCCAAATTTAAACTAAGCCAGATTAGTTTGAGCTAAGCTAAGCTAAGATAAACTTCATATTTTATGAAGGAAATTGTTTAAAAAATTTCAATAAGTTGCTGCATTTTCGTAACAAAGGTACCGGCACAACACACGCCACTGCCAAGGATGGGCGAAGGGAATGTGGGTTATGCAGGAAGGGCTTAGCTTAGTTCGTGTAGCTGCGCATAACACAAATAACTTAGCTACGCATATTTTAGTTAGCTCTCATAGTTCCATCGGCTGCAGTCTGCACACAAGTATAAAAAAACTATGCGGGGTAAAATAAACTAAGTTAGCTTAGCTCTCGGTCTGCAACCCGCTTTGAGCTTGGCTTATGATTTTTTCATTTCTTCTTTTCTTTTTGTAGTAGAATATTTGAAATATTATATAAACTAACCAGTGTAATAAAATTAATGCTGGTATAAAAGTATAAGAAGAGAAACCAAATAAGCTACATATTACGAAAGTATTGTGAAATTGTATTGAATATGGTTCCAAAAAACATAAACTGCACAAAAACCTTTAAAAGACCTGTTGAACGCACGCACGAGTCCGTCCATCGGAAAGTGTTGACCTACATATGTCTCGGTTGTTCTCGGACTACAACAAATATAACCAACATATGAAACGTTGTCTGTCGTGTGATTCTATAGATGTGGTTACCTGTGAAGTGAACCAATATGATGAGTTGCTATTTATTTATTCGGTCTTGTATTGGTTTTTTTGTGTGTTGTATTCATTACATCCAATCCGTGGTCAGACAATCGTACGATCGTTTTACGAGTTTTATGTGTTTTGATATCAGCCTGTCAGCGTTCCTACTGAATGAAACTAAACCCCGTGGCCGCGCCATGTCGGCACTCCAATTCCTAAGCGTTTGCTAGTTTTTCGCCGAGCGACACATAACGTAGCATAAGGGCGGCCGTCCACTACCAGTTCTAATATTTGTTAAACAATACGATAAAGTTGTAAATTCCCATCTGCGTTGGACCCATCCATGTGAAACTATTCAAAATATTTTTTATAAACAATACCGAATAAACATTATCTCAAGTAACGTAAAACTAAAGTTGCTTCATTATTAACCATTTCTTCTCATGTTTATTTTTAAAACTCCTTGCCTGCATAGTATTTCAGTTGAAGTGATCGATCGTCCAGTCTACTACAACAAGTGGATAATGCCGTTACTTCTTGGGGAGCGTTGGTCATTATTTAGTTATGTCATTTTTACTGTTGATAAGTTGGTATATGTGTAATATATAGTAAAATACTATTAAATATATGTATGTTTTATGCTATTAAATTTTCATTATGACGTCGCTAGGTAAGAAATACATTGGAAGTTTAAGAAAATACTGTAAGTTGTAACCAGACTGGACAACTGGTGCTAGGCAAGGAAGCCATTTAATGTTATTGTTAGGACATTCTTAGGTTTGTAAATAATGTGACAATCAGATAACAGCGAAACTCATGTGAACGACACGGGGAAAAGGGTAAAAATGGTTTCCAGTGTGGATAGTGGCCTTCCGTATATCTTTAATAATCATGTATGCATATATATATATATATATATATATATATATATATATATATATATATATATATATATATATATATATAAATTTATATTGAATTGAATTTTTGCCGTTAACTGTCAAGTCAGCGTAGCGTATTTGGGGAACGGGTGGGCGCCAGAAAATACCTAGGATCGAGAGCCTCACCTAATCTATTACTTTCTTTTTTTTTGAAGTTTCTATTTTTTTAATATAAAATTTCCGAGCAAGACTCGATTATTAAATATAATACAACCTATTTCACAGGTGGCATAAATTCATAGCATAGATCGAGGTTCATCGGTTGAAACAAGAGAAACCGTGTGCCCATTGTGGAGGTATTGCTACCATCGCGCGCGGTCGCGTCGCCGGCGCTGTGCGCGATCCGCCGCGACGCACAGTTTGGACAGCCGCCGCTGTTTGGTCAAGTGCAGGCCGCGGCCGCTCACTGGGACACTCGCCGGGTTACGACAGAGCCTCGGCTGCGACATGTACCGCTGTGCTGCTCACGCGACACACACGTAGAGTACGCAAGAAACTCCTTCCTAATTCTTTGTTTTGTTGCTTCTTATACCTTGTACGTGAAACTTTACTATCGCGGGCATTTCTGACGTAGCTAATTGTTGATGACTATTATTAGATGTTGATAATGAAACGGATCATTGGGAATCGATTTACATTTTCTCCGCAATTAGTGGCCAATTTATAACAATGTATCTTTAACGATATTATAATTGCGACTTAATAGTACGGGAACCTGGAACTGCAAATGGATTATCTCTTGTTAGGAGGGGAGTTAGTGACCCTCTGTAACCTGATGTAGATTGACGATGCTTATTCGAGAGTGGAGGAAAAACAAAAGAGTACGAAGATGTTATTTTTTTCCTACCGGAAACCAAGCTTAATTTTTAAGTTTTTTTAGATACTTGATTTCGTGCCCGTGTTTCAATCGCAGGTGATATATTTTGCTGATTATGCGCTCCCCAGTCAGGCGCGAGTTGAAAGTATTTTAGCATTCTCACGGCAAGGACGAGGATTTTAAAGGATGCTCGATTCTCGGCGGCGATGTGCTCTGAATTGTAACAGAACTCACACTGTGCTCGATCTGTTTCCACTGTTTGTCCGTGCAGTATTATAATATTGATACAGTTCAGATTGGAACGATCACCAGAACTCTGGCATTTGGTGATGAATCAAAACGAATAGCTGTATTGTGTATTCAATACCAACATTCTCTCAATATACGCGCATTCACCAAAAGCAATTATTTCTTAAGAGCTGACACCAAATAAGTAAAATTAACGACTTCTGTTGAAATAAACAAGTAAGTATTGTTAATATATTTCTGAGTTCTGGACAGTGCTCTTTTTTTGCTCTCGGGCCAGCCGGTCCGCGGTTCGGCTCCAGTTCGGCTGCTGGCTACGTAACGTCCGTCGTAAGTGGTCGGATGTTACGTAACGTCCGTCGATGGACGTGTGGCGCTCCGATAACGGTCGGTCGCGGCGAACGCTCCAGAATCGGCACAAACAATTTAATTAAAGTGTATCGCCGCGACGTCCGTAAATCATCGGCCGTATCGCGCGACACCGCCGCGACCTCTCGCCGGGACGCTCTCGAGATACCGCGAGCGGCGCGGGCCAAGGGGCAGCCTTATCGAGCCCCGGCGCCGCGGAGGGAATGTGAGCTCTAAGTCTGCGGCCTTAAGGTCGGCAGTCGGTCGGCCGGCCGGCTCGTAAAATTGGGGGTCGCGGTGTTATCGCTCCGCGGCTGTTATTTTCCGATCAGTGATTACCGCGATGTCCTATTTGTGCTGATGGAGTTATGGTACTTACGATAACTGTAAAGCTTCATATACAATTATTCAACATTTAGTATCGAGAAGCCCTCGAATTAGTGGATTAACTCGACGCAGCCCACATCGATCCACCTCCATTCCGAAATTGTAAAATAAACGTACTTATCCTCGAATGGAACGTGTTGAAGGATATGTAGGGAAGAACATTGTCCGTTGCAAGTTGACAGGATAGGTCCCCGCCATATTGATATACCTATATTTCATCAAAAAAGAGGTGCAAAAGAAAACAAAATTCACCCTATTGCTCAGACACCGCATTCTGCCAATATTTAACCGTGTCCAGTTATTATTCCGGCCACGAGCCGCTCGCCGGCAGATCTCCACATCTCGAAGAGATAAGCACGAGGTGACGGCCACAGACAGACCTACCGTTCCAGTTGCAACATGCTTTTAATCACAACATGACTTTATGCAAGATGTTAGATTGGCTATATAAGTTGCGTGTCACGTGTCTCCGTCTGTATCTTCGAGATAAACCCAAAAACTACTGACCAGATTTTCAAACAGTTTTCTTTGTTTGAGAAGTTGTTTGTTCGGTTGTTTTCCCTGCTCCCAAAGGAAAAACGGGATTTTTATTCTATAGATAAATTTCAACGTAACAAATTGAATGTGATAGACAGACAGATTTTCGCATTTACGAGTATAATAAGATCAATTCAAGACACTGTTTTTTCAATTTTCAGTCAGCGTGTGTTTACGAAATAAACTAAATAGAAACTACATAAAAAATAAAATACATAGGGAAAATGTAAAAGTAAATAAGTAAAAATGTAGATCATGAGTTTAGATATTCCAAAGATAGCCGGGAATCTTCATGGTATAGGGTAAGGGGATTGTTTTACTCCAAATTTAACTCGTGCGGGCCACGGGCAGTTATGAATAAAACAAAACTACTCGATAATTTTAATCATTTTTTTTACACTGACTGACATAGGCTTATACATTTTATACCCGTGCGAAGCCGGAGCGGGCCACTAGTATATTATAATAACTAATTTTTTCTTACATATATTCAATAAATAAGAAGCAATTTTCTTAAAAGTCACCCCATTTAATCTTTACCAACAACTTTTCACATATTGATGGCAACTGTGGTTTTCTATATTGCCTATTGACCCAACTATTTGAAGGAGGCTGTATTTGAAACATGTTGTAAAACATGAAACGAGTGTAGCATCATACGAAATGATGAACAACATTGTATGTCCCTGATGCAGACCCGGCCTTAGTGATGAGCGTTGTGTTAACATGTCGTCAAGAGGACCAAAAATATAATGTACGAACCGGTCATAGGTTATCAGGCCGTCGATGGCAGCCGCAGAGAAAGACACGATTGGAATTTAAGCGTTGGCTTTCGGTGTTCATTTGTAAATTACTAGCTTTTACTCGCAACCTCGTTTGCGTGAACTGGTGTCGCGTGATTGGTAGATAAAAGATGGCGCTTTTCAATGTCATCCTATTCCTGTAGAATTGCCAGGATTTCTATAGCCTATATGTTACCCCGTGTACAAGATATTATTGTTCCAAATGTCATCAATATTGTTTCAGCGGATTCGCCGTCAAAGAGTAACAAACATACAACTCACGAACTTTCGATAATTCCATAGTACATTTGGAATGATTATGAATTAGATCAGTGATAAGTAAAGCCGTGTGGTATCCGCCGAATAGAATAGAACCACCCTCTTTCTTACGTGTCGTTAGATACGACTAAGGTAAGTTGATGTCAGGCAGGCGGCCGGTCGTAAAATACGTAGCCAAATCATGTGACAACATGTTTATCCATCGTCCAACATGTTTATAGATGTCGTGCCGACCCCACTTAGAGTGGGATAAGGGCTGGAGGATGATAATAAGTAATAAGTAATGATGTATATTTTGTTATACACAAACGCGATTTATAGCAAATTAATATTTTTAGTTTCTTTGAAGCGTGCATGGGCTGTCCAGCAGTGGACATCCGTTGGGACTGACCGAACACGGCCAACGTCATTAGCATATAAATGCTAAGACGAGGTGATTATGTACGGTTCGGTTGTTTCCGGCCGTCGACTTTCTTATTTGAATGTTATTTATGTTGAACAAATTAATGAGTTTATCTAAACCGATATCAGACACTGCGGCCGCGAGATGTCGTAAAAGCACCGTTAGATATGTCTTGGGCAGTGTTTGGTAGTGTTGGCTCGCAGCTTCCGCGCGGACAGGTTTGGGTGTCGGCGCGGTGCGGTGAGCTCTACCCGACAAGATCTACATTGGTGGCCGGACAATGCACATAATAGTAATTATCTTGGATAACGCTATTATTAGGAAGAAAGTTAAGGCCAGAAATATGTATTTAAAAAAAGACGTGGAAATGCTGTGTAGGATCCGGTTGAGTCGAAAAGCAACTTTCTTACCTAAAATCTTCTTTTTGCAAAAGGCACCTAAGATAAGTTGTCAGGCAGGAGGCTGGCCGTGAAATACGTAGCCAAATCATGTGACAACATGTTTATAACATGTTGTACCGAACCCACTTAGAGTGGGATAAGGGTAGGAGGATGATGGCATGTAATGACGTGAAAACTGCGGCTTTTCTTTGCCTAACAAATTCTAGTATACATTTAGAATATTATTTCTTTAAGTAGCACTTTTGAATTGTTAATTGTTGTTAAATATTTTTTTTTAATAATACCCTATTTAAGGTTAAACACGTTTAGATATTTAGTGAATTAGCAAATTAGCGACTACAGTTTAGCTAATTACAGCTCAGTAAATCGTGACGACATACCTACCTATGTCGATTTAACTGCCCACTTAGTTTTACTTTTATTAAAAAAGGTTAAACCAATGCTGTAGGTATTTGTACGAATTACATTATAGAAGCTAGATTCGGAAATTTACGTAAAGATGTTACGACTAACGACTCTAAGCCCAGAAATGATGTGACTTTGTCGAAATGTAGGAACGTTTAGTTTTTCTTCCTGTTCCCGAAGGAAAAAAGGTATATTTAAACAATATCGTTATATCCAGGTTTATCCAGAATGTTTCCCTTCACCTTAAAACACAACCATTACGGGTGTCTTATCTCAATAGTGTTCATTAAAGAGTGCAAACTATTTACTTGGGTTATTTGTTTTATAATTTCGTTCTGTCGACGTTCAAACCCGATAGATAACTAATGTAAGTGGGTTCAAATGATTTCTAAACATAAGATAAAGCAATAAAGACATTCTATTCCGTTTGGATCGTCGTCGATAATTTTGAAAAGATTTCATCGAGGCGGTTTTGGATGGTTATTTTCCCATAATTATAGGGGATTATCTGAGGTAGTTTGCTTGTTCCTTTTTCCAAAAAAAATGAAGTCATATCGGACAATCGGATAAAGGGCGTTTAAATACTATTTTTATATACTTTTAAATATCTGTGCGTTGTATAGGTTATGCATATCTAAAGATGTAAAATAAAGCATATGGAGTTTTCGTGTTCTTACAGAGAGTACGGATTAAAAATGCATCGAATACTAAAGCCTAAAGGATTTATTTTTCAGTTTACTCTTTGATGCCTTAATCATATTATTCTTAGACACGTGCTTCCGAAAACCCTATTGTCTTATCTGTGGATAAAATACCGTGTGGGCGGGTGAAGAAACATTGTCGACTCAGGGGATCGGAGGTTTAGGCCGGACACTGCGATTTCTTAATAAGGAAAAGGACCTAAGTCTTTGATAGAAGATGTTAGCCATAAATTATTGGAAAATCAATCGTCATAAGACATTATGTCGCTGTCAACGAAGGTGTGGGAAGGGTTGAGTCAGCGAGTGGCGTGGCGGGCGGCAGCCACTAATTGCCACGCGGCGAGGGCGGGGGCAGCCCTCGGCACGGGGAGGGTTTCAATGTAAATTATTGTTGTTAAACAGATGGCAACGTTCATTAAATAAAAATATGTTAATAAGCGCTTTTACTTGTAACTACTTATTCATCAATGTCGTTTTAATACTGGTGTTTTATTTTAATTCCATACCACACCATCCTCCTGCCCTTATCCCGCTCTAATTGGGGTCGGCACAGCATGTTATAAACATATTGTCAAATGATTTAGCTTCATTTGGCTACGTATTTTACGACCGGCCTGGCTGACGTCAACTTACCTTAGTCGTATTTTACGACTCCTCGGTAAAATGAGGATGGTCATTCTCAGTCATTCTCTCTAACCTTTGCGATTTTGTCGTGGAGTGTCTATCTCCTGAAGATGCCGGTTGTTAAGTTTGTAATAGTGAACGTGTGTAGTGCTTGTGTAGTATTGTGGTGGCGGTGGTGGAGGTTTGTGCATGTGTTTTTACGAATCCTGCATGTATCAGGTATGAACACGGATTGTCCACTCTACATTTAGCATTATATTTATTTTCTATTTTACTTCATAGTGGATTATAGCAAAATAATTATATTATTACTTTTGTTTTATGGATTTCCTCAAAGTAACGCCTAATTTTATAAATTATTCAAATTAGATAAAACAGATCTTTTTTTTTTAAACAGAAAAAACCCCTTATGGGTACCGCCGCCCGACGGGGACAGGCGACGGTTATGTCGGACTGGCACGGACTAAAATAACCTGTGTGCTCCACTACGCTGCTGGTGGCGGGGATAGGGTACCTATGAAGACATTGCCCCCCATCCCCGCCAGCAGCAACTCTGTACCCCAGAGTGCGCCACCTCTGGGTCGGGGCCTCTCTCAAAGTGGCCCCTCCCTCCGCTGGACGATGCATCGGGAGCACCAGATGCATCGAATTCCTCGGGGACCTAACTCCAGCGAGCGTCCGATACCCCGTTCGGATCGCTCGGAGGTCCCCGTTAGGGCGGCATGCGACGGACTTCGGCAAGTCGCCCGCGCCTCGCTCGCCTGCGGCGGATTGGATCCAAGGACTCGACTTCCCTGATCCGCCCCGCTGCCTCCTTCCGCGAGATAACATCCTCGCAGAAGGAGGCCATCTGGGCTGGGCTGGTGGCGAGGCGAGGTTGAAAAAAATGGCTATTACAATAATTTTGTAAAATCTGCTTCGTAACTTTATTATTTTTTTTTATAAGTTGGACTGGTCCGTTGGCGCAGTGGGTAGCGACCCTGCCTTCTGCTCCGCGGGTCGCGGGTTCGATTCCGAGGGCCAACATTTTCTATAAATGAATTTGTTGGTCTTTGAGCCTGGGTGTATATTTGTATTTAAGTATGTATTTAAAAATTATATATGTATATATTCACCGGTTGTCTGTCACCCATGACACAAGTATTAAGTTACTTACTTTGGGGATGGATTACCGTGTGTGTAAGTGTCCCATATATTTATTTATTTATTATTATTCTATTCGTTTAGTCTTTATTCCATTCGTACGGAAAAATATCCATATGTATATGACGAAATTTAATGTATTTCATAGACATACGAGAGGTCACAAAAAGCTTATGAAGCAAAAGTAATAATAAAATTATTTTGCTATAATCCGCGATGAAGCCTATGATGCCTGTGTGCGACTCAGCAGAGTTAGTAACTCATTCGTTGCTCTCGGTATTCGCTTCTACAATAAAATTCTGCAATCCATACTAGACCAGTCTACACAGAAAGGTTTAAATTAAGTATAAGAGATATTCTAATACGTAAAGCATATTAAAAAATTGAAGATTATTTTGGATGATAAAAAAGCCTGTGGTTCAATAATGTAATAAATGTTGAATATGTTTAAAATATTGACCGCCGAGTTTCTTTCTAGTTCTTCTCGGTAAGAGCAACATTCCGAACCAGTTGTAGCTTCATTAATCATATTGATCCTTGACGATTCAAAAGTGCTTGAAAGAGCTTATTTGAATAAAGATTATTTTGATTTGATCTATTAAGTTGTTAAAACTTTGTATCTATGCGCAGTTAACGCAACTAATCATTGGTTAAATTTATTGTCTCTTGCGCTCGATACGGATTAATTAATGGGTGATATAGTTTTCTTTAACTGGCGGTGACCCGCGCTATCGCTGACACCGCCGATAGGGAGAGCAAAGTGTACGGAGTTATCTCGGCGCTGGAGCCCCGCCCTCCGCAGCAGCCCGCTGGACCATCTTGCAAATATGTGCTCCGCGACGCACGTTTTCTTATATAACAAGGCCATCTGATATTCTTGTTAATATGTTACGCAACGGGTAACCTATTATCGGTAAACTTGTTACCGATTAACTTGATCTGTGTCTAATAATGCATTGCGCACTGTATTCGGTATATTTCATCATCCTCTCACCCTTATCCCACGACATGCTATAAACGTGCTGTCACATGATTTGTCTGCGTTTTAGGACCGCCTGCCTAACGTCAACTTACCTTAGTCTAATTTTACGACACCTCGGTAAGAAATGAGGTCGGTCTAATCTACTCAGCCGGATACCACACTCGCTCGGTATATTTATATACTAAAATCCATAAAATTAAGAACCCTACTGAAAAGCGATGTCATTATGTTGTATGATCTTAGAGAATGTTAAAATAATTTAAAACTCACAAATATTATTCACTATGACTCAGTCTGGAATTTCCTGCTTTTGGGAATTTTTCAAAATAAAAGTGAAGTCAATATAAAAGTCATATAGCTTTTATATATAAACTAGTTGTATCCGCAACTTTGTTGGCGCCAACTTAACCGCTCAAGTACACTCAGTAATGCAATATGTTTTTGACCGGTTCGCGGAATAATTTATTTTTTATCCTTTATGTTTACCCGCCTTATAAACTTTAATTCCGTCTAGCTGATCAACCGTGAAAGCGTAACAGACAGACAAATGTTCGCATTTATAACTAATGTATGGATGCAATGTTACGGCATTACAAATAAATATTTTACTCGAGTTTTGCGGTCATCGACATACGGAAGCTGAATTGTAACATATTTACATTAGAGTTAATTAAAATTTTATGCATGTGGCCTCATAAGCACAAGTTATTTTCCTTGACATGTAAAAAATTAAGTAACATCTTGGTGATTGCATTTTTATCGAATTGTATAAGCATGCATTTTTATGAAATAGAATAGAACAACAACCGCCATCTATTGGGGATCCTGGAAACCATTACGTGTTTGTAAGAACGCTTTCAACTTAGTAAAGTTCGTGTACTAGTTCAAGCACCACACACTAGGTGGCAGTGTTATAATATACATGTCGGATATTCGTAGTCAAAATATTCAAAAGGAAAGTAATTATTTTAATCATACTATCACAGTAAAGTTTGTCGATTTCGTTTTTACGGCTAAACGGTATAACAATATTGATGACGTTTAACACAATTGAAACTTCTCTATACCGTACCTATCATATAGGATAAAAGAATTTCCATTCGTCTTCGGGAAAAAGAAAAGAATGAGGTTATTTTAAAACTTTAATTGCCCTTTGGGAGATCGTGGGTAGAGCTTATCTATACTAAAATATAAAGCTGAAGAGTTTGTTTGTTTGTTTATTTGTTTGTTTGTTTGTTTGTTTGTTTGTTTGAACGCGCTAATCTCAGGAAGGATTCTGCATAAAAGTAGATTTACGATGACATTAAATACCTACATTCTCTTACCCTTATCCCACGTTTTACCTAGTTATTATACGACCAGCCGCCTGCCTGACGTCAACTTACCTTAGTAGCCTTTTACGGCTCCTCGGTAAGAAATGAAGGTGGTACTATTCCACTCAGCCAGATATCACAAAGCGGGTCAACTTACCTTAGTCGTCTTTTACGGGACTTCGATAAAAAACGAGGGTAGTTTATTCTAAATTTCTTTTCTTCTAAATTTTTTTCTATATTAAAAAAATGGTCTATTCTACTCAGCCGGATACCACACGGCGGGTCAAAATATCATATATTGTATTTAATTGTATAAAACATCTCATCAATATTGGTCCAGTGGATAAGTCAGACTGACACACAGAAAGACTATCGCATTATGATAGAGTCGCCTAGTAGACCGGGTCACGCGTTGCTGTGTCATTTCGCACTAAGCAGTATATTCAGGTCTGTCAATCTCACTGGATTGCCCACGGTGATGTATGGACCGGCCTGAAGGTGTCGGGAGAGGGGGAGGTTAGTGGGGGTGCTGAATCATTGATATTGCCATCTAATATTTCATCTGCACCGCTATCCATCCATCGGGCAGATTGGATCGGACGGCACGTGGGCAATAAATAACTAGCGAAATATAACGTATGTTTTATCTCGAGACAGGTATCGGACTTTGACCTGCGTAAGCCTCTGAGATGCGGCCAAATATGCGGCCAGCGCTCTAATGTTATACTCTGTATTATCACGACAGATGTTTCTAATAATCACCTCTATTAGCAGGAGGCATTGTGACCGCCCTGCTGCCCAAACGCTGTTGCATTTTATTTTTTCTACCTACCTATATTATTTTTCCTTTCTGGAAATAAATAAGGCTTTCGACCACTACATTCACCACTAGCATTGCACATATTTACTGCCACATACTCTACAATCATTTCACCCCGTCTCTAGATTTCGTATCAAGAAATAAATTGCACAGAGAAATCGCGAACTTTAGCTTTTAATAAGGAAAAGGCAAGATCGCGGTATTCGATCTTGTCTTAAACGATACAGCTACAGATACTTTTTTCTTTGAATTTTTCAAAAGGACGTCTAATCCTATACATATTTCAAAGTTTTCTAAGAGTCTATAGTTAATAGAAAATTCAATGTGGGGTTGAGATATGACAGTAATAATGATTTAAAAGGCACCAAAACTATAAGTATTTACTCGCACTTTGACCTCAGAGTGTTTAAAGTCATATAAAACAAGCTGCGTCTGACAGATAAATTGCTTTCCTTTAACTCTATGTTAAAGTTTTGCGCGAGTTATATTTTATTCTGATGCACTCTGGACTCTTTTGAAAGTACTAAATTGTTTATTTATGGGCCCTATTTCTAGTTTCTCACATTAAATTACTCAAAAATTAATTAAAAACCTAAACTTTCTTAAAAAATCAACAATCCTCAACGTATTTCTCTCACATTAGTATGAAATGCGTTAAATAATTGCTATTAAACTGCTGCCAGTGAGAATTCCGAATCGTATTCGAAATTGTTCGTGCTCAAGGGGTTAATATTAAAATATAGGTTAGATCTGATATTTTGATGAAGCAATGTGGGTTGGAGTGTGGCTGGTCCATAACACGGCTGCAGATATCTCTATCAGTAACAGTTACATTGAGATTAAACGACGCCGTTACATTAATGCCTCCGAGGAACCGTCGGCAGCGATAATAACATCCCGATCGTTTACATTTTAATAGTTATGTCACGATTATTACTATCGGCCTATTAATATAACTAAAACGTACTACTTACATGACAATGCTGGGAAATGTATACTCGTATATTTAAATATACAGAACAACATAGATATAATTAAAACAAAAACTTTTCAGATATTAGATACATTGCTTTTCTTTAAATACTACTAGCGGCCTGCCCCTGCTTCGCACGGGTATAAAATATATATCCCATGTCAGTCAGTGTAAAAAAAATGATTAAAATCGATCCAGTAGTTTTGATTTATTCATTACTGCCCGTGGCCCGCAAGCGTTAAATTTGGAGAAAAACAATTTGCTTTCCCTACACCAAGAAGATTTCCTGCTATCTTTGGAATATCTAAATTCATATAGTACATTCTTACTTATTTACTTTTATATTTTCCCTATGTATTTTATTTTTACAATTAATTACAGAATGTCATTAAACAAACTCTAGAAAGAGCGATATAGCTGCTAAAGTCGAAGTGTTATAGAGCGAAGCGCGGCGTCCTCACGGCATTTTAAATCTGTAATATCTCTGAAAATGTTCTCTTAAATTACATGCTGTAAACGGCCATATAGATCTATATTAAATCAACTATTTATTTAAGGTACTTAATTGGATAAGGATTAATGCTGTATTGTATAAAATTGCTTCAAAAATAAGGCATTATTTTTCGTAAAAAGTAAATGACAAAAAATGCTATAGTGGGTTATCCATAAGAGATAGACATTGTCATGTACCATGATGCAAAACAAAAGAGAAATGACTCAGGACAGCCTAAATACGATACAACCTAGGTACCGGTCAAACTGATCAGTGAGACCTTGTACCAGGGGATTGTAGGTTACAATCCGGCAAGGCACAATTTTTTAATAACCAATAATTAATTTGACTTTTTACAAAGTAAAGCGAAGCAAATTAGTTAAGCTTTACGTGTGCGCTCTAAATAATTGTGTGCTCTAAATAATTTGTCGTGGAGCTTATCACCTAACGGATGAAACGATCGTTGGGATTATTCTAGTGTAAAGTTTGCGTTATATAGGTTAGCTCTAATTGCAGATTGCACCTAAAACAATTTATTTAAATATTCATTACTATTGAACCTTATAATGTCGATAGACAATAACATTGTAATTAATTAGTTATTGCTATAGTTCAACCGCTATTTCCTCTGTAATTGTCTGACATAACCTTCCCTGCGAGGATACGGCCGATGTCCCGGCTCCCGACCGTTCTTCGTAAACAATTCGAATTAACAAACTTTAAGCTATATTAATCAACGTGTCGTCGCACTCTGAGACCGGATGCGGAACGAGGTGTGATCGCATAACTCAGTTTCATCATTTTATATTACTTCATATTATAAAGAATATTCCAGAAATGATTATTCCGTATGCAATAGCGTCCGTCGTAGGTTCCTGTACTCATTTTCAAATATCTTCGATGTCATTTTGACTTCAAATTCATATCTGGATAAAATTTGATACACTAGATGCACTGCAGGTCCAAGTCTTAGAGGCAACGGTTGGTTTGATTCATAACGCGATTTTGTTTCTTGGTATTTATGTAAAATTGAAGAAAATAGTAATAAACACAAATGATATGGCCTATCTTTGTTAAAAATATATTTTTGGTTGACAAAATCTTTTAATATGTGCTCAAGAACGTAACTATTATTGCAGTTAGTTCATAAAGATATCACATAGTCACTATCTGTCGATCCTTATAGTGTTATAACTTTATTATACAAATGTAATGTAATATTTTTAATGTAAATGTAATGTAACCCAGGAAGAAAGTACGAGATGCCTCTCGTACCCTAACCAAGGCTTTGCTTTTTGAAGATCGTCTTCGTGTAAGGAAGCTCTTAGTTATGAAAGGAGATAAATTTACATGTGGTAGAGGAAAGCCATTGAAAATTCGAAACCATGAACTATCCAAAGTTCAAATGCAAAAATATTTGTGATATTTTAAAATGTATATACTAATTTGTTTCAAACAGCTGATTTATTTAGCACTTGGTATAAGCTTATTAAATCAGTAATTGCATTGTATCTGCGTTATGTGATCGGTCCACATTCAAGTCGATAGTTGTCGGGAATTGCTGATCCTTCTCAAAACTGTGACAGCTCATTGTATAATGTTCTGAACATTGTAATGGTTCGCACACTTTACAAGCAGCAGCAATACATTCGACGCCGTGTGTGCAAATATTTAATAGAAAAGAAATAGGACGTGAAAAAATAGGGATATTTTATTTTACGAAAAAGAGATAAACATTTATTTACTCTATGGGTGGGCCTGCTACGAAAAATAAATAAATAACAGCACAAATGGGAGTCCATTTTCACCGCAGCGATCTATAGCCATAACGGATGGGTTCGTGAATAGGATAAATTAATGGTACGATGACGAAGTAGTTTGAGATAGAGCCGCACTGTGCCGAACCATACCGACTAAAAGCCTCTTCTTGAGTATCCTACTATACTCAGGTCGGTACTATACGAAGATCGGCCCGCTGCGGATCCCGCACTGGACACTATTCACATCCTATATTTTCTATTGTACTTTACTAAATTTGATCGAAAGGTAAATTGCATTTAAATTTGAACTGCTAAAACTTATATGCATAGTTGATATATGCTTTTTATCACACCATTGTGAAGGACAGCATCGTGGGGAAACCAGGATTTCTCTGAAGAATTCTTGGGATATCTGCATTGGAGCAATGTAGTGTAAAGCTCCAAGCTCCAACTCTTCTATCCAAAAGGAGTCCTTTTGGATATAGGAATTGGCCCAGCAGTGTAATGGGAACGGTCTGTCACTCTTGCTCTAGCAAGATTATACTACATTTCTTAAACCTGTAAAAATAATGTAAAAATAGTGTGTATGTATACTATGAATGGACATAAATAACCCGATGTCTTGTTACATGTTGTTAAAAGACATTATTTTAGTTTTTTAAAATCAGAGGTAAGTACAAAGCGGGCTTATTTGCGAACAAATCTAGACAGTTCTGAATATTTGATGAAACGTCTTTGAATATTTATAATTTGCAGTTAGTAGTCCATTAGCTTACCCCGTAACAGTTTCCGCTAGTAGACAGTGAGGCGTAGGTACTATGTTACTTCTTATAATGTTGAGCGAAATTAAAGAAGGCAGGTGAAGATGGATTTATTATCGATACGTCTAACAAGTTAGCCTATTGATTAGCGACTACTTATACAATGAATCTATTGCGGATATATGAGATCCGCTGACTTCGCGCTACATCATTTCCCCCTTTTTTTGAAAAAGATTGAAATATAAAAATAATATGAAATTGTTATATAAAGAAATATTAAACTATGTAAAAGGGGTGTAAAAATTACTGTTTAAAAATATTATACATAACTATAAAAATATAAAAATTATTAGAATATAACACTATTGAGAAAAAAAAATCACTTAAATATATTCACTTAGTTTCAAATTGTTATGAGCAAGTGAACCGAACCACAGGTTTGCTGATGCGTCGTGATCGTGTTACGGCGCCGGGCTCTTCACCATTTTGGTGTTGTTTTGATATGTTATTATTCGACTCATCTTGCGTACTTAATAAGAATGCGGGTTTAAGGCGATCTATACTAATAACTTTTTCTGTATCTCCTTGTAGGATTTTAAAATATTTTTCATTTCTCTCTATAACCTTGTAGGGTCCAATATACGGCGGTGTGAGGGATTTTATCATTGTATCACATCTAACGAAAACGTGTGAAGTATGTTGGAGCTCAGGATGAACGAATATTTTTCCTTGTGTTAATTCTTTTTTAGGAATTGATGACAACGTGGTAATTTTGGTTCGCAGTTCTTTTAAGAAAGCATCTTCATCAGGATGTCCGCACCTTGACGGTTCAAAGAAATCTCCCGGTAGTCTGATTGTTTCTCCATACAGCATCTCCGCTGCACTGGTTTTCGTATCATCACGTAAACTTGTTCTTAAACCGAGCAATACAGTTGGTAACTCACTAACCCAGTGTGTTGTATTTTCTCTACATTTGAGAGCGGTTTTTAAACAACGATGCCATCTTTCTATGGCTCCGTTTGCTTGAGGATGATATGCGCATGTTCTAATCTTTTCTATACCCATTCTTTTTGACAAATTGCGGAAAAGGCATGACTCAAATTGTCTTCCCTGGTCAGTTGTTATTCTTAAAGGGCAACCGAAACGAGAAATCCAGCCAGTGTAAACAATTTCAGCTATATTTTCTGCGGTTATCTCTTTAGCGGGGTATGCTTCGGGCCAGCCTGTTTTCCTGTCTAACATTGTTACGATATAACGATATCCTTTGCAGTATGTCAAGGGTCCAACAATATCGATATGCATATGTTCGAATCGGTCACTTTTTGTGAAAGTGCCATAAGGTGAAATGGTGTGACGTTGAATCTTCGATTTCTGACAACTTATGCATGATTTAGCCCAGGATACGATATCTTTCTTCATTGATGTCCAGAAATATTTGTTGCATAACATTCGCTTAGTCGTACGAATACTCGGATGGCTCACATCGTGTGTGGCTTTGTAAGCCGACACGCGAAATTCCTTCGGCAAATATGGTCGTGCTGTGGCGCCAGATATCTCACAATATATCGCTATGTTATTATCTACAGTGTTAATCTTTTTTATTTTCAGGTTATTTTTTTTAAATAATATTTTTAGCTCTTCGTCATTTTCTTGTGCTTTAGCTAGCTCTTTATAGTCTATAGGAGAAGGAGTATCAATGGCGGCTACTCTTGACAAGCTATCTGCCACGACATTTTCTGATCCTTTTATGTGTTCTATAGAGCTACAAAACTGTAATATGAAATCTAGATGACGCAACCTTCTTGGTGTATCATTTGGACTTATGGTGTTCTTCTTAAAGGCTTGAACCAAGGGCTTGTGGTCTGTGTATACCGTTAGGGGTTTTCCTTCAATATGGTAGCGAAAATATTTGATTGCCATATAAATTGCGAGTAATTCCCGATCGAAAGTACTGTAGCATTGTTGGGCGTTACTTAGTTTATTTGAAAAAAATCCTAATGGTCTCCATGTATTGTTAGTAGGGTCTCTTTGTTGTAGAACTGCCCCTGCGCATGTGTTTGAGCAGTCTGTCATTATTGCTAAAGGAGCATCCGGAATTGGAAAAGACAATGTAATTGCGTCTTGTAGGCTACGTTTACATTGTTCAAAAGCCTCATTGGTTTCCTCGGACCATGGAATTGAGGATTTATCTTTTTTCTTCGCGTTTTGTAGAAATACGTTTAATTTGCTATGAATCTGCGCTGCTTTAGGTAAGTGTCTTCGGTAAAAGTTCAACATGCCCATAAATCTTCTTAATTCTTCTACCGTTTTTGGTTTGGGATATTGCGTAATTGCTTTCATATTCTCTTCTAGCGGTCGTATTCCTTGTTGTGTAACGCGATGCCCTAAGTAATTTAATTCGGTTTTTCCGAATTCGCATTTCGCTAAATTTATAGTAATTCCAAATTGATTTAGTCGTTCGAAAACGAGCTTCAAATGATGTCGATGTTCTGACGTAGAGGATGATGCAATTATGACGTCATCGATGTAGGTGAATAAAAAGTCTAGATCGCGAAGTACTACATTGTTTAAAAATCTTTGGAATGTTTGTGCTGCATTTTTGAGTCCGAAGGTCATCTTTGTAAATTCATACAAGCCGAATGGGGTAGTTATGGCTGTCTTTTCTATGTCCTGTTCAGCAACGTTAATATTATGATATGCTCGTTGCAAGTCCAAGCGTGAGAATATTTCTTTTCCAGAAAGTAGATAGACACAGTCTTGTATCCGTGGAATGGGATATCTATCGGGCTTAGTTATAGCGTTTAAGCGGCGATAGTCTCCACATGGCCTTATTTCTCCGTTCTTTTTTGTAACCACGTGTAGTGGGCTTGCCCATGCGCTTTTGGAGGGTCTGCATATTCCCATGTCTATCATTCGTTGAAATTCTTTCTTGACTATGTTATATTTATTTGGAGGTAAGGGACGAGGGCGAGCGAAGACAGGTGAACCATTCGTTTCAATGTGGTGGACGATATTATGGCATGAATTCTCTTTAAAACACATGGGTTTGGTGATCTCAGGAAATAAGTCCAAAAGATCGCTGTATTCATTATCGGAATCTATCGTTCTTATTGATGGCTGATCATGTAAAGTAATAGAGGCGACCGTAGATAAATTTGTTACTTCGTCGATTAGTTTTTTGTTGCGCACATCTACTAAAAGTTTGTGATGGCTTAAAAAGTCTGCGCCCAGTATTGGCTGTTTAACATCCGCCAAGACGAAAGTCCATCGGAAGGGTCTTCTTAGCTTGAAGTTCAGGTCTAGAGTTTTCACACCGTATGTATTAATTTGGGAGCCGTTTGCTGCGTATAATATGTAGTCATTATTGCTTTTGCTGTAAAATGGCTTTTTGGCAACTGGTAAGACTGAAATATTTGCGCCAGTGTCGACAAGAAATCGTGTTCCCGAATTTATATCTGTGATGCAGAGGCGGTGATGAGGAGTAATAGTGCAAATCTCCGCCTGCGATTGCACTTGTCTTAGTTTTCCGAATTTTGATTCTGCGATTTATTCCACGAGCACGGTTCTATACATTTATTAGCTCTGTGGCGAAAGCGTCGATGATAATAACAATACTCGTTACCCGATGCGGAGCGGGTCGAATTTCTTTCGCGCGATGACGATCTAGAAAAGCGGCCCCTGTAGTTCTGTGGATGGTATCTTGATGTTCTATTTTCTAGGTGTTGTATTCGAAGGCTTAATTTTGCAATTTCCGATAATATTAAATTATGATCTCGAGAACTAGAAGAAGGTTGTATCTCAGCTACGTGCATGGGTTGAGTAGTCTCCATCACTTTGTCTGCAATAGCTCCCAAGTTCTCCAGGTCTTTTACTTCACAGACTGCTAAAACTGTTCGAACTGCTGAAGGTAAATGTCCTTGCCACATCAAGCAGAGAGTCTCATCCGTCATTTTACCTCGCGCCAAATCTCGCATGCGGCGTAAAAGTTGTGAAGGCTTTTGATCACCTAGTTCCATTTCGCTAAGTAATTTTTGAAATTGCCGGTTTTCTGATTCTTCGTACACCGTTAATAAACGTTTTTTCAAAGTTTCGTATTTTCGACCCTCTGGCGGATTTAACAAAATGTCCGATACTTGCTGAATACATTCCTTGCCTAATTTGGCCACGACCAAGTTAAACTTCGTTTCATCACCCAATTTTTGCGGTGTTAAAATAGCTTCACACTGCACAAACCATAACCGTGGTTGATCGCTCCAGAAGTCAGGTATTCTTGAAGAAACAGTTACGCTTGCCAGGTCAGCTGTTTCCACAATATTCGCCGATTTGCTGACTTGAGTCGCTGGAGAAGTCATTTTCTATTTTTGTGTTCTTCAGTGGGGTCACCAGTGTGGCGTAGGTACTATGTTACTTCTTATAATGTTGAGCGAAATTAAAGAAGGCAGGTGAAGATGGATTTATTATCGATACGTCTAACAAGTTAGCCTATTGATTAGCGACTACTTATACAATGAATCTATTGCGGATATATGAGATCCGCTGACTTCGCGCTACAGACAGTATTGTATTAGGGAAGGTAGGAGGAAAGCAATGATAATATGGAGCCAGAAGTATTATAAAATATTGCCTAGTATTTACTACATTAGGCAACTCAGTACCAACCTTGGTATCTTTGTCCTTTTGCAGAAAACAAAATGTTTATTTAGCTGGTTGTGTGGATCGCCCGTTAAATGATTTTTGCAATGGACATGTTAATGGCAGCTTAGTTAACAATACGAAAACACCCGCGGTATATTGACTGTATGGTGGCGGAGCTCCTCAGGACTTTTTCAAAGATATCTGTTATTTTCAATTTCCTCGACGTTTTCAGAACAGTTATTTGCTCCAAAAGCCTTCAAAACAAATCCAATATCAATCGAAACAATTTAATTTATTCGAACTTCAGATTAATTTTTAGTTGATGTAACTTGATTATCAGACACGATTGCTAGAGATAATATTTATTCGTGAGAAAATTAAATTATATTATGAACTGGTCCGGTACCAGTGTTGTTTCAGTTTTAATTAAAAACAACGATCCCGAGCAACTTCTAAAATTTGCTAACGATAAACATAAAGAAACATTTGCCAACAGTTGAGGGGGTTTGGAAATTTATAGTTCGTTTTGATAATAATAGTATGGTTCGATGTAGGCTTGTACGATGTGGAAATATTTGGGTCATTAGGTTTTATCACATATAAAATGCGAAATCAACTCAAACTTGACAGAGCCCACATGAGTTTTCATTAAAACCTTAGATGGTAAAAAAACTTCATGATGTTTCCTCTTTACCTGTTACCTGCGCATCTGTGAAAGATTCCTGAGATGTGTAACCTGTAAATCTGCATTAGAGCAGCATTTTGTGACCTGGTTTCTATAAAGACTGAACAGATTTGTCAAGGAACGAAAATTACCGATACAGCTAAGCGTGTTGTGAAGCTGAAATGAAAATGGGCGGGACACATAGTACAAATAAGCGTTTGAGCCGTGGACCCCAGTGGACATCTGTCGATTAAAAAAGTCCCTTGAAGACACCTTAGATATAAGTTTAAATGTTTGAAACGGCGACTAGAAGAAGACATTCATAATATCCTATTCAAATGTAGCCAAATCAGTGAAACACCCCGCAATTCCCCATAGTTCCAAGTGTACGCATCACAGTATTGACAAGAGCACATAAGGTACCTCGACAATGCTCGTAACCTATTAACATTACCGTTGTAAAGACCAGCTTTTATGCCGGTATGTAAAAGGTTAACGATCCCATAAAGCTTCCTTAGAGCCGTGCTTATAAGGGAAATATTTATCGTGCGCCCTGATTGTATAACGCTGTCTTAATTGAAATTTGCTTCTAGAAATGTCGCAAGCAGTCTTTCAATCGTAAAAATAACGAGGGGAATTTTAATGGGTCAAAGCGCAACTTGCCGCGTCGTTTAGATAAAACCTCGCTTACCCGATCTATGGGCGACTATGCCTTCACTGCAAATCATACACAAAAACTATACAAAATGTAGTAAATTTAACTTACGTAAGTCTATATTTCGTAATAGATTCTTAATAAAAATATTTTTAAGTGTTACGCTCTAAAAAGGAGAATAAAATTTCACCTGCCGAAGAGCAGCACGTAAATTTTTTTTCTTCATATCTTTCAAAGGAAGAGATTTAAAATCACTCACAGTTATATCCAAATGTTCGATGCTAATGGTTTTAAACATATCGAAAAGTTATTTTTATAAATCAATTTCGTTTAGAGGGACACGTACCTATTTCATATTTATACGTTAAGATCCGCAAGAGTGTAAATGCAAATTGAAATGATTAGTCAATCATAATTTATTTTGATGTCGCATTACCGGTTTGTTGATTATTTAATTGTTTTTTTATATTTATTCATTTTATTCAGTAATAGGTGAAATAAATTTATTTAGTATACCAACGGCGTTTCACGATCAGTTCCAGTTTTCGGAAGAGGATCATCCGGAGCACTCGTAAAAACGTCTGCTCTGGATCGGGGATTTATTTATCGTTTGACACAAATACTAGTCGTATAAATATGCGGATCGTCTGTTTGGACATCCAATTAATCAGGCGACTTTTATAGCCAGGAGAGGTGTACACGATAACTGAGAAAGTGCCGGCGGTTTGTTTATCGTACGATTTCAGTATCACTGTGACCACGCTAACTGTTATCCGGCTGAGTAGATTAGACCACTCTCTTTCTTACCGAGGTGTCGTAAAATACGGCTAAGTTCACGTCAGACAGGCGGTCGGTCATAAAATACGTAGCCAAATCATTTGACAACATGCTTATAACATGTTGTGCCGACCCTACTTAGAGTGGGAAAAGGACAGGAGGATGTGAGCACGCTAACTAAACTGTATATTTGCAAACATTCTGATGATATGCATTTGTTAGGGTAGTGAATGTTTGATTGACATATCGTTTGATGTTATCAAAAGTGTTCCAAATTTTATTTACTATCGGATAATTTTTGAAATCATTCTATCTAATTTTGGGGACGCCTGTCGGTGCAGAGTGGGTGGTCAGCTCCTATTCCGGTCTATTCCACCCAAAAATCATGCTGAACAAAATCTTTTATTCAAAATGACGGTAGAGTAAATAACTACTCCGTCATTTCCCCCCCTTAAATTTTACTTAGGTAACCCACGAGTTCTGGCTACGAGCTCTAAGCTGTCAGCACGGCGATGAAGATAAACTTTGTTCGGAGATTAATATTCTTCATGTTAAGGGACTCTGCGATTAATAAGTCATTAACCTATGACAGTTTTCAAATTAACATTCAATAGCACAATAAGATAGTACAAGATCAATAGAATATACAACAAGCTCAGGCCACACCGCCACGAGCCTAGTCACAATGCTGAAGGCCAGACAATAAACAGTGGTTAATGTAAACTATTGTTATCGCAATGTTAGTTGTGTTGTGTTTATATTAATAACAATACGTAAATCAGTGTTTCAAGATTCAATTTGCAATCCGTACATAGAATAGCTGTAGTCCGTCACGTGTAACTATTAAATAATATATAAATATACGTGATTTAGTCTAAGTATTTATGTAGAAAATGTTATAAACAGTATCTGAAAAGGTCATAAAGTAGACCATGAGCGTCGGTTTCAAACTTTCAAAATCTTTGATGTGTTACCGGTATGAGAACGCTGTGAGATTACTAATATTTATGATGCGGATAACATACCTATATCATAGACATACGAGGGGTCACAAAAAGCTTGTGATACATGTGTCGCGACTCAGCAGAGTTAGCAACTCATTCGATGGTCTCGGTATTCGCTTCTACAATTAAATTCCACAACCCATACTAGACCAGTCTACAGAAAGGTTTAAATTAAGTATAAGAAATATTCTTACGTGAATTCGTACATACGTACGTACATTACGTATATACAAAATTAAAGATTATTTGGATGATAAAAAGGCTGGATTTGAAAATCCTTTAAGCTTCATACAAGACCGGTTTAATAATGTAAAATTAAAAATGTTTAAATTGTTGACCGCCGAGTTTCTTTCTGGTTTTCTCGGTAAGAGCAACATTCCGAACCAGTTGTAGCTTTATTAATCATATTGATCCTTGACGATTCAAAAGTGCTTGATTTTGATTTGATTGATTTGATTTTGATTTGATTTGATTTGATACAAAGAGAATTAACTTTTGAATAGCAATTTACATATCCTATCTTGTTTACTAACCGCATATTACTAACACTTTTTATGTTGATAAATAATAATTCCGCTAAGTTATATGAAAATCTCCCAAAGAGAAAAATGTGTAAAGCCAAAGAGAAAAGTGTTTGAGGATAATAATGACACGGACTGAGCTACTAAAATTAAGGTCTAACTTCTTGCCTTTAGCGATATAAAATGATTATTATGTGAGGGAAAATTAACTGTAGCCGTGCACAGAGTTTTATTGTGTATGTCTATTCATTCGTCGGCCAAGACCGCGAACATTTGTTGTTTAGAGTTTCTAATAGTTAGTCGGAGGCCGCCGGTACGATCCTTTGTGTAGCAGGCTTAACTGTTTGAAGCTATGAATAATTGATTATCTATTCAGTAAGGTTTCAGTTATAAGCATATAATACTGGAGACATAAATATGAATATAACAAGTAATGTAGAAGTAACAAGACATTTAGGCCTATTTCGAGACACAAAAATAAGTTAAGTCGGAGCTACGTGCTTAAACTAATAATTATTTCATCACAGTGCTGTTGATGGAGACATGGCGGAGCTGTACATGTTGTCCGCACCCCTACCAACATCTGCTCTATATTCCAAAGAGATACTTCTATAGTATAAAGTGGACAGCGGAGAACGTCGATGTCTTGAAAAGAATACGATAACTTATTGATTTTTACACAATTTTTTTTTTAAGTTGTGTTACAATATCACAAGTCGGATTATTACTGTTTATCATCGATGTTTGATGAGAGCCTAATATTAGACTCAAATATTATTGTTTATAATTATATTATATTAGTCTAGCTGTTCTTGACGGCGAGCTTTGCCCGCGTGGGAGTCGGCTGTATTTAATTGAAATTTTGGACATAAAATTAGTTATTTTAAGTTAACCATAAGAGATAGAGACATGCTGTCGCGGAATTTTTGTAGTATTTTTGTAGATGCAACATTCTCTAGTACACTACTTTTAGGTAGGTCTGTCGGTTTACGCGACGCACAGCAGGACGCACAACTGCGCGACCTCTTTAACACAGTTTACATAAAACCGTAATGGACTTTAAGCTTAACCTTCTGGAAGAATTGAACTACCTTTTATTGAAAACCGTACAAAATCGGTCCACTAGATTTCTTGAAGCTTGTATATCTCGGATAAGACTTAGGATAAAAAAACATTGTTCTTTTGGGGAACAGGAATAACAACACTTAATTAATGCTACATAATTGAGTGTACTTTATATTTAAGTGATTACGAGAGACATCGCGGCTACAGCTTGTATTTTTGATAAATCTATATTTAAGTTTAAACAAGGTATTGATATCTCGTGACGGCAAAATATGCTTTCTGTTTTTAATAATTTAGCAAATTTAAGGGGCACTATGGGACATTAATAGGGGGAGAAGTAAACTTCAGACGACACAAATTTTGTCCTCATCATTATCAGGTTATTTACCTTACTACAACCATAACTTCGTTAAATTTTCACAGTATACGAGCTTGAAGAGCAAAATATTGTTTAAAATAAGTTACCAGATGTAAGTTTATTTGAATCACTTATAATTAATTCAAGTTCATTAATCTGTTCTGCGTAATAATGTTCGTCGTTGATGAGTTAAGAAGCAAGTAACAGTTAAATATTAACGGCTTAATCAATCACAGCTTACGGCTAGATATAGATGTCAAAATGGCGGCCTGGCAGCAGACGGACGGAGATATCCTAATAATTAGAAGTCCTGAATTACGTTATTTATAAGGAATTCACTATTAGATAATGAATTTAAAAGTTTATGTAATAGTAATCACTTACGTTCTATACGAGTGTATGTTTGCTCTTTGTACAATGGATGGACGCTGGGGCTCTACGGTGGTAGAGTAGCATTCACACAGGAAAACTCAGTGTTGGTAGACCACCTACGAGGTCGAATGAAGACCTCAAAAAAGTCGGGAGGAGTTGATGGATGCAAGCGGCATGGCATCGTGTGGTGAAGATCCCATGAAGTGACCTTTTTTACGGGAGAAAATCTTACCGAAACTTTTAGGGGTAAGATCCGGTTATGTGGGATTCCTACCCACAAAACCCCCTCGATGGTCAACCCTGTAACAAGCTTCATTTTCTCTTGAGGTCAAAAGGAACGGCCACAGTCCACACTCTGACCCCAGAAGTCCTATTGCCGGGACTATTAATTATTATTAGGGCGGTTTATAGGGCCCCATCGTCTCCGCCTGCGAGAAGGATCAGCCCATTCGCCCCATGAAGTGACCTAAGTCCAGCAGTTAAAGAAAAAGATAGCTAGCTCAGTCTTAGCAGAGACTGGTTTTCTCAACTAATATTTATATTCGAAGTGTGTTTGCCGTAGGCGGCGCAGAGATTACCATTATAGCGAGCCCATCGCACGGTATATCGGTTGGTTTGTTTTCATATCGTAAACAAGTCACGGAGGGCTCAGCCGGGGCTCTTGGGACAAAAACATGATTGAATATCGACTCCCACAACACCGATTTCCATTTTAGGCGAGGGTTATTATTTTATTTTAGTTTCTAAGAATAATCTATATGTCTATGTCGAACTTCAAAAACCAAAAATAGCCTGTAATCTAATTTTAATTAATATTACCCTTAATTAAATTAGTTGTTTAACAAGCGTTTTGAAATATTACAAATTCTGTTGAAGAAGCCACCACTGGTTCGGAAGGTTGCAACTACTGAAAATAACTGCCTTAAGCTAAGCTGCCACCACATTATAGTTTTTATTACTCAGACCTTATTATTTACCTACCTACCACAATTGGGACAGCTTTCTTTCAACGACAGCCGCCTAGATTTTTGGATTTGAAATCGGCGAGTGCATTATGAGTTGCTCACTGGCCAGCCTCCCCCGGCCGCCGCCGACTAACGCCAACCACTAATGTAGTCTGAGCACGTGTCAAGTGCTCCTAATGGGGAGATTTGAACTTTTTACAGTGAATCTTTGTCCAACTTGAAGTTGTTAGATAGTTTTTGAAAAGTTTTCTTTCTGTTCTAATGCTTGCATAGGTTATAAACGTGCAAACTTTGCTCTTAGTCTAGAATTCATAATCGCATTTCTGGATCTTTTTTGCAACAATTTTTCAGATTTTTACATTTAAACTGTTGTGAGTAGTATTCATAGTTAATGTATAGAACCGGCTATACTCAAGTCCTATTCTATCGGGTTAGCCCGACTAGTTACGAACCCATCCGGGGCACTTATTTATGAGCTCTTTACACGACGTTATCGAAGAACTGCGTACAGCAGCTCGCTGGGCACTGGGCTAATTTTTCAGAAATATAAAGTACGGTCGTCTCGATAAATCAATAAAAAACGATTTAACGTAAAACAATGTTCATCAAATAAAATACCAAAGTGATCGATTTTTGATTTTTAGAAACACCCAGACCTCTACTGGAGAGAAACGTTTGGGCAGTATTGAATATTCAAAATTATTATGTGACCAGACGTGGTGCTAAAACTATATTTTAAGTCTATATTTTAAGACTTCAAGGGGTGGTATTAAAGATAGCGTGTTTTGCGAAAACAGACTCACGAGGAACATGTGTCCACAAATATTTGAACAACCAACTTGTGTTCTAAGTGTTTAAACATCGGATCGGTTCTGAAAAGCAGCGTCATTGACGTGGATTCAAGCAGAATAAGATGGGTAGCAAATTCCTTTGAAAAGACTTACGGCGCGCCTCGACAACGTTTTCGACGTGGCTTTAAAATCACTTTACACCATTAAAGCGCAATTAATCTTTTAGCTTAATGTATCGTGAAGGCCTGTGTATTAAAACTACGCTAAGAAGAGGCACTCCTCCCTCCCCGTAATGATAAGATACAAAGAAATTTAATATTTTTTGCAAATAACGTATTATTCATAAGAAATGATTTGCGCGGGTGGCGGCCGCACTCTACAGATATGGCGGTATATTATGAATAGTACATCATAGTATTCCTATTCCTGCTAATATTATGAATGCGAAAGTTTGTGAGCATGGAATTTATATGGAATAGATTATATAATTGAAATTGTGCCGGCAAGGCTTTGGTGTTGGATTCAGTAAAAATTTACATCAGAATTTATTAATTACTCTTCTATGCGTTTTTTTTTAATTTATTAGCTACTTAATATTGTTCATTGAACCTCTTAGTAACAGGATTTACTTATGTTCATATGCTGTATCATGCTTGACTCTTTATTCGTTATATTGTTATATCTATAAATATCTATTTCTTTTATGTTGGTTGAAATAACTTGAATTCTACAAAAAAAAGGTATATATCATTGTTGTTAAAAAGTGCATGTTGTCGGTACCGAAGTGTAAGCACTTAATGTTAAAAAAATGTGTGTCTTGTTTAAAGTTACGTGTTGTGTGTATTGTTGATGGCTTGATTGAAATAAATAAAAAGATATCTTATAAATGTAATCCGCTAACACGCCCAAATTAAACACGCACTTCATGCTCAGCTTGTGAATACAAAAGTCATTTGAGGGCATTCGGTACAACATAATGTCGCTGACAAATGACTTCGAATGTTGCTAAGTTTATAGTAAATATCAAACAATTATATTCGAAATATTTTTAATGAACATATTTTGTGAATAAATAAGTTCCGAAACAGTGGTGAGTTACCAATTGATTAAATCCAAAAGGACTAAATTAAACTCTAATAAGTTTCGTTCAACTGTCTTTTTGGTTTCATATTTTATTTTATTTGTGTATTTGGAATGTTGGAGACTTATCGTATAAAATAAAGATGTATTCAATTCAATTTAAGTTGGCACGTAACTGCAAAGTGATGTGCACGAACTAGTTACGTACATCCAAGCAGTCTCCTAACGGGGTAAATTCAATGTATCAACCGGCCGCAGCTCCGCACAAAACTGAATTTAAACTCGTACAGGGCTCTGACTGGGACACGAATACCGTTCCCTTAGTCTAACACAATCATATACTAACTGTTAAAGAAGGTCCAGAAGTGAGTGTTAATTAAACTCTGAAATATGATTCAACTTGTATTATCGCACTTGTAATTAATACCATATCTCAAAGCAAACGTCACATAATACAAGATGGCTTGTTATTCCGTTACCATCGCAACCTCCTATTGTTATTGCGCATTAAGCCGGCACTCGGTTGTGTTCGTAGGACGTTCGATGACAGGGAGGCGCGGCAAGTTCGCTATCCATCAGCTACACTGGCAATACGCACGATAGTAGCCACCTCTTGCAATATCCGTTCACAATACTTACAACTTAGGTACTTATATTCATACTATAAGTACCTTGAATTATCGTTGATGTTTTTCTGATCGTCATCGAAACCGTATATCACAGAACGAACTAGGCTAAGCGAGTGTCAACAGTGAAAAGCACTAGGCTTAGATTAAAAAAGCCGTGTGCCGACAAACAAAGCAAGTTTTTCCTGTACAGTGTTTGCGGCGTGTGACGTCACGCGCCGGGCTCGGCCGCAAATATAATCTTCTGTACCCTCCATCTAATAACATCAGCCGAGTGAACAGTTTTGATTTATGGAGTGCTTTTAGCTACACCCATATCGTTGTCGCGGGCCCTCCGTCTTCGTTGTTTTCCTCGGTTCCTCGAATTGGTACAATTTTTTCTGTTTATTTATTATTACATGTCTGTATCTTGAAGGTTTACGCTATTCATCACCACAGGTAACAACGCAGGTTGATGATATCAGCGCAGATCATGTTACACTGACGACGCTGCTACCCGCTGTCGGTCTGTAACTGACCGACATTTGTTTCCTAAAGTAATAGAGTGGCGACCTCACAGCGGAAAACTCGATACCGGTAGACATCTAAGAGGTGGATTTAACACCTAAACACCTTCTAGGGAGTCGCTTGAAGAATGATTTGAAGAGAGATGTGTATTGATGGACGTCTACAAAATTCTCTCTTGTACAAAAAGAGCTATACTTTACATAAATAAATAACTTTACATAATTTACATAATTTGGTACGTGCACATACGCGGTTATGTATATAAGTATCCACGTATTCTTTAAGAGATAAATTAAGGGAAATAGGCCCTGAGTGTAGCTATATATTTACATTTTAGAAAGTTTTTGGAATTGCTGAATATTAACATAATGCGCAATAATATGCAAGAAATACGCAACTATGAGATTCTGCAACTCGTTATCCAAGGAAAGATCCAGGGGTGAAGAAAACTCGGCAGAAGAATATCCTGGCTTAAAAATTTAAGAGAGTGGTACAGCAAGAGTATCCGTTCGCTATTTCGGGCAGCAGCTTTTAAAGTAAAAATAGCCATGACGGTTGCCAACCTCCGATAGGACGTGAAGAAGAAGAATATTAACATAATATGTTAGTTTTACTATAATAGCAACATAAAAATAAAATAAAAGAAAATATTATATTTGAGATTCCATACAAATGTCCTAATAAAGGTATTTAAAACAATAATAATATATTCATTAGTTTCGAACTGAAAGTTGAACACAGTGATTAAGTTGTCAGTCGTTGTAGACGTGCACCGAGATTGGAGTTTTGAAGTACAAAGATGTTGCACCGTGTGAAGTGATGACAACAACATAGTAGACAGTATACCTGTACATTATTCATTTCAGGCTAAAAGCATTTTACAATTTCAATGGTAAATTGTATGTTATGGAACATGTTCGGTATATATTTTTTAACAGAACGTTAACAGTTAACAATATTATTTTACGTAAATTATTCTTCAATATTTTCTTATCCGCAGTACCAGGTTTTAGCCCGCTTCCCACAAAGCCTTGACCGTACATAAGGGCTGGTAAATTTACAGAAATATAAGCTTTAATTGTGTGTGAGCTGTGATAGCACAGCAGTAACACCGTGCTACTCTTTCGAGGAGGTCACGGGTTTGAACCCGGGCAGAAACCAAAGAGTTTTTCACTTAAACTTATGTGTCTAATTGATAATTGCAATTTATCATACGCTTTTCGGTGAAGGAAAATACCGTGAGGCAACTTGAATATCTCTAGAGAATTCTGGAGACATGTGTAACCTACTAATCCGCATTGGAGCAGCGCGTTAGGTATTAGCTCCAACCCTTCTTTCCAAAAAAGGAGAGAAGAGGCCTATTCGGCGTTTCCTAGCTTTTTCCTTTTTCAGGCAGACTTTACTTACTTTTAAGCTTCAATTAGAGTAATAAAAAACGTTTATCGTTTACTTATATTGTGCCTATTAAATAAGGTTGTATGTATAAGTTCGGCTAAGGCAAGCAAATGAACCGTTCGTGTACAAGATATCATATCCCGTATACACAAGCGGGCAAAGCTAACATAATTACAGCGTTGTGAAATTATTTGTCACAAAATATGGCACCATTAATGTTGTTAACTGATATTAAATGACATAAAACTGTAGCAGACACGCCGCGTCGGCCATTAACTAGTGAGTTATTGTCAGATTAACCGACACTAGCTGGTGAGCATGGCGGCGCTCGGTGTTCTCTGGGCGTCCCACGGGATTGCGCCTACAAGATACTCGTATGTATCACATACTGAGTGTTAAAAGAATATAGCAGCCCCTGAGTAGTTTGCCAGTCCTTCTCAGTGATGACGGCGATCTGAATTGGAGGTTTTAATTCCATTTTAAATTATAATTTAAACCCAACGGTTTATCATTTCTGTACACCCCTTGTGTGCTTAGTATGTGTGTGTATTATTAATCTGGTAATTTTATGACAGCCATTGATATAACGATATAATAATTCTAAAATACGAAAAAATAATTTTTATAAATCATTTCATGGGGCTATTCATACAATGGGAAACTCAGTGATCGTAGACGATCTTATTGCTTTTATAAAACAAACACACTATTTAATAACTTAGTTGCGATTGATTTGTAAATATTTTTTTAAATAAAGCAATTCTCTTTTAAAGACTAGAAGAGATTTCATTACGAGGTAGCTGAAGGTGGAAAGCTTACGTCAAAGCACAAGCCATGGAGCCTTGCTGCCTGCTTCTTGCTTTAATGTTTGGATTTGGTATATCCAAATTTTTTATTACAATAAATAAACGATAAAAAAATTAATAAAATAAACTTAATTATGATCATTTGTCTTCATAAAATCTTGCCTTTGTTTTTCCAGATACGTTAACAAATATAAGAAAAATAATATAATGTGTACCTATATTAAATGACGAATACAACAGAAATTTCGAGTCTTTAATTAAACTAAATCTTGGTAAAAATATTATTCCAACATGTCTCGTTATTTCACTGACCGTTGTTATTCCAAATTACATCACAATAATACAGGCAGGCTTATATTCCCTTTTGGTTCCTGCGGCTCTTTGCCACTGTCCGCGCCGCACTTTAACAGAATAAATTGAAATTCCTTTGAAAATATAAATAATATAGTATCAACTTGAATATAAAAAGAAAAATAGTATGTCTAGGATTGATAATATTTTTTTCAAAAAGGAAAAGTAAGAAAAAATAAGTTATAATTTCGCGAACATTTTGGATGAAGAAGGAAAGGAGATTTGAGACTACACGAACTATAATTTCAAGTTTTGGCATCTTTGTCTGATTGATTGATCTGACCTGATGGTAGAGTTTATTACAATTATGCTATTTTAGCGGCGCCCTGCGTTAAAAGGTTATGATTAATATGAGATGATTGCGAGTAGGTATCTACTTATTCAGATTTTTTTTGTTTTTCTCGGGAAATATGAACTTAAAATTCCGTTTAAATAAGTCGTTAGACACACACACTCATTAACTTCACCATTACGAATTATAGTGTTGTTATATTGTTTCATTCTGTAGTTGTTGTCGTTTAACATTCATAAAGCGTGATCCTTAGCGAGGTTTACAATTTTGAAAGTCTTCTGAGAGTTTTAAATAAAATTTGCAATTCATGTCAACGTGAAGGACAATTCATGACAACAAATAATTCAGCATGAACTTTAAAATATTTATGATGAGCACTTGTAAAATTTAAACTTTAATGATAGACCTTAACTTTTGAAGCGTACGTCGCAATTGAATGAGAAAGTAAAATAGGTACCTATAGAAAGTTAGTCTTAAAAGATAGATAGATAGATATATTGGCATGAGGGCACCGTACCGTACAAGCGAAAAATTCATCGTAAATTGTTTTTTTTGTTATTTCAGGCGTATGGGGCGTTTTAATGACTGGTGGCTCGACTTTGCAGAAATTTTCAACAAAAGCAATAAAGGTTTGAAGAATT
Organism: Morpho helenor; assembly: GCA_029227775.1. Taxonomy (NCBI): domain Eukaryota; kingdom Metazoa; phylum Arthropoda; class Insecta; order Lepidoptera; family Nymphalidae; genus Morpho; species Morpho helenor. The sequence continues at coordinate 173,236 of JARGCU010000017.1, forward strand.
ATATACATAGGTATAAATCTTCTTTCTTTATTACATCTTACTGCTGCTTCACTACTTTTTAGTAACTAGTTGTTCTTGGTAAGATGCAAACCTGTCCGAACCAGTGGAAATTCATCAAGTAAGAGAGTCTTATTTGAATAAAGTCTTATCTTCTATTGTCAACAGATTTGAAAACTTGTAGGCACTGCAATTCTGTAATTCTGTTTCGATTTTCATTGTATTTTAGTTCTAGCATAGGTTTAGCATAGATTTATCGCATCGGCACCTACAGACGATCTCTTGATCACAAAATATTCTTGCTAAATTCAATCAATTGTTTTGACCTTTACGGCAAGGAATAGTTCGTGATGGGTCACTGATCTGTACTGTCACTGGTTCGTACTGATCTTAACACCGGTCCCATATCTATAAAAACTATTTGATATATTTTCCCTTAGAACCCTTTTTGGATGGATTATAAATATCAATTACAAAATTCCTGATATCAGTCGAATCTAATCTTGAAATTGATTAATTTACTGTTAATCGAGTTAAACAAACTCAGGCACAAATCAAATTAGTATTGTTGACAAAACTCTCAGCGTTGATTTATTCCGAGCATCTCTATATCAGTAATGGATAATATATTAATAGTTAGTGTCATCTGTAATTGTTCATTAATCAGAGTTACACCAATACCTCACATCAGGAAGAATATTGTAAAGGGGTTTGAATCTGTCAAGGTAATTCAATGTTCTATATTCAGTGCCTACAATTTATTGTTCGCGGCACATTTTTCGTTGATGAAAAACATCGAGAAAACACTCTGTCACCGCTGACAGTTTATTCATTTACTAGTTGTGCCAGCAGCTTTGCTCGCATGGAAATCAGTGTTTTCCCGCATTGAAATTTTGATAACAAAAGTAGTTTTCGTGAGTTAACTATAAGAGATTTTGAAATAACTTTCACCGTTTACTTAGCGCACACAAGGAAAGCTTTAAATTTTGCTGTTTTCGTAATATTTTTTATAGCTGCTCCTCTCCTATTCCTCTTAGCGTTATGTAATATAGTCTATAGCCTTCCCCGATACACGAACTGTCATACACTCAAAGAATTTTTCAAATCGGTCCAGTGGTTCCTGAGATAAGTATCGCAAAATATTTTTTCAATATCATAGGAATCAGTTCGCGGATTCAAAGAGCGTGGTGGCTAACCCTACATCTCCAGCGGGTAAGGAACATTGGGATAGACAGGCGCTTCTTAATTTATTCTTTTTATATATTTTTTACTTTATAGACACGTACGAAGATATAAAAACAGACTTTGCTTGTGTTGAATGGGAGATAGCATTGACAAAGCAATAAAATTTTGCCGATAACACTGACAGCTTCGACAAATCTTGTGTTATCAGAATTTACATTGACATAAACATAATTGCTTTACGCAGGGGTTTGAATTAGGTCTTTCTTTCAATTTCATTTTTCACAATCGCTTGTTTTGTAGTTTTTTGTTTACTTACGATGATTTTCTCTGAATTTTACAGATGTTTGGAGCATCGCAAATATTATTTTTATTAATTAACTATTTTTTTGTTTTACTGATAATGTATCAGATTTTATAAAAAAATATTCCACTAAAAATTGTGTAATTAAAATAATTGTGTAAGTAATTTTGAGCCACTGATCTTTTTTACCTTTGTTTTGTTAATAGAGCACAAGGAGGCTCGGGGCGGTTATAAGTTCTAAGAAGCTTTTAATTTTCATGTTGCAAAAAGTTCCTTTGAGCCCTAATAATTAGCTCTCTGTTCTAGTATTTCAATTTGTTACGTAAATTTAGGGACTACAATGTATTAGTATATTTTTAAGCTAAAACCTCGATATGAAAAGTGCGTGTCAGACAGCGTAGATTATTATATTATTAATATAGTATGAAAAAGTTAATAGTTACTATAATAGCTAATAGTTAATAGTTAGCATGTCCATTACGTCACATTAGGTTCACCCTGCTTCTGCTTTGTAGCTTCGCTGCAATCTTTGCGCTGAGGGCGGACCTATATTTGACCATCATTCTATTTGTTATTTTTTATTTTCGTATTTCTTTTATTTATATTTTGGTCAAATAAAAATTATTTCTATTTCTATTTCTAGTTGGTGATAGTAAAACGAACGAAATAATGTAGTCACTACATAATATGTGACATAATGAGTGACATGGGGCTATATATTTTATACGCGTGCGAAGCCGAAGCGGGCCGCTAGTATTATTATATTATATACACACATATTAGTATATTGTATACACACATTATATACACTAATCTTTTATGTTAGATATTATTGGTAAATTTGTTTGGAACGAAAGTAGTCAAATATCTAAATAATTTCAAAGAAATCTAATTATAGGAATATTAAGGAGGACGAAAAAGTATATTTACTAATCGTAAAGTATATTAAATTAAAGTAAAATATTTTTTAGTTAACGAAATAAAATCAACAATGAACAATTTATATTAATGTTTAATTTTCAAAGGGCGATATTACTAGTCGAATTTGAAAAGAATATTTGAGTTCAGGATAATTAAATTAAAGTTGGCTCAGTTTTTATCCTGCGCATATTCACACAGTTCAGACGTTATTAATCACGACTGAGCTAAGCGTGTTTTAATAACAAAGTTCAGTCACTTAGCGGATCAACATATCTGGAATATTAAGATTTATTACATCTAAATGAGGCAAATGAGTGACTTGAAGGTTTATAAAATAAGTCAGATTGAAGCGGCACGCTCGATGTGTGCCTTTCCGTTTGCAATAACTATGATGTGTCCTGGGCTTAAAATATAGACATCTTCCATGATACAGACAGTGTCCCATATTTATTTATTAATTCCATTATCCTTAAATAAGTTAAGGTGCCATACGAAGAGTTTCTTCCCTGCGCGTTTGTAACTTTATGTAAGTTTATATATTTGATATTTATTTTTCTTTTATTTTTATCAATTAATATGTAATTTAACTTGTATGTGTGTTCTATTTGTTCTTTAATTTGTTTCTTTTCTGTGAAGACTTTTTTGGTGGTGTTTTTGTTTTGTTATAGTTATGTATTGTATTGTAACTGTTTGTCTTCTTAATAAATAAATAAATTAACCTCTATAGAAATCATCATCATCTTCCTGCCCTTATCCCACTCTAAGTGGGGTCGGCACAACATGTTTTAAACATGCTGTCACATGATTTGGCTGCGTTTTTACGACCGGCCGCCTGCTTGACTTCAACTTACCTCTGTCATATTTTATGAAACCTCGGTAAGAAAGAGGGTGGTCTATTCTACTAAACGGATACCACACGGTGGGTCAACTTACCTTAGTCGCCTTTTACGACACCTCGGTAAGAAATGAGGGTGGTACTATTCTATTCAGCCGGATACCACACGGTGTAAATTAACCTCTATAGAAATATTATAAATAAATAACCTTAATAAACAAAACAAAAATAAACTTAAGTAAATTATTTTAGTAGTAGTTTATATCAAAAATTGACTATTTTTATATTTGATTATTTTTAGAAAGAGAATAATTTTCTTCTTTTTATTAAGATAAAATACCACGTACCACGAAACCATGTGATGTGAAAATACATCGACCTTTAAAATATTTTGGATTGGAGACGAATAATGATAACAATAGAAATTGTTGTAATAATACGTTTCAAATTTTATGATTTGGTTGTGTTTTTTTCCCTTAAATTTGTTATTTGATGTTAATTTATGAATTAATTTGAAGATGTCGGTGTGGAATGATTTTAAGAAGGCTGGTTGAGTTTCCATCTTAGCCGCTAAACTGTTTCTTTGTGCGAAAAATAACTCCCTTGTTTGGTTATTTACGATAAACAAAGAGATAATTCAAACAAATCTTCAAGATTCGACTTTAATAAAGTGATGTGAGGTACTCATTAATTGTTAGATGCACCTTAAAGTTAACATTGGAATAGTCTTCTATATTTATTATATTTATTTTACATTAGAATAGAGGTTATTTGTATCTTGCGTTTCATAGTTTATAAAAATAGCTTAAAAATAGCATAGTTCATAGCAGTTTAAAAACACTGTTAAAAAGAGGCTGATACAGAAAGCCTACTATACTCTTGAAGATTATTTAGAAGATAAGAATGTGTGGATATAGCTCTCTTTGAACCTGTACAAGACAGTAACGACTTAATGTAAATAGTATTAAGAATTATATTTTTAAAAGAGCAACCGCCGAGTTTCTTGCTGGCTCTTCTCGGTAGGAACAGCTTTCCGAACCAGCAGTAGAGTTGAGGATTCAAAAGCACTTGTTTACAAGTTTATTTGACTAAAGAATATTTCAAATTTGAATTTGAATTTGAACATACACATCACTGATTATATTGAAAAATACAGCGTAAATTTCCATACACGTGTACCAGTAATTCAGATCGCAAATAATGATAAGTTTGCGATCGATTCGGGATACATTCAAGCGATGCAATTTTCTATTTCGGAAACGTGAGGCCAGGTTTAATATTGATAATTGAGATTCTAAATTTATGAGCTCATTGAGCTATCAATACGTTTTGCATGTATTAAAAAAGGCATTCTTTACCTTTTGCGTCCTTGTTGCGAGTAGATAATTATTTGAATTATGCTTTTTGTCTGAGTTTTGTCAGAAATTACAAAACCTAAACATGAACCTTGTAGAAATGACGTCATGGCGCTATCTCAGTCAGAAAGTATCTTTAAGGTGGTGGCACCTAAAAGGAATTAAAATAGAAGTACTGATTTTCACAGTCAGGTGTTTGCGTGATCGGAATCAAATTTTCACAAGTAAATTTTACTAAATACTCTCGTGCCTATATACAGAATGTTATCGTCAGTTAAGTTAAAATTTCTCAACCATTATGATAACCGATAAATTAAGTTCACAGCTCCGACCTTTGGTAATACAAAATATCCTTTAATCAAGTGGACTTATAAATAATCACTCAAAGGTTAAATAGTTAAGTTTCGGCAAATTAATGTTTCTGGAGAATTCATACGATATGAATAATCTAGCAATCCTTAATTAAGCAATGTGATGGGTGTAAGCTACAATATTATTTTCAAAGTGATTAGATTAGATATTTATATGCATATTGTTTAAATACTAATTCATTGGATATGGACTATACTAATTCAGTGGACAGCGAGCACGCTTACTTCCTGTGGCATTACAACCCTTTGTGGGTCTTGGCCTCCTCAACGAGTCTTTTCTATTTCACTCTGTCCCTGGCCTCCCGTCTCCAAGATGTTAATCTTCCCATGCATCGGAGGTCTTCCTCGACGCAGTCTATCCATCGCTTTCTGGGTCTACCTCTGGGTCTCTTCTGTCGTGGAATCCACCTGGAAAGGGTTTTTACTGCTCTGGCATCGTCCATGCGTTCCAGGTGGCCCGCCCATCTGAGCCTTTGTGACTTGCAAAACCTGACGATCGTTTCTTTATGAATCAGCTGGTCCAGTTCGTGATTCATTCTTCTAGCGAGCACGCTATAAAATGTAAAAAAAAATGCTGTCGAATAGAAAACTTATTTTCAAAGTTATGTCCATACTAGAAAACTATGTGAACGCTTCGCTAATATTCATTTGAGGAACATAATAACCACGATGAGAACAAACTTCATTTCATAGGCATTCAGCATATTTTAGAACTTATGCTCTAAAATATGCGTTACGATGAAATTAAAGGAAATGTTACGAAACGGAGAAACCACAAGCTTCGCTTAAAGCGGGCCGCGAGGTTATCCGAACTAACACTACGAAAGAGAAAGTATGTTAGTTACTTTTAAGTTGATTCAATTCTGACTGAAATTTTGTGCAGAGATCGTTGAAGCGTTTAGTAATATAGGTTATTCTGCATTAACTTCAATATTAAAATATCCCTAATTTTGTACGCGTTTTTCCAGTAGCCACTCCGGAGTGCGAAACCTCCTTACTATACGTATCGTGTCAAGCCATGCTGCCTTTTGTATCCAGTCGTTATCAACTTATTCCTTACAAGCTACGCCCTGCGGTCAAAGGTTAAGTTAAAGTAATAAGGTTACCTACTTATAGATAAATTTCGGGTATTTTATTTGACAATGTATTTCCCAAAACATTAAGAATATATTTTTACGCCGTGTGGTATCCAGTGGAATAGAATAGTACCACCCACATTTCTTACCGAGGTGTCGTAAAAGGCGACTAAGGTAAGTTGACCCACCGTGTGGTATCCGGTTTAGTATAATAGAATAGAATAGAAAGAGGGTGGCTCTTGCTTACCGAGGTGTCGTAAAATACGATTAAGGCAAGTTGACGTCAGGCAGGCGGCCGGTCGTAAAAACGCAGCCAAATTATGGGACAGTATGTTTATAACATGTTGCGCCGACCCCACTTAGAGTGGGATAGGGCAGGAGGATGATATGTTAGCCCGGTATATACGAAAAGACCGAGCTCAGTGGCGTGATATTGTAGAGACCTATATCCAACAGTGGACAAGGATAGGTTGATGTTGAACGCAGTATATAAGTTTTATCATCGATATGTATCTACGGTTTATTCCTAAAAGCGTAACAGTTTTTAGATACCGCTTGTTTAAATCTATTGCACTGTGGACTCCGAGGCGGCTCTTTTGAGCTCATTTCCATCGATCGATAGTATTTTTTTAAATAGCTACTAGCAATTTGGATTACAAATTGTTAACCCCTCCAGCTTAGCTAAATGCTTGTGTTAGGAGTGGGTTCACGTCGGTAGTGTACTGGCCGGGATTGGAACCCACGACCTCTCGATCGTGCGAGCCAGTCCGTTACTCTAACCATTCCGCTACCGTCGCTTGAATAGTTAGTGCGAAAACGCCATTTTGTTTTATTAACACCTTATTAGACGCGATAATGTAATGTAAGGCGTACTAAGAGCGACATTAAATGTAACGAAGATTGAAGCTTGTTTGTTCAGGGATAAAATGGTTTTGAACGGACTACAGTAAAGTTACAAATATGTTTTAGAATAGAAAGTATATATCTAAAATTATATAAATCTTTTAATACTAAGTTGTATTGTTGGCTAGACCATCCTCATTTCTTACCGAGGTGTTGTAAAAGACGACTAAGGTGAGTTGACGTCAGGCGGGTGGTCAGTCATAAAATAACTAGCCAAAACATTCTTAAAACATGTTGTGCCAATAGATAAGAGCAGGAGAATGATTATAAATTTTTTGATTATATATTTTTACTCACCAACCGGGTTTCGCATATAATGTCTGGCAGACATTCGTTCCTGATCGATCTTGGCGTGTGTATTTTGATCTATAAAAGAGAAAAAAATCGTATAATTAAGTATTTTTTTATTTCTTAGAGTATTTTTCAGCGTTTTCGATAAAAACTCCTAGACGGCTTGGCTTTCCCTCCCCCCATTGATTCATATTTCAACCAATTTATACAAAACTTTTATGATTTATAAACCTACGATTATAAAAAAAGCTTCTTATGAATCATAATGTCTATTAAGGAAACCACTGGAGAAGCCATGCAGTAATTATTTTTATCGCGAACAGACAGACAGATATACGCGACGGGGTACTTTCCTTTAAAATATGTAATGTCGTTCATTTACATATCTACATAAAAGGCGTCATCATCAAATCATGGACAGATATCTATGACTACAAACAAAAGTAATGTCATAAAACAACATGAAAGCGCGAAAAATGTTTTATAAGTTTAAAAATAAATCTAATTATTTCCAAATGTATTAATCGAGTGAATTCACTGAGTGTAATAAACTCATTCCTGATGAAAGGTCTGGCCTTTCGATATGTAATATGAGAAGCTGACAGCATTAAACCTCTATAAATATTTAGAGGGCCGTCCTTGGAGCGGATATTAAATAAGGTCGGATTTACATATATAATTAAGGCATTTGCTGAACCGATACACGTTCGGACCTAGACTGCTTATTGAATTATAAATAAAGACGAATTCTATTATTAAATGTTGAATAGGCTTCACGTGCGAATGTACACTGTAATGAGTTTAAGATAAAAAATTATTATTTTAAAAACAAATATTAACGCAGTCAACGATAAATTCGTTATCAAATCAAAGTTTTCGTTCTATTGTAAGTAATTTTAGTTTTATCCACCCTTTTTTTATAACCTAGCATTATAGAGAGGGGCGCAGAGTAGAGCTTTCAGAATAAAACTTTAAAAACATTAATATAACATAGAATAACACAATAACCTTACTGAATGTGACGCCCGTAGCCGCGGCGCTACGTCGCTACGACCTACGAACACCTCTATGAGCGATTAACTCGTAGCGGCGTTAGATTCGACTTTCAGAAATCAGTTTGCGCGGCGCGCTCACGCTGAGTGGATGTGTGTTTTGTCGCTGAAAAGCTCATTAAAAACTTTATTCGACGCGACCGTACGAGTATAGACGAAGTGATAAAATCTACTTATTTAACAATTTCTTGGATTATCTTGCATTGTGTTAATAAAACTTTGTGATCGATTAAATTTAATTTTGGACTATTTTAGTCGACTTAAAGGAATTTTGACGTAAGTATTTTAAAGTAATTTTTGTTTTTGTATTGTAAGTGAACTGTTAATTAATTATTATTTTTTAATTGTAGTGAATAAATAAATATATGAGACACACACACGGTCGTTCGTCTCCAAGGTAAGTAACTTAATACTTGTGTTATGGGTGGTAGACAACTGGTAAATTATATATTTACCAGCTGTTATAATTTTTTACCTTTCATTATTATTATATAATTTTTTACAGGTTCATACAATTTTAAATACATACTTAAATACAAATATACACCCAGACACAAATACCAACTAATTCATTTATTGTTGTTCGCTTCGACCATTGCATTCTATAACAATAAGAGATTTCAGTAAAAGAATTAACGAATATATACGTGAATAGTGTGGTGTTTTATATATCTTATTTAAGTTGAATCTTTTACTCGATCTATTTTTTTGGTAAATAATTATCTATCCGATGGAGTCGATTAATGGTATTACACCCGAGCGTAAAAACAAACCGGCGTGGCGTGTGATCAAAGGCGGCCGAAATATTTAATGTGACCGGGATAAACACGCGTCTGGCGCACTATCTTTGTTTCTATACTTCTCAGTGTCCCTAAACACTGCATAGACATGTAAATACAACCAAATTTGCTGATAATAACCGCCGACCGCCGAAATACAGAGTACTGACGAACTCTAGGCGTAACTTGAAAAATTTAATTTACTTGTACTTATGAGTATAAGTACAAGTACAAGACTTAGGGTCTATTTCATAAGTTACCAATAAACTGTCAGTTAGCTTATTCGGAACATATCTCGGAATTTTGTGTTTCTCAGGTTTCTGATAGGCTTCTGCAGCACTTAAAGTCCCTAAAAAGTTCACAGGTAGATCATGTGGCTGTGTGTTTGTTTATCTGCTGGATAGCAAACACCTATTGCAAATTGGCCGCGATTTTTTTTTTTTACTTTAAGTCTCTTTTAAGAGATATTTATCTGCTACTTAGTTTATTTGTCGGTTAACTATCCGAAACTTTATCAGTAACTTTTGAAACAGGCCCTTAGTATTTTTTTTATCACACATGTTGCTATTTGTTACATTTAAAAGCAATTGAGAGGTTATTATATTGATGTTATAATATCTAAATGTTTTCAGTAGTTTCAGCGTTTTAAAAATATTTATGCAATTTCATTTGAAATATTTATATAGACATGAATTTGTCAAATACGAAGAACTGATAACAAAAAATAATGTAGTCCCAACAAGGCTTCAAATTTCTTTTGCATGCATGAAACAAACAAAATAACGGTTTTTTCATAAAGATCTGATACATTTAAATTTTAATCAAGCGTACCCAGTCCGCTTCGCTGAGCTTCATTTAAAGATATCAGTAGTAAAAAAAACTGTCATTGACGGATAAAAAAAAGCTCTTTTCGCTGCTAAACTTTACAGGATCATCCGCTGGGTAATTCTAAAGATTGTTTGAAAATTTCATTAAAATCGGTCCAGCCGCTTCAGTGTCTATAACTGACATACAGACAAACATTCATTTATATTAAGATTAGTAATGACATCGTAACTTTTGGAATGTTAAACAGCTGTGTGTTTTGACAGTTATTAAATTTAATATTTCTATTTCATTTTTTATATACAATAAAGATCTTAGAAGATCATAAACGAATTAAATATTATTAGTTTTTTTTCAATCAACCTCTCAACGTACCTCTACGGTAACTTTCAGGGATGCAAGTGTCATTAATTATCAGTAGCAAAAAAAAAAAGGTACATTTTTTGTAGTTTTTGAAAGAATTTATTATTTAGCCATTACATTGCGGAGTTCCATAATATGAAAAATTATATAAAGAAATAGAATAAATTGAATTATGGAGTTCAATAATCCAAAAAAATATATGTCGCTTTACTCGTCGAAAGTCTTTGCGTTTTCCTAAATGATGCTTGCGGTTCCAGGTTGTAAGGATAATTGACATTTTAATAGTGATTATGTGCAGTGCTTGTGTTGTAGTTTTCATGCGTTTTACGAATTCTGCATGCATAAGGTATAAACAGGAATAAACTCTACTATTTTAACATTACATATGTTTTCGCAGATTACAACAAAATAATCATATTTTTTTGTAGGAAGCAGAATTAAAGGAGGTATTTTATCAAAGGTAGATTCGTTACATGACGTTTCTTCGCTCTCTTAACACCTTCCGCACGTGTTAACGGACCAATCAAACTTCATTGACAGCATGTTGTCATATATCTTATTTATTTTAGACTAGAAAGAAGTATCGTTTTAATCCGTAAACGGAATATAAAACAACTTTTAAACTGCACCTTGTATGTTAAAAATGAACACGCTCGCCCAACGGGCTGATGATAAAAATGCTGACTCTACCTATCACTATCTGTATTTACCAATCCTGCATGTATAACGAATGAAAACGAATTTTCCACTCTACATTTAGCATTATATATATTTCCTATTTTACTGCATCGCGGATTATAACAAAATAATTTTATTATTACTTTTGTATCACTATTATTATCGGACATTATTTAAGGCAGTATTAGATCACTTTTGAGTAATGTAAGGCATTGGGACAACCCCCTCTTTCCATTTTAACTGTTTTAGACTTATTTGGAATAGTTTAACAATCCCTTGTTCCCTTGTTTGTCTTGTTATATATTATTATAAATATTTCATATATATTTAATATATTATAGTATAGTGTATTATATATTGTACAGTATTGTATATGATTTATACATATCATAATAATTATTTAATTTAACCTTGCCTATAATTTGCCATTGTATTCTTGATTGTATTATTAAGGTTGCCTGGAAGAGATCGCTGGCTTAGCGATAAAGCCGCCATTTGTGCAATTAATTGAGTTTTTTTTTCTTTAATTTAACTTCTCTAGTTTTACATAGGCTAAAAAAATTGTTATTTTTCTTTTGTGTATTGTGCAATAAAGAGTATTTCTATTCTATTTTATTTTCTATTAACAAATCAGTAAATTGTTAAATAGGAATAGTAACTACTTTCAAATCGTTAATATACTTCTAGAAAGCGCGCGAGTCGTCTCGCGAGTGGTCCACCTTTCTTTTTCCGTCCGAGGCCGAATAATCCGATAAATAACACCGAACACCAGCGATAGAGTGCTGAAAAACGGTATGCCATTAGTCAAACACACGCATCGCATTGAGATGAATATGATTTAACGTCTGTAAAATTTGATTTATTTCTGTTTTCGCGCTAACTGTTTATTGGCAGCTGGGAAACTTGTTTCAATTACCAGAATACGGCGTAAAAATGGACTATGTAAATGCGTTAAATATATAATGTCTAAAATCTTATGTGACATTAAAGAGGGATTTTTTATGCATTAAAAGCCAACGACTCTTAGAAAACTTGTTGCAGTTTTGGACCGTAATTACAAGGACAATGCCTTTATACACTAACGTTTATAGAACACACTTAAGCACACCAATTTCGAGAAACAACAATATAATTATACATGCATATTTCAAACTAAATGATTGAATTTTTATTCTTGTTTTACAACTACGTTTGCTATCAATGCCTGTTCAGGCAATTAAGTATTAGATTTTATAGAAAAAAATTGCATATTAGTGATACGTTCGCGAAATAGAGACAGCGGTACGGAGTTTTGTATATTAATTGTAAGCCCCTGACACGTAGTGGTTCAACAGTAAATTGGTGATTAAGGAATAAGCTTGTACAATGTGTTGGCATATCGCCAAGACATATCTTTTAAGTTGTATATTCATACGTAGAGGACCAAAAACTACTAAACTACATAGTTCAATAGGTTGCGAAGCTGTCATGGCGAAAGGAGAGGCATAGAGTAGGAAGGGAACTTAAGGAATAATGGAAGGTGAGGCCCCAAGCGCCTGTAACTTGTGTGATGTGGAGATCGCTTGCAGAGATCCCGATCCAGCAATATTTGTGTAAAGTAAATGCCCTTCAGTGTAAAACTTTCACTCTCTATGAATATTAAATACATGTAAAAATTCCACGACGCGACGGAAATCAAAGCCGGCTCCCGGGGGTACTCTGGCCAGACTCCCGCTGCTGAGCCTTATGCCAATATCACAGTACGATGATCGTAACAGTAAAATTCAAATTTTATTTTTAAAATTTAATTTCAAGACGCGTACAGCAATACAAAAATAAAATCCTAACGTTAAAATGTGGTTTATCGGTTTATATAACAACTTAAAAATATCTAATTTTAAGACGTGTTTAGTTCGTAGAAAAACCTAGGCGCACTTAATTAATACACAGTTCAATATTGTTTACAATTGAAAATAGCTATAATATTCAATAAGTTCTAGTGGTCCACGTAGGTTTCCTCGAGGTGTGTTTTGTTTGCAGTTAATACAAAATATGTGTGAGTCACTAAGTTTGTACACTGAACCCGGTGTTGAATTACAAACCTTGCGCCCTTTGTAAAAGGGTTGTTTTGTTGCCACCGCGGACAAATATTATGGATTATAGACAAAGGAAGGAAATAAAATTTTACTACTTTCGCCAAAGCTATAAAGTCTTATGAAAACACTATTTTCTTGGTCTAATGTTTGAGTGTAGAAATACGTAGCACTTTTGATAGCCTCACGGACTCGGCGACGGAAACAATTTCACACGAGCCTCGAGCCTCGAGTAATTATTAAGAAAACATACTCTTTCGATAAATGCAAAAGTCTGCCTGTTTGTAACGTTTTCACTGATAATCAGATAGAGCAATATTGATGATATTTTGTACAATGGAAGCTTTTACCCCGAAGTAACATATAGTATGAAAATATTGCCATTTTCATCCGGAACAGGAAAAAACACATTGATCATGATTTCGGGTATTATTATAATTGATTTGTCGCCAACGAAGTCACGGATTTAGCTTTTTATAAATAAATCAATCCACACATACACGAACATAATATACGCTTATTAATTATTTTGGTATTATTAATTTAAGTAAAAATGTCTTCCGAGGAGTCAGGATATACTTATCAATTAAATTTTAAATGTGTCACCATCGAGTTTCTTACTGGTCTCTCAGTCAGAGAACTTTTCAGAACCGGTGGTGACTTCCAAAGTCCTTGTGAAAGCCAATTTGATTTATGAATATTTTGAATCATATCTCCAGTACAATTTTTCTTTTGAAGAGAGGTATCGGAGGTTACAATCAGTAAGCTTTTCTAGTGCAGATTGGTAGATTGCGCATTTCCGTGGATTTCCGAATATATTCCGATTTACGATATTTTTCTTCAGCGGAAAGCGTGCGATAAATTGCATATAGGGTTATAAGGTGTTTAAATTTGCGACCCTGGTAGAGTCACACTGTCTCACCGTTCGACTATCCAGTCAAACAAGTAGTAGTCAATATATGATTGTTATTTAACAGTGATACATTGGATACTAGAGTCCGTTCGGAATAAGTGGGGCGAGCGGATATTGGAATCGCTAGCAGCAATAGACCGCGTGGCCCAGGCCGATCGATGCCTCCACGTGGACGAAACTACATCAGATCTGCAATTATATCTATCGATAACATAAAATTTGCTCATATATTTTTATAGAGCCGAATATGAAGGAAGTAGTTTCAGTTTCGGAAACGGCGCCTAGGGACTTTAAATCTGGCTATCGACCCATATTTTTAATTTGGCACTCCATATTTAGACCGTACGCCCTAAATATGTTCTCGTTTTCAATTGCTATAGCTGAGTTCTCGATGGTAACTACGTGAAGCGGAAGATTAACGAACGTTCTTATTTAAAATAAAACAACTTTTGAAGCTTTTATCGCTGCAAAATTTTTGAATGCAATGCAAACTTTTACTCACATACAATCTCCGTACCCATAATAACTTTTGAACACAAAAATTTCTTGATACACGCACGCATCCACTTGTGTTTAATAAGTTAAAAACGAACAGAGAGTGATTTAGATAAAGAGAAACAAGGTGAGAAGATAGAGAAAAGTGTAGCAACTGTTATAAAAAAATATAGCCAGAAAGTGTATTTACATTATCTGATGGTCCTATTTCTACCAGTTTACTTCTACAACAAGTTGCGGTATACCTGTTATATACGGCTTAAGGTAGAGTCATTTTATGGACAACGTACAATTTAGTTATTTTTTTTAACACAAATATCATATATTGCTTCGGGGATCGGAGAAAGTACAAAACTACCTGTTCCTCATTACGGAGTGGGAAACTTCCTCACTATACGTATCGTGTCAAGCCATGCTGCCTTTTGTATCCAGTCGTTATTAACTTATTCCTTACAAGCTACGCTCTGCGGCCAAAGGTTAAGTTAAAGTAATAAGGTTACCTACTTATAGATGAATTTCGCGTATTTTATTTGACAGTGTATTTCCCAAAACATTAAGCATATATTTGTACGCCGTGTGGTATCCGGCTGAATAGAATAGTACCACCCTCATTTCTTACCGAGGTGTCGTAAAAGGCGACTAAGGTAAGTCGACCCGCCGTGTGGTATCCAGCTGAGTAGAATAGACCAACCTCATTCCTTACCGAGGTGTCGTAAAAGGCGACTAAGGTAAGTCGACTCGCCGTGTGGTTTCCGGTTGAGTAAACTAGACCACCCTCTTTTTTACCGAGGTGTCGTAAAAAGCGACTAAGGTAAGTTTACCCACCGTGTGGTATCTGGTTGGGTAAAATAGACCACCCTCTTTCTTACCTCTTTCTTTTTGCGTTGAATACAAACACTCTTGTCTTTATATTATTAGTACTATAATTATTTTATTGTTCAGTAAGAGCATTTTAAGGAGAAGAGGAATTTAATTTCGCCCAATCTGGTACACAGTATATTTAGTGAAGGCTTTCGAATGATGGCTGCCAGTACACACTCGTACATGACCTTTTAACACTGCTATTATATATTTAGATTGGATTGCCTCCCCCCGCCGCCCCGCCCAGCCCTCAGAGGCAAATCTAATCTGATGATCAAACAGTGTATACATATATACGTGTTAATGAATACACAGAATTATTATATCGTGAAGATATCAAGCATTAGTTGGACTGCAATATTATATGAATGTGAGATTAATTATAAAATTTAATATTAAAACATAAAACAGTATATATTGATGTTTGTTTATTAAGGAGTAATATTAGTGGCTCAATTTGTGATAGCCCAGCGCTGAGAACGTGCGACTCTTTCGAGGGGTCACGAGTTCAAACCCCAGGAAGACACCACTGAACTTTTCTGTTAATACTTATGTGTCTAATAGATATTAGCTATTTCTTCTTATTCTTATTTATGCTTAACATCTTCGGGAGGATCCTCGAAAACGACACTTAAACCCCTAGAAATAGCTCAACGTTCAATTCTAAAAGTATTGGGTTTCCACCCTTTCTACTACCCAACCTCACTTCTTTATAGATCTAGCAAGGTTCTTACAGTTCGCCAGTTGTTTATATTGTCTATTGTTATGCGACAGCACAGTACCATATCCTACGATCCTAAAGTTTTAAATAAACGACGACATCACATGATTTGCACTCATAACCTAAAATATCGAACCTCCTTTGTTAAAAGATTTCCTATTTTTTTGGGTGTACACATTTATAATAAAATTAATAAGTTAATATTTATTTATTCACAAAACAGAAATAAATGTAAAAAGGAAGTTAGTAACCTAATGCTTAGTTTGTCATATAATGAAACGGAAGATATATTGAAATGTATATCATAAAATATATGTATGTATATGTATTTTTATACACAAAGGTAGTTTTTTATTCATTGCACTTGGTCTTGTTACACAACCTCTCACACACACTCATGCACTTTACATATTACTCACCGAGAGGAACATATCTAACTACCCTTTTGTTTCTTTTTTAACTTTTGTTTACATTAAATAACAAATAATATTCATTTTTACAAAAATAAAATATCACAATTCATGGGAAGGGCGCTGTATACCGAGATACAGGGAAACCTAGTTCGGTTACAGAGGTCTAAATTATGGAAAGAAACTTGTATAGATAATAATATTTTTATGTTGTTTGTACTTATGTAAGAATGTTGTTTTTTGGTATTGGCGTGGCGTGTAAATAGCCACAAACCAGCGGGATCTTAATTATGGGTATGCGTGGCGGCACTGTGGGTTCAATTTAACAACTATCAACAAGTAGTGTAAATATTAACAATATCACTTACCGATCTGAAGGCTTCTGATTTTTCTCCAGACTTCGGGATGTTGATATGGTGTGATTGTGCGATTATGCCCACAGTATGGCACAAAGATGGAAGCGGGAGCGTATAGGTGCGCGTGCGGTGCGTTTAAATTAAAGGAGCGAATATATGCCCGTGCGGTGCGGTTAAAAATGTAGGCGCGACTGGGTATGGTATTTAGGTAATGGCAGAAAGGAAGTATAGGACGCAGGGGGTGGGATTACTAAAACAAAGGCGCCACATTTGGGGCGCGAGGGAACAAAAAATTAAAAATCTCAGAAAGAAATCTGAACCCCAGATGTGAAGTGACGTTGTTAATAAATAACACCACTTGCGAAAGCAATAGTAATAAATTAAGCCCACTTGGTGCGACCATACTCCCCGCCTTGAAAGGTTAAAACTTTCAAAAAGAAATTAAGTAAAGCAAAAAAAATTGTTAAGATGTTGACAAATAGCGATTTAAGTAAAGGAGATAATTTATTCACAGGAAACTAATATTTTTCAAAGAGTTGTTATAGCGATTACTTATGACTATGAACAAAATAATATTTTTATAAAGACTTTATAGAGATTACTTATGTCTATAAAACAAATAAAATAATTTATTAAAAGATTTTTATAGCGATTACTTGTGACTATATAACAAATAATATATTTTTATGAAGATTTTATAGAGATTACTTATGTCTATAAAACAACTATATATAGTTTTTTTTTTTTTTGTAAAGATTTTTATAGCAATTAATTATGGCTTTAAAACAAATTGAAATAGGCGTGCGTTATAATGTATTAAATAGGTGCGAAAAATTATTTATATTAAATGATTGATTTATTGGGTTGGTAACGGATAAAGTTTTATAACAGGGCGTTTTATATCGCCAGATTTTGTCCTAACAAGAGCTACTCTAACGACATTATCAGCTCCTGGACAAACCTTTGTTATTACCCCGAGTGGCCAATGTAAAGGTGGCAAATTGTCGTAACCAACTAATACAACTGTTCCGACTTTAACTGGATTATCAGGTGTGCACCATTTTTGTATGACTTGCAATGTATGCAAATATTCTAATCGCCATTTTTTCCAATAAGATTGAACTAACTCATCAATCAACCTTTTTCGGTTGGCGAGATTAAAGTTTTCGTTGGACAAGTCAGGAACAGGTAAATATTGTATCGGTGTAGTCATTAAAAATGAGCTGGCGTGATAACTTCCGGATGCGGGTCCGAAGTAAGAACACTAAGCGGACGTGAATTTAACAAACATTCTATTTGTGTAAGCACCATTATCATCTCCTCATATGAGAGAAGTTGATTTCCGATTACGCGATATAAATGAGTTTTGACGTTTTTAATATTTGTTTCCCACAATCCTCCAAAATGTGGAGATCGAGGTGGAATCATTTTCCATTGAATGCGATAATTAGATAATTCGACTTTAAATTTATTTACGAAATCGGATTCAATAAGTAATTTATATATATCATTAAGTTGCGATTTCGCTCCAACGAAATTCGTTCCGTTATCTGAATACAAAACAGAAACTGGACCGCGGCGAGAAATAAAACGTTTGAAGGCAGCAAGGAAAGATTCCGACGTTAAATCACTTACGAGTTCTATATGTATAGCTTTCGTCACAAGACAAACGAAAAGGCAAATATAGGCCTTTTGGGAGTGTTGCCCGCGTCGGCGTGTTAGGGTAATGCGTATTGGCCCGGCATAATCTACCCCAGTATGTAGAAATGCTTTAACTTCTTGCAAGCGACAAGATGGTAGATCTGCCATAATAGGCGTTGGGTGCGAAGGTCTACTGCAGAAGCAGGTGTTACATTTATGAATTCTGCTTCTAATAACATTTCTTGCGTCTAAAACTCCAATTTGCAAGAACACATCCCTAATATCGGAAGTGATTGCGACCGGAAATAAGCGATAATTATAAAGCAGTAAAAATAAATCGACCTGTAAATTAGGTCCACGGGGCGTTATGACATTTAAAGACAACCCCGTATGCGTTTTAGCATTAACGTCCAGTACGATACGCAAGCGCGATGTCGTTTTATCAGGGCGAATTACTATGTGGTGTGGAACGTAATAACCCTCGTTAGTATATTCATCTTTAGACAACTCCGTCAAGTAACCGTTTTTAATGTAGGCGTAAATTACATTATATTCGATTCTCGACGAAGAATCACGTTTAAATTTCCTTTCCGAAGAAAGCAAATGGCAAAGAGCAACACAGCGTGAGTTGCCCAAATTTGAAGGATTTTTACAAAGCGGTAGAGCGACGGAAAGAGAGGGACCACTTTCATTTCGTGAAACCGAAGCAGTATAATAATTTTTATCCTCGGTTTCCTCAGGACTAAGATAGCGTTTACTTGGTACATCTTCTAATTTCCGAAGTTTGTGAAGGCACGATTCCGAATCATTAAGAGCGAGCGCGGTAAATGGGCTGTTAGAGTTGACATTGCAATGATAATCACCCATCAAAACATACCTACAAGTTGTCAATAAAGCGGGCGGATTATTTCCTGAAATAATCTTGTCACCTAAGTGAGTATAAGGGAATAGTTGGACTCCAGGAATATTCCATGGGAGGTCAGCGAGCGAAATAGTTTTAGTGAAATTATTTATTTCACATTTATTTATAAAATATGAAGGCGAAGTATCCGTAATACTGTCGGTAACTAAGGCGTGAATATCATATTTATTATTGGAATAAACTCGAGATTCTATGTTTAAATAAACATAGCCGTGTATCGGTCGCGACATTAAACCTACTCCCTCAATATAAGAGTTATTCATAGGAATAATAGGTAAGTTAGGCGATTTATAACATTCAAGGGTTAATTCCTGAGGCGGAGCGGTTGGTGCGGTCGCGACGGCACAGTCATACAAATTACCAGAACTCGAGTTGCCGTTCGAGGCTAGGGCGTGTAAGTCGCAGGGAGCGTGAGCGAGAGAGAGCGCGGGATGCGGCGTGTGCGTCTTCGCACTAGTTGAGATCGTGGCAGCGGTTTGAGGGAATAATTCCTCATTATTATTTTTATTATTATTATTACCAAACGATCTATTTGATTGCGGCGAATTTTCTAAATTCGATATATTTTCCCCGATATGTAATAAAGTATGGTGGCGATTATTGCAAATTCCACACACACTACGCGATTTACATGAAATTGATGTGTGAACTAAACTTAAACAGTTCACACACCCGTTCTTTTGTTTTATGAATTCAAACCTATCTTGAGTGGAATTCATATTTATAAACTGTAGACAATAACATAGATGCGTATGTGAAGTATTTTTACATAAAATACAACTCTCATCCTTTTCGTCATTCTGACAAACATTGAAAGTTTTAAAGGAATGCGGTGTGTAATGACTTATAAATTTATTGCGATGGTAAGAGGTAATATTCGACCGTACAAGTAAGGGATTTTGTTCCATTATATTATAACGCGTTCTCATGATTGGCGAATATAAATCTTCAATGGCGTCCAGTTCCTGATAATCTGGCCGAGCGGATGAATTTATTTTCATTTTTAACATATTTATGTCATCTAGAATATTTTCGAATTCTATTCTTAACTGACGAATGGAATCTGAATCGGCCATAAAACTCTCATTTTGTATTGAGTCAAATGTCGAAATATTTCTCGAACATTCATAGAGGCGAGTTACTATTTTAAAAATATTATCTTTTTCTATAATTAATGAATTTAATTTATTTTTTAAATCAAAAGACATGATTATTAAAATTAAGCGTTAATAGTTTGAAAGTGCGGCGGCGGACGTCGTGTAACTTACGACGAAATATAAGAAAAATAACACCTTTAGGCGGCGGCGGACGTCGTGTTACTTACGACAAAAATAAGAAAAATAACACCTTAAGGCGGCGGCGGACGTCGTGTTACTTACGACGAAAATAAGAAAAATAACACCTTAAGGCGGCGGCGGACGTCGAGTAACTCACGACGAATATAAGAAAAATAACACCTTTAGGCGGCGGCGGACGTCGTGTTACTTACGACAAAAATAAAAATAACACCTAAAGGCGGCGGCGAACGTCGAGTTACTTACGACAAAAATAACACCTTAAGGCGGCGGCGGATAAAAATAAAAATATAATAAAATAAGACTGATCATATCCGTATCGAAGGACCATTAATTGTGGCGTGGCGTGTAAATAGCCACAAACCAGCGGGATCTTAATTATGGGTATGCGTGGCGGCACTGTGGGTTCAATTTAACAACTATCAACAAGTAGTGTAAATATTAACAATATCACTTACCGATCTGAAGGCTTCTGATTTTTCTCCAGACTTCGGGATGTTGATATGGTGTGATTGTGCGATTATGCCCACAGTATGGCACAAAGATGGAAGCGGGAGCGTATAGGTGCGCGTGCGGTGCGTTTAAATTAAAGGAGCGAATATATGCCCGTGCGGTGCGGTTAAAAATGTAGGCGCGACTGGGTATGGTATTTAGGTAATGGCAGAAAGGAAGTATAGGACGCAGGGGGTGGGATTACTAAAACAAAGGCGCCACATTTGGGGCGCGAGGGAACAAAAAATTAAAAATCTCAGAAAGAAATCTGAACCCCAGATGTGAAGTGACGTTGTTAATAAATAACACCACTTGCGAAAGCAATAGTAATAAATTAAGCCCACTTGGTGCGACCAGGTATAATAAATAATAAATAAAATAATAAATTTATCGCACGCTTTTCGGTGATGGAAAACATGGTGAGGAAACTTGCATTTCTCTAGAGCATTCTGGGGATATACGATAATTCTAAGATAAGTAGCAGGTGAGTACCTAACTTGTGCTTTGGCAAGAGAAATGAAGAAAAGAAGCGCTTTATGAATATACAATATATTATTATACATTGTAAACGAGGATAAGCGTCCAAACATATAAACCATAAAGTTAATTATATAAGTAACATAAAATACCGATTTAATGAAAATTATCATCATTATCCTACCCTTATTTTACTCTAAGTGGGATCGGCGCAACATGTTCTAAACATGTATTTATATGTTTTGACTAGTTATTTTATGACCGGCCGCCTGCCCGACGTCAACTTACCTCAATCGCCTTTTACGACACCTCGGGAAGAAATGAAGGTGGTCTATCCTACTCAGCCGGATGGCATCGGAAAATACCGATATAATACAAGTCATCATCTTCCTGCCCTTATCCCAATCTAAGTGGGGTCGGCACAACATGTTGTTAACATGTTGTCACATGCTTTGGCTACGTATTTTACGACCGGCCGCCTGCCTGATGTCAACTTATCTTAGTCGTATTTTACGACACCACGATAAGAAAGAGGATGGTCCATTTTACTTAACCCGATACCACACGGTGAGTCACTTACCCTAGTCGCCTTTTACGACACCTCGGTAAGACATGAGGGTGGTCTATTCTTCTCAGCCGGATACCACACGGCGGGTCGACTTACCTTAGTCGCCTTTTACGACACCTCGGTAAGAAAAGAGGGTGGTACTAAACGGCGTATACCGATATAATACAAGTAAATTAATAAAAACGCTTGGGTTTGAAGAATGCATAAGATTAAGAAAATCAAATACACGTTTATAATATTTGTGTTTCGCTAAGGGCGTAATATGAGACCGGTTGGATTTATAAGGACTCCAGTCAGGATATTATAGTTTATATGTCTTCATAACATGTGCACACAAGCGGTCGGCCACAGTTTACGTACTCGCGGCATTGTGCTCCGCCGAGATTACTGCACGTTTTGTTGGAGCTAAACAGAAAATTTCATATATCACCGTAGTACGTATAACCGTTTATTTTTATCGACAGTTATTTTTATGAGTGGCGTTCATCACGAGATTGTGATCTAGTTTTTCGGTAAGTATTTTATATTACCGTACCGAAAATTCATTTAATACACATGAACGTGAGGGAATGTATCACACGCTTAGTATTAAAGTGACCGAATTACAAAAGTACGAAAGTACATTATAGTCCTTCTTTCAATGCCATCTATGAACATGCTATGAACTAAGTTAAACTTAAAAAATAAGTGTTTGCTTGGTATTTCTGCAACTCTTTAATACTCACGAGTTTTGAAGGCGTTACGCTACGCATCGCTTTATTGTAATTTGCCACAAAACATTTTTCTTGTTAATTGCGTCACTTTAATACTAAGCATATATTGATATATTAGCGTTAGTTCACGATTTCGCCTGTTTGATACCTTTGCGTTTGATAACTTGAAAATTCTATAAGTCTAGGTCGAGCTTCCGTTGCTTCCTCCGGGCATAAAATAAGGACAAACCCACAGAAACTCTTGTGTTATTATTACGGACACAATAAATAGCGAAATGCAAATTTTATAAACTTTAATTTTTTAGTTTCACATTTAATAAATTCAAATTGTAGTTTATTTATATATGTTTAAAAAAAACCCACTTATAATGTCTGCCTGTCGAGTGTGATCTGACGAACCTCTAGGTTCACGCTCTAACCACTAGGCCATAGTAGCAAACGCAGCACTAGCTGTAGCATAATAACCTCGTAGATATAACGAGTTTACTCAGGACATTGCGGTGCACAATCTCATAACCGTGCACACAGAATATAGTCCACATTAAACACACAACCTCGCTAAAGTCCAGCGTGCAATATTCACTGAAGTGGTAATACGGTATAGTTTAGAAGAGACGTTTCCCTCATAATTCTTTTATCCACACAGAGCGTTAGTAAACAAGCAGCCATTTTGTATAATGCATTCATATTTTGCGACGCTGTGAATTATAAATGAGTTTTCATTTGTTATTGTAGTGTAGTTACTTAGGAAATAAAATACTTTTATTATTGAATGAATAACTATGGAATTTGAGATTTGTATAATTTTAAACAGATATCTTTTGCTATGTCCTAAGTAAATAAATGTTCCTGGGATATCCGTGGTAAAAGATCATAGAGTTATGGAGTAAGAGCTATGTTATTTAATACACATAGGTTCATTTTTCATACTAATATTAATAATGCGAAAATTTGTCGGTCAGTGAGTTTGTTACGCTCTGATGGCCAATCTGCTTAAGATAATTTCGATCAAACTTGTAACAATTGAAACTTATAAAAAATTGATTAGCTTATATAAAACATCACGTTTATTTAAAAAAAAATGGTACATAATTGATGATATTTGAACAAGTTACGAAGTTGCAGGTACAAAAAGCTGAATATATGATATGCTTCTCTACATCAGCACACATTCTCGTAGACATTCTCTGCGCTGAATCCGTTAACGACGTATTTCAGGTTATATAAAAATATAAATTAAAAGGCATTAATATATATTTACTGGGTCAGTGGCAAGTGACAATAGAAATTACGGAGGAGCTTACGAATAAACCAAATTTGCCTACAATGTATCCATAAGATCGTCAATGCTCAGCCTGCCTAAAACTCATTGTGTCAAATAATTTTTCTTATTTCTTTTAACAGAAAACCGTAATGTACTATTAACCTAGACCAAATGCAACAAAATTTGCACAATTTTTTAGCAAAACCCGTAAAAAATCTGTTCCATAGATTTTGAGAAAGTGTACTCAACTCAGTTGCCAAGTAGTATTTATTTTAATCTATTTCAAGCGAATAAAATTTTATAAACCAATTCACTGAGTTTTGGACAATAAACTATAATAACTTAATTTCATTAGTATGTCAATATCAACAAAGGCATCGTGATTTTATTATAAAATATGAATGTATACAAGTTGTATTTCAATGCTGGAAATTATCAGATCTTAAAGTCTAATATTATGAAAACGATTTTATCAAAAATAAATATAAATATCTTTAGTGGGTGCATACCCACTAAAGATATTTATACTATACATACTAAGAAAAGAGCCACCAACTGAGAATTTAATCTCGCAATATCTACAGACATACTCGTATATCTAGTGTCCATACAGATATGAGAATAACGTACTAGAAGATTAAACTAGAAACGAACTTCTGAGGAATGCATTAGAAAATTATCCCGATCGCATGCGGGCGACGACGACACCAGTCGTTAAGTTTCATGTGTTATTCAGACGTTTGGGATGCGTTTCGAGATGACGGGGAGAGGCGGAAAGCGGTGGGATAGCGGCTGCGACTTGTATGTCTGTCGCAAAATATAGCAGTTTTATTTAAGGTTCCTGCTCTGGAAATTTTATGCGCAGATAAATCATTGCATGCGGTAACTAAAAACTTATATCATTATATTTACCGGGTTTGGTATCGGGATCAATAGAATAGTACCACCCTCATTACTTACCGCGTTGTCGTTAAAAACGACTAAGGTAAGTCGACCCGCCGTGTAGTATCCGGCTGAGTAGAATAGACCACCCTCATTTCTTACTGAGGGGTCATAAAAGGCGACTAAGGACCTACCGTGTGGGTATCCGGTTGAGTAGAATAGAGCACATTTCTTACCGAGATGTCGTAAAATACTAGACCTTCACAATTTTCGAATTAAACGTATTTCTTATTAGGTGTAGACTTATTATTAATATTAATGGAAAAATTGCATAGAAATGGTTTCAGAAGGCTCGGTATCAACGGTTTCTTTCGTCAATATTGGTCAAGTTGCTTAGCCGCGGAAGGGGCTGACTTTCGTATTTAATGTAATAACTTGTTCCAGTGCCATTTAAACGCACAGTTTCAAGTCAGTTCGACAAGTTTTGTTTTGATTAACGTGTATTAACCTGATTTCAAATACCTAAACAAATGTATTTTAAAACTAAAAGTTTTCTCGCAAACACAAATATTTACCGTTTAAAATAGTTCATGTAATGCACGCAAGTATCTGTCTCGGGCGTCTCGGCTCATAATCGCGATTTAGTGTACGATGAATAATGCTAAGAGTTAATGCAAAATGAAAGCTAGCGCGCGTGAAATTTCAATAATAGCGGCTCGCCCCATAAGGACACGTTTCATCTCAGGGCATATCGTCCTAAACGAAGTCTTTGTGACTTTGTTCTTCGGATAGAGCAATATTTAAAAGTTTAGTACATGTTCGAAGTCGGAGCAGGTTGGTTAGTAAGATACAGATGTCGGTTTACAATATAACTCAACTCCTGTCGACAATATACAATTACATGGAGTTACGAGCGTTCTCTGGGGGCGGAGGGTGCATATTTTTAACTCAAATGCTTACACCTTATTCTTGTAAGCATATGTAATTCGTTACAAAAGAATTTTGTATTTATAACCTACTTCTGGTGCTTTAAAACAAACTTTTAAATTTTTTCTATTATTCACGATATTTATAAAATTTCGTACCATTTATTCTTATATACTTTACTTATATACATTAGGTCCACGGTTAGTCCAGGTCGCTGAGGGTGGACCTATATTTGACTATCATTCTATTTGTTATATTTTCTTTTGTATTTCTTTTATTTATATTTCGTCATATAAAAATTATTTATATTTCTATTTCTACATACCCGTATGTAGAAATGCTAATATATGGGATAAAAAAGTCCATATTTGTTTCGGGAATATGGGAAATGTACTGTACTGAAAATAAGAAAGAAGCTGACGCGAATGCAGTCTCGGTAAGTTCTTAATACATTAGAGTTTTGTACTAACAAAGCGTAACGTGGACAGACACAAATTTAACTTTTTCTTTACAAATTGAATTTGCGCAAAATTGGATGTTGAATGGTATTAATGCGAAAGTCTTCTAAAAAGCTTTCTAAAAAAAACTGAATCTTATTAAAACTAAACTAACTAACTAACTATTATATTATATAGATTAAAAATCCAGTTTTTTCTTCTGGATCTGAAAAAACAAAGTACAGTGAACTACATAATTAAGGGAATTTCAACACAAAAGTTGACGTGAAAGAATTTGCGCGCTCAGTTAGAATATTAATAGACTGTTATCCTAGTTGTATACATCGAATACATTGACCCGTGGCTAGTGACACGTTGATATCGAATACTCTGCTTGGGGGATTTTCATATACTTTTTGAAGAGCACCAATAAAAAGGTAATCCAGTTCATAAACAACCGCGAACCAGCTGATGGCCCCCAAAGACCTATAAACCGCGCTCCGTATGAACGTAACTTAGGAGCGAGCTCGCCTCTGCTTTTAAGCAATATTAAAGCAAGGAATTGTTTTATATACGTGAACCTCTTTAAGGAAATATAAAACAGAGCAATAACTGACGTATACGATTATAGCATTTTTAATAGAGCACACACAGACAGATACACGCGATAGACAAAGTGTCTCTTCTTTTATCTATTTCTTATTTCATTTGACATGTGCAAATCTTGCGACTGAATTTTATAAACCAAAACTTGTCATTCAAAGTGAGGTAAGGCTTTGAGGTATGTAAAAACAAATTATAAAATAGTAGAGTATAAAATAGTGTTAAATTGCACGTGTTAAATTTCAGACATTTTAGCACAGTCCTCAAAACCCATTAGTTTTTGAGTTATGGATTATACTATGAAAACTTCTTGAATTCAATATTTAAAATGATGCTTTGGTAGTTTATTGATTAACTAGCAGTTCCTGCAGCTTCACGCGCGTGGAAATCAGGGTGTCACGAAGTTTCTCCCGCGTAAAATTTTAATTTAAATTTAGAGTGAGTTAACCATAAAAGATAGAGACGGTTGAAAAGATGATGATGGGAAGATGTTATCGCGGACTTTTTTTGTTGTATTTTTGAAGATATTTAATTTTCTAGTATATTACTTTAGTGTATTTCTACGCCGTGTGGTATCCGGCTGAATAGAATAGTATCACCCTCTTTTCTTACCGAGGTGTCGTAAAAGGCGACTAAGGTAAGTCGACCCGCCGTTTGGTATCCGGCTGAGTAGAATAGATCAACCTCATTTCTTACCGAGGTGTCGTAAAAGGCGACTAAGGTAAGTTGACCCACCGTGTAGTATCCGGTTTAGTAGAATAGACCACCCTCATTCTTACTGAGGTGTCGTAAAATACGACAGAGGTAAGTTGACGTCAGGCAGGCGGCCGGTCGTAAAAACGCAGTCAAATCATGTAACAGCGTGTTTATAACATGTTGTGCCGACCCCATTCAGAGTGGGATAAGGGCAGGAGGATGATGATTACTTTAGTGTATTTCTGTTGGTTTATGCGGCACATGCGACTAAAAGCGCTCGTAAAAAGCTCGCAGCAATCGACATTTTTTACAAGTTCGCGACCTCTACAACACAATTTACATAGAACCGTAACCTAAACCTTCCGGAAGCATTGCACTGTCTTTTAGTAAAAGCCGTACAAAAAACCTTGAGTAGACATTGAGAAAATGATCACATACTGACAGACAGCTTCTAAGTACTCTGTTTTATAATATGTATAGATGACACGCAACGAATGACATGAAAACATTTCAAGTTAATTCATTTTTGTAACAATTCCCTATCGTTTTAACAATCAGCATGTATATGTAAATGTTTTCATGAAAACATCGCAACAATGAATGCGGTTCGATGTTTCAGCTCGTTATTGTCATAATACATTTTACACGTTTTCAGGATTGTATCAACATTCGGGGATATTAAACAAATTGCACTATAACACGTGATGTTCCCCGACTTTATGCGTGCGTTACATTTTGAATCTCTGCATTTATATAAAGGAATTTATGGTAACTTTATAGCGATTGTTATTAGAATTTCTACATTTATGTTATGGTTTTTATTTATTTAAATTATTGACTTAAATTTATCAGTGTTGTTAATACTATATGCTAATTTAGTAATTTAGGACAAATATTTCATGCCGTGTGGTATCCAGCTGAGTAGAATAGACCATCCTTATTTCTTACCGAGTTGTCATAAAAGGCGACTAATGGTAAAATGGTATCAAGATGTTTAGGACACATTGTCCCGACCGCATTTAGAGCGGGATAAGGGCAGAGAAATTCAGACATAATTAATAATTCATTCAGGGCATAAAATACCTAGCCAAATGTTGTGACATGCTTATGACATATCGACCCCACTTAAAGTGGGATAAAGGCAAGAGAATGATAATGATGACAAATATTTAATGATTATTTTTAATATATATATAAGCCCTCTTCCAATTGAAACTCGTGAAAATATTAGTGTAGCCGTTCATTTTATCACTAAAACGTTTTATTAGTAAATTGTACGGTGGCCGAATAATCCAACATCCGTAATTCTATTCATAAGCTGGCCGCGGCCGCACTTACGAGGGTCCGCCGGCCGACATTACATTCATCAACGTCGCAACTAATCCCACACATTCAATGGGCAACTTTCATTTCGTTTGGCCAAATATTTTCGCTGAAGCGCCCACACATTATTCACCGCCAATGTGTAAAACATCAACATTATAAATTACCTCATCTTGCGCTCTTAAACTATAAGTTCACATCATTCTCCTGCCCTTATCCCACTCTAAGTGCGGTCGGCACACGTTATAAACATGATGTCACTGGATTTTGCTATATATTTTACGACCGGCCGCCTGCCTGACTTCGACTCACCTTAGTCGCCTTTAACGACACCTCGGTAAGAAATGGTGGTCTATTTTACTCAGCCGGATAACACACGACGGGTTGACTTACTTTAGTCGCCTTTTACGACACTCCGGTAAGAAATGATGGTGGTCTATTCTACTCAGCGAAATACCACACGGTTTCTTAAATTATAAGTTCTCAGTCCTACGAAATTTGATATTTGATAAATAAACCAGATTCAACTTAGTGTATATTTATTTGTCGCCAATGACTTTCGCTGTGTATTTTATAGCAACACTGTCATGAAACAAGAGTATCGCGACCTTTTGACTGAAATGTTGGCAACACTGTGCCATTGTTGTTTCCGGTGGAGTTTTCCTATTGATAAAACGTTTCAGTATCGTTCTTTCTGTGTTCGTCATTCAAGAAAATTGCTTCTCGGAACAGAAATTGTGGTATTTCTATTATATCGTGTAATTGTATAATGTGTGCGCTAACATATTCTGCTGCAATAAACATTGCGACTTCGACACCATTCTTTCGAATTAAAACTACGGTTCTCGATTTCACAGTCATTACCGTGACCTAAACTATCTAATGTTGACCAGTTTTACTAAATTGGTCGATGATAATGCTGAAAAAGTGTTCACCTCACGTGATATCAGCGCAATTACAGAAGTGGTCCGCTATCTAATCGCCCATTATGTGATTACGACACGTTGCCCGCCCCCCGCCGCGCCGCCCGCCCCCGGCGCGCTATCGCGATACGGAGCTAAAGTGACCTGCACTGGAATTCAGAAATTTGAGATCTAGATTTATTTATTTATTTATTTTACAACAATGCACATGTACAATTATTGTGTCCCTGGCTCCCAAGCTAGTTTAAACTGTATTTTGGGAACCAGTGCCCACCTTAACTTGGTTCAACTTATATATGTATGTACAGGAGTAAAAAAATAAAAATTAAGATGACAAAAAATTACAATTAATAAGTAAAATAGAAAAAAGGGATTTGAATTAAACCTATACGAACAACATTTTAAGGTTATTGATTGAAAGTAAAAACGAAAAGAGAAAACTAAAACTAAAATTACAGCCAGATTATAAAACTATATGTCTACTAATATACAATAATAAATGCGAATCTCTGTCTCTGACTGTGTCTAATACACTTTCATGGCAAAACGAATGGACGGAATGGTGATGAAATTTCGTACAATTCAAGCCGGCTTACCGGTATATGGGATATAGAATTCATATTTCCTGGAGAACAGGAAACGGACTCGTAGTACATTCTTTTAACCAGTCCCTTTTTAAAAGGCCCTATTTAGTAATTTTCGTATATTAACTAATGAGAAATTATATTTCGAGAAGCAACGAGTAATTAAATACCGCCCTTGTACAGTGTAAATTTCCTTTTAACCAGTTATTTATACGTTTTTTGTACAAAAAGTATTAAATTAATAAATAAAAGGACTTCTTTAATTACTCGATAAACACGTTTGCTGTAAAACTAACCTAGATTGATGTAACAACTATCAGTTACCACCTCACACACAGTTTAATTACTTCGGAGTATCAAAACAAAACCCAGACACCGGAACATGTCGGCGCCTGCCAATCTATTGAAGGGCAAAAAAGGGAGGCAGAAAGAGCCGTAATAATTGAACGGATGTCGTGTGATTGAGGGCCGGAGGGTTCAACCTTTGCAGGACAAGCTTTCTATAAAAACTAGTTATTTTAATTAAAGGAAAACATAGCACTGATACCCGAATATCTCCAGAAATTTTCTGAGATAAATATATGGGACACTTACACACACGGTCGTCTGTCCCCAAAATAAGTAACTTAATACTTGTGTTATGACAGGCAACTGGTAAATATAAAACTTAAAACCTTAAAATGTATACCTTTATAATTTTAAATACATACTTAAATACAAATATACACCCAGGCTCGAAGAACTAACAAATTTTTGTTAGAAAATGTTGGCAATCGGTGGAAATCGAACCCACGACCCAGGACCCACGACCCCAAGAGATATATGTGTATTGGCAATTCATTGTTTGAGGAACACATTCCAAAATAAATGCTCGGAGTTCTGAATGCCTCATTGTTTGTAGAACTTAGTATTGGTATCAGTGATGTTACTTTTTACATTACCTCTACATCATGGAAGCACTGTGGGGTTAGGTGATTCCTGCGGTAGAGGGATAAATTTGGAGCGAAAATATGAACCCATCGAGTCAAGCAAATAGACATACCTCGGTTCGTACCGCGGTCGCTCGGCATAAGGAGTTTAAATTTCCAACAATACGGTTAAACTTTACTGAACAATGCGTGATTACATTCATTAAACATCTTTTACGATACACTGTTAGGCAATATTATACTAACTGAGTCGCGACTTCGTTTGCGTTAATGTATATGTTAAAATACCTTTATTATGAACTATGTTTTGCCGTTTCCTGAAGAAAAAACAGTATTACTAATCGTTACATGTTAGTTGAGTATTTAGGCTAAAATTGTGCCAAATTTTACTATTATTGTTCCAGCAAATAACCCGTGACACCGTTACAGGCCGAGAAACAGACATATTTTCGCAATTTATTTAGTAAAAACAAATAAACGAATCGAGATTTTACTTATTTTTCTAAAAGTCCCGTCCAGAATTTGTTATTAAAAATTTGTATAGTAATAGACATAGTCTGAGTCAAGAAAATGTAACGAACGTAAAAAGCAGAGTTTGAGATAGGTTTAAATTGAATTTTCAAGTGACTGAGAATTTTTTGACTGAATTGCCTATTACATACAACGATTTTACCAACGTTTCAGTGTTTATAGTCTACTGAGAATAACTGCGAGAAAGTTGAATCATAGTATCATAGTGGTATGATTATTAGATTCATCTAGCGAATTATACAACGACACTGTGATTAAAGTTTGCGGCTATAATAAAATATCGCAATCAATTTTAGCTTTGCCATTACAGCAGTTTAAAAATACTGTTAAAGAGGCTGATACAGAAATGCCTACTATACTGTTGAGGATTACTTAGATGATAAGAATATGTGGATATAGCTATTCTACGGCCGTGTACAAGACAGTAATGACTAAATGTAACTAGTAATAAGAAATATATTTTTAAAAGAGCAACCGCCGATTTTCATTCTGGTTCTTCTCGGTAGGAACTGTTAGTAAAGTAAACAAGTGTAAGAGCCAATGTGTATATTGTTATTTGTCAGTCATTTAAGAAATGTCATTGCTATCATATTGATGTACGTCCGTTTCCGCTTCCAACCGGATACCTAGCTATACGAACATTGGGAACTGTAAAGTCTCAATATATATAATCCTGTTTCATCTTCCAATTACTTGTTTTTTATTCATAACCCGTCAGAAACAGCTTTCCAAAGTGGAGTTGACGATTCAAAAGCACTTGTTTACAAGTGTCCTTGGATGAAGAATATTTTTAATTTGAATTTGAATTGATATCATTAATGACAAACCCTAACCAAGAGTCGCTTATAATGTTCCTCGCACTCACTTACAACTTAAGGAGACTATCTCATCAATATAGCCAACATCGACACCAACATTGACAAAACAATTTGCTCTCACGTTACAGAGTAGAACTGCTTTAATACAAATAAATGAATGAATTTATTTGTAATAATAAAATAAATGAATGAATTTATTTGTAATAATCTGGAATTTGTCCAAAAGGAAACATGAGTTCATTTCATAAAGTTTCCGAGATTTAATATAGAGTGTCTTATCCTGATTTCGTATTTCACCAACACGTACTGAGTGTCGCGTGCCATCTGGCGCTGGTGCAGGCGAGCTCTGATACCGAGATAGGCTGCCTGCACACGGCCGACTAGATAGTCGTAAGACAAACGCGACCGTCTGATATAAAGAGGCCTTTAGGAAAATTAAAATGTTAAAAAAAAGTTAAACTTAGTTATCATAAGGTATAAGGGATCGAAAAAATTGTTTTATATAAAGGACAAAAAGATTGACCACCAAGTTTTTTGGTAGTTTTATGGTAAAAGCAACATTCCAAATCGGTGCCTAGCTTCTTTAAAATCCTATTCTTGATAATTTCCGCTGCGAAAGCAATCTTCAATAAAGACTATATTGATTTTATTAAGTAATAGCCCTCGTTTCACTTCACAATTTGAATTTGAATTTGTTTACGTATTTTACTATTGGCCGCCTGCCTGATGTCAACTTACCTTATTCGTATTTTATGACACCTCGGTCAGAAAGAGGGTGATCTATTCTACTCACCGTTTGTGTGTAGAAAGCGGCTATACAACATCCCCTGCCCGTTTGCGAGTTGCATAAAGCGAGCTGTTGTATACAGTACACAGGTTGTACAGTGTTGTACAGATGTCGTGACTAAGAAGGATGCGTTCTGGTATTTATGGTATTTATGGTAACCCTATATTAAATGTAAGGATAGCAGTATTATGTGCACCAAATTTTAAGGAGCATTTGTATTCTCGAAATCTTAAAGGATTAGCATATGTATATAAATAACTGACCAATACTCCTGTAACCCAAAATAAATATTTCACTCATATTTTTCGAATTAATTAAAATGATAACGAGGTAAACGGTTGAGCAATAACTTTTAGTTTATAGAGACATAATTTTTCAATGTTATTGCACATACCGAAACCAAATGTGTATTAAAATCCAAAGAGGGCCAATGCCGACCGCGTTATTGCAATTTAACGTTCTCATATTGTAATCATAACTCCGCTTTCACTTCGGCTGCAGACTTTCCAGAATGTGGTTATCGTAATCAAGGTCACACGGATTTAAATGTTAACGCATTGCCTTGATACCATTGGCGATTAACGATTAACCCAAAATTTGTTTACTACTGTCTGAGGGTATTTGGCAAGCCTGTAATGGGAGTCGAAGATTTTGAAGATGCGATTTAAGATCGAATTTAAGGCGCATCAATTTGATTTCTAAATCAAAGTCGAAAGCCAAGTGATACCCTTAGCCAATATCGAACATATAAGATTCTCAAGGAAACCGATAGAAAGTGCAAAGTTGGCTTCATTTCAAGCATTTACATACCGACTTCAATAGATTCGCAACAGATTTTCCGATTTCGTACAATGGCTCGGCGATCTGCTTTGCATTTATCGTGTTGGCTGACTTTTGAAGGTTTTCTTTTGAATTATTAGGGAAAGATTTGAAGAAACTTATCAGTGATAGAGTTTTAATGGAGCTACTTATGCAGTCAGGATTTTGGCGACCGATCAATGGCGGTATTATCAATTGTTTGGCACTGACTTTGACCGACAGATAGCTATATTGCCCAGATTAATCATCGAGTTAGAACAATGACTCAGACAAACATGCCTGATGATTATTGATAATGATTGTTTTTTAAATTGACGTCGATTCGATCAATAGTTTATTCAAATATTTGGTGTCAATATCTCTGTTACAAAGCTATTCTGTGGCTTATTAATACTCCTGCCCTGTTTAGTCCTCCATGATAAAAGGTTTTTAATCTTTAATTAACAACTTTGCTAATAAAGATTTAACCAATAGCGATTATTAACTTTTGTAAGATTCCATAGCAAAGAATTAACGTAACCTTATTAATTGACAAAAATAAACAACATTTCATGCGAAAAAACTCTGCGCATTATTTACAATATAAATAGTTACATTGTATTTGATAGAAATTATTTATTTATTGTCTGAGATGAACGTAATATGTTATTTATACTGCTTTAGTTTTTATTACGAACATTCGTCAGCGGGTAGGATGGGTAAATAAATATTTTATATCAAGACAAACAGAGACCGGACCGTTTTACATTATTTTATTGTTGATACTTAGATTTTACTCCATATTCAGTTTTTACATTGTATTTCTTATTATATTTTTTATATCTAATGGAGCTTGTGGTGTATGTGGGTTGAGGGTTCCTTTGTACATATATAAACACAAAAATAGAGTTAATACAATTACAAGATCAGAATGGCTCCATCAACACTGACTCAAGTACAAATTATGTTGCCATACGTTTTGCCTTACAAATAAACATTGGTATTACACATATGCCTAAAGCCTAAAAATAACTTCCGAATTATCTGTAATATTTTGGACGGCACAAGTAGCGAGTTTGTTTGAGAGAGTTGATGAGATGAGAGGGCTTGTGAAACTTTGATATTTAAGATTCCTAACAGTATTCAACAGTAGTAATTCGGTTTAGTAGTAAGTTTATTATTAAAAAATCATTAACTAATCTTACGAATGTGGACTGAGTGTAATAAAAACTATCCGTCAAGGAAATTTGCATTAAAGCTACATTGTTTTTCTCTCTCTAAATAATAGCCGTTAGAAGTCGCTGTAAATAAAAGTTAGTGAAATAGTAAACTCGTCGCCAATAAGTAACTTATATGGGATCGAGTCCAGGTCGTAACTCAAACACTCCATGCACTTTAAATTAACTTTATTTCATACATTTGTCATATTTCTTCGACAGTTGGAATGGATTTTTGAGAGGGTCCAAACCCAAAACTTTCGCGTTGTATAGACGGATACTATTATTTTAACTTTATATATTTAAGTGGTATTATTATGTCTTTTGAAGGTAACTTTTGTTTTCAATTAGTTACTACAGATGAACGTCCCTATTTCATTTTACACGAAAGCGTCTCTAAGGAAAGAAATGTTTGAGATACTGGAACGGTTCCTCTTACAGGTTTCTATAGGTATGTCATTTTATTGAATTACAAAATAGATTAAGTTAGTTAGAATTAATTAGTTTTTTTGGACATGGTTTAGATGGACAGAATACCACAAAACGTCACAGGAAATCGCTTGTTTCGAGTAGCAAAGGATAGTGTAAGAAGGAAATTTATCGAGACGTTGGGTGTCCATTCATTGAAAATTAATAAAACGACAAATATATAACTATAAAACCTGTATTCTTTGATACGGTCATGTAGTAAGTAAGCCTTGAGGTTAGTGTAAATCGATGCCTCGTTATAGTTTTAACTAGGTGGTCTCTGCAGTTAGATCCCATGATCGTCTGAAAAAGCTGGTTATGATATGATGACAAGAACAAAAAGAGCAAAGTGGGCACCGGTATAAAGTTAAGTTGAAATAGAATATTGTTTGATGTTCATGTCGAAAAACGTTCACGCACTTAGATTAAAATTCAAAGTCAAAATACAATATATTTTTTAATAAAATTGGCTTTTACAAGCACTTTCAAATGCAATAACGTTACTACTGTTTTGGAAAGGTGTTCTCACCTAAAAAGACCAGAAAGAAAGTTGGTGGTCATACATTTCAAAAATTTGATACTAGTTTCAAAATATCAAATGATCTTTCAAATAATCTTGTGCTATTAAGTATGGAAATTTTAATCCAAGCTTTCCTATAATTTACGAATTTTGTGCAACATCGGCTGGTACGTTAAACCGCGAAGGCAAAAAACAAACAAACTACACTCTCGCTTTTGTAACACCAGTATTGTTTCAGTATTGTTGTCAGGGGTATCCATTCCCACTTTTCTTGGACCAAAAGTTGTGGTTTGGTACACGGGTACGCGACCCCGGCTCCCCGAGCTACTACTGTCTTTGTCTTCCTATTGTTCAGCCAGTAGTATCCCACTCCCATTGTATCCCTTGTGATTGTCACCATACTCCTTCCCGATCCCCATCCTACATTCCTTCTCGAGGTCTAACAAAAGCAGTTCCCTCCTGTGTAATACAAAAAAGTCTGATTCGGCGAGGATGGCGACCCAATGCAGATATTGCAAGAGGGCTCGGCAGAATCGGCGTCTCAGCAAGGCAAGGTGGATGGCCTAGGGCGATAGTAGAGGGCGTATAGTTACTATCGGCCAGACACAACATCCGACCTCTCCTCCAGTCGTAGCGGTTTCCCGTTCCACTGAACCGGGGAGGGGAAGGACGAGTGTGTGCGCTTGCGTTTGCGCGAACGTCTGCGCACCTTAATATATCCTGCGCAATTGACCGCTTTCGACTAATGGACTCCGATTTCCCTTAAGTCCTATGGCGATGGGTTGAAGTAGAGAGGTCTGGTTTGATGCAAGCTAGGCTTTGTCTGATTCCTGCACATAGGCGGTCCCAGGGGTGTGAGTACACACCGTGGTCGCTTTCACATTGCAAATTGGGGGCGACAATGTGGTTTCGGCAACACCTGGGGTGACAAAGCAGCCCTATTTAGGGAGGCACTGCTTTCCTCGCTCAGCCGAGGAGGGGGCTAGAAAAGGTGCCCTAAAAAAATGCTCGTCCTCACATCAAAGGTGGTAGTAACCGCGGCTGCCATCGCATCACTCTAATACGTGGTCGACGTTACAAAAATAAAAATAGAATCATGAAAACACCTATCATGACTTTTGGCGCGTGGAACGTGAGAACGCTTATTGATCGAGATGGCAACGCCTGTCCTGAACGCAAAACCGCAATAGTAGCTCGTGAACTTCATCGCTATAATGTTGATGTGGCTGCGCTTAGTGAAACACATCTTGCTGATGAAGGAGAGCTCGTAGAAAAAGGAGGTGGCTACACTTTCTTCTGGAAGGGTACCTCTTCATTGGAACCTCGTCGTTCAGGTGTAGGATTTGCCATTAAAAATCAATTAGTAAAGCAACTCCATGAATATCCTGTACACATCTCGGACCGCGTGACCACACTGCGCCTTCACCTGGATAAAGACAACTACCTTAATGTCAGAAGTGTCTATGCTCCAACACTAGATAAGTCTGATGACATTAAAGATAAATTCTATGATGATCTATCTCAATGTCTTAACAGCATAAACGCCAAGGAGCAGATTTTATTGCTAGGCGATTTCAATGTCAGAGTTGGTCGGGACTATGAGGCTTGGCCTGGAGTTCTGGGAAGACACGGAGTCGGCAACATGAACAGCAATGGTCAGTTGTTACTCAGTTTTTGTGCTCAATACGATCTTGCGGTAACGAACACTATGTTCCGGCTTGCCGCCAAGCACAAAACAACGTGGATGCACCCACGATCCAAGCACTGGCATTTGATAGACTATGCTATCATAAGGCGAAGAGACTTCGGTCAAGTCCAAATCACCCGTGTTATGCGTGGGGCTCATTGTTGGACTGACCATCGACTTATTGTCACCAAGCTGAGACTACGCCTCCATAGACCACGTAGATCTACTGTGAAAAGGCCTGCGTATTTGAACGTGGATAGGCTGATGTTAGACAACGGGGCTAGAGAGATTTACGCTGAAGCCTTATCTGGAAAGCTGATGCCAGTAAATGAGACCGATGATGTCAATGCTGCTTGGAGATCCTTGGCTTGTCATATCCTAGAAACCGCTTCAGCTACTTTAGGTACGAAAGACCGGCATAGTGAAGACTGGTTCGATGATAATAGTGAGGATCTCAAGGTGGCATTCGACAAACACCGAAAGCTCTTGCGACAGCATAATCGTAGAGGTGGAAGTGTCGAGGAGGTCAAAGTAAGTAACCAAGAATTGCGAAAGCTGTCTCGACAATTAAAAGACAAGTGGTGGCAGGACAAAGCTCGTCAGATGCAGCTGCTTGCTGACACTAACCAGCTTGGGGAGTTTTACTGCGAGGTACGTAAACTGATAGGTACTTCCTACCGAGCTAAAGTACCTTTAAGGTCTTTGGACGGTATAGATCTCCTGACCAGCAAGGAGGCTGTATTAAAACGTTGGGCCGAACATTTCGATACTTTGCTTAACGTAGATCGATCAGCCGATCTAAATAATATCAGCATGATGCCTCAACTTCCCTTAGTCACTGAAATGGACGTACCCCTGTCGTATGACGAGGTTGTCACTGCCATCAGACAGCAGAAAAATAAGCGGGCGGTTGGCCTTGACCTTATACCAGGTGAACTACTGAAATACGGTGGTGAGGAGTTACACACTTTGGTGTGGAAGCTCTTTGTTCGAATGTGGGAGGAGGAGCGAATTCCAGACGATTTTAAGTTGTCTTGCATCAGAGCCCTCTATAAGAACAAGAGTGACCGCAATGACTGTGACTCATACTGCGGTATTTCACTACTATCAGCCGCTGGAAAGGCCTTTGCAAGAGTTCTTTTAAACCGCCTAAAAGATTTGTCAGAAAAGATCCTGCCCGAAACACAGTTTGGCTTCCGACCTGACCGAGGCACTTGTGAAGCTATCTTCTCGGTGCGTCAACTACAGGAAAAGAGTAGAGAACAAGGTCGTCAGTTGTACCTCTGCTTTGTTGACTTGGAGAAAGCATTCGACAGTGTGCCTCGTGAAGCTCTCTGGATGGTGCTCGGAAAGCTAGGA
Organism: Morpho helenor; assembly: GCA_029227775.1. NCBI lineage: Eukaryota > Metazoa > Arthropoda > Insecta > Lepidoptera > Nymphalidae > Morpho > Morpho helenor. The sequence goes on from JARGCU010000017.1 coordinate 212,857, forward strand.
TGCACGGAAAAGTTTGTGAGACTCCTGCGACTCCTACATGACGATATGCAGTGCTGCGTCTCCGTAGACGGCGAACAGTCAGAGTTTTTCCCCGTTACCTGTGGGGTGAAACAAGGGTGTGTTTTAGCGCCCACACTTTTCGCCTTATACTTTACCGTAGTAATCAAGGAGGTCCTGCACACTATTTCCGAAGGAGTCCGCATCCGCTTTCGCACAGATGGCAGTCTTTTCAACTTGGCTAGGCTTAAGGCACGCACTAAGGTCTCACATCCATTGATTACGGAAATCATGTATGCTGATGATCTGTGCTTTTTGGCAGAATCCCCAGATGGCCTGCAACAGCTTATGTCCGTTTTTCACCAAGCATGTTGCAAGTTCGGCTTGAAGATCAGTGTCAAAAAGACGGAGGTGATGTCCCTAGACACTCATGGTCGTGAGACACTGACCATTAGCCTCGGTGAGGATGTGCTGAAACAGGTCGATAAGTTCCGTTATCTGGGGAACACCATAACATCTAAGTGTGACCTTGATGCTGAGATCAACAGCAGGATCGGTGCTGCAGCTGCAGCATTTGGGAAACTGTGTTCCAAGGTCTTCTGTTCGCACGACCTTAAGCTGGCCACTAAGATCTCGATATACATGGCGGTTGTGCTTCCAAACCTACTTTACTCCTCCGAAACCTGGTGTGTGTATCGCCACCACATACGCACTCTGGATCGTTTCCACCTAAAATGCCTACGTACCATCATGAAAATCCGATGGTCCGACCGAGTGCGCAATACTGAAGTATTGAGGCGAGCCAATGTCGGTGGCATTGAGAGCTACTTAATGCGTAGGCAGCTTCGGTGGTGCGGTCACGTATCAAGGATGGCGGAGGAGAGAGTGGCGAAGCGCATCTTTTATTGTGAGCTAGAGGAGGGCAAGCGTAAGTATGGCGGCCAACTCCTCAGATATAAAGATGCCCAGAAGCGTCACATGAAAAGATGCAATATTGAGCCCTCTCAATGGGAGGGTTTGGCAGCACAGCGGTCTGAATGGCGCGGGCTCGTGAAGAGGCAAATCTGCGACTTCGAGGAACAGCGTAAAGCTGAGCTCGACGCCAAGCGTGATGAGTTAAAGGCTCGCCCACCCGCTGCCATTCACTATAATTATGTCAGCGGCAAGCTCACGTGCCCACATTGCGCACGGGAGTTTGTTGCAAAGATTGGCTACGTAAGCCATATCCGGGCGCATCAGCGCCACTCCGACTAGGAGTCAAAGTGGTCGCCATGACCGAAATCGGTCGGAATATTCATATCATTCATTGTTTCACATTAAAATATCTATCGTGATAGTAGGAACTCTTACAAAGGAATTCTTTCCACTTAATCTTTGATATTCATCTCCATGGAAGCAATTTCAGTTTTAAGAGCTAATAAAGTTTTCTTGTTAGAGATTCTATCTTTTGTAGTCACAAACGAATTTCTAAAATGTCTTCTGAAGAACCTTCATAAGACTTTTAAATAATCACAACTGTATATGACTGAAAAAGTATTTAAATGGAAGTTGGAACAGTATATAAAACTTCCAGTCACTTTTGCTTTCAAACACGACTTTGAAAATTAGTTAAGTTAATCCTTACAAACATTATGAGAAATCACACGCTTGATATTAAAATGACCTAATTCAAAAAAATTGATTTTGTAAAATTGCAATAAAGCGTGGCGTAGCACCTATAAAACTCTTTAGTGCCAAGTATAAAATAGTATAACAATAGAGTACAACACGACGACAGTCCACGCGAACGAAGTCGTGGGTAAAAGCTGGTTATTAAATAAAGAGTGAATTTAATATTTAAAAAAAAAAGGAAAATACAGTTGTCACTTTGATAATTTGCTAATTCGTATAAAGAGTATGTTGCAAAGTGCATATAAAAAGTGAAACTTTCATTAGGAAATTGTGTTCAAAATTCGTTTACAAATTACATGCTTGTCCTTTTGCCACACAGTTTACGGAAACTGGACAAGAAATTCCTACGTCGCCTATTCTCAATACTAATTATATTCATAGTTCAATAAAGTGTGTCGATAAAGTATGAGTTACATTAGAGTACTAATTTCATTAATTTTGCTATAATAAGTAAAATTTAAAAACTGTGGTAGCCCAGCGGTAGCACCGTGCGCCTCTTTCGAAGAGGTCTAGGGTTCAAACCCCGGGCAGGCACCAATGAGTTTTCTAGTAAAACTTACGTGTCTAATTGATAATTGTAATTTATCACACGCTTTTCGGTGAAGGAAAACATCGCGAGGAAACCTGCATATCTCTAGAGAATTCTGGGGATATGTGTAACCTACCAATCCGCATTGGAGCAGCGTGGTAGGTCTTAGCTCCAATCCTTCTCTCCAAAAAAAAAAAAAACGGAGAGTAGAGGCCTATGCCCAGCAGTGGGATAGTAACAGGCCGTTACTTAAGTAAAATTTATGAAGAACTAGCTTTTACTCGCAACTTTGTTAACGTTAGTCAACGTTGTCGCGTGATAGGTTTGATAATGGATGGCGCTTTTCAATGTCATCCTATTTTTGTAGAATTAACAAGATTTCTTAGTCTGTATGTTACCCCGACGTATAAGGAATAATTGTGCCAAATTTCATCGATATTGGTTCAGCGGATTCGCCGTGAAAGAGTAACAAACATACTTCCATACACACAAACTTTCGCATTTATATTATTAAGTAGAACTGAGTGCAGGATGTATAATTCTTTTTTCATACATTAAGGATTACCATAATTGTATAATTACTTTCAAAAAATTCTAATTTAGTTTAACATTAATGGTAATTACATAATCCCCCAAAAAAGTTTTCAGGGAAAGGTCAGGGCTTGCATTTGCGTGTACGTGCAAACGTTGATTCTTTCATAAATTCCGCAGTAATTTCCTCTCAAAATGAAAGTACATTAAATTCTGTAGCCAGCGGCTACACCTCCGCACTGTGAATTAGGAAATTGCAACTTAAAAATAGTAGTAATTATGAAGGAATGTTTATGAGGACTCGTCATATTAAACCTCTTTTACTTCGCAAAAGCCACGTTGGTTTCATATCACAAATAACACGAATATTAATTACAAAAGTTTCATGTTTATCTCTGTATTTTGTATTTAAGTATGTATTTAAAAATATATAAGTATATATTCACCAGTTGTCTGTCACCCATAACACAAGTATTAAGTTACTTACTTTGGGGACGGACGACCGTGTGTGTAAGTGTCCCATATATTTATTTATTTATTTATTTATATAAAAGTAAAATTATTTTGCTATAATCCGTGATGAAGTAAAATAGAAAATGTATGTAATGCTAAATTTAGAGTGGACAATCCGTTTTCATACCTGATACATGCAGGATTCGCAAAAACACATGCACAAACCTCCACCACCGCCACCACCCAAGCACTACACACGTTCACTATGACAAACTCAACAATCGTTTCGCCCCGCAACCGAGGGAGGCTTCATCAGGAAATAGACTCCTCGACAAAATCGCTAAGCGAAGCAATACCCTAACTTAGTTATGTGAGCTTAGTTATATAAGCTTAGTTATTTGTTACACATATACAAAAATAAAGAATCAATACAATGATGTACGGAAACGAAAACAGATGACATTGTATTACTAGAAACGGGGCTCGCATTTGAGTAAGACGGTTTTTTAGTCAGGTTTTTCAGTCTCATTCTGAACGTAGACTCAAACGGGCATTAGGCGTTTCATTATTATAATTATAATATATTCACATGCCGAAACTAATATATTCTAATCATTACTAGTAATTGAATTCAGATATCAAGATTAACTGAATGTATTTCTTGTGACTCAACAATTGTAGAGGACATGCGAATACCCTAGATTCACTATAGTAGAGTAGGAGAGCTTTACGCAAGACTGAGAGAGAAGTGAGAATGTCACAATAAATAATGAGAGAGAAGATGATACTATATACATATCTTTGTCATTTCACACAAATAAAAAGAGAGATTGATAGTCTCATTAGCTTAACTTTGTTGCTCTTTATTGTCATAGGGTACATTTCAGACTGGCTTTCCTACTTTATAATTTATAGAATGAGGCATTATTTTTGTACTTTATTATAATAACTCTGGCGAAGACAGAAGGTATGATTTTGCCACTTGTAATAGCATTTTGGCTTCTCCAGAATCGGGAGAAGCGGAATTGCTTTACAATTTGGTTAATGTTGTCATAAGTCTTAGGAAGTAAGATTAGTTTGTAGTTACTATGGGGGTGGCATTTTCCTTGAGAAAAAACCCCCAAAAATAAAGATTAAAAAAAAGACAGAAGGTAAGGCCGAAAACATGACCATCGAAAAAACATATTATGAAAGCAACTTTACTGTTTAAGATGCTCGTGGTAACTGATGATTCTTTGGCTGATTATTTTATTACTCTGAGACAAATATCGGTTTTTTATTAGTCAATAAATGATTTTGGTTAGTGTCAATCCAGCAGTATTAAATGCTGCGGTGGGCTGCTGTTTGAGGTAATATATTACGGGCGTTTGATCTCCGCGGATGTAATTTAGTTCGCATTTGCACACAAATCAGATAATTTAACCGTTTCATTGGATTCTCGTGACTTGCTGTATTGAGGTAGCATATGTATGTATGTAGCGACTGCTAAAAGCTGTAGCAGTCGCTGTCGCGTCAGTTTATACGTTAAAATACTCTCAATTATGAACTTCTCTTGTTTTTCTCTTGTTTACCAAGCAACGGAAATATTTTATCCTTATATTATTGTCCGTATAAGTTATCATTCTCATCATCCCATCGTTAATTTCAAGACATTATCCCACTCTAAGTGAGATTGGCACAGCACGTGTTAACCATGTTGTTACATGTTTACTTACGAAGGCACCTTTTACGTTCTTCCACAAAGAAATGAGGGTGGTCTATTTTAATCAGCCGGATATCACACGCCGGTTTAGTCCGTATTAGGATATAAAACTAAATTGTACCATATTTCATTAAAAACATAACACACATTCACATTTCTTTGTCATAGTAGTAAGGAATAATGACTGAAACAACACCTATTTTAGGAGAGTCTGATAGCTGTTGTTTCTTAAGAACTCTGAGTGAGATTATCCGCCAAGTTTCTTGCTATTTCTTAAACGTTCTTTCTTTCTATTTACTTCTCAGTTGGCCTAACATTCAGTTGTTAGTTGTCGTCATTTCACAAGGGGAAAAACCCCATAAGACTTCCAGCGAAAGATTCGCAAGTTTCATTCATCGTACCAGTGTAGTCGTAAAAACGAGATTTTTCCGTAATTCCTGGACAAATATGAGGTTTTATAAGTGTGGCGCCGTAACTCGGAATAAACCTACCTAGAGATAAATGTATGCGTGGTATGTTTACATTCTTTAGATAAAACGTGGTTAAGGCAATATTTGCGTGTCCGGTCAACAAGCACGCGTTACACCTACGTAAATAGAATATAAAATCGGATAATTTGTTACGATCTTACAGTGTTTGCTTTGCGAATGAATTTTGAAGAATTACGTGAAAATCGACTAGTACTACCCGCGACTTCCTATAGCGCCCACTTTAGCGTTAAAATATTCTTAACTTATGTATAAATAAGGTAACAAGTCAAGCTAAAAATATTTTTAATAAAACTTTTCACAAAATTTAACCGTTGAAGAGTTCTAGTCTGGAGCCATTCCTGTCTGCAGCATCAGGTCATGTTTATCATTAACATCCGTCATCAGGACTGGACCGGTATGTAAAATTTCAGCTAAATCGGACCCCAGGAAGAGGGTCAAATTTAACTTGCAAGATTCCCCCCCTCACATACATACATTGCAAGTTAGATAAAAGCTTTTACAACGTATTCTGGTATTCTTGAAAGAAAAAAGGTTGTTTTATGAAAATTTCATCAATGTTTTTGCAGTGGATTGCCGTGAAAGCTTATCAAATAGACGGGCAGTCCTTTACATTTTTAAAAGCTTTTATTTAACTTGCCGTGTATGTATGTGAAGGTGGAATGTTGCAAGATAAATTGAGCTGAAATTTTATATACCGCTCCAGCCTCAATGACTGCCAGGGTTGGCTCCAGACGAGAGAACTCCTCAACGGTTAAATGTAGGGATATGAAATATTAAGTAAAAACTTGTTTAATTTGAGTTACTCATATTAGTATGGATGAACTTTTCGTAATCATTCCTCGTACAGTGCACCTAGATAGGCCAATACATATTCAGTTTAACAGATATATAGGAAAATTACACACAGTCTGGTCCCTAAGTAACTTAATACTTGTGTTACGGGTATCAGACTGCTTCTAAATATATACAGTATTAAATAATTACATAAATATCCAGCGGGAGAAACCAGAAAGAAAATGTTGGGCCTCAATGAGAATCGTACCTACCCACGGAAGTAAACAAAAGTCATCATCATTCTCCTACCCCTATCCCACTCTAAGTGGGGTCGGTACAATATGTCTTCTTTTTCCATTCTCCTCTACGATTCGTCAAATCTGGTGCCACTCCTCTAACATGCATATCATTTTACACACAATCCATCCATCGTTTTTTCGGCCTTCCCCTTACCATACATCCATCCACATTCATATTTAAAACTCTTTTGGTCACATGATTTTCATCCCTCCTTATTACATGACCATACCAACTTAGTCCGCACTTCTCATCTTTTCTGTAATGGGCGCAACTTTCAGACTTCCCCTAACATACTCATTGCGTATTCTATCAAGTTTACAATTAAAAGTATAATAAAGAATTAAAATTAGAAAACTAAAAAAGCTTTAACTCACTAAAAAGTAGAACCTATAGACCTAGCGTCCGATATAATTAAGGGTAAAACTATCTCTGTAATCAGTTTCCCAACTCCAAGTTCACAAAGAGCCGCGGCCCAGAGGCTGTGATAGAGTGATATATCACAAGTTATTCAAAGGTTTGCAAAAAAATATCTAATTATTTCCACTGTAAACCACATGAATTATATATATCAGATTGAAAACCTCCGGCGTGTCTCATTATAACCCCGAGAGCCCGTGATAAAATCTTGCGTTCCGACCATTAATTAAATCATCTCGCAATGCGCAGCTTCCTGTAACATCTAAAAAGGATCGTCATTATGATAAAATCCACTACGGAAGAAAATTTCTTATTGGATCTATATAACACTACGTATTATTTAGTTTCCTACGTGCTAGATCAAAATATACCATATTCTAACTCCAACCAATGGCCTCCTCTCATCGTTTTTGGAGAGAAGGATTGGAGTTAAGACCTACCAAGCTGCTCCAATGCGGATTGGTTTGGTGATTGGTTAGACATATCCCCAGAATTGTTTAGAGATATGCAGGTTTCCTCACGAAGTTTTCCTTCACCGAAAAGCGTGTGATAAATTGCAATTATTAATTAGACACATAAGTTTTACTAGAAAACTCACTGGTGCCTGCGCGGGGTTTGAACCCCAGACCTCCTCGAAAGAGGCGCACGGTGTTACCGCTATCACAGCTACGCCAATGATTACTACACGTCAATAATAGTATACTATCACCGACTTCCTCGACTTGCCTATGATTCCAGAAACATAAGCACTAAGTACAGTGTAATAAGCGTGCGGTTATCTTTGGCGCCGATTATATTAAAATGGTTTAGTCTAACCATTCGTATGATCTTTCTATTCTTTGATACATGTTTTCTTTAAACAATTACAGCTAAAAAAACGGAATAAATTCATACCAATATTACAAAAGCGAAAATTCTGTTTGCAAGGCTTTTACTGCTAATCCGCTGAAACAATCACAGAAATTTCAAATAGCGGTAGTTAGTCCAGCGGTTACCAGGGTAACAATAAACGTAGTGCTTAGTTTAATGTTTCTATATAATGTCAATACTACGGTCTGTATTTAAAAGAACTCTTGTATTCGCATATAAAATGTAGGAAACCGTTAGAAGCATCACTAATAGAACAATAACTGAATAATGCTTTCCTTTATCAAAAAGACACGCTAGACTAGCACGTCCGAGAAGGTACATTCATTTCATTTACTAAACATACAATGTTTTTATTTTTTGTATGAACATCAGCATCGCAGTTTTATAGGGGTAATAGTCTGCATGCCGCAAAGCAACCACAATAATTAACCTAAAAGCCCCGTACGGAGCTACTTGCTATCGGGGCACTTTTTACGAGAAACGGGAAGCTATCTTATAGCCTTTCTAGTATTCTTTCACTTCGTCTGGTCATATAATTCTCAGAAAACATCCGGTGCTTATAAAATAAAAAGTCCAGTGTACAAGTTTCTTTAACCAACTCGATGTATGACGTATGTCGCTGCAAGAGCGACATCTAGTGACCACTGATCCAGCGCCAGGCAAATTCGCGTAACGCTACGCTAAAACTCGCATTAAGCACACTAGGTGCAATAGAACATATGCCGGTCAGGCTGACCGTAATTTTGCTGCCCATTTCCATTTTCCGATTGGTCGCATTCAGTAATATTATTAAATCAAATATAGTATTAATGAAAAGACATATAAATGTTAGAGGATTTTAACGTTGCAACGATCGTTTGATAGAGAGAATATGACTTAACAGTTACTTCAGTATCTGGAATTAAATTTAACACGTTGAATGTACAAGTACAGATTTGTTTATCAAGTAGCAAACGCCATCTGACAATCCGCAATATATTTGCCTATGGTTTCTTCCTAATGGAACCAATTATTGTCCGTGACTGCGAAACAATTTCGACGTATTTGTTGAATTTATAAAAGTACAAACATCATTGAGTGGGAACAACTTTTATTTAATATTGAAATACTTTGCATCTTCACAATTAAATACGTGTTAAATGAGTGTGGGAATAATTTTATACGCGAATAATCCCTTTAAAAGAAATCATATAAATCCATTCAAAGAAAAAAACATACAGCTTTAAATGAATGAATATCAGATTATCGCTTAGTAACTATCTCACGTTTGCGGCTGCTGCCTGCCGCTAAGTAATACCTTGAAGGCGAATGAATTGAATTACCGAGCGAGTGGCGGGAACCGTGTGGGAGTGTAAAAGGACACGTGGCTTGACACGACTCTGGATACCTTTGTAGGAAACCATGCACATGTCGAAGTATTAACGATATTATACAGGCGAGTGTTTGAGTGTGTTCGTAATGCTTTAATCCTTCAACGGTTTAACGGATTTGTACGAAATTGTATATACAGCACCTGGAATTTTAGGTTGTTTCTTTCAATAATAAAAGATCGCTTGGCTCGGCTACAATTTCGCCGGAAGTAAAGTGATGCAGTATAAGATGGAACGGGCCTATGAGAGATTTCACATTTTTTTGAATCTTTTAAATTGTACGTCAATAAGTGTATAAATCCATTTTTAAAATTTGGACTTATGCAAATACGATAAGCCAAAGCGCTTTGTAGGCATATTTGGTTTTTCTGCTTTGTAGCGGTGGGATAGCTACACCTATAGCGTAGGTAGAGAAAAGAGTTCACGCGAAATCTTTTGTCCCGCTAAACTTTTAGGTCCCTAATAAAACGGATTTTCGTTAATAAGCATGACCTACACCTAACCTAATGTCTATTTTAATCTTTTATATTTAGAGCTTTGAGGTCCAGACTGGTGTCATTCGATAAAATACCGATACTAAATGCCCTTCAAGTGGTTCGGTTAGCTAAGTAATTTAATATCAAAACCCTATTTACACTAAGCGTTTGATTATCACATACTATTTAAACTCATCTCTTACACAACATATTTTTTCCACAAAAACTTTAAGAAGATCTTTACATGTCATTCATAATAACGGCATCACCACAATCATACCTACGTATCTTCTATATTTATATTATTAAAAAGCTGTCTGTCTGTATTTCATTGATTTATCTACTGAACGGATTTTTGCACGGTTTTTACTGCAAGGTAATACAATTTTTCTGAAAGGTTAAGTTAATAGTGCATTACGGTTTTATGTAAATTGTGTCAAAGAGATCGCGTAGTTGTAAAACAAGTCGCCTGCTGCTTTAGTCGCGTGCGCCGCGTACACCAATGAGATACTCTAATGAAATGTACTAGTGAATTAAAGATCTATAATAATACTATGAAAAAATCTACGACAGAATGTCACTATCTCTTATACCCATAAGAGATAGAGACATACAACTCACAATAACTACTTTTAAGTTTAAAATTTCGATTAAATACACCGATTTCGAGGCGGGCGAAGCCCAAGCAGAGGTTGTTCAAAATAAACAGAAAATTCACTTTAACTCCTAAAATACTTAAAATTTACTTTAAACACCAAAATGAATGGTGTGAAAATATATTTATGAAATAAGATAAAAAGCATTTTAATATTATTTTGGTTAAGTAACAAGGTTCATTTAAATAATCTGCGCAAATATCGCGCTCTTGCTCTTAGCAATTAGAATACTAACACTAATATAATTCATGGTTGCATACACTAACTTTCTAGCTAAGTGATGCGATGAAACGTCGCGGTTGAGGATGAATAAATTGAATTAAACCTGGTGAGCGCGAACTTAGCGTGAATTAGAGAGAAGAGTCACATATCGCTCTACTCTCGAACAGCTTTGTGCTTTGAAACGTAACGCCAGTGACGTGTGGGCGTCGCGTGGGAAGTATTTCTGTATCAATGGAGGATTTAAGCTTCAATTAATAAGGTATTAATTATGATGAAACGCTTTTGAAATAATTAATTTACTGCTTACAAAACGATATCAACAAATATCTGACTACAAAATGGCTTTCTGATACGTTAATACATTGTTTACTTGTATCGTATGTTTGAAATGTGACATTAAATACATTATTTGAAACGTTACATAATTGAATTACAATAATTCGGAAATGTATTAATATTTTTGTGACGCCTAACAATTTTAAACTTGTTAAGTCTATGATATATATAGGAAGTTATAAATAGATATCGACTACAGTCCGAGCACGCATTTTAAAATACTTTGGCCACGTCTCGCGCGGAAACGAAGAGTCCATAGAACGCCTTGTAGTCCAAGGCAGGGTCGAGGGTACCAGACCTCGCGGTCGATCGCCTACGCGGTGGACCGATCAAATAAAATCTGTTGTTGGTGGCCCTCTTCATGAATGCGCCAGGAAGACGGCAAATAGGAAAAAATGGCGAAACATCGTCAAGCAAGCGATAAGCGCCACAACTACGTGACGGCCACGACCGCTCTGCCAAGAGCGTATCGACGGAGAAGAAGAAGAAGATAAATAGATTGCCCTTGAGAGCAAAAAAAACTTTAAAGCGTAACTAAAAAATAAGTCTTAAGTGGTAAATCAATTGCAAACAGTATATCTTAAGTCCAGAAACTGAATAATTATATTGACATTTATTATGGCAAAGAAAAGTGTATGCAAAGACAGCTTGCTTTAATTGCTGACGAGGCTTACGGAATAATAAATGTGAAAAAATAAGGTTTAACATTAAAATTGAAGAAAATAATTTCAATAGAATGGTATACCCATCTTATTATATTAACCGTAAAGATAGTATTTATAAGGAGTGAATTGCAAGGAGTACTAATAAAAAAGTGATTTTAAGAACATATTATAGTTTAGCTATTGGTAGCATTGATAGATAATATAGAATTTATAATGTTAGAGACTATTTATGTAAATTTGCATTTATTGTTGATGGTAAATGACGAATATTAAATTTCATCAATATCGCTCCAGCCGATCAGTTTTGGTAGCGTTAAACGACAGACAGACCGACTTTCGCGTTTGTGATATCATGTATATGTGATAATTTATTTATGCTAATTTTAATTCGCCAAATGTTGCTGTGCACATTCATGTGAGTGTGCTGAATGTAATTACGTTGGTGGTGTGAACTGAGAGAGAAATTAACATTTAACGTAGTTAAGCTAATATCTAAGTACAAGTAAGGGTTTACTAATATAATAAATATAAGCTTTTACTTCTTTCAAAAAGGAAAACTATAGGGAATTTATAACTCGCAACACGCCGGTGCCACATTTTACTTTACTATGACTAGTGAAATATGTTGATTTTATTTGTTTCGATCTTGTTGCTATATTTTCTACGGGAAAGCAATTGATTATTATTAATATATGTCCTTATGTACTTATGTCCCTATGTTGTTTATGTATGCTTAAATCTTCAAAACTACGTAACAGATTTTGATGCAAACGCAGGCTTAACCCTATGAGATTTATCAAAACAATGTACTAAGTATTTATACAACTTGAAAAGGTCTACAGAAAACTCTGCGATGATATATGTCTATCTCATATGGATAACCCAACCCACAATAGCATTTTTTGTCATTTTCTTTTTACAAAAAATAATGCCTTATTTTCGAAGCAATTTTACAATACATTATCCAATTAAGTACCTTAAATACATTGTTGATTTAATATAGATCAATATGGCTCTTTTACATCATGTAATTTAAATAAACATTTTCGAAGATATTACATATTTAAAGTGCAGGGGCGTACAGGTTTTTGTTTTACTTCAAATTTAACGCGTGCGGGCCACGGGCAGAAATGAATAAATCAGAACTACTGGATCGATTTTATTCACTGAGTGACATAGGCTATATATTTTATACCCGTGCGAAGCCGCAGCGGACCGCTAGTTAAAAATATAGATAGCTGATCACGATGTTTTCTTTTACCGAAAAATGCATGATGCATTTGACATATCAAATAGGCCTATAAAATTTTAACCCGTCCAGGATTTACCTCAAAATAGCACGGAACGTGTGATAAATAATAACCCAAATTTGTTCGTATGATTAGATGTAGGTATAATTACCATACGATTAGTTATTTCCTCTGTTATAAAGCCGCGTGAACATGGTGTCTGTATCCACCAGCCTCGCAGTCAGTTTACACAATTATATCTGAAATCGGATAAATTCATATTTATCGCCGATATACGTCCTATATCATATCCAACAAAGTACGCTAATTTCTGTTGACTGCTCTAGGGTTGTTACAACTAAACTTTTTACTCCTTTTATTTTGTTTGTAACTAACAGTTATAAAGAGGAATAAAATAATATTCTAATGTATATTATGAATCAGTGATCGTAAGTAACGTCTGCCGAATTTTTCCAGCACTCCTTAGTAAAACTTTTCTTTTGTGATCTTTATGTCTCCATATCCTAAAAAAGTCTCATTTCTCTTAAGGTATAGCTATCGCCAATCTTAACTTTAAAGTTTCATATACACGGTTTTTTTAAACAACATATTATACACATAACGCATTCTTATAACGTTATACAGTTCTAAGTACTTTTATCGATTTCCTATATAGCTTTCACAATTTCCGAAGAGGACCCCTCGTCTCGTAGGGGTAGAAGGGAAACGTGTACCAAAGCTTATGGTATTACTGATTTAAACAAGAGGAAAAAATAATGGGGAACTACTAATGGAATTCTCATCTCTATAAAGCTTCGGTAGTGAAATATGTTTTATTGCAATACTGGCTGCTATGGTGCTGGAAGAGATGTATTATTTCCAGCGCCAATATAAAGTTTTAAGGTACTTAGTGTAACAAAAATTCTATCAGAACTACATTTTTTCACGATTTTGTTGGAAATTGTAAGAATGTTATTTGGAATATAGAAATCCGCAACGGAGGCCTCTATCCTCCTCTATCCTCAATAGTCCTATATTGAATTCAGCTTGACACATTCGGGAAGTGGCAGCCCTAAATCAAGGAAATTTTATCGCTGACAAACACGGACTTAATTTGGGTTACGTCTATTCAAATAAGATAAAATCTGCGCAATTCAGTCGGCGTGTTTACTCGAAACACATGGAATTTTTCAGATACTCATAGAGTTACGGTCTGAAATCTTCTATTTACCGTCTTTGTCTTAATGTCTAACATATTGCACATTAGTGTAAGAGTGACCGAATTCAAAAGAGTTGTTCTGCAGCAAATTGGAATGAAGCGTAGCGTAGCGCCTACTAAACTCGTAAGTTGAAGAGATCCATAACTTGGATGACCAAGAAAACACTATATAATAGCTTTTTTTTAAAGATTACTAAGGGTTTTTTAGGGGTCATTTGGGTTACAAATTACTAGTAAACTTAATAACCCCTCTGCTAATCTAAATGCTTGTGTTAGGAGTGTGTTCACGTCGGTAGTATAATGAACGGGATTCGAACCTACTTCCGCATCGATCGCAAATCCGTTACCCTAACTATTCGACTTCTGCCGCTTTGTTCGTAGAGGAATTTATGATAGATTTAATATAAGGAACAAATTGTCTAGGTTCTAATACTGGCAATATTAATATTGGGCGGTCGGGTGATCTTCGGGTATTTCTGTCTGTCCGTATCGCAAGATGTTCGCGGGCCTCGATACAATATTTGCAGTATTTTCGTTATTGGTTTGCTCATTTTGTTCTATCATTTTTTGGTATTTGGTAGAGAAAAGGCTTATTTTTTCATGTGTAAATAGGAATCTTTTCCTAATCCATGTCCTTTGCTAATCTCATTTGTTACCGACTCAATTTTTTGTAAAAATATTTAACTAATTTATGAAGGATAATACCTTAATTACGTAAATAATTCTCTTCTCTCTAGTCGTTGCTTCATTACTGAATATCGTGGTCCCGGCTAGATTTTATCCTAGAGTGGATGACTTGCTTTACCGGCTCATATTAGTGGCCATTGGTTCTACCTCATAAAATTTGCAGAAGTTGCAGGACTGATGCAGTTTGGCAGACCACCTAGTTAGTGAGCGGCCTCTAGGTTTTTGCCTTCAGTATTGCCGGTAACTTCAAGGTATCATTCACATATGATGAGTACTAAGTGCTTAAGTAGGCGCTTATAACGCCTAGCTGAACGGCAAACGTTTTGCGATACAAATTATTGCTGCTCCTCTCCAATTCATCTTAGCTTTATATAGTCTATAACCTTCCTTGATAAATGGACAATCTTACACTCAAAGAATTTTTCAAATCGATGCAGAAGTTCCTGAGATTAGCGCGCACAAACAAACAAACTCGTCAGCTTTATATATTAGGATAGATACAGATGGAGGAGGAGGAACTGTCTTCTAGGCCTAATCTAAGGTCTAATCTTCTTCTCTTGCAGTGTATGACATTACGAATACACCCACCATTAATTACTATTCAGTGCTTCTCAAGCAATAACAAATAGCAGGCACTTTAGGCACCATTAATACACCTTGTTACCTTTCGTTCTATTTGTGTGTATTCTATTCGGAGCAAACAATCTACTACTAATAAGTAGTAGATTGTTTGCTCCGGTCTCATTTCGTGTAAATGAAGAATACTGAAATATGGCGCCAATATTTCTAGGGCACTAACGACTGGAGTTATCTTACGGCTGACAATATTCATTACCGTAACGAGCACAACAACTGTTCGCGTCAGCCGAGTAACTGTCTGTGATGTTTCTTATTAATGGATCGCAAAGGAGAAAATATATATTTATTAATCATTAAAGAATAAGTCCAAATAAGTATGTCCTATTTATATAATAAGGTCTCTTAGGGTTTAAGCGATCTGTAATATTAGAGGGTGTATTCATATATATTAATTTATTTTGTAAAAGTAAATCTGTTAATTTTAAATGTTTTTTGACAAATATAAAGCGCTCTCAGCCACTCCTCCAAGCACGAGCACCTCATTATACCCTAGGGGTGTGGGGGGTATTTAAAGGCAAGTTTTGATTTACGACGCGTCGCTCTATAACACGCTCGAGAATGCTGTGTCACTATGACTGATGGAGGCCACCTTTTTGTTTCAGTCACGCATAATTTATCTTCGTATAAAAGACGTGTTTCTGAATTAATTAAACTCGGCGTGTCAATGGGAATCAATACCGCAGTGTTGCTGTCCGATATAGGTCTCTGTAGAGACCTTAGGCTTTTTACAGCCGGTGTTGTAGCTTAACTTGTTAGCTTACTAGTTGACGACATCTAACTTCATTATCTCATTTATATCAACTAAGATCTATTCTCACGCTTGAAACCAAAGTTCATTTGTGATAATCATATTATTTTTGTATTTTTAGTTAATTTTTCATTTACATCCTTCTGCTCTTAACCCAACAACCCTTCGGCACAACATGTTTTAAACATTTTGTTACATGTTTTGGCTAGTTGTTTTACGATCGGCTGCCTGCCTGAAGTCAACTCACCTTAGTCGAATCTAACGACACCTCGGTAATAAATGAGGGTGGCCATGGTCTTATTCAGCCGGATACCAATATGCGTGACCGAGAATAAATAGCTAAATAAAAGGGTAACTCAAAGAAACCACGATTTGACGATGGTTTGTAATGTAGATGCTTTTAAATGATTGGACTGTTACAAGTCGGTAACCAGAGCATCAGGTTAGCAGTTAATTTAATCGCAATCGGGTAGGTTACTTTGGTAAAGATAATGATAAAGGGACAAAGTTTCCCAGGAACAAAAGTTTCCTCTCACCTCAGCAAATTAACACATGTCCGTTAGAAGATATTTACTCTTAATCATAAAATCAAAGTTTTATGAATAACTAGCGGCCTACCCTGCTTCGCACGGGTATAAAATATATAGCCTATGTCACTCAGTGAAAAAAATGATTAAAATCGATCCAGTAGTTTTAATTTTAGGTATTCATTAGTGCCCGTGGCCCGCACGCGTTAAATTTGAAGAAAAACATTTCCCCTCTCCCTATACCAAGAATATTTCCTGCTATATCTAATATCTAAATTCATATACTACATATTTACATTTTTCCCTATATATTTACACTCTATCTATTAAAAAACCGCATCAAAATCTGTTGCGTAGTTTTAAAGATTTAAGCATACATAGGGATATAGGGACAAACAAAGAATGTGACTTTGTTTTATACTATGTAGTGATAATCCTTATAGCATGAATCAGTATTCACGCGCGATGGCTTATTATTAGCGTATTTCATGTATAACTTTGGTGTTTCTATACCGATTTCAATGATTCTTTTTTTATACAGTGGTTAATACTATTCACTTTTTTATTTAGGGATGACTGAGAGTGATATAAACGTAGGAGTAGACAAATATAACCAGAAAGCTTCGAACTGCTAAGCTATCGGGAGTTACACGTGTTATTGTGAGTCAACCATAAAAGATAGACATATGCTGTTGTAGGATATTTTTTATATAATTTAAAGGAGAACATTTCTGTCATACATGCTTTCTGTGTAGCTTTAACCATCAAGGTTGCACACGCGACGGAAGCAAAAAAAATGGAGTAATTTCTCACGTTTTCCCGACATTTCCGTTCACTGCTCTGCTCCTATTGATTGTAGCGTGATGAAAAGTATACTATAACCAGCTCAGGAGTATGAAAAAAAATTGTACCGAGTTTCGTTAAAATCCGTCGAGCAGTTTTTGTTTCTATAACGGTTATACAGACAGACAGACAGACAGACAGACAGACAGACAAAAATTTTACTGATTGCATTTTTGGCATCAGTATCGAACCCTAATCACCCCCTGATAGTTATTTTGGAAATATATTCCAGTTACAGAATTGACCTTTCTACAGATTTATTATAAGTATAGATTACACGATGTTTGCGTTTGACTCAAAATTCATTGATATTCAAATTCATTAATTATTCATTAATACAATGAATAATTAATAACCCTTAATTTGACGGGATGCAGGTGTAGTGATTCGTAAATCAATTCTCATATATTTAAAATTATGCCATGTTTTCATCATGTATTTTATTTATATTATTATCATAAGTCATGATCCCAAACAAGGATTGGATGCTCCAGGCTTTAATGGGTTTTTATAAAAAACTATCATGATTGTTGGACATATAATATGTCTTTCTATCACGTTATAATGTTTCCAGGCATGTTTGGGTAGGAATGTAAAAGAAAATGAAAATATTTTTTATATGTAAATGCTAGCTGACCGCTCTTTATGAATAACTTTATTTAAAAAAACTTATTGATAGAAAAAATACACAATTATTGTAAAAAATGTTCACAAATTAACATGATATCTACAACTATTTAATAAAATGTATTTTGTCGCAGTCCAAATTCGTATTTCAAATCGGTTTGTTAAAAAGAATAAAATAAAAATGTTATTCAATCTTAGTCATAATTCAATCGATTGGAATCGCTATCGGGACTCGTATTTGCAATTGAAATTGCAGAAATCAAAACGAGTTGTAAATTTGCCAAGATAGCGAGGCGTTCCTTTATTTTTTAGCGTTGGACGTTGAACGTTTTTTCCTCTATTTACAATTTCTCGAATATTTTCTTCCAAGAATCTTCACTTATATAATTAGATTTGCATCGAATATAATTTAGAAAAAGGAATGCTTTTGCCAAATGTTCTGTTATGGTCATAAAGCGACAACACTGTCTTTCCGAACTTAAATCTTTATTTTCTTATTTGTAATAATATCTTGATCGTTACAATAACTCCACTGGATTCCAGATTTTAACGCATTGCAAAATATTTTGATTTTGCAATTTAGCAATGTTTATTAATGTACAAACTTAAGTTAATAATTACATACGACATATTTCCATTAACTTATTTACTGCCTCATACATCATTGTTCTGTTACTATTGCATTATTGATGAATTCAATTAGCATATTGATTTAGAGTATTAGTACAGCGATAATTAAACTCTACCCCAAATAATCAAACATTATTTCCAAAAATACGACGAATAGTTTGGCGACCGTAAAATTTGTAACAAATTGTCATCATCATCTTCCTGCCCTAATCCCACTCTAAGTGGGGTCGGCACAACATGTTATAAACATGCTATCACATGATTTGACTGACTGACTGGTTTTTACGACCGGCTGCCTGCCTGACGTCAATTTACCTCAGTGGTATTTTACGACACCTCGGTAAGAAAGAGAGTGGTCTATTCTACTAAACCAGATACCACACGTTGGTTCAACTTACCTTAGGCACCTTTTACGTCACCTCGGTAAGAAATGGGGGTGGTCTATTCTACTCAGCCGGATGCCACACGGCTATTGTAACAAA
Source organism: Morpho helenor (assembly GCA_029227775.1). NCBI lineage: Eukaryota > Metazoa > Arthropoda > Insecta > Lepidoptera > Nymphalidae > Morpho > Morpho helenor. The sequence goes on from JARGCU010000017.1 coordinate 231,948, forward strand.
TTGTCGTTTACCGTTTATTTGTTCAAAATAATTATTGATAGAAGCATATATAAAATTACGTACGACACGTACAAAGAAACTAATGTAAAAATATTCCATTTTCAATACTCTACATACAGTTATTTAATTTACTGAAAGGATATCGGAAAGTAGAGTGAGCAAACAAAGTAATTACTTATATTTGAAGTGGTGAGTATTGCAGAGCGGCCATACTGCAACAATAAGTTCAGGTCACAGCGGACTTTATTATAACTGCAAACTGTAACTTCAAATACTTGCGACGGTACCTTTAAGTTAACTACGAGTACTTGAAGGCTTTCTTCCATTATACTGCAAGTTTGTCACGCTATTATTGATATAACAACAAAGGTTTGAACTGCAATGCTACCAATATATTGTACTTAAACGGATTGCAGACCAAGACCAAGAGCTAAGCTAAGTTAGTTTAGTTTAGCTCGAGTAGCTGACGCAGTTTTTCATACCTATGTGCAGACTACAAACTATGCATACTAAGCTATGTGAACTAACCAAAATATGCGAAGCTAAGTTAGTTGTGTATGCTATTGCGCAGCTATACGAACCAAGCAAAGCTAAACTCTTCTTGCTTACCCCGCACTTCTTGCGCCCGTCTATATACTAAGCTGTGGTTCAGTTCTTGGTGTGCGCGGGACATATTTTTATTTTATCTTTGCTTAGCTAAGCTAGGCTAACGTAGTTTAGTTTCGGAGTAGCTTAGCTTTCGGTTTGAAACCTGCAACTACAATAATTATAGTGCTCTATTTTTGATGTTCAATAAAGAGTATTCTATTCTACGTGCAAGCAAATTATCGGAGCGGAAATAACAGTAGGTCAATTTGATCGGTTAATTATCATTGAAACCTACGTTCGGACTGTCGAGAACAGCACTTGGTGAAGACGAGCGAGGGTGGTGGGTGGAAAGTGGGCTAGCTTACCGCCCAGCCTCACGCAGATATGACTTAACCCGTTCATCTGAGTAGCAATTTGCAAACACTTGTAAAGAAAATCCAAATTATTCTTTTTATGTAGTGTTTATGCGTAATAAACTCTGCTACTGATTGTCCTAAAAATCCCTCTTATCGAGAGAGATAATTAAGAAACTCGGTTTACTCTTTCATAAAAGATAACTTATAACTAGTTATATTTTACCATAGCTATGTATATATATGTGAAAGCTCTAAGAATACTAAAATCGTTTTAGCTTCTTTTTATTTGTTACTAGCTGTGCTTGTTGCTCCGCCCGGGTTTAAATCTGTGTAATAAATCCAAAATTTGAATATAAAAGTAGCTATTGTTAGGTAACCATAAGAGATAGAGACATACTATTGCGAACTTTTCTATAGTATCCAACAATTCTCTACTACATTATTTTGTTGTATCTCTGCTTGTTTACGCCGCGTACGGCGCACGCGATTAAAGCTCTTAGCAGGCAAGTAATTCAGAACAACGCGGCCTCTTTCTTATTAGATTATTAGATGCTTTGGCGTCTACATAATATTGATATTTCTTAAACACGTGAGATTTCTCTTATCTTGTTATACTGTATTGTACACATATATACGATAATATTATGTTGTAGGTATTGAGCGCTTTTACTTAAAGAAATGAAATGAATATTTCAATGAATAATTCTATTATTTGCTCCTTATTGTCCACCCACTTTCAGAATAGAATATAAAGCGAGGTGCGGAGGAATCCTGAATGCAGTATTAATAATATGCAAAGTAAAACTGATCGTTTATGGTAAGGTGATGCTATTTTGTGTATAAGCATAATGATGGAAATTAAGTGAGGATTAAATGTACTAACTATAGATAGAGAGAACAGGCAACGCGTAGCTGTGGCTCAACAGCTAAAAAAACTTACCCCGATAGCCATCAAACTTTAGATGATCATCCGCTGGGTCATTCTAAAGATTGTCCTATAATTTAAATAAAATCGGTCCCGCCGTTTCGGTTTCTATAAGACACACACAGACAAAATCCATTTTTATGTATTATAAATGCGAAAGTCTGTAACGCCTTCACGGTTAATCCCCTAGGCTAATATTGATGTAATTTAGCACAATTAGAACACTAATGTAACATAAAGGACAAAAAATCTATATATTTTCGAGAACATTTAACACATTTTGTATTTCTATAACAGTGAAAATAACACATTATGCATTTTGTATTTGATTTGTATCAGGGTATATAAGCGCTTATGTTGACGCAAAGAAAGTTGCGGATATTTTAGTGATTATTAAAAGTGTTGATATTTTGAGTTAAGTAGCTTTGAAATATTATTCGAAGGCATATATTCCTTTTAAATTTTTCCATAATTTCCTTTAATAATGATTTATTGGTAACTTTTAAATAGGTTCAATGACAAATCGCAGCTTATCACGAGTCGATAAAGCCGCCCACTTGTCCTCTAATTAAAAACACGTGTATATCTAATCTGCTGCCAAATTACACAAACATGGCCGGCTATTGTAACTCACACCGCACGATCGTGTAGCCGAAATGTGAATCAAATCTATCGATTTAGATACTACTTTGTAGGATAATATGTAAGTCACATTCGGATTTGAATCCATGTTAGTATGATACTAATTTAAAAAGCTGATATAGCCCAGCGGTGAGACGGTGCGACTCTTTCGAGGGGTCACGGTTTTAAACTTTATTTATTTTTCTGTTAAAACTTATGTGTCTAATTGATTATTGCAATTTATCGCACGCTTTTCGGTGACGGAAAACATCGTGAAGAAACGCGCATGTCTTGAGAGAATTCTAGGGTTGTATATTCTAGGGTTCTAGGAATGTAACCTACCTATCCGCATTGGAGCAGCCTGGTAGGTTTTAGCTCCAATTCTTCGCTTCAAAAAACAGAGATATAAGGCCTATGCCTACAGTAGGATAGTAATAGGCCGTTACTTTATTTTTTTTACTTTAGTATGATAAACCCAGTAACTGTCTATTTGTCTGTCCATGTACGATTTCATGGCCAATCCGTAGTGATCAAATTTAATACAATTTAAGACTGTATACTATTTGCCCGTAGTTGCGTGCAGCTCTCTGCTTATTGCAAATGCTGTTTTAAAATGCAGGCATCTCATTTTTCAATTTTTTTTCTGTATTCTGTATGTAAGAAAGTGAGTGACATGCAAACTTGCTACCAACACTACCAACCGTTCCCTTTAGTTTCCATTTAAGAGAGATAATGAAACCAATCATCATGTATTTGAGTTTGATGTCTTTTCTTAGCAATTAAATCAAATTCTATTATTAAATTCTTAGCAAATAAATCAATTAAATTAATAACAATTAAATCAAAAACAATTTCGAATTTCAGTCGTCCCTCAAATATAGACGCTTTTCTTCCATCGATAGATTAAAAGTCTACTAAGCCATTTGAAGTGATAGAAAGTACGCGGACAATCGCAAAGACAGCACTGTCACCATAATTTATGGGGCTATAAACAACTGATGGCTCGTGTCACATTCGACGTCGACAGCGCGTCGCTCGTGTTTATTTCGCAAATATCATTGACGACGTGGTCCAACAATGTGTACATTGTTATCATTTCATAGTTACTTCTTAAAGATAATGGTCTCATAAAATGGGTATAGCTTTGTAATAAATTGAAGCTTATATATCTGGATCTTCTCGGTGGATATATTTCGGTCCAGTTAGTTTAGTTGGCCACTAACAGAACCGAATTAGTATGATTGGTTCAATTTGTCTGGATATCTAATTATTCACCTTGGCATTACTAAATTGTTTAATAGAATTTATACAAATTCTAGATTAATTTGACCCTCAATTAGGTTTATAGTTAGCAAAATTGTTACGCTTCATACATTGATTTTATTTTATTTAGATCCCTTGAGCTAAATCATTTTTTGCCCTTATGCCAATCTAAGTGGGGTCGGCATAACATGTTTTAAACATGTTATTTCATTGGTAATTTCAGTGGTCTATTCTATTCAGCCGGATACCACAAGGCGGGTCGACTTACCTTAGTCGCCATTTACGACACCTCGACAAGAATTGAAAATGGTCTATTCTACTCAGGCGGTTACCACACGGCGGGTTGACTAATCTTAGTCGCCTTTTGAGACACCTCGGTAAGAAATGAGGGTGGTCTATTCTAGGCCGGACACCACATAGCGGGTCAACTTATCTTAGTCGCCTTATACGACACATCGATAATAAATATGCATTGTAAATTTTTTTTCAAGGAAACAATCCAAGGTGAATAAATTCCATCGTTTAGACTTAACTCTCAATAATTTGCTTTTTTATTTTCAAGGATGGTATCAAAAAACATAAATGTGTTGACAACGAGTGTAATTTTCGACAATAGCCCAATAAATGTAGTGCTCGGGATATCGTAATAGATGCTAAATGACATTATCGTTGCATCCGACAACAGGCGCGCGTTTGTTAGCGAAAGCGGTAATTACAGCGGCCAATTGGCGCCATAATTGCATTTCCGATATCCGTCTGACTATTACACTACTAGGTACTAGAAAAATGTATAAAATGGTTTTATCTGGACTATTCTACTCTGCCGGATACCACACGGCATAATTTCCTTAAATCTAAATCACGTAGAACATAATCGAGGTTGTTTTAACGTTTATGCTTGACGCACACGCTCAATCAATCACGGGTACAGCTTGTACAGAGAATTTCGATGAATTATTAAAATTAATTCGAAATAAAAATCAAGGCAAAAAATGTTAAAGGGTAGTGATATTGAAAAAGTTTGATTTATTAATAAACAGTTTGTATTGAAATAGGATAGTCCTAAAGATGAAAATAGAATTATGTTCTGGAGGGTTGCTGCTATCGACAGTTCGCGGTCATAGTTTGTTAGCGCGGGCGGTAATTGCGATGCTGATATCACAACCAGGGACGGCTCAGTAGTCGGTGGTGGTGAACGGGTGGAGTGGTAAACACTCGTAACGGCTTAAGTGGTTTGATTAATGTTTTGTTTTATATTTAATACACAGTTTTACAGGGTTTCATTTAGCTTCTATAATACTAAACAATGATAATATTATGTACCTATAAATCGCCAAAAAAATTGTATTGGAAACAAACACTTGTCCTTTATAAATTGACTTTATTCTGTTCGCTCACTTAAGGTCTTTCGTGCTTGCACGCTTTCATCTAACTGCCCATTACTTCGATTAATACTAAATAATTATAATATTATGTACCTATAAATCGCCAAAAAATAATATTGGAATCAAACACTTGTCCTTTATAAATTGACTTTATTCTGTTTGCTCACTTAAGGTTTGTTTCGTCTAATTGCCCAAATCTTTCAAAGCCGCCATCTTAGGCATTCTCACTTGACCGGAAACGGAAGCGCATGCGACCACAACAGATTCACAATAATTGTGCCCTATTCAATTCTAACACCTTTTACATAATTATAACAATAACATTATTATCACAGTCAACGAATTACATTAATATAACAATGAACCAAACACACAAATATTATTAACTCAATTGATTTACGATACAATACATTTATCGCCCCCGAAAGTTATTCCAATGGCGCTAGTAGCCAAATATTGTTCTTATAATTGTAGATATATGCATTACATTAAGGGATTGCTAAATGTAGAGTGAAATTTCCGTATTCATACCTGATATATGCAGGATTATAAAAAAATACATGCTCTGCAAACTACCTCCACGTATGGTGACCCTGTAATATGGTTAAGGCAGCATATTAGAAATAAATGATTAAGTTTTATCTTGTATCATCTATTCATTAAATCATATCCTATCTTCTAGATCGACATTAATAAGTTTACTGTAAGTAACATCTAGTATAAGTATTTTCATCTCAATCATTTGAACCCGCTAAGGAAATGAAGCCCATACTTTACATTATGTGTCTTTGATGTCAATATTGTCTTTTACATGTTTTTCAAAATCTGTCCGAACTAAATGCTACTCCTACTCTATTACCCATAAAACTCTTTTTTCAAAAATTTCTGTCCCTTCTTTGTTCCGAATTGGAACCCTTTTTTTCGATCTTCATATTATTCTATTTTTTTGACTATTTTAAAGAACCCATGAAGATGCTCGATTTTATTCCAGTTCCGAAATCAAGATACATTATTACAAGTTTTTATCCGTTTTAACACCTCGGTTGATTGCCTCTTCAGGTGACAAGAGGGCTGGCTCCTTTTTCGCACAAAGAATCAGCTTAGCGATTCAGCGCGGAAACGCTGCCAGCATTCTTGGACCATTCCACGTGGGCATGATTTGTATAATCCTAGCGTGTAAGTAATTTAAGATAGATATAACTTGTACATTTTTGCTGTAAATAAATAAGTTGAGTCATTAAAAAAAAAGATACATTTAATATCAACTAAGAAATCATTATCGGAACAGAAGTCTGCGTAGATAGTGCTAGTACTTCGTAATGTGTTTAAGGAATACAGACAACAATTCCAAACTCAATTTACTTTGAACTTTTGCTGAAGCAACGATCGTGTAAAACGAGCACATTAGCATATAAATGTCCCGGTATTTTGCTAATCTCCGGGTACGATAGCGACGCAGACCAAAATCGGATGCATGCAGTCTAGTCTGAATTAACTATTTCAACCTGAACTTGTCTGAGGTTCTTTTTGTATTTCAAAGGAGAACCATACGAGCTATTTACAATTTAGTAACGCATACTTCTCTTCTAGAGAAGTTCAAGGTAGTGTTCTTACTTTAGTTTCACAATATGGTATTATAACAATATGCATGCATCTGTCCATAAAAATATGCAGCATTGCAAAAAAATTGTCGACTGACTAAAGCGAAAACATATACGCTTGCAAATCCAGCTTTGCGCCAAAGTACGTACGACTAAATTAGCATGCGGGATTTGGTAAACGGTCCAATAATAAGATTCTATATAATAAATTATAAATTTGCTACCACAGTTATTTAAAATAACTATTAATAGATGCTTATACAGACAGTTTATTACAATAAATATATTGAATTATAAAAATAAAGAATCATTTAAGAATTTATTTGACTCCACGTTCCTAACTCCGAATTATGCAGATTTCCTTATACAAGATAGAGAATATTTATTTTAGTGTCAGCCCAGTGTCGAGCATATACTTAAGGATATAGTAATTAGTTCCACCTCCACCAATTATTTTTCCTTCGAACGCGCATAAAAAATGGATCGAGAAACATTAATCTGTTTGTATAAGTCATAAAAAGGTTTTACTCTATCAATGCAAATCCGCAAATTATGAGTAAGCGATGTGATGAAAAAACATCACTTCTGTAGAGGTCTCATTCTGTCAATTCAGAGTAGTCTCAATCTGCCTCATTACGTGTCAGGGTGCCTTATTACACGGGGAAGTAATTGAGATTTCGATAACACATTCCGCCGAACCTGACCTGCGCGCGCTGGTTTGGGGTAATATTTTGGTGGTTGCCTAATCTGGGTCGATTATCCAATATGCTTTCAGCGTTCGAATTTTCGCCACTTGAATTTCGCTTTAGTTCAAGTAGTTACCTCGAAGTTATGGTTTATCGAGGTAAGCTAAAGTTCCTAAAAAATTGTAAGTTTTTTATTCGTTCAATAAAGAAGTTATTTCCACAAACAAAGATTTTCAGTAGGTGTAATATTATTATATTTGATGGCGACGATGAGATAACTTTTGTAACTTAAAATAATCTTCCACCTTTGGGATTTTAGAGATCGTGGTTTCAAACCCCGCGTAGTGTCATAGTGTAATCAGACAGTCGTAGTGTAATCAGACAGTTATTTATTTTATCAATTTATTATGCGCCTTTCGGTGAAAGATAATATATCTGTTCTTTCAGAAGTGAGATAGAACTGAGCTCCAAACTTCTCTTCAGGTCAGTCAGGGTCAGTTGTGGGATAAGATGCTGACTGATATGAGAGTTTTGTGCCGCTAATCTCAGTATATTTTATCTGGTAACAAAACATGGTAACATCGAATCGTAACATTGCAACTACTCAGTATCCAGTCTTGTTGGTCTGTTTACAAGGTGGTTCGGCGGCCAACCATGACTTGGGTGAAAATCATTTTGTCCACCTTAAAAGATTAATTTTACAGGTGGAGATATTTTTCACGTAAAGTCGAACCTACCTACACATTAACTTTAACTCGCAGTAATATAAAAGGCATTTCGCTTTATGAATTCCACGGTGATTTCTATTTGATATATTCAAGTATTCAAACCGGGACAAGGAACTGCATAAACTGCATTCATCGAAGGTACATAAATATACGTCCGCATTCACGAGAATATCTTGAACGATATTTCCGTTTTCATGCTCTCAGGAGCACTTCAGCAGGCTGACAGCTGGATATTGCGCGGCGCATCGTTTCCTTTTTCGCAATTTTATATGGCAAAAAAAGGCATGACAAGGTGAAGAACTGAGTGAAGAATTTTCATTACTTTCTGCAATATGCATGAGTAGGTCGCAGTTCCAGTGATATCATTTTACTTTAAATTTAAATTCAACATATTCGTTCCTCCATTAAACTTTTGAACAAGTACTTTTGTATCGTCAACTCGAGACGAGTTGATTTTTTCAAAAAATATTTTTTATAATTAATTTGTCATTGCTTCGTTGTAGAATAACAAAATACACACTTCTTTATCATTCATGCATTCCTCAATAGTGTAATTGGGTTTCCGTATCCTTGTCCTTTTAATAGTTAATTTCAATCACTGTAATGGCAAAGTTTAATGTTTATACAATATATGTTTGTAAACTGAATTAATAATTGAATAATTATAAAATGAATATTAACTGAAAAAATTATTATAATTTATTAAATGAAATTTTATTACACTTGCAATATGGTTATCTTTTTGTAAATATTTATCACAATATTGAAAATAAGTCTTGATAAAATATATAATAATATGTAAATTTTGTCATACTTTTAATAACATTGTTAAATTAATATTTAGTTAGGTAGGTTTTATAATGTAAATAATTAAAATAAGGCAGAATGTTTAATTTGGAAGTCACATCCAGATATGTCTTAAACTATGATTCCAATGAAGTTACCTGTAAATATTAAAAGAAACATGCCTCCGAGTAAATTGATAGTCTCCTTGCGGTCAGACAAATGTCCTCATCAGTGTTTGTTTCATTTCGTTCAGCCAGTGAATCTTACTTAGATTTACTGGCTGAACGTCCAGATTCAAATTTATATTAAAATATTATATATTTTGGAACTGTGAAAGTTCTTTTTATTATCTAAATCAAGTGAGTGTCGAAAGGAATTTCCTATTTACAGAATGCTATGTATAGACACGGACGATTTACTACTTTACGATCGATCGCTTGTAAATGTAAATCTAGGGGCACAGAAAAATTGCTTTCGCTATGCAAAATAAACAATAGCTCTGTTTATATTGTTTCCATGGCGTACTGCTCGGTATATAAGTATGTTTATTATTTTAATTGACCAATAACAGATGGCCGTAACTTTGTCGACGTAGTGGCGACCATTCGCTTCACAGTATATTTTTAGAAATTTAATTTTCGTACATAAAAATATGAAGAATTACAAAATTATGTGATGTGTATAATAGACAAAGTAGGAACCGACATAAGCTTGCGGCTCCTGCTACATAAATCGTTTGTGGGTTTTGGTATAAGATTCTATAATAAAATTCCGCAATAAATTTTAGCTTTGCCATTACACCAGTTTAATAGATTTTTACACCACTTTAATAGATTGAGATTAGAGACAACAGAACATTACACCAGTTTAATAGATTGAGATTACAGACAGTTTAAAAGAGGCTGATCCAGAAAGCCTACTATACTGTTGAAGATTACTTAGAAGATAAGAATGTGTGGATATAGCTCGCTTAGACCCTGTACAAGACAGTAATGACTAAATGTAACTAGTCATAAGAATTATACTTTTGAAAAACCGCCGAGTTTCTTGCTGGCTCTTCTCGGTAGGAACAGCTTTCCGAACCAGCAGTAGAGTTGAAGATTCAAAAGCACTTGTTTACAAGTTTATTTGAATAAAGAATATTTTGAATTTGAATTGGAATTTGAATCTGTTGTTCGCAGTATATCGTGTGCTTTAGTTCGAAATTGAGTAAATTCAAATTCTCAGAAATTTTATTTTAGTGACCTTTTACGAGCTACTTTGCATCGTAAAGGGTAATAAAATTTTGCAGCGTTATTCTTATGATATTTTATAGAATGTTCAACTGGATCAAGAAAACTGGAGATTGACAGTTTCTTAAAATAATATTTACAACCAAACTGTCACTGTCATTTTGGATATCGTATCGCTGCACAAGCGAAAGAAACGATAGCGGTTCCAATGAAAAATATATACAATTATTTTGCTATAATCTGATTTAAGAAAATCAATGTTAAATGTAGGAATGCCGTGTGGTATCCGGCTAAGTAGAATAGTACCACCCTCATTTCTTACCGAGGTGTCGTAAAAGGTGACTAAGGTAAGTCGACCCGCCGTGTGGTATCCGGTTGCGTAGAATAGACCACCCTCATTTCTTACCGAGGTGTCGTAAAATACGACTAAGATAAGTTGACGTCAGGCAGGCGGCCGGTCGTAAAAATACAGCCAAATCATGTGACAGCATGTTTATAACATGTGGGATAAGGGCAGGAGGATATATAATGTTAAACGTAGGAAGTCAAGATGGTGGAAGAGTATCTCACACTGATACTTATGTTTCACTTAGTAGAACTAACTATATCTATTATAAATATGTCAAGATTTTTTCGAAAGAAAGAAGAAGAGTCAAAGTAAAGTGTGTAAATTTAAAAAAAGGTTCTATATATAAAAAGGTATTGTAAGAAAGTTTTATTTATTTCAGTTTCAGTGTATTGGATAAATTTAACTGAGCTATTTTATTTTAAATTGCATGTACGTCATACAGGCTATATACTACAGGTAAGTAAACTATTCAATTCAATTCAAAATATTCTTTATTCAAATAAACTTGTAAACAAGTGCTTTTGAATCGTCAACTCTACTACTGGTTCAGAAAGCTGTTCCTACCGAGAAGAGCCAGCAAGAAACTCGGCGGTTGCTCTTTTAAAAATATAATTCTTAATACTATTTACATTAAATCGTTACTGTCTTGTACAGGTTCAAAGAGAACTATATCCACACATTCTTATCTTCCAAATAATCTTCAAGAGTATAGTAGGCTTTCTGTATCAGCCTCTTTTTAACAGTGTTTTTAAACTGATGTAATGGCAAAGCTGAAATTGATTGCGGAATTTTATTATAGAATCTTATACCAAAACCCACAAACGAATTACGTACTTTTGCAAGGCGCAAAGCAGGAGCCGCAAGCTTATGTCGGTTCCTGCTTTGTCTATTGTATACATCACCTATCGTTTTATAATTCTTTATATTTTTATGTACATAAATTAGATTGCTTAAAATATACTGTGAAGCAAATGTAAGAATACCTGTTTCCTTAAACTTCTCTCGCAGGGAATCACGCGGTCTTAAATTATAAATGTCACGTATAGCTCTTTTTTGTAAAACAAAAATTTTTTCACTATTACGGGTAAAAGCTAGTAGGTATAATATAAATTTTCGTGATATTGCATCCGATTCCCACTTTATTTGTTTTCGCAGTAATTATAATCCTATTGACCTAAATCCCGGCCCCATACGCTGTCTGTACACTTAATGACATTGTGTACACGCCATTGATATCAGTTATTGATTTGCGCTCAGCTTCGTGATTTATCGATGTGCACACTACACGGATAATGACTGAGATTGGTCAAATAGAAATCCTGTCGTATGTAGATTCGTAGATGACGTTCTCAGGTGGTTTTATGAGTCTTAATATTGTTGCCGTTATTGGTGAATTAGTAAAGAGCTTATGAATAAGAGTCCCGTATGAGCTTGAAATTAGTCGTGAGTATAGCCGGTTTCTTTACATTAATTATGAATATTACTAACGATAGTTTATATTAAAAAATATTGGTGAAATTTTCATATTTAATATTTTGAATCTTTAATATTTAAATGGGCTGATGTTGTATACATATATTTTTCAGAAACGGCTTCAACGATTTTAATGAAATTCAGCATGTAGAAAATTTCGGGGGTGGGGGGGATTGATCTAAAATAAAAATAGATTCAAAAGCTTAAATTTACAAATTGTCAAGTTGTAATAGCGCAATAGTAAACGGGCGGATTGAGTATGTGAAAATTGTCATGTGTCCCACATGTCACCGACCCTTTCTTTCTTTTTTATTGCTTTTTTCTTATATAATTTAAATAACGGTCACCTAACCACTAAAATATTAAATGAGAATTATGCAGTTATATTTTTGAATATGTAAATAATGAAGACATTCATTATACCTAATATGCTAAACTACACTCAAAACCGTGTTTACCATACCATGGTTACTTAATCATATAGCCATTTTGTCACTGAGTTAGTCGTTGATATTGATGTGGCAACCAACATTCAGACGAATAATGCCTTAAAATTTAAATGTTTAGAGCGTAAAAGTGGCGTTACAACCCTGAAAAATACGAGATGGAGCCTTAAATATATATAGAGCAAAAATTAGGGTAAAGTATCCTGTAAAGTTTAACCAAAATTACAAATTTACAACGCTGTTAAAGCGGTTAAAGTGTATTTAGAGATTGGCGTAAACGAGCTAGGGATTTATTAATAAAAAATATATTTTAAATTGCATATTTTTGTAATTAATTCCATTCCAGATAAATTGGATTCTAGATATGTAACAGATACATCGTAAAACTTAATTTCAGATCGCAATTAATTGACTTTTATCTTAATATGGGATCATAACAATAAATTTATTAGTCAATAGTCGATAAACCTAAAATTGTATTAGCTGAATTAGCGCGCAGCAATAACGTCACTATTTCATAATAGGAGGTAAGACATAAAAAACAATGTAAGTAAATGTATTGATAGAAAATGGAATAATTATGATGATGAGGGTGATACAAAAACAAATTCCGATTCCTTTATTTTTAAGTTGTTTCGAAGTTTTTTTGTCGAAGTGCGTCTAATTATACTGAAGATTGGATTACAAGATTACAAGAAAGTCTTTTAGACCTCCTATCCATACTAATATTATAAATGTAAAAATTTGTCTGTCTTGGTGAGACAGTAGGCACACTCGAATCGTTTTATTAAATTTTGTCTCATTGTCTTTTGTTTTATTTTTTAATTCGTAGATAATAAGTTACCAACATAGTTATAAGTCTGTTACTAACACTATGAGCCCTTTTTGCTTCGAAAATAAATACATTTCATTTCATTCATTTCATTAAACTTAGACGTTAATTACATAACACTATCAATACTCTGCAGATATTAATAGTGGATATGAACGGGGGCGGTTCATTAGCTCGATAGTTCCCAGCACTCGCAAGAGAGTGTGGTCGCACCAAGTGGGCTTAATTTATTACTATTGCTTTCGCAAGTGGTGTTATTTATTAACAACGTCACTTCACATCTGGGGTTCAGATTTCTTTCTGAGATTTTAATTTTTTGTTCCCTCGCGCCCCAAATGTGGCGCCTTTGTTTTAGTAATCCCACCCCCTGCGTCCTATACTTCCTTTCTGTCATTACCTAAATACCATCCCAGTCGCGCCTACATTTTTAACCGCACCGCACGGGCATATATTCGCTCCTTTAATTTAAACGCACCGCACGCGCACCTATATACGCTCCCGCTTCCATCTTTGTGCCATACTGTGGGCATAATCGCACCGTATCAACATCCCGAAGTCTGGAGACAAATCAGAAGCCTTCAGATCGGTAAGTGATATTGTTAATATTTACACTACTTGTTGATAGTTTTTAAATTGAACCCACAGTGCCGCCACGCATACTCCATAATTAAGATCCCGCTGGTTAGTGGCTATTTACACGCCACGCCACAAATTAATGGTCCTTCGATACGGATATGATCAGTCTTATTTTATTATATTTTTTATTTTATTTTTTTTTATCCGCCGCCGCCTTAAGGTGTTATTTTTGTCGTAAGTAACTCGACGTCCGCCGCCGCCTTTAGGTGTTATTTTTATTTTTGTCGTAAGTAACACGACGTCCGCCGCCGCCTAAAGGTGTTATTTTTCTTATATTCGTCGTGAGTTACTCGACGTCCGCCGCCGCCTTAAGGTGTTATTTTTCTTAATTTCGTCGTAAGTAACACGACGTCCACCGCCGCCTTAAGGTGTTATTTTTGTCGTAAGTAACACGACGTCCGCCGCCGCCTTAAGGTGTTATAATTCTTATTTTTGTCGTAAGTTACACGACGTCCGCCGCCGCACTTTCAAATTATTAACGCTTAATTTTAATAATCATGTCTTTTGATTTGAAAAAGAAATTAAATTCATTAATTATAGAAAAAGATAATATTTTTAAAATAGTAACTCGTCTCTATGAATCTTCGAGAAATATTTCGACATTTGACTCAATAAAAAATGAGAGTTTTATGGCCGATTCAGATTCCATTCGTCAGTTAAGAATAGAATTCGAAAATATTCTAGATGACATAAATATGTTAAAAATGAAAATAAATTCATCCGCTCGGCCAGATTATCAGGAACTGGACGCCATTGAAGATTTATATTCGCCAATCATGAGAACGCGTTATAATATTATGGAACAAAATCCCTTACTTGTACGGTCGAATATTACCTCTCACCATCGCAATAAATTTTTAAGTCATCACACACCGCATTCCTTTAAAACTTTCAATGTTTGTCAGAATGACGAAAAGGATGAGAGTTGTATTTTATGTAAAAATACTTCACATACGCATTTATGTTATTGTCTACAGTTTATAAATATGAATTCCGCTCAAGATAGGTTTGAATTCATAAAACAAAAGAACGGCTGTGTGACCTGTTTAAGTTTAGTTCACACATCAATTTCATGTAAATCGCGTAGTTTGTGTGGAATTTGCAATAATAGCCACCATACTTTATTACATATCGGGAAAAATATATCGAATTTAGAAAATTCGCCACAATCAAATAGATCGTTTGGTAATAATAATAATAATAAAAATAATAATGAGGAATTATTCCCTCAAACCGCTGCCACGATCTCAACTAGTGCGAAGACGCACACGCCGCATCCCGCGCTCTCTCTCGCTCACGATCCCTGCGACTTACACGCCCTAGCCTCGAACGGCAACTCGAGTTCTTCTGGAAATTTGCATGACTGTGCCGTCGCGACCGCGCCAACCGCTCCGCCTTCGGAATTAACCCTTGAATGTTGTAAATCGCTTAACTTACCTATTATTCCGATGAATAACTCTTATATTGAAGGAGTAGGTTTAACGTCGCGACCGATAGACGGCTATGTTTATTTAAACATAGAATCTCGTGTTTATCCCAATAATAAATATTATATTCACGCCTTAGTTACCGACAGTATTACGGATACTTCGCCTTCACATTTTATAAATAAATGTGAAATAAATAATTTCACTAAAACTATTCCGCTCGCTGAGCTCCCATGGAATATTCCTGGAGTCCAACTATTCCCTTATAGTCACTTAGGTGACAAGATTAATTCAGGAAATAATCCGCCCGCTTTATTGACAACTTGTAGGTATGTTTTGATGGGTGATTATCATTGCGATGTCAACTCTAAGAGCCCATTTACCGCGCTCGCTCTTAATGATTCAGAATCGTGCCTTCACAAACTTCGGAAATTAGAAGATGTACCAAGTAAACGCTATCTTAGTCCTGAGGAAACCGAGGATGAAAATTATTATACTGCTTCGGTTTCACGAAATAAAAGTGGTCTCTCTCTTTCCGTCAATCTACCGCTTTTTAAAAATCCTTCAAATTTGGGCAACTCACGCTGTGTTGCTCTTCGCCATTTGCTTTCTTCGGAAAGGAAATTTAAACGTGCTTCTTCGTCGAGAATCGAATATAATGTAATTTACGCCTACATTAAAAACGGTTACTTAACGGAGTTATCTAAAGATGAATATACCAACGAGGGTTATAACATTCCGCACCACGTAGTAATTCGCCCTGATAAAACGACATCGCGAGTGCGTATCGTTCTGGACGTTAATGCTAAAACGCATACGGGGTTGTATTTAAATGTCATAACGCCCCGTGGACCTAATTTACAGGTCGATTTATTTTTACTACTTTATAATTATCGCTTATTTCCGGTCGCAATCACTTCCGATATTAGGGATGTGTTCTTGCAAATTGGAGTTTTAGACGCAAGAAATGTTATTAGAAGCAGAATTCATAAATGTAACACCTGCTTCCGCAGTAGACCTTCGCACCCAACGCCTATTATGGCAGATCTACCATCTTGCTGCTTGCAAGAAGTTAAAGCATTTCTACATACTGGGGTAGATTATGCCGGGCCAATACGCATTACCCTAACACGCCGACGCGGGCAACACTTCCAAAAGGCCTATATTTGCCTTTTCGTTTGTCTTGTGACGAAAGCTATACATATAGAACTCGTAAGTGATTTAACGTCGGAATCTTTCCTTGCTGCCTTCAAACGTTTTATTTCTCGCCGCGGTCCAGTTTCTGTTTTGCATTCAGATAACGGAACGAATTTCGTTGGAGCAAAATCGCAACTTAATGATATATATAAATTACTTATTGAATCCGATTTCGTAAATAAATTTAAAGTCGAATTATCTAATTATCGCATTCAATGGAAAATGATTCCACCTCGATCTCCACATTTTGGAGGATTGTGGGAAACAAATATTAAAAACGTCAAAACTCATTTATATCGCGTAATCGGAAATCAACTTCTCTCATATGAGGAAATGATAACGGTGCTTACACAAATAGAATGTTTGTTAAATTCACGTCCGCTTAGTGTTCTTACTTCGGACCCGCATCCGGAAGTTATCACACCAGCTCATTTTTTAATGACTACACCGCTACAATATTTACCTGTTCCTGACTTGTCCAACGAAAACTTTAATCTCGCCAACCGAAAAAGGTTGATTGATGAGTTAGTTCAATCTTATTGGAAAAAATGGCGATTAGAATATTTGCATACATTGCAAGTCAGACAAAAATGGTGCACACCTGATAATCCAGTTAAAGTCGGAACAGTTGTATTAGTTGGTTACGACAATTTGCCACCTTTACATTGGCCACTCGGGGTAATAACAAAGGTTTGTCCAGGAGCTGATAATGTCGTTAGAGTAGCTCTTGTTAGGACAAAATCTGGCGATATAAAACGCCCTGTTATAAAACTTTATCCGTTACCAACCCAATAAATCAATCATTTTAATATAAATAATTTTACGCATCTATTTAATACATTATAACGCACGCCTATTTTAATTTGTTTTAAAGCCATAATTAATTGCTTATAAAAATCTTTACAAAAAAGAAATATTATATATAGTTGTTTTATAGACATAAGTAATCTCTATAAAATCTTTGTAAAAATATTATTTTGTTCATAGTCATAAGTAATCGCTATAACAACTCTTTGAAAAATATTAGTTTCCTGTGAATAAATTATCGCCTTTACTAAAATCGCTATTTGTCAACATCTTAACAATTTTTTGTTTTACTTAATTTTTTTTGAAAGTTTTAACCTTTCAAGGCGGGGAGTATGGTCGCACCAAGTGGGCTTAATTTATTACTATTGCTTTCGCAAGTGGTGTTATTTATTAATAACGTCACTTCACATCTGGGGTTCAGATTTCTTTCTGAGATTTTAATTTTTTGTTCCCTCGCGCCCCAAATGTGGCGCCTTTGTTTTAGTAATCCCACCCCCTGCGTCCTATACTTCCTTTCTGTCATTACCTAAATACCATCCCAGTCGCGCCTACATTTTTAACCGCACCGCACGGGCATATATTCGCTCCTTTAATTTAAACGCACCGCACGCGCACCTATATACGCTCCCGCTTCCATCTTTGTGCCATACTGTGGGCATAATCGCACCGTATCAACATCCCGAAGTCTGGAGACAAATCAGAAGCCTTCAGATCGGTAAGTGATATTGTTAATATTTACACTACTTGTTGATAGTTTTTAAATTGAACCCACAGTGCCGCCACGCATACTCCATAATTAAGATCCCGCTGGTTAGTGGCTATTTACACGCCACGCCAGAGTGCTTCAATAACTCATTGATTACAACAACACTATCATATAGCACCGCATCGACAGTGTCGGGAGCAGTGCCCTCTGGGGAGTGTGCATGTTGCTTTATGGCTGGTTTTTATCACTTATTTGCATTTTATTACATTCATGTTTGATGGATGTAAGCCCTCATGGCGCGCATTGCGGGTTCTTGGACACCTATTTGTTATCTATGTTTATAATTGTATTATTTTGCTAATCGCGGTTGTTTTTTATGTATTTTATCGCAAATTATAGCGAAATATTTTTAATTAATATTTACAAATTATGCGCTTGACTAAACAAAAATATCGACTACTATATGAGTATATATTTACCGTACCTGTGACATGTGTTACCTATCAAAGCCGTGATGTATTCGGCTGAGTAGAATAGACCTTTTTATAACCGAGGTGTTGTTAAAGGCGAATGTGATAAGTTTACCCGCCGCGTGGGTTCCGGCTGAGACCTCTCTATTTTTTGCCGAGGTATCACAAAAGGCGAATAAGGTAAGTTGACATCAGCCAGGTGCCGGTCGTAAAATACTTAGTCAAATTATGTGACAACATGTTTATAACATGTTATGCCGATCTCACTTAGAGTGGAATTTACCTACTAAAATAGCAGTAGGATGGTATTAGCCATGCAATAGCAATGAGATGATCCGTAGACAAACCGAAATTACTAATGTCTCCAAACATGTACTTGTATCGCGAAGCTGAGCAGCAGAACA
The DNA here is from genome assembly GCA_029227775.1 of Morpho helenor. Classification (NCBI taxonomy): domain Eukaryota; kingdom Metazoa; phylum Arthropoda; class Insecta; order Lepidoptera; family Nymphalidae; genus Morpho; species Morpho helenor. The sequence continues at coordinate 250,866 of JARGCU010000017.1, forward strand.
TATATAATATAGAAATAATAGGTGTTGGGGTTCCCATTGTGGAAATAGCGACCTTACACCAGAAAACACCGAGGACCCCAAAAAAGTCACGGGGAGCCACTGAACCTAAGCGGCTAGGAAAATGTGAAAATTCATCCCTTGAGAAAGAAGAACAGGAAAAATAAACTTATTTATGACATACTAAGCTGATAAAATTTCTTTATACTTCTGTTATATATGTAATCAAATTAAACCATTTACTTATTAGTGCTGTAACATCACTACATATTATAAAACAAAGTCCCTATATCCCTATGTACGCATAAAACTTTAAAACTACGCAACATATTTTGATGCGGTTTTTTTTAATAGATAGAGTGATTCCAGAGGAAGGTTTGTACGTATAATAACATTCAATACGGAGTAGAGAAATACTGTAATTTTTGAGGTTTCTGTAAATAATTACATTTTTTCCGCTTACATTGCAAACGCAGGCTAAACCCTACGAGATTTATCAAAATAATGTACTAAGTATTTGTACATCTTGAAAAGGTCTACAGAAAAGTCCGCGATGTCTATCTCTTATGGATAACCCACTATAGCATTTTTTGTCATTTACTAAAAAATAATGCCATATTTTTGAAGCAATTTTTATACAATACAGCATTAATCCTTATCTAATTAAGTACCTTAAATAAATAGTTGATTTAATATAGATCAATATGGCCGTTTACAGCATGTAATTTAAGTGAACATTTTCGGAGATATTACAGATTTAAAATGTGGTGAGGACGCCGCGCTCCGCCCTATAACACTTCGACTTTAGCAGCTATGTCCCTCTTTCGAGAGTTTGTTTAAAGACATTCTGTAATTAATTGTAAAAATAAAATACATAGGGAAAATGTAAAAGTAAATAAGTAAAAATGTACTATATGAATTTAGATATTCCAAAGATAGCAGGAAATCTTCTTGGTATAGGGAAAGGAAATTGTTTTTCTCCAAATTTAACGCGTGCGGGCCACGGGCAGTAATGAATAAATCAAAACTACTGGATCGATTTTAATCATATTTTTTACACTGACTGACATGGGATATATATTTTATACCCGTGCGAAGCAGGGGCAGGCCGCTAGTGCCATTATAAAAGTCATAACAATACTATCAGGTAATGTACACAACATTATAAAATATAGTGACAGAGGGTAAACCGCAGTTAATTAATAATGGTTTGTGCAATCAAAACTGAAATTGGGTTTCGGGAATGAGACATAAAATGTATATACGATTCCCACAATTGCATCTATTTTTAATATTATTTTGTGGATGTTTCAATCGAATCAAAATCAAAATTTAATCAGTTATAATAGAGTTAAGTAAGAAGAATAGTGCATAAATATGCATATGCATAAATTTAACTGTACAAAATATGTTTGAAATATACATGTTTATATTTAGACAATTTAATTTTTGAACTTATAAATGTAAAGTACTTAAAACGATAGGTGGTGGTGATGATAGGTGAATAGACAAAGTAGAAATCGACATATGCTTACGGCTTCTGCTTTGCTCCTTGCAAAAGTACGTAAGTCGTTTGTGGGTTTGGGTTTAAGATTTTATAATACAATACCGCAACCAATTTTAGCTTTGCCATTACAGCAGTTTAAAAACACTATTAATAAAAGGCTAATACAGAAAGCCTACTATATTATTGAGAACTACTCTTCGGCCTTGTATAAGATAGAAATGACTTAATGTAACTAGTAATAAGAATTATATTTTTAAAAGAGCAACCTCGGATGTTCTCGCTGGCTCTTCTCGATAGGAACAGTTTTTCGAACCAGCAGTAGAGTTGACGATTCAAAAGCACTTGTTAACAACTGAACTTGAAGAATGAATATTTTGAATTTGAAATGAGTTTCTTATTAGGTTTTATTAGTGAATAAATGCATTTCGAAACGGATGTAGAATTGATCTGGAAATTCTATTTACATTTAGAAATGTAATTTAATATAAAAGAACGTGGCAGACAACTGGTTAGCAAGATATCCTGAACAATGATCTCTTGAAAGCATAAGCATGCTGAGGAGATTTTATCTTAACAATAAAGGTTAATGTCAGTACAGCGCTGTCTCCGCTTACTTACTGTGCAGTTTAAAAAAAAGATGTATTCAAGGAAATCCTTTGTATTTCCGTTCCGAACAGCTTCAAACGCTGCCAGGAAACATTTTTATATTTACAGTTATAAGGTTCTTTAATTTAGGTTTATACGTCTGTAACAATTAAATTTTATATATCTCGCGGCGTATTTGTTTTGATAGTCTGCCTGCCGCTTAGTTTTAATTAAAGACGTTAAAGAGTTTCACTTTTAGCTGACGCTGAATTTGTTGACAACTTTAAGGATCTATTTAACCCATTGAGATAAAACGAATGACCCTTTCTAAAACAGGCGACCTACATCGGTGGAACAAAGAACGTGAGTGGCTACAGTGTTGAGAGGAGGCTGCGGTTTAATTAGTGTAACTTCCTCTTGCTAACACCTCGGGGAATATACGAGTCTGTGGCCTTTCCACTGACCAAAAGAAAACAAAACAAAACATATTTCCGCAGTTCAGATATCTTCCCACACGGGAAATATTATTTCCACAGAAGTACTAGAAAACTCCTTTATTGACTTTATTGTATTATATTTCTATAAGATATCTGCAAGGGTATCCGTTTTTATTTTATTTTAATAAAATAAATCAAGCGGCGGTAGCGGAATGGTTAGGGTAACGGACTCGCGATCGACAGGTCGTGGGTCCGAATCCTAGCCATTATACCTACCGACTTGAATCCACTCCTAACACAAGCACTTAGCTTAGCTGGAGTGGTTAACAAGTTTACTAGTAATTTGTAACCCAAAATTGCTAGTAACCTAAAAAAATTCCAAACGAAAAATTTCATATTTAAATTCTTGATGTCATATTATTGTTTTCATGTTAAATCTTTTGCCGACGCTTTTCTCACGATGCTCAGTTTTATCGAGAACCAACGCTATCAACTGTAAGCTATAGCAATACAGATGTGCCTCACATGATTTCTTATAGAAAACAGTTTTATTGCAGCCTTGAACCCAGGATTTTTTGCAAAGATAAACTATTTTTATATTTATTTTCATTTAAATACGTTACGTATTTCCCGGGCGTTGTAAAATATTGTATCATATTATTTATCTCGTACATGTTGTCGCCAATAACTTCTGCTTTGTATTTTATAGCAACACAGTCATGAAACAAGAGTATCGCGCCCTTTTTGATTAAAATGGTGGCAACACTGTGCCGTTATTGTTTTCGGTGGAGTCTTCCTATTGATAAAACTTTTCAGTGACATGCAGTCTTTGTTCGTTATTCAAGAGAAGTGTATTTCACAGTGGGAACAGTAGTATTTATTCTATTATATCGTGTTATTGTATAGTGTGTGCGCTAACATACACATGTGTGATTTTTGTCATAAAACCGTAATGTAGAGTAGACTGAAAGGCCATTACAAACAATACCAAGCTCTAGCTGGCACGTTTGTCTTAAATAAACAGTTCAATCATACTAATGGCATCAATGATTTATATCTACCTCCCGACACGCAAACGTCTGTAAAAAGGTCAACGTAATTGGATTCGTCAAACCTGTTTCCACAGGAAAAACAACCTGACAAAAGAATATTCGCGTTAGCTGGAATTAAATAAAGTAAAAGTTGATGAATAACGGACACATTTCATTAGACAGTCGGTTTGTTTAATGGACCCTGCCAGATATGGTTTGGAACTGCTGGCGCCTGGGGCTTGTTGAGATTTTTGTCACAAAAGGTTTGGCAATTGAGTTGCATTTTTAATGACTATGGTAATAGAAGCTGAGGAAAATTGAAATTCATACCTGGAAATGATCTCAGATGATAAAAGTCTGTATAGATACTTTAAAGAAGTAGGCGTTGCTTTGCGGAGATCCATAATACAAAAGTAATACTATAATTATTTTGCAATAATCCGCGATGAAGTAAAATAGAAAATATATATAATGCTAAATGTAGAGTGGACAATCCGTTTTTATACCTGATACATGCAGAATTCGTAAAAATACATGCACAAACCTCCACCACCGCCACCACAATACACAAGCACTACACACATTCACTATCACAAACTCAACAATCGTTTCGCCTCGCAACCGAAGCTTTACGATTTTGTCGTGGAGTCTATCTCCTGATGATGCTTCGGTTGCGGGGCGAAAAGATTGTTGAATTTGTGGTAGAGGTTTGTGCATGTATTTTTACGAACATTACATTTAACATTATATATATTTTCTAGTCTGGATATAATGTTCGTAAGCTGTATATACTTTATTTGGAAAATTGCAGTAGACAGGTCTAGAGTTCAACACGAGATCGGTTAGTAGTAGAAATATGCCGTGTGGTCCGGTTTAGTAGAATATTGATGTCAGGCAGGTGGCCGGTGGTAAAATACGCAACCAAATCATGTGACAATATGTTTATAACATGTTGCAGGGAGGCAGAATGATGATGGTTTGTAGCAGAAATATGGAACAATCGATAAGTTACCCGAATCTTATAGTCATTCAGACTTGTATATAACTTAAATAGTAAGTTAATATATATTGATTTCGGTCGCATAAAATAAACCAACTAATAAATAATACTGATTTCTTTATACTAGTGTGCGTATGTTGAAGAGTGTAGTTACGAAGAGATTTAAACTTACAAAGTGCAAAAGTTTTGTGATAACGCGTTAAGCCAGTGGTACATTATCACTAATCTGTTTTCCGGGACAGCTGGGATAAATCCCGACGGGAAAGCTTTGAGCCGTGCTTTTATTGCAATGGGAGTTGGCGCTTGAAAAGAAAATAATGGATATCTGTCTGTCGAGACAAGCGAAGACGTGGAGCGTGCGCGACACACGCCCGGTCGCAATTATCAATTTTCAACGTATTGAACAGTATTTATTTTTAAGTGGTGATGTGCTGGGTAACAAGTAAGGAGCAGTGATGGACTTGGGGGCATAATCTGCCTTTAGTCTGCCTGAATTATAAATAACCACACCAACCCCTACTTCACAACGAGTGGAGTCCATCTGTTGATGAACGATAGGTTACAGGGCGAAAAGATTGCGAAATTGTGGTAGTGAATGTGTGCAGTGCTAATGTAGCATGGTGTGTATGTGTACAAATTCTACATGCGTATGGTACAAACTGATTGTACACAACATTAAGCATTACATAGATTTTCTTCAAACACAGATTATAATAAAATAAGTTTATCATTAAGTTTTGAAAACGTGTTTTTTAAATATTTACAACTTTCATGTGTTATCGGAGAAAATACTTTGGGGTTACCTGCATACCTCTGAAAATGATATATTATGTTCCCTTCTAAAGCACCATAGAACAACGTAGGTGGTCTAATTTCGAATCCATCATTTCAAGTAAAGAGAAGGTTAGCGGCCAACATCTGAAGTCGACGCGGTTTAATTTGAATCCTATAGATACAAAGATTTAATGAGCTTAGTTAATTTTTTTAAACAAGGCACGCCTAAACCGCAAAGTTAATTAATGCTTTACTAACACCACACTTTACAACACATGTATAATATGTTTATACATATGTATGAAAAAGTAGTAGACACGAAGACAGAGACGGAGTTAGTCCATAAGCTTAATTTGTGAAATTGCATTCATTATGCATCAACAAATACGTTGTCAAGTCGACCGTGTGTTTGGATAACACTTAACACAAATACAGCACATTATCACCTCGTTATAACGTGTCGTACATAAATATCGTTACAGTCAACGTAATGCTGGTAGTAATATTGTGAAAGCAAATTTATTCCTGACTGCTATTTGTAAATAAAATGTGCTGTTTTCTGGATTCAATGTGTACAAATGGAGGGCCAGATGTGAAATGTGTCTGTCCTGTCACTGCCGATGAACCACACAAAAAAGGATCACAAAGTGCTAGGTAGGTAGGCATTATGCTCCATGTGAAAGAGTCTTAGTAAAAGGTTTTCCACGTTGCCATAGGGGATACAAAGCTAAAGCGACGGACCTGGTTCATCATTTGAAGAACCAATGCGATAGCCAGGAAGTAAGGTTATGTAGATATTTTACTGATCTAGAAAAAAAAGTTTGGAAACCCCTACTAGATTAAGAAATAATTTTAAAAAGTTTATAAATGTATGTGGGTATCAATTAATCGCTTTTTGATGGAATCTCTTGAAGAGATTTATAGATGACAGTAGGTTGAAGACATATTACAGCATGGCATGTTTCGTGTGGCGTTAGTTACAGTTTTAGTCTAAGAGGAGACAGCAAAGTACAAGTTAGATAATCCTGGTTGTTGAAGACAATTTATGCCACAAGTAAATAGGTACTTCATAGAAAAGTCAACTCAAAAATCCTAATTTAAATGACTGACTGTAAAGAGCCTGCCATCCGATTAACACCGTGAGAGATGTAAGGAAATCCCCGTTCAGTTTGAGCTTCGCTGATCTCCATCAGAGGTGATATATTATAGCTATAGCTATAGAGATATTATAGCTGCTGAGGTAAAAACTGACTTTTCGATACACCTTCGACATCGGCCATTGTATTTTATTAATATCAGTGAGCTCATTATAACTTATTTTTTCCTTTAAATTATTGGTAAATAAAAATAAAAATCATTTAGTAAGAAATTATTAAGTAAAATCTATTACTGAAAAGTGCCTCTGCCTATTTAATAAAGGAATTACACTCTTATAATTTTCCTTTTAAGAGATTAAAATTCGACGATGTCTACAACATAAAAGCGATTCATTATACCAACGGACCGTATAAATTTTTGATCAAAGACATACTCTGGAATAATTTGTTTTTATTTGTATCTTATTTACTCATGATATTTAAGCTTTAAATACCTTTATAGCGATGGAGTGCGGGAGATATCGGACTATGTAATATTTTTCGCCTTCATCTATAATACATTTTGAATGTTGATTTTGGTGATAATCTTCCACTCTTTAAACAGGTGATGTAACCAACACGCCACCAAAGAAACTAAGACTCATTCAGACTCGAATCAGTCTAACAATGATGTCAAACTACTAAGTCGTTATTAAAGTCAACTTGAGATGGTCCTCAGCCCTAAGGTCCTTATCGTGTCTCGCGTCTAACCCTACACACCCCAAATAAATTTTATTATTCACAAGTTCATTCACATGGATAAACTTTCTGTATCTCAATAGACGTGTGGTTAATAATATATTAGCCCAAGATTTATTTTGCAGTAACACTTATTTATAGTTATTGCCAAAGTTAGGAACTGTTTCTCAGCGTGTGGTTTTGCAGTTTACAAATTTTTATAATTACATCTAAGACGGGTCTGGCTTAAGCTGTTTTTATTACATACAAAAGAAATAATTGTATCATTTTGCTATAATCCGCGATTATATTATAGTTATATAATAATTATATGATTTGTATTATGGATCTCTAGAAAGTAACGCCTAATTATATAAATTATTTTAATTAGATGACATTCCTTAAGCCGTTTGATATCAGGCTGAGTAAAATAGATCACCCTTATTTCTTACCGAGGTGTTGTAAAAGGCGACTAAGGTTGACGTCAGGCAGGCGGCCGGGCGTAAAATAGCTACCCAAAACAAGCAACAGCATGTTTAAAACAATTTGTGAATTTTAAATTGCAATTTGTTGCAAAAAAAAGAGATTGAATCTTCAAAAAAGTCTTTTGTTCGCCCAGCAGTGAGACAGTAGGAGCGCCTCATTTTATTTAAAATCGTCGACTATAACTGTTTCTTACTGACTGTATACAAATATTTTAGTTATTAGATATAAATAGTATTTGGATTATATTTTCGTATCTAATTCTCATAATCTTTTTGACGCCTACAAAATCCGGCGCGGGGAATTTAGTGAATTCTTTGAAAATAATATTACAGTCGTGATTTATGTGTCTGGGTGGTTATTATGAACTTAATTTATTGTGGGATAAAGTACTAATATTATGAGAATATAATCCACATCGAATTTTATTTACGATATTAAAGCTGTAAGCAAATTGAATGGCGCTTTATCATCAAAATGATGTGGCTCATATAGCTGTAATTTACGTGTTGGCTAAGAGTGACTTCCAATCTCTAATACCAGCATTTTTAATAATGTTCCGCTGTGATCCTGGCTGAAATGAGACCAGAGGGAAATTTTAGAACCCACACCTTATATCGGCCGTTTGATCGGAAGCGTTAAAAATTAACCGTTTCCTATTCTTCATAGCTGCAAATTTAAAGTATTTTATCCATTGATGTTACTTAGAGATAGATTCAAAATGTAATATTTAAAAAAATATATAATCTTTTTAAGCATTAGTAAAACAGCAGCAATCTTAACATTTGTTTAAAAGATTGAACCATATTAAAGTATATTTTGTACTAGTCTCCTTAATCTCCAGATTATAATAGCGTATGGCCATCGGCCAACTTGAGCGAAGTTAAGCCAATGAATGTCGTTAATATTTTGGCAACGGTTGGTGGTTAGGTAGGCTTTTAGGCTGTTAATATTAAACCGCATTAGAATGCTGCAATTTTTATTAGAGAAATGTGTAAAATCAAATCAAAATTATCTTTACCCAAATAATTTGTTTTCAAGCACTTTTGAATTGTTAAGGATCAATTAGATTTAATGAAGCTACAACGGAATGTTGCTCTTACCAAGAAGAACCAGCAAGAAACTCGGCCGTCAATAATGTAAACATTTTAAACTTACATTATTAAAATGCAGTTTTCATTAAAGCTGAGGGGATTTTGAAATCAAATCATTTTTATCATTTAAATAATATTCAATTGTTTTATTCAATTGTGTTAATATATGATTTTCGGAGTCGCCTATATTTAGAATTTTTCACCTATAGTTGATTATTTTCTAGTAGGAGTATATATCCTACAGCAATTAATGAGAAATTTGTCGACATCCGTTTTGGAGGTCTGCCAATATTAGCTAATATTTAGGACACTCACAATTTGGGCCTGTCAAAACATACGTGAATCCGGCTGTCTAACATGAATTATTGTAGCAATAAGATAAACGGCTTTAATTTTTGTATTCCCCTGTGATAATTGTGTGGGCAGAGATTCACTAGCTAGTTTGTTTAATATATTAATAAAAATAAAATAATATAATAATAAACTTTTTATTCATAATGTCACTATATTTGTATTATTATTTTCTGCCCGATACTGCATCATAATTTTATTGATCATAATATTATAACTATACTAATAATATTAAAATAACGAAAGTTTGAATGTAAATGCATATTTTATCGCTTGCATGGTTCAATAGTTGTATCGATTCTCACAAAATGTTCATACGGGTTTTAATCTCTATTCATATATTTTTATTACTACTTTGATTCTGTAATTCTGACGACTCTGAACCGCAAAACTTACACCGCAAGTAAAATTAAAAAAACAACTAATGGATATATAATTAGATACGTCACATTTTAAACGTAGTTATCCGAGAACTTAAATAAAAGCGTCTTTCAGAAGCTCGTCATGCTTGTTTTTAGTTATTCTTTGAAGTATAGTGTTTTGTGCATTCGAAAAAGAATCAACCTCGCTATGATAACCGCCGATTTGGTTCTGAAATAAGATAGAACTATAGAAATAGTAGTTTGTGCTGATTGTTTTAATCAATCAAACGATAAAAACCATGTCAGATACAGATGATAACATAGAAATCCACGTTAGTTACTGTTACTAATGCAGTTTAAAAGTATAACAAGAATTGTACAAAGCCGTCAAATCGCCTTATAGTATGGGTGGCGTGACGAGCCAAACATGGTAGTCTCCTTTGAAAACGAATATAATATTATAGAAAGTTTTTTGATAGATGAAATAGATTTATAAAGCCTTTCAAAAATAAAGTAGACAAAATTGAAAAACTTTTAGTTTGTCTGAATTCTGTGAAAGGTTGATAAAATCAATAGTACAGACTAATGAAAGCCATATGAATCCCACTGGAAAAAACAAAACTCATCGTTTGATTTTCGTACTTTGAGGTTTTAAAGATAAGATATTCAAACTTACTTTGGTCCTTCAATAGCTTTTTGGTTCATTATTAAAAATATAAAGTAGTGGTTACAGCTCGGTGGAATAGAGTATTTTATTTCACTTTTATTTCTTACCGAGTTGTCGAAAAGGGCGATTAATGTAATTTGACCCGCAGCGCCGAGTGGTATCCGGCTAAGTAGAATATATCACGCTCATTTCTTACCGAGGTGTCGTAAAAGGCGACTAAAGTAAGTTAACGTCAGACAGGCGGCAGGTCGTAAAATACCTACCCATATTACATATTAGCCATTACATCTTTATAACGTGTTGTGCCGACCCCACTTAGAGTGGGATACTCCTATTTTGACGATGTTGAGTAAAGCATCGCGTACACATAATCGATCACCGCCGACGAAGACAGATGTAATGAAAGCTGCCTCCAAATCATTTATTAACGAGAGTTCTCGTTATGGACTCGATATAAGTGTAATTACAGAGCCTATACAAAGAAATAGTACGGTCTGTGGAAAACGCTTGATTAATAACGCTTGATAAATTAAATGTTGTATCCGGTTGAGTAGAATAGACCACCCTCATTTCTAACCGAGGTGTTGTAAAAGGCGACTGAGGTAAGTTGACCCACCGTGTGGTATCCGGCTGAGTAGACTAGATCACCCTATTTTTTGCAAAGGTATCACAAAAGGCGACTAAGGTAAGTTGATGTCAGGTAGGTGGCCGGTCGTAAAATACGTAGCCAAATCATGTGACTATATGCTTATTATAGGTAAATGTTGTGCCGACCTCACTTAGAGGCCTCACATAAGGGCAGGAAGCTATGAAAAATATAAAAGAAAGAAGAAAAAAATATATAAACTATATTACCAACTGATTAGAGGCGAGAGTGTAAGAGACTTTCGCAAGCAAAAAGACTAGCTCTATATTACAGAATGAGATTTCCACAGAATCCTATATAGATCATTTTCCAATATAGATATTTGCGGGATTTTCCTAAGGCCTCTCTATAAAAAAATTCGCAAAGCAAACGCTCCACTATTCTCTTTCGATGTGTCATAAAATTCCGCAAAATAACATCCATTTCCACACCAAAACTAAAACTGTTCAAACACCAGTACCCAGAAGTGGCGTTATCTTCAAAAAATATACGTTTTTAATGGCACACTCGAGCGGATATCGGTCACCGGGTTGTTTATTGCGCCTTTAGGTTGCTCGTAAAACGTGGACGAACATTGTGGTTGGCTCCAATTGAGGACAATAGGGGATTTGAAACGTCGTCCGAACAATTGAATACATAAAAAAGGGGGCAACTTTAGTAACACAGTTATATTTTTTGGGACACCTTTATTTGATAGACGTCCACTGTTGGACATTGGACTCTTCAAGGGATTTCAAACCACATAATCCAGTCCCGGTTGGACCCAGCAGCTTTTCGTGACCTTTTTAAGGTCCTCTGTCTATTTCTTGGACTAATAATGTGTTCCCCGGTGCTGGGTTGATATTCTAGCAGTTTAGGACTCCAACATCCATTGTTTCTTCATACTATGTGCCTTACTCAATGGTACTTCAGCTTCGCGACACGATGAGCTGTGTCGGTTACTCTGGCACGGATCTTCTTATTCCTGATTTGATCGCGCAGAGATACATCAAGCATAGCTCGCTCCATCGCCCGCTAAGCGATTCTGAGCTTTCTTATGAGGCCTATAGTCAGCGACTACGTTGTATATATGTAAAGGCTTCCTTTTCTTGTCCATCAATGGTGTTACCAAATTTTTATATTTTTATATCAGTTACGTGGGAAATCTAAAAAACAAAGTCTGTAATCTAAATTTTTTGAGTAGATAATGGAATTCTTGAGATAATCCTTATCGAAACCTTAAAAAGATCTAGTTCTTAAAATTAAGGTTTAAGTATACTCAAAAATAAGCAGATATTCATCACTATATTATTCGAAAATTTTTAAATTTTAAGAAGGTTAATACACAATTAAGAATTTTTTTTGCGTCTATTATTAATAAAGTATAATATATGTCCATTTTATAGTACTACACATCTGAGAACAATACAGCGACCACCTCAACCTCAGCGGGTATAGAATTTAGAGTTTATTAAATATTTTATGAGCTTCCATTCAAATTATGAATATCTACTTTCATTTAAGCTCACTCACCTTTTATTTCAGGGTCGGAAAGTTTAAGCTTTCCAAACTATGCGGCGATGTAACTGAATAGTGTAATAAAAGTGAAACATAACTTGTTATTACCCTATTTATTTTAATTAAAAATGTATTACATCTCGGAAACGTACTAAATTGCATTAATTAAAGTGAAACTATAGTATGTTATGTTTCAAGTTAGCTTTACAGCGTGTTTTGAATACATTTTGTTTGTTTCAGGTAACAACATACATAGAAAAGTATCAGAACGTGTGAAATCTTTGTAACAGGTAAATATCGTTTTATTACATCATTCATCATTCTCCTGACCATATCCTACTCTAAGTGGGGTCGGCACAACATATTGCAAACATTGTCACATGATTTGGCTGCATATTTTACGACCGGTCACCTGCTTGAAGTCAACTTCCCTTAGTCGTATTTTAACACACTTCGGTAAGAAAGAGGGTGGTCTATTCTACTCAACGATGGTATCCGGTTGAGTAGAACAGACTACCCACATTTCTTACTGTGGTGTCGAAAAAGGCGAGATTAGGAGATTATTAAACCGTAAATAAATGAAAACTTCGAGGTAGAAACAATTTTATTGTCTTAGAATAGCTAACTACTCTAACAAGTGCATGCAATAAGTTGTACAAAGGAATGTCTAGAACATAGCTCGGACAGCGAGAAACGTATTTGTTCATCTACCTTTCTTTTCCGCGACGACTTCCAAATGACACAAAGAGAAACAAAGAGTACAAAATTGCAACTCCTAATGCACACTGTTTGTTTGAAACGTTATTTTTCAGTTGCAAATAAAGGAACATCTTACACATATTGTTTTTTAGCTGGTAAATAATCATTGTTACACGTGGGTAATTGAATCACTTCTGTGACGGTCTGCAATTTTTGTAATGGGTAAAAAATGTTACATACGCGTTAGGTGTTTTAAATGCACGTAGATTTAACTACCAAGAAAATTAAGTTTCTACCTCTGTTAGTGACGTGTGGGAGGGAAAATACGCATTTCGATTCTCGCGGCGTCGTGATTATTGAGTGCCTATTTAATATTTATGAGTTACTTTCAATAGAGCATCAGCACATAACTCTAAGCCGACTAGTTTGCGGTTTCACTATTAGAGCCCTTGCTCCAGTATTGAAACCGCAAATCCTTTGAATTCTATACCTAGAAATTATATCTACCTATATCTAGAAATTAAGTCAAAAAAATGAATAATAAAAATTAAAAGAATTTAAGGAATTACGCCGGGCACCTTACTGTACACCAACACTTTTCACTACAAAATACAACGACAGAGTGATTCTACCACCAGTTCGGAACACTAATCCACTTGAGAAGAACTGGCAAGAAACTCAGTGGTCGCTCTTATCACGAATAGCGATTATTTGAGGTTAGATTCTAATAACGCGAAATACAAAAGAGGTCTCCCAAACACGTCTACCTCCTACGAGTGCCGCACGCCAAAAGAGAGCGAATGATTTTTTTCGAACACTGACTAATGCTGTTAGCCCTAGAGGCTTTTACAGCGTCATCGAGAGAGTGGGCGAGCGCAGCAGCATTAAGTCTCATAATCTTATACACTGTCCATTATATTAACCATCTTTTGACAGATTGACGATAGTGATGTCCTAAAGATTCTCGTATGCGATACCATTCCGATTATAGTACCTACTATCATTAATCGAATTACGTACCTAAGTAATTCGATTAATGATAACCTACGTAAACTAGATTACTACTTGAGAAAAGAAATTCCAACTTTGAGAAAACTTATTGTTTCTTTGAAAAGAAGTGGTCTATTTCATGGTGAAAAATCTTCTTTGGTCAAAGTTTTGAACACAATTGGCTTTTCATATAAAAAGTTAAATAAAAGAAAATTATTAATGGAACGCACAGATATAGCTATAGCACGTTGTGATTTTTTAAGAGAGGCAAAGAAAATACAAGATTGGGCAAATATTGTTTTCACGGATGAAACATGGCTCAACGCTAACCACACACTTCCTCAGTACCAATGGGAAAAGGTGAGCGCCTAATCATTTGCCATGCAGGTACAGCAAAAGGATTTGTACAAGACGCACTGTTGGCATTTAAATCGAAGAAATCAAATGACTACCACGAAGAGATGAATGCAAATGTGTATGAAGAGTGGTTCAAAAAAATGCTCATTTCATTGGAAGAACCATCAATAATTTTTATTGATAATGCGCCCTACCACTCCCGTCAAATTGACAAAATGCCAACACAGGCTAATAAAAAGCATGAAATAATTAATTGGCTTCGGGAGAATGGAGAAAATGTGGACGACTCAATGTTAAAAGTTGAATTAATAAAAATATTAAAAACCAAAAAGAGAGCAAAACGCTATGTAATCAATGAAATGGCAGCAGAATATGGCCATACTGTTCTTCGGATTCCTCCATACCACTGCCAGTACAACGCAATAGAACTTATATGGGCACAAGTAAAAGGGCATGCTGCGAGATGCAATACAAGCCCCCCATTCACAGCGAATAAAATGTTGCAATTGCTAAAAAATGCTTGCACCCACGTAACGGCCGAGAACTGGGCAAGTGTGGTGGAAAGAACTAAAAGAGTAATATTCTCTGATTGGGAACGTGATATTGCGTTTGATAATATATTATCTACACAAGAGCTAATAATAACTGCTACTGAAGACTCCTCATCGGAGGAGTCTAGTGTTGATTATCATTCCAACGACTCGTGCTAATAAAATAAATTAAAATATCCTGATTGTTTTATTTGTATTCATGTATTAACTAAGAAGAAAGTAAAACTTTATATAATGTTATTAAATGTCTTTTAATACTCGTAACATCGATTTCTACCGATTATTTTTAATCTGTGGCATAATCGTAGTAACCCATTATGTGTGACATCACTAAGTGGGCGGTACCCATCCATAAAGTACAAATATTATTTGTATGATATTTGTACGTAAGCAATACAAAACTTAATGAGCGTGAGCTGTCAAAAGACTGATAATATGATGGACGCAGTATAAGAGCGAATGACGTCGGCCGTTGCCTTATATAGGCGCTGTCACAATTTAGAAATCTGGATTCCTAACAATATTATAATAGTCCCCAAAAACTGTTTGTCTGTAGGTAATCGATTTTGTCAAAGTCTGCTGAACGAATTTTGGTACGGTTTTTACTAAGAGATAGTGTAATTTTTGAAAAAGGTTTAAGTTAGTAATATATTACAGTTAAATTTCCGTGGGTTTTGAGATTTACGTGAAAAACTTTGTAGTACATTGATTTCTATCGAGCGAAATCGCTGGCACAGATAGTCGGCTGAGTAGAATAGACTACCCTCATTTCTTACCGAAGTTTCGCAAAGGGTGACTAAGTTAAGTTGACGTCAGGTAGACTGCCGGTCGGAAAATGCGTAGACAAATCATGTTACATGCTTATAACATATTGTGCGACCCCAGTTGGAGTAGGATAAGGGCAGGAGGATGACATTACAACATTATTATACGTTTTATTTGTTACGTTGTCGACTCGTTATCAATGGCAGCGTGATGCGAATAACTGCTCATTAAAAGTGTCTCGTTTTTAAATAATTGTACTTCCCGTGTGATGGAAATAACATGATTTACAGCCGCTCCAACGGTGGCGTCCAATTACCGCCGCTTCCCGTGGGCCAATTATTTTCAATGCCAATATGATGGTACATGTTATTTTTGTAAAGTGTTGCGGTCTTCTTTGTTAATTTATACCTATACTAATTTCAAAAAGCCAAAGCCGAAGCCGTCATGTGGTTTCCGGCTGAACAGAATAGTCCACCCTCCATTCTTTCCGAGGTGTCGTAAAAGATGTTTGAGGTAAGTTGACCCATCGTGTGGTATCTGGTTAAGTAGAAAAGACCATCGTTTTTTCTTACCTAGGTATCGTAAAAGACGACTAAGGTAAATCGACCCGACGTGTGATATCTGGTTCAGTAGAATAATCTATCCTCATTTCTTAGCGAGGTATCGTAAAAGGTTACTAAGATATGTTGACGTCAGGCAGGTGGCCGGTCTTATAATATCTAGCCGAATCATATGACGACATGTTTATAACATGTGCCAACCACACTTAGAGTGGGATAAGGGCAGGGGGAAGATGACTGTAGTACCATATCGATCCCATTCTTTGACTGATACAATATTTAAAGGATTAAGACTATATTTTAGTCTGATGTGATAAGTAAACGTCACACGAAAAGAAAACTTAATCAAATATTATAAAAATAGATGTATTATGGGTGGAAAGAAAGACGTTCCATTGTAATAGTTTATTTTATCCATTGAAATCTATTTTAAGATAACTCGAACAATGATGTATTCTTCGCATTTATCTTAAAATAAATCGGGATTTAGTATAATAATATATAAGTTTTCGCGAATGGCAATTCTGTTATCTGATGTTATTTGATAAGATCTATTCATATTGTGTTGAACGGAACACCTAGTTATAGATACAATATGTGCCCGGCTCCCAGCATCCCACTCATCTCCCATTATTCGAGTCGACAAAAGATCCGTGCTTTATTCGTGTATTCCCCATTGTTATGCTGATATGCCATTTTTTATCGCTCCACATCTGACTTACGCCTTATTCATTGTTGACACAAAAGGCATATGGCACGCTTGATTAGACACAAAAGATGTTTGTTTATTATGTTTCGATCTTTTCTAGGTCAATTTTTAATTATTTTGTTACTAAGTTCTTCATTTACAATTTCAAAACTACACAAATCGCTTTCGAGGTTCGCGCGAAGGCACCATTCGTTTAAACATTCAAATTTATGAGAAGAAATATTTGTAACGAAGATAATTGAAATAGTACAGTATGATGTGATTAGAGCTGGTGTTGTGTGATGAAACTTACTTAATAAGACGAATTAATTACAAAAGCAATAATAAAATTCTTTTGCTATAATCCGCGATGACGCACGACAAAACCGCAAAGTAAATTTTGTCCTGGAGTCTATCTTCTGATGATGCTTCGGTTGCGAGGCGAAACGAGTGTTGAGTTTGAGTTAGTGAACGTATGTAGTGCTTGTGTGTTATGGTGGCGGTGGTGGAGGTTTGTGAATGTGTTTTTAAGAGTCCTGCATGTATCAGGTATGAAAACAGACTGGTCACTCTACATTTAGCATTATATATATTTTCTATTTTACTTCATCGCGGATTATAGCATAATATACATAATAATACTAATATCATAATACAAAGTAATAATTTTATTTTTACTTTTGTGTTATGGATCTCCGCAAAGTAACGCCTACTGCTATAAATTGCGAATTAATTACTCTATGGAGATATGTGTAACCTAACAATCCGTATTGGAGCAGAGTCGTAGGTCTTAGCTCCAACCCCTCACTCCAGAAACGGAGAGAGGAGGCCTATGCTCAACAGTGGGATTGTAACCGATGTTACATAACCTTTAAAGCAAAAGAACCGTCTTTATTTTAAGCAGTTTCAGGTGCTAACGATTGTTCTAAAAAAACATCAAATATGCAGGTCGAGATTGAACAAAACACTTTATTGCGTCTTAAAGTTTAATACCAACACCTTTAGAAGTCTAACACCTTCATGAATAATAGAATAGTGCGCAAGAAAGGTAAACTAAGTTTTGAATTCATCAAAAATTGTTTGTGACGATTAGAGATTTTATTAAATGTTATCCAACTGGCAAATTGGCTGCAATTGGCTTATAGTTATGCAAGAATGGAGTAAAAGGTTTTTTTAGTGAAGTTATTAAAATATTTAATGCATATTTATTTATTTATTATTATAAATTTAACCATTGACCCATAAGGGCCTATTATATTAATGTTATATCAATATTATATATTATATAATCACTTATGAAATAAAAAGGATTAAATATCATCATCATTCTCCTACCCTTATTCCACTCTATGTGGGATCGGCACAACATGTTTTAAACATGTTGTATCCCTGTCGTCAACTTACCTTAGTCACCTTTTATGACACCTCGATAACAAAAGGATTAAATATCACAAATCTTATAAGATAATTACTAACAGATGTACCTACATAACATAAGCGGATAGACTCATTGTAAGTTATTAGATATTTAATGTAGAAAATTAAATTAGTGATAGAGCTAATATAAAATAAATATAACAGTATTGGAAAAAACGTTATTCGTTCTTTTTAAAAATAACTGGCAAATATATTCTTGAGAAAATACAATATTTTCCATATATCAGTATTCCATCATATATCAGTATTAGTAGATAGAGTCCAGAAATTATAGGACTGTATGCACCATTATTCCGACAGACTGCTATACAAAGGACCTTAGCAACAGGTTGCCTAGAGAGCTTACAGGCACTGTAATGGCATTATTTAATAAAAGATGTTCATACTTTAATAGATAATCCCACTCGCTGCAATTTCTTGAAACTTTAAACAAACCTCCAAGCAGCTGGTAGGATGTAGTAGGTAATTCTGTTTGCTGAAACTTTCTCTTAATGCATTAATAAATCTTTCTTGGATGTCTTGTGAAAGTCGGCTCCGACTTTAATAAAACACTGCGATTTCAAGTAACGTTTTGAGATGAGCTTATGGAACTTACGGTAGCTTTGCTTATTTATACATCATTCAAGAACTAGCCCAGTGGTAACACCGTGCGCCTCTTTCGAGGAGGTCTAGGGTTCAAACCCCGGGCAGACACCAATGAGTTTTCTAGTAAAACTTGTGTCTAATTGATAATTGCAATTTATCACACGCTTTTCGGTGAAGGAAAACACCGTGAGGAAACCTGCATATCTCTAGACAATTCTGGGGATATGTGTAACCTACCAATCCGCATTGGAGCAGCGTGGTAGGTCTTAGCTCCAATCCTTCTCTCCAAAAAAAAAAACAGAAGAGGCCTATGCCCAGCAGTGGGATAGTAACAGGCCGTTACTTACAAGAACTGTTGGATTCTAAGCCCTATGGTATTCGGCGGAGTAGAATATACCACCCTCTTGTCTTACCGAAGTGTCTTAAAAGGCGACTAAGGTAAGTTGACCCACCGTTTGGTATCCGGCTGAGTAGAATACACGACCCTCATTTCTTACCGAGGTCTCTTAAAAGACGACTAAAGTAAGTTGACCCACCGTATGGTATTCGGCTGAGTAGAATATACCACCCTCTTGTCTTAAAGGCGACGAAGGTAAGTTGACCCACCGTTTGGTATCCGGCTGAGTAGAATAGACCACCCTCATTTCTTACCGAGGTCTCTTAAAAGACGACTAAAGTAAGTTGACCCACCGTATGGTATTCGGCTGAGTAGAATATACCACCCTCTTGTCTTAAAGGCGACGAAGGTAAGTTGACCCACCGTTTGGTATCCGGCTGAGTAGAATAGACCACCCTCATTTCTTACCGAGGTGTCGTCAAAGTCGAGTAAGGTAAGTTGACCCACAGTGTGTTATCCGGCTGAATAGAATAGACCACCCTCATTTCTTACCGAGGTGTCATAAAATACGATTAACGTAAGTTGACGTAAGGCAGGCGGCCGTTCGTAAAATTCGTAGCCAAATCATGTGACAACATGTTTATAACATGTGTAAAACGACGCTGTGATAAGAAATAACACTCGCACTGTACAGAGAAAACTGACTCATCATTTATTGTGTACTCCCTTTTTATAACTTAATTTTAGCGCTAGCAACACGAATTATCGGATAAAATACAGTAAAACGATACTTCCGGAATGTTAATTCACATTACATTCCGGTTGTTAGATACATGTAAATTAAGTAAATAATTAAAGTAGTTTTATACAATTTTATGTAAATTATTTGAGCTATAATTAATTATTTATGTGAAAAAGTTTGACTGATGATTCATGTTTATAATTAAGATGGCGCCACAATCGCTGGTGCCGAAATATTATGTAAGCGTCAATCAATTACTGATTTAGATATAAACAATAATTAATCAATTTTAAAATCACAACAAATTAATAGATAATATTTGAAAAATAGATTAACAATAAACACTTGATTAAAATATTAGGATATCAATACGTCACTGGATGTGACGTATGCGTTAGTTGTTACTCGTGCGATAACACTCGGCCATCCTGCAACTGCCGCGACTCGCGGCTCCCCTCAACTCTCCGGGTATCACCACCTCCCGTCGTCTGAAATTAAAAAAGAGAAAGCAGAAATAATAGTAATAATAATCGATCCGATTCTTGGTATTGTCCCCCGACCGTTTTGTAAGTTATCCATAGTGTCACATAGACAGGATTCTACGTCACACAGACTGTTTTGAAGTTATCCATAGTGTCACATAGACAGGATTCTTTTGTCACATAGACAGAAAACTTTGTCACACAGACAGCTTTCACAGCCTTATCAAGAGCGTCACACAGACTTATATTTTGGGATCCAATAATTATGTCACACAGACTATTTAACCTTTAAATCGGAATAAAAAAGAAAAAAAATATATATCATAACATTGGATATATATTATTCACTCATAAATTATTTTTTCCTTACTATGTCACACAGACGATATACATATTGTGAATCAGATTTAATTGTTAATTTAATTTCGAGTACATTATTCTTACACAAAGTTGACTCATGATTTATGATCTTTATGATTTTTATTATTGCTTTAATCTTTTATAATTTTATTTTATAGCAAGAAGCTCAAAGTAAAACTGCGTGACAACAATGAAGTATAATACAATAACAACAAGTACTTACAATAATAATGAATTTTCATAAAGCTTAAATAATTTCAAGTTATCGGCTTAGGACATTAAATTAGCTTTCCAGTAAGTCAATAAGATCATCCCTGTCTACCTCCCTATCACTAGAAGAACTTTCCGACCCAGAAACTATGGGCTTATAAAGTCTTAACGTTTCGCCACGCACAACTGCACTAAATTTTTTATAACCTTTCATACCTTTTACACTACTTATTATATACCTATCAATATTGGGGTCGGCTTTCGTAACCCTGTAAGGGCCTGTATATAGACTTTTTAATTTTTGTGAGATCTTAGCGGTCGTATCCCTAGTACTACCCCCTTTCCACAATACTAATTGGCCTACTGAGTATTTTACACATTTCTTACGAGATTCATCGTAACGATTTTTCATCAGGGTCATGTTCTTATCAATATGTAATTTAGCACTCTCTCTCCTACTCTGTAATGCTTCTCTTTGCGATGTAAAATTTTGCGGTTGCCCAGCAGGGTAAGCTGGTAAACGAGAATTGTTGTGACAAAACATAAGTGTAAATGGGGAAAAAGTAGTAGTAGCATTTGGCGTATTGTTAATGCCCCACACAACATCAGATAGTTTATCGTCCCAGGTATTCTCACTTTCAGACATGGTATTTAATCCGTCTATAATGGTTCGATTGACTCTTTCGACTTGACCGTTCGATCTGGGACAAGCTATAGCGTTCAGGATGTGTTTAAATTGTTTTTCCTCTGCAAACTGTTTAAAGTAACGACTAGTAAAGGCTTTACCCCTATCTGTTATAATTCTGCTGGGATAACCGAATTGGTCGATTATTTCTTTTAAATGTTTTACTGTCTCTAAAGAACTTGAATTTTTGACTGCCCTAGCAAAAACGAACTTTGTAAATGCATCTATTACCATTAAAGCGTACGTATTCCCTTTTCTAGTTTTCACAAATGGACCTAAGTGGTCGACATGCAAGGTGTGCATAGGTACCGGTACCTTCTCTATAGGATATAATTCCCCTTGACCTCTGCCATAATTAGATTTTCCATAAGCACATTGCAGGCATGATTTAATGTACTTCCTTATAAATCGGGTCATACCGGGAAACCAAAATTGCTCCTTTATTGACTTAGCACATCTTTCAAAACCTGGATGACCTATTTGGTCATGGTATTTCTGCAAAAGGCTGTATTTGGCTAACTTGGGAATAACAAAACGTTCACCATACAATGTTTTTCTATATAAAATATTATCCTTAACAACATAATTATTGATGATATCTCTATTAGTGGTTTTATTGTTTAATTGCGTTAGTATATGTTGCAATGCATCATCTTGAGACTGGAGGGTAACTAACCAATCTGTCTCATCAATATGACAAATAGTCTCTATCAAAGGGTTCCTACTTAGAGCGTCTACGTGTTTCATTCGCTCGCCAGACCGATACTCTATTTGCAAATCAAAATCTTGAATAGTAAGCCACCAACGGGCTATTCTAGGAATGAGATCCTTTTTAGTTAATGTGGTGCGTAATGCTGCGCAATCTGTAACTACCTTAACCGGAATACCCGTCAAATATATTCGAAAACGTCTAAGTGATTCAACTACAGCAAGGGTTTCAAGTTCATAACTGTGATAGAACTGTTCCTCTTTAGATGTCACCCTACTAAAATAAGCAATCGGTTTCAACGACGCATCTCTTTGGTGTTGTATGAGAATGCCACCCAAGCCTAATTTGCTTGCATCTGTATGAAGTTCCGTAACCGCCTGACTATCATAAATACCAAGAACAGGTCTATCAGTCAAACGAAGCTTTAACGTTTGAAACGCATCTTCTTGTTGTGGACCCCAGTGCCAATCTACGTCCTTTTTTGTCAGTCGAGTTAAAGGTAAAGCTATCTCAGCGAAGCCTCGAATGAACTTTCTAAAATAGGAGGTTAACCCTATGAACTGTCGGATCTCATGAACATTGCGCGGACGTCGATATTCTGATACACTTTTTATTTTAGCTTCACCTGGTCGTATGGTGCCTTCAGTAATTTCATGTCCTAAGTAATTTACGCTAGTTTTTAAAAAAAGAACATTTGTTTAAATTAAGTTTTAAATTAGCTTTATCTAAAAGCAATAATACACGTTCTAGTAATTGTATACCAGATTCTACAGTTAGGGTAGGCAACATGACGTCATCCAAATACGTCGCGACATCATTTCTAACATCATGAAGGGCTAGTCGTATTAATCGTGAGAAAACAGCTGGAGCATTAGCTAAACCGAAAGGCATTTTTAAGAACTCGTACTGACCGGATGGTGTTACGAAAGCGGTTTTCGAAACGGATTCTTCAGACATTTTTACTTGATAGTAGCCTTGGGCGAGATCTAGAGTTGTGAAATAACATTTTCCCGACAATTTCAAAATCTGATCGTCAATGTGCGGCAATGGATAGCGATCTTTTATTGTCTGGGAATTTAAAGCCCTGTAGTCAATACACAGCCTGTAATCTCCAGTCTTCTTTTTCACTAATATTACTGGGCTAGCGTATTCGGACATTGAGGTTCTAACAATTCCTGCATCGATTAAGTCTTGTACTTTATTATTAACAATCTCAGTTTCTTTATGTGACAATCTATATGGCTTATAATGAACCGGTTTATCGGTGGTTGTTTTAATATGCATTTCAATCAGGTCCGTACAGCCTAAGTCTTTCGTATCCTTGGCAAATAAACCACTATATTTATTTAGTAAAATCAAAAGTTTCTTTAAATTATTATGATCTATTTCACCCGCATCAATCTCAGTTTCATCTAATTTCCGAGTAACATTTGGGGATCGGTTAAGCACTCCTACAGTCATGACATCACTTAAATCATTAAAAACTTGACTCACTAGTTCAGCGCGCGCGATCACTTTATTCGCGGGGAAAGAAATCGATGTATTACTCAGATTTACAAATTTTAAATATCCTTCTGCACAAATAACGCCCCCAGGGATAACATAACATAACTTTCCTAATCCTACATAAACAGAGTTGGTCAAAAAATAAACAAGTTCGTTAGATTCAATATCTACATAAACCCTAATCCTACTAACACTTAGGGGTGGTATATCTATATCAAATTCTAGACATACGTTGTACTTATAGTTATATGATAAATCTTTTACTTGAAGTTGATTTAAATTATCAAATATCGTATCAGTTTTTATGAATTTTGCCGATTCACTTGTAGTTACAAGACTTATTCCAGGTTGATTTATCATTTGCTGTCCAATAATTAAATCTATATCTAACAAATCGTAATCGGTAATCTCAACATAACCACATAAATATACAGCATCTATAGAGAATTCTATATATGACCGGCCTTTTGATAATCTTTGAGCACCTCCAAATCCCTTCATTACAATAGTTGATGGACTAATTAATAAATTTAATGATTCAGCTTTACTTTTAGTCAAAATATTTATCTTACTACCTGTATCAATATAAGCAAGAAGTGTTTTCTTACCGATGTATCCAAGCCGTTTGTATATATCCCTGAATATGTTAGTCGTAGTAAACATTACATTACTTACTTGGAGTATTTGATTTGGACGTCCCGATGGCCCCGGTGTAGCCGCAAACCAGCAGTTGGCGGATATATAATAATAATAATAATAATAATAATCTTTATTTATTTATCAAGTGTTTACATAATTAATTGACCCTGACCCCCAAACTAGATTTAACTGTATTTCAGGAGCCAGTGCCCTCCCTTAAAATTATAATATTATAGACTATTACATGGTAGTGTTAGTTCAGTTAGTAGAAGTAACTTAAAATAGATTAGTTGGGTTAAAAATTGATACAATTGTTTATGACATTTAATATAATTTAAAGTAAGTTTGAGTTTCTGTAAGAATGTTAATAATTTATTTATTTATTTGTTTGTTTGCCATGCCTATACCTGCGATTATGTGTATATGTGTATGTGTATATGTGTGAGTGTGTGGGTGTGTTTGATGGTGCAGTGTGTGTGTGGACTTAGATGATGTTTGTTGGTTGGAAGTATATGAAAAAAATAATTTAAAAAATGAAATTTATAAAAGAGAAATTGAACAGAAAACGTTTACGGTGAGGAGCTTAGAAGATTTTCTGTGTCTTCATACGATAAGCGATTAAGGTATGAAGTCACAGTCCTTTTGCAAATTATTTTATTGAGTGAGTATATGTGTATTATTTTATTTATTTTATTATATAAATGTGGTCCTTGATAGCAAAAAAATTTAGAAATAAATGAGGTGTTAAAGGTACTCATGCTGGTCGCAACTTTGTATTGTCTACGTCTATCTAAGTAAGTATTGTCATATATAAGTTTACCATGTTGTTTTAATAAGATATTTAATATAAATAACTTTCTCACTGAAAGAACTTCACAGTTTTGATAAAGCAGATGTGTCGGATACAAGAAAGGTCGAAAAGTTGATACTTTAAGAACTGCACGTTGGGCTACTTCGAGCTTCATTAATGTGGATTTTGCAGCTCCTCCCCACGACGATATGCAATACGTAATTAATGATTGGCATAACGCCAGGTATATTCTTTTCATCAATTCAGGATCCACCACATGCCTGAGATTTTTAAATATATATATCATTTTATTTATTCTACCACTTAGTGTATCAATATGTTTTTTAAAATTAAGATTGCAGTCTAAAGTGACACCTAAGTACTTTATAAACTCCACTCGTTCTAAAACAGGACACGAGCAAGGTATTATGTTAACTTTAGAACAAGTATGGCAAATTATATCTAAGTTATTTGGTAAATCATTTAACCGTCTCATCGAAAACGTTATATATTTTGTTTTATTTATATTAAGCGAGAGTATATTATTATCGAGCCATTTTTTGACAGTGTTGAGACCTTGTTGTGCTACTTCATAAACTTCATTCCACGTATCGGCCGAGAAAACTAGAGCAGTATCGTCTGCATATGCTATAATTTGTCCCTTGTGTAATTTAATACGTGTCATAAAATCAATATACACGAGAAAAAGCGTGGGACCCAATATGCTACCTTGTGGCACTCCGTGTGTAACCAGGCAATCACTACTACAATAAGACCCCACTCTAACACATTGATACCTATCAGCTAAATAATCCTTAAATATCTTAAGCTGGGGATCTCTGACACCGATATTTTCTAGTTTTTTGAGTAAGCCACGAATAGACACAGTATCAAAGGCCTTGGCGAGGTCAAGAAAAATGCATAAACATTTCTTACCCTGGTCTAGATTAGTAGAAATAAAATTAGTCAAAGTGTGAACTGCATCATCCGTGGAGATACCTTGTCTAAATCCAAATTGATTAGGCGAAAGAAGCTTACTGTTTTCTAAATATTTTATCAAACGGTTATTTATAATTTTTTAAATTTTGACCAGCAGTTGGCGGATATATGACCAGCACGTTGGCATACATCGCAGCGTTGGCGAGCGCGGCATTCACGCGCTTCGTGGCCGGTCCGACGACAAAAATAGCATCGCTTGACTCCCGTTTGCTGTGAATTTGGTGTTGAATTTAAATCGGTTCCCATTTTCCTCCATGCTGATTTCCTCATAGTTGTGGTGGCCTCCACTCTTCTATAGTTTTCTAAGGAGGAAAGATAACCGTAATAAAGTAGCTCTGGTGTTTGACATTGGTACGCCTTAGCGTTGACGCGTAACTCTCCAGGTAGACCCCTAATGATGCAAGAGATCGCTTCTTCTCCATGGATGTTGCATTTCTTTAAAAGTGATAGCTTATCGTGATAATATTTAGTCATTGATTCGGAATCTTTCTTAGTTCTTGCCAGCATAGTTTCGAGTTTGTCCACATAATCTGTTGTTCGCGGGAAAGCGTTTTCCAAGGCGTGCTTCCATTCTTCCCAGTTCAAGTTGTAATTATCTAGGTCGTCATACCAGTCTCTTGCAGATCCACGAAGCCGGAGTTGCATTACGAACTGTCTATCGGTCGTATCCCATCCATAGACATCTCCAAGCTGATCGATCTTGTGTAACCAGTTGGTGACGTTGCTAGTGTTATCTTCAGGCCGGAATTTAGGAACTATGTCGGCGTCAGCGTGAGTCACACGGCGAACTTTTTTCGGTTCGGGCGGGGTATGCTCTTTAGAAGAAAAAAAAAATTGTGTCGTGGTCCAATTCTTCATCGTCCGTTGTGGTATCGTAGCTATATTTTCTCTTCCTTTCACCAATACCTGCTGCGTAAGGACCCGACATTTCTTGAAAATCCCAATTCTGAATTGTAAAACGACGCTGTGATAAGAAATAACACTCGCACTGTACAGAGAAAACTGACTCATCATTTATTGTGTACTCCCTTTTTATAACTTAATTTTAGCGCTAGCAACACGAATTATCGGATAAAATACAGTAAAACGATACTTCCGGAATGTTAATTCACATTACATTCCGGTTGTTAGATACATGTAAATTAAGTAAATAATTAAAGTAGTTTTATACAATTTTATGTAAATTATTTGAGCTATAATTAATTATTTATGTGAAAAAGTTTGACTGATGATTCATGTTTATAATTAAGATGGCGCCACAATCGCTGGTGCCGAAATATTATGTAAGCGTCAATCAATTACTGATTTAGATATAAACAATAATTAATCAATTTTAAAATCACAACAAATTAATAGATAATATTTGAAAAATAGATTAACAATAAACACTTGATTAAAATATTAGGATATCAATACGTCACTGGATGTGACGTATGCGTTAGTTGTTACTCGTGCGATAACACATGCTATGACGACCCCACTTAGAGTGGGATAAGGGCAGAAGGAATAATATCAAGAACTATTGGATTCTGTTTGCATTTATAAAGAAATTTGTTTTTTCTAAGTTTTTAATAATTTATTCCACAAGCTAAGTAAAGGACATATATATTTCTAAATATTTCTGTACTATTTACGCCCAAGTACAAATGGTGCTGGAATATGAAACAATAAGCCATTCCGCTGAATATAACCACTCTATTATTAATGTTCGAAGAAATCCTATTATTAGACCATAAAATATTGGTGCAATTTATTTATGTATATCCATTCGCGCGGCCGCTAACAACCAACGCGCGCCAACATCAACACTTGCAGCGTTGACTTTGAACGAGAATACCTTATCTAATATTATAGCACAAGGTGTACCTTGCTGTATTTTGGCTATAAACAATCTTTCAAATATCTAAATATTAATAAAGGTGAAATGCTGGTGGTCTGTGTACGACAGCTAATCCGCTAGACCAGGGGTAGGTAACCGTTTGATTATGAAGAGTTAATAATTATTGTTAACGCACACTATATACAATAACACGATATAATAGGAATACCACAATTCCCGTTCCGAGATGCGCTTCTCTTGAATGACGAACAAAGACTGAATGTCACTGAAACGTTTTCTCAAAAGGAAGACTCAACCGGAAACAACACGTCACAGTGTTGCCACCATTTTAATCAAAAAGGGCGCGATACTCTTGTTTCATGACTGTGTTGCTATAAAATACAAAGCGGAAGTCAATGGCAACAATATCACGATGTATAATATTTCAGTTCTAAGAAAAGTTTTTACAAATCCAAATTTTTTTTCCGAAGTGAATAAAAACCTACAGGCAAATTATAACTTTTGAATGTTAGTTCGTAGTAAAAATTATAACCTTTTTTAATGATATACTTTATTATGAAAATTACAAAAAATTATAAACTACCAGAGCAAACTTCGAGAGTCGAACAAAGATATCTTAATACTATAGCCTGTCCGCCCTGTTCCCAGCATTTCACTTGTTCTTTGCAGACGTAGCCACTAACTCAGGTTACCGAGTTTTATTTCGCTTGCATGATTTAACTTTTCAAAGTTTAAGACAAATATATAACAACCGAGAGGCTATATCAACCTCTCTAAATGAAATGGCAATTTAGAAGTCAAAGACAGCCTCGATTTACCAATTCGCGATCGCCGTAATCGTGGTAATCCAGGAATATCGCTAGTTTGTGTTAAATATTATATATAGGTACACTAATTTGTGAACCCCTCGGTAAGAGTCACGCAGATTGGCTATCCCAGCTTTCAACACTACTTCGGTATTCAGCTAATCCACAGTAGTTTAGAATAATCAGAACGATCAAATTAGCCCTCTCAACTGTTGCAAGTCTAACTATGGCAGTATTGGCAGACACATTTGCGGTGCGAGGACACCCTGCGTCGCGACGGACCTCGCCTGTCCAAACAGAGTTATCGCCAACGACGGGCCATTACACCGATGCTCAACCGATTATAGCTGTAGAGGCAGACTAGCTTTATGGCAATTGCATGTCTGCACAACATCAGCATGCGACGAGTAATTGCTAAAAACCCGAAAATAATGTCACAAATTCTGGCAACTCTCACTGCAGTCAATAAATGATTTTTTTCAAGCTTTTATTCAACTTACATTCTATTTATGTGAAGGTGAAATCGTACAAGTTAACTTTGATCCACTTACCGATGTCCGATTGACCTGAAATTTTACTAATCCAGTCCTGATGACAATGCATGTTTATGATAACCATGACCTGATTCTGCAGCCAGGATTGGCTCCAGATGCTGGAACTCTTTAATGGTCAATCGTAGGGACATGAAATTTAAAAGCTTTTTTAATTTGACTTATTTCATTTATTATGAAGGCTTTATCGATAGCTGAGATAGGGCAGTTGTTGGCAAAGTGAAGTTATATAAATATTTTTTCAATTAAATCATGCATAATTTACTTATTTCAATCGGGCATCAATAAAAAAAGAATAAGCATAAAGGGTAAATACATTCTATACAAACTAAAAATTTTAAAAGAACTTTCAACAAAAAACTTGTATAATCGCTGATATCATTAAAAACAAGAAAGTTGTTAAAACTGTTTTTTTATTGTTAAAAATTTCCCAGCCATTCGTTCGCAATAATATCAGTTAGTCTGAAAAACTCAATAAATCACGAATGGTTATTAGCACACCTGGCTACACTTTGTCTAGCCATTACTCTAAAGTTTCAAGCCGAACACAGTTCATCCTTTATTTCTACAAAAGTCCTTATGACATTGCTATATCTCTTTTCACAACTTAAAACTCCAACGATTTACACAGGTGACTCTCCCTTTTACTCGACGATCGTTAGCTAAAATATAACTACCCACTGATCTGTTTGATACATAGTAAAGTGTGGATCGACTATAAAACTTGATTACGATCCAAATCTCCTATACAAACATCTTGCACATAATTATAATTGCCTATGAAATAACAATTTACTTTAAATGTATTTTATTTATACGGATACTATCATATAAAATACTTCAGCCGAAGTATTAAGTGTATTAGTGACATTCCAAAATTTACCGTCGAGAAAGCCTTCTATACAGTATTTTAGCCATCGTCCTGTACTACTCAATCCAACAGCAGTGATTATGATATTCTCTTTATTTTACCCACCATTTATTGTTCTCCATAGATACACAAAAGATGGTCTTTAGCTGCTTAGATCATCGCAGCCATTTTTAGGTTATCAATCCACCTTGTAGGGAGTTCACTAACGCTGCGTTTTCTAGTATGGGGTCTCAATTTCAACCCTTTGCGACCTAAAGACCCATCGTTACTTACAATGTACCCGGCTCATTGCTGCTAAAGCTTCACGAAACGCTGAGCTTTTTAGGTAATCGATTCTTGTCATTGCTGTTTTCATCACGTAGAGCGATACAACAGACGTAGCTCACTCTATTGTTCAATTAGCGAATCTGCATTTTATTATAACATCCTTAGTCAGCACGTTTCAGACCCATAAGTCTAATATAATCCCATAAGTTGAAAAACAAAGTGCAAAGTATCTATATGTATATTGTAACAAAAACAACGTTACCGTCAGGCAGGCGGCCGGTCATTTAAATACCTAGCCAAGTCGTTTAACTACATGTTTCTAACATGTTATGCCGACCCCACTTAAAGTGGGATATGGGCAGGAAAATGATGATGAGACAATATCGTATGATACTCTCCGAGGAATATAGAAAAGTTTTAATTTCGTATCGCGATCTAGAGTCTAAGAGGACCCTAAGTCTATGCAATAACGTCTTGAACAAAGCTCAGGGCTAAAGATCCCGGATGGATTCGAAAATTGGAAAATATCTACGACGTTAATTTAGCCGGTGTCTATACATTGATATAGAGACAAATGATAAACTTATCACTATATAAACACAGAATTACCAAAGTCTTATGTAAGTATCGGTCATGTTACTTACAAAAGGAAAACAAACAACAAATATAACGAGCAACTTGGCGTACAAATTAAGACGCTTAGGGCGTCGCCCCACTGATTGTTTCCCGCGGGGACATCGGCGTAACTAACTAGTTGGAGAGGGGAACTAGCCGAATAAGGAGATACTTTTGGACCAAGTAAGGATATTAATAACAAAAGTTTGGACGTAGATGAAGGGTAGATATCTTATGTCTATAATGTGAACAAAAGGAAGACTTTTGTAGTGGTTGGTTAGACACCTCAGTTTCGGGTGTAGATTTTATATATACGTATATTTTAAAGGTATTTGCAATTGATCACACGTTTTGCGGAAAATCAAATATCGTGAAAACACCTGGAATTCTTTAGAAA
The DNA here is from genome assembly GCA_029227775.1 of Morpho helenor. Taxonomy (NCBI): domain Eukaryota; kingdom Metazoa; phylum Arthropoda; class Insecta; order Lepidoptera; family Nymphalidae; genus Morpho; species Morpho helenor. The sequence goes on from JARGCU010000017.1 coordinate 282,549, forward strand.
ACTCAATGGATATGTATTTCCTACCAATAATAATAATGGACTTTATTCCATTGAAATAATTCTGCTTAAGTAAATAAAATTAAACTATAATAAATCTATCGATTTTTGTGAAAGGTTTACTGATACTCGCACTGGGTCACTTGCGAGTATTAACCTTTCAAAAATATTACATAAAGTAAATAAAAATTATATTGCATACCAATGCACAATGGAGAAGTTTTTAAAATTAATGCTCCCAACTCTTCTAGCCAAAAAGAGGAGAGATGCCTTTAACCTTGCAGTTAGATAAAAAAAAATGTTCTGTACAGAATTATACACGCAGTACAAAAACATCTCACTTTACCTGCGTACTCTATCGATAGATTAAGTCAATATAATATCGTAAACCACTTCAACTCCCATAACATTCATCAACGGGCAATGCTGGCTCTTTGGCAGCTAGATAATCTGTAACGGATATCCGGGCGCGGAATATATCGGCAGACGGGAAATGGATTGAGAAAGGGGGAAAACACCATCGAACGATTGCAATGTGGTTGCGTTGAGAGAATTGCGTTCGTAACAGAATCCAGCTTGAAGCTTTCTAGATCAAATAACTTGGGCTTGTAGCTTCGTTTTCATATACCAAGATATTAATTGGTCTATGTCCCCAGTTTCCCAATTATATCCATATATATTCTATTTGTCATTTCTATTTATCATGGATTATAGCAAAATGATTTTATCGTAAGGCTGTTTTTAAGTGTTTTAGATCTGTTATTTACGAGTATATATCTAGAGAGCTTATCGAAGTCTCTACTCTCACCTTGGCTTGATATAAATAATAACCTACAAGTAATTATACTGAACTCTCGCCTATAATTCCACTCACAATTATCCGGTCGTATTTTTGTGAACAAGCGATATTCCCCGTACACATTGTTTGAGCAACGCGACACCCCACAGGTCGCAGCCTTTATTACAGTTTGTCTAAATTATAGCGCTAGTCTTGTTTACTTTGGATGTTTCATCGTGAACACCGAATTATTACATCGTTCCATTGTGTTGGAACTAAGTCTATAGAGATAATTTTATCTAAGTTTTTGAAAGTTAAATTAAGCATAAATCGTAAATACTTGTTCAATGTGATGTGCGAAATGCGTTTCGTATTTCCTGGACTATCATCAAACTTCCTTCTTACATAAGTAATGAAAATATTATTATGTTAAAATCGTGTACTTTTATTCACGGATTATAGCAAAATAATATTTTCATTACTTTCGTATTATTGACTTCCGCAAAGTAACGCTTAATTCTTTAAATTATTCTTACTCCATAATATTTATAACGTCCATAATTATTTTCTAAATTCTTAAATACCTTTTATAAAGATGAAAATTATGTATGAATTCGATGACAAAATTTAATTCAACTACTCTTCTATCGATTGTCATTATAATTATAAATTAAAGATCAGTGTTGCCCACCCGGGTTTGAATCCAGGCCCTCGGCTATCACGGCTTTGCCTACAAGTGGGATAAAAACAAGCCCATAAAATAAAGAGTTTAATTTAGTCTTTTGGTTATCACAACGGCGAACTCTTCATATAATATTTTCCTATTGCACCTTGAAATGTAATACAAGAGCAAAGTACAATCCCCACTTAAAAAAACATTAATGGAAAATGTAAATTCAAAATTATAAAATAATCCCTGGGTATTTGTTTAATTAGGCAAAGTGATGACAAATATAAAAGATGTAAAATAAACGTTATATTCTCGAGTACAATTTAATGAAAAGAATCAATCTGAATTTGTACTAACAAAGAATTCTCTCATTCTATTTTATAAGTATAGTTACAAAAGTCTCTTGTTAACAAAAGGAGCGTCGTCGTCCAAAAGAATTCCAAGACTCGACATTCCGTAGGACACTCGACATTTTCTGACAATGTATAAGATGCAACATTTGTTTGTGAGATCATAATATTATTTTACAATAGGAGGTGATTTTGGTTGTTGACGTATGGATCAAAACTTGGACCCTGATTAAAGGCTAATGGATGAAGTTGCCTTAAAGGCCCCAGAGTCGCCAACTAACTAACCAATAAACAGCTTCAACAGTTAATTTAGTACGTTCATTGAATATTAAGAACATTATTAAGGTGAAACTTTTTTCTGTTTTAACATTTAAAGGTCAAATAGAGTTTAACAACATTTTTCATAGGTAGAGTTCTCATATACCTAGAGTTTATGATAAATGCCTGGTTGAGGTTTTCTCGGAATTTTTTTGAAAATATAAAAAGGATGAAAATTGAAAAATAAATAATTGGGAAGGAATAATTGGGCAGGTGGGGCGCGATACGGGGTATTTTCACTCGTCTATTCCGCCCGATTACCCCACTGTATTACAATTATACAAGTGACAGTCTAATCGGCCTATGTTTTCAGTGCCTGAAAACGGTGATAAATAACTTTTTTTTATTGAAAACTAGATCGATCGATTTATTGCCCCCGAAATCCTCTATATACCAAGTTTCATGAAATTTCGGAAATGTACGTTAGTTTACGTCAGCGTAGCTTATTCGGGTAACGGCAGTCTCGAGAAATGCCCTTTTAAGGTCCCCGAGGCGATCGATGCATCTGGTGCTTCCGAAGCATCGTCCAGCGGAGGGAGCGGATACCCAGAAGTGGCGCACTCTGGGGTTCAGAGTTGCTGCTGGCGGGGATGTGTACAACGGTACCCTGTCCCCGCCACCAGCAGCGTGGTGGAGAACTGTCAGGTTTTTAGTCGGTGCGAGTCCGACATACCCGCCGCTCGTCCCCGTCGGGCGGTGACGACCCATAATGGGTTTTCCTGACATAAAAAAAGTCTCGAGAAATGTAAATACCTAGGATCGATCCCCAACTACAAAATTATTTATTTCTTTTTTTATTTTGTAAAAAATTACCTAGTAAGGCTTGGTCAACCGGGTACAATATATAATATATACAACATTAACTCCTTTAAATATTAAAGATACAGTCTAGGTGTTATAATGGGCCAATTAAATCCATGCTGATGAAGTCACATGCAGACAAATAAGAAAAATAAATGTAAAAACACAGACCGTGCATACTCTACAGTCTACACATACTACGATGTACGTACGGACCGGACAACAACAATATTTTGCACACTCTCAACTATTGTATTCGCTTTGTGTAATATCAGGAAGAATTCTCTTTGACAAGAAGCTCTTTGTAATGGTAAGAATAGACGACAGAATTCTTTGTTAGGACACATTTAGACTGTTTCCAGCATAATCCGGGCAAAGGAATCCAGTTTTGAATCTATCGACATAAAAGAAATTGAATTAACGAGTAGTTTGTGTAAGAATGACAAACTGCAATGACCGAATGGTTAATGTGTGACTGTAACTATTTACCAAGGGCTGGTTAAAAGACTGGGTAACCTAAAAGTATTCTAATATGATTATGTGATTGAAATAAGTGTTGAGTAAATTATGTTTCGAAAATAATAAAGTAATTTTGAATTTTTTTATTTTAATTTTAAAAATAAAAAAATAATATAATTTTTATAAGATGTTGGATGTTAAAATCCAGTTTTCTTTACATTTATACAAATTAATGAATATTCAAATATAAATAACTTAAATAATCCTACTAATATTATAAATACGAAAGTTTGTGAGTTCGAATGTATGTTTTTTACTCTTTCACGGTGAATCCGCTGAACCAATATCGATGAAATTTGACACAATTATTCCTTATACACCGGAATAACATATAGGCTATAGAAATCCCGCTAATTCTACAAGAATAGGATGGCATTGAAAAGCGCCATCTATTATCGACCTATCACACAACAACAGTCCACGCGAATAAAGTCGGGAAGACGGCCGCTCTGCTCACCAGCCGCTCCAGGCCGCTACGCCAACTCACTCTGCGAAGCCAGGACGTAGAGTGGAAGACCACAGTGAGGTTTTTGGGGTGTGAGTTGGACCGCAGCCTGCGCATGGTCCCCATGGTTAACCGTGCCGTGGGCCAAGCTGCTGCTGCTAGGTCCCAGCTCCACACGCTATTCACATCCCGTTTACCTGTCAACACCAAACTGCGAGTCTACGGTGCCTACGTCCGCTCGCGCTTGACGTATGCGGCACCCGCCTGGTACGCGCTATGTTCGGCGTACCAGAGGCGAAGGCTTCAAGTCCAGCAGAACCGCTGCCTGCGACTGATCGTAGGAGCCCCGAGGTATGTGCGAAACGACGTCGTGCACAGAGACACCCAAATGCCGACCGTGGAGGAGTTCGTTCGTCGCCTTGCGCGCTGACTGTTCGCGCGAGCGGACAACAGCGCGCACGTTCACCTCCACGGCTTCGCGCCACTTTACGCACGACCATCCGAGGGACGTTCCCTGCATCGCGAGCTCCTGCGATCACCGTCACCGCGACCCGACGCGGACGACGACGGCGACGAAGAGGACGACGCGACGGGTGAGAGGGCGATACCACCGGACATGACACACCCACCCGATCAAGACACCACCGGACGAGACACCACTGAAACTGACTCCGAGGTCTGGGAACTACCATTCCCAGACCTCCCTACCGAACACCAAATCCCGTAGGTCACCTAGGTAACCTGGGCCTACGGCCCAAACAGAGTCCGGGCCACAAAGCCTGCGAGGACCAGCCCGGGCAAAGAGGTTCGCCTCGAGGCCCGCACCCCGCCTACCCCTCAAGGGTATGCGAGAAGACCCCCCTGCCATAAAGTCGCGGGTAAAAGCTAGTTATTATATAAAGTTATCATATAACTTTGGGTAGTTCAACGATTTAGTCTATGCAAGTCGCGGGTACAAATAGTACGTTTTACATTACTCTTTATAATTTATCTATACTTAGTTAATTCTGTAAAATTGTGTTCACCGAAGTGGTTAAAACAAACAATATCCTTTCTGTATAAAGCAGGGATTTTCCAGTTAATCCCATAAAACCCAAAGTGCACTTAGGTAATTAGTGAGCACAATGCGGATCCTCGCCGAGCCGGCCGCACGCACGCTCCAAGGGCATCGGACAAAGCTGCAGAGATTGGCGACATGTCCCCAGCTATATATTTGGTTTCCAATTAAGCTATCGTATTTGTGCGCTAGTATTTATTTTCACATCCATTAGAAACGAACGTTTTTTTCTAACTGCAACTTTTCTAACTACAAAATTATAAACTTAAAACCAAACCCCAAATATATGAATATAATCAATTTAAATTTGGAATGAATGGGATTTTTCTTGATATAAAGTTACATATATAACGCTTGCTATAACGTTACTCTGATTGCATTATGTAACATGCACTACACGTGTTTGAGTAATGCATGTATACATGTTTAAACTGCACCTTTAAAACCCCTAAATCTAATATCATAATATCATAATATTCACAAAATATTCGGTTATTAGAAAGTTATTTAGAATTACTTAAAGTATTATTACTTATTGACTTAAAACATTGCATAGTTTAAGGTTTTTTGCTTATGATTATGGTACGTGATATATAATTTAAATGAATATTATAGGAATTATGACAACATGACATAGTACATGAAAAATGACAACTAGAGCGCGCGAAAATTAATCAATAGTTGGAATTACTTGTGAAATTGTGTCCGGTTGTCTAGTAGAAAATAAGTAGATGACGAGACTTGCTAAATATAGTAAATATATTCAGTAATATTGGTCTATCCATTGAAAATTTTGATCTAGTTGTGTTAATTACTGTTATATATAAAGTAAGTATTCCAAGGAAATTTCATTTCGATATGGAACTTACTTACTTTAGTACTATTTGCGATATTTTATCGTCGGCGAAATCGCCATTTCTAAGCAGCATTCGTCCACCTCCTGTGCCGGCTTTATTGATTGTGTGTGTCCACCTGGAGGGGCTTTTATTAAATTTTCACGATTCGACTATTACTGTCGAGAGTAACGTCTATGTGAATGGATTGGCATGTGCAGATTCATGTAATATTGCACTAGAAATCTCTATAATAGATATGGAAATAGTCCTTATATAGTATAAAACAAATATGTGATAAACTTCAAACCTACTTAACATAATTTAACTAGTAAATTTTCATACATTTTCACTAATAGACAGATTGATTCACGTCCAAAGTTTGAGTATATTTAAGATTTTGTGAAAATTGTTTGTAATGCAACAATAATTGTTGAAAGTTTAGTAAATAGTCAAGCCGCTTAGAAGCTTATGAAAACGCTGCCTAATCTTTGAAATATATGGTTTAATAAAATGTATGGTGAGTTTTTTTTATCTATGTATAGTCCGCGATGATTTTTTTTCGAAATTATTACATTCCTTGCTAGTTTATTTTGAACCCAAACTGTATTCTTGCATTGAAACATGATCTTTAATGGTTCAAAAGTTTTGGCAAATGTATTCGGTTTTATTAAAATAGATAATTGACAGACTAGACTTATGTGATTTTTTTTAATTTTTGCATTTCCCAGAAAATTAAAAATTTTGGGAATTGTGTATGTAGGTGTAACTAACTAGTTTCTACAAGTTTTACCGCATATGTTAGAATACACATTTCTAAATAGTCCGGTTGCGATTTATTATGCTACTTGTATTCATATCGTTGAGTTGGTAACGGATAAGATCTAAGGGTGAATAAAACAGATGTATAAACGTTAGGGCCACTTTTGGGTTGGAATTTAGTAAGATCATTTCTCTTCACCCTCGTCACAAAATTAATCACCTGACCAAAATTCAGTTTTGAAGGGTCAGTGGCTTGTGGTAGGAACTGGTGCCTGAGGAACCTTTCTTTACATCGATGATTTCTCTTACATATTTTATAATTCGGAGTGCAATCACTAATAGTTTATTTTGCATTTTCCGCAGCTGTTGTGCTGTAGCTATGCGTAGTTTTGACATACATAATTATACTTTTACCATAATGAATAATAGAGAATACTGACTTTGATCCCCCGCCGTGTGGTATCCGGCTGATTAGAATAAACCACCCTCATTTCTTACCGAGGTGTACCGAGGTGAGGAAAGGGCGACTAAGGTAAATTGACGTCAGACAGGCGGCCGATCGTAAAATAACAAGCCAAATCCACTTGCCAAATACTTAAAACATGTTGTGCCAACCCCACTTAAAGTGGGATAAGGGTGGGAGGGTGATGAATACGCCACTACACCTTTAACACAATAAATAACATCGAGTTCAAACAAACTTTCACACGTCAAAAGTTACTGACAAATCTGATATAAAGGAAAGTTCATCATTCTCCTGCCCTTATCCCACTTTAAGTGGGGTCGGCACAATATGCTATAAACATGTTGTTACATGATTTAGCTACATATTTTAAGATCGGCCGCCTGCCTGACGTCAACTTACCTTAGTCGCCTTTTACGAAACCTCGGTAAAAAGGGGCTGGCCTATTCCACTCAGCCGGATACCCCATGGCGGCAAAAACAAGAAATTTATGATTTATATTATAAATTTCTATCTGTAAGCTGTAGTAGCCCAGCGGTAACACCGTACGACTCTATCGAGAAGGTCACAGGTTCAAACCCGGGCAGACACCAATGAGTTCCTCTGTTAAAACTTATGTGTCTAATTGATAATTGTAATTTATCACACGCTTTTCGGTGAAGGAAAACATCGCGAGGAAACCTGCATATCTCTAGATAATTCTGGAGATATGTGTAACCTACAAATTCGCATTGGAGCAGCGTGGTAGGTCTTAGCTCCAATCCTCTCCAAAAAAACGGAGAGAAGATGCTTTTTGTCAGCAGTGGGATAATAACAGGCCGCTACTTACTTATCTATAATATATATAATATAAATTTCTATAAATTATACATCATTTAAGTCGTTTTTGTGTATTTACTGTCAGCCGTCCGACCGAATCTTGACTCAGATGCATCGATCTATAAAGATACATCAGGGAAAATATAATCCCGAAAACGTCTTCAGGGAAAACATGCCTTACTTATTTGATATTTATTTCGCTACCTTGCCTCGCTTGTACTAGCAGTAAGCAGCTTATAGCAGTTCAGAGTATCTCTTGAAAGATGTTTCATAAGGAGATTATAAAATACAATTTAGTATGAGAAATAATAGTGTTCTGCGACTTGTAGACTACAAAGAGATTATTTATGTATTGGAATCAAAATAGTATTTGAAGATCTTTGTACATCTTTAGGGTCTGGTATAGTTAAATATTTACTTAACAAAGTAATATAATCATTAAAAATTAATTTTATTTAAAATTAAAATTATAATTAAATGATTTTTCTATTAATATTGATCTGTAGACAACTTTTTTTAACTATTAAATATACTGTTAATGTTAAATAAATTTATATAAACGTCATTCATCATCCTCCTGCCCTTATCCTCCTCTAAGGGGGTCATGGGTCATTACAATATGTTATAAACATGTCACATGGTAACGTGTTTTACGACCGGCCTGACGTCAACTTAGTTTAGTCGTATCTTTCGAAACCTCGGTAAGAAAGAGAGTGGTCTATTCTACTCAACCGGATACAACACGGTTAGTCATCTTACCTTAGATGCTTTTTACGACATCTCGGTAAAAAATAAAGAATGGTCTATTCTACTCAGCTGGATAGACGGTTATATAACGTCATTGTTTTGAAAATTAGACAAAATTTTAAAATATTGCATATCAGTTACTGAAACACGTATGTGATTTATACGATTGATAAACGTGTTCTTAATATGTTCCTACTTAATAGCGTTAATTTAACTTTATCTTTTTTTACACGATACATTAATATTGAAGTAGGGAAATATTGACTTTCCTTTAATACATCGTAAAACATAAGTTGTATGTTGATGTAAAGGTACATTACAATACATTTTTATATATTGTGAATGTTTGACGTCCGTATTGACATGGGTTTCCTTCAGGGATATTTACGAGACGCCTGTCCACTTCCGAGACGTTGGAGGCCGTCTCGGACCTCCCACTAGTTCACTAATACAACTTCAGAACAGGGTCGCCTTTCCCACATTAATAAATTGATCTGTGAAAAATCTTTATCATTTTCACCAAAAGTAGCTTTAATTTATAGAATTAGAAAGAATTAATTTATAAAATTAGGCGTTACTTTAGATCCATAATACAAAAGTAATAATAAAATTATTTTGCTATAATCCGCGAAGAAGTAAAATAGAAAATATATATACATAGTGGACAATCCGTTTTCTAATTCCCCTTGATTATGTAAAAGTAAAAAAGTTTTTTTTATTATTAATGAAATATATTACGTTTTATTTACATCTTAGACCGATGCGAAATTCGATTTTGCCAAATTTTCTCAATATTGGTCCAGTTGATCGTGAAAGCATATCAGAAAGGGAGACAGAGATTTATATTTTTTAGTATGAAGTAGTATAGCGCTCTTGCAAATAAGAGTTCGGAATGACCATTTCCTATAAACATAGAATTTAACGTAGCCAAAGATACACCCATCCATATAAAGTAGCTTTCGTCCATAACAATTTGATGGGGTTACTGCACGAGATAATACGCCTAAGCATCTAGCAGTTGCAATAAGTCAACGGTTATGAATGACTTTAAATCCACGAGCTATACAATTCGGAGAACATATCCTTATATCTCTGTGATTCATCAAAAAGATGGACAGACGAACAGACTATTATATCAGTATAAATATGGATAGGTTAAATAGTTTTTAAAAAAGAAGATTACTTTTGAAAAGTAAATTAGATAGTTTTGAAAATCCTTTCAGCATCAAACAAGACTACGGTTAAATGATGTAAATTTAGAATGATTAAAAGATTCTTGCTGATTCTTTTCAGTAAGAGCAACATTTCCTAACCAGTTGTAGACTTCACTTTGCTTTTAAAAAGTTTATTTGAATAAAGATTATTTTGATTTGATTAATTGTATTCTAATTACTTAATATAGAGTGCGGTCTGAGCCACACTCTGTTTAAACTCAATAGAAACTATAAATTGTCGAGCAGCTGGTGCGCGGGGACTGATCGATTGCGTGCCGGCTATCTTCTGAAGTTGCGCCCACACTCTATTATATCGTCCTCGCGGTAAACTGTCTGGGAACTTTGGATGAAATGGCAACATTTATGCGGCGATGTTTGTTTCTTGCAGATTTCGTATCGTAATATACTTGAGCTGTTTTGGAGTGTCTTGATTCACAAAAGTTTTCGAATCTTATGAGCGGTAATTTCATAAAAAGTGTTTGAATAACATTCAGTGTTGCGGCGGAAATCATTTTATGAAGTGAAATAGTACAGAGACCTTTTCAGTAAATATCAAATCGATTTATCACCCGCCGTGTAGTATCCAGCAAAGTAGAATAAACCACCCCCATTTCTTACCGAAGTGTCGTAAAAGACTAAGAAGAAACGACTAAGAAGGCAACTCGATCTGCCGTGTGGCATCCGGCTGAGAAGAATAGATCAATCTTTTCCTTACTGAAGTGTCGTAAAACGCGACTGAGGTACGTTGACCCACCGTGTGGTATGATTGACCGGTTGAGTAGAATAGACTTTCTTAGACCCGAGGGGTCGTAAAATACGACTAAGGTAAGTTGACGTCAGGCAGGCGGCGGGTCGTAAAATACGTAGCCAAATCATGTGATATATAACATGTTTAAAACATTTTGTGACTAAGAGTGGGATAAGGGCAGTAGGATGATGATATATAAAAAAAAATTAAATTGGTATTCTCAATTTGAGGTGTCTAATAGCTTGTTATTTAATTTTAACCACTGTCACTATAGAATATAATAGAATCGAATAATAATAATTATAAGAATAAATAATTAATAAGAATAATAATTCAATAATTCATTAATGTAAAATATTGTGCCCTGGATAAATAATGAAATGTAACACCCAGGATAAAATGTCAATCAAAATCTTTCGAATAGTTCGAAGAGATAGTAAGAAGAAATTCTCTAATGGGATAATTATTATCCGAAGAAATCGTATTGTTTTTGATCTTTCGTAATTATAATTGTAGTATGGTAAAACTTGAAGTAAATCACTACTTTAAATTCGCATGTATTTGTTTTAATATGATTGTGCAATTAACTTTTTATTTATATTGTATTCGCCCTGAGCGGGTAGTGTGCCCGCGACTTTCCCGAGGCGTGCTGCGTTCCAGATAGCGGTGCAGTGTGATTGATCCATTTGTTTGCTCCAGTCCGGTCCATTAATCACCCAGACGAGCCGGGTGTTATGCTTGTGAAATATTATTCGAACCAACAGTTTGCAAATCACCGCTCTGATTATATTTGAATGTTTTTCTATGGACAAAAAATCTGTAATAGCCTAGCAATGAGACGGACCCAACCCCAGGCAGACCAATGAATTTTTCTGTTAAAGCTTATGTGTGTAATTGATAATTGCAATTTATCACAAGCTTACCGTGCCGTGCTGGTTTCTACGCCGTGTGGTATCCGACTGAGTAGAATAGACAACCCTCATATATTACCGAGCTATCATAAAAGGCAACTAAGGTAAGTCAAACTGCCGTGTGGTATCCGGCAGAGGAGAATATACCAGGCTCTTTCTTATCGAGGTGTCATAAAAGGCGACTAAGGTAAGTCGACCTGCAATTTATGTCAAGCTTTTCGGTGAAGGAAAAATTCATATTTCTAGAGAATTCTGAAAATATGTATCACCTACCAATTCGCATTGGAGCAGCGTGGTAGGTCTTAATTTCAACCCTTTTCTCCAAAAACACACAGAGAAAGTCTATGCCCAGTAATGTAATAGTAACAGTTCGTTACTTTACTTTACTTTTTATTATATGGACAAGAAGCATTTAACCATTTATGCTATCGATGATGTTTAATATAAAAATGTGTGTAATTCGCATGAAAATTCCAACTCTACTATTGTCGTTTTATCTTCTGTTGTTGATATGACGTATGTTTTTAGCACATTTTGTCCGTCATACCTGGACCACCTTTGATATTGAAAGATTCCCGGAGGGGATTTTAATTAATATAATTGGGTAGCTCTTTGGAGACATTCCCAGTAACCAGTCTAGACAGCTCATTACGGCGATCGATGGTCAATTAGAGCAGCACTAACCACCGGCTCACATTATTACTGTGTTAGCGAGGTTTTTCCTTTTTTTTCGAAAATGAAGGACCGTAATTAGGTCTACGTTTAGAGATCTGACACTGTTTCTTATTTGGGACACGTGTACGAAATCCGTATATCGCAAAAACACGCGTGCTACTGTTTGACATTAATGCGTATCCTATTGGTTGAAGCAAAGTTGGGAAAAAGAGAACCGCAGAAAGGAAACTTGTTTTTAGTTAGCGTAAGATTAAGAGTTTAATTTAAGAGTGCTTTCTGGGAGGCCGGATGTTTATTTATTTATTTTATCTAGCAACACACAACTTATTTATTGCCAATCCAACTTGTGCGCCGACAGCATGCTTGGGTATTATTTTGTGGTCGCATATAAAATATTGGTTTCAAAACCGTAGGATTTGGTTCAGCTGTCTTTGGAGGGTGAAAAATTTAATTTTAAAAATGTGCAAGATCGCGACATTTGCATAGGACATTACTGGTCTTATACAAGTATTGTGCTGTCACTTTTAGCTTAATTATTATACACTGAATTATGATAGTAGTGAAGAAATGTTATCTTATAAGAGACATATACCTACCAAAAACCTATACGTATTAGGACCTATAAGTATGCTTTGCGATTTTGTCGTGGAGTCCATCTCCTGATGATGCTTCGGTTGCGTGGCGAACAATTGCGTTTGTGATAATGAACGTGTGTAGTGCTTGTGTATTGTGGAGGTTCATGTATGCGTGTTTACAAATCCTTTTAATAATTCTTTCTACTTTTTAATTTAACGATTACATAAAATTATTATAGTTAAATTATATCTCTCAGTTATCGTAACTTAATTTAAAAGTTGTTATCACGTTTAATTAAAATACTATTATTTTGTTGGTGATCTATAAATAAATAAATAAATAAATTCTGCATGAATCGGGTATGAAAACGGATATTCCACTCTATGTTTAGCATTATAAATAATATTTTCGATTTACTTAATCATGGATTATAGCAAAATAATTTTATTGACGCCCTATGCTATAAATTACCTATAGGTAACAGATTGATCCTTTATGTCGGTAACTTGGTGTCACAATGTTCACTTCACCCAGAACTGTTCGTACACACGCCAACCCAACATACCCCGGGGAGAGCTCCTGTATTTTCCATCCCTGGTCAAATACCGGGAACATGCCAACGAAAACATCCCGCGGGACAACAAATTAATCAAAATAACACAAAATGTTTGCCCTCCGTGCATTTAAAGCAGTGTAAATATTTGTGGCGATTTGAATTTCCAAGCGAGCTTTTTTCCTCCCGCGTATTTACATAAATTTGTTGGGAAAATACAGTTTTTGAAAGTAATCACCGTCGTTGGAACCACAAAATATTAGGTTTAAGAAAAACCTAATATTTTGTTTTTTGATCATTTTCAGGAGAAAATTACTATATTCATGTACCTTTTGTCAATAATGACTGTAAATTGTCTAGCGAACGTTTTCTTTTCCATTTCGCAAACAACGTTTATTGTATGTGTTTAAACGGTCCTGGTAGTCTTGTTGGTCGGCAATTTGGCCACGATACAGACAATTAACAATTTAATGACAATAACAATTACCAATTGATTGAATGGAAATACAAACTTTGACAAGTTTTATTTCGTTATTTGAACCGATTTAATATTACACATCGGTTAATTTACAAAATCAATTTATTTATTAATTGTAACATTGATACCTTGATTGATTCCCAAAATGGATGAATGAATCAAGTAAAATAAATCTATTCAGAGAAAATCATATAAAGTTAACACCCACCATGCTGATACAGTCCGGGGGTGTCTTTCTAACATTTGTCAAGGCTTCAGATCATCGAAGCTATATGAGAAAAAAAAGTTATAGCAAAAAAAATGTTTTATATTTTCTTATGATTTTTTAAAATTTATTTATGAAAAGTTAATAAGAAAAACAGCATGTCTTAATATATTTCTAGGATTCGCGCTTCACCCACAAGACCAAAACTACTTTTCGTGGAGCAAAGTCGCGGTTGTTTGCATTAATTATAGCCCGCAGACTGAATTAAGTTAAAAAAGCGCCAAAGTACGCTCGTACAAGTCAGAAACTTTGCATGAATCATGAATATTTTAGTTTCTCATTAAAGCAATATTACGCTATTTGTCACCATGTAAAAAGTTCAAAAGCAGCGCTGCATATATTTTTCGAAAATGAAACGCGACGAAAAATGTATTTAATTATGGCCCGCGCCCGAGCGGAACGTGTGGCAAAAACTGGCCTTAAACGTTTTAATAATACGACATTTTTTTCTCGCAAAATATTATTACTTCCGGTGTATGGGGGTATTAATGGGGAAACTCGGCCCATTATGTTGCATAGCTAACTTCGTGTTCTAACAGTTAAGATGGATTGATAGCAATATAAATATTCGCAATAGACTTCCTAAAACCTCATACATAAATTACGCAAATCATATCAAAATAATCTTTATTCAAATAAACTCTTACAAGCAAGCGTCAAGGATCAATATCTATACTAATATATAAAGCTGAAGAGTTTGTCTGTTTGATTGTTTGAACGCCCTAATTTCAAGAACTACTGGACTGATTTAAAAAAATTCTTTAAGTTTAAGAAAGTCCATTTATCGAGGAAGGCTATAGGCTATATAACATCAAGCTAAGGTGAATAGGAGACAACTATATTACGGTTTTAAGCTATCGTCGCGGGAGGAGCCGCTGACGATTGCTAGTGATTAATAAAGCTACAGCTGGTTTAGAATGTTGCTCTAAGAACCAGTCTGTGAGAAGAACCAGTAAGAAACTCGGCGGTCAATCTTTTAAACATTTTCAATTTCACATTATCAAAATTAAAGCTGAAGGATTTTCAAATCTAATTTGTAATATGCTTTACGCATAAGCATATTTCTTACACTTAATTTAGTCGCGACACAAGAATCACAAGCCTTTTTTTTTTCTTATACATATAGATATAAATTTTTTTGATATGGACATTTCTAAAGTAGTTCATTTTCCCTATATGAAAGATGTGGGTCATTGTTTAGGATTTACAGGATTGACTGTCATCTTCACAGGGTCTGCGGTAAATCTAGTCGAAAGGGACGGCAGTTTGGGCGATAAACTTCCGGCCAATGGGTCCCGATGCTGTGTTTAAGAGTCTTGAATTTGAGATACACGTTTGCTTTGATTGTGGTCCGGTACTTTGGTCCCGAAAACAAAAATTGCTGCGAGTACAACTTTCTTACCGAGTTTTTGTAAAAGGCGACTAAAGTAATTTGACCCATGGGGTATCCGGTTTAGTAGAATAGATCGCACTCTTTCTTACTGAGTTTTCGTAACATACGACTAAGGTAAGTTGATGTCAGGCAGGTGGCCGGGCGTAAAATACGTAGGGAAATCATGTGACATGTTTATAACTTGTTGTGCCGACACCACTTAACGTAAGATAAGGGCAGGAGGATAATAAAGGACATGAGAATGATGATGCAAAATACAAAAATATATGAGTATATTATCAGTAAATAGCACTCTAAAATGAAGCATATAACGTGATAGGAGCCAAGACAGTAGTATCACTAAACTAAGAGTATATAAGATGCTGCATCCGCGTCTGTAACGAGATCGCCCACCGACGGATAATGGTTCTAGGAAGCCCTTTGATGTTGGAACTAATTACTATCCCGCCAACTCCGTCGACAGATGGATTAGAATTACTTGCGGTGTACGGTTAGATTGAGTTGCGAGTTGACGGACGTTTGATAATGCGAATTACCGAATAAGAGCGGTTACGGATGACAGGTTATCAATAGAACACTGTCTAAACTATTACCTGTTAACTAAAACGCTAAGGTCACCAAGCAGGTTTTTCAAAAATTTAAATTTACGTTGTCAATACGTGTCTATTTATATATATTGTGCTTAAGGAGTTTACTTTTAAGTGAATTTTACACTTAACTTATGTACTAAGTAAGAATTTAAATTATTAGTGTAAGCAATTTGTTACTAAACTTAAATAAATAAATAAAAATAATAAATAATGGAATCACTAAAATAATATTGTCGTATGGTATCTGGCTGAGTAGAATAGATTACTCATTTCTTACCGAGGTGTTGTAAAGGCGTCTATGGTAAGTCGACCCGCCGTGTGGTATCCGGTTGAGTAGAATAGATCACCCTCTTTCTTACCGAGGTAACGTAAAATACGACTAAGCTAAGTTGACTTCTGGCTGGCGGCCGGTCGTAAAATACGTAGCCAAATCATATGACAACATGTTTATAATATGTTGTGTCGATCCTACTTAGATTAGGATAAGGGCAGGAGGTGATGACGAAATACATTGTAACGCACGCTTAGTATTAAAGCGACCGAATTCAAAAAGTTTTTTTTATAGTAAATTGCAATAAAGCGTGGTGTAGCGCCGACAAAACTAGTGAGTGTTTAAGAGACCCGTAACTTGGAAGGGTAAGAAAACACTAGCTTTTTTAATAGTTCATAGCTTAATGTCGTAGATAAAAGGTCGTAGGTGTTATAAGAGATGGAGTGGTAACGATACATTTTAAGTGCAGTGATTTACGCACCAAACTGCAACGGTTCTCGGAAATGCAGCATTCACAATCAGGAGGAAACATCCAAATCAGTAGTAGCATCTTAAATAAAACTTTACAGTTTTAAAGTACCTGTAAAATCTATTTGAAAAAAGCATAATTTGAATTTGAATACGGATCTTCGCAAAGCGCCCAAATCAAGAGATAAAGAAGCTAAACTTGGGTGAGCACTTTGCAATTTTTCCCCAAAGGAAAAACATGTATGTACATTAGAGCTTTAATAGTAACAAATTTCAAACATGGGCATTAACAGAGCAACTTATGAATAAAATAAATATATGTCAAAATGGAATAAACAGAAGTGTAGTTGGACTCAGAAGGAGAGATAAAATAAGATTAACAAATATAAAAAACATAACAAAATTTAAAGATGCAAAAACTGTATGCAAAACACTTAAATGGCAATGGGCAGGACACATGTTAAGAGAAGATAATTTAAAATGGACCAAAATAATTTCCGAACAAAACGGTGGGAAGATGAACTTTTCAAAGTTGTTGGTCCAGAATGGATTAGAGTAGCAAGAGACAGGGAGAAATGGAAATCTCTAGAGGAGGCCTTTGTCGAAGGGCGAGCTGTTTATAAAACCGACCGTCAATGTTAGTAGAATAAGTACAATTGTGAAAGGAAAACAGCAATAAAGGCTTATTTTATTTTATTTATTTTATTTTTAGTAACAAATTTCATCACATATGTAACAGACGAACATACTTTCAGATTTAATAATATATATTATCTTCAGATAATGTTAGTGGGTGCTTCCTTCCTCGACTAGATTTTTCCCTAACGAGCTATTATCAGTGTTCTTTGTCCGCGCAATACGGGTTTACAAATGTTCCCAGGACTTTCGTCATATTGCCGCTATAAAAAACTTTTAGTACGGTCCTCGTAACAAAGAGAATGCGTACATTATCCTCTTATAGTATACATTGTTACTAGTTAATATACCCAATTGTTTAGGAGGATTTACGAGGGGCTTTTGTCAGTGTTATAATTGAACAATCGGAAAAGTTCGGGGTTTCTCTTCAAAGACCCAGTAAGCTGTTTACTGTTGAAGCTTTTCTTTCTTCTAGTTGAACGAGGAGAGGTATTCCCGAAATGTGATGCATAAGACGTAGATCTTATACTAGCATAGCCCCAGGGTTTTTGGACCACAAACTTACAGCACGACTTTGGTCATTTATTATACAGGAAAAATGCCACTAATGCCGTTAATACGACAGGAAGAACGAAATGGCCTCTTCACTAGCGTTACATAAAATCAATGTAACCTTTATTCTAACAAAATGAAACTACCACTGGTTCTGAAGACATTATGTAGTGTGCAAGTGCTCTGGTGTAGAAAATCGTAATATGATCATCAGGGTCAGTAAGACGCTTCAAGAGCAGTGAAAGTGCCACAGTAAAGTGGAGTACTTTACTAGAACAGGATTCGTCTTACTTAATTTAGTAGGGTAAAGGAAGTTACTATTAAAGTTGCTAAAAGTAATGTTGACAAAACAATATATCAATAATAATTCTTGCTTTACTAAATGCACTACACAAAGCGGTTGTAGATACAGGGTTTTCCGTTAATTCAAAATACTTGTAATCCAAGAATTTTTAGTGGGTACTAGACCAGTCTACAGAAAGGTTTAAATTAAGTATAAGAGATATACTTAAGTAAAGCATATTACAAAATTGAAGATTATTTGGATGATAAAGAAGCCTGGATTTAAAAATCCTTTCAGCTTCATACAGGACTGCGGTTTAATAATGTAAAATTGAAAATGTTTGAAATATTGACCGCCGCGTTTCTTACTGGTTCTTCTCGGTAAGAGCAACATTCCGAACCAGTTGTAGCTTCATTAATTATATTGATCCTTGACGATTTAAAAGTGCTTGAAAGAGGTTATTTGAATAAAGATTAATTTGATTTGATTTAAATTAATTGAGGTAAAAGCGTTAGTAGAAGCTTACGCCAAGGAATTTAATTATGACTAGTTTGGTTGGCTGTTAGAGACATAAAAATTACTCAATGTTATAGTTAATCTATGATAACTGTCATGTTTGAACTTTGAAAGCCCTCTTTCGCATACCGGCTTTCAGCTAGCGATACGTGTTCCCTTACAATAAAATTAAATTTATCAAGTATTTCTTTAATTTATTCCTTTAGTTCTTCAGTTTATAAAATTAACGCTAAGCGCAGACTTAACATGGCCTATACGGTATAAATGAATGAAACTATGGTTTACTAGATTAGTAATCCATAGTTTCATTCATTTATACCGTATAGATTTTATTGTAGTTACGGTACAATCAATCATGATAATCTTATGTGTGTTAGTATAATCGGGTGGTACAGGTACTGAATTTATTACGCAGAATTCGTTTGCAATTGCATAATATATACAAACAACTCTCAAATGGGAAATCGCTTACTCCAATACGCTCCAAACGTATGCTAATACTATGTTAATATATCGCATATTTATTCTTGCATTGTGCAAAGAAATACAGACATTTTTGCGAAGAACTGGATACATTGATACATATACTGTGTTTATTTAAATTGATCTTTATTGAAATAAAAGCATTACGCGTAATAGAGAGATATAATCTTCAAATCATTCGGACTAAAGATAATTCAAACATCGGCAACATTTAATAAGGTTTACCTTTACTTTGCCAGAGATTCCTGAGATTATATATTGCGATATACTCAGGGATCAGAGGAAAATCCGAAACCTCCGAAATCAAATAAAAAATTATGTCAGTTCCGCAATCTAACCTAACCTAACAATCAAATTTTCCTTAAGTTTTGTATTAACACACTGTATTTTATAAATCTTTCATAATGTAAATAAAACAATGCACTTCTTGTGTCAAAAACTTAATACAAACTAATAGTGAAAAAAATTTAAACAAACTGTTCTTATCATCATTTCCTGCCATTATCCTAACCATGACTACATGTTTATAACATGTCTGCATGACATGTTATAAACATGTAGTCACATGATTTGGCTACGTATTTCGGACACCTCGGTAAGAAATGAGGGTGGTCTATTCTATTCAGCCGGATACCACGCGGCGTATCGACTTACCTTAATCGCCTTTTACGACACCTCGGTAAGAATTGAGGGTGGTACTATTTCTATTCAGCCGGATACGACACGGCGTTAAAATAAATTGTTCTATTATAAAAATTCAAAGACTAAAAATAAGAAAACATAAAAAAATATAAAAATATTTACACTATTAGTTAATACAATTATTTACTTTAGGTAATTACTAGTTTCTTTTTTGTAGTTGAAACGAAATTTGACAAAACCTTTTTTTAATAATTTCTCGAGACAGTAATTAGATTTTTTAAAAAAAATCTAATTACTGTCTCGAGAAAGCGAAATTACAAGGCAATTTTAATAATAGAACAACTAGAGTTCTGATTACTATTTGGTAGTTTAACCTACAGCATTTTTCGTAATCCAATGCTGAGATTAATCTGAGACTACGAAAACGATACAGACTATTCAGAACTCAAAAGAAGTATAAAGCAAATGTACAAGTTATCGTCAAGTATTCCACTAGACGATTATTATTCTTTCATGTGTCGCGATAGATTCCCGCCAACTTGTTTTGATTCGCTGAGAGTAAGTCACGTATTTGTACAGGGAATACCGCGATACTGCCGTCGGCAGACATGTTTATGATATAAGTATATGCGACACATTTCTTAACGATAATATTATTGCAATACATTCGATTCTGTAGTTATTATAGAATCCGTATCATTATTAAAGAATTTGAATTTCGAAATTAGCTCCAACGATTATCATGGCATATAGAGCACGAAACTTAGCATGTAGAGAGGTTTCGGGGGCGATAAACTGATCTAGTTAGGTTTTATTTAAAAAAATGACGTTCTATGCCTGTTTTCAGACACTGAAAACCTGCTATAGTATCATTGAAAACATAGGCTTATTAGAATATCAATTATAAAGTTTTAATAGCTCAGTGGGGTAATCAGATGATCTAGAGGGAAAATATATTTCTTTTTTTCAAAGTTGCATATTTTTTATATCTCCAGAAAAACAGAGCAAAGCTCCCACACCCAGGTACTTAGAGTTTCTTTATCGTCTATCTTTAATTTTATTATTTCTTAACTTCTATGTTATTTATTTTAATTATGTAGCGTTAAAGTAACGGAATGTTTTATCCCACTCCTGGGCATAAGCCTCCTCTCTCCGTTTGGAGAGAGGATTGGAGCGAAGACCTACGCAGCTGTAATACGGAATGGTAGGTTACGCATATGCCCAGAATTCTCACGATGCTATCCTCACCGAAAAGTGATCGTACTGCTGGGATTTCACATCTTTTACGTCCTTATTACGACGGAATTATGATGGAAAATGTATTCCTACCGATGATGTAAAATATTTGAAATTCAAACGAAACGCTGCCGGCTACGGTCGACTTTCAATTTTATATTTGCGCGTCGCCGTAAAGTCGACCAAAATTAAATATTATTTAGGTCCAAAGTGAATTAGAAGCGGCTAAGCGAGGATCAGAATGGGTATCAAGCGATTTGCAACAAGATAAATAATCCCCAGTCTGGGTGTAAGCGGCCGCCAGGGGTCGCCAACCGACTGTGTCGCCTGTAACCGCTGTTTTGGTAAACTAATAAAAAAGGTTTATAGTCAATTTGGAGTGAATGAACACAAAAATGAACTTTAATATTTCTGTCTACGTTTTCGTCATATATCGCAGTGGCTTAAAACGTTCAGATAAACCGTAATGTCTTATGCTTCATAAATTAGGGGGTTTCTACATTTAATGTCCGTCCGATCTCGGTAGGAACCAGCTTTCCGAACCAGCAGTAGAGTTGACGATTCAAAAGCACTTGTTTACAAGTTTATTTGAATAAAGAATATTTTAAGACGTTTAGTGGAGGGCTAATGAATGACGATTAATCATCATGGCGTCGGCGGTATGGCGAGAAGCCACGGCCGACCGACGTCAGAAAACTAGGACCTCGTCTTCGCCGGTGAAGACGCTGTTTGCGTGTATTATGTGTGTGTGTTTGCGATCGTTATTTGATCGTCAGGGTCATAAAGGACGCTTTTTGGACGCCTATATGTTCGGTGAGACGACCTAACAGGGATGTAGGTGAAAGCCACTGTTATAAGTGGGTTCTGGTGAACCTCGGCTTTCTCAAAGTAAGACTTCGAAAAGCGCTTAAAGAGATGCGCAATGGTAGGGTGGTCGAGGTCTCTATGGAGGTCAACATTCCGCATGAACCACGGACAACCAGTAGCTGTCCGCATGAATCGATTCTGTAGTCGTTGGAGCGTAAGCAATCTGACCTTTGAAACGTTCGCGGACGCGATGCTTGCTTAGGACATTATTGGTCTTATGCAAGTTTTGTCAACATAAGCACGTCTTTATCGTAGCTCAGTCAAAAGACATGTTCCCCGAACACGACTTTTATTCATACGGCAGTAATCACGTGTGGGCTGTGTAATGTTATGATTATTGTCGCGCCCAAAGTCGTCAGGCCGCGTCACGATGACAAATGATGCCATTAGGGCCGTCACTGTCACCCGTCGAGTGACAATTTGGGTCGATTTGACAGCTGACGACAGCTATTAAGCTTAGATAGCGGGTAGTCCTGTGGAAAAATTATTTTGAATGCGATACTATTATTATTTTAGAGGTTCCATTATTTAAATGTAAAAACTGCCTGGTTATAAATTACCGACTTTCGGTGTTAACACTAAATAAGGTATCCGGTTCTACAAATATAAAAGTTAAAGTACCTAACGCTGTTAAATAATTTGGCTAGGTATTTTACGACCGGCCGCCTGCCTGACGTCAACTTATCGTAGTCGCCCTTAATAACACCTCGGTAAGAAAGAGGGTCGTCTATTCTACTCGGCCGGATACCACACAGCTTTAAATTAAATATGTGTGTTTTGCTATATAAATAAATATAATTATATAAATACACACTTACGTGAGTAAATGTATATTTATATAATTATATTATTTATATAATTTGTATTTATACACACGGTCGTCTTTTCCAAAGTAAGTAATTTAATAATTGTGTTATGGGTGGGAGACAACTGGTGAATATAATAAATAAATAATATTTAAATTTATATAAAATATTTAAAATAAATAATATTTAAAATACATACTTAAATACAAATATGCACCCAGGCTCGAAGAACCAACAAATGCTTTTATAGAAAATGTTGGCCCTCGGCGGGAATTTAACTCGCGGATGTTAACCGCGGAGCTGAAGACAGGATCGCTACCCACTGCGCCAACGGTCCATTGAAATAGTGATATCACTGCTTAAGTTAAGAAAGAGGGTACTACTAGAGGGCAGTAAGACGTATTTTTGGATCACTGTGTTTTAGACATATGACTGTTTTATTTTAACATTGCGTGCCCTTCGTCGTAACATCGTGACGTTCACGCACGACCCGCTTTTCTCGTCAGGCGACGTTATGTCATACAAAATAGGTTTATTTTCATATCTAATCTGAGAAGATGTAATAAGGTCGCACATAACATCTAAATGCGGCTACTGAGGATCACACTAAGTTACTTGCACGATTTTAATACGAAACGTGAGATTTTAACGAAATTCACCATCTTATATCAAACGATTAAGGTTATTAAAACATTCACCAGGTAACTTTATTTTAATGCTTTGTTTTTAACTTTTACTGGCGGATAAATATCTGCGGGGTTCGAATTGACTGTCAAATCAAATCTAATCTGTAATCGATTCTTCTTATTGTTTTTTTATAAGTTTTTAACATAAAAATTAAAAATAAATTCTCACACTAAAAATTTTCCTAGAAATGTACAATTTTGCTATGGATTTGCAACATTTTGATAAAATTGCAAACTACATTCTCATTATATTGTGTGTGTATATAGGGGTAGAAATTATATCAAACAGAAAAAAAAAATTACAAATAATAAAGATATTCAACAACAACGTAACTTAATAACCTAACAAAATTCAATTACTTATTACTCCTCAGGCTAGATCCTTCTCAAAAAAGTATCCCGTAAACAATGGTTTACACAAACAAACATAATTATCTAATATTAATTTTATGAAGTATTCTTTTGATGCATGAATGTTTGTAGAATTAAACGTTGATTAAAACGTTCTGTATTCATTTAAGTTCTTCATATTTTAATTTATAGAAGTGGGCGTTACTTTGCGAAATTCTGTATTAAAAAAGTCATGATTAAAATATTTTGCAATTTATTAAGAAAATCTATGTAATGCTGTAAAAAGCACATCCCGTTCTCATACCTCATACATGCAGGATTAGTTACCGCAAGTATCACAAACCACCATACTACACAAGCACTGCAGACATTCACTACGCCAATCTCAATAATCGTTTTGCTTAACATATATTGTTACAACATGTTTCAAATACAACCTCCTTCATATACTTGATCATTAATATACAAAAACATTGTCGCCGTCAATGTCACATTGAGTTGAGTTGGGTTGGGTAAATGGGTTGATTTTTTTTTTTAAATTTGCTTCTTATTTATTGAATAAGTGTAAAGGAAAAATATCGTTGTTATAATATTACATAATAACTGAAGATCATAAGGATATAAGTCTATCTCCTGATAGGCACACTTTTAATGCTTTCATTGTTCAAAACAAATGCAACAATGACTTAGTCCTATGTCATATGACAAAAGGTGGATTGAAAGAATAACCATAAAAAATACTAAAGGAACTTTGCGTGGGAATAATATTTGTGCCGTGATTGAGAGCCGTTAGAGAGGGATAAAAAGGACACAAATTAGGAACGATTGAAAGCACCAAAAGGCCGAAAAAGTTGAGGAATCTCGTAAAAACAGCTCCCGATATGACGTCCCGAGTCCCAAATAATAGGACTCACTTTTAGGCTATTAAGGGATAAAAAGTAATGGCCTTTCAGCCGTGGACGTGAATACTGAATTTATAACCAGTTAGGCGCTCAATTTATGTTTTATGAATAGAGAGGGTTTAACATACTCTTTGATTGCTGCAGTATGTCGCTCTACGATATTTTTTTTTATTATTATGTAAAATTTTCATAAATTCAATTCGTATAAAAGGTATAAACGTATAAAAGTTTTTATAGGTTTCAGTCACGAATTTCAAAAATTAGAAATCGATACTTATTAAAAAACAAAGTCTCCAAAGATGTCTGTCTATATATGTTTTCTCATAATCCACACAACCAGTTTTTGTTCGGTTATTATTTAAAAATTCGGTAATAATAAAGCAATTCTTCCGGAAGGTTCAGGTTTAATAGTGTATGAATTACGATAAAACTCGCCTGCTAAGAGCTGTGCGTCGCATAAACTGACAAAGATACTCAGGTTATGTACTAGAGAATTGTAGACCTAAAAATTACCACAAAAAAGTCTGGGACAGCTTGTCTCTGTCTCTAATAATTAACTCACAATAACTACTTTTATGTTCAAAATTTCAATTAAATACACTGAGTTCCACGCGGGCGAAGTCGCTAGCATAGCTAGTCTTATTATAAAGTAGTAATTAGTACGAAAATCAAAATAGGTACTCGTTATTGAAATAAACTATTAAACAAGTGCAACACTTAACTACTAATAAACTATTAAACAAGTATCAAGCAAGTAATCTACAACTTTACTTTGAATTGGGACAATTTTTTGATACCGAGAAAAGCGAGCAATAAACTCGGTGCTTACCTTCTTTTGCATTGTGTCATTGCTGTCATGGTGCAATCCTTAACATATATAATAAGCTTCAATTTTACCGAATTTCACCAATATTGCTCAAACGTATTAGTCGTTAAAGCGTAACAGACAAGACTAGCATTTATAATATAAAAATGGATGTTTACAACTTAGTTTATAGTCAAGTTTCGTGTTCAATTTTTGACATGGTGTAAGGTGCGGTGGCGGGTGCGGCGATGTAATGCGACACGGATTTAATGGGAACAGACCATACTTAGATGCCTCGCTAATTATTAAGCTAATTAATTCTAAACATAAGGAACATATTGAGTAATTTCTCTGTTTTCTTGCGTATTTCAGATCTTAAATATGTGGCAGATGATTACGTTAAAAGGCAGTTTTGACTTAATATTTCAGTGCCAATTTTTGGTCAATTTTATTGGTGTATTTAATAGTTCAATAGTATTTATTATGGTTTCTTTTTTATCTTCAATGACATGGTGATGTCAATCTTTATCTTTTTTTTATATAATTCTTTTGTTTTATATAAACTTTTTACGGTAAATAAATTAATGCTAATCTAAATAGAAAAAAAGTTGGGCTACTTTAATTTTGTTAATTATTTATCTGAGCTAAGGTGTGTGTTGTAGTAACAAATTAAAACCGTCTTCATATAAAAAAGCAATACAAGTTATTTATAATTCCAAGCCAAGAGATTCCCTTCGGGACAAAAGTAATAAACAGATGTTCCTACCTTAGCATCGTAAAATATTTACAGTAATATATTCAGAGGAATAAATTACACGTCATAAGAAAAAAATTGGAATCTACATAAACTCGGTGCTTTAGAAAAGTTGAACTTGTATAAGGATAATTTTCCCTCATATTCATTCAATAAATAAGTAACGATTTCCTCAAAAGTCAATCAATTTATTCTTATTAAAACAAATATAAGAAGTATAATATATTCAATGATTTAAAGAAGCAGGCGTTACTTTGCGAAATCCCATGGTACAGAAGTTACAATATAATTATTTTGCTGTAATCCGCGTTTGTTACAGAATTTATGTAATGTTTATTTCTTTATTATTTTATTTATTTTTCTTTTTACACATATATTTAGAAAAGAGAAAGAAAAAATAAAAATAAAAAAACACATGTATTAAGTCGGACTTCTCCCTAAAAGGGATCTCTTCCAGTCAACCTTTGAGTAATAGAAGGAAAAGGACAAGAATTGAAGAAGAAAGAGAGTACGGGTCATATAGAGAAAAAGAAAAAGTTTATATAAATTGGACTATTTAATCTATTGAATAATTTTGGTAAAATAAATAGATAAAAGGATGCTTCTAATATATAGTTACTTGAGATAAATATTTTCTAATCTGTAACTTAAATACTGAAAGGGAAAGAGATTTGCGGATTGATACTGATAATGTTAAGAGTATGAAGGAAACATTCACATACCTTATACATGCAGGACAAATCACAACATCACAGCACTACACACACACAACCAAGTATAAAGTAGCCAATTACAACTCTTCGTATCTATTTCGCAATGAATTTCGCAAGGTTATTTTGCAAAAGCTACAATATCGTTTTTAATCTATATTCTCAATTTATTTAACAGTTTTATTCTATTTAATTATTATTAATTAAATATTCGTGGTGTTTTAATTTATTTAATAGTTTCCTATTTTATTGTTTCAGATTTACGTGTTACATCGTTATGAAACTGGCCTTGTTAGAACTCAGAAGGTAAGAGTACTCCAATCAATTTTATAAAGTTTTTGTGGCTCTCACTCTCTTTAAAATTGCATTAGTCCAGTTTAATAAACCTAAGTGTAAACTAGATTACGTATAAATCCGTTGAATTGTGAAAGTCGTATAATAATACACACGCACATACACGTGTGCGAACATGCGCCCACGCACGTTTTCATACAGTTTATTGATTTGATATAATATTAGTATGGAATAGGACAATGATATGCTGCCATTACAGCAGTTTAAAAACACTGTTAAAAAGAGGCTGATACAGAAAGCCTACTATACTCTTGAAGATTATTTAGAAGATAAGAATGTGTGGATATAGCTCTCTTTGAACCTGTACAAGACAGTAACGACTTAATGTAAATAATATTAAGATTTATATTTTTAAAAGAGCAACCGCCGAGTTTCTTGCTGGCTCTTCTCGTTAGGAACAGCTTTCCGAACCAGCAGTAGAGTTGAAGATTCAAAAGCACTTGTTTACAAGTTTATTTGAATAAAGAATATTTTGAATTTGAATCTGACCTTTACCTCAACCTTACTGTTGATCATACACTATCTAGCTAGGTTTCATATAAAAAAAATTCGTTTTATCTCTGTTTTCGGGCACTGAATAAATACTAAAATATTGAATAGAATGTAAATCATATTTTAGCTATCAAATGTAAAGTTGAGATAGCTAAGTAGGTAACGGGCGAATTAAAGAAGGGGTACCTGGGATCAAGTCCCTGTTATAGCCACCCCTTTTTCTATTTTTTTGCATTTTATTATTATTTAGTTAAAATTACCGAGTATGGCTCTATTATCCAAGTACTAAATCTTTAATATTTAAATGAGTTAATCTTGTATGTATATATATATATTTTCGGAATCTCGGAAACGGCTCCAACGATTTGCTTGAAATTCAGCATGTAGGGGGTTTTAGAAGAGAAAAATCTATATAGCTAGGTTTTATTTTTGAATTTAAACTATCGTGAGTGGTATTCATAATGAATGTTAAGAATTCGGCTATACTCACGTGTTATTTAATCGGATGAGCCCGACTAGTTTCAAGCCCATACGGGGCTCTTATTCATGAGCTCTTTATGCGGCGTTATCGCGGCGGGAACTGCTATAACACCGCATAAAGAGCTCATGAATAAGAGCCCCGTATGGGCTTGAAACTAGTCGGGCTCATCCGATTAAATAACACGTGAGTATAGCCGGAATCTTAACATTAACTAGGTTTTATTTTTTAAAAAATCATTTTATCCCTGCTTTTGGGCATTAAAAAATACTTAAATTTATATTGAATTGAATTTTAGCTGTTAAGTCAGCGTAGCTTATTCGGGGAACGGTTGGTCGCGAGAAATGAAAATACCTAGGATCGAGCCCCACCTACCCCATTATTATTATTTTTTGTTTCTTTTTTTATTTTCTAAAAAGTTCGGTACTTTTTACTCGTACTTTTTAAGGCAAGGCTTGGTTACCCAGATATTATTTATTTACCAGACAATTACCCGCGATAATACTTATCATTCTTGGGAAGTTAGATCTGTTAATGCGGAGAAGATCAGGTCAAACCAGGATTCAGGGACGACATTTCTTCCTTGGGTTGTCTATAGTCAGTCAGTCTGACTGACTCATTTCCTGTTTAGAGGCAGGCCAAAGCTAATATTTAATGCATACACAACGATTTATCTCAAACGATAATACAAACATATATAACAAACGCGCAAAGCCGCGTGTATTTACGTCGTGGAAAAACAAACATACGTACTCCACTTACATCTACGTTTATTTATTACCATAATAACATTAATAATGGATAATATTTTGGTACCGACGTAAACAATGTTTGTTATTTTAGGGATTTGTAGCGTGACTAGTACCTAACCTGATTGGATCTTAGAATAATGATTGTATCACCCATAATCTATATCTATCTTTAATATTTAAATGAGTTAATCTTGTATGTATAGATGTATATTTTCGGAATCTTTCAACGGTTTCCTGAAATTCAGCATGTATGATAGGTGATTAGGTATGTTACCGTATGCTAATTAAACATTGTTTCATATGCTAAATGCGACAAGAAGGTGCGAGGGACTTATATAACAATGTTTAGAAAGCATTAATAATCAATAATAATAATACAATATAATCTATTCAAATCTATATTCAAATTCAAATTCAAAATATTCTTTATTCAAGTGGACTGTTTACAGTACTTTTGAATCGTCAAATGTTTTAAAGAAGCTACCACTGATTCGGAAGTTTGCTCCTACCGAGAAGAATCAGCAAGAAACTCGGCGGCTAATCTTTTAAAATATTATTACAATTTGATTGATGGTTACAAGATAATCATTGCAGCTGGATGCGTAGCTGACTGCAGTTAAGGTATGCTACTATCACATACACATCGAGGTAATCACTTTAGACATCAAGTCATACCACCAAATTGTTTAGCGCAACAAAAATACATGAATATACATAAAATATAAGGAAAACGGGTAATGTAATTGTAATTGTAAACACTACAATTTATAGGCTTTCTGTATTAGACTATTTTTAGCTGTTTTTAAACTGCTGTAATAGCAAAGCTAAAATTGATAGCAGAATTTTATTATAAAATCTTATACCCAAACTCACAAACGATTTTTTTATTAACAAACTTTTGCAAGGCGCAAAGTAGGAGCCGCAAGCTTATATCAGTTCGTACTTTGTCTATTATATACATCACCAAATGTAGAATTCATTACTACAAGAATAATTGTAGAATAATGAGATTGTTTTAGTATAATCCGCGCGATTTTTTAGTGGGATTTTAAGTTTTTTAATTAAAACTATCGTTAGTGCTATTCATAATTAATGTATAGAAACCGGCTACACTCACGTCTTACTTTATCGGATGAGCCTGATTAGTTTCAAGCCCATACGGGGTTCTTATTCATGAGCTCTTTACGCGGCGTTATTGCGGCTGAAACTGCGTGTAGCAACTCGCAGGGCGCGACTTCTGCTTGAAACTAGTCGGGCTCATCCGATAAAATAAGACGTGAGTGTAGCCGGTCTCTATACATTAATTAAGGATGACTATATTTCGACTCTCAACATTCATGTAGCAATTACAAGCTAGTGTCCAACGTCCATCAGGTACGCTATCGACACAAATAGAGTACTGTTTGGAGCTGTCACTCCGTCACTCACCGGCAGCCGACGGCCCGCGATGTTATTGTGCCGGATTTAGACCCGGCGCATCCCCGTCATTGTCTTGCTGTAAACTGTTAGATTAAAACACTTCCGAATAAATATATATTGTTTAGAAAAAGGAAACGCGAAAAAAATTACGGCGTGGCGGCTTCGGGATTTTAAGCCCCTCATACTCCATAGTTTAATCACTAAAATTGACATTTAACTTATAGCAAAATTTCTAAAACGTAAACATTCAACTTTTCGAACGGTGTTTTGTACATCGGTTTCTAACT
Source organism: Morpho helenor (assembly GCA_029227775.1). NCBI lineage: Eukaryota > Metazoa > Arthropoda > Insecta > Lepidoptera > Nymphalidae > Morpho > Morpho helenor. The sequence goes on from JARGCU010000017.1 coordinate 313,261, forward strand.
CTCTGAAGTGTCAATTGCAAATGCGGGCAAACTGATTTAAAACAAACCTTTTGTTTTATTAAAACACTAGCTGAAGCCCGTATGGAAATACCATTGTATACCTATTTTTTCCCAAATTCAATTTTTGAACATTAACGTAGTTATTGTTAGTTAACTTATTTACAGACAGCGTGCAGAAGGTGCAGAGGGCTTACCGAGTGTGCGCGCTTGCATCTCAGAATACCTACACTTAGGTGAAATAAGGTCAAGTCAGTGACCAAATAGAAAATGTCTAGCAGCAGGAGGACAATATAAGACTTGTTGGAAATTGACGCCAAAGACGTCCATAGTATCCACACATAGAGTCCTAAAAGCCTATTTACTTTTACAACCAGTTCCTTACACATATTAAAGTTTATTTTCTGTTTCAGATTCATGGCGGTCCGCACCGTAGAACACAATTGGCGATAACCTGTGTTAAAACACACACGATGTGAGTTTCGGAACATTTTAATTAACATTTAAACTAAAAGGTTTCCAGCTGCTGTTGTGTTGAACTGAATTAAACGATACATTTGGAGTTTAGAGAAAGTAAAAGTAAAGTAACATTAGCAATAAAAAGGTTATTTACACGGAGAAAAATCCTTATTAGTTAAATGTAGAGAGCAGGTTCACTTTTTCAAAGTACGAGTTTTGCACCTCGCATATGATTCTTAAAATTACCTCATCTTAACTTTACAACTGAACTTTAGTCTCTACATGGAAAAATAAATTTAAATAAGATTGTTGGTGGTAGAATTTTGTAATCAAGCTTTTCAAAAACCACTACCATAAATTTAGATCGGAAAATCTTGCAAGATATTTTCATTTTTTAAATTTTAATGAACGAATATTTCATAATAAAAAACAATATTTAATAAAAAAGTTAAGTTTTTATGATCAATAAATATTCATGGCACTTGAGCTGTTTTGAAAGTAAAATAAAAAATATCGAACAACAACAACAATATCTGAATGTAATCCTAAAAATATGAAAATTGATTCTCGTTAATTACGCACATATTTCTTGATTTAAATGTTGACACCAATAGAGAGAACTCAAAACTGTTGTTCATTATTGCTATACTTATTTTAAACAAATTTTTGTTCACAGGTAAGCGTTATCACCAGAAAAAAAACACTTCCCGCACTTCAATAAGAGCTTGCCATAATGGATGCGGTCGCGATGGAGGACCTGTACGCACACAGCAATTATTCTTACGACGACAACGGAACTTTCAATATAACTTTCGAAAACTGTCCGAACCACAAGATGCCCATCGTCTACGTGGTGACCCAGATACTGTACGCGATTGTGTGCGTGGTGGGGCTGCTCGGGAACACCCTCGTTATATACGTCGTACTGCGCTATTCGAAAATGCAGACAGTAACTAACATGTACATAGTGAACTTGGCTATCGCAGACGAGTGCTTTTTGATCGGCATACCCTTCCTCATCGTAACGATGTCGCTCGGCGCGTGGCCCTTCGGTAGCTTCATGTGCAAAGCCTACATGATATCTACAGGGATCAACCAATTCACGAGCAGCATCTTTCTGTGCATCATGAGCGCTGACAGATATATTGCGGTATGCCATCCTATAGCAGCGCCGCGTTTGAGAACTCCTTTCGTGTCTCGCGTGGTCTCCGCCGCCGCCTGGACCGCGTCGGCCCTGGTTATGACCCCGATTTTCATGTACACGACACTGATAGAAACGCCGAGCGGACTGTCCTGCAACATAGTGTGGCCGGAGAGGGAGTTCAACAAAGGCCAGACATCGTTCACCCTGTACTCGTTCGCGCTCGGCTTCGCTGCTCCTTTGACCCTCATCTTCGTCTTTTACTGCCTCGTGATAAGAAAACTCAAGACGGTCGGGCCGAAGAACAAGTCCAAGGAGAAGAAACGTTCCCATAGAAAAGTGACCAAGCTGGTGTTGACTGTGATAGCCGTCTACGTTCTTTGTTGGTTACCCTATTGGGCGTTCCAAGTCGCCCTCATATATTCGCCGGCGTACGAGTGTGCGAGTAGGATCACCATAACCGTTTTTCTGGTAGCGGCTTGCTTCAGCTACAGTAACTCCGCCATGAACCCCATCCTTTACGCGTTTCTTTCGGATAACTTCAAGAAGAGTTTCCTGAAGGCGTGCACCTGCGCTGCCGGAAAGGATGTCAACGCGACGCTGCACGTAGAGAATAGCGTGATTCCGAGGAAGAAGGGCGGCAGTGCGGCCCGAGCTCAGTCGCGAGCTCTGGCCGAGGTTCGCGGGATGTCCAACCTTAGGGAGATCGCTGGAGGGTCTCGATCGGAAGCCTCCACTGTGCTGACGTCGCGGTCGGTGGCGGCCAGCGAGGCACTTCATATGGAGACCCGGCCGGCGGCCCTGGCCCCTCTCATAGCCCCTAACGGGTTGTCGCACACGCGTCTCTGAGTGCGGGCCTCTCGCCGCGCCCGCGAGCTCTCGACCGCCGTGCCGGACGAAGACACCATGATCATTTCGATAGACTAAGACGTAAGGACTGGTTGGAGTGAGGGTATCTGACAGCTGACAGACACGAGCCCTGTCTCGCCACCTGTCGGATCCACAGTATTATCTATAAAGTTTAGTGTAAGTGACGTGTAAACTAAGTTCATTGTAAGGTGTGGACCCGAGTATACGAGAACGAGTTCCTGGTAGGAAACTGTTTGTTGATAACTACTATTTTAATTATGTACAGCGTTCGGATTATTTAGTCTAGGGTTGTAACAAAGAATTTATTAATATCTAGGTTATCGCGAGGCGAATATATTTATTTGTATACCACTATAATGTATGTAAAAAATGTACATATCGTGTAAATATTTCACACATTGTCATAATGTCAAAGTTATAATTAAAACTTAATTCGTGAAATCAGATTTTTCATTTCAACCTTTTTTACTAATGTACGACATAGTAAACATAAAATGCACTAGTCGTTCTCATACCGTATACGTGGAAAACGCTAAAATAGCACTTCACTACACACGCACTACACTAACGCTGCACACATGCCCATTCACTGCAAACAATCTTTATGATCTTTTGCAAACATCCTTATTTTTTCTTACTGACAATAGCTTACGGCCTTTACTTCATCACATATGTATCGCCGAAGTTGTGAAATATAGAGCACAGAACGCGAAGCTCTACTAGTTTCGAGAAACGTCGAAGGCTTAAGTCGATGTGAAGTGGAAGGTAGGTGGTATGACTATACTCATCACGCTGTTGCAGAGGAAGCCACCTAGCCGAATCATCGTTACAAGATAAAGTCGACGAGACACTTTTATAGTATGGAATCTCGCAAGTAACGAATAATCCTATAAATTATTCAACCTTTTTTTATCAAAGTTCGGGAATGTCCTGCCAATATTGCCTCTCCAAAAAGGAACATAATATCAATCATGAATGACATGTTACGGTCGGCGGGGGGTGTAGTTGGGCGGCGGCCTGCAAAAGGGGGTACTTAACAAGAATACTCGAATACTCGAAGCTTGTGTCAATGAAAAGCTGTAAACGTGACTTAGTTTCTTTCAATTTAAATGTTTAAATACCCTTGTTAGCCCAGCGGTGAGACCATGCAACTCTTTAGAGGGGTAACGGGATCAAACCCTGGCAGGCACTAATAAGTTTTTCTGGTAATCTGTTCTGGAATCTATATCTAATTGATAATTGCAATTTATCACAGGCTTTCGGTGAATGAAAACATCGGGGGGAAACATGTATATTTTAAAAATTCTAGGGATATGTGTAATCTGTCAATTCTAAATGGAGCAGTGGGTAGGTTTTAGCGCCAATCCTACTCTCCAAAAACGGAGATAGGGGTCTATTTCCAGAAATAGGATAGTAACAGGCTGTTACTTTACTTTATGTACTATAGGACTTTTTTCTGTTCCCTAATGACACAGTCAATTTCTTATCATATATGTTATCCTCATATAAGCTTCGATTTTACCAAATTTCATTTATTTTAATCTAATAAATTGGCTTTGAAAGCGTAAAAGACAGACACCACATTTATAATATTTGCATGGATAAAATCACATTGGTCGAAAGAAGTGTTCGCTTCATATTTGCCCATTTGATGACCGCCGGGCGATCGCCAGTGTGTATAAATTTAATCAATGACTAACGTGATCTATATTTTCTCGTTTGTGATTGCTTTTGTCTGGAACATTTTTAATAAAATCTAGCCATGCTTATTCGAATGAAAGAAAATTGAATCCGCTCTGACTCCATATGATAGAACAATAATATTATTATGCAGACGGCGTCGCGTGTAACTCGCAACAGACTCCAGACTTTGTCCACGGATCACTTAATTATAGCAAATACTGCTTAATAAATATTAATAACAATAATAATAAGTTTTCGATATTTTTTTCGAAGAATTGCTGAGACAAGATCTGGCGGTTTAACAACATTACATGGCGTCAAGAAAGCATTTCTTTGACCAGTACCGATATACCTAATACAACGGCATTTGGTTCACACCGTATTATAATAAAATTTAAAAAAATCATAGGGTGTGGAGATCCCTTAAAGATACCTATGTCCAGCAGTGGACGTCCATCAGTTAACAAAAAAGAAGAAAAAAAATTGAAAAAAGGGAGGTTTAAAATAACTTCCAAACGCCATAAGTATACGCTATCAATCAATAAAACCTTTCCTCGTCATAGGTGAGATAACGATTCTCAGTTTCGGGGGATCGACTAGAACGAAAGAGATAAAAGCGCGAACTAAATTCTAGGCCGAACCCTTAATATCTCACTTCAATGTTGTTGGAAGTTAAAAAAAGTTATAACAGTAACCTATTTACGGTCCTAATGTAGCATACATTAAAGTAGATTATATAGGAGATTTATGTAGGCAATTGTATGAGTTAGCAAATATCTTAACGAGTTGCATGAAGTGGGTAAGGATTTACATATAAATGTGGGCCAAATTGAGATGAGGCGAGGCTCGGAATTATAGATAAAGTCTTTTATTGCCATATCTTGCCTGTTTGCTTTGCATTACTTAAATAGTTAAATTCTGTAACACAAGTTTGCTATAATAAGGATAAAAAAATTTGCTAAAAATATTTGCAAGCAACGGGGAAATATAATGATTATAATTGAGATTCAAACAAGAAACGGAAGAATTATAATAATAAAATATTGACAGTAACGGCCTGTTACTACTGCTGGGCATAGACCTATTTCCGTTTTAATTGAATGGAGGTAACCCACCGCGCTGCTCCAATGTGGATTGGTAGGTTACACATATGTATAGAATTCTCAAGATACGTGCAGATTTCCTCACGATGGTATTCTTTCACCAAAAAGCGTTTGATAAATTGTAAATATCAACCAGACACTTTAGATTTTTTCAATAAAAAAACTCATTGGTGCCTAGGATTCGAACCTATGATCGTCTCTAGAAAGTCACGGTCTAACCGCTGGGCTATTACAGCTTTAAAATATTAAATGTAAGTATATTAAATGTGTTTGCGTGTGTATTTGTGAGTATATTGGTAAAATAATATTATCTTATCAAGTCATATTTAGTACTGTATGCTTAGTGCGAGTTCTTATATAACCTTCGAGTAGGTTAAAAAAACTCGCATTTGCACTTTCAATTTGTATGGCGCTGGAACAACGGTCGCTTTGAAGCGTCATATAGAATGGTGTTACGCTAACGCAATCGAGTTGGGTTAAAAAAACTCACTAAGCACGCTGTTGTAAAAGTACGGATAGTGGCAGTCCGTGAAACGAGACGCTTTAATTGATATATGTGCTAAAAATATTAAGTACTTTTAAACATCCTGGAAAGCTCTCAAAATTATTCCGGAGAAAATTGTAATACAAAAGTAATTATATTACCGTGGGCCACTCTGTACGCTTTGGTCTTTTCCCCCTTAACACTAAATGATTTTCAAATGTAGGACGCCGGGCATTGGGAAACGTACAGGAAGCTTCTGATAATGACAATATAATTCCCAATTATCTATTCAAAGAGCAACATTTATGCATTTTTATCTGCATAATATTTATCTGAGAAAAGAACTTTACCTTTGCAATTGACGCTCAGCTTCTATTTACACATTCAAGGAATTTTCATCTTATATCTACACCTTCGACTGGCACGTTGGCTCATTCGGTAATGATCCTGCCTTCAGCTCCGCGGTACGCGGGTTCGATTCCCACCGAGGGTCAACATTTTGATGATACCGTTAAGATTGCCATAAGGTTATTCCTACGATGTCTAACCTGTTTGCTCTGCGTAGTGAAAATAGCATAGCCAATAATGGAAAGTCGTGAAATGGGCGGAACCGCGTCACCCTTAGCAGGGGGTAGCGGATTCAGATCCCAGAAAGATATTTTAGTTTGCTATATAACTTGTGCTTGAACGCCGTGTAGTATCCGGCTGAATAGAATAGTACCATCCTCATTTCTTACTGGGGTGTCGTAGAAGGCGACTAAAGTAAGTCGACCCGCCGTGAGGTATCCGGCTGAGTAGAATAGACCAATCTCATTTCTTACCGAGGGGTCGTAAAAGGTGACTAAAGTAAGTTGACCAACCGTGTGGTATCCGGTTTAGTAAAAAAGACCACCCTCTTTCTTACCGAGGTGTCGTAAAATACGACAGAGGTAAGTTGACGTCAGGTAGGCGGCCGGTCGTAAAAACGCAGCCAAATCATATGACAGCATGTTTATAACATGTTGTGCCGACCCCACTTAGAGTGGGATAAGGGCAGGAAGATGATGATAATATAACTTGTGCTTGACTTTTAAATTTGAATATTATATCTTATAGAGAATATCCTATTGCATGCCTGAGATATATGTACCTAGCCAATCTATTATATAATATGTTGGAGCAATGTGATTGTGGTTCTAAGCTTAAAAGGGAAAAATACATACCTATATACTAAAAACTCTCTATTACGATTCATCATAAAAAAATATATAATCATTTTCCTGCCCTTATCCCACTCGAAGTGAGATCGGCACAACATGTTTTAAGCATGGTGTTACATGTTTTGACTAGTTATTTACGACCGCCGCCAGTGTGACGTTAATTTAGTCGCCTTTACGACACCTTGGTAAGAAATGAGCATGATCTATTCTACTCAGCCGGATACCACACGGCGGAACTCGATTCTACTACGATTATTACGTAAAAAAATAATTGTTTAGTTACTTTTTATTAAGTTTTATTATGTTAATCTGCAATGAAAGCAAAATACGGATATCGAAAACGTAGCATGTATTTACAAGGATTTGGAAATAAATATTTTCCGAGAAAGGATCCCCGAATTTCCGCCGAAACTTAATATATCTGGTTGGTAATTAAAATATGTTATAGTTCAGTGAACAAACGCTGAAGGGTAGAATCTAATTTAAGCTATACAAGCTGTCCTCGTGACTTCGTTGGCATCAACGTAAACGTTTAAATACCCTCACTAATGTTTTTTCGCTTTCGAAAGAAAAATACACATTTTTATCGTATTTCCGCGAAAAAGATATCACACTGCTTTAAGTGACGCGGACTAGATTGCATAAAACTAAAAAAATTTAAAGTAACAGCCTGTTACAATCCCACTACTGGTCATAGGCCTCTTCCCTCCGTTTTTGGAGAGAAGGATTGGAGCTAAGACCTAACGCGCTGCTGCAATGCGGATTGGTAGGTGAAACATATCTTTAAAATTCTTTAGAGATGCGCAGGTTTCCTCAAGATATTTTTCCTTTAGCAAAAAGCGTGTGATAAATTGTAATTATTAATTAGGCACATACATAAGTTTCTAACAAAACATCAGTGGCCCAGGGTTTTAACCCATGATAGTCTCTAGAGAGTCGCACAGTTCCACCGCTGGGCTACACACAGCTTACATTTAGATTTATATAAGATTGCATAGTTTATCGGAAAATAGGAATTACTTAAATCCTTCAATATACGTGTACACTCCACTATTCGCAATTCTATCACATTACTAACATTTACAACCAAAATATGTCACTCCCTCCTTGTTTCTGTGTCGTGACACCTATGAGTAGGGTGCTTCCAAAAGAGACGAGATTGCTGCCAGCTGGCTTTTTAAATAACAAATTCTCCGGACGACAGAGATCCTTAATATCTTCGGTACACGTACCTACAGAAATAAAACAACACCTAGTGGCATATTTTATTGTACTGTCATGTATAAAAAAAACAAACTTATATAAGAATCGTCTTATTACAAGTAAAGCACTTATAAATATGACATTCATAAATCTGATACTGCATCGTGCGACGGACTGTTTGCTGCGACAGGCGACGAACTCGCCGTGCGCTAGCAAAGACAGGCTACGGAATTGCCGTGCGCTTGCTACGACAGGCGACGGACTCTCCCAGCGCTTGCTACGACAGGCGACGAACTCGCCGTATCGTGACGTATGATCTTCTACCGCTCTTACGTCCTCACAGCGTAAATTACATGCTGTAAACGGCCATATTGATCTATATTAAATCAACAATTTATTTAAGGTACTTAATTGGATAAGGATTAATGCTGTATTGTATAAAAATTGCTTTGAACATAAGGCATTATTTTTCGTAAAAAGTAAATGACAAAAAATACTATTGTGGGTTATCCATAAGAGATAGACATATACCATCGCGGACTTTTCTGTAGACCTTTTCAAGGTGTACAAATACTTAGTACATCATTTTGATAAATCTCGTAGGGTTTAGCCTGCGTTTGCAATGTAAGCGGAAAATAATGTAATTATCTACAGAAACCTCAAAAATTACAGTATTTCTGTACTCCGTATTAAATGTTATTATACGTACAAACCTTCCTCTGGAATCACTCTATCTATTAAAAAAACCGCATCAAAATCTGTTGCGTAGTTTTAAAGTTTTATGCGTACATAGGGATATATGGACAAAGAATGCGACTTTGTTTTATAATATGTAGTGATTACCATATGTTATTATATATCGTTAGAGTTAATCTCAAGTGATGTTCGAAACTCGAATGAGTGTCCCACAACTCTGTAATTAACACTGTGTGAATGACAGATGGGAAGATGAAAATTTGCTCCATGAACATTTGAGTGGGTCTCCTCACCAGGGCGGATCCATATCTAAGTCGCTTGCAAACTTTTAATTGGCTAAATCCATTGGAACCGTGAGGACATGTCATTGACATCCAAACCCAGTTCAAGGGAGATCTATCTGGGACAAATTACGTAAATTTTGTATTTATTATACCCGCGACTTTTGTAACTTTAGTTTAAAAAAATTCATATAGTGTTGTTTTTAAGTTTATGAAGGAAAAACGCGATTTTATTCTACTATTCATCAATCCGGTATATAGAATAGAATAGAATAGAATAGAAAAAACTTTATTTGTTCTCACACCACGATACAAATTACAAATAACAAAAAAGTAAAAAACCACTAAACAGAATAATCTTAAACCTAACAATTAACCTTATCTAGTTAATTTAGTAGATATGTAAAGATTTGTACAGTGGTGTGACACCAAAAAGGATGACCACTCAGCTGTAATTGGAGCAAAGCCCCAAAACTGATTTTCAGTGGCCGCCGAGTACTGGACTCGCAGACGGCACAACAACAAACACAACCGCAGTAAAAAAAAAAAAAAAAAAAAAAAAAAAAAAAAAAAAAAAAAAAAAAAAAAAAAAAAAAAAAAAAAAAAAAAAAAAAAAGTAATATATCTATAATGTAGTAATAAATAAATAAATCAAAAAATGTAAAATAGAATAAAAAATTAAATAAAAAATAATAAAAATAAAAACCATTAAATATAATACAAAAGGATATTAATGTAATAACTTAGTGCTGTATCCCCCAATAACTACTCGCTGGTTTACGCCTAAGCATAAGCAACAAATAAATTTTGTTTTTGTAAATTAAGTAAAAAAACTTTATACTTTTTACGGAAATAGCCTACAGATTTTATGGAACGTAGAGGGGGCGGTATGTTATTCCAACAAAATGTTGCTCTATACTTAAAGCTGCCACGAAAACAGGCCGTGCTATGTGAATGCATCTTAAGTACATGTGTATTAGTCCTGCGTTCGTATAAAGATTCATCACACGCCCAGCGTAGCTTGGAGTACAGATATGGAGGAATTTTATATTTTATAATACCAAATAACAAAGTAGCGAAATGTAACTGCCTGCGATATTCCATTTTCAGACTATTGGAATTATTTATAAATGGTGTAACGTGAGCACGGAAAGGTATGTTGTAACAATAGCGCGCACAAGCATTTTGGACTTTTTGTATCATGTGCTTTGTTCGCGCTAGTAATCTAGGACCTATCACAACATCCGCGTAGTTGAGCTTCGATAGTACCAGGGTTTCACAAACGATTACTCTCAGTTCGGTACTCAGTGAGTTTCTTATCCGGTATAAGACTTTCAGTCTGTAAAAGCAGTTACGAATATTGTTTATAACATGCTTTTCAAAACGGAGACTTTCATCCATCAATACCCCTAAATTACGTACTTCTGAAACCCGCTCTATACTCGCACCCCCGATTATAATGTTTGGTCTTCTTTTAGATATTTTATCTATTTGAACTTTTGTACCTAAGATAATAAACTTAGTTTTGCTGGGATTCAAAACTAATGTGTGCATATTCGACCATGTAAATATACGGTTCAAGTCTTGGTTAAGCCTATTTATAGCAATATCGGTGTCTTCAGGCCTGAACGAAATATATAACTGCAGATCGTCTGCATACACATGAAAATTGCAGTTTTTGATACCCTCGACTACGTCAGCACTATAAAGTACAAAGAGTATTGGCCCAAGTATCGAACCCTGTGGTACACCCCTTGTTATTGAGGAATTTTCAGAAAAGCTACTAGTTCCATCTTCACAGCTCAACTCAACTTTTTGCATCCTATCACACAGATAACTGGAAAACCATCTCAAAGTATCTTGACCAAAACCGTAGAAGGATAGCTTCGATATTAACAGAGGAATATTAATAGAATCGAATGCCCGAGAATAGTCCAGTAAAACCAGTATAGTTCCTTTGCCCTCATCTTGACTTGTCAGCACGTTATCCACGATGTCAGCTAACGCAGTGGAAGTACTATGATGTTTCCGAAATCCTGACTGGACACAAGGCAATATGTTGTTGCTTTCCAAATATTCTGTTAATTGATTGTAGACAACCTTTTCTAATACTTTTGATATACAAGGAAGTATACTGACAGGGCGTAAGTCTCCTAAGCAGCGAGTAATATCCCTCTTTGGTATTGGTTTAATAACCGAGTGCTTCCACAGATCTGGGAAAGCACCAGTGAGAATAGATTTATTAACAATACTGGTTATTGCCGTCAAGCTATTGGGGAGGGTTGCCAAAATCATATCCAACGATATTCCATCCGCTCCTATAGCGTTTGATTTTAAATTCCCTAGTATTTTTGCAACAGTGGTTTCATCAGTCGGTTTCAAATTAAATGTCAAAGATGGTCTGTATTTATTTGTGGAATAGTAAGTAAGATCTTGGAAAGAAACTTGGTCGACACCAGGAATTGTTAAAAAATGACGATTAATTAAATGGGGATTATTAAATTGTTTTGGCAAACTGTATTCCTTCTTTTTATTAAATGTTATATGCTGTTTTAGATGTTTCCACATAACAGTAGGTTTCTTCACGTTATTATTGATATACCTGTTACAATATGCGGTTTTTTGTAAGCGTCAACTACACCAAATTTATACAATATTGATGTAGCAGATTACCATGAGATCATAACTGATAGACAGAAAGACAGACTTTAATATTTATATATTAGTATGGATTTATCTTAATTAAAGTTTTCATTGGCGCTTAGAATTAATAGGTTGGTGTCACAAGACATTAAGTCTCTATTAAGTCAGGAATGTTAATTCTCAAATATCTAAATTTTCATTTAGCTTCGTTAACACGTTAGGCAGAAGGTTATTATAGTAAAATTATAATTAAAATAATAAAATATATTTTTCTCTAGCACGAGTTCTTTAAAATGGTTATGTCGCGCTCACATCACAGTATTAGCAGATCTATAGTATTTGTAAAACCTGAGTCAATGTCATCGAGACTGGATGTTACTGGGTGGACCAGTATATAAAATTACAGGACAATAGGACACTGGCAAGTGGGTTAAATTAAACTTCCTAGATTCCACCCTCACATACACGGCAAGTTAAATAAACGCTTTTAAAAAGGGTTTCATTTACGCGAGGCGAATAAAACTCGGTAGGGTGAGTGAGACATTTTTTAGGCTCTCAGCCGAGGTTTACAAATCTCCTCGCGATATTTTCCTTTATCGGAAAACGAGCATTGAATTGAAGTAAGTGAAAAAGTTGCCTGAAGCTTACAAATCGAAAACCATTTACAAATCGTCAGAAGTTTCTCAATTCGTTCTATGAATAATTAATTGGTTAATGCCAATGTCAAGGGTGCTTCTTTTAAGATTTGGCTTTGAGCGTAAGCATAAAGAACTTAATAAATGATTTTATAAAAGGTATGATTTAATTAAATTTGTAAGGGGCCTTTAATTTTTCTATTGCTGTGGAGATTTCTAAGGCCTACTCAATCAATGATGTTTTTTTACTACTACTACACATGACGGAGCTTAATGTAGGTCCTACTCTCGCTGAAAAAGTAATAATTTACAGAAATATGTCTAGACTTATTGGATCACTATAATCTCGCACTAGTATAATAACACATGAAATACCAAATTCCCGTTTTTATTTAGGGATTTTGAAGACAACAAATAGTACTTAATTGAGGTTGCCAATTGAAGAACGCGAAGTCGCAGGAACAGCCTGTAATACAATAAATGTGAAAGTCTTTCTGTTTGTCCCTTAGTCTTTCACGACTAATTCGCTGAAATAGGTAATATTAATAGTGAATAATATTAATATTATCGTGGTGATACTAAATATATAGGATGATTAAATTCTCGTTTTTCTATTTGGAACAGTAAAAAAATATAATTGAGGTATTTAAACGCTTAAGTTGACGCGAGCGGTGTTGTATGTGAAACTATTATATATCTACAGCCCTTCATACTAAAAATATATTTGGGTATAAACACGTCTCTCTCTGAAATGTGCGTATTCATATGTATTATTACCCCATTTTAAGTTCTTCTACGGATAACCACGTTTCAGATTTGATCACATAAAGACACTACACATAGTTCGCTCCGACATCCACTGAGAAACTTCGAGACAAAATTTTTACCAGATTTCATTATGTGAATATATTTTTTTGTTACTATAAATAACTTTATACTATATAATGCTTTCGTGGATTCTAAAGTGTTTGTAAAACAGTATGTCAACTATTATATTGATTCATTTCAAGATATAGTATGCTGGTACTATATCTTGAGATGTTAAAAATACCTGTAAAGAATAATCAAGTAATTTATAGAAGTAGTCGTTACTTTGCGAAGATCCATATTGCAAAAGTAATTATAAAATTATTTTGCTATAATCTGCTTCATACCTGATCCGCGTCAATAATCCGTTTTAAAACGGACATTACATTTAGCCCATTCTACATTTAGCATTACCTATATATATTTTCTACTTTACTTCATCGCGGATTATAGCATAATAATTTTATTATTACTTTTGTACAATAACCAAGGTCAAAACGAAAAAATATTTTTTTATGTTCATTTTATCTCTGCCACATTTGCTCGACACGTTTTCGTAAGTATATATAAATTCGTGCTTAACTCCATAAACAACAGCTTTTTATTACCTTTCAATTTTCTCACAGTAATACAGAAAATATGAGAAAATGGCTAAAAATGTTGTACGTGTAAAAATATAAAAGACTTTCTGTGTTAGCCCTTTATAGGGACGAGGTCACAATTTCAAAGAATAATCTTTATTTTAATAAAGCAGAATAATATAATATAAAGACTGATGGTAATTTTGCATATGCATTGTATGAACTAAAAACCCCGAATTTATAAATAAATAAATATATATTACACTTTCACATACGGTCGTCCGTCCCCAAAGTAAGTAACTTAATACTTGTGTTATGAGTGACAGACAACTGGCGAATATGTATTTATATAATTTTAAATACATACTTAAATACACCCAAGCTCGAAGAACCAACAAATTTTTGTTAGAAATTGTTGGCCCTGTGAGAACAGAAACCACTACCCGCGGAGCTGAAGGCAGGGTAACTAACTGTGCCAACGAACCAGTCCTGCAAATGCTATGCAAATTTTATTGATACAAAACTGTTAGCTATTGAAGAGTTTCCCCGTCTGGGTCCAATCCTGGCAACAGAATCAGGTCATGATTATCATAAACATGCATTCACATCGAGACTGGACCAGTATGTAAAATTTCAATCGGACACCGAGAAGTTGGTGAGATTTAACTTGCAAGATTCCACCTTCACATACATAAATTAAAAGTTAAATCTTCTTTTTACAGTACTTTAATCTTAATATCATCCTTCCCTAATCCCCACTCTAAGTGTGGTCGGCACAACATGTTATAAAATGTTGTCAAATGATTTGGCTACGTATTTTACGACCGGCCTGATGTCAACTTACCTTAGTCGTATTTTACGACAGCTCGATAAGAAAGAGGGTGGTCTATTCTACTCAATCGGATACCACACGGTGAGTCAACTTACCTTAGTCTCCTTTTACGACACCTCGGTAAGAAATGAAGGTGGTCTATTCTACTCAGCCAGATTCCACGGCGGATTTTAATCTTCGTCCTATATGAAAATTATTTCATACTTATTCTGTAGATATAAGTAAGGATTTCTGTACGCTCTTAAACAGGCAGAAAAGTAGAACACCATGAAGACTTAGGACTCTTGGATAACAATACGTTTATCAAAAAGATAAATAAGTAAATAATAAATAAACCAAAGAGTTTAATACGGATCAATGGCTATATTGATTGCGGACCATCAGCGGACAATCTTTGGTCTTTTATCCTTCAATTTGCTGTCCAGAGATATACACACAGATTTATCAAACGGTCCAAGTCGCTTTATCCACATTTGTTATGAATGACTGGGAACAAATCAAGTATTTATTGGAACTGAAAAAGTCGAAAGTCACTGGCTTTCTTTTCTATACAGTTTTTTTGGCACGGCTGTAGCTATAATTTTAATTTTACCCTATTTGGTAATATACCAAGTGGTACCTACGACATTAAATTAATCCACTGATGACTTAAACATATAACATAGCTTTAGCATAAATCAATCTTAAATATCGTTTTGGACAAAAAATGGATTATCGAATGACTTGACGTTGACTGACTTGTCGCGGAACGCTTGTTCAAAAATCAGGAGATAACATTAGTTTTGTCTCCTTTATATTTGTTTAAATGTACGGTGTATCGTATTTAGTTTTAAGGCCAAGGTTAGAATAGCGTGTACGGTCACTGATCTCTATAAATCGTGTTTATTTTTTTAAAATAGTAAAATTATTTTCTGTGCCTAAAATACTTCACTGAATTACTTTTTTTATGTAGGCTGCTGATGTGTGTAGGTAATTAAAATCCATCCTGTATTGTTTTTAAAAAGAAATAAACGCATTGAAAAAAAATCACCGTCTTCTCTGATAAGAGAAAGTAATTTTACGGCAGTGGTATAAGCTACCTGATTCCATAAGTATTTAATTATTTTTCGTGATATTCAGCTAAAAAAGAGTCAACGATCCCTCAATAATTTATCATCATACATGTATATTACATTACTTTGTTTTTAATTAATTTCCAATGTTTATATCCCTTCAGTCCGCTAAAATATGATCAAAACAAACAAAGGGAGCCATAAATCTTCCCTAGCATTTGCGTTATTTGTTACTTTTTCCATAATCGACAAACAATACCTCGAGCGATTTGTCAAATTTTCTTTTTAACTGTTTACCCGTTTTCAGGTATATTTTAATAATAGCAAACACAAAATCTGTAGCTAAAAGGCTGTGAGAAGGAAGCTCACATTTACGACATATGTATGGAAACTACTGAAACTGACTACAGAAACTACAGAAGATTTATGAAATAACATTGTGTAGGAAAATTCCACATTAACACAGTAACCTTTAATGAGGCACGCACTGGAAATTTTTGCGAAAAAAATCACCAGCCGAATCTAGACTGCTAAATCTGAAATTTAAAAAGTTAATAAATTTTAATATAGAAAAGTCAGTTTATTTTGCTTACTTCCTTTCCATCATGTCTTACAAAATATTCTAAGGAGACATAGATTTTATGCATTACAAGAGAAGGTCATATATTTTATTCGAAATTTAACTTCGTGATGGAAGGAATAAGCGTATTTATAGCAATTTACTTTTTATATTAAACTATCCCTTTAAAAATTGATGATATATACTAGGCGAAGTGAACATAGATAAAAGTTTAGGGCTTTTATTTTTCCCTTTACGAAATTATGTAAATTGTTTCAATGTTTTGATACAATTCGATAATAAATTTTCGCAAACAATTTAGGTTCACCATACATAATTTTAAAGTTACATAACACAAATATTATACATAAAACTTATTATTCGAGAATTATACAAGTATCAATGACAACGATGCGTATTAAATAATAATCCAACCTTACACTGGACAGTAGAAATGTGACTTGGAGTTGACAAAATCGATTTGTTAAAGATAGGTTAACTCGAATCGTACAAATCGATAATAAATATTCTTTTTTCTGACTATTTGAAAAGTTGCCTTTTTTAATAAAAGTAAAAAAAGTAAAGTAACGGCCTGTTACTATCCCACTGCTGGGCATAGGCCTCCTCTCTCCATTTTTGGAGAGAAGGGTTGGAGCTAAGACCTACCACGCTGCTCCAATGCGGATTGGTAGGTTACACATATCCCTAGGATTCTCTAGAGATATGCAGGTTTCCTCACGATGTTTTCCTTCACCGAAAAGCGTGTGATAAATTGCAATTATCAATTAGACACATAAGTTTTAATAGAAAAACTTATTGGTGTCTGCCCGGGTTTGAACCCATGATCATCTATTTAATATTAATAATTAATTATAATTAAGGTTAATTAAAGTGGACAAGTACGAATAAACAGTAACAGATGCGCTGTTTGCGAAACATAAAAAGTAATGAGTAATGTATGTAAGTATAATCGTTAAAAAAAAACAATTTCTTGTTCAAAAAATCTACTTCTAAATATCGATTATAATAATTAAAAATCGATTAATTTAAAATCGATTATTTTTCACATTCCTACTGGATAGCAGAGACGATATAAGTTATTTATGAGAATGACATTTTTATAAGAGCAATTGTCAAAAACTGGCTATAATATTGAAAATTCGATATTCAAATGTATTGAATGACCGAAAATGACCCAAAAGTTTAAATGAATTAAAAGTCAGAAGTACATTTTAACTTTACTTTTGATAACGTTCAATAAAATCACTTCCACTTTAGAGTTTACGTGATTTAATGTCGATAAAAAAGTATGGAGATCATATATTTTTATAGACTCTATAAATTCAACTTATTGGCCGATAAAACTATTAATCACTGAAAAGTATTACGTACTCGCGATATTAAAATTGATCACGTTGTGTATGGCCTATTTCATATTTCGTTCCGCCATATTGCTGTCAACGAGACCAAACATTATGAAGCATATAGGCGGCCGCTTTGGGATTACGGAATTTTTTCCTATTAATTGGAAATTGTTTATGATAATTTCGTGAGTCATGGGACTCACGTGATGCTGATATATTGAATATGGTTTAAAGTGGCGACCACCTACTTCGAATAATAATGGTCTTAAAAAATAACAAGGAATCGTTTGATTTGCAAAAGTAGATTTACACGTACTCACACAAATATTAAACACTTTCAGATATGTAACATGTTGGAAAAGGACATAGTCAAAAACCATCTCTTTAGTTTTTTAATACCGGATATAGTGGCGACGCGGCCAGTTCTTTTCAGTGGATGAGAGCGTTACAAATGGAATGGTGGTACAATCTGCTAATAATTAATAATTATTATAATTGCTCGGCCTGTTCCTATGTTTTATAACCATGCCCAGTTTTATATTCACTCCAACAAACATATAAGCGAACTTCTTTTTTGTCATTTTCTTAATAAGTGAAGATCGTGTCCGCTCTGCTAAACCGGCAGAGCTGACACCAACTTCCACACCAGCCTGTCTTCTGCTTGTAGGTCTTCGGTTATCAGGATTACGTTCTTAATACTGTTAACAGAGCACCTGACAATTGAACAGCCTCTAGAAACCACCTTTGCCCACCACGTCGAGTTGTTCTGACTGTTTTCAGGGTGTATAAGTAAGAGTTCTCGGTATTTGCTTCTACAATAAAATTCCGCAATCCATATTAGACCATTTTACAAAAAGGTTTAAATTAAGTATAAGAGATATACTTATACGTAAAGCATTGTAATATGCCTTACGTAATAATTGAAGATTAATTGAATAATAAAAATTTCTGGATTTAAAAATCATTTCAGCTTTATACAAGACTGCGGTTTAATAATGTGAAATTGAAAATGCCAAGTTTCTTTCTGGTTCTTAAAGTAAGGTAAAGGTTCGGTAAGAGCAACATTGCGAACCAATTGTAGCTTCATTAATAATATTGATCCTTGATGATTCAAAAGTGCTTGAAAGAGATTATTTGAATAAAGATTATTTTGATTTGATTTAGAGAATTTTCTGGCAACAGATTTTGACGAGCCCAGATTCAATTATGAGTTGAAAACTGACATATTGTTTTTTTATGGTGTCCGCGATGCAATCATTTAATGACAACATAAAAAGTTCGATACCTATTTTTCCGATCCACAGCGCGGGTTGTACATGATCAGGATAATAACTATAAAATATTCGTATAACGTATTCTATTATCTTACAATTTTTTAAACTATAGACAATTAAAAGCATTTAAATAACATTTTGCTTTTGTTAGATATTGGGAACAGAAACAATATTTATTACCCTTTTCAGAGATTAACACAGACACACTGTGTTTGTAATATAATTGTGAAACTGTCGTGACGCCTAATTTATTAGGTCCCCTTACAATTTTGGGCCAAAGTTTAGTACGAGTTAATTTAAATAATTTTATTCATTGTCCTTAATAAATTACAAGATTTGCAAGGCTATATAAGTATAATTTATGAAATATTTTTTTGAAAATTTTCATTCCGAGGTGTCAGAACTTAAGCAGACCTGCACTAGAAAAATCTCCTCATCCGAAGAATTAAGTTATGTTTGCTATGTTTATATAATATGGGCATGTAACTTTATCCTTCGGATGGGGCGAGCTATAATATTTAACTTTTTTTTTTCAATAAAAGTTGAAAATTTGTCGTCTCTACACTATCTTATACAATAATATATATAGTTATATAAAGTCATATAAAGTCCATTATATCAAAACAATTCTGTAATTACTTTGGTCGAGGTTTTTACTTCAGGTTTCATTATTTTATGAAGCGTGAAAAAAAATTACAAAACAAATTCAATTGTTGGCGTTATATTTCTCGCTTTGATTTGATTTGAACGACTCTACGGTATCGACGAGTAAAATTTTTATAAGTCGGTCGCCAAAGCTTTGTTTATCGTTATGGTACCAATGATATTGGTTTTTTAGCCGTGTGATATCCGGCTAAGTAGAATAGATCACCCTCATTTCTTACCGAGGTGTCGTAAAAGGCGACTAAGATAAGTTGACCCGCCGAGTGGTATCTAGTCAAATAGAATAGACCCCCATTTTAACCGAGCTATCGTAAAAGGCGACTAAGATAAGTTATCGTTAGGCAGGCGGCCGGTCGTAAAATATAAGCCAAAACATGTGACATGTTTATAACAAATTGTGCCGACCCCACTTAGAGTGGGGATAAGGGCAGGATGTTGACCAATTTTTATAGAACTACGTATATATTCGCCAAAATTAGTTCGTATTAAAAAGCTATAATTTATCCAACGTTAACATTTCTTAAAACTTTATCGTCTACATAAGGTTTTTATACCTAACTAGCTTTTCTCCGCATCTTTGTTTACCTTCAGTTATGTAGCCTTAAATTATATTCATACTAAAAACTAATCGGTTATTTCTTACGCACGCGAAAACGGGACAAACAAACAATCGCTTTCAAATATCAATGTTAAATATTGCTTTAATACATAAAATTGTAAGATATAAAAGGTTTTCTTAGTCCTTTCCTATCAAATATAGTATGTTTGTATTCAATTTATAACAAGTGATGATGATTTAAATCATAGTCAGTTGATTTACGCACACAACGATAGCCAGTTCGATTCCGGCCCGACGTGCCGAGATAAGGCACGAACGTGACGGATAATGCCCGAACCTGGGGACAAACGCCAGTGTCAATGAATAAACGGGCCCAACAATTTATTAAAGTTGTACGGCAAATGTGATTTATTTGTTTCCTTAGTCAAACTTGCGTTGAGTGATGTAATTTTATTTAGGTAATATATTTAGCTTTGTATTAATTTTTATAACTATTAAAATGAAATCTTTGGAAGTCTGCTATACTATTAAGGGTAACATAAGCAATGAAATTGTGAGGTTTAAAGCTAAATTTGAGCTTTGCGATTTTGACGCGGAATCTACCTCCTGACGGTACTTCGGTTATAGGGTGATACGATTGTTGAGGTTGTGGTGGTGATTGTTTGCAGTGCCTGTATTTTGTTGTGTTATTTTGTTATTACATGTATCAAATATGAGAGCAGATAGTACACTATACATTTAGCATATATTTTATTTTATCGCGGAATCTAACCAAAATAATATTTTTATTACTTATGTATTATAGTCCTCCGCAAAATAAGGCCCAATTCTATAAATAAATCGAGCTTGCATAAAATAGCGATGATAGAATGTAAATAAAGAAGGATAGTAATTTGAAAAAAGGTAAAAATATTCACCAGAATAATCGCTTTAAAGTTTTCTTACTGTAGAACAGTATTTGCAAGACCAAATATACACCTTTATAATAAAAGCAGTGATAGCAAAACTTAGAAGCGAAGTAAGCTTACGGAGCCTAAGCTACGAGTGGGGTGAGATCAAAAATCGTTTATAGACCTCAGTGTGTATATATCAAAATTCCGCTTGACTTATAAAGACTTTAGCAACTTTAGTAAAATTTCTTTTTCGACGTTTCCACGGTCGTACCGCTGAACCAATGTCGATGAAATTTTGCACAATTAATGCTTATACACCGGGGCCAGTTGGAAGGCCCAAGACAAGGTGGAAAGAAGTAGTGCTAAAGGATAAAAGTGTATGCAAGGTTACCGACGGCGATGTCCATGACCGAGTGAAGTGGAGGAGAATAATAAGGAAGGCTGACCCCACCACCATGTGGGATACGTAGCCTGAGAGAGAGATAGAGACACCGGGGCCGCATATAGGGCTACAAAATTCCTGTAACTTCAACGGGAATAGCATGATATTAAAAAACACTTTCTCTTATTATTTTAACAAGGTTTGTATTATACACGATGTTTCAAAAGTCGGCTTTGGCTTATGTCGAAAAGAGTTCTCTAAACAAAGTTTTTTTTATATTTTAGTTTTGTTTATTAGACAAATTTAACTCTTACAATGTAGGTAATATAAAAAAGTAAGTAATACTAGGTATTAACTAAAATAAATAATGACTTCGAGAAAACGATAAACTACATTTAAACATGTAGCAAGTTCGTATTAATTACTGTAAGCAGTTAATTAGTGAGTGAACCTAAAATAAGTACAATGAATCGGATAAAAAAAAATATTTTCCCCAATTATTTTAACTGTTTATAACTTTCGAACCATTGAGCGGTACCACAAAGAGTTATGTTTAAAGTGCGCGAATTAAAAAGTAACTCCTAACGAGCCCTTATTAAAGGGAGCGTCCTAGGTTTAACGAGCGATTTATCGGCGTCGTTAAAAGGACAACGAGCAGTCGTTGCCTGATACTTTAGGAACTTTGGAAATGTATTCTAGCTTAATATGGTTTCAATTATAAAGTTTGAGACTAAATGAAGCCAAGATATGCAATTACTAATTTCACCTGCTAGTCATGGAAACAGCCATTGTTTGTCTGTTTGAACTCAAACGTCTATTGACGTTGCACAACTTACCTAACTATTGCAGAATCAAATTCAAACCGTATCAATTCAACTGTATGTATAACATTCACCAACTCTATACATTTATATTCATCATCCTCCTGCCCTTATCCCACTCTAAGTGGGGTCGGCACATGTTATAAACATGCTGTCACATGATTTGGCTGCGTTATTACGACCGGCCGCCTGCCTGACGTCAATTTACCTTAGTCGTATTTGACGACACCTCGGTAAGAAAGAGGGTGGTCTATTTTACTCAACCGGATACCACACGGTGGGTCAATTTACCTTAGTCGCCTTTAACGACACCTCGGTAAGAAATGAGGTTGGTCAATTCTACTCAGCCGGATACCACACGGCGGGTCAACTTACCTTAGTCGCCTTTTACGACACCTCGGTAAGAAATGAGGTTGGTCAATTCTACTCAGCCGGATACCACACGGCGGGTCAACTTACCTTAGTCTCCTTTTACGACACCTCAGTAAGAAATGAGGGTGGTACTATTCTATTTAGCCGGATACCGCACGGCGTTCTATACATATATATTATACATACATTAATTATTGGAGTGGTAGAATTTACACACACACTAGCAAATTTATTAGTCGAATAGTGAGAATATTTAATACATTGTATGAAACTTGTATACAGAGGCTGAAAGTACCAAATTTGTAAGTTATATCTGAAACTTTGGGACCGGTTTTCAAAGAAGTTAACGAAAACTCTGTCAACTTGCTGAAGTTTCATATGATAGGTAAGGAACTTTTGCGACTACTTAAGAGCTCACTTACTAAAGTTTCGTGAAATTTAATTATCTATTCGTATCTGTCTGTCTGTAAATATTTCTGATATAAAATATCTAATTATATCAAACTAGTTGTGCTTGTGACTTCGCCCGCGTGGAAATCAATATGTTTCAAAGTTTTTTCACGTTAATCTTAACCCCACGGTAAATTTAAAATATCTATATGTTTCTCTATAACCAGTAGGTTAATAATTAATAACCAGTAGGTTAAAAATTAATAAAATAATAGAGTAATATTTTCCAGGGAAAGTCTCATCGAAATCGGTTTTGCAGTTCAGCAGAATGTACTAGTAACCTTAACCTTTCTCAAAGCTTGCTTAGCTATATATGCTATCTTTTGGTAAAATCCGTAGAAAAATCCGTTCAATGGATTTTGAGAAAAAAGATCATAAACAGACAGACAGCTTTTAGGGACTTGTTTTATATTATGTACAGATATAGATAATGTGTAAAAATCTTTAATATTTAAATGAGTTATCTTATATGTATATATATAAATATATTTTCTAAATCTCGGAAACGGCTCCAACGATTTTCCTAAAATTCAGCATGTAGGGTGTTTTGGGGGAGAAAAATCGATATAGCTAGGTTCTATTAAATATATAAAAAATATATATAAAAAAAAAACGTTTTATCTCTGAATAGTATCGTTTTATTTATCTGGAATGGATATCGTCATAATTTGAGATGTCAAATGGAAAGCTGTGACAGCCTAATGGTAACGCGCGGACCAAAAAGACTCGAAACTATGTTCGATTCCCACATGTCATCCGGCGCTTTTTTTCCTTTTTATCTTTTTTTATTGTTTTTTTTTCCTTTTTAAAAAAATAATTTTCCTCGCTTACCATATTCTGAACTTAGGTACATTTTCACAATTATGGTTAAGGATTTATAACTTATACAACTTGCTCATGTTTTATTTAAAGTCTGCTTTGTTTGTGAACTTTTCTGTGGCTTTTTAAATTTACTATTAATAATTCAGCATGTGGCTTTTATGGTGGCTTGCATTTATAATTATAGTTTGGATTTTAATAATATATAAAAGTTGTAATAACATTTGTAATGAGGTGAGAGTCTAGAAAGAAGCTTACTACTTTGGGCTCGCTCAAGGCTTGTATTATTTAAGCCATATTCAAATTAAAAATATTCTTAATTCAAGTAAACTTGTAAAGAACTGCTTTTCGTCAACTCTACTTCTAGTTCAGTAGCGGCAGACTTACTTACTATACAAGATAGATTACTATCTAAATGTAAATCTAAATTACTAAGTTATAAGGAATATACTTTGAAGATCAACCGCCGAGTTTCTCCCTGGTTCTTCTCGGTAAGAGCAACTTACCGAACTAATGTTAGCTTCATAAATCTAATTTATAGAGTTTGGCGTTCCTTTAAGGAGATTCACAATACAAAAGCAATAGTAAAATTATTTTGTAATAATTCGCGATGAAGTAAAATAGAAAATATATATAATGCTAAATGTAGAGTGGACAATCCGTTTTCATACCTGATACATGCAGGATTCGTAAAAACACATGCACAAACCTCCACCACCGCCACCACAAGCACCACATACGTACAGATTGTCCACTCTACATTTAGCATTATATATATTTTCAAATTCATCGCGGATTATATGAAAATAATTTTATTATTACTTTAGTATTATGGATCTCCGCAAAGTAACGCCTAATTCTATAACTGAGTTAAAGTAATAATAAAAAATTAAAATATTTTTTTTTATGTATTAATTTCATTTAATGTAATTGATTCTTGAAAAAGCTTAGTTTGTTTCCGAATTGTATTTTAAATCTCACTTGAAACAATCTTTAATAGCACTCTCATTAAACGTGTCAGAAAAAAGACGTGAGATAATAATTTAGATATTTTGTCTTTGCGTGTAAAAAATGATGAACGCATTGTGTTTTGTATGCCTCGCCGTGTGATATCCGGCTGAATAGAATAGTATCACCCTCATTTCTTACCGAGGTGTCGTAAAAGGCGACTAAGGTGAGACGACCCGCCGTGTGGTATCCGGCTGAGTAGGATAGACCAACCTCATTTCTTACCGAGGTGTCGTAAAAGGCGACTAAGGTGAGACGACCCGCCGTGTGGTATCCGGCTGAGTAGGATAGACCAACCTCATTTCTTACCGAGGTGTCGTAAAAGGCGACTAAGGTGAGACGACCCGCCGTGTGGTATCCGGCTGAGTAGGATAGACCAACCTCATTTCTTACCGAGGTGTCGTAAAAGGCGACTAAGGTGAGACGACCCGCCGTGTGGTATCCGGCTGAGTAGAATAGACCAACCTCATTTCTTACCGCGGTGTCGTAAAAGGCGACTAAGGTAAGTTGATCCACCGTGTGGTATCCGGTTTAGTAGAATAGACCACTCTCTTTCTTACCGAGGTGTCGTAAAATACGACTAAGGTAAGTTGACGTCAGGCAGGCAACCGGTCGTAAAAACGCAGCCAAATCATGTAACAACATGTTTATAACATGTTGTGCCGACCCCACTTAGAGTGGGATAAGGGCAGGAGGATTATTGTATTTTGTATGCCTAGTTTTTTATTGGCTCTTTTCGGTAGGAACAGCTTTCCAGATCGGCGGTAGAGTTGACGATTATAAAGGACATGTTAACAAGTTTACTCGAATTAAAAATATTTTGAATTTGAATTTGAATATGCGTTGGTGGTATATCGACGGTGTGGCGAGGCGCCTGTGGGCCCGGAAGGAAGTGGGAGCAACTGGGTCAAGCAGTTCGACGCGTTTACCGGAATACAATTGAACGGGTGAATAAGTTTATTAGCTAGCTCGTAATGATATAGTTAAGTAAAGTGAATTTCATTTTCTACTATTGCGCACAAAATTAAGACTGATTTTATACTAATTAGCATTAAATTATAGAAAACAGTTTCTCTCATTGGAATGAAAAAATTACAAGTGATAATTTCACTTACAATTACATTTAATTTATTTTTTTTCGGAATCTCGGTAACTGCTCCAACGATTTTCCTGAAATTCAGCATGTACGGGGATTTGGGGGATATAAATCGATCTAGCTAGGTTTTGTGTAAAAAAAAGTTTCATCCCTGTTTTTGGACTTAAAAAATCCTAACATTTATTTTGAATTTTAAACACTATTTCTGCCATGAACTGTCAAGTCAGCGTAGCTTATTAGCGAAACGGGCAGTCTAGAAAAATGTAAATACCTTGGATCGATCCCGAACTACCTAATTATTTTTTATTTTTTTAAGTTTCTTTTTTTATTTTGTAAAAAATTGCCGAGCAAGTCTCGGTCACCCAGATACTAAATACTAAATAATAAATTGTTTTTTGAAAATGTCTGTACATATCGTGAATAGAAACCCATCGCTGTAGATAGAGTCACCACCAATTGGTCAGTCACGATATCATGTTTTTGGTCTACGTACTAAATATTACTGGCTGAACGAGGATCGAATCTACTGACGCTTACTAATAACACAAACACACATCTCTTTGATGTTAGTTTACACATCGCAATACCGATGGATACATCACACGCGTCTAATGGCTTTTAGAAATTTGACTAGTCTTGATCCACAAATGAATATTAAATTAGAGTCGCTGAAAGCTGGACTCGCGTTTAGCAATAATAGTTATACGAGTTATTCTTGGGACTTCGTTACGCCACTTTGTTATATTGTTAGTTGTTTATAATCCTTATAAGTTTTTTTTGCTTTTTATAAAAGATAAACGTAATTTTGATTTTGAAAAATTTTTAACGTATAAGTGATTATGTAAGTAAGCAAAGATATATACATTTACAAAGACGAAATTTCATTTAAAATTAATAGGGCACTACAACGTGATAAGTCGAAATATCTGTGACCTTTGGAATTCAAGCCCACTCGAATTGTATAGTATTCAAGTAGTCTGAAAGTTTGTTGAATTAAAGATGATATTTTATAAGAGAGATGTATGTAAAGTGACACAAAAACAATCACCAGGCGCTACAAGCCCTCGCTGACAAAATTGCAGGCTTTACAAAAGCAATACTACTCCCAGCTTTGTATGAAAGCAATATGTTAATTATGAAGATTGCTCCAGTGAATTTAGCTTTGAAAGCGTAACAGACAGGCAGCCTGACTGAGACTGAGAGATAGAGAGATATACAAGACTTTCGCACTTACTCGTTTAACACTAGTTCGTATTTCATCCACACAAAACCGGGCATCCATAGTAGCTAAGCTAACTAAGCTGCTGAAAGTGTTGAATTTTTTTTTTACATGTTTCAGCAAACATGCCCCAACAGCGTTTCTGTAACGTATGAATAGCAGGAAAGCTATTTTTACATTTTATACTTTTTAGAAAAATTTCAAACCATCTTTTTCGTATATCTAGTACCCCACGCTATGTTAATTTTAATGCTAATATTTTTTGATATTTTGCACTTTTTAGTTCGATGTGCTATTAGAGCGTGTTTTTAGTTTAAATGTTATTTATTTTCCGTTTATTAGTGCGATTTTTAAATGGATTTAGGACTTGATAAGTGTAAAAAGTTTCAGTTACAATAAATCTGTCCGTTTAAAGTGAGTCAAATGGAGCTTAAAGGAATCGGTTACATACATAGTTACACACATACAGGTGAAACTATTTTAAAGCGTACAAAAAGCAAAAAATTTATTTATTTGCCTCTAAATAAAAACAAAGCTCGCAGCGCTTTTAGCGCTTCCAAAACAGCCTCTACTATCTATATGACTGGTGCAAAATAAAGGATACTTTACGATTGCAGTTATTAAAGTTTTCACCCCTTTTTGAACCTTTTTTTATGGTGGCGCATAAAACTTATGACCATAAATACACGGCGCAAAAGCGATATCGAATATAAAACTTTTCCATTGCTTTAATAAGTGTCTAGGGTCTAAAAATAATTTAACTCGACATTGGCTTCGCTCCCAATGTCTCACAATGTCATTTAGAATTCTAGTAAGTTTAATTTATATCTATTAAAGAGATCGCAGAAGATATAAAAGTGTTTTTATCTTCAAAAAGTCGCTACCATAAAATGTAAATAATATTATATCGTGAACACAAACATCTCTCGTTTATTTTATAAAGAGATCTTGAACAATTTGTTTTATCGTAAATGGTACGCCTTAAATTTATTCGTTACCCAACTTAATCTGAACAAAGAACTTGGCAATGATTTTACTTTTTTATAAAAAATCTATGAATAGTAAGTACATATAATGTAATACAGAAGTAGTATTTTAAATTAATTGTATACAGACTTATGTTAAGATTTTTGATTTGAAATGATAATCGCAAAGCAATTTTGCTTTGCGATTTTATTGCTTGCGTGAAGTCTATCTCCTAATGATGCTTCGGTTGCGGGGCGAAACGATTGTTAAGTTAGTAATAGTGAACGTGTGTATTGTGGTGGCGGTGGTGGAGGTTTGTACATGTGTTTTTACGAATCATATATCAGGTATGAAAACGAATTGTCCACTCTACATTTAGCATTATATATATAGTTTCTATTTTACTTCATCGCGGATTATAGCAAAAAAAAATTACTATTACTGTTGTATTATGGATCTCCGCAAAGTAAAACCGAATTCTATAAATTATTTATAGTTACGGTTAACAATTATCTTTTACGGGCAATCGTACCTTTGCTTTCAATATTTTATGTCTATGTCTGAATAGTTTCCGAGCTTAAAACCACAGACAATTTCACCGGTGGATTATAAGTTTTAGTTGAAACGTTTAGTGGCTGCGTTGGGTTGACTGGACTTTCGTTATATTGTTTGAGAGAGCTTGTGAAATTGTTTTGGCATTAGACTATTTTATGATCCACGAGAATACAGTCTAGTCATTTTAAATGTTGTTGAGGGATGACACTAATAGTCTCAAAATCTGTGGCGTAGCTATGAAGTGAAAGGCCCTGGGGTAAAAACAAAACTATGGCCTCATCTAAACAATTTGAAGTTATTTGTTTACCAATCTTCTTGTTCCGTATTCGACATACTCCTACTGAGGGTGTTTCCACTGGGCCAGTGGTCCGGGGCTCCCAAGTTCTGAGTCTATCCCTCCGATAGCTATTCCATTACTCAAAATTTACATTATAATTTATTCGTATTCTTTATCACGATGCGTCACTTCAGAGACCTTACTATCTTAAGGGTAACTATATGTAATACTCTTCTGTTACTCTTTAAGTTATCTGCCCAAATTACTGGTTGTTATCCAACACTAGTTTATCCGGTGGTTGCCATTACATCTTATTGGAACCCCAAGATGGATCTGGATTTTAAAGGCCACCACAAAACCAACACAGCAAAGCGACACGATAAATTATATCATACAGGGTGGTTCTTATGCCAAGTTTCCAATATCCTTCATAATATTGACACAGATTGCAAAGGACACGCTACAATATTTGCCAAAAGTATATATCCTCCTGCCCTTATCCCAATCTAAGTAGGGTCGGCACAACATGTTAAAACATGTTGTAACATGATTTGGCTGCGTTTTTACGACAGGCCGCCTGCCTGACGTCAACTTACATAGAATATTTTCTAAAAGTAAAGCTACGAATTGATGATAATAGAGACACCTGCCTGGTCCCTCTTTTTTTCCAAAAGTAAAGGTAAAGATGACAAAAGAAACGCTCGAAGAAGGAATGTCTTTCGTCTAATAGAGAATTTTCTGACAATAAAGCTACAGACAACCATATTGTTCTACGGGTATGCTATATTAGGTAGGCGTTTGGCAATATTGAAAAATTTTAAAAAGTTATTTTGTTAATATTTAACTGTGGTTTCGAGTCAAACAGTTGCAAATGCTGTTAATTGTGTCATATGCTAATTATAGTCGTATTATTTGACCCCATAATTGTGTTTAAACGTGTTTATATAAACTATAATTTGATAGGTGAAGTTGCAAATCGATCTACAAACTGGGTCAAGGTATATTGGCTTTCCCGCTGTAGTTTTTAGTGACAATTGGAAGCCAATTCACATCACGTCGGCAAGTTAACGCGCTTAATCTATATCAGAGGTTATTGGCTGCCAAAGATTAATATCTTGTTAGTTGGCGGATGTTTTATTTATTGGACGATACGAATTAAGTACAATAATAACTGTCAAATGTTGTTTCAAAATAGAAAAGTAGTACTAATATTTGTGTCAAAAAAGCATATTGAGTTTTGGCTCTAAAATCCTTCTAATTCTACTAATATTATAAATGCAAACGTTTGTGAGTATGGATGTATGTTTGTTACTCTTTCACGGCGAATATGCTGAACCAATATCGATGAAATTTGGAACAATTATTCCTTATACTCCGAGGTATAATATAGGTTACAGAAATCCTGTTAATTCTACAGGAATAGGATGAAATTGAAAAACGCGATGTATCACGCGACTACAGTCCACGCAAATGAAGCTATGGGTAAAAGCTAGTTGCTTATATATTATACGTCCAAGCACAGAAAATTCTTAACTCCATGTAATTGAATCTTCATTAGTATATAAAAATCGTCGTTTTTTATATCGAGGTGTCGTAAAGGTGACTAATGTAAGTTGACTTCAGACATGCGGCCGGTCGTAATACACCTAGCCGAATCATGTAACAATATGCCTATAACATGTTGTGCCGATCCCACTTAGTGTGATAAGGGTAAAAGGATAATGATGTTTTTCTGTATCAGCCTAATTAAAAAAAAAAATTAAATTGCACAATTGCATGCTAAATCCTTTAGGCCGTCATAGAGTCAAAACAGACAACACATTCACAATATTTTTTTACCTTTTTAATATTTGTGAAATGTATTCGATTTTTCAAAACTTAAAAGTCGAAAAACAAGGGCATTTTGAAATTTATGTGGCCTTTTAATAGAATACACTGCTGCAAGATTTTATTTTCGTCATAAATTTTATGGTACACCATAAAAGGGTTCAGAATATATTGGAAAGATATTCAGTTTTCATCACGGCATACTTTATTGCCTCTTTATATAGAATAATGGCAGCGATCTTTATGGTTTCCATTTACAGGGCATTTTTAAAGTTCCGCGTGTATCCAGTGCTCTGTGAGTATCACTATTGTATCTTTTAGAATATACGCGGAGACCGGAAGTGTTTATTTACCCTTACATATTATACAACAAAGTCTCTGGCTTGCGGAAATGAACGACGTATTTTTAGTTTTATATTTTGGTCCCTCATAAAATTTTAAAAAGGATTAAAACGCAAATAAGGTAAGTTGACGTGCCGTGTAATATCCGGATAAGTAGAATAGGCCACCCTCTTTCTTACCCAGGTGTCGTAAAGGCAATTAAGGCAAGTTGACCCGCCGTGTTGTATCCGGATAATAATAATAATAATAATGTTTATTTCTGTTCATGCTTAAAATTAATAACAGGGTATTGAGACCTTCTAGTAAGCATGACAATGCCTGTATCAGAAGAATCTCGCTCTTCAATAACAATAGTAATAAGCTTACATGGTTTTTTTTTACTATTCATATAACATTTATATATCTATAACATTTATATTTATATATCTATCTATAATTATTGTTGTATTTAGTTGGATGTGGTGTTTGCGTGCGTGTGTGTGTGTGTGTGTGTGTGTGTGTCTTCGTAATGATGAGTAGAATGGACTACCCTCTTTATTACTTAGGTGTCGTCAAAGGCGACTATGGTAAGTTGAAGTCAGGCAGGCGACCGGTCCTAAAATATTTAGTCAAATCATGTAACAACATGTTTATAACGTATTGTGCCGACCACACTTGTGAAATAAGGACAGGAGGATGATAACGACCTATAAAATTTCTGTTGAAATATATTGCTTCTTTAATTTTGCTAATTTGAACGAATTATACTCTATACTTAATCTTCGTATTTTTTAAATGAATCTCGTCCAGATGCAATTAAATTAACGAGCGTAATTAGTTTCTTCCTCGTCTTAAAATGTCGCAACTTTATCTTACGGATAGGAATTAATTCGATTTTAAAATAGGCTTTAAACCATTATTTTGAGAATATTCAAATATCGTTTATCTCAGTAAAAATTATATTAGATTCAAATAAACATATTAATTATAGTTTTTGCAAAAGTCATTACGCTATGATAAAAACAGGTTTTTATAAATTTTTTATAACAACCTCTACGAATTCAACATTTACTGTTTATTAAACCGTTATTATAAAATGTTTAAAGCTGTGATGGCCCAGCGGTAACACCGTTCGACTCTTTCGTGGCGGTCGCGGGTTCAAATCCGGGCAGATATCAATGAGTTTTTCTGTTAAAACTTACGTGTCTAATTGATAATTTCAATTTATCACACGCTTTTCGGTGAAGGAAAACATCGTGAGGAAACCTGCATATCTCTAGAGAATTCTGGAGATATGTGTAACCTACCAATCCGCACTGGAGCAGCGTGGTAGGTTAAGACCTACCTAGCTCCAAACCTTCTCTCCAAAAACGGAGAGAAGAGGCCTATTCTCAGCAGTGGGATAGTAACAGGCCGCTACTTACTTTACTATAAAATGTTAATTAATTTATCAATACAATAAGACATTCGTATGACCTAGTTCTAATTAAATATCTTAATATGCCTCAATACGTTATTACAGTAACTTGTATATCGAACAATAATTAAATTTATCAAATATCAGATACATTCGTGACTAGCTCTAATTAAATACCTTAATATACCTGTAATAATATAAATATTGAGAAATAGTATTAACATTCTTTGGAAGTTACACTAAAACATCGCTTAAGTATAAAAATTAAAAATAGATTTAATTGATTCATTTAATAATAAATGTTAATGATATTTGGATCTAGCTATTGAGATTACCGCCATCTTGAATATTGAGTCAACAATAATAGTTCCTATTACGCCGTGTGGTATCCGGCTGAATAGAATAGTACCACCCTCATTTCTTACCGAGGTGTCGTAAAAGGCGACTAAGGTAAGTCGACCCGCCGTGTGGTATCCGGCTGAGTAGAATAGACCAACCTCATTACTTACCGAGGTGTCGTAAAAGGCGACTAAGGTAAATTGACCCACCGTGTGGTATCCGGTTAAGTAGAATAGACCACCCTCTTTCTTACCGAAGTGTCTTACGACTATGGTAAGTTGACGTCAGACAGGCGGCCAGTCGTAAAAACGCAGCCAAATCATGTGACAGCATGTTTATAACATGTTGTGTCGTCCCCACTTAGATTGGGATAAGGGCAGGAGGGTGTTAATAATAGTTTCTATTGTTGTATCGGTAAACGGTTTACTAGCAAAGAGCCTCGACCAACATCTCAAGAGACTCTCGCTTAGATGTTAGGTCAAGGGCAGGATGTAGAAGGTAGTGTTGCTTGAAACTGCACGCATTGTGAGGAGGTTCCTCACTCTGTTATCCTAACCGCCGGGAGCTTGGGTCCTTTCTGCACACTCCGTAGGTGACTGTTTTTCTATATTTTTTGATGTTTTTTTCTATATATTTTAGAAAAAAATGTAATCTTATTTGTAAAT
Organism: Morpho helenor; assembly: GCA_029227775.1. Taxonomy (NCBI): domain Eukaryota; kingdom Metazoa; phylum Arthropoda; class Insecta; order Lepidoptera; family Nymphalidae; genus Morpho; species Morpho helenor. Next base: position 346,773 of record JARGCU010000017.1, read on the forward strand.
CTATATATATAAAAGAAAGTTGGTCTTGGTTACACTATTTATAACTCAAGAACGGATGAACCAATTCGGCTGAAAATTGGTGGAGAGGTTGCTTAGAACCAGGAAACGGACATAGAATACTTTTTATCCCGTTCGACCGCATATATTTTATCCCGTCAAGTCACTATAAAACGTAGTATAACAAAAACGACTATGACATGGAATGACAAAACATAAATGACAGCTATACGTAATTTTGTCTTTGGTTAAGTATGGTAAAAAATTTGACAATTATCAAAATAATAGCTAAACTTCACTACATAGTATAAAATGAGTCGCTTCCTCTGTCTGCGTCCCTATATCCCTACGTATGCTTTAATCTTTAAAACTACGCAACAAATTTTGATGGGGTTTTTTTAATAGATAGAGTGATTGAAGAGTAAGGTTTATATGTATAATAACATTCAATATGGAGTAGAGAAATACTGTGATTATCACTGAGTGACATAGGCTATATGCTTTATACCCGTGCGAAGCTGGGGCGGGACTCCTAGTAAATAAATAATTAAAAAAATAGATATTATATTTTAATGTATATCATCTCCGCTTTGTAATACAAACTAACTTAAACTTTGTCGACGTCGTGAGAACACCCAAATAAAATAATCCGTCGTATTGGAGACTCTTTGTACTATTGACGTCATAACTTTTGTTTTGTGGGAGACACTTCCGTGGGTTGTGGGTGCTTATATTTATATGGTAGTGGTTTAACCTCTCACATTTTTGATGTCTAGAAATAGACCTCTTGAGATCGCCACCACGTCCCCGGGCCAGCGTTGACTAACAAGACATTTGACATTTAACATTGTACGGAAATAAAATTTACTGTACCGAGTAAAAATACAATACGGGTATCACTGAACAGTGATCTCATACTTTTAAACACAATTGTCTAAATCTTAGTACCTGATTGACTAAGCTTTGCTCGGTAATTTTTTACAAAATAAAAAAGAAACTCCAAAAAAGAAAAATTATTAGGCAGGTAGGTCTCGAGCCTAGATATTTTCATTTCTGAATAAGCTACGCTGATATGACAATTGTCAGTGCACAATATATACAATAACACGATATAATAGGAATACCACAATTCCCGTTCCGAGATGCACTTCTCTTGAATGACGAACAAAGACTGAATGTCACTGAAACGTTTTATCAATAGGAAGACTAAACCGGAAACACAGTGCTGCCACTGTTTTAATCAAAAAGGGCGCGATACTCTTGTTTCATGACTTTGTTGCTATAAAATACAAAGCGGAAGTCAATGGCGACGACACAATTAACGGCAAAAATAGTGTTTGATATATATTCAATATAAATTTTAGTATTTTTTGAATGACCAAAAACGAACGGAACGAACAAAATGCAATAAATTTACAATTAAACGCGATTATTTTGCTATGATTGTATTATCTCACACTATTTGGGGTATGTGGTTATAAACATGTGGTCACATGATTGGGCTACGTATTTTATGACCGACAGCCTGCTTGACATCAACTTAACTTAGTCGTATTTTACGACACCTCGGTAGAAAAGAGGGTGGTATATTCTACTCAACCGGATACCACACGGCGAATCAACTTACCTTAGTCGCCTTTTACGACACCTCGGTAAGAAAGAGGGTTGGCTATACCACTCAACCGGATAGCACACGGCGGGTCAACTTACCTTAGTCGCTTTTTACGACACCTCAGTAAGAAGAGGGTGGTCTATTCTACTCAGCAGGACTCCACACGGCTTTATATTTTAATGGAGAGAACGCTTAAACCAGTAAAATACACAGTGTCAGATACGGACAAATAATAACTAATCTATTGACTCCAGGCCGTTCATAACTGTACTTTAAATTCAGTTAATAAACCAAAGCAAAAGTCAGTTATCGAGAATAGGTCATGCCTTTGCACCTTTAAAGGTTACCTTTCTACAGTTACAGGGAATTTTTCACAACATTATACTTGGAATATAAGAAATTCTAAATCTACCGATTTACAAACACTTCTAGAAATATTAATGGTGTTAAATGCTTCCACAGAAATCTTTAAGTGTTTATCGTTTCAACAAAGGGAATCAATTAAAGCTCTTCCATAAATTAGATCGGGGTCAGGTTCGGTTCGTTCCAGCAAATCGGATGCTTGTTAAACAGATTTTAATCTTGAATCTTGGAAAACATTTTCAAGTTATCGACGCTTGTTAACGTTATACTACAAAATACACGTTGCTTTATGTACTTTGTTATTAGTCTGTTGTTCCACTGAGCACACGTTTTCTTTTTTTATAAAGAAACTTTCTTAGGTTGCTACTCAAATCTGAATCGTTAGTTTATATATAAACTGAGATACATATATCTCAGAAAGTTTTTTAATATATCCGTGTTTCTTCATATAAAGATAATTTTATAAATTTTAAATATTATAGTTTAAATATTATGTAAACAATATAATAAGTAAATAAATCAAAATTATCTTTTTAAGCTCCTTCAAGCACTTTTGAATTGTCAGTGATGAAATTATTTTTTTAACATGCTTACAAGAATATTTCTTACATTTAATTTATACCTTTGTGTAGACTGGTCTATAATATATTGCGCATTTTTATTGTAGAAGCGAATACCGAGACTAACAAATGAGTTGGTAACTCTGCTGAGTCGCGACACAAGTATCACAAGCTTATTGTTATGTGATTGATTATATTCTCATTTATAATGTACTAGCTTTTACTCGCAAATTCGTTTGCGTGGCCTGTTGTCGCGTGATAGGTTAAAATGGGTGGCGCTTTTCAATGTCGTCCTATTCCTGTAGAATTAACAGGATTTTTATAGCCTATATGTTAAAGAGTAACAAACATACGTCCGTAATCACAAACTTTCGTATTTATAATATTAGTAGGATGTAAATATGGATAGAATAAAACTCTGGATTATCCTTAATAAATATTATACAATAAAAATAAACTACACGTTCAAATATTGGTCCTGTATCCCGGCCATTACGACCTTTACACGTATAACCCTATATTCATATTATTGACACATTAGGAATAATGTATAAGATCGCCGGGAAACCAGCTCTGAGGATTTGGCTCCCCTTTTACATTATTTTATTCAGCTTGTTTCGTTTGTATGCCGCCATTTGTAATCCATTTTTGAAACGCTCGCTGACATTTGAATGAAATATGACAAAAATGTTGGCTTATGTACGCTATGACAAAAACTAGATTCTAGAAATGTTATGTTTGAATTTTTATTTACATAACTACAGTTTCATTTGCAATTTTATATTTCATGTCTATTTTATTATTATATTTATATTATTTCATATGTTTGGTGGTGGTATTTTACAGGCTTATTGACATCTCAGTATGAGCAAGTGTGGTAAAGAGGTTGTTCTTCAAATATTCTTCGATAGTTATTCTGTGGCTTTAAATCCGTCTCTAACCAACGCAATGACTTTAATTTCCATAATAGTATTATAAATTCTTAATCTGTCTGTCAGTTTGACTGTTTCTCATTCATGGCTAATCCATTGAACCAACATTGGTTTAATTGAGTACAATTTAAGCTGAGCCAACGTATACTAAAACGTCATCATCCTCCAGCCCTTATCCCACTCTAAGTGGGATCGGCACAACATGTTGTCATATGATTTGGCTACGTATTTCACGACCGGCCGCCTGCCTGACGCCAACTTACCTTAGTCGTATTTTACGATACCTCGGTAAGAAAGAGGGTGTTCTATTCTACTCAACTGGATGCCACACGGTGGGTCAAATTACCTTAGCCCCTTTTTACGACACTCGGTAAGAAATGAGAGTGGTCTATCCTACTCAGCCGGATACCATACGACGGGTTGTCTTACTCTGGTCGCCTTTTAAGACACCTCGATTAGAAATTAAGGTGGTCTATTCTATTGTGCCGGATAACGCAACGTATACTATAACATATTTTTATGAAAAGGTTAAGTTAACGCTTAAGTTAAAGTAAATTCACGGGTGCATCTTTTTCGAAATAAGACCATAAAAAGGTTGTTAACAAATTTCTGTAACTTTAAAATTGTAAGTCCTATATCAGAACGTTTGTATAAAAGTACCCGACTCAGATAAATTCTTAGAGGCTGCGACCAGTTAATTCCATAAAACGTCTTAAGAGAAGAAGCTTTTAGACTACTCGAAATATTTTGCACCCAAATAGCATTGTACAGATTCGTCCTTAGTGAGGATAAAAGGATTTCTCTAAAATATGCCCTCTTTAAATCCTCAAGAAGCGGCGATAAGAAGCCCGTTCATCCCAGTTATCTTGCGGCCACTACAAATTTCACTTTGAGGTTTTTTTTTATAATATTTATCGCACCTTCGATCAGTTTAAAAAGGATCAAAGTAAAAAATCTAATTTTTTTTAATTTAAAGAAATACGTAAAAGCCAGACCTAGTAATTTTTATAGAATTACCCGTGACATAGCGAAAATAGAGTGATAATATAATTAAGCCGTAGATGGCGACCAAAGAAATTCAAAGACCTACCCACTTTCATACATACATTCTAAATGCGAAAGTGTATCTGTTAACTGTTATTTACGCCTAACATTTAACTGTACCATTTTCTTCAATATTATCACTGTAAATGAATATTTTCAGAAGCAACAGCGATAAAATTGGTACAGTTAAACGTTATATAGGTACCGGGATAATTTATGTATATGATAAAAATGTTCGTTATTTTCTCGTTCACAGGAAAAACACAGTACAAAATTGATGGTATATTAACATTTAATTAGACGTCTACTTTCTCGGGAGCAATACAGCACATATATTTTGCGATTTCGTCATGACATCAATGGCCTAATGACGCTTCGGTAACGGGGTTACATATTGGGATAACAGATAATTCCGTTCCTTCGGGAACAGGAAAAAATATTGATAAAAAATAACATACTTGAGGGTATTTTACCACTAAAGTCGATGCGGATAATGCGGGGGTTCCACTTTTTTTTTTCAGGAAAACCCATTATGGATCGTCACCGCCCGACGGGGACGAGCGGCGGGTATGTCCGACTCTCACCGACTAAAAAACCTGACAGTGCTTCACCACGCTGCTGGTGGCGGGGACAGGGTACCGTTTTACACATTGCCCCCATCCCCGCCAGTAGCAAGTCTGAACAGCAAGTCCGACCCAGAGTGCACCAACTCTGGGTCGGGGCCTCTCTAAAAGTTGCCCCTACGTCCGCTAATCGATGCATTGGGAGCACCAGATACCCCGGGAGCACCAGGGACCTTGTCAGGGCGTCCGATAAAGGGGGGGTTACCACTAGTCCAATATATACTGAAAACAAGTGTTACGCTCGGGAACCGTTTAATTTATTGCCGTTTAATCATTTCGCGCGTCGGCACAGGAAGCTGTAAGTGGTGGGCGGTGCCAAATGGAGTCGATTATTACACCCATTGCTTAAATTTTACGGTGTTTTATGGCGTTAATGGATATCTTTATCGTCGCTAGTGGCCATAATGCTAGGCTTTTACAGTCTTTTCTATCAGTTCATTGTGGTACTTCCGGTTTTCGGGGTTGGTTGATTTAGTCAGTGTTTTATATTTTATTATTATTATTTTCTATTTATTATTTTCCTAAATTATTATTACACTACTACATAAATCTAACTGTGCAATTTAAAATTATGTGAGCGATAATAACATATTTTCACATGTAATTTTGACAAATTAATTAAATTTCTTGCTAGTTGTTCTCGTTGCTTCTGTAGAAACATTTGATGTCAAAAGTACCTTAAAAGTACTATTTCCTAAGCCTCTGCAAAGGCAAGTCTAGAATCACAATCATGAATTGTTAATAGTCTCATAGTAACGATTCATCTAAATCTAAATATATCTGAATATATTAATTTTTATAAATTAAAGTCCCTAAAATTTGTCTCTATATAATCGAGTTCCACTCAACGGATCCTCCAGAAATCCACACAACGGATTTTGTACAGTTTTTACTTAAAGATAGTACAATTCTTGCAGAATATTTATGTTATTAATAAATTACGGGTAAATTACCGCCTAGTCGGGATTTACGCGGGAAAAATATGTGACACACTGATATCCACACAGGCATAGCCGTGGGCATAGCGAGTGATATAAATTGACGAGTAAACAGTCTCATTTTTGGGCATTTATAGTTTGATAATTAGAAGAACATATACTTTCTTACCGAGGTACCTTAAAATACGACTGAGGTAAGCTCTTGGTAGCCAAAACATGTGACAACATGTTCATAACATATTGTGTCCCATTTAGATTGGGATAAGGGCAGGATAATGATGACAAATTAGAAGAACATATAATTACTTTAATGGGATCCGCCATTGACTTACTGTTATATATTTTTGTATATCTATTCGCTATAAAGTATGAATAGATATCACAAAAACAAGAAACACTTGCAAAGCAATGAAACTGTGCGTCCAAATTAGAATACAGGATTAATGAAACCGGACAACATCCGTCTTCTTAATGAAATAAGTTTTGAAAGGAATCCGAAGCGATAAGAAAGGCTGCTCGGGTTCACATCGGCAAAACAGGGTACAAAGTTAACATTCTCGATTTTGTACAAAAAAATTGAACAAAAAAACAATCGACTTGTAAATTAGACAAGCGATAACCATGACTACTTTCACGTCAATTTAAGTAGTTGAATACCTTCAATAATATACTATCTGTTTTGTTTTTATATATAACGGAAATTTTTTAATCTTTATCCATATATACAAATTAATGTTTGTCTGTATGAAATTTTCAGATAATCCTTAGATTGACCCAGTAATGTGCCTGTAAAGTTTCCTGGTGATAGGAGCATTTTTTGTCAACTGTTCAGTTTTGTTTCGAGCGGAATTTGAAACCAGACAGATTCACAGCAACGCCTGGGCGGACAGCTAGTATTCTTTAACATGGAGCATGGAGCATGGGCCTCCTATCGCCATTTTTGTAGGAAAAGGGAGCTTAGACATCACGATGCTCCAATGCGGTATGGTAGGTTATATTCTAGGAATTCTCCCGAGATATACAGGTCTCCTCACAATATTTTTTTTAACCGAAAAGCGCGTAATAAATTGCTAATATCAATTAAACACAATTAGTAAGGAAAAATTCATTGGTACCTACCCGGGATTTTAATACCTGACCTGATAACATACTGTATCTACTGACAACGCCGTAGTGCTGCAAAAAGTAAAGAGATTTATAGGCCAACAGTTTCACTCAGTCCTCACGGTAGATGTGGGCAGCGAGCACTCGTAGTGTAATATACAAGAAGTTACCTCCGACCCTACCTCAGTCCCCGTTCTCGTCCTACCTCCGTCCCTTGTACACAGCACGCGAGGACTGAGTTAAACGATTGGCCTATACTCCTTACTACTTTTCGCTCTTCTATCTTAAAGTTTATCTTCACTTACCTTCGAATGAGTTCACGACAAAGTAAAAAATACGACATTGCAATACATTATGCAATTTAACAGAAAACGAGACCCAGCTGAGTTTATCTAGTTTCAGTATTAATATAAGTTTCACATTCTTTTAAAATCTAGAACACGTAATGCATACGAACTGTTCATAGTCTAAAGTTTTCCAAATAATATCTGGAACCTGGAGCCTATAGAAAAGTAATTTTACTTACGTGAGCCTATTTCATGCTGCAATTTGGACTCGTTCCAGTATCGAGTTTCCAATACGATGTTTCATAAAAGATTTCATATATATCGCATTTGCCAGATGCAGGTTTGATAACGACTCTGTATTGGAGTTTTTAATAAAGGTTTTGAATTTTTCCAATAAAAAATGGAGATATTCTGAGCTGAAGATGCTTGCAATGCATCCCGAAGATATTGTGCTACTCCTTAAAGATGACCTATTGTGGCATACCTACTTCGTGACTATATTTTCGCTTGTTGCCATCTTCTTGGCGAAAAGCATTTGCATTCCATGTTCCGTAAAATTAGCTTCAATTTTTAAAGGAGGGTGCCAAAATTTGGCCTAACTGTTACAGAAACCACACACACATCAAAAAATTCTTAACATTTTTCTGATTAAATATCACTATAAATATTATAAATTTTTATTGGGAATGCGCTAGAAAACTTATTTTATTTAATACTAATATTTATAATAGTATTTAAATGGTTTATTCCTCAAACGGAACGTATCAATTGTCAACTTGTTACTTTTTTAATTATCTATACAGCGCTGGATTCCGTCGTGTTTAGTATAAATACGTAACTTAACGGAAGATAAATGTTTATTTTTTACAAATATTTTTTAACGACACAAAAATTATAACTGTAACGTCTGGACCCAAAGTTGTGGGAAATTCTGGCAGTCTCCCTTGCAAATCTAATTAATTACTAAATTTCTTCCTGCACGTTTTCTACTGCCTGACGAAACCCGTTTTTAAATAAATAAATAATATTAGTACATATATTTATTATACATCACTCTCGAGAGTATGAAGCAACGATCAAGTTCAGTGTTAATTTAATTAAAATAAATACATTTAATTAGAGTTTATTTGGAAAATTCCCAAGCTTTATACATCTGAATGAACATCAAGCTGAGTTCAAACATTAAATACGCAGTATCCGTTTTATAGGTCTAATCATGTTTATCGCCAACTCGTTGGGATGTTAGCTCTCCACATATGTGACACGTGCCCCTTTGTGCCGGAGACGACAGAAATGAATTCAGACGAGAGCATGTGATCTATCTTAATATAAGATTTGAAAGCTATTTGATATTAATCTGGCTTAATATAAGTCACACGAAATGTATAAGTGATATTTTTAGTCCTTCGCAATGACGCGCGTAGCGTCCAAATTGACTAAAGTAGGCTGTGGGACGGGTAGTTCGAGATATTGTTAAGGGGAATTCCCCTTATGAGGAGTGAGTAGTAAGTACGGTGTGATTGTAAAACAATAGACAATTTCAGATAGAATTTTGGAATGAAATGAGATAAAACTAAATGTTTTAGTGCGTTTAAGAAGTAGTGAGATAAACGAGTTCGAGATGTAAGTATAGTTAGCAATTACTTTATCAGTAAAAGTAATTTCGTAAGGATAATAGTATAAAAAATCCATAAAATGCACTTTCATAAATCTACTTCTCTAATTGTAAAATTGTGCAGTTGCAATGGTATTTAATGCTTTAATGCTTTCCAAAAATTGCGTCATAATTTTTTAGGTTTAACTTTTAAACTTTATTTTGTGCGATGTGCTGTGTATACAAAAACAAAATCCGATCTTTTAAAATGTTCAGATTTAAATCAGCACAACGCAAAATGTTCATAAAATTAAAGAAACATTAATCTAAACTGGGTAAGCTTATTGACTAGTTGTATGGTATCCGGCTTAATAGAATAGACCACTCTCATTGCTTACCGATGTGTCGTAAAAGGCTATTAAAGTTAGTTGACTCGCCGTGTAGTATCCGACGGAGTTGAATGGACCGACCTCTTTCTTACCGAGGTGTCACAAAAGGCGACTAAGCTAATCTGACGTCAGGTAGGCGGCCACATAACGCGTAACATGTTGTGCCGACTCCACTTAGAGTGAGATAAGAGCAGGAGAATGTGGGGAAGCTTATTCACATATCATAGAAATAATACCTTTGACGCAAAATTGCATATAGTCTTATTTCTTACATTTCTTCGGAATATTGAAATAAGTCTGAGATTTATAGAGGGTTGTTCCGACCCTCAGCTCCTTTGTTGGAGGGATTAGATTAAATTAAACTTTGGAACTGGATCATGACAAGAGGCCGCCTTAAAACAATGTCAAATTTTCTGTAAGTCGCAGATGTTTTCGAGTTTTTAGCTTAACTCTTTAAGGATATAAGGAAAAGTAATAATGAAATTATTTACTGAAATCCGCGGTAAAGTGAAAAGAAATATACTTTATTCACTTTATTCAAGTTGAATGTTTTCAGTACTTTTGAACCCTTAAATGTTTTTAAAGAAGCTACCACTAATTCGGAATTTGCTCATACCGAGAAGAACCAGCAAGAAACTCGGCGGATAATCTTTTCAACAAAATAATTACAATTTGATTGATGGTTACCCTGTTACATGCAGAAATCTAAATGTTACCAGTATCATAACATACGACTTTTAACTAAAAATTGTCATATTTTTTGTATTTGCTGACCGATATAATTAAAACATACCTTATATGTTAAGTGAGGCTTTCTACTACATATTGGTATAAACAGCACCCAAATCGGATCAGCGGTTTTTGAGATTAGCGGGAACAAAAGCACAGAGTTATGACATCTCAACGATTTTATTATATTGTAGACAGCAACATTTTTAATCAGTGTTTTAATTTATTGTTGCTAGCAACACTTCATAATTACCTCTCATCTAGAGTATAAAAATAGTCAGGTCAAGAACAGAGGTCTCTTTTACGATCGGTACTTGCGTGCGAAGGCTCTGTTAGTTAATCTGTTCGCGTCAGCCATTTTGTTTGTTGCGTTACAAATGTATTAATTTAGTTCTCTTTTTATAAATCCTACTTTGGATCCTAACATCCGAAGCGGGATAAAGAACTCACAGCTCACTGCATAAATTAAATGTAAAGTGTGGTAGAATTTGGTAGATTTCATTTTGTTTATTTATGACATACCCACTTTTTGTTTTCGATTGGATTGCACGTATTTTTGAAAAGTATTTGTGTATTTCGTTACAATTGCTCGTATTTTACGTGATTTTGTGAAATAGTGTGTTCTAAGTTAAATAGTCGTGATTCGCTTCTCGTTTGGAATACGTAGCGAGATCGAAAATTGTGTTTTGTGTTTATCGCGAGGAAAGTGTAATAAAGAGGGTTGGTTTAAAATGTGTAATACCGTCTTGCAACGTGTTGCGAGCGGCCGGAAGCGGCAGAATTTAGTAAATGACTCAAGTGACCAGTCTGATTCGGCTGAAGGAGAACGACAACATTCGGGTCGTAATATTAAACGCGTCTCTGATAAGTGTTCGCGAAAAGGTTTACATAGTGACAGCTCTTATTATACTTTGCGATCATGCTCGCGCATAGTTTGTGTTCCCGCTCGTGTGAAAGGAGGATCCCACTTGTATTATAGTTCACGGTCTGATATATAAAGAAGAAACCGTTCCACTTTACATCAATAATTTCATTATCGCTCGTATGATAGGTACCATCCCGACGTCGCGAGACTTGCGTTTGCTTTCATTTTAAGCGATCTAATTCTCCTAACTGCGTCGGTACTTCTGACTTGAGTAGACCGCATGTACCTACATCACTCCTTAGAATCAACTTGTTCAGAGGCATCCAATCTTGCGCATGCTTTTCATAAATCTGTTAATAACATTTGGGATAGTGTGAATAAGTTGATCGTGCCAGACCGGTAAATGGGTAAACTGACGAGGATTGTAATCTCGTGTAGTTTCATGTCAAAGGGGCTATGCAAAATTATAGTTTGTCGTGGTCATGTAAGGCCGAGTCGAGTAAAATAGAAGCTCCGTGAGGCACGGGAGACAGTTCCTCGGTTTTGGAGGTTATTCAAGGTGTATTTAAATCTGTCTAAAGTTGGATGCTCGTGTAAATCAACATCGACAGCCACAACGCTAATTTAATATTTATGACTATGAGGTTGTAATAAAGTTTTCTCAGTCTGCAGGAAAACTTGATGCCGGCATTCGTGGTGGTAATCCCGGCATGTGTGGTCACTACGTGGCGGTAAAGGTGTTACCCCATGACCGCTATACACTTCGCTTGCTTAGCGGAGGCTGCGGCAAGGCTACGCAGACTGCGTACGTGGCGCCGTGGAGAGGCGAGTGGTGTGCCATGTGTGAGGCATGCGCCGCCTTCATTGAGAGTGATTCTTCTCTGGCGGCGTGCACCACTGACATGTAGGGTGAGGGGAAGCTAGTCACCCCGAGCATTTGCTACACCCTGGCGCTTGGTGGGTCCCAAGTGGCTGAATAGGCTGATCGAACGATCAGTCTATGGCCTGTTTATCAGGTGGCCTGTGACGTGCTACGTCGGGCGAAGCGCGCGTGTCGCGTGACCGAGTCATGGCTATACATGGCGATGGTTGGATAAAAGTCCTAGGCATATGGTTTGAAATTTAAAAGAGACGTCTCGATTATTATTAAGGGATGAATGCTAGACGAGATTATTTGCTCAGTGAAATAGCTGAAGTATGAATTAATTGAATGATGAAGTATTGAAAAAGAGGATGTTAATTTTATTTGGTTTATTTGAATATTTTCTGATTCCTTTTTTTAAATACAGATGAGGACCATGACACTGCCTTTGCGTCATCAGTCAGTGCATCTGACTCATCCACGCTTCCATCAGTCATTCATGAAGCTACACCTGCCGCTGCCAATAATGCTGGTCCGGTGGTACAGAGACAATTTTGGTCGAGGACGACATGCGGTCAGGAGAGGCCGTGTAGACAGCAACATTTTTAATCAGTGTTTTAATTTATTGTTGCTAGCAACACTTCATAATTACCTCTCATCTAGAGTATAAAAATAGTCAGGTCAAGAACAGAGGTCTCTTTTACGATCGGTACTTGCGTGCGAAGGCTCTGTTAGTTAATCTGTTCGCGTCAGCCATTTTGTTTGTTGCGTTACAAATGTATTAATTTAGTTCTCTTTTTATAAATCCTACTTTGGATCCTAACAATATGTATATTTGTTCGCTATGAAAGATTTTTATTGATTTCTTGGAATTTTATTATAAAAACTAATCAAATATAATTTCAATTCTCAAACTTTTGTGTATTATTCACTTAAACTTTTCCATTTTTGTTGTGTAATATTTTTAGATGGGGGGGGGGGTGTTCAGAAAGTGTGATACAGCATTACTGTGGGGTGGATGGGTCAAAAAAAACTTATTTTAGCGTGGCGTATTTTACGAACGGCCCCTTAAAAAGAAGCAGTAAATCATATTACATAATGGACAACTCAATTAAAGCAATAAATTAAAGTCATATTTCACGCTGCCCTTTTATCATTACGTTAGAGAGGCCCACCAGCTAATTATATCGTAGATTGGAACGTGATATTACAAAGACAACACGTAATTAGTTTGCTCGTTGGATGGAAAAGGTATCAATTAGCGAGCAAGAGCAGCGAACACGATACATTCGCCATTTTTATTTGTGAAATCTTTATTATATTTGACGTTGAAACAACATCTAATTTCTGTTATAAATATCAGATGAAATGAAGAGGTCCTTCACTTGAGATAGAAAATATTTTTAACAAAATATTACGGTTAGTAAATGTGAAAAATATATCAAATTTTTATCTCTATATTATAAATTATTTATAGCTTCTAGTTGTATTAAATTTGACTAGATGTGCCCGCGGCTTCGCTCGCATTGAATCAGTGTGGCACAAAATTTTATCTATGTCAATTTTTACATAAACCGTAATGTACTATTAACCTAAACCTTTCGGAAGAATTTTTTTTTTTGTAAAAACCGTACAAATATCCGTGTAATAGATTTTGAGAAAAGCGATCACATATCGACAGACAGCTTTTGGGGACTGTCTTATAATAAGTTCAGATGTTATATCGTCATCCTTCTGCCATTATCCCACTCGAAGTAAGGTTGGCACAACATCACGAATATAAAACGGGGAAGAGAAAAAATATGAACAGAATCATCCATATGCTGTCTTTGTTATCAAATCACTAAATGTCGTAGTGGTTTATTTCCGTTGGTATATTCCTTCCTTAGGAGTCTTTGGTTAAATATGTCAAAGTTCTATTCCTTTAATTCTGGTACACTAAAGAATACACTCGCAGCATCCCTGTTAACTGCCAGTTATAATCTAGGCGCCTTCGAAGCTGTAGTGAAAAGGCATGTTCTAAGCAAACCCGTTTCGCATTAGGCCAATTTCAACTTTATCAGGTGTTGCTGCGATTGCAGTGAATTCAAATTATTTTTAAAAGAAACACAGGTTGATATAAACATTGTAGTAAATTTCATAATTTATAGAATCAGGTGCAACTTTGCAAAGTTCCATTGTAGAAAAAGATAATGAATTTGGCTATAATCCGCATTAGTAACATGATTTTTGGTTCATAAGTGACCTAAAAGATATAATTTTAAGGCTTTCTGAGGATAAAACATAGCGGTCATATGTTTATATCGGTTTCTAGTCTGCTATTTATGTCTATTACTTTTATGACTTTTGCTAACAAGTAACGGCATGTTACTATCCCATTGCTGGGCATAGGCCTACTCTCTCCGTTTTTTTGGAGAGAAGGGTTGGAGCTAAGACGTACCACACTGCTCCAATGTGGATTTGAGGTTTTACATATCCCCAGATTTCTCTAAAGATATGCAAGTTTCTTCACGATGTTTTCCTCCACCGAAAAGAGTGTGATATATTGAAACTATTAATTAGATATATAAGTTTAAAAAAACTCATTTGTTTGCCCGGGATTTGAAGCCGTGACCACTTGAATGAGTCGCACGGTCTCACCACTGGGCTATCACAGCTTATAATTATATAATTTATTGAGACACTTTCTCGTCCTACATCGAAAGTTTATTTCTATGCAAACTCGTAAGTGAAATATTATTATTGCTTTTATTTTATTTGATTTCTTTATTGTGTGAAATAAATAATAAGAAAATAAAATTGTTTGGATTAAAATGGGGCTGGCATATACATACTGTATAAAGGTCCCTCTGTGAATCAACAATCAGGATTTAATTATTTGCATTTCTCACTATGAGAATTAGTGGTTTTATATTATAAATATTACGAATAGCCCTTTTTTGTAATCAACTTTTGTATGTAAATTACGAGATAGCTAACAATACAGTTCGATCCTATCTACGACAAGGCATCAGAATGCTGATCGCAGCCCCAGGCTTTGGCGCTCGTCCAACGGTCGCTTGTTATTTGAAGGCTGTGTTGCTTTACAGGAAATGTTTTATACATTAGAGGATTTGTGAAAATCATTCAACATAACAACGTAGTGCTTATAATAATAGTAAATCTATATAGTTTGATTTGAATCATCCTATATTCTTTTCTACACTCTACACCAAAAATTGCTCAAAGCAATAAGACTGCCTTTGCACTGTATAAATTTACTTTAAACCATTTATTTATTTTTGTATACTGTATGCTGTATTGTAATGTATTTTTGTATTCTGTATGTATTCTGAATTGTAGTTATCTTACATACTATTATTATGCCGTGGGGTATACGGCTGAGTAAAATAGAGCACCCTCATTTCCTACCGAGGTGTCGTAAAGGCAACTAAGGTAAGTTGACTCACCGTGTGGTATCCGGTCAAGTAGAATAGACCACCCTCTTTCTCACCGAGGTGTCGTAAAATACGGCTAAGGCAAATAGATGTCAGGCAGGCGGCCGGTCGTAAAATACGTAGCCAAGCCATCTCACAACATGTTCATTACATTTTGTGCCTATAAGGGCAGGAGGATAATGATTTTAAATTTAAATACTTTAAATATATTTCTTAAAATACACAGCAAAAGTTTATTTCCATTATATACATTCTCAGATAAACGAAAACATATGACCAAATTGCACAAGTTTGTTATAAATTTGATATTGAATATGTAATCAAAGTTAAATAAAAGCCAATAACGTGACCGACATGAAAGCTATAAAATTTAATATCAGCAGATGTCCAGAACAACATAAAATATTTCCAACTGTTGTATTCAGAATATTGGCTAACAAGTTATTTATATCTATCTCTTAAACTCAATAGCCACTACGAACTATATAAAAATAAACCGATTATCCAACATATTGCAATTGACATTTGTAGTCAGTTGTAAAACTGTTTGCTACTGACGAGTATTGTTATGTGCAAATATTATACAACTTTATATATAGACGTATAACATTGAAATGGACTTAAATTATACAACCTTAAACGCCTTAAACGACACCTCGGTAAGAAATAAGGGTTGTCTATTCTACTCAGCCGGACACCACGCGTCGGGTCAATTACCTTAGTAGCCTTTTACGACACCTCGGTAAGTAATGTACAGATTCATAATCTCAGAGTCAATTAAGCTGTCATCCATCCCCCAACGAGTCTAATATAACTTCTGTCCACGGAGAATATATTCTCAGTCATGAAAACATTTATTTTACAAAGAGTATATTTCTGTAAATATATCCCGAAAGTAGGTAAGAACTGTTCTCTCAAATGTCTCCCAGAGGGAATAATGTGGTTTGAAGTTATAAGCAGCAAATTTCTATTTCATATATTGTTCTTTGTTCGTTATTATCGTCTCTGTTGCGTATTATAGTTTTTTTTTAATATACTAAAAATATTCTCAATAGACTGTGTTTTATTCTAGGTCGAAGAAAAAAAGGTTTTTAGCATTTTAGAGAAAGTTTGTGAGTTTTTCCTTATACACCGGAATAACATATAGGCTATAGAAATCCTGTTAATTCTACAGAATTATACTAAAAATCCATCTATTATCAATCTATCACGCTACAATATTTCACGTCAACGAAGTCGCGGGTAAAAGCGACTTATATTATAGTATAAGCCCTGTATACAAGCATTAATAGGAGCAAATTTCTGCAATTGAATTATAGCTCTAGCGGATTATATCTAAATGCATTAGTGGTGTCATCTTATAAAAACCGGGACGTCACGGAGGATAAAGTTCTTAAAAATTAAGGATTCGGAAAGCCTTTATAGCTAGCTAGATGTAATAGAACAAATAAAGCAATGGCGATATAAATGAACAAGTTGTTAGTTAATTTATAGAATTAGGCGTTACTTTGCGGAGATCCATAATACAAAAGTAATAATAAAATTATTTTGCTATAATCCGCGAAGAAGTAAAATAGAAAATATATATAATGCTAAATGTAAGTGGACAATCGGTTATCATACCTGATACATGCAAGATTCGTAAAAACACATGCACAAACCTCCACCACCGCCACCACAATACACAAGCACTATATACGTTCACTATCACAAACTCAACAATCGTTTTGCCCCGCAACCGCTAAGCAAAGGCTTTGCGATTTTGGTCGTGGAGTCTATCTCCTGATGATGCTTCGGTTGCGTGCATGTGTCAGGTATGATAACCGATTGTCCACTTACATTTAGCATTATATATATTTTCTATTTTACTTCTTCGCGGATTATAGCAAAATAATTTTATTATTACTTTTGTAAGTTGTTAGTTTACAAAATATAAAGGATTTGAAAGAGTTAACAAAATAGAAAATAATTTTTCTATTCCTTTTTCCTTATAACTTTTTCCGTAGTACACAATAAAAAATCTTTATATATTCATACCGCTATTATAAATACGTTAGTACTCAGTTTGATAAATTTATCATCTGAACCCCTGAATGGAGTCGCGAATTAAAGAAGCAAAATTTTACCGTTCCTAAATTTTTTGGTCGTTTATAATTAAGCCAATTCAAGCTGTCTCATCACTTACTCTCAGGTGAGACCGTAATCAAGTCTAAAAAGCGTTAATAAAGCTAAACTGGAGTAGGTCAGGGGGTAACAGTGTGGTCCATGCAGTACAGAAAGCTAAACAGTCATAAAGATGTTCGCTCACGAGCCGCCTGACCCATTAAAATTAACCCCTCTAGCCTCTATATTATGACGTACTTCTGGCACTCGTGGCCGATATTATATAAACGTGTTATGACATTTTAACGGTTCTATTAAAAAAACGAATAAAATTATTTTGCCATATCCGCCATAAAAGATATGTAATGCTAAATGTAGAGTGTACTGATACATGCAGAATTTGTAAAAACTCAACAATTGTTTCGCCCCCGTAACCAAAGCAACGTCAGGAGATAGACTCCACGACAAAATCGCAAAGGTTCTATGAAACATAATCCTCTACATCAAAAAAATTCTAAAATCGAAATACAAAAAGTACTACGTGAGTGTTTAAATTGCCATATTACTGGTGTCATAAACGAATTTCAAAATCTTCATTGAAACAATGAAATTGCTAACAGTAACGACTTTTGTAATTTGTGATCCCGCGAAGAGTAAATTTGTAAAAGACAAATTTAACGAACGATCACGATATTTACGGCGTTTTTATGACGACAATTTGGCCTCCTGTATAGTCTCTCTTTAGTAATACGTTACGATACATTACTTGCTGTGAATTGTATTTTTTATATATGAAACATTTACATACAACTGTCAAGCCCCAAAGTAACTTATCAGAACAAAAGCGAAGAAACTTATATATATGACAGAGCCTTGCTCAGCAATTTTTTACAAAATACAAAAAAGAGACTTAAAAAAAAACGAAAATAGAAAAAAAATAGGATAGGTGGGGCTCGATCCTAGGTATTTTCATTTCTCGCGACCACCCGTTCCCCGAATAAGCTACGCTGACTTGACTTTTAATAGCAAAAATAAGCTTTTATATATTCAATAAATTAAAAGTAAATTTTAATATTTTTTTAATACTCAAAAACCGTAATAAATTTTTAGAAAGAGTTTTGGTATTTTACTTCAAATTTGCGATCTATGTATGTAAGAATATTAATTAAGCACATAAGATTTAAGAGAGCTCATTTGTGCGTGGTCGGAGTTTGAACTCGCGACCCCTACCAGTCTAGCGAGGTTATTCAAACCAAACTCTATTCCGATTGGTCGTAACGAGGCAGAAACAATACCAGAGTCCATTTATTGCCTCTCGAGATGTTAAATGGCGCGGAAGTTACAGCCGTATGTCTGATACGGGGCCGCCGTTTGTACCGAGTTAGGGGACCAGAGGAAATAGATTACGTTCACCGATCTGTATAAAACAAATCTGATAATCATTTCATAGCAAATGTTGCGATTAAGTTATGTGGTCAAGGTAAATCTATAAAAAATATACAAATCATTTTGCCACCAGCGATATAGCTTAATAAGCTGTGGTAGACCAGCGGTAACACCGTGCGACTCTTTCGAGGAGGCCACGGGTTCAAGCCCGGGCAGACACCAATGAGTTTTTCTGTTAAAACTTATTGGTCTAATTGATAATTGCAATTTACCAAGCGCTTTTCGGTGAAGGAAAACATCATGTCTCCTGCATACCTCTAGAGAATTCTGGATGCAACATATCAATCCGCATTGGAGCAGCGTGGTAGGCCTTAGCTCCAAACCTTCTCTCCAAAAACGGAGAGAAGAGGCCTATTCCCATCAGTGGGAGAGTAATAGGCCGCTACTTTACTTTTTTTAAATAAATAGCAAGAATCACCAGCTTTAATGGCTTAGCCACCATGGCTAGTAAATATGTAAAAATAGGTCAGGTGTGTATTAACGAAAATTTTCCCATCGTCACGGAACGATACTATTTTTATGTCGAAAACGTGACATTAAAAAGGAAATGAAAAAGTCCCCATAGAGCCGCCACTTGACCACGTCTTTGGAGTCAAAACGTCACCCTCGGCTTGATAAACGTGAATAGAATATTTGGGCACAGGTAATTGCCCCCGTGAGCGACGCGGGTCCGACCTGTAACCAAATTTAGGGAAATGGGTCAGCTTATTTTCAATATTTTTTCCTTCCCAAGTTACTATTTATTTCATAGGAATATAGAATTTCCTTCGAAAACCATTTTTAAATTAAGCTATATTATAACTATAACTATATTATAAAATAAGCTATATTTAGTATAAAATATAAGAAAGATAAAAACTTAAAAAAAAAATTTGTACTTTGAATAATTGAAAATCATTTGCTAACAATAACCTTTTTCATTTGTAATTTGCAGTATGAATAGCAGCATAATAAATAAAACAAAAGTAATCGTATAATAAGAATACACAAACTTAATTTATGTATATAGAAACCGGCTATACTGTCTCATTTATCGGATGAGCCTGACTAGTTGAAGATCGTTCCCGCAGTTCCCGCCGCGATAACGCCGCGTAAAGAGCTCATTAATAAGAGCCCCGGATGAAACTAGTCGGCCTCATCCGATAAAATAACACGTAACTATAGCCGGTTTCTATACATTAATTATGAATAACACTCACGATAGTTTAAATTTTTTAAAAATACACAAACTATAAAACGTAGTCCCTATCTAATTCGTACTAAATTAAAGCGACGGTCAAGGTATGGAAATCTTTTGAGGTATCTGTGTCAAACATTCGACGTCCATAAACAATAAAAAGAATAGCATGGATAATAATAATTCCCAAAAACTTTTAACCACTAGTTTGTAATGTCCGAGAAGAACTGATAAAATGTGTTGAGAGTTGATTTTTCTACAATTAATTACAATTAATAACTGAAGAATATATCAAATAGATTATGATTAGGATATATTTTGATCTTTAAGACGTCGTTAATGTACATACACCTCACCAGAGCGTTTAGTTTATTTAATTAAGCTTTACAAACTATACTTAAAACTGGACTCCAGACTCTAATACGCTTGATAGTGGCAGCGAGTCAATGTCTAAAACAAATCCAGCTTCGGTATAAACAAATTCACTATAAAAAATACCCTACTACAGTATAAATCACACTTTCGCGATCACAATTCTGCTAAGTAACAATTAAATTATTGTTAATTGCTATTTTACTTTATGCGACTAATAAGATATTTTCCTTCATTAATCTTCTGTTACAAATTAAAAGATTTAAAACCATATTAAAACGATGTTGTTTTGAAAGCTACATTAAATAATAATTAAGGTTAAATTAGATTTATAATTGGTATTACGTTTCGTTATAAGAGAACAGAGATTAAGTCGCACTCGGCAAGTGATTACATATACCTTTATGCTGGAGCTACATTTGCGGACAAAGATTTGTGTATCGCGCGCACACCATGCTCTTGTCTACATTAGGCGAGCGAAGATTTAGAAAGCGGTCAACGGCGAATATTTGTTGTTCAGTTTTGTGTGTCCGAAACGATCAGTATCTTTGCATTATATTTCAGTAAATTATTATTTATTACACTTTTATGAGTATCAGGTAAGAAATAATATAGAAATGAGACGCAAGGGGCGATGGTGGATAACTACTATTCACAGAAACCGAACGTCAAAGTCTGGACAACACTGAAGTGACATAGGTATGGCCACTCATTCGAATATTGTCGCAATAAATCTCTTTGATGCACGCCAGGTTACAGTGTCTCAATGCTACATCGTCTGCGAACGAATACTCCACGTTGAAACGATGTACCCGGCCACATATATTGCCATCCATCCATCCATCCATCCATCAGCCTTTCGCAGTCCACTGCTGGACATAGGCCTCCCCATGTCTGCGCCAGACATCCCGGTTCTCCGCAATGCACATCCACCTTGCCCCAACAACCTTCCGGATATCGTCGGTCCAGCGAGACGGTGGGCGCCCTACACTGCGTTTGCCAAGACGCGGTCTCCACTCCAGGACTCTTTTGCTCCAACGGCCATCAGTCCTGCGACAGACGTGACCGGCCCACTGCCACTTCAGCTTGCATATTCTGCTAGCTATGTCGGTTACTCTGGTTCTCTCGCGGATAATCTCATTCCTGATTTTATCCTTGAGAGACACTCCGAGCATAGCTCGCTCCATGGCACGCTGAGCGACTTTGAACTTGTGGACTAGTCCCGCCGTCAGTGTCCACGTCTCGGACACTGACGGATCTCGTCCACATATATTGCCGTAGCCCGAATATTCGCCGTAGCCCGCTAATGTAGCCCAAGCATTACGCTCACTTGAGATAAATCTGACGGAAATTGCGCCTTCAATGTGGTTCAGAAGTCGTGCTAAGGATGTTAAGGTGTATTATTGATGATAATAAAGGTTGTTATATTAAATTGTTACTTGGATGAATTAATACTTTGCTTCATTACTATTATATTATTATATTATTGACATAATTTTAACTTCATTTTTTAGTCTTGTAATTTTTGCATGCCTCTAGGCCTAGGCGAAACATTTCTTCTATATAATAACATGTAACACCCTATTGTAAATGTTTCTGCAAATAAAGAAATTTGAATTTGAATTCATCTTCAAATAAATTAATCCTATCTTTTGAGACTTTGATATCTGATCAGATCTTATTGCCATTTCGACTAATGAATATTGCACGCTTAGTATTAAAGTGACCTAATTCAAAATAAGGCTTTTTCCAATCCTTATTTCAATACCATCTATAAAATGACGCTGCGAAGTATTGAAACTAGTATTTTCTTGGTCTTCCAAGTTATGGGTCTCTTTAATACTCACGAGTTTTTTATGTGCTACGTTACGCTTTATTGCAAGTAGGTACTTAGAAATATAAATTAAGAGCAAAATTGCATATAAAACATCTTTGATAGATAATGAATTTCTTTTTAATATCGTGCAAAGTTATTAGTGAGATTCGGTAAGATAGAAAAGAGCAGGCGGTTTTATCTCTGAGTATTGCAAGGATCTGTGAAGCTGAGATCACCACGCTACTCTAATGCGGATTGGTTGGACACGTAGGTGATGTCACGGACAACAGCTAATATAAGCAGAAGCTAATAGGAAATATATATAATAATTTATGTATAGAAACCGGCTATACTCACGTGTTATTTTATCGGATGGGCTCATCCGATAGAATAACACGTGAGTATAGCCGGTTTCTATACATAAATTATGAATTCCACTCACGATAGTTTAAATTCAAATATATAATAACATTGAAAATCTTCGCCAGTTACCTTGTTTAAAGCCAACAGAATTTGTTATGGTCTCTAGCTATACTATAATTTCAATTCCTCCGATGTATCCAATAATATATTATGTATTAATTTATTTATTCATAGCCCAGGGTTCAATCCCACGACCTCCACAGTTGTTACACGAGGTTGTTCTAAACTGTGTAATTTTTCCTACTTGCCTTAATTCTAAAGGACTTCTGATTTTATAAATATAAATGCTTTAAAACTACACTTAATTGAGGTGGGCACACCACCAAAACATTTTTTTGTTACAAATAATTACGTTACATTAAAAACAGGGAGGAAATTCATCCTTATTACCATTGCTCGGGCTTTTTTATAATGACCTTATAATTGGATTAAGCAAGAAAAATTTGCGCGGTAAACAAAAATGAAATAATTAGATCTAATCTAGGTTGTAAGATAGTTTTATTTTATTTCTGTGATAGCGCCCAGTAATAGTCTGGGTTGGAAATTTTAACCCGTTGAACGCCATGTTCAGCAAGTAATTTCATTGCTCAAAAACGAATTTTGGACATTCATTTTAAAATCATATTACTTAGGTACTATATAATAATTAAACCTATAATTTGTATATCATCTTTGTTATAAAATTCCCCGCTGAATACTACTTAAATTACAATAAATTTATTGTTGGTGACGAAAACATTTTGACTTTTCCAAATTGAAATATGATATGTCCAATTTCGTATCAAATTCACGTACCCAATATTTTTTTTACGATATTCCATGCAGCTTAATGAATTATCTATGTTATTTATATTGGTTATTGAAAATTGATACAATCCATACATGATAAAATGTATAATCTCCGAACGCATTATAAGTCCGGTAAGCACTAAGTGCACATAAGAGCAAGCACCAAAGTTAAATTTAACTTATTATTATAAAATGGTTAGTTGTAATCGGTGAGGAATTTTATAACGAAGAAAATGGATGCTAATAATAGGTATAAATATTACATAGTAAAAAAAATGATCCGAAAATAAATATCAAAAATCTAAGCAACGAATTAATCACATGGTGCACAAATGGCATTCGAGGGGTTGAAATATGTTAGATATGTACATAACACAACACTAAACTGTTGGAAGGTCTAGTTTTTAAAGACAAATATATTGGCTGAAATCTTTGACGGAAATAACAGATCAATTAAAAAAGAAACCTAGACCTCCATAAGTAGCCCTCTATTTTCTCTACGGTATGTCGAACTAAACAAACTGTGATTCCCACTTATGAATAAATCTAGATATATGAATAGATTCATATTATTTCAGAACGGGGATTTCCCTTGGGCATATCATCAATATTCAAAACGTTCGAGAAACCGCGTCACTACAGTTCAAACGAAATTGTCAACAACATTTGATGAATGTTGTTTGAATTTGTTTGGAATTGACGCAGCGCTCTTCTGAGTATTTAGCTAGAATTCTGTTTAGAAAAAACTAGTACTAGAACACTAGTCAGTACTAGAACACTAGTTAGTACTAGGGCATTGGGAAACAAGTATAGTCAGTAGTCTCTATATTGTCTTAAGCATGCGAAACCACGATTCAAGTCAGAAAACGGGGATTTCATGTTTGAATGGACAATGCAAGGATAGTCATCAAACTTGACATATCATCCATCCTCCTGCTCCTATTCTACTCTAAGTGGGGTTGGCACAATCTATATATATAAAAGAAAGTTGGTCTTGGTTACACTATTTATAACTCAAGAACGGATGAACCAATTCGGCTGAAAATTGATGGAGAGGTTGCTTAGAACCAGGAGACGGACATAGGATACTTTTTATCCCGTTCAACCGCATTTATTTTATCCCGTCAAGTTACTATAAAACGTGGTATAACAAAAACGACTATGACATGGAATAACAAAACATAAATGACATCTATACGTAATTTTGTCTTTGGTTAAGTATGGTAAAAAATTTGACAATTATAAAAATAATAGCTAAACTTCACTACATAGTATAAAATAAATCGCTTTCTTTGTCTGTCCCTATGTCCCTATATCCCTATGTATGCTTTAATCTTTAAAACTACGCAACATATTTTGATGCGGTTTTTTAATAGATAGAGTGATTGAAGAGGAACGTTTATATGTATAATAACATTCAATATGGAGTAGAGAAATACTGTAATTTTTGATGTTCCTAATGTGATATCGTAAATAGGTACATTTCTTTCCGCTTACATTGCAAACGCATGCTGAACCCCACGATATTTATCAAAATAATGTTTCAAGTATTTTTGCACCTTGAAAAGGTCTACAGAAAACGCGATGGTATATCTCTTATGGATAACCCACAATAGCTTTTTTTGACATTTTCTTTTTACGAAAAATATTGCATTATTTTCGAAGCAATTTTAAACAATACAGCATTCATCCTCATCCAATTAAGTACCTTAAATACATTGTTGATTTAATATATCAATATGACCGTTTACAGCATGTAATTTAAATGAACATTTTCGAAGATGTTACAGATTTCAAATGCAGGGCATAGAGAATGCCTGCTTTGCCCTATAGAACTTTGAATTTAGCTGCGATCGGACGGGTTTGTTTTTCACATGGCCAACTATATGTCGCTCTTTCAAGAGTAACCTCTAAAGAGAACATGTATGTATTGTGAATGTTGTACATAAAGACATTCTGTAATTAATTGTAAAAATAAAATACATAGGAAAAATGTAAAAGTAAATAAGTAAAAATTGGTATATGAGTTTAGATATTCCAAAGATAGCAGGGAATCTTCATGGTATAGGGTAAAGGGAATTTTTACTCCAAATTTAACGCGTGCAGGCCACGGGCAGTAACGAATAAAACAAAACTACTGGATAGATTTGAATCATTTTTTTCACTGAGTGACATAGGCTTTAAATAAATATTATACCCGTTATATATAATATTATACCCGTGCGAAGCCGGAGCGGGCCACTAGTATGTTATAAACATGTTGTATCATTATTTGGCTATGTATTTTACGACCGGCCGTCTGTCTGACGTCAGATTACCTTGGTTGTATTTTACGAAATCTCGGTAAGAAAGAGGGTGGTATATTCTACTTAACCGGGTACCACACGTTGGTTCAACTTAACTTAGTCGCCTTTTACGACACCTCGGTACGAAATGAGGGAGGAGGCTATTCTACTCAGCTGGAAACCAAACGGTATAAACTTGACACAAAGAGAAAAAAGCGCTCAAAACAAGTGTCACATAAACTTATTTTCTAGAAATCTTTTGAAGATATTTTGAAAGTTCAGCATATTAGGTGAAGACGGAAAGTACACTTTTATACTTGTCCTACCGTCTTGTTATTTTAACCTACTTCCAAAAATTTTCGGCAGAAATCTTAGGTACTAAACTACTAGTATCAATAAAAGAAATATTCTAAATCAGTTTTATTGTTTTCATAAGAAATGCTAATATGAAATCAAAGCAAACTCTCATTCGCTATCCGCGGGCTAGCTGCTAATGACAGCGGCTGTCACATCTCCCACGTCAAAATGGCGCGAAAGGCTGTGGCAAGATGTGACGTCATGGCTTGCTTGCTTGCTTGCTTGCAGTAACGGCAAGGCGGCGTTGTTACAGTACACAGAAAACCTCACAAACACTAATTTGAATGGAATAAATACAGTTGTATAGACTCTTGCTATAGTCAATCTTTCTTGCCCAGAGATACAATTGTTATTAGTATATCCCCGAATAAAAATGTTGGTTATGTATCTCGAGGGAAATTATAGAGAAAGACAATTTAGATGGAGTGGGATTGATGTGGCTCGTTTGTTATCATTTAATTTCTTAATTGATAACAACAGGATTTGGAGCGCTGCAAATACCTAAATCGGGCCTGAATCGGAACTAATTGTAATAAGTATTGACTGGATCCGCCGTGTAGTATCTGGTTGAGTAGAATAGACCACCCACATTTCTGACTGCGGTGTCTTAAAAGGGGACTAAGGTAAATTGACCCGCTGTTTAGTATCCGGCTGAGTAGAATAGAAAGGTAAAGTAAAAGGCGACTAAGGTAAGTTGACCCGTCGTGTGGTATCTAGCTGAGTAGAATAGACCACCCATATTTCTTACCGAGGTGTCGAAAAATACAACTAAAGTAAGTTAACATCTGGTAGGTGGTCGGTCGTAAAATACGTATCAAATCATGTGACAGCATGTTTATAACATGCTGTGCCGACCCTACTTAGAGTGGGATAAGGGCAGGAGGATGATTAAATATTGACTGGATCGTTTGTTAATACATCACGAAATTAAAGTTGCTTATTATTTCTCCTGTCGTTTAATAAATCGTTGCAACGTTTTCTTTCTAACAAGACAATTTATAGAATTAGGCGTTACTTTGCGGAGGTACTACAGAGAGAGTACTACTAGAGGTACATAATACAAAAGTAATGAGAATATTATTTTGCTATAATCCGCGATAACATTATCGCGATAATTTTATCGCGGATCATATCATTACTTTTTTTTTTCTAACAAGACATTTACTGTTAGACGTAGTTAACTTCAAGAGATTTTTTTTACACCCTTTTATGCCTGATTCTAGGGTTTTGTTAAATATTTTTAAATCTTGAGATATTTTGAAGTCTAGGAATACTGCGCGCACGGTGCGGAATCCAATATTCGTACTTAGTACTTCAACGTCTTACAGTAGTTTGATATATGAACCCCACCAATTCAATTTAGCTATGTCAATCATTTCGGTCATGCTAGGAATCTCGTCATTTCTGATTTGATCGTATAAAGAAAATACAAGAGATTCATTCATCTGGATTTGAAAAAAATGAGCTTCATACAAGACTGCGGTTTAATAAAATAAAATTGACCGCCGAGTTTCTTTCTGGTTTGATATTGATCCTTTACGATTCAAAAGTGCGTGAAAGAGCTTATTTGTATAAAGATTATTTTGATTTGATTTTATTACTTCCTAGAATACTTTCTTATCAGCCCAAAGATAGCCAACGAGTACCCAAAGAGAATTTTTTTTAAATTTACTTAAATTTAAAAATTTAAGTAAATTTTATTACAATAAGGATTTAAATAATTTATAGAATTAGGGGTTACTTTGCGGAGATCCATAATACAAAAGTAATAATAAAATTATTTTGCTATAATCCGCGATGAAGTAAAATAGAAAATATATATAATGCTAAATGTAGAGTGGACAATCGGTTATCATACCTGATACCAGCAGGATTCGTAAAAAAACATGCACAAACCTCCACCACCGCCACCACAATACACAAGCACTATATACGTTCACTATCACAAACTCAACAATCGTTTCGCCCCGCAACCGAAGCATCATCAGGAGATAGACTCCACGACCAGCTTTGCGATTTTGGTCGTGGAGTCTATCTCCTGATGATGCTTCGGTTACATTTAGCATTATATATTTTTTCTATTTTACTTCATCGCGGATTATAGCAAAATAATTTTATTATTACTTTTGTATAAGGATTTAAAACAAAGTATTCAAATGAAACCAGTAATAAGCACATAAGGAAGGTTTAAACCGTTGGTAAAAAGTGTAACAAACAAAATTAATGCCGCACTTGTCTACATTTACGATCTGCATACTGGTAAGTTGGCAAGCATTTGTTTTTGCGGCTTATTCCGGTCGGCCTTTGCCAAGTATGTCCGTTATTAGGCAATAAACATAATGTAATGTGTACAACTGTCCATTTAATTGTTTCGGTACAGTAATTAACATTATAAATAAAGTTTAAAAATAAAATCTACTATAGTAAAACTTTTTACTGTAGAAGAAAGTGGTTTACTGAGTTGCTATTTTACATCTATTCAACGTACTTTTAAATACTTTACTTATATCTTACTAGCTTTTGGCCGCAATTTCGTTTGCGTGGACTGTTTAAGCGGGAGAGGTTGACAGATAGCGCTTTTCAATGTCATCCTATTCCTGTAGAATTAACAGGATTTCTATAAGCTATATGTTACCCCGATGTATGAGGAATAATTGTGTCAAATTTCATCACAAACTTTTGCATTTATAATATTAGTAGGACCATGCTTTATTTCTGCTAATACTAAATAAAAGATATTTTATCAATTATCATTGAGTTAGAAACACTAGGTTTAATTTCGTCGATTTTTGTAATTAGTTGATAACTGCGTGTTTGGATTGGAGCATCATAATTTTGAAAGAATAATTTTTGATTATTTTAATATATAATCACTTTCCAGACTGAATTTCCAGTCACTAAACTCACTAACCACTAGTTTTTGTAGTCCTTTGAGTTTAAGATAAATTCCATTAGTTTAAAAGAAATAGGAGCCAAGTTTTAACGCGTATTTGATAAACAAAGAACTATTTAAGTTTAACATTAATTAATTTAGACTTGTAATTATTCTCGTTCGTTTTTTGCTACGAAGTAAAAACTTTTATAACT
Source organism: Morpho helenor (assembly GCA_029227775.1). Taxonomy (NCBI): domain Eukaryota; kingdom Metazoa; phylum Arthropoda; class Insecta; order Lepidoptera; family Nymphalidae; genus Morpho; species Morpho helenor. The sequence continues at coordinate 375,964 of JARGCU010000017.1, forward strand.
TGTGCACATTTGTTTACTCGTTTCATTTTATTGCGCGAAGCTTTGGCTGCGTTATTGCAACTGTGAGGTTATAATATAAAAACTTGTTGATTAAACTTTTTGCAGCAAGCACCAAGTTAATATATTGCTCAGAAATTAAAATTGCTTTTCCAGCATGTTTACGTTTCAACGAATACATTATAGCCTTTGTGTTACGGCGTATTATATTACTCGCAGGTGATTCTCCGTTTTGTGGCTAGGTTAAATGATAAACTTTTCAAATATTGAACATTAGTTTTTACCCGCGACTTTGTTCGCGTGGTCTGTTGTCACGTGATAGTTTGATAATAGATGACGCTTTTCAATGTCATTCTATTCCTGTAGAATTATCAGGATTTCTGTAGCCTATATGTTATTCCGATGTATAAGGAATAATTGCGCCAAATTTCATCGGTATTGGTTCAGCGGAATCGCCGTGAATGAGTAAAAACAATGATACTCGCAAACCTTCGTATTTATAATATTAGTAGAATAGGACAAGATTAGTCCTGAAAGAACACTTTTGCCAAAACTATTATATTGAGTGTTGTTGTGAGATTTCTAAAATAATGAACAGGTACCTGGGTGACCGAACCTTGCTCGGTAATTTTTAAAAAGATGTAAAAAAAAGTAAAAAAAAAACGGTTGCCTGTAAAGTCGGTTTTACGGGCAAAGATTTTAAGTGACAAAGCCTTTTTAAATGTGATGGATTGGAGTGGGAGAGAGACGCAAGGCATTCGCCACTCCGGCGGGCCTCTCTTTTGTTCGGTGACTAATCGTAACAGACGTGAGCGGTCGTTACACTTTTTCATGAGTGACTCCAAGCCGCAACCTAATTTAAGACATTGTCACGTCAAAATTTGAAAAGAAAACAGAAAAAATAATAGGGCAGGTGGGGCTCGATCCTAGTTATTTTCACATCTCTAGACCGCCCGTTCCCCAAATGAACTACCATGATTTAACGTTTGACAGCGAAAAATTGTGATTGTATTCATCGCAAATAGGACAAAGCGTTTATTGAGCTTTTAAAATGCTTTTAGAGTGAATCCAGCGTGGTAGCACTCTCACAGAAAAAATTCCAAATTTCATGACTGATTGAACTAGGGGTGCGATACACCTATCCGAATAACATTAAAGGGCCTTCTTGTTAGTAACCCATTCTTAGACAAAAATTTCCTACCTCCTTTTGAAGAACACACCATGTGTTTAAACTCCAACCTTTCTTCAAAAAGAATGACGAGCCTATCAATGGGTTACTAACAAGAAGGTCCCCTAATTTTATTATCTATTTGTGAGGGTGGCGGTATCGGTGTTGGGTAGTGCATGAGTTTTTACAAATTCTGCATGTATCAGGTATGAGAATAGTACACTCTACATTTAGCATTACATATATTTTCTTTTATCGCGGATTATAGAAAAATAATATTTTTATTAGTTTTTACTTATGTCTAATTCATAATTGTAATTTATCATATATTCGGTGAAGGAAAACATCGTGAGGATACCTACATATCTCTGGAGAATTCTGGGGATATGAGTAACCTACCAATCCGTATTGGTGCAGTGTGGTGGGTAACTTAGCTCCAACCCTTCTCTTCATAAACGGAGAGAGGAGGTCTATGCCCAGCAGTGGATTAGTAACAGGCCGTTACTTTTTTATTTATATTTTTGTCTTATTTTTTTTTAATTTATTATTATTGTTCACTGAATGATCAATCACTACCGAAAACCTAGTCAAATTCGACCCAGGTAGCTGGCTTTCGCTATTTGATACGTCTGCCACCCCCAACTATATTCCCTTGTGATTCGTATTGTGATGACTTGTTGTGTTCGCAAACAAACACATTTAGGGGTTGTTTCACAAGTTACTGATAAAGTGTCGAATAGTTAACTTACAAATAAACTAAGTAACTGATAAATATCTAAAAAGAGACTCTAAAAAGTGAAAAATTTGAAAGAAAATCGCGGTCATTTTGATATTGGTATTTGCTATCCAGCAGATAAAAAAATAACAGCCAAATGATCTACCTGTTAACTTATAAGGGGCTTTTATTTTATTTATTTATTTATAAGGCTTACCAACTAGAAATCATAAACATATACTTTTGAAACTAATTTTAACAATACATCATCTTTCCTATATGTTTCTAAATTACAGGATTTTGTTATTATTCTAAATTACAGGTATGCACAGCATTTATTTATGACTTCGAACAATAATTGATGCAAACTATACTAATATATAAAATATAAAAACTATACTTATATCCTGAAAACTACAAAAATATATAAACTATGATCATTAAAAAATGTAAAAACGTAAAAAAAAAGAAAAAAGTACTTTAAGTGCTGAATAAGCCTTTAAGAAACCTGAGACTGGCTCGTTGGCGCAGTGGGTAGTGATCCTGCCTTCAGCTCCGCGGGTCGCGGATTCGATTCCCACCGAGGACCAACATTTTCTATAAAAGGATTTGTTGGTTCATCGAAACTGGGTTTTGGAATTTAAAAATGATATATTATGTATATTTTTTTTTTTTTTTTATTAATACAAGTTATTTTTGATAACATGGAACATACTTAAAATTATAAACATATTTATCTAAACTATTTTTGGTTATCTTAGCTAGAATTACGCTGACCTCTGTACTAGTAACAACTGTATCACAGTAGGTCAGCCATCCTCGTCCACGGTGAACCAAATTAAACACTGTGCAAATTGTTGATTAAATGTGGGTAGACAAAAATCTTGATTACTCGTCAGTAAGTACGAGTGATATATCGAATTATATCTACCCACATTCCATTCGTACATTTCAATTCATTTTATTCACATAGTATAGGCAAAAAATTTAGAATAAGTTAAATTTTCAACAATTATAAGTTAACAATTTTAAATACCACTATGAAATACTCTAAAATATAGTTGCTAAATAACAAATGAAATAGAAATTTATAAAATAATAAGTAAAAATAAAAAGTAATAAAAAATGTAAAAAATTAAAAATGTGTAATAATATGTATATTTAATTGTATATACTGTATAAAGTTATGTTATATATATAAAAATAAAATAACTTTGTTTATTATTTGCATGTTATGTATATATTTAGTGAGAGTAATCATCTGTGTGATATGAGTACATTTGTGACATGAGAGTGTGGCTGTATTTATGTATGCTTCTTGGGTTTTATATTATAGTCTTAAGAAGGTCTTCAGTTTGATTGTAAGTCAATGAAATTAAATGTTTAGTAATATGTTTTTTAAGAGTACCACTTGTATGTTTTGTTAACATTGCATTTTTATTTATTGTATTATAAATTTTGGGAGCAAGAAAATGTATGAATTTTTGTGCGAAAACAGTATTCAGTCGAGGGATATGATAAATTAGGTCTTCTCTACGCCTATTCGTGTGGTCTGGTACTTTTTTATGTTGCATCATTAATATCTGTTTAATAAATAACTTTCGAACGGATAGCACCTGTGCCTCAGAATACACTAAGTGAGTAGGGTAAGTATAGATTTTAAATTTCATCACTTTAAGTATTGCACGCTGAGCTCTTTCGATAGTTAATAAAGTAGTTTTAGAAGTTCCTCCCCAAATTTTTATATTATACATGATTATTGACTGGCATATTGCAAAATAAACATTAAATAAAAACTGATTCGTACAAATGTTTCTGAGTATTTTAAATATGTAGATAAATTTTCTTAACCGATTGCTCAGTTTGATAATATGTTCCTTCCAATTAAGGTTCTGATCAATTATTATACCGAGGTATGATATTGAGTTTACCTGTTTGAGATGGTAACAATTACTGATTAATAAATCATTATATGAATTCGTTTTTATTGTTATAGAATCTTTTGGTGGTTGGGTTTTATTACGTATACTAAAAGTCATATAGCTTGTTTTTTCTAAATTTAGTGTGAGTAAATTATTATCCAACCAAGACATTACTGCTTCTAGTCCTGTATTGGCTAGATCATTTACTTCTTGCCAGGAGTTACCACTGAATAATAAAACAGTATCATCAGCAAACGTAATAACTTTACCCTTTGGAAGTTTCATATCACATAACCCATTTACGTATATCAAGAATAATGTTGGGCCAAGTATACTGCCTTGTGGCACTCCATACATAATTTGTTCCGGCTGGCTCATATAACTATCGATTTTTACGCATTGTTGTCTATTTGATAGATAGCTTTTTAATAATTGAAGTGGAAGACCGCGAATTCCAACGAGCTCAAGTTTTTTGACTAATATAGGAATAGATACGGTATCGAAGGCTTTAGCCAAATCCAAATAAATTCCTAATGTTTTCTGACCTTTATCTAAATTTTTTACTACATACGATGTCAATTCCGTCGTTGCGTCCGATGTAGATTTGTTTTCCCTAAAACCAAACTGATTTTGCGAAAGAAGGTTATTAGATTCCAAGTAACATTTTAATCTGACATTAATTAATTTCTCTAATATCTTAGAGAGGACTGGCAATAGAGAAATTGGTCTGTAATTCGACAACTTGTTCATGTCCCCGGATTTATGAATCGGAATAACAATAGATTTTTTTAATGATTCAGGAAAAACACCTTCTTCAATACATTTATTAAATATGTTCATTATTGGCAGACTAAATATATTTGCTCCCTTTTTTATGATAGATGCAGGAATACCATCACAACCAGAACTTGTAGATTTTAGGTTTAATATAATGTGTTTAATTTCGACTTCGTCTGTGGGCAATATTACAAATGAATTTAAAGGAACTTTACTATGTGAGGAAAATTGTTGATGAGTTAGTTCTACTTCATTTTTATGTAGTCTAGATAGTATGCGCTTTGCTAAATCACTACCGGTTTTAACAAAGTTATTATTTATATAATCCAGTGATGATATTGGTGAAGATTTTAATTGCAAAAGATTCGTAAATGATTTTTCTCTTTTATCTAAATTACAAGCTTGTTTTACTACATTCCATTTACCTTTTAAATCACTGGTATTATTTAATCTATTTTCAAAATAGTTATTTTTAAGTGTTTTAATTAAATTATTACAAGTGTTGCGGTAGCGTTTATACGTTAATTTTAAAATCTGGTTTTCAGGATCATTACGAAGCTTTTTATGTAACTTGTCTCGATTTCTCATACATCGACACAACCCCGGAGTAATCCATGGCTTTAGATTTGATTTACGCCTTCATAATTTAAAGTTTGTTGTATATTTATTTATGATTTCATTAATTGTAGATATAAACTGATTAGTCATCTCTTCTACATTATTTTCAGGAAGAATATCTAGCCACTTAATCTGCTTTAATTCATACAGAGCTGCATTATCATCAATTTTAGAGTATGAACGTGTTTTGTTTTTTAGATTATCCCTTTTTCTAGGTATTGACATCATAACACAAGAATGATCCGTGAGTGTTGTTCTACAAACTACTGTTGAAGTGAGGCTCTTTGTTCTTATAAAACAATGATCCAAACAATTATTTAATCTAGTGGGATATGTATGAGTAGCTAAAAGACCATGAGATGCTAGCAGATTCATATATAGGGTACTACCAGTCAAATGTTCATCAACTATGTTTATATTTATGTCTCCAGTCAAAACCACTGTTTTAAAGTATCGTAGGTCAAATAATACCTTATCAAGGGAATCTAAGAATGGAGCTAGTGTTTTAAAAGACGGTGGCCTGTATATTGCTATAATAGCCAGATCACAATCGATTGTTACTACCATACAATTAGCTTCATTATAAGTAATTTGTTCGGTTACAGTAGAATTAAACCCATCTTTCATATATATGATAAGACCATCATTTTGGTTCAGATATTTCTTTGTCGAATATGATATATAATTGTTTAGATTAGGTATGATAGTGTTCTCTGAGAGCCAACATTCACTAAGTATTATGAGATCATAAGATATGTCTAATCGTTTTAGTAAAATTAAAAGGTTATCAAAGTTACGTGTGATACTTCTGATATTTTGGGATAGAAAAAAAAAATTTGAATCGTTATGATTTATCAATGATTTACAATCTTCTGGAAAATCGACATTCGCAGCTTTATCGACATTAACATCAGTATCAATGTCGGAACATACAATAGGTATATTAGCCATTATCTACAATTATTATTTTTTTGTTTTGAACGATGCTGCGATGCACTTCCAAGAAGACTGTGATACGATACGATATATATTCACCAGTTGTCTCTCACCCATTACACAAGTATTAAATTACTTTCTTTGGGAATGGACGACCGTGTGTGTAAGTGTCCCATATATTTATTACTATTATTATTTATTATTGGTAACTTGTGAAACAGCCCCTTAATATCGTAGCACTGCCGCCAGCAAACGACATAATTGTGGTACCCAATGTGAGGGGTGGGCTCGTAAAATATTATACAGCTTTTTTACTGACCCCAAAATTATTATACTTTATTTTCTACGGCTTTATATGCCGTTATTTCTAATTCTATTATACTCGAGTTGTATTCGACTGCCTATCATTCCGAAGTTGATATTACTAACATAATAAATCAAAGTTCTATCTGTGTGTGTTTTTGTTTGTATCGCTATTGCGCTTCAACGGTTTAACTGATTTGTACAAAATTTAGATTAGCACATTTCCAAGGTATCTATAAAATTGAAAGTTTCTAACAAATAATTCAACAATTTGATTTTTAAATTACTGAATTAATTTTGAGCTCACCTCACACCGCCTCGGTAAAAAAGAGGGTAGTATTATTCTACATTATTCTACTCAGTCGGATACCACACGGCGGGTCAACTTACCTTAGTCGCCTTTTATGACACCTCGTTAATAAATGATGGTGGTCAATTCCACTCAACCGGATACCACTTCCTATATATTCCTTATTCTATTCCGTTTGCCAATATAACCTGCCTTTTTATTACTTTTTTATTATTATTAGCCAATTTAAAAAAAATTGGTAATCGGAGACTGTCCTTTTTTAGTTGTCGTATTAATTATCTATGACCATGTCACATTGAATTCCAAAAAGGTTTATAAAAAGCCGTATTAAAAGCATGATTATGTTTGAACCAGTCTACAAATACATTATCCTTTTCGATTTTCATTTTCGTCTAGAAGTTTTTTGTGACTTAACATCAAAACACTATCATTTATCTGAATTGGAATACAGAATAATGTTATTCGAAGAAGTTGCTACGTGTTACATAGATCATCGCACTCATCCATCATGCTATACGTATCTGATATCGAATTTACCGGAAGTTTCCCGAGGGTAGAATATTTCGTCTATTTGTCTTTGTAATACTATCTTTTACCCGCAACTACGTTAATAATAGATGACTCTTCAATTTCATCGTATTCCTGTTGAATTAACAGGATTTCTATGGCTTATATGTTATTCCGGTGTATAAGGAATAATTGTGCTAAATTTCATCAATGTTGGTTTAGCAGATTCGCTGTGAAAGATTAACAAACATACATCCAAACTCACAAGCTCTCGCATTTATAATATTAGTAAAATAGGATAAGATTTTTAATTAGTCGTGCGGATTAACCAGCTTAGAAATCAATGTCACAAAGTTTTCACCTAAGAATGCCTCGACAAAAAACAATGCGTCAATTGAAATTTTGAACATAAAAGTAGTTATTGTGATTTAACAATAAGAGATAGAGATATGCTGTCACGGACTTTTATATAGTAGTTTACTAGATCTACAATTGTCTAGTACATTACCTATGTGTATTTCTGTTGATTTAAGCAGCGCACGCAACTAAAGCTATCAGGAGGCAAGTTTTTGTCCAATTTGGTGACGTGTGGTGGAATTTATTATAATACCGTACTTGGACCCTAAATATTTCGGCAGAATTGCACTGCCTTTTGGTAAAAACCGTCCAAAAATTCATTTAGTAGATTTTAAGAAAATCGTTCACATACAGACAGACAGCTTTTAGGGACTTTGTTCTATAATAGGTGAAGATTTATATCATTCTAGTTGTATCAGTGACTTAGTTCGCGTCACTTAATTTTAAAATAACTTCAAGTACCTACGTGTTTTGACCTGTTTCCGAAAACAAACGGGATTTTTGACTTCTATATGTTGACCTAGTATATAAACTTTAATACTGCCAAAATTTAATCTCTTTCATTTCATTATTCCTGACTGTACTGACGTGTGCGTTTTGAGATAGTGTGTGTTTCCTTTGTAGACTAGTATGTATCTGTACAGAATATACACATATAATACATGTGTTATATTCTGTATATAAAAATAAATATACAAGGTAAGAATCACACGTCTCACATACACTACACTGTAAAAATAATTGTATTTTTTGACAATTTAAAATGGTGCTCATAAAATTATTGAAAATATATTAATGCCATTGATCCTTCTATATCGTGTCATTCTTCGTAGATAACAGCAGACAGAATGCGCGTCAGATTTGTTTTTTATTGCGATTCGATGATATAAGAGCTGGCGAAAAAATATGATTGATCGATGAAAAATGTGATTATGAGGGTATGGGATTTGAGCATTATGGAATGTACCCAGATATTTCTTTGTACTTTTGTGTGGAAATTTAATAACGTATGATGATTGTTTTTTTCGCAATAAAAGAAAATTCGTTGTACTCAATGTAGAGCACACAGCGATCTCTTAATTTATACTAATAAGATTAGTAAATAAAATCGTTCATTTTAATATACAATTTAACGTTATAAGTTGAAATTCATTGAAGAAGTACAATTTGCATTGCAGAGGAAACTTAGATAGTGTTTATTTAATAAATAGGGAAAACTGTAAGATCAATCTTTCACTTAAGATTATAAGTAAACATATATGATATGCACTTAGCACAATAAGATTTATATAATAATACAAATTTGTAAGTTATTATATTTTTAAAATCTAAGTTAAGACCGCCACAATCGTTAAAAATAATTTAACACTTTTGGAACTCTTACTTAGTAGGAAAAGGTAAATAAGGCAAACTTAAACCATTATATAAAACATATAATAAACTTTAAAATGTAGTTAGTTTATTAGATTGGAGATAAAATAAAAGAAGATAAACTATCACAGATTTTGGGATGGAAAAAACTAATATCCATGTCATAGCTGAGCTAGTGAACTTACTGGCAAGTTGTGAGATACTTGGAAAGGATGAAATCAAAGATAAGAGACTAATAGGCATCTAGTCTTAAGCTACTTGTAGGTTAGGTAAGGTAACGCTATTGAGACAAAAGCAAAATCCATGTCGAAACATTTGAAAATCTGTGGAATGATCCCAAATGTCTAACCACTCATACGGTTCCATTTCAGCATTTCAGTAGTCTCCCTATATAAATACAATAATAAAACATGCAAAACTAAATACAATACGATACACTTAATAATATCGCCTAGGAAATTACTCGAAATTTTATTCTCAAACATTACCGTGCCGGCATAAAACACAATCCATCTTAGGCCGCGTTCAGACATCGCGAGGCGTGCGTCGCGAACAGTTCGTCACGCGTGCCTCAACTTGAGGCATGTGACGTTTATACCTACATCCCAGTGTATTCGTCAGTAGAAAAATGGCTTCAACATTGCGAGACGTGTAGATTGCAGCTATGGCCTATATAGTAATTCATAACACCTGAAAAAAAGAGAAAAGATGTTAGTGGACAAAACGATTTTGAAGGCACCGATTACATTATGAAATAAATGACTCATGAGCGTGCGACGCAAACAAACTGTCCATCTACACGGAGTGCACGGCTCGCACTGAGGCAGCGTTCGCAACGGTCACTGAGACAACCACGTCCACGCAGCTCGAGGCATGCGAGACGAACCATTCGCAATGCACGCCTCGCGATGTATGTACGCACCTTTAAATATTACTATATAAGTGCGTACAGATCTTTTATTACCCTTAAGGATAAGTTAAACGGTTTGGAAACTATAACTCTTTGTCTAACTGTACCAAATGCCTAAAGTTTTTTGTTATTGTGATAGCCATTAATAAATGGTTAATAATTATTCTTATCGTGAATAACGAACCACGTTTTCCTGTTACTGCTTAACTACTTTCTAATCTTGCACAAGATAACAATGATGGCAAATAACTAGTTATAAGATTTATAATTTGGAAAGAGCAAGTGTCGAGTTTCCTGCTAGCTGTTATCGATAGGAGCGTTTTTCCGAAACAGCAAAAAGTTTACGAGAGCTTGTTGTCAAGTTTTCGTGTAAACATCATTTTTAATTTCAGTTTACACTACGATGACAAACTGCGTAATTTGTGACGTAATTTTGAACTTAATAGAATGTGTGTTACTTCATAAAAATTTCATTCATGTAAACGTGATAAATTAAAATATCCAAAGCATTACACAAATCACCTCCATATAAATACAATAACTAATTCTCTTATTTCAAATCGATATTTATCTAATAGGGAAAATACCATGTTTAATTATTGCAATAATATTAATATTAAACGCCTACCGTATTACATATTGAAGCTATCTTGTAAAATCTTTAATGAATAGCATCTTAAATAATCTGCACGAAATAGACAAAGCCGTTATTGCACAGGCTACTTTATGTGACATTATGGATCTTTCTAAACTCTTTCGTATTAAAGGACAGGACCTAACTATTATTACTCAAAATATTAGGAGTATTTACAATAACATTAATGACCTTGAAGTGACCCTCTCAACACTCAATTTCGAAGTTGATATCTTAATACTAACAGAGTGCTGGCTGGGTTTGAATAAGCCGATTCCGAACTTGCCCTCATATAATTCTTTCATGACCAGCCATCACTTAAATCAAAATGATGGAGTGGTAATTTATATTAAAAAATCGATTGTGGCTAATATCAAGGAAGTTAACATAACACATGCATCTTGCTTACAAGTTGAGCTTGACTCAGTTTTAGTTCTTGGTATATATCGCTCACCATCAATTACTGACGCTGAACAATTTATTGACTCCTTAAACAATCACTTGGATACTGCTAAGACCGTCAAAACCATCGTAATAACAGGAGATATTAATATAAACCTAATACCTAAATTAACTGAGCAAACATATGAACGAAAGAACAGATCGCTCTATTTAAATATGTTATCTCTTCACGGATTATTTCCAGGACATACATTACCAACAAGAGAGGACAGTTGTCTGGATCACGTACTCCTTAAAAATGATACAAAATTAACCTCTTCACACATAGCTGTTCTAAATACTACAATTACAGATCATTCTATGGTTCTCCTTCATCAAATAAATTCAATACGGAAAAAACATTCTCCAAGGAATAAAGTTGTAATTAACTTTAACGATGCATTGCATAGCCTACTTAAAACCGATCTTTCGGAATTGCTCTTTACTCAGGACCCTAACACGATCGTAGAACAACTAATCAAGAAAATAACTGATTCGCTTCAAGAAAACACAAATACAATAACTATTTCTAGAAATCAACGCATAATTAAACCCTGGATAACTCCTGGAATCTTACGGTGTATTAGAAATAGAAATGCAATGCAAAAAAAGGTAAAGTTAGATCCTTATAATGAAACCTTAAAGCTAACTTACAAGAAATACAGAAATTATTGCAATACTCTTATAAAAAAACTTAAAAGAAAATATGACAGACAGCAGCTTCATAACTCTTCTAAAAACTCTAAAATGCTTTGGAAAAACATAAAAAGTATAACTAATTTGTCACATATGAAATCAAGTAACACTGAATTGCTTAACCTGAAATCCTCTCCTCTCGACTCAGTCAACCACATGAATGATTATTTTGCAAGTATAGGCAAAAACCTAGCAGAAGTGATAACGTTAGATAATGACATACATCAACATATTTTTTCTCTAGATAAAACATACGCGCAGATTTCATCTTTTGTTCTTCTAAATACATCTATACAAGAAATTTGTGACATAATAAACTGTCTTAATACTGACAGTGCTCCAGGTTGTGATAATATACCAACACGTTTCTTAAAACTAGCAAAAAATGAGGTCGCTCCAATTATATGCCACCTCGCCAACAGATGCTTCGATGAAGGTGTATTCCCATCCTTGCTCAAACGTGCAATAATCACGCCGATACATAAGAGTGGTGACAGACATGATCTTAACAATTATAGGCCAATCTCTGTATTACCAGCAATCTCCAAAATTCTGGAAAAACTAATAAATAGGAGACTAATTAATTACCTAGACAAATTTAATCTCTTATCGAATTCCCAATTTGGTTTTAGGCAAGGCAAATCAACCGAAGATGCAGTTCTAAAACTTAGCTCACTGATCGTTAATCAGCTAGACCAAAAGAAAAAATCTTTATGTGTGTTCTTGGATTTAAAAAAAGCCTTCGACACTGTTTCGGTTACCATCCTTTTGCGCAGACTGGAACAAATTGGTGTTAGAGGAATGCCTCTAAAACTTTTCACAGAGTACCTCTGCAATCGCACACAATGTACTAAAATGGGTAAATATGTTAGTGGAGAGACAAATACGACCTATGGAGTCCCTCAAGGCAGTATTTTAGGCCCAACATTATTTTTAATTTACATCAACAATTTATGTAAAATGCAGGTAGATAATGGCCAGGTTTTTTCTTATGCTGATGATACAGCTATAGTTTTTTCTGGTGATTCCTGGAACGACGCACAATTGGCAGCTGAAGAAGGACTTGCTAAGATTGCTGCTTGGCTAAAGTTAAATTTATTAACACTGAATGCCTCTAAATCCAATTATATATGCTTCTCAATAAAAAACAACACGCAACCACAAAGTCACTTTAGTATTAAGATACATAAATGCGACACGAAGGATAAAAATTGTACTTGTCCAATTATTCAGAAAGTATCCTCTACTAAATACTTGGGTGTTATATTGGATCAAAGGTTATCATGGCACAATCACATTGAACTCGTAGCGAACAGAATTAGGAAATTAACATGGATATTTAAAATATTAAGAAACATTGCATCGGCCGATTTACTCAACAAAATCTACATAGTATTAGCTCGGTCACTTATTACCTACTGTATACCAGTATGGGGTGGAGCGGTGAAAACTAAATTTATTGAGCTGGAAAGGGCTCAACGCCATTTGTTAAAAGTAATATACTTTAAACCTTATAAATTTCCCACACACCTGCTATATTCAACAAGTAACTTACTAACTGTTAGACATTTATATATTTTTAATACTATCCTTAAATTACATAAAACAGTACATTTTGACTCCAACCTTTTACTTAAAAGAACAAATAATGTTGTTGTCCCTGGAATCTCAGTTAAAACTAATTTTGCCAGACGTCAATTCAAAAAGATATCCACGGTGTTGTACAACAAAATAAACAAAAAAACCTGTATTTACTCTAAAACTATATATGAATGCAAAAAAAATATTAAAAGTATGGCTAAAAGTACTAAATTATGAGGAAACAGAAGCTCTACTGGAACCAGACTTATAATTGTGAAGAAAATAAATAAATAAATAAAACTTTTATGACACATGTAACTTATATATAATTACGAAGACACACACACACACACACACACACACACACACACACACACACACACACACGCACGCACGCAAACACCACATCCAACTAAATACAACAATAATTATAGATAGATATATAAATATAAATGTTTAAATATATAAATGTTATATGAATAGTAAAAAAACCATGTAAGCTTATTTCTATTGTTATTGAAGAGCGAGATTCTTCTGATACAGGCATTGTCATGCTTACTAGAAGGTCTCAATACCCTGTTATTAATTTTAAGCATGAACAGAAATAAACATTATTATTATTATTATTATTATTATTAAAATTCAAATTATTCTATATTCAAATCAACTTATAAACAAGTGCTTTTGAATCGTCAACTCTACTGCGGTTTTGGAAAACTGTTCCCACCGAGAAGAGCCTGAAAGAAACCCGGCGGTTGCTCTTTTCAAAATATAATTCTTATTACTAGTCACATTACTGTCTCGTACAATAAAAAAAAATAGTATAGTAGGCTTTCTGTGTTAGCCTTTTTTAATTGTGTTTTTAAAATACGATACGAACTGTTTGATACGATAACAAAACGTTAAAGCACAAGTCATTATCCTTCAGCAGCTTTACACTTTAATCGTAATTAAAATTTAACAGGAGTTTCATTAAATACGTTAGGGATAAACTGGTGGGTGGAATTGTAAGGTATTTATTTTGTTTTCAAATGAATTTTCAATTAAGAACTTTGTCGCATTTCCGAGATTATTTTGTTCACAATGGGATTAAATATGGATTGAATAGAACGTATATTTAATCAATTCTGACATATACTAAGAAATTTAAACGCTGTAAACATCAATGGTGAACAAAGTAAAATTGTAAATTATACGTAACTTAATCGACAATATTGCTTGTAGACTATGTTAAGAGTAATTCGAGTAAAATATAAATTAAGTACATCAAACCTGGAGTGAGTTAATACATCCTATGCTACTCCTACTAATATTATGCGAAAGTGAGTATCGATGTATGTTTGTTACTCTTTCACGGCGAAACTGCTGAACCAATATAGATGAAAAGAAAATTGGTATAATTATTCCTTATACACCAGGGTAACATATAGGCTATAGAAATCCTGTTAATTCTACAATAATAGGATGACATTTGTAACAGTCTCATCCCTACATTCGAGTTTAAAAAAAAAAATAAAAAAATAAATAATTATTAAAATTTCAATATTTTAGAAAAATCTATAAGTATAAAAATAAATGTTTGTTTGTCACGCAGTAATGTTTTTTCGCATCTATAATTGATGCTCTATTCATTAAACATCAAATTCAGAAAAGTATAATTTTCGTCATATTGACCGAATGTCACGTTATCCGCCGTACTATAGTATGGAGAGAGCGGGCGGAGCGCGGAGCGCAGAAGTGATCTGTTAGGTGGCTTATAAAAGTTTGTTATAATGATATTGTAGACGTGTACTGGGGCGATACAAGATATTAGTTGAGTTTTAACTCGACTATTTTTAAGAATTGATAATAAATACACATCTAGGCCCGCTCTCGTATAATGGTTCAAGATACAAGATCGTGTCGATCTTTGGAAAGGCAGTGATGGAACGCTATGGACTCTGTTCATAGTAACGGATGGGTGTGGTGTTTCGTCCTTTTCAGGACGTCCCCTTAGCTTAGTTAATGATACCACGAATGACCATTATAGCATGGCATTATTGCATAAGAGCGGCTGGTCGGGTCTTTATTAACAAGACTGCGGACTAGCTTTAGACAGTGTGGCCTGCATTTCCCTTAAAATATATAATAATATAATATATAATATTTCCCTTATAATACATCTTACGTGGCTTGCCGCGTTAAACATAAATTACCTTTTGTTGTATGAGGTGGCGTGTTGAGCTTGGCGCATATCGTAAGCGAGTGCACTATGTGTGACTCCATTATATGGTATTGGGTGAATAGGGGGTGATTGGCATTCATGTAATGCTCTGCAATACATATTCCACTTCGGTGGACACACACTATCCACTTCGGTGGACACACACCTATATGGTGTATATATTATAACTAATCAAGTTGCTTTGCAACATGTTTGCCATCTCGATGGGTTTCCACTTTGTGGACTTTATACGTGTTATACGTATTATACTGTATGTGGTTTTTACCATAGACCGCGCCGTTACGACGTGTGCAGGCGACATGCGCCTTACTGAATATAAGAATTGGTAATTTATTATCAAAGTTTACCAGGCCTTGTGCCTTTGGCTAATGCCACATTTTATAGCTCCGGCTATTTATTATTTGGGCTTCGGTCCTCTATTATACACCAAGGCACTCATGCCTAATACGTCAACTGTGGTTTTGTTGACTCCCGACAATAATGGGTTTATCCCATAATCATACGCCGCAGGCGCACTATAAACAGGTACCCCTTGGGGGGGGGGCTCATATCCTATGGACGGAGCTCACCGTTGGTAGCGGGTGCGGAGCTACTGACTATCACTCTCTTTTTATATTTTTCCAAATCGGAAGAATATAATAGATGGGAGAGAGATACCACATTGCTAAACTTCTCTACGGAGTTGTTTAAGGGTTAGGTATTAAGATCGAGTGAGTGATCTTTCTGTTGGCTATAACATATCCTATGAAGTAATAACTTAAGACATTCGCGAGACATTCAACTATCTGAATGTCTCGCATTTTTTTATTAAATTTTATAGTAACCCGTTCATGTATTGGACATACAAGAATCTGTTCGTGTAACGAATCTGTTGGACATATAAAGTCTGTTCATGTAGAGTACAAGTAAAATCTGTTCTTGTATTAGATAAATATAAAACCTGTTCGTGTATCGTACATTTAAATTCAATAATTTATATTAATTTATGTCTGCTTTACGCCTCTAATCTGATGACAAACAACTATTTATATTATAACAAATGATATTTGATAATGTAGCTCTCTGTTGAGCAAAGCGATACTAACTACGAATGTAGAGTCTGACGGCTCGTTCTATATTAAAGAATATGATATATTGAAATATTATTATAAAACTATAATGTGATTATTATCACATTATTTTATTCTATTTAAGGTTTTATTAGACTCCTTTAGATTGACGGACACATAGCCTCTGACGCTCTAAAAGAATTTGAGTTATTACAAATCACAACGTAGTACGGGTCCTAGCCACTTAGACGAATCATGTGCCAATATATATTAAGAGTGCTAGCGCCTTTGGGTGTATTTTATGCATTACGCCGTGGGAGTGCGAGCGTTCTAGCGGTGTTAGAATATATATAAATTAATATTTATACAAGACGGAGGAGGAGATAGTTACAATTTGGTGCCGTGACCAGGATGGTCAATACGGCTTGTGTAAATTTATTAAGTAGGCGTAAGCCTACAATTTGTTGTCCGTGAAATGGAGAGAGACTGACGAGGCTTATGTGTCCATTACAACTAATAAATCCTTGAGGTCTGGGGGTTGTGGAGTCCGAGAGTTGACCATTTCTAATCATACCGATGAACGAGGTATAGATAAATATTAATCAAATAGGGAACAAAAACAAATAAAGTTAAATTCAAAATGGCAAGACTAGTAGGCAGTCATCAGTAGTCTGGGGGTTGTAGATAGTTCGAATTTACAAAATCGTAGAAATAAAAAAAAAAGAAATCGAATGGTCTTAAATGCGGGGGGTTGATGTATAAACAGATTAAGTGCAAAATTCACATTTGAACTAATTGTTGAAAAGATTAATAGAATAAATATATGGAGTTTGGCAAATCAGAGATTCTAAATAACATTAAATTTAATATTCAATTTCAAAAGTAAGCATATGCTGTAAGTGTTTCCTATTGTAAATTCTATTCCGATAGGACTTCATAGAATTTAGGGGGTTGAATGTAACAGTCTCATCCCTACATTCGAGTTTAAAAAAAAAAATAAAAAAATAAATAATTATTAAAATTTCAATATTTTAGAAAAATCTATAAGTATAAAAATAAATGTTTGTTTGTCACGCAGTAATGTTTTTTCGCATCTATAATTGATGCTCTATTCATTAAACATCAAATTCAGAAAAGTATAATTTTCGTCATATTGACCGAATGTCACGTTATCCGCCGTACTATAGTATGGAGAGAGCGGGCGGAGCGCGGAGCGCAGAAGTGATCTGTTAGGTGGCTTATAAAAGTTTGTTATAATGATATTGTAGACGTGTACTGGGGCGATACAAGATATTAGTTGAGTTTTAACTCGACTATTTTTAAGAATTGATAATAAATACACATCTAGGCCCGCTCTCGTATAATGGTTCAAGATACAAGATCGTGTCGATCTTTGGAAAGGCAGTGATGGAACGCTATGGACTCTGTTCATAGTAACGGATGGGTGTGGTGTTTCGTCCTTTTCAGGACGTCCCCTTAGCTTAGTTAATGATACCACGAATGACCATTATAGCATGGCATTATTGCATAAGAGCGGCTGGTCGGGTCTTTATTAACAAGACTGCGGACTAGCTTTAGACAGTGTGGCCTGCATTTCCCTTAAAATATATAATAATATAATATATAATATTTCCCTTATAATACATCTTACGTGGCTTGCCGCGTTAAACATAAATTACCTTTTGTTGTATGAGGTGGCGTGTTGAGCTTGGCGCATATCGTAAGCGAGTGCACTATGTGTGACTCCATTATATGGTATTGGGTGAATAGGGGGTGATTGGCATTCATGTAATGCTCTGCAATACATATTCCACTTCGGTGGACACACACTATCCACTTCGGTGGACACACACCTATATGGTGTATATATTATAACTAATCAAGTTGCTTTGCAACATGTTTGCCATCTCGATGGGTTTCCACTTTGTGGACTTTATACGTGTTATACGTATTATACTGTATGTGGTTTTTACCATAGACCGCGCCGTTACGACGTGTGCAGGCGACATGCGCCTTACTGAATATAAGAATTGGTAATTTATTATCAAAGTTTACCAGGCCTTGTGCCTTTGGCTAATGCCACATTTTATAGCTCCGGCTATTTATTATTTGGGCTTCGGTCCTCTATTATACACCAAGGCACTCATGCCTAATACGTCAACTGTGGTTTTGTTGACTCCCGACAATAATGGGTTTATCCCATAATCATACGCCGCAGGCGCACTATAAACAGGTACCCCTTGGGGGGGGGGCTCATATCCTATGGACGGAGCTCACCGTTGGTAGCGGGTGCGGAGCTACTGACTATCACTCTCTTTTTATATTTTTCCAAATCGGAAGAATATAATAGATGGGAGAGAGATACCACATTGCTAAACTTCTCTACGGAGTTGTTTAAGGGTTAGGTATTAAGATCGAGTGAGTGATCTTTCTGTTGGCTATAACATATCCTATGAAGTAATAACTTAAGACATTCGCGAGACATTCAACTATCTGAATGTCTCGCATTTTTTTATTAAATTTTATAGTAACCCGTTCATGTATTGGACATACAAGAATCTGTTCGTGTAACGAATCTGTTGGACATATAAAGTCTGTTCATGTAGAGTACAAGTAAAATCTGTTCTTGTATTAGATAAATATAAAACCTGTTCGTGTATCGTACATTTAAATTCAATAATTTATATTAATTTATGTCTGCTTTACGCCTCTAATCTGATGACAAACAACTATTTATATTATAACAAATGATATTTGATAATGTAGCTCTCTGTTGAGCAAAGCGATACTAACTACGAATGTAGAGTCTGACGGCTCGTTCTATATTAAAGAATATGATATATTGAAATATTATTATAAAACTATAATGTGATTATTATCACATTATTTTATTCTATTTAAGGTTTTATTAGACTCCTTTAGATTGACGGACACATAGCCTCTGACGCTCTAAAAGAATTTGAGTTATTACAAATCACAACGTAGTACGGGTCCTAGCCACTTAGACGAATCATGTGCCAATATATATTAAGAGTGCTAGCGCCTTTGGGTGTATTTTATGCATTACGCCGTGGGAGTGCGAGCGTTCTAGCGGTGTTAGAATATATATAAATTAATATTTATACAAGACGGAGGAGGAGATAGTTACACATTGAAGAGCGTCATTTAATATCAACCTTTCACGCGACAACAGTCTACCAGAACGAAGTTGTGGGTTTTTTTTAACTTAATTTTTTTTAGGACTTTTTTCCTTTGAGGATATGTCAGTCCCATCGGCGCCTAAATTAATCTATACAAAAATTAAATTACCAATTACTAACTAAACTAAATTACTTTCTTAAAAATATATTAACTAGTACCTTAAATATATCAGCAGATGGGTAAGAGAGAACACTAGTTAGAACTCCTACATTGTTATTAACTTAAATTATATTTCCGCATAAAGTGTTCTCTCTCCCCATTATACTTCTTACATTCTAGTAAAATATGCTGGACATCATCCGTCGTCCCGCACATATCGCAATTGGCCGAATTAACTTTTTTATTTAGAAACCCAAATTTGTTAGACGGATAATGTCCAGACCTTGACCTATGAGCTACAATTATATACTTTCTACTTAAATTAATGTTATCAAACCAAGGGAAACGAAGATGCTGCCCTTGTATAACTTTGTACCTATTTGGTATCTAGTACCAAAATAATACCTTTAATACCCTAATACCTTTTTCTCTACTTCTTTTATCAAATTAATTTATTGTATAGAACTAAAATAGAGTTAAATGCTGACTGAATCTATTGAACAATAGTTACTAATATAACTAAACTAAATAAAATTGAATTCAGACTGAATTATTAGACCTTAAATTATTATGTTTAATTACTGAATTAAGTTTAATATTAAATAACTTATTAAGTAAGGCGTTTGCTTTGGAGATACAGAGTAGTAAAAAAGCAAAATTTGCAGAATTAGCAATAAAAAAATATTATCATTATTTTTATAAAATAGCGCCTATTTAAACTCATACAAGTTAAAGTCATATTAAACCAAAAGAAGATCAAGTTAAAGTCATATTGAATCAAAAGAGGAACAAGTTCAGGTCAGACTGAACAGGAGACTTTTGTCCAACAGTGGGATAGTATTTAACTGCTATTTCACTAATTCATTAAACACAATAATCTCACTAGAAACGAAAAGTAACAATCACTTAATACACAATAAAATATGAAAATACTCCTATATTTTCCAACAATCGTTCTTTCCTACATATTTATTATTTATGAAATATGACGTCAAGTTCCTTTTCCATGATACGTCGGTCGGGAAAATATTATTGGGAATATATATTATAGTTGCCGCGATGTCTCTCGCGTTGGCCTCAAATTAACCCATTTTCTTATTCCGTCGCACTATTCATGAGGCCGCTAGAATAAATACCGCCTCAAGAAATCATGATTTATTTCTCCCTGACATATCTTTTTATTGATTCAGTATTCTTTAACCAAGATCAGATTCTTTTATATAAATAACCAGGTTAGTTAATTAACTACTTACTATCTTTACTTATTATGAAACAATGTCGTCTGCCGTGTCTGTCTGATGTTCGATTTAAACTAATACTACTTTTATTACGGTTTTTACTAATAAACAGACTGGTTAACGAGGTGTTGTAGTGTGTCATTTATTAAGGTCTTGTGTAGGTAACTTAGAGAATAAGTAGCGACCTGTTACTCTCCCACTGCTGGGAATAGACCTCTTTTCTCCGTTTTTGGAGGGAAGGATTAGAACCTACCACGCTGCTCGAGTGTGGATTGGTAGGTTACACATATCTCCAGAATTCTCTAGAGATATGCAGGTTTCCTCACGATGTTTTCCTTCACCGAAAAGCGTGTGGTAAATTGCAATTATCAATTAGACACAAGTTTAACAGAAAAATTCATTGGTGTCTGCCCGGGTTTGAACCCGTGTCCTCCTCGAAAGAGTCGCACGGTGTTACCGCTGGGCTATCAGAGCTTGTTGTGTAAATTAGTCGAAATATGACAATAATTTTTGGAATTTTAGAAAAAATGCAAACAGCTTGGGAGCTTTCATTAAAAACGCCGTTTGTAATATAACGTATTATCAGGAAATTTACGTTTAATAGGGCTACAAAATATAGGCCTGTAAGAAATAAAATAAAGATTAAAAAACCAGTAAGCTTTCGTATATTTATTTTGGCATACAGGAGAATCGAAATAAAATCATGTCCCAACATTCGTTCTGCTAGGTGACATCGTGCTTGTGCGAAATCATTTATAGATACACGAACAACTTTTCCGGCGCCATCTTCGTGAGAGAGGTAACTTTTATATAATAAAGTTCAAAATGGCCGAAACTTAAGCAGCACATAAAAGCGATTCGTCATACCGAAGTGACGTGTGGTGAATAAAAAAATACATATATGTTTTAGTGAAGCCTACTATTTGTACATTAACAATAATTGAGTAAAATAAGGATTAAGGATTGATGATTATTAAACCAAATTTATTTACATACAATACGTACATGCTGTGATAGCCGAACGGTGATACCGCGTGCCTCTCTCGAGGGGATCACGGGTTCAAATCCCAGGCAGCCCCCAATAAGTATTTCTATTTAAACTTATGTGCCTAATTGATATTTAAAATTTATCACACGCTCTTCGGTGAAAGAAAAAATCGTGAGTAAACCTGTATAATTCTGTTGAATTTCGGGATACGTGTAATATACCAAGTGGTGCGTTTTTTAACCAATTCTTTTCTCCAAATAAGGAGAGAGGAGGCCTATGCCAGCAGTGGGATAGTAACAGGCCGTTACTTTACTTATTATTTTTACGCATATTTGCAATCTTTCTATTACAAGCAAAATTTAATTATAGTAATTGCTGGATTCTATGATCGGTGTCGTGCCCGAAATATTTTAGGCGTTAGAGAATTTTAATATTACTCGACATTATTTAAGACTATCACTTGATATGTTGGTTGACTTGCCCAATGGCGCAGTGGGTAGTGACCATGCCTTTAATTCCGCGGGTCGTGACTTCGATTCCCACCGAGGGCCAACACTTTCTATAAATGAATTTGTTGGTCTTCAAGTCTGGGTGTATATTTGTATTTAAGTATGTATTTAAGGTGCTGTGATGGCCTAGCGGTGCGACCGTGTGATTCTCTAGAGACGATCATGGGTTCAAACCCGGGCAGACACCAATGAGTTTTTCTATTAAAACTTATGTGTCTAATTGATAATTGCAATTTATCACACGCTTTTCGGTGAAGGAAAACATCGTGAGGAAACCTGCATATCTCTAGAGAATTCTGGAGATATGTGTAACCTACCAATCCGCATTGGAGCAGCGTGGTAGGTCTTAGCTCCAATCCTTCTCTCCAATAACGGAGAGAAGAGGCCTATGCCCAGCAGTGGGATAGTAACAGGCCGCTACTTACTTACTTTTTTTTTTATGTATTTAGGAAATATATAAGTATATATTCACCAGTTGTGTGTCTACGATAACACAAGTATTAAGTTACTTACTTTGGAGTTGCGGTGGTGGAGGTTTGTGCATGTGTTTTTACGAATCCTGCATGTATCAGGTATGAAAATGGATTGTCCACTCTACATTTAGCATTAGGTATATATATTTTCTATTTTACTTCATCGCGGACTATGGCAAAATAATTTTATTATTACTTTTCGAATGATCATTACGTTTATTACACACAAGCACACAGTCTCCCACTGCTCTCCGCTGATCTAAAACTAACTTTACGATGCAAATAATTTAAATTTATCAGTTGACAAGGAAGGAAGGAATAAATAATTAGTTCCTTTAACCAACATCAAAGGCCCATGTGGGTTGATATTGTTACGTAGTTTAGTAAAGTTAATTGATTGGAATCATTATATGCTAATAGTGGTGTTGGTTAATTTATTAGCGAGTATGCTTTATGTGTGATAGCCCAGCGGTAACAACGTGCGACTCTTTCGAGGAGGTCACGGTTTGAACCCGGGCAGACACCAACCAATGACTTTTTCTGTAAAAACTTATGTGTCTGATTAATAATTGCAATTTATCACACGCTTTTCGGTGATGGAAAACATCGTGAGGAAACCTGCAAATCTCTAGAGAATTTTGGAGATATGTGCAACCTACCAATCCGCATTGGAGCAGCGTGGTAGGTCTTAGCTCCGATCCTTCTCTCTAAGAAGGGAGAGAAGAGGCCTATTCCCAGCAGTGGGAAAATAATAGGCCGCTACTTTACTTTATGCTTTATGGAAACATTTTTTCCAATTATTTAAAATACACTTTTTCATGTAAAAACTAGAGATAACTGAGACTTTTCGTGGAAATTAGTGTTATAATACCTAAATTATCTATTTTATTCCCGAAGGAAAAACAGGATTTTTCTACCCTATATTACTTCCGAGTAGTGTATGCGGGTCACGATTCGAGTATCATAAATACATGAATATACTTGCACTCACTCAGACTAATATTAAAATAAAAAATAATAATGTACAAAGGAAACCTTACACTGTTTCAAGCGCACCGCGTCAGTAACACGAGAGCCCCTTGGCGAGAGTGGACGTTTGGTGACATGTTGTTCTACAATACAAATATTTAAAAAGCCTCCGTTTTAGTCATTTACCCATACATAAAAAAATATATATCTGTAAAAGGATCTAAAATATTCAACGCAGTCATGCTTAAAGTTGAAAGTTATTGTCTTGTTTTTAGATTAAAACCGAACTAAAGTTTTCCCCTCTGTCCTACGTTACAGAACCATTTCTCATTCAGTTATTTCCCTGCAATAAATAAAATTTTATATCTGTAAAACGATCAGAAATATTTCACGTAGTAACGCTTGAAATGGAAAGTTATAGTTTATAGTTTTTGGAAAATAAAGTTTTCCCCCCTCATACGTCACAGGAAAGCGGGAAACAATAGGAGTTCAATAGCCGTCTACGAGATCCTGCATACTACTATTAATCTCAGTCGTCTGGCGCTCAGGTGTCGCGGACCCTCATCCACGTCCAGACAGCGGTAAGCCTGAACAAGAAAACGGATTTATTTTTGTTCAAACTGGCAAAGTACCTCTCCCTTCCCACGTCGTAAAAACGAGAAAACTATGTCGGACTTAAAAAAATTTAAAACCCTATCTTATCCTACTAATGTTAGAAATGCGAAAGTTTGTGAGTATGGATGTTTGTTTTTTACTTTCTAACGGCGAATACGCTGAACCAATATCGATGATGTTTGGCACAATTATTCCTTATTTACATTGCAACATATAGCCTATAAAATCCTGTTAATTCTACAGGATTAGGATGGTATTGATAAGCGTCATCAATTATCACCCGATAGAGAATGTGCAGGTTTGGAGAATGACAGAAGCTACTGGTTTATTCCAAGACTACGGTCCACAAAGTTGCAGGGAAAAGCTAGTATATTTATGACGATGAAAAACTGTCACAAAATAGTTTCTACTTTAAACATTAAGGGACTAATAACACGATTCCAGTCTTTATAACAAATGATTAATTTCGAGGATTTTCGTCCGTGACATTTCTTTATAAGGATCTCTGTTTCAATCAGAATTATATTGAAGATACTTAATTTATTTATCTTAATTTATTTATATTTATATTTAATGAAATGAGCAAAAAATTTTGTAAAGTCATATTTGTTTTAAGCTCGTCAAGTTTACAATCTTTACATAAATTTAATAAAAAATTCGGGTTCAGCTATCAATGTCTCATAATTTTTACATAATTCATAGAATTAGGCGTTACTTTGCGGAGATCCATAATATTGAAGTAATAATAAAATTAAATTAAATATGTAGAGTGGACTATCTGTTTTCATACCCAATACATGTAGGATCCGTAAAAACTGATGCCCAAACCTCCACCACCGCCACCACAATACACAAGCACTACACAGATTCACTATCAAAAACTCATCAATCGTTTCGCCCCGCAATCGAAGCATTATCAGAATTATTATGCGATTATAAGAAATTAATTTCATTTTGCATAAATTTTACTTACTGAGAGGTTTTAATTTATTAAGAAATAGTTAAGAGAAAGCAAAACTAATGTAAAGCGCAGTTTATTATTCGTCATAACACATTTTCATGGTGTTTCTGGACGAAAATTAACCTGTAAGGAAATTACATAAATGCATTTGAAGATAACATAGTTCCAGGTCATTTGGAATGACGCCAAGAACGAGCCGCGCTATCTTCAAGCCAATTCCTTAGCGATAAACTCTAGATTGTAGGTTAAATAACCATCTGCTAGGAAACGGGTTAAAAGGTTCGTTAAACTTAATTTATGTAACGCAGAACAGCATTTTTTTGTAACGGCCAGATTGCAATAAGGAATATGTGATGATAAGTTTTGTATCTCCTGCCTTATTCCACTCTAAGTGGGGTCGACACAACATGTTTTAAACATGTTTCATGTTTTGGCTAGTTATATTTATAGATATAGCTAGTTATATTATAGTTAGAACCGGCCGCCTGCTTAACGTTAACTTACCTTAGTCGCCCTACGACATCTTGGTAAGAAATGTTGTCGCCATTGACTTCCGCTTTGTATTTTATAGCAACACGGTCATGAAACAAGAGTATTGCGCCCTTTTTGATTAAAACAGTGGCAACACTGTGAAGTTGTTGTTACCGGTTTAGTCTTCTTATTGATAAAACGTTTCAGTGACAGTCAGTCTTTGTTCGTCATTCAAGAGAAGTGCATCTCGGAACGGGAATTGTGGTATTCCTATTATATCTTGTTATTGTATATAGTATGCGTTGACAGAAATGAGGTTGATCTCTTCTACTCAGCCGGATACCACACGGTTACCTGTTCATGTCAAACAGCATTAAAAATCTCAGTACATGCCCACTGTAACTCCCCCACTCGATATATTTTGAAAAGTTATTTTCGTATGTTTACGTAAAAAGTTTTGGGTTCGAAGCCGGCACGAGTTTCGGAGTTAATCAAACGAACAAAATTAATGGACCGCGAGTCCGTGGGAGGTCTGTCACTAAAGTTTTATAAAAACAAATGAGCGTTACAAATCTCGATCTTACATTTTTCGTATTTAATGAAGAATGAAACGCCGCAAATCAATCTCACGTTTGGAAATAAATATCGTATTATTTAAGTAAAATATTAATATTTTAATGCGAAATTCTGTGCCTGTCGTTTTCACGGCTAATCTACATGACCAAATGTGTAATGTGTAATGTGTATTTATAAGGTGAAAGACGAATAAAGATCTTCTTATTCTTTATTCTTATTCTCAAATCAAATCAATATCTTTAATCTTTTTATAATATTTTATCTTTTTGTTTTTGTCGCTCTTACCGAGAGAATTCGAACAAAATTTTTAAACACTTTCCAATTCAGATTATTAAATCACAGTCTTGTATGAAGCTGAAAGGATTTTCGAATCCTGGCATTTTTATCACCCAAATAATCTTCAATATTGTAATATGCTTTACGTATAGGCATATCTTTTACACTTAATTTAAACCTTTCTGCAGACTGGTCTCGTATGGAAGGATACCAATATTATACACTGTCCATCATATTATCAGTCTTTTGACAGCTCACGCTCATTAATTTTTGTATTGCTTACGTACAAATATCATACAAATAATATTTGTACTTTATGGATGGGTACCGCCCACTTAGTGATGTCACACATAATGGTTTCTACGATTATGCCACAGATTAAAAATAATCGGTAGAAATCGATGTTACGAGTATTAAAAGACATTTAATAACATTATATAAAGTTTTACTTTCTTCTTAGTTAATACATGAATACAAATAAAACAATCAGGATATTTTAATTTATTTTATTAGCACGAGTCGTCGGAATGATAATCAACACTAGACTCCTCCGATGAGGAGTCTTCAGTAGCAGTTATTATTACCTCTTGTGTAGATAATATATTATCAAACGCAATATCACGTTCCCAATCAGAGAATATTACTCTTTTAGTTCTTTCCACCACACTTGCCCAGTTCTCGGCCGTTACGTGGGTGCAAGCATTTTTTAGCAATTGCAACATTTTATTCGCTGTGAATGGGGGGCTTGTATTGCATCTCGCAGCATGCCCTTTTACTTGTGCCCATATAAGTTCTATTGCGTTGTACTGGCAGTGGTATGGAGGAATCCGAAGAACAGTATGGCCATATTCTGCTGCCATTTCATTGATTACATAGCGTTTTGCTCTCTTTTTGGTTTTTAATATTTTTATTAATTCAACTTTTAACATTGAGTCGTCCACATTTTCTCCATTGTCCCGAAGCCAATTAATTATTTCATGCTTTTTATTAGCCTGTGTTGGCATTTTGTCAATTTGACGGGAGTGGTAGGGCGCATTATCTATAAAAATTATTGATGGTTCTTCCAATGAAATGAGCATTTTTTTGAACCACTCTTCATACACATTTGCATTCATCTCTTCGTGGTAGTCATTTGATTTCTTCGATTTAAATGCCAACAGTGCGTCTTGTACAAATCCTTTTGCTGTACCTGCATGGCAAATGATTAGGCGCTCACCTTTTCCCATTGGTACTGAGGAAGTGGAATCAGCAGTATCATCAGTCCAGAAACGAGATAGTGTGTGGTTAGCGTTGAGCCATGTTTCATCCGTGAAAACAATATTTGCCCAATCTTGTATTTTCTTTGCCTCTCTTAAAAAATCACAACGTGCTATAGCTATATCTGTGCGTTCCATTAATAATTTTCTTTTATTTAACTTTTTATATGAAAAGCCAATTGTGTTCAAAACTTTGACCAAAGAAGATTTTTCACCATGAAATAGACCACTTCTTTTCAAAGAAACAATAAGTTTTCTCAAAGTTGGAATTTCTTTTCTCAAGTAGTAATCTAGTTTACGTAGGTTATCATTAATCGAATTACTTAGGTACGTAATTCGATTAATGATAGTAGGTACTATAATCGGAATGGTATCGCATACGAGAATCTTTAGGACATCACTATCGTCAATCTGTCAAAAGATGGTTAATATAATGGACAGTGTATAATGAGATTTGGCACAATTAAAGCTTACAGGGTAAAATATAATACAAAACTCCCCGATTTTCTTTCGAAAATAGGAAAATACTATTATTGCATTTTTGAGGGTACTTAAATACTTAGGTTAGGACATACTGGTTCATAAATAAACCTTAAAAGCAGCTGCCAACCTGTGGCACTGTCAAATTTTAACGTACCAAATATTTCTTATCTACCCTCAGTGCAAATTCACCATTAAAAATATTACTACCCGTCTTCTATACATGCATTTGATAACTGACACTTGCGTCGATAGTTTACGAGCTATAAACCTGGGAATAGTTGTTAAAGCTTATCTCAAGCTCGGGAAGCATGAAAATAGATGTTATTTTTAAATTTCCTCTATTCCTAGTGTATACAAACGATAAAAGATGCAAGGAAAAGTTGTAAATATTTTATAGAAACTTTATCTTAGCTGTATCAAAGTACAGCCTTTATCTGTTCCATAATATTAAACGAATTATAGCAAATAGTATTACTATTTTTTTTTGTATTATAGTCTGGTCACACATTTTACGCCGTGTGGTATCCGGTTGCATACATAGACCACCCTCTTTCTTACCGACGTGTCGTAAAAGGCGACTAAGATAAGTTGACCCTACGCGTGAAAATCGGCTGAGTAGTGTAGACCACCCTCTTTCTTACCGAGGTGTCCTAAAAAGCGACTAAGGTAAGTTGACCTGCCGCGTGAAATACGGCTGAGTAGAATAGACCACTCTCTATCGTACCGAGGTGTGACAAAAGGCAACTAAGATAAGTTGACGTCAGACAGGCGGTCGGTCGTAAAAAACGTAGCCAAATCATGTGACAACATGTTTATTATAACATGTTGTGCCCACCCCAACTAAGGACAACAGGATGATCGTCTGGTCACACTTTTAGATCTAGCAACATTTACTCTCACAATATAGTACACAAGTCCCCTGCGTTTACACTCCTTTTTCCAAATGTTTTTGTAATAGAATACTTTCAAACCGAATTTCATGCTTACAGGTTTTATACTAAAAAAGGAAACGTAATAATTTTCCTCATTCACCATTTCCGGATATCCGGTTTTAAGTTTCCCGAGGCGTATTTTGTAAGCCGAAACGTGCGTTGAGTATGAAATTATATGTACATCAGATATTCGCGGGGAACATATTTTGCTGCATTATTTATTTGAAGTAACATATCCTCTATAATATTTTTCATATACAAAACTAGCTTTACAGCCTCATGTTGCTGTGGCTTACTCTGGTTTTAATTCTCCTGGAAACAGTTTAAAACAACAACAGTTAAAAAAAGGCTCTGATTGGCATCCAAACTTTACAGGATCATCCACTGGGTCATACTAAAGATTGCCTGAATATTTCAATAAAATCGGTTCAGCCGTTTCGGAGCCTATAAAGGACATACAGACAAAAATATTTTTATATATAAGAAGATTATTATATAAAAATATAGGTCACATGGACAATACAACTAAGGTAACTTGACCCACCGTGTGGTATCCGACTGAATAGAATGCACCGTCCTCTTTCTTACCGAGGTGTCACAAAAGGCGAATAAGGTAAGTTGACGTCAGGCAGGCGGCCGGTCGTAAAATACGTAGCCAAATCATGTGACATTCCGCTGAGTAGAATAGACCACCCTCATTTCTTACTGAGGTGTAAAAGGCAATTAAAGTAAGTTTACCCACCGTATGGTATCCGGCTGAGTAAAATATGCTTAATTTCTTACCGAAGTGTCGTAAAAGGTGGCTACGGTAAGTTGACGTCAGGCAAGCGGCCGGTAGCAAAATTACTACCCACAACATGTAACAACATGTTCCAATCCCACTTAGATTGGTATAAGGCCAAGAGAATGATGGTAATATAATACTATTAAACAAGACGATAGAGGTGTGAATATTTCCAAAAACTCAATAGGATTACATTTGTCGAAGCGATTTCAGTATTAATTGATTGGTAATACGATTACCCTATCTTTGAATCGAGTCCCGAACGTCTCGGTGATAAATGAGGAATGTCGGCCCTGTGAAGGGATAATAGCTTATAGCCAAGAGCTATATCTATTGCATAACTAATATATCCCATAAACACAAAAGTAATAATAAAATTATCTTGCTATATTCCGCTATGAAGTAAAATAGAAAATATATGTAATATTAAATGTAGAGTAGTGGACAATCCGTTTTATACATAATACATGCAGGAGATAGACTGCACGACAAAATCTCAAAAGGGTTTTTTGCTTTTGCGATTTTGTCGTGGAGTCTGTCTTCTGATGATGCTTCGGTTGCGGGGCGAAATGACTGTTGAGTTTGTGATAGTGAACGTACGTAGTGCTTGTGTATTGTAGTGGAGGTTTGTGTATGTGTTTTTACGAATCCTGCATGTATCAGGTATGAAAACGTATTGTCCACTCTACATTTAGCATTGTTTATATTTTCTTTTTTACTCCATCGCATATTATAGCAAAATAATTTTATTATTACTTTTATATTATGGATCTCCGCAAAGTAACGCCTAATTCTATAAATTATATCCCTTAAAATTTCATTTCAGTAATCGTAAAGTTATCTTTTGTAATTCTACTTTAAAAAAAAACTATAAAGTGAAAGTTTGGCTGTTTGCCTCTCCGTTACGGTTTCGTGACTAATAAACTGAGCTTATTTGTTTATTTATTTCTTTTTATACATATAATTAGAACAGAGAAAAAGTAAAAAAAGCACATGTACAAAAGCGGACTTATCCCTAAAAGGTATCTCTTCCAGTCAACCTTTGAGTAACAGAAGGAAAAGGACAAGAATTGAAGAAGAAAGAAATTACGGATAATGTAGCGAAAAAGAAAAGGTTTATATAAATTAAACTATTTAATCTATATATAGAATATAAAAATTCTTCTTTTAATTTCGGGAAAAAGATTAAAAACCTAAGCCGTGTAGTTTCCGACTGAGTTAAGTAGTAGAATGTTGTCACATGATTTGGCTACGTACTTTACGACCGCCCGCCTGCCCAACGTCAACTTACCTAAGTCGCCTTTTACGACACCTCGGTAAGAAATAAGGGTGGTACTATTCTATTCAGCCGGATACCACACGGCGTTAGTAATACATTTAACCATTTTGTTTAAAGAAATAGCTAACAACAAATCAAAGCTTAAGAAAGGGCGACAAATTATTTTGTAGCATTGGTTTTTGAAATCGAAATGAAAAGCGCTCTTTAGAAGGCTCTTAAAGAAGCCTTCATTACATAATCTATTTCCCCAATTTTCCTCGAAGGGATAATTTAATAAATCCAGAATTTGAAAATCACAGCGGATTGTAATAATGAACTTGATTAATTTGTTGAATAATTAATTAAATCGGAATTGATATTTTAAGATGAAGTGGAGTCCAAATGAGAAGTGGAGGCGTGTTACTTTTATATTAATGTAACGATTATTTTTTTGTCTTAAGGTATTTTTTACTGTTCTTAGTAATGTAAACAGTGCCGTGTGATATACGGCTAAATTGAATAGATAACCCTCATTTCTTACCGAGGTGTCGTAAAAGGCGACTAAGGTAAGTTAACCCGTGTGATATCCGGCTAAGTGGAATAGACCACCCTCATTTCTTACCGAGGTGTCGTAAAAGGCGACTAAAGTAAGTTGGCCCGTTGTGTGGTACCCGGCTGAGGAGAATAGACCACCCTCATTTCTTACCGAAGTATCATAAAAGGTGACTAAGGTAAGTTGACCTTAGACAGGCGGCTATTCTACTCAGCCGGATACCACACGACGGGTAGAATTACCTTAGTCGTCTTTTACGACACCTGAGTTAGAAATGAGGGTAATCTATTCTATTGAGCCAGATACCACATGGCGGAAATTGAATACTTGAATATAGTATTTTATTGTTTCACTTTATGCACCAACTTGACAAGTCGAGGGTAAAAAGACTCACGAGAAAATTAAGCTCAATTCGAAATTTGATCCTAAAACTTGTTAAAAACTAGCTAAAACTATAAACTCTTCGAATGACTTGAGAATAAAAAGCTTAACTTATATAGAAGACAAACACTTGCACTTTATAAATTCACTTTATTTATTAATCTATCCGCTTACTAATGTCGTCTTTCTAGCTTGCACGTTCACGTCTCACTGCCGGTGTCATTTTCTTAGACCCGCCATATTTGCAATATATCCCGCGAACGGAAATACATGCAACCAAGAAAGATTCTTAGTAATTATGATATATATTATATCATAATTACCAAGATATATTTTAACACCTTTTATATTGCAATAACATTATTATAATAATCAAGTAATTATATTACTATAACTATTAACAAAACATTCAAATAACATTATTTCGTTGATTTATGTTACAACATTTATCGCTGCCGGAAGTAATGCCAATGGCGCTAGTAGTCAAATACTGTTTTTATAATTCAAACTCCATCCATATTAATTGTAAATATAAAACAATAAGTAATTGATCCTAACACTTACATATGTTATGAATTATTTTATACAACACCTAAAGGTGTAAGGTAAGGTAATTTACAAGTAATTACAGGTCACGCTAAAAAACTAACATTTGATTACGCGTCACATGTCAAATAATGGGTAAAACTTGGGCCAAATCTACTTCGACGTAATTAATAGATTCATAATAGGGTTTCGTTATACATTTCCTTTTCTGATTAATTGATATCACAGTTAATTTAAACAATTTTAAGTCTTCAATATTTGATATGTTGTTGTTGAATGTTTGATATCAAATTTTATTATTTTTACATTGACATTGAAAGTAAGTGTACTTCAAAAATTAATGAGATCGTAAAATTCGCATAAATTCCGACTAAAAGGAAGCACTGCGTTCTAGCTGACGGAAAATTTTCACAAGGAAAATGTTGATAAATGATAATGACCTATATTCATTTGCTTATGACCCATGTAAGCAATAAACCAAAAGTCGACAATCAATAAAAACGATTGAACAAGTGCTAAATAAATTTTAAATATATTTTCATATCCAAACTATAACTTTAAATACAAAAGTCTGTGTCTGCAAAAGTGTATCGTATACATCTGATATACTGCAACAATATTTAAGAAATTTGGTATAGTTGAACTTATATACTAAGCTAACATAAAGATTAAAATAATTTCCGATGTTGCTACAAATTCAAATTCAAATAATACTGTATTCAAATTGGCTTTTACAAACACTTTCGAATCGTCAAATTACAATGAAGCTACGATTGGTTCGGAAAGGTACTCTTACCGAGAAGAACCAGGAAGAAACTCGGCGATTTCTCTTTTCATCACTCTTTTCAAAATTAAATATTACAGTTATGGCTGAATTAAATAAGAATAAATTTAAAAAAGTACAATTTGATCTAGTGAGTAGCTGGTCGCAATTTAAAACCAAGCTTTCTTATCATCAACATAGTCCTCAACAGTATAAAAAGTGTAACAGTACAAGAACAATAACCAACTTATTTACATTACTTTTCAGAGCACAACACTACTATCTGCCTAGCCAAAGGATATAATCCACCTAACTAGACGATAATCCATTTAGGTATTGAGTTAACGTTAACAACAAGATTGATTTCAATAAATTAACTTCCGATAAGCCAGCGCCAAACTCACTAGAAAACGCCTTATTTGCATTAACATTTCCGATACTTACGAAAATCACAAATAAAGGATCCGTAGATTTCAATAGATCAAATTTGACTATATTCCGGTTCTTACAAATGAATATACATAAAGAATACATTCGTGTCTAAATTGAGACTAAAGCGTATCATATAAAAGCACCCAGTAGAACCAAGTTCAAAATTTAATAGAAACTAGAAGTTCATCTGGTGCATTCGACATGGACAACAAAAGTTAATATCAACCTAGTTATTTTTCTCCCGGTCACTTACAAGTAAGTTACACACTTAAAACTTTCTTAAAAGTAGTTCGGGAAAAGCATCTTTATGCTTCGCACAATGAAGCTCTAAAGTAACAAACTTCAACTGTATTATGAACTCTTAACTTACGAAATTGTTTCTATCAGTTAAAACTAATAACGTTTTATATCTAATACCAGTAGATCAATTATGGGAACAGTACAAGGAATTAGTATAAGAAGATCAAGTAATGATTTTAAGTTTAGGCCGCATTAACACTGATCTAAACTGAGGAAAACCGCAAAATGCAGCAAGTAAATGAATTTGTATAAAGAGGCAAAGTAGATGATGAAGAAGTGACCCTAGGCAGGCCACACATCACAAATAACTCATACACGTTAGATCTAAAGTAGTTACCTTGAGACAAATGATGAATGAGATCTCAAAAGTATGCAAGGAACCGCTGAACGAATTATGTGTTAGTAACCATCAGTTTGTAAGGAATAAGAGAAAGAAGGCAAAGTAGTGAGTACTGGTAAATACTTGTGTGAAGCCATAAATAGTGAATTAGCTAATCATAGTAATGAAAATATCCTAAATTTAGTAATAAAAGTGAGAACAATAAATTAAATTCTGCTTCTGCTATATTTACATACATCGAATGCAAGATGACATGAAATTTTAAGTATAGTTAAGCTTTTTTAAGGATTATTGTGGCATTTGAATTCAGCGCCTCTTCAAAACTGTGTCCTAACAACCAACTTGTGTCCTAAATATTGTGCTTTTCATTGCAAAGTCACCATAACAACACCTTGCTCAAAGGTTTCCTTATTGTAGCAGCTACTTTATTTAATCTACGCCTCCTGTCGTTTATGTTAATGTAATGTCTAAATAAGTTCTTCTTTTGCAGCTTTTGCAAATTCCAAACACGTTTATTGATCATGAGATCCTTATTTAAACTATGATCGAGTAACAAAATTTAACAATCGTGAACGATAACAAAAACAAACTAATTTCCGCAGTTTTAAAACAATTTTGTGTTTGCTATCTTTACAAATTGTACCAATTCTATCGTTTTGTTTCACTGTTTACATAACATATTTAATATTCAAAAACCAAAAAAAAAAGTATCTCTGAAAATCAGCTTCAGAAATATGATAAATTTTGATATTGCTGAGAAAATTAGTTATTTTAGGGTAGTATAATATAGTTTATTTGTTTTAGTTTTGTCTTCTGGTTTCCGTATCTATCTTATTAAACTTGTTTATATTATATTGTCATATATCTTTCAGTATGTATAGTGTTCTGAATAAAATTTAAGGCATTCATTAAAAAATAAGCAATGTACTGAATATTTCATGTTGAGTGTATTATTTAATGATTAAGTATTATTTCTATATTTTTGTACACCGAATTACTAAGTAGTTTTGTTTAGGGGAATTGTAAATGTTTTTGCAATTTTTAATATTTAAAATATATAGCGTAATAGATGTGGAATTTTATGAATTTAACTACAAGTAGTAAAGACTAATTATCAAAATTAATATAAAGTTATTCTAAGGCCACTTTTGAATTTTGACAATATAAACGAAGTTCAAGTCATTCGAGCTCATTACTAAGTCTTTGGTCCTTCTTACTCCTTTTAAATATTGTCGGAATAATTTTCTAAGCACAAGGGAAATTTGTGCCGTGATAATATTTTTGACACGTTTCAACTGAAGTTTAACTGAAAGCTCTTGACTTTTCTTTGATATAATTTTCTTTGCTTTCACTTTATTTATATTCAGGAGCTTTTATTAAATTTCAGTGTAATTTGGATGGTAGGAAGGAGCTTTTGCCCATACAAAAATTGTTCATATGTGAGAAGGTTTAGATTCAAATTAAGATGTTTATAGACTTTATTATCACGTAATTTTCATAATAAATAGCTGTTCCTACCGAGAAGAGCCAGCAGAAACTCGGCGGTTGCTCTTTGAAAAATATAATAGTTATTACATTTAGTCATTACTGTTGGACTGGGTTGAAGAGTAGCTATATCCACATGTTCTTATCATCTAAGTAACCCTCAACAGTATACTCATAAATAAATATATGGGTCAATTACTGAAACGGTCGCCCTCCCCAAAGTATCTTGATACCTGTGTAATGGGTGACAGACAACCTTATATAGATACATATATAATTTAAACACTTTTTTGACTGGCCCGTTGGTGCAGTGGGTAGTGACCCTGCCTTCAGCTCCGCGGGTCGCGGGTACGATTCCCGCCGAGGGCCAAAATATTCTATAAATGAATTTGTTGGTCTTTGAGCCTGGGTGTATATTTGTATTTAAGTATGTATTTCAAAATATATAAGTATATATTCACCAGTTGTCTGTCACCCATAACACAAGTATTAAGTTACTTACTTTGGAGACGGACAACCGTGTGTGTTTAAAAAAAAAAATAAAAAAAATAAAATACAATAAAAACAAAAATCTTAAATAGACTCAGTTTTAAAGAATAAATAATTTATTTGCACAAAATGTTGGCCCTCGGCGGGAAACGAACCTACGATCCCCGGAGTTTAAGACAGGGTCACCTGCGTCAATCTCATCTTTCAACTGCGCCAATGTCCGAATATTCCAATTCCTTCTTTGTATCTCTCTAAAAATTCTCCTGTCACAATGTTGCTACTCCTCCAAAACGGCTTGACCGATTATTATAAAATTTGATATCCATATTCAGTAGGTATGACAATCGGCTACTATCTATTTTTTATACACTTAGGTGGTAAAGGCAGCCCTAACATTTATTTTGGACAAATAATTTTGTTATAATGTACACTAGAAATTCCCTACAAATTATTTATATGGGAGGAGTTTGCCCGGTGAGCTATATTTAATAGATATATTTTTTGAAAACTTTCATCGGGAGTGCCAATTAATGTTTGATATTCTTTTTTCACCCATAAATTACGATTGAGAAGTCTGACCCCTGACAAAGCAATATATTTTGACAGGCAACAAGATTGTGCCTTTGTACGAGTAACTTTCTGATAGAAAACTTTTAAAAGCTCCCAATGAATAATGAAGCTTTGTAGCTACATCATCATTATTTTTTATAATAATAAGACGCTAAAGGTAATGGAGGGTTCTATAGTAATCAATAATAAAAAGGCATTTTTTTATTGTGATATAATTGTAATAAATCGTTCGTGCAATCATTTAATAGTAGGTTCATTTTATGCTTATTCAATCTTTATGTTATGTTTACGTAATTTTTATGTTTAATTATGTTTAGCATTAACGCTTTTACCTCTTTAACCTTTTGGGATTGTTTTAAATTCAGATATCCTTATCTTCAATTTATAGGAGCACCTTATTTGTTTGTGAATAGGTCACTTAAGCATTTAGTTATTGTACAAACCCACCCTCTTTCTTACCGAGATTTTGTGAATCGCAAAAACACACGGCAATCGCAAATACTAGTATAAAATGAAATAAAAATTGTTCTTCTTTCTTTTTTTATTCAGCGGGCATCACGTTCTACTGCATGTTAATTTGAAATCCTTTGACTTCATGCACTAAAAAGTTTAGCCTTTTAGTTTGTATGAACATTCGCAAAATACATCTGGTAATAACGTTACGTTATATACAGTTCAAAACAGAGTAGACTACGATGAGTTTTCTATTAAAACTACACCACGTGT
This sequence comes from Morpho helenor, assembly GCA_029227775.1. Lineage (NCBI taxonomy): Eukaryota > Metazoa > Arthropoda > Insecta > Lepidoptera > Nymphalidae > Morpho > Morpho helenor. The sequence continues at coordinate 414,154 of JARGCU010000017.1, forward strand.
TTCGAAGCGAAAGTATGATTCTGAAGAATTAAAAAAATACAAGAAATATGAACATATTTCTTGAGAATTCCTGGGATATTTTCGTACTATTACAGAAACAGGAAGCTGTCATAGCCCACCGGTGAGTCTGTGCGACTCTTTCGAGAGGTCACTAGTTCAAACCCCGGCCGACACCAATGAGTTTTTCTATAAAAAGTTATGTGTCTAATTGATAATTGCAATCACTACATCATCATTTCATTTATCATTCATATCATTGAATTTATCACAGGCATTTCGGTGAAGCAAAACATCGTGAAGAAACCTGCATATCTCTAGAGAATTCTGGGGATATATGTAACATACCAATCCGCATTGGAGCAGCGTGGTAGGTCTTAACTCCAACTCTTTTCTTCAAAAACGGAGAGAGGTGGTCTTTGCCCAGCAGTGGGAAACTAAAATGCCGTTACTTTACTTTTTACTTTTACAGATACAGAAGATATATCTTTGAGTTTCTAAAAGTAATCCATAATAGGATTATATTTTATCAAACCACTTCTCTATTTAGAAGCCTTGTGAAGATAAAGTTCTAAAATTAGCGAATTTCAACTCAAAGGTACAGCTTTGTGTCTGGGAAACTCTGGAACTTGAAACTTAGCGTTGTCAGCGCGAAGTTGAAAGGTCACCAAAGTTTGGAAATTGTTTACTAACTCCGCAGTTACGAGTCGACGCAGCATAGCTTGTTTGATCCGCGGTAACTGATATTTTGACTATACAGTGGTTGATATTTCAAACATATGAAGTTTTTATATATTTCAGTTTTTGTTTATCTTTAATATTTAAATGCGTTAATCTTGTATTTATATATATATTTTTCGGAATCTCGAAAACGGCTCCAACGATTTTCTTGAAGTTCAGCTTTCACGAGGTTTTGGGGGGAAAAAATCGATCTAGCTAGAATTTTATTAAAAAAATTAATTAATTTGATTTATACCTGTTCTTGGGTATTAAAAAAATACTGTTTTTTTAATTGAATATATGAAACACTATTTTTGCCGAAACCTGTCAAGTCAGCGTAGTTCATTCAGGGAACGGATAGTCTCTAAAAATGAAAATAAATAGGTTCGAGCCCTACCTACTCAATTGTTTTTTCTTTTTTTTAAATTTTTTCTTTTAAAAAATTTACCGAGCAAGGCTTGGTCAATCAGGTACTTTAATTTTAACTGAGATATTTTAAACAATATTTTAAGTAAGTCATACGGGCTATTTATGAAAATTATCAAACTATGTATTTGATAAAGATGTTGTCGCTATTGACTTCCGCTTTGTATTTTATAGCAACTCAGTCATGAAACAAGAGTATCGCGCCCTTTTTGATTAAAATGGTGACAACACTGTAACGTGTTGTTTCCGGTGGAGTCTTCCTATTGATAAAACGTTTCAGTGACAGTCAGTCTTTGTTCGTCATTCAAGAGAAGTGCATCTCGGAACGGGAATTGTGGTATTCCTATTATATCTTGTTATTGTATATAGTGTGCGCTAACAAAACGATAAATATCTCTGAGTCTTCTCGGATCGATCTGATTTTTGTGATGGGCATATTCGCAGGGTTGCACAGTGACAAAAGCTACTGTTAATTACAAGACTATAGTCTACGCAAACGAAGTTTCGGGTAAAAGCTAGCTCAAAATATTTTATAGAAAGTACTCAGGATATTATCGGTGATAGCTCAGAAGCTCAAGTTTTTAAAATGCCAAGCAAACGTTTCAGAAACTAACTTTGTTGCTGACGAGTTCTAACGTATTTTATTGAAAAGGGATATTTGAATAAGCTGAGTTATACTTTGTAAAGGAGCTAGATTTATAAACGTGTATTGAAATTTATTGTTAACTTGCATTCGACTGATTGAACCAATATCTGGTCTTATTTTCGTCACGTTGTTTGAAAAGAAAAGAGTTTTATAAAAATCAAGTATTTGCAAGACATGTAAGTAATTATGGAGAACTATCATTAGTAAGTAACGGCCTGTTACTATCCCACTGCTGGGCATAGGCCTCTTCTATCCGTTTTTTTTTTTGGAGAGAAGGATTGGAGCTAAGACCTACCACGCTGCTCCAATGCGGATTGGTAGGTTACACATATCCCCAGAATTCTCTAGAGATATGCAGGTTTCCTCACGATGTTTTCGTTCACAGAAAAGCGTGTGATAAATTGCAATTATCAATTAGACACATAAGTTTTACTAGAAAACTCATTGGTGCCTGCCCGAGGTTTGAACCCTAGACCTTCTCGAAAGAGGCGCACGGTGATACCGTTGGGCTACCACAGCTATACTATCATTAGTATCCCGCATTTTGAACCCGCCACCCTTGTGAAGAGGCGTAAAATTAAAAAAGGCAATCACTACTTTTTTCCCAAATTTGTTATAAACATAATAATTTCGGTCTTCATTATTAAAATTAATATCAAATGAAATTTCGGCAATTTTTCCCTCTTCCATGATAATCATGGAAGATCGTACATGGTGTACGTAATCTTTCAAAACTTTATATTTTTCATCGTAACTGTGGTGTATTTGTTTGCTTGTATTGTGGCTTAATCACGCACTAATAGTATGTACACGTCTACTATCGCTTACGGCTCTGGTGTTACTGACGTGTTGCGTTTTGAGGTGGTGTGAGGTTTCCTTTATACACTAGTATTAATACGTTTATATATTTTTAAATGTTTTACTTTATTCATTTTCATTTTCTTTCTTTGTGTTTTAGTTAAAATTATGTATTCTTTTTTTTGTGATGTATTGTGTTTAATTAGTGTAAGTGGATCATGTCCGTTCTAGTTAAGTAAATAATAAATAAATATAAGTATATTCATGTATGTAATATATGTCAATGTCCTATTTATAAATCAGTAAGTAAAGTAAGCATCACACATCTCAACCTACAAACACTACAGTAACAAACAGTCTAACATAAAATCACTTGTGACAGACATTAGACATTAAGCAAATGAAATGTCCGCGAGAGCAATTACATTCATCTTAATTCAGGTGCAATTTTACACTTCATAGATTTCCACTTTCTGTTGCAATTTCTCAATTACACACAATTTAAAATAGAAGTTCACTCTTTGTTCAAATAATTCTTTATTAACTTCAGCGCTTCAGTTTAGAATTAAAAAAACCATTGTTTAGTCAATGGGGTAGCATAATACTTTCCCATTGACCAAAGACCATAAATGCATTACTCTCGAATTTCTTATCAACACTAATATATAAAGCTGAAGAATATGTTTGTTTGATTGTTTGAATGTGCTAATCTCAGGAACTTCTGGACTGATTTAAAAAATTCTTTCAATTTACGATAGTCCATTTATCGAGGATGGCTATAGACGATATAACATCACGATAAGATAAATAGGAGAGGAGCAGCGATAAAAAGATGGTGCGAAAACGGAAAAATTTAAAGCTTTCCTTACGTGCGCTGAGTGAACGGTGATAATTATTCAAAAATCATGTGTTACAAATTTGTTCCCCTCTCAAAGTTCTAAATAAAAGTCCGCAACAGCATATGTCTAGCTTTTAAGGTTGACTCACTTTAACCATTTTATGGTTATCAAAAGACTAAATTGCGGATTCAATATTTCCACGGGCGGAGCCGCGGGCGATCGCTAGTTACTTATAATTGTACCTTCGACTTCGTTGGCGTATAATTTAAATGAATATCGTAGGAGGGACAGAAAAAAGACTCAAAAGAGTCGAACGTACCTCACCTACATTATATTATTTCAAAACGACCTGTTAAGGGCTCAGAAGATTAACGATTTCGAACCAACGAACATTATGCTTTTTATATATAGATTACTGTGTGTGTCTTGGAGTAATGGGGCAAAACAAAATTGCTGTGGGAAGCCATCTAACCGCTGTAATGATTAATGGCAACCATAATGTTGCAGTTTTGATGCGATCGTAAAAATACCCATTAGGTGGAAAAACTTAAATGGTGTATTTTTAAATGAAGGCTGTCTTAAGTTCTCTATATTTTTATTATAGCCTCTATTGAATCCATAATTACATATATGTATTTTTTTATATTAGTGATACCATTTTTGGTGTCAATTCGAAAAACTAATTTGAAAAAACCTTTTTTCGTTTATGGATCTCTCAACAAATATACGCAACAAACCGCAAAACATAGGAAGTTTTCAATATGTTTGCGTTATGCTTTTTTTTCGAGTCTCAACTGGGACTTTGTTGTCGTCAATTTAAGCCTTTAAGTATCCTTTCCTGTTCACAAAGGAAAAGCGGGACTTTTACTTCTATATTTCAGCCCATAGTGTATGATTTAATTGTACAAAAACTATCAGTTTGTTAATGGGATAAGATGCAAGAGCGAATTAGACAGACAGAATTTCAAAATTTTATAATATAACTAGCGGCCTGCCCCTGCTTCGCACGGGTATAAAATAAATATCCCATGTCATTCAGTGTAAAAAAATGTTTAAAACCGATCCAGTAGTTTTGATTCATTCATTACTGCCCGTGGCCCGCAAGCGTTAAATTTGGAGAAAAACAATTTCCTTTCCCTGTACCAAGAAGATTTCCTGCTATCTTTGGAATATCTAAATTCATATAGTACATTTTTAGTTATTTACTTTTACATTTTCCCTATGTATTTAATTTTTACAATTAATTACAGAATGTCTTTATATACAACATTCACAGCTTCCTTGTCGTTAAACAAACTCTGGAAAGAACGATATAGCTGCTGGATTCGAAGTGCTTATAGGTCGAAGCGCGGCCTCCTCGCGGGATTTTAAATCTGTAATATCTCCGAAAATGTTCACTTAAATTACATGCTGTAAACGACAATATTGATCTATATTAAATCAACAATTTATTTAAGGTACTCAATTGGATAAGGATTAATGCTGTATTGTATAAAAATTGCTTTGAACATAAGGCATCATTTTCGTAAAAAGTAAATGAAAAAAACTTCTATTGTGGGTTATCCATAAGAGATAGACATATACCATCGCGGACTTTTCTGTAGACCTTTTTAAGGTGTACAAATACTTAGTACATCATTTTGATAAATCTCGTAGGGTTTAGCCTGCGTTTGCAATGTAAGCGGAAAAAAATGTAATTATTTACAGAAACCTCAAAAATTACAGTATTTCTCTACTTCGTATTGAATTTTATTATACGTACAAACCTTCCTTTTGAATCACTCTATCTATTAAAAAAAAACCGCATCAAAATCGGTTGCGTAGTTTTAAAGTTTTATGCGTACATACGGAAATATGTATTTTATAATATGTAGTGATTAAGGATTTTAATTGAGCATCTGAACCTGTATCCTATACTATACTACTTAATATTATAAATGTGAAAGTTTGTGAATGTATGTTTGTTACTCTTTCGCGGCGAATCTGTTGAACCAATATCGATGAAATTTGACACTATTATTCGTTATACATCGGAATAACGTATAAGGTATACAAATCCTGTTAATTATACAGGAAGAGGATGACATTGGAAAACACCATCTATTATCAACCTATCATATGACCACAGTCCACGCGAATGAAGTTTCGGGTAAAAGCTAGTGTGATGTAAAGGAACAAAACGCTCCGAAGAATAAAGTTACATTTCCACATTTTACAGCTTGTCATTTTCCGACGACGTCTCCCCGATGTGCATCGCTTAATAGCGTCGACCAACTTTTATCAGAACATTGTTTATCGAACAAACAATCTCAAATCTTCGAACTGTTTTCTCTGCAACCCTCTTTTCCCGGAGGAAAAGGAAAATTAAGGCGTCTCGCTTCCGGCAACAATTTTGCTTTTACCGCCGTTTTACTAACGGGTGAATGAGTGCGCTCGATATTGTATTTAAATTTGGCGAACTTGTAAATATACAAAAACAAGTTTAACATTTTTATGTAAAGTAAAATGGCGGTATTTATTTGACTCAGCAAAATACACACACACTGGCTCAGCATACGACCAAATGACGCACGCAGGCTGTGTAGAATAGACCACCCTCATTTCTTACCGAGCTTTAAAAGGCGACTAAGGTAAGTTGACCCACCGTGTGGTATCCGTTTACGTAGATTAGACCACCATCATACTTACCGAGGTCTCGTAAAATACGACTAAAGTAAGTTGACGTCAGGCAGGCGGCCCGTTTTAAAATGTGTAGTCAAATCATGTGACAACATGTTTATAGCATGTTGTGCCGACCACATTTAGAGTGGGATAAGGGCAGAAGGATGAAGTATATGAATAAGTATAGTACAAAAACTGTGATAGCTGAGACTATGTGACTCTTCTGAGGACGTCACGAGTTCAAACCCCGCCCTGACACCAATGACGTTTTCTGTAAAAACTTATGTGTCCTATTGATTTTTGCAATTTATAGCACGCTTGTCGCTTGTAATACGCTCATAGAAAACGTATGTTACACTTGCAAACCTTGCGGCTCAGTCATGGAAAGATTATAACCGTAATATAGTCTTTTGATAACCATAAAAATGATTAAAGTGGGTAAACCTTAATAGCTAGATAAATGCTGTACCGAATTTTTATTTAGAACTTTTAAAGGGGAAAAATATTGTACCCCACGCTACTCCAATGCGGATTGGTAGGTTACACATATCCCCAGAATTCTCTAGATATATGCAGGTTGCCGCATGATGTTTTTCTTCACCGAAAAGCGTGTGATAAATTGCAATAATTAATTAGACACATAAGTTTTAACAAAAAAACTCATTGGTGCCTGCCCGGGTTTGAACCCACGACCTCCTCGGAAGAGTCGCACGGCTACCATAAGCTTGATTATATAATTATAAATGTTTAAGAGATTGACCAACGAATTTTTTGCTGACTTTATTTGGTATGAGCACTTTGTGAAACAGTGGGATCTTAATTAAATCTAATTCCAATTCAAAAAAACTCTAACAACTCTCCCATAATCAAGTGCGCACTACAGAATATCCTTAATAAGAAGTAAAAAGTTTTTCTTGAAGTATTAATTAAATTAAGTATTACATATATTCGACCTTTGGTCATGTTCCCAATTGAATATATGAGCAGCCTCTTCAAAGGTACTAATTATTACGAGTGGAAAGCTGAAAGGGAAACTTTCATTTCGCTGAGTAATGGTATTTCGCTATTCATATCAAGTAGGCTGAATCTCTTCATTCAGTTTTCTGTATCTTTCAGCGTTTTCCTACCTATAAAGCTTATTTGTGTTTGTGAGTTATGCCATTTGCTTTTAACCTTTTATATACAATTCACATTAAGGTATAATATATACATTACTACATTTATAAACTATCTAATCCTAACGTATAAAGGAAATCTTTCACTGTCTCAAGCGCACCATGTCAGTAACACCGGAGCCGCGGGCAAGAGTGGACGTGTAGTGATATACTATTAGTTTGTATTGTGTATATTCGTAAAATAAATTTGGGTATTTGGACTTCACCTCTTCCTGTTAGGTGTAGTTGCAATCGATTTATCGCTAACTGTTTGCAGAACTGAACACTCGGTGTCAACAACATAGAAGTACACGAAATCAAAATATGAATAATTTTATCTGCTTTTAATGTTGTTCATCTTTAGAACTAATATTATGGGTGGGTATGTATGTTAATAAAAAATATTTATATCAAAAATATTAATGTCTAGCAAGAAGATCTACGAACTCATTTTATCCACAACAATAAAGGACACAAATAACCAAGCTTTTGTGCTGAAACAATACGACGCACGTTTAAATTTAGAAGTTAGTTAAATATTTAAAAATACTTCCATTCAATCTTTCTTTGTTGACGTGATATCGCCATATTTTATTTCTAGATACTGATAGTTCCAAAGTTTACCTCACTCCCTTCTACATTTACGAATTATCATAATACGACTGTATATATATTTTTTCGAATTGACTGTATGTTGTTAGTCCTAATGGCTTTTGCAGAGTCACCGGGCGAGTGCAGAATCATCGTTGAAGTTGCGAAATGCTGAGAGTAGAGCGCAGCAGCTCTACTAGCGTCTGGGAACGTCGTCCTAAAGGTGCCTCCTGAAGCCGGACCACGGCTTAGCGTGACGTGTAGTGGAGGGCTGATGACTTTTTTTTCCAGTTTTAAGTGAGTCACGGGGCTGATGACTTTGATTAGTCATTACGACGACGGAAGGCAAGAAGCCACGACCAACCAACTTCAGAAAATTTGGACCTCGTCTTCGCCGGCGAAAACGCTGTGCGTATTCATTACGTGTTTGCGATCGTTATTTTATCATCAGGATCATATAGGATGCTTTTTAAACTCCTATATTTTCGGTGGTCAGTCCTAACTGGGATGTAGGTGGAAGCAACTGAAATGAGAGGTTCGGGTGTACCTCAGATTTAACGTGTAAAGAGTTGAGTAATGGTAGGGAAATCGAGGTATCTATGAAGGTTAACGTTCGCATGAACCACTGACAACCAGTGGCTGTCCGCATGAATAGGACTGTATAAAGCATATCTGTATTTATGAGCTGAGATGGAAGTTGTCACAAAAATCTATTGCTCTCGGTCTATAACGAGGCGGACGTATCTAATTGCGGAAGTTGCCTCGTCTACATCCGTCATAAAGAACCATCTTATACCTTCCACAATATGTTGAATACTGCAAATAAGAATATAGGTGTAAAGAATATAAAAAAGTTTGCTAGATTAAGGATCGCTTGCAATAAAAATTAACTGAAACGTTTAATAAAAATCTTTTCAACAGCCCACTTCGGGGTAAAAGTTTCTCCTTATACCGAGCATAACAAAAAATCGTTAACTCTAGTTTAACTGCATTAAATAGTTACTGGAAAAAAGGAAAGTAACGGCCTGTTACTATCCCATTGGGCATAGGCCTTCTTTCTCCGTTTTCTTGAAGGTTTGGAGCCTGACCTACCACAGCAAGACCTACCACACTGCTCCAATGCGGATTGGTAGGTTACACATATGCCCAGATTTCTCTGGAGATATCCAGGAGATTTCTTCATGATGTTATTCTTCAGCGATAAGCGTGTGATAATTGCAGTTACCAATTAGATATATTATGTGTTTAAACGAAAAATTCATTGGTGAATGCCCTGGATTTGAATACGCATCCCCTCCAAAGATTCACACGGTCTCACCGCTGATCTATCACAACTTATAGTTACTGTAAGGGGTACTAAATTCTATTCCCTTTTCCCCAATGGTGAGGTTTTGCTCAACTGTGGGATAAGATGTTCATGTTTTAGTGTAGGGATCACTATTGCAATCCGCTCTGGCTAGTTAAGCTATTGACACTAATTATACATAAACCAGTTTGCTACACTTTTCCAGTCCTCATACGTATAAAACCGGTTTTTATTGTTATAATTTACGACACTCCAAGTACGTTTTCTTGTCGAGCGGTTTCAATTTTAGTACGTCATAAAGGCCCACGTGAAATTTGACGACTAATAAAAATAACGAATATTTCAATTTTTTTATAGAATATTACGAAAAAATTGTAAATTCATTGTTCCCGTTACTGAGAAACAATAGAATCTCCTATAACCAGTATAAGTTAAGTAACGACCTGTTACTATCCCACTACTGGGCATAGGCTTCCTCTCTCTGTTTTTGAAGAGAAGGGTTGGAGATAAGACCTACCATGCTGCTCCAACGCGGTTATTGGTAGGTTACAGATATATCTAGAATTCTCTAGGGATATGCAGGTTTCCTTACGATGTTTTCCTTCACCGAAAAGCGTGTGATAAATTGCAAGTATTACTGGAATAGTTTTAATTAAGAATTAAGAAAAACTTTAAGAGACCAAGACTAACAATGGAGTTTCATCTGTTGAAATAGAATAGAAGTATTCACTTTCATCGCTCTGCTAAGCTTAAAAGTTTTTTACCAATGAAATCCTTACTATTTATTAAGACACAGCATCACAATATCTTACGACAAACGTGGAGTGGTTTTACTGAAGGTACGTCACTGAGGGGCACAAGCAAACTTAAATAATTGTAGAAATTAACCACTCTTTAACCTTTAATAGATTAACCGGGTGATAATCCGGACCCTAAGAAGAGTCCTAAATGACCCTGATCATCTAACAACGATACCAAAACAATAACTTGATAAACAAACGAAATGTACGTGAGATACACCGTTTAAGCTGACTAAGACGAGTTTCGAGTATTGTGACGTCGGTCGGCTAAAAGGCTTCTCGCTACAATCCCGCCAGCGTGATGACTAATCACAGTCATACAACTAGCCTTTCAAAAAAGAATTCTCATGTACCCCGACGCTGGTAGAGTTTCTGCGCTCTACTCTCCGCATTACGCAACTTCGATGATGATTCTGCACTCGACTTACCCACCCAGTGACGCTGTAAAAGCCGTTAAGTCTAACAGCATACAGTCAATTCAAAAAAAAAGTAAGTTATAGTATGGTCTCATAGGGATACCATTAGGATCCCCGCTATTATTTCCGCGCCACTTAAATCACCTACTTCACTCAGTAAAAACTTCAACAGCGCAATCTTATTATTTGCGCCCGAATTCTAAATTGTTTTAAACTTTAACGAACAATAAATTACCTAAAAACGTCATCACTTATATTATTAACACACTGATACAAGATTCTCTTCCAGTTTTTACTAAAAGGAACGTTTTAAAAGAGCTTGAGGCAAATTACTTGATTTAAGCAAATTTACCGTTTCAATTAGCGACTAAGCATTTAAAATTATATTTTACCTCAGATCTTTTATTTTATTTGGCGAAATACGAATATTTCTGTACGTATTCATTAAGTAAGATCAACAAAACTTGATTAAACATTCAATACCTTAATCTCTTGATAATAAAATATTTTAGTTGAAGCGGTTTTTTGTCTACAATTTTTTTCATATATTTTATAGATATTAATAATATTTTATACGTTTTAGTCTTTTGAAACGATGATACAAGTTGTATCTTTTTGTAATTATTGTTAGTTAAAGAAATAATAATGAGTAAGTCTCGTCTTTCTTTAATGGGCGCATTTTACAAACATCTCCTTAGAAACTCATTTTGTATTTCATACAGTCTTGTCACATCATACATCCACCTTAACATTCTCATTTCATTTGCATGCACTCTTGTTTCACCTGTCTTTTTCATTGCCTAACATTCTGTTCTATACAATATGACAGGTCTTATGATCATTTTTGTAAGTAAATTTTTTGCATTGTTTCGTTGTCGTTATATTAATGGGCAGTTATCATTCAAACGATTGGCTTAACAAGGGGAATGCGTAGCGGTTATTGCTCGTAACTTGTTTATTATGCCACGTGCCCCGGATCATACTTTATATTCCATTAATTCTATTCCGATGTATTTTTATGTCTATTCTATCTTTTGTTTCGAACGCAATTAAATTCTTTCGTATTTTGGATTCTTCTGGTTTGAGACACCTCTCTTTAAATTACTTTAAGCCCAGTGTTTCATAATATTGAGCTATACAACACATGCTGTACTAAAAACCATTGCCACATTATACTTACACTACACGTACACTAGGGATTCTATACGGGTAGTGTACTATACACTACCAGTATAATTTCTTCCGTTACCGGAGCATTGTCAAGGCACGGAGTCTATCTCCTAATGATACTTCAGTTACAGTTTCCATCATCGTCAACATCTTCAGCCATTTTTGGTCCAGTCTTCGACGTAAGCCTCTTCTATGTCCCTCCATCTAGTCTTGTGCCCTCAGCATCCAGTCTCAACCTACCCATATCTTGGGAGGATGGCCAAATGATTTGCTGTTACCACGTAATCTGTGGATCACGTGCTACGGTTACAAATAGATAAATGCGTTATCATGCTTTCTTTCTAATAATAATTAGTTTAGGATCCGAAACTTCGTCGCTATAGACCTCTTTAAAGCTTAATGTCTTTAAAGATTGATAGACCTATGCGGAGTAACTCTACGTAATCGAATCAGACATGGGTATATCCGTATTTAAAATAACCGATATAATTCGTCGTGGAAATTGGCGGGAAGATAGTGCGAAGATTTACAGGGCATTGGAGTTCTAATATGTTTGATTAGTGACCATGCATTTGGATGTGACCTCAAGATTGCAGGCCTTTGAAATTACTTGGAATGACCTCTACCCAGAGTGGACCTCGCAAGAAATAAAAGAATCAGTTTGGGTCACAAAATCTCCTTTTTGATGTCACTGTATTTCGCACAACAATAAAATTACAGGCATCAATGATGATCCAAAAACCACACCCAAAGTATACGTATCGTTTTCCGCTGTACATGTCAACAGCATTCAAAGCACGTAAGCTTTCACGGTAGCGATATGGCGTTATGAACCATAAAATCTTCTATAACAATAGCAACGTACGACTTAAAATATATTTTAGTTTCTATAAAAGCCCCATCGAAATGTGTTTTTAATTGATAGTGAAACGACACAATCCTGGTTGTAATAGTGTCGAAGTAACAACTTGGTAACGTTACAATGATCTAAGGTCTGCCAAAAGTTGTAACATTTTATGAAACATAGATTTGTTATACTAGAGTAGAGAAGTCATAGGTAGCAACAAACAAACATCCATACTCACAAACTTTCACATTTAATATATAAGTAAGATTGCTGCTCCTCTCCCATTCATCTTAGAGTGATGTTATATAGCCTATGACCTTCCTCGGTAAATGGACTATCTTACACTCAAAGAAATTTTTGAAATCGTTCCAGTAGTTTCTGAGATTTTGTTCAAACAAACAAACAACCAAACTTTTCAGCTTTATATATTAGTATAGATAATGAAACTTTATACTTAAGATCAAAACGTTTAGATTAAAAACCCCAACTTTGTAGAAGACTGCAAGATTAATTATATAATTATAATGTTTAAGAGATTGACCGTTGTTTAAGATTAAGATTAGCGCGTTCAAACAAACTCTTCAGCTTTACATATCAGTGTATATATTTTTTCTTCTACAAAATAATTTCAACAAGCAAAGGTAGTCAAGCCACGTGCCTCTCGGATTGCAAGCTTAAGCAAATTACTCGTCCTTATTAACTAACTTTGAACGTGAGTTTTAGCTGAATCTGTTTTGTTAACATCCACTTCTGTTTACGAAAATACTTCTGACTTATCCTTTTTTTAGTTTATTCTCACCGGAAATGAAACTAGTATTACTAAATATACATAAACAATACAATACAATACAAATCCATGTAATGGTATAAGTAAAGTTTTCAATATTTAAATGAGTTAATGTTGAATATATATTTTAGGAATCTTATAAACGGCTCCAACGATTTTCATGAAATTCAGCATGTATATTTTGAGAGAGAAAACTTGATCTAGTTGCTATTCAGCTATTCATATTCGATATATAAACTGAATAGCTACTAGCTATTCAGTTTAAAAAAAATGTTGTATCCCTGTTTTCAGGCACTGAAAGAAATTGCTAAAATGTTGAATGGATAGTCAATGAAATTTAAACTGTCAGACGTAATTCTATGTATGTATTGTTTTATAACATCACGTTTGGATGCTGATTATGTATAATTAATTTATCTGACTTGTAATTTGTACAAATCTTCATGTAAATGTAGGTTAATCGACTGTCTAACCTGCTTTATACTGTTGCTGTTTTCATTAGTTATATTTATATTATATTATAAAAGTAATTGTTTTTCGAAACTTACAAGTTCTGTGTGAGGTGTTATTAGCCTTAAGGAACATTGTTTTCTTCTTGACTGGTGTATTCTTAGAAATAAGAAATGCATACATGCATGTTTATGTTGTTAAATAAATTAAAAAAAAAAAGACGTAATTCTGTGATAGCCTAATGGTTAACGGACGGACGAAAAAGTTCAAAACCCGGGTTCGAGTCCCACAACTCATCGGCTCTCTTTTTTCTTTTTTAATTATATTTTTTACATCTTTAGAAAAATTACTGAGCAAGGTTCGGTCACCCAGGAGCTTTGGTTTCGTGCCTTATGCAGGATTCGTATATAATAAAATATAATTCATACATTTATACATTCATTTAATTATTCAACCTTAGCTATATTTATTTAGGCTGCATAATTTAGTTTGATCAGAAAAAACATAAGACTTATCTCAAAAAGAGCGCGAAAAAGTTCGGACACGACTTTGTTAATATCAAAAAATAACAGAAAGTCCCAAGTGACTTGTAAGAAAACGAGCCCTACTTTGGAACTTGCCGAATAAGTTTCATCAACTTATCGCAAAGTCAATGAATGTCTTTTCATACACCGACAGAATAATTTTACAATAATAATGTTACTTATTAAGTATTCACTGACTATAGAATAATAAAGTTGGTTTTTCCATCTGTTTGTCGGCTAATTTTACTACACTGATAACGCTCTTGTAATAAAATCATTCAAAATATAGGCTTACTAGTAATCGTGGAAAGATTAAAACCGTAATATAGTCTTTTGATAACCATAAAAATGAATACAGTGAGTTAACCTTAAAAGCTAGATATATGCTGTCGCGGAATTTTTTTTAAACTTTTAGAGGAGAAAAATTTTGTAATACATAATTTTTACCGTTTACTCAGCGCACGCAAGGAAAGCTTTAAATTTTGTCGTTTTCGTGCTTTTTTTATTGCTGCTCTCTCCTTTTCATCTTAGCTTGATGCCTATACCCTTTCTCGATAAATGGACTATCTTACATTGAAAGAATTTTTCAAATCGGTCCAGTAGTTCCTGAGATTGGCACGTTCAAACAATCAAACAAACAAATTCTTCAGCTTTATATATTAGTATAGATTAAAATCGTTCTATATGACGCAGTCGATTCGGTCGATCAAATATTGTACAAGTTAAATTTACATACTAGTTACGCACCCACACACACACACACGAAATCTTGAACACACACATACACATATTCTATACTTTTCTTTGGAAAAGGCACTGCAATTCTAATCGTGTGCAATATTGGATAAAAAAAAAAAAATAATCTTACGCGTTATGCAATTCTTTTAAATTTTCAATTCATATAATTTTTTTCTTACGTATAACAAAGGAACTTAAACTCAAAAATGGTCATCTGTTTCTCAAAGTCAAAAATGGTCTCAAAACTATATGTCAATATATTGCGACAAACCTTGAAGACATAATGGCTTATTTACTTTGACAAGAAAACTAAAACAATTTCTTACAAACTTTAAAATAATTATACTAATGTACGCTTAAGAAACTATCATTATTATTTATATGGAAAGAAGTAAAGTAACGGACTGCTGGGCATAGGCTTCCTCGCCCCTCTTTTGGGAAGGGTAAGATGTCAGACCCACCACGCGGTTTCAATGCAGACTAGTAGATTACACGTACCCCCAGAATTTTGAAGAGATATGCAGGTTTTCTGATATTTAATTCTCCGGCCCTTATCCTTCTTTAAGTGAGGTCGGTACAACATATTATAAATATGTCCCAAATAATTTGGCTACGTATTTTACAACCGGCTGCCTGCCTGACGTCAACTGACCTTTGTCGCTTTTTGTAACACCTCGGTTAGAAATAAAGGTAGTCTAATCTACTTAGCCGGATACCACACGGCGGGTCAACTTCCATTAGTCGCTTCTTCCGACGCCTCGGTAAAAAATGAGGGAGGTGTATTCTACTCAGCCGGATACCACACAGAGGGTCAAAATACCTTAGTCACCTTTTGCGACACCTAGATAAGAAATGAGGGTGGTCTATCACAGTCTGATACCACGCGGCATATTCAGGTTTTCTCACAATATTTTCATTTATTTATTTATTCTCTTTATTTTTAACACCACTTAATTTCTAATATAAAAAAAGTAGAAAGAAACAAATACAATCCTAATAAAAACCAATAATATTACAAAAATTAATTACTGAAGAGTGTAATAATATTAAATATCAATTAGACATATATTTTAACAAAAAAGCTCCCTACGGATTTCAAACCTGTAACTTCCTCGAAAGAGTCGCACAATTTCACCGTTGGGTTATACTCGTAATTCAACATTTAATGTGTATTATTTACACAATACACATTAAATGTAAACATATTTGTTGTAAATGCGATGCGCATGCAAATTGGATGCGATTCGCAATCTGAGCTCGCTAAGGTGAAAAATCTCATTGGGACGTGCGTCGACTGCGGCCGGCGGAGTGCGGGGCCACGGGCCGAGCGGCCGGACATGTAAAAACGACCGTTTAAAGGATTCTAATATTATACAAAACTTAATATATAAAACTTTGTTTCATATTTTTTTTTAAATTTAAATATGAAACAAATCATCATCATTCTCCTGCCCTTGTACCACTCTAAGTGGGGTCGGCACAACATATTGTTACATGATTTATCTACGTATGTAACGACCGGCCGCCTGCCTGACGTGAACTTATCCTAGTCGTATTTTACACCTTGCTTATTGATTATTATGTAATGTAAATATGGTGACTTAATAATACAGAAAATGCCACATGGGCTAACTTCCAAAATAACTAAAAATTAACAAATCTGAATCTATACGAGTATTTCTCAAATAACAATCCCTGTTTTATAAATAATAGTTTTCATGGCCACAACCTAAGGAATATTATAAATACGAAAACGTTCAATAAAATAAATTTATTGCAAGTTCTTTAAAGCGCTTATAAAATTATAATAACACGTAACTATTGTAATAAAAATCGGAAACAAAACTAACAAATAGTTTATAGAAAATTGGACTAATTTAAGAAACAAAAAAAACAAATTTATTTTGCCAACGAAATTCAAAGATGTTAGGCGTAATTTACAAATGTTTTAAATATCGAAAGATGAAACTTAAGGTTTTTAAGTTTAAAGCTTAAAAATGTATGATCTGTTTTCTCGCCTCAATCGTCTGTCAATATGTCCAGCTAAATATAGGCCATCATTCTCCTTTAAGATACCTGAGACCGAACAATCTGTTGAATTGACTGGCCTGTTGGCGTAGTGGGTAGTGACCCTGCCTTAAGCTCTGCGGGTCGCGGGTTCGATTCCCGCCGAGGACCAACATTTTCTATAAATGAATTTTTTGGTCTTTGAGCCTGGGTGTATATTTGTATTTAAGTATGTATCTAAAAAATATATAAGTATATATTCACCAGTTGTCTGTCACCCATAACACAAGTATTAAGTTACTTATTTTGGGGCAGACGACCGTGTGTGTAAGTGTCCCATATATTTATTATATTATTATATTATCTGCTCATTTACTGATGGCCGGGTAACTCATACCTCAGTAGATCTTTATTATCAAGGATCATACAACATCACGATTTCCTTCACTGCCATCGCCATGATGAATTATAAATAAACATTTTGTAATTACTAGTGATTTCTTCAAAATAATGTGTTATGAAATAAAATTCATATAATGTTAATTATACAGATCACTGTCTAAAACAGACAGTATACAATACATGCATATTAACTAGCAGGATAAAATACAAGCCAACGCTAGTGCCACCCCTTGTATTTAATCATACACATAACTGAACATTATCGTGTGAAAACAAAACCATAAGACACTTCAAAATATGTGTGTGCGCACTAAAATAAAACTAAATAATTTCTAATATAAAAAGATTAAAAAAAATTGTACACAAACACTACACAAATTAAGACAATCTTGTCGATCGTTTCGACCCTTCAAAATGGCATCATCAGGCGATATACTTTACGCAAAAGATCGCAAACGGCTTGGTATAAATAAAATCCTTTTCTCCATCTAACATGAATCTAATAAATAGATTTGCTCTATCAAAAACGCTGAGTACAGTTCGACCAATCTATCACTGTCATTATAAACTACAAACTGGAAAATCACCCGCAAAATATTAGGCGATACGCATGCGTAATTTTGTAAATATCATCATGAGATCAAGTGGGAACACTACTCCCACGCTAAGGAACACCTAATGGTGTAGAATATATATTAATCCAGGACAAAATGATTGATAAATGACTCAGGCACACAATTTTTTGGAACCGATTAGAAGTAAATGTAAAGTAACGAAATGCAATTATCCCACAGGCAAAGGTCTACTTACTATATTTAGAGTGAAGGTTGGAAGTTAAGATCCCACTACGTAGCTACAAAGTGACATAAAATCATCTCTCAGTGTTTGGAGCTAAACATATTCCAGTAATATGCCAGTGCAGATATATGCATGTTTTCTCACGATGTTTTGAAAAACACGTGACGAAGTTATATGAATTTGTTGGTCTTTGAGTCTGGGTGTATATTTGTATTTAAGTATGTATTAAAAAAATATAAAAGTATATTTTCACCAGTTGTCTGTCTACCATAACACAAGTATTAAGTTACTTACTTTGGGCACAGCCGACCGTGTGTGTAAGTGTCCCATATATTTATTTATTATTATTTAAAAAAATAACTTAATTTAGAAAGCTTAGTTTTAAATTAACATTGAATTACTCAATTTTCAGGTGTAATATGACAGGTTTCACCACACGAATAAGGTTGTTATTATGGGAAAGGTAAAAGGAAATGCTCACTCGACACAGTTGTCATGGGAAAAGTATAAGGTCAAAGTTTAGGATGTGAAAGAACAACAACCTAACACACTGACATTTATATAACAATTTTGTTAGAAAACAAGGTTTGATAGTTAGTCTGGTAGAGCAACGTATCTATGGTCGACGCGGCCATGTTCAATTCCAGAGATATAGTAAGCAAACCATGTCTACGTAGAATTGCCTAGAATTGTGCTTCTGTTTTAAAAGTGACGTTATGGTAAAATCGTACTTCCTTCTTAATACTAGCCATTGATTTTTGTAATTACAACTTAGAAAATTATAACCATATTGTTTCTCTTACCCATAGCAGAACTTTGCAAAGGCGGAAATGTGCCTTTATATTGAATTTGTATGGATTTATTATTTTTCCATCACTTTAAATCGTTCTAAATTCAACAGCAAATACATATTTATTCGTAGCTAAAAATGAAATAATTATATTCTATTTAATACATTATTAATTTACCCAAAGTACATGTATATAATTATCTTCAGATGTACATCCTCCCAGTATCTCGTTATATGTAAGGCCGTAACGAGCTTGTAATGCTACTTGTCATGGAAATATTATGTTTTTCACGTAATTTAGGCTCAGGTTTATCTCGGCCCAAAGGAATTCGCCAGTCATCTTATTTTCATTATCATAACGCCTTGATATTTTGGAGATGATATTATATATTCTCCTCCTTTCCCGATGCCCGCTGCCAAATATTGTCGAAATAAATTATTCTTACTGTCGTACTTTGTATAAGAATTAAGGATGAAAGTTCTGAGTTCGCAGCGGAATACACAAAAAACGTAAAAATTCAGGGCAATATTACCATCACCATGACTACTCGATTTCTTTAGAAATTTGGTGGTATTTTGAGAAAATCAATCAAACTAATAAATTATTACTTTTCTATAATCCGCTTTTAATCTGTTGTTCTTATTAGAAAACGCAATATACTTGTAAGTTAGCTATTTTTTTATTCTTTTTTCTACAATTTGACGATTGTGACAAACTACTAAAAAGATATATGTATATGTATTTTATTTATTCACAGATGAAAAGATTGATTTAAAAAATAATATATACTTATATTATCAATGTGACGGTCAATTTATCTGTTTCGCTTTCTGCTATACCGCTGGACTAATCTGGATGAAATTTGGTAGGATTGAAGTTTTTAAGCTGGAGTAAAACATATAATAAAAACATTATCTTGAAAACAGTAAAAACATAGTATATAATTTAGGGCATTAAAACATTAAACTTGATGCGAAATTATTCGCGGATATAGCTTAATCGTAAATAAATAATGCATGGATTTAACCATTCTCCAATCTCGCAAGAGATTTCAATGACCAAAATGATAGAAATAGTATTGAGACTAATGAGGATTACATTAATGATAAAAATGCGTGAGTACTCTTTGACCCCGTACAAGATAGTTATGATAAAACGTAACTAATTATAAGAATTATTTTTTAAAAGAGTAATCTTCTGTCTGTCTGTTAACTGTTCTGTAAGTCTGTCAACCTACCAATCCGCATTGGAGCAGCGTGGTAGGTCTAAGCTCCAAACCTTCTCTCCAAAAACGGAGAGAAGAGGCCTATTCTCAGCAGTGGGATAGTAACAGGCCGCTACTTATACTTATAATCTTCTGTCCGTTTTGGGTCGTTCGTCAAATTTCTTGCTGGCCATTCTCGGTAAGAGCAATTTCCCGAACCAGCAGCAGAGTTGACGATGATATAGTACTTGTTTATAAATTTCTTTGAGTGGAGAATGTGTTTTTATTTTAAATGGAGAAATTAAAAGGGGTACTGTAGATTCCCTGGATATTATATAAACGCAAGAGCTACTCCTAAAGACCTTTAGAGCTCATTTATAATTAACTTTTCATTTTGTTCTCGTTGGATAAGAAAAGAAATTATACAATTTGTATTATATATTCATTGCCTGACCGAAATAATTGTTTATCTTACATTAATTTGGGAGTTCAATTTGACTCATTATTATGAGCCCTCGAAAAATTTACCTTTTAAATTATTAACTATGTACTGATGACGAAAGTTTTTCCTAATTCTCTTGGTCTCATTGTACTGAGGACACAATTGAGCTTAATGCGAAGATTTTCAAGAAATTTGTAGCTGTATATTAAAAATATTATCCTTATCTCTGCATGCTGTTTTGGACAAATAGTTACATCCTAGCGACCATTGTGGGAGAGAGTGAAAGGTTTTGGATATTCCAACCAGTCAAGATCCTAGCCAAGAACCAGCAAAACCCTACACGGGTTTCTCGAAGCTTCTTGTAGCGTCCTTGGGGAGCGACTGATGTAGTAGTAGGTGTAAATAAAGCAATAAAAGAACACATTCCCTACGTCAGCCACTTTCACACCAGATAGCGTTTGGTGGTCACGTGAGCAGTATATATAGCATAAATATCACGTCGTAAAGTTTTTTTAACAGTGTTTTTTAGTATTGGAGTCTATAATAAAATCCTACAATCGATTTTAGCCTTTACGCCAATTTAAATTAACTAACAAAAGAACGCTCATACAGAAAACGTTATTACCGTCGAAGATGAATTGAATGACGAAAATGTGTGGATTTAATTTAAACTGCAACTCGCAAACGATACCAATTATGAAAAATAACTACTTATACAATGATATTTTAAGAATAGCAACCGCGGAGTTTGTTGTTGGCTCTTCGCGCCAAGTTTTTTTCCGACCCAAAAGTAGAGTCAACCATTTATATAGAAGCAGGCGTTACTTTGCGGAATTCCAAAGTACAGAAGTTACAATTCAATTATTTTGCTGTAATCCGCGTTTGTTGCAAAATAATTTTATTGAACTTCTGTACTATGGAATGCCGCAAAGTAACGACTGCTTCTATAAATCAGTTAGCATAATTGGTGAAGTGAATTTTTTTGAACAAAATTTTGATTTGAATAGGATTCCGGAAAAGGCGAACGGAACTGTCGACGTCGTTTTCCACCCAACGAACCGGTAACGGCTATAAAGTCTAATTAAAACCTCTGCCAAAAATAGAAACCGATTTTTCCGATTCGGCACGAGGAAACAGTAAAACGGAAATCCTATTTTAAAACTCCAAATTAGGATTTCGCGGTCTCCAAACGATCAAAAAAATATTTAACATTATTAAACGCAAAAATAACAATATTGATTTTTTTATTATCACTACATATTATAAAACAAAGTCCCTATATCCCTATGTACGCATAAAACTTTAAAACTACGCAACAGATTTTGATGCGGTTTTTTTTAATAGATAGAGTGATTCCAAAGGAAGGTTTGTACGTATAATAACATTCAATACGGAGTAGAGAAATACTGTAATTTTTGAGGTTTCTGTAAATAATTACATTTTTTCTGCTTACATTGCAAACGCAGGCTAAACCCTACGAGATTTATCAAAATAATGTACTAAGTATTTGTACACCTTTCCTAGGTCTAGAGATAAGTCCGCGATGGTATATGTCTATCTCTTATGGATAACCCACTATAGCATTTTTTGTCATTTACTTTTTACGAAAAATAATGCCATATTTTTGAAGCAATTTTTATACAATACAGCATTAATCCTTATCCAATTAAGTACCTTAAATAAATAGTTGATTTAATATAGATCAATATGGAAGTTTACAGTATGTAATTTAAGTGAACATTTTTGGAGATATTACAGATTTAAAATGCCGTGAGGACGCCACGCTTCGCCCTATACACTTCGACTTTAGCAGCTATGTCCCTCTTTCAAGAGTTTGTTTAAAGACATTCTGTAATTAATTGTAAAAATAAAATACATAGGGAAAATGTATAAGTAAATAAGTAAAAATGTACTATATGAATTTAGATATTCCAAAGATAACAGAAAATCTTCTTGGTATAGGGAAAGGAGATTGTTTTTCTCCAAATTTAACGCTTGCGGGCCACGGGCAGTAATGAATGAATCAAAACTACCGGATCGATTTTATTAATTTTTTTTACACCGAGTGACATGGGATATATATTTTATACCCGTGCGAAGCAGGGGCAGGCCGCTAGTTTGAGATAAAAGCAAATATATGTGATTCTAAAAGAAAAAAAGTAAAAATAGTGGCCTTTTACTATCCTACTGCCAGGCATAGGCCTCCTCTCTCCTTATTTGGACAGAAGGCTTAGAGCTTAGATAAACCACACCGCTCCAATGTGAATCGATAAGTCACACATATGCCAGGAATTGGAAAGCATGTAATAAATTGCGAATGTCAATTAAACATATCAGGTTTTGCACAAAACATTGGTTCATGCCTGGGGTTTCAACCTGTGAGACAGGCTCATAAGCTTACAGAAAACTCGTTAGTACCTGCCCTGTTTGAACCTATAATAGGCACATGGTTTAATCGCTCGGCTATCACCGTGTTATGCTTAATGTGGAGTATAAGATCCACTACTTAAAATCCAGATACTTGGTCAAAATTAGCACAAACGCAAATCACAAAAAAAACATATACACAAATTCCATGAAGATAAATCCATTCCCCTTGCCTAATGATCCTTTAAATGTTAACACACGTGGCTCGGTTCGCATTAGAAATACCTAAATGTTAATTCGTAATGCGAGGGTCGAAGAGAAATGCTACAACCCTATAAATATGCTTGTCGATGTTTAAATGTATTCATTTTATATTCAAAGGTCTTTGTTTAATGTAATCTGTAAATTTACTGTCTAAAATATTTGATAGTAAATTTCATATACTTTATGGTCACCCATCGTGTGGTATGCGGCTGAGTAGAATAGAACACTCTCATTTCTTACTGAGGCGAGTAAGGTAAGTTGACGTCAGGCAAGCGGCTGGTCGTAAAATATCTAGCCAAATCCTGTGATAACATTTTTATAAAATGTGCCGACTATGTCGTAAAATAGGAGTAAGGTAAGTTGACGTTAAGCAGGCGGTCGGTCGTAAAATACGTCAAAATAGTGTGACGACATGTTTATAACAAATTGTGCCGACCACACTTATAGTGGGATAATGGCAGGAGGATGATGTTGTGTCAATCCTACTTAGAGTTGGGTAAAGACTGGATAATTATGATATACTTTAAGGTCACAGAATGAAAGACTACCTTCACTTATAATTTAGTAATGTCACAGTTGTTTGAAGGAATAAACAAATTATCGGTCCAGCGTGTAACTAAATTAAATTCTGAATTCGATTTTTGAATAAACAGTCGCATTAAATAATATTCGGTTTATCTGAAATGTCCTGTGAAATCGCACGATTCGTCCGAACATCCTGGGTGTAATTAAAATCTCAGTGGGCTGGGCTGTGATTTTAATTAACTTTCTTGCTATTCTTGAAATAATAGGAATTTGAAATAAATGTTTTGAATACTATCTTTATCTTTAATATTTAAATGAGTGAATCTTGTATATATATATATATATATATATATATATATTGTATATATATATATATATATATATATATATATATATATATATATATATATATATATATATATATATATATATACAAGATTCAAGATTCTGAATCTCGAAAACGGAAACGGCTTCAACGATTTTCCTGAAATTAAGCATATAGGGGGTATTGGGGGAGAAAAAACGATCTAGCTAGGTTTTATGTAAAAAAAAACGTTTTATCCATGTTAAATTATAGTATTTTTTAATGCCCAAAGCATTAAAAATTATTAAAATTTAAATTGAATTGAATTGTTGTCATAAACTGTCAAGTTAGAGTAGCTTATTCGGGGAACGGGCGGTCTCCAAAAATGTAATACCTACGATCGATCCCCAACTACACAATTATTATTTTTTTTTAAGTTTCTTTTTTTGTAAACAATTACCGAGCAAGGTTCGGTCAACCCGGTACGTACTTAATATTTTAAAAGCTGAAGTATAGCAAATATTATATGATAAGAAAGCTCAGGGTCACTCAGCGGCGATGGAGCGAGCTATGCCTAGAGGTTGTCTCTGTGTGATCAAATCAGAAATTAAAAGATCCGTACAAGAACCAAAGTCGCCAACGCCAGTTCAGCGTGTCGCGAAGTTGAAGTGGCGATGGGCAATGTACATAGTGTGGAGAACCGATGGGCGTTGGGGTCTTAAGGTGTTGGAATGGCGACCCCGGATCGGAAAACGCAGCGTCGGTGGATACCCTATGAGTTGGACTGACGACCTCAAAACGGTTGCGGGCAGCCGCTAGGTCCAAATGGCACAAGATCGTGTAGTGTGAAGATCGCGTTAAGTAACCTATGTCCAGCGGTAGACGTCCATCGGCTGACGAAGAGGAAGGTAGCACCACAAAAGTTTTTTAATAGATTATAGCAAAATAATTCATGTCCTCATAACTAATACAAATAGATTCTAATTACGGCATCTGGATCTCAAAAACACATTGTTTAGATCAATGTGTTAAACCATATTCTGTAGAATAAGAAAATTATACTATTCGAGAAAAAAAACGCGCAATTACTATCAAAGGAAAAAAAGTAAAATATTACGCCCGCAATTCGCATGTGCCGCATTAATACATCACTCGCATCGCACAATTACTCGATAATTGCTTTAAACGAGGAATACAAAAAGAATCAGACACGCAATGTGCAAATGAAATTTTACAATTACTTTCCAAAACACCTACTTTGTAAAAGCTTTTATTTAACTTGCCGTTTTTTTACTTACTTTTATGTATGTAACTTTTGCTAGTTAAATTTGACCCCCTTCCCGGCGTCCGATTGAGAATTTTTGAAATTTTAATACTGGTCCAGTCCTAATGACGTTGCATGTTTATGATAAGCATAACATGATGCTGCCGCCAGCTTTTATATATTAACAGATTTTATTAGATATGTTTAACTTATTATAATTTTATTGTATTAAGTGTTATAAAGATTATCTGACGTTGAATATATTAAATTAGTTGGATGAACACAATTTCTAGTTATCAATGGGGCATAAATTCCATTGATCGACACACATGAAATAGAATTCGAGCAGTTGTTTTCAACTGTGAAGACTAAATCTCAAAGAGCTAAATATTCCACTGAATCGACATCAAACACATGCATCCTACTGAGGACATTGCAAAAGGAGTGACAGATCATGCAAATTTCTGCAATATTTGACTGGAAACTACTTCAAGTGAACGTTGTTGATACAGAGAGAGAATATTTGAAGCTAAAATAACAACATTTGCTTATTATAAACAAGCTGTGACTGCGGCTTCGCCCGCCGTGTATTTAATTGAAATTTTGAATATAATATCTAGTTATTGTGAGTTAACCATAAGAGATACAAAACAGTCCGAGACACGCTGTCACGGACTGTATTGTAGTATTTCTGTAGATCTACAATTCTCTAGTACATTACTTTAGTGTATCTCTGCAGGTTTATGCGGCGCACGCGACTATAGACCACAGCAGGCGAGTTTATTTACAACAACTCGCGCATAAAACCGTAATGTACTATATATATAACCGAAACCAGTTAATAGATTTAGAGAAAATTGATCACATACACACAGACAGCTTCAGTGGCCTGTTTTTAAAATAAGTGTAAACGCACAGCCTACCCCTTCAGTACTCATTTGACTTTCAAATACAGAAATGTTTTAATAAGTTCTTTTGAATCATCGTGAGTTCCTTTTGGAATGTTACTGTTGTCGTATATTTTATGTATTCCGAGACCTCCCCGTACTATAAATATTCACGCGCCGGCACCGCGACGTCGATTACTCCATTTTGCATTTAATTTCCACTCGCAGACAAAGACTGTTTTAAGGGTGGTGCACTCTATTTATTTGTTAATCAACTCTATTAGTTTTTGTTAGAGTGTAACACAAACAAATAAATAGTGAGGTTGATGGAATTACTCAGGTATTAGTTGAACGTTCGGATTCCTGTGAAAGATCGAACGCGATTTTTTATTCGCGGGCGCTCAAACAAATGCGGAATTGCCCTAAATATAGAAAATAGAATAAATTAATGATATACATTAATTTATTCTATTGCCTACATAAAAAAACAGATAGGTAAATAATTAAATAACGATTAAATTTAAACTGTTTTTTTACCAACTAGTTATAAATCATCATCTTCATGCCCTTACCTCGGTCGGCACAACTTGATAATGTTGTCACATGATTTGCCTACGTATTTAACGACCGGCCGCTTGCCTGACATCTACTTACCTTAGTCGTATTTTATCACACCTCAGTTAGAGAGAGGGTGGTCTATTCTACTTAACCGGATACCACACGGTGACAACTACTCAAAAATCAATATAGACACCTGACTTATGTGATAGACTTGATACTTACAAAAACTTATTCTTTATATAAGGGACTCCCATATTTCTATATATTACCCACGATTTTATGAAACTCAAGTTAAATATTGAGTAGTTTCATGTTCCCGAAGGAAAGAATAGGAATTCCAGAATTATCCTATATAGCCCAGTATATAAGCTTTGGTTATGCCAAATTTCTATATTGCTGTAGTTTATCCTTCAAAATGTAAAGGATAGACAGACACAGTTTATTTTAGGTAGGAACAAAAAACAAACAAAAGAACTAAAAATAAAACCATTTCATAATGTAAAAGGCAGACAGTTCATGATCTAAAAGTCAAGCATCGTATTTACTCGAATATCAACTTTTTTTAAAAATTTAAATAGATTTCTACGATCAAAGCTGACGCAAATAATTGTGTTGGCAACCACTTTAAATTCGACCGAGGGATAAAATTATATTAATAGACCCTTTTCCATTGAAAGCAACTGAATGAAAATTTGGGCTTTCATCATAAGATATTGAAAAATTAATTTAAAATTTAACTTAGGCTTATTTGAAATATAAAAATAACTCAAAGTGATTTTGTTGTAAATAAACTAAGACCAAACAAAAGGATTACATTTGGGAAACATGTCAAGCATTTCAGTTGCAAAATACTAAGCCGCCTACAAAAACGTACACAACTTATACGAATGAGCTTTGAGACTTATTGCACTTTATTTTATATATATAGCAGAGCCGGTGAAGCTTTGTTGTGGTTCAATCTGTTTTCAAATTTTCTTCCCTTAATAAAATACATGTCAATTTTAATTCCGTCATAACTTTCAATATACATATTATAATTTCTCTTATTTATTTACAACTTATGTTGTTTCTGTAAGTCTCTTTATTGCAGATAAAACAAAACTGCAAACAAACGAATATATTATAAATAATTTACAATGACAGACTTATTCTAAAATAGGCATTTCTTCCATCCAATCAAAAGTTTTAGAGGAAGTCATATATATACAGGTGACTTAGCTAATGCGAAAGATAAGTTAGAAACAAGTCAAGATAAAAAAGCTTTTCGCAAAATTTCAATTTTTCAATTTCAAAATTTCAATTTCTAAGTTATTCATATAAATTATATGGTGTAGAAGAAAATCAAACGGTTTAGCATGAGAAGCAGAAGGTAACTAATGTAGTCAAGTTAAACGGAATTAATACTATATCCATCCAAATAGTACGTAACCATTATTTTTTTTGTAGCTACAGTTCAAAGTCGTAATATTTTTTGGTTTAATTATAAATCCCACACTTAGGGCAGGTAAGGGCAGGAGAATGTAGACAAAATTTTGGTATATTTCGAGAATGATTCAAAAATTGGTATCCGGTTGAGAAGAAAGATCACTCTCATTTCTTACCGAGGTGTCGTTAAAGGCGACAAAGGTAAATTGACGTCAGGCATGCGGCCGGTTTTAAACATGAAACAACATGTTTAAAACATTGTGCTGATCCAACTTAGAGTAGGATAAAGGCAGGAGAATGATGATGATGATTCAAAAGTCTTAAAATGTTTGTATAAGTAAAGAAGAATATAATTTTGATTACAAGTTATAATTATTTACAACAATCTCTTCAACAAACATTCTAAATGAAGCAGCCAAAGTCTATGGCCTAACTCTATTCGGAACATGTTCCCTTACAAGTTTCTGAGTGTTGTATACCCAGTTAAGGTTATAAGCTAGACTTAAAGTAATTACTTAGTGCTTCCGAACAAACTACAAACTTGCTACAACACCTATTTAGAACTTCGAGTTTCAATTTGTTGTCATAACTAAATGAAAACGAATACATTATTTATTCGCGGGGGTCCAGGGTTCAAAGTCGAAGAAGGTTATTTATAAAAACATGTACAAAATTAATCCAACTTATCTTTTCTTGTATGTGGCTGTGACAGATACACATACGCTTGATTGAAATCTAACAATTTACGCTTTACGGTGAAAATAAAATATCGCAAAAAAAATCAAAATCTACTATTTCTTGTTTAGCATGTGTCGTAAAAGGCGACTAAGGTAAGTTGACTCGCCGTGTGGTATTCGACTGAGTAGAATAGACAACCCTCTTTCCTACCGAGGTGTCGTAAAAGGCGACTAAGGTAAGTTGACTAAACGTGTTGTATTCGGCTGAGTAGAATAGACAACCCTCTTTCCTACCGAGGTGTCGTAAAAGGCGACTAAGGTAAGTTGACTAAACGTGTTGTATTCGGCTGAGTAGAATAGACAACCCTCTTTCTTACGGAGGTGTCGCAAAAAGCGACTAGGGTAACTTGTCTCGCCGCCTGATGTTCGGCTGAGTAGAATAGACAACCCTCTTTCTTACGGAGGTGTCGCAAAAGGCGACTAGGGTAACTTGTCTCGCCGCCTGATGTTCGGCTGAGTAGAATAGACAACCCTCTTTCTTACGGAGGTGTCGCAAAAGGCGACTAAGGTAACTTGACTCGCAGTCTGATATACGGCTGAGTAGAATAGACAACCCTCTTTCTTACGGAGGTCTCGCAAAAGGCAACTAAGGTAAGTTGACTAAACGTGTTGTATTCGGCTAAGTAGAATAGACAACCCTCTTTCTTACCGAGGTGTCGTAAAAGGCGAGGTAAGTTGACGTCAGGCAGCCGATCGTAAAATACATAGCCAAATCATTTGGTCACATGTGACAGCATTATAGCATGTTGAGCCGACAACATTTAGAGTGGGATAAGAACAGGAAAATGTTGGTTTATAAGCATCAATTATGCCGAATTTCTAATAATGGGCCATCGGATTATCTATCTTCTATACTTATAATAAATCTGTAGAGAGGTCAATTCTGTAACTGGAATATATTTCCAAAATAACTATCAGGGGGTGATTAGGGATCGATACTGATGCCAAAAATGCAATCAGTAAAAACTTTGTCTGTCTGTCTGTCTGTCTGTCTGTCTGTCTGTCTGTCTGTCTGTCTGTATAACCGTTATAGAAACAAAAACTACTCGACGGATTTTAACGAAACTCGGTACAATTATTTTTCATACTCCTGAGCTGGTTATAGTATACTTTTCATCACGCTACAATCAAAAGGAGCAGAGCAGTGAAGGGAAATGTCGGGAAAACGGGAGAAGTTACTCCATTTTTTAAGCTTCCGTCGCGTGTGCAACCTTGATGGTTAAAGCTACACAGAAATCATGTATGACGGAAATGTTCTCCTTAAAATTATATAAAAAATATCCCACGACAGCAAATGTCTATCTTTTATGGTTGACTCGCAATAAGACGTGTAACTCCCGATAGCTTAGCAGTTCGAAGCTTTCTGGTTATATTTGTCTACTCCTACGTTTATATCACTCTCAGTCATCCCTAAATAAAAAAGTGAATAGTATTAACCATTGTATAAAAAAAGAATCATTGAAATCGGTATAGAAACACCAAAGTTATACATGAAATACGCTAATAATAAGCCATCGCGCGTGTATACTGAATCATGCTATAGGGATTATCACTACATAGTATAAAACAAAGTCACATTCTTTGTTTGTCCCTATGTCCCTATGACTGCTTAAATATTTAAAACTACGCAACAGATTTTGATGCGGTTTTTTTAATAGATAGAGTGATTCAAGAGGAATGTATAATAACATTCAATATGGAGTAGAGAAATACTGTAATGTTTCTAATGTGATGTCGTAAATAATTACTTTTTTTTCTTTATAATTAATAATTACTTCGATGTTAGATATAGCAGGAAATCTTCTTGGTATAGGGAGAGGGGAATTGTTTTTCTTCAAATTTAACGCGTGCGGGCCACGGGCAGTAATGAATAAATTAAAACTACTGGATCGATTTTAATAATTTTTTTCACTGAGTGACATAGGCTATATATTTTATACCCGTGCGAAGCAGGGTAGGCCGCTAGTATTATAATATTAGACAGACAGACACCACTTCTCAAAGCATCAAGACCCTTGCCAATTGTGGCATTGCATCGCGGCAGTTTGTATGTATATATCACAATTGTCAGACATCACAGTGTCTCATTAGTCACCGTCTATATTCATAACAGCTTGACCGGACTCAAACCGAATCATTTGCATACGTAAAGCTTAGCTGTCTGAACTATTCAAATAATAATGCCCCTGGTATTATTTGACACCTTACATATTATTTGACTGGCCCGTTGGCGCAGTGGGTAGTGACACTGCCTTCAGCTCCCCGGGTCGCGGGTTCGATTCCCGCCGAGGGCCAACATTTTCTATTAATGAATTTGTTGGTCTTTGAGCCTGGGTGTATATTTGTATTTAAGTAAATATTTTAAAAAATATATAAGTATATATTCACCAGTTGTCTGTCACCCATAACACAAGTATTAAGTTACTTACTTTGGGGACGGACGACCGTGTGTGTAAGTGTCCCATAAAAAAAAACTGGCTTCCACGCCGTGTTGTATCTGGCTGAATAGAATAGTACCACCCTCATTTCTTACCGAGGTGTCGTAAAGGCGACTAAGGTAAGTCGACCCGCCGTGTGGTATCCGGCTGAGTAGAATAGACCACCTTCATGTCTTACCGAGTTTGTTTGAAGCCGCTTATCTCAGGAACTACTGGATCGATTTGTAAATTTTTTTTAGTGTAAGATAGTCCATTTATTGAGGAAGGCTGTAGGCTGTATATAACATCACGCTAAGATGAATAGGAGAGGAGCAGCAATGAAAAATAGTACGAAAACGGCAAAATTTAAAGTTTTCCTTGCAAAAATCATGTACTGAAAAATTGTTCCCCTCTAAAAGTTCTAATCCGCTACAGCATATGTCTAGCTTTTAGGGTCAACCCGATTACACCAATTTTATTGTTATCAAAATTCTACATTACGGTTTTAATCTTTTCACGCGGGCGAGGTCAACCCAAATTAACTACTGATATGGCTGCGTCTTTACGAC
This sequence comes from Morpho helenor, assembly GCA_029227775.1. Lineage (NCBI taxonomy): Eukaryota > Metazoa > Arthropoda > Insecta > Lepidoptera > Nymphalidae > Morpho > Morpho helenor. Next base: position 445,988 of record JARGCU010000017.1, read on the forward strand.
CGGCCGCCTGCCTGACGTCAACTTACCTTAGTCGCCTTTTACGACACTTCGGTAAGAAATGAGGGTGGTACTATTCTATTCAGCCGGATACCACAGGGCGGGCGGATTATAGCAAAATAATTTTATTATTACTTTTGTATTATGGATCCTGGCAAAGTAACGCCTAATTCTATAAATTGCTTAAAAGACACTTATAACAATGTCAAACAAAGTTCGATTTGCATTGATGTCTATGGTGACCACCATGCCAACACTTATTACAAATATTTTTATTTTGTACAAAGGAATTACGATCTTGTGGCGAGAGGTTCAAATACTCAGTCCATTTAGATAAGGAATGATAATGTCCGCATCGAATACAAACCTTATTGAATTTTAGGTGAGACCTTTGAGAATAAGGTATGATTGTTAGTTAACGTCAATAATGGAGTCTCCATTATTGACGTTAGCTACGAATGAGCGACGCTTTTGGACCGCTCGCGCGTTGTCGCTTGTTTTTTAATACCCGCGCTTTCGATAGAATAACCGGCAATATCACCGGCAGATAATGCCCCGTTCAAAGAAATTAATAAGAATAATCATGAAAGGAATATAGTATGGATTTGTTAACGATAATTCAAAACGTTGGGATTTCACGTAGTTGAATATTTAAGATATAACTCCAATGGCAACCGGGAAATAGCATCGCTTCTAGTGCTTTAATAGTTTCGTGATGTGTTCAATAAATTGCGTGAACTCGATAACTTTTCGGAACACGGCGTTATATCTAAGATACGATCTAGATGTTTCGATGCAATCAATCGCTTATTGTCGTGACGAGACACTAAACTTAGTACACATAGATAATACACTATATAGGATATTAGTACATATCATACCTATTCTCCAAATTGTGTAATCGAAAATATTGTAAGAAAAAATATTAATTTTTAAATATTGTAAGAAAAAATATTAATTTTTCAATATTGTAAAAAAAAAATATAAATATTAATATTTTTAATAATAGTGAAAAATCTGTTTCAGTACTGCGATGTAAAAGCAACGGGATACTACTACATTATCTATTCCCGTGAGAGTTGAATGATGAAAATTCAAAAATATTAGAAGAATATTAGAAAACAGACTGAGATACATCAACGTGTGGCCGAGTCTGCTGGTTTAAGTATAGAACCACAAGCGTTATAAATGTTTTTAGGTTATTAAAGTTTTGAATTTTCGTGTCATTTCTCACTCCTCGCTCAAAAGGTTGTTTGATAAAAATCACAAATAATAAGGCTTGATCTGGTTGCGATCGTTTTAGCAAAACGTTACAGTTTTCTTCTTCTTTATGTGATGAAGATTAAAACAAATCTGCTTTTACTTTAAAAAAAATTGTAGAACCGTTGTATTATTTAATGGGGCAAAGGTATATGGAGCAGGTACCAAAGGAACTTCAAATAGTTTCCAATATTTGTCCACCATTACAGGACAGTATTTACGTACCTGAAAGCCGATGGTCGGAGGTTCCTTTAACAGAATTTATTGTATTAAGCAACAGTCCTAACTAAACAAAGACTGTCCACAAGAATAACTGTTTAACATCGATGACCTTTAAGACTATAAAGGAATAATTTTTTTTACTTGTATTTGGTAAATTAAAAAAATAAGAACTTATTGATTATCTACTATAAAAAAGGGGAAATTTTCCAAATCATTCCATCTTATCACAATTATCTATCTATACCTAATTTTAATATATCCTTAATGTCACTTTGTGTATGTTGTTGTTAGTATTTTTATTAGAATATTTATTATTACATCTCTACATTGTGTATCATCCTTCACCACTTTCTTCATACCTACCACTCTAAGTGGGGTCGGCACAACTTTTTATAAACATTTCACATGATTTGGCTAAGTATGTTACGACCGGCCGCCTACCTAACGTCAACTTACCTTTGTCTTATTTTACGAAAGCACGGTAAGCAATAAGGGTGATCTATTCTTTAAGCCGTGTCTATATTGTTGGCCTTATTTAAATAAATAAATAATTTTCAGAAGTAGGCAATACTTTTCGAAATTCCATAGTAAAAAGTTGTGATAGAATTACATAGATAAATAAATGTTCGTGATTTGGTGAATAGCTCAATGGAGACATGCACAAGCCCTAAGGAAAACAATAATTTTTACAACAATAATATTATTTTGCTATAAAATCTATGTAAATGCTAAATGTAGAGTGTACTAAACGTGTTTATACATAATACGGAACACGTAAAATTCATACAGAATACGTAAAAACTTCTGATATTATACTTAAATGTTACAAATTCAAGAAGGCTTAGAAATATTGATATGTACGACCAGGTTAAAGGAGAAGATCTAGTAATTTCCGAGATTCTTCCTAATTACCTTACCCTAACGTATTCAAGCTTTGCCAAATAAACTAAGTATCTACTTTTTATAGGACGCTTTTTTTCTGGATCATCAAGGAGGAAATGGTGCAAGTCAAAAACCATTAAACTGACATGTAACAGTTGGCAATCAAAAATTAATCCGAAAGCAATCGCTGCCAAGTTATTTTTAGTATCTTTAAGGCTGCCCACTCACTATTACATTAGTTTAAAAACTTAGATTGTATCAAATTTCAAGCGGATTATCCGTGAAAGCGTAACATACAGACAGACATTTATCTTGAATTAAATGATGTAATTTATTTTAATTTATTGTAGATTTTTACTTTCTTCAATTTGTTGAATTAAAATTAATTATTTTTGCTATTTTTATTATTTTAATATTTAGTATAAGCTGTACATGCCATAAAATTGTGTGAACCTCACGCCCGTGTACCAAGTGAATGTATTAAATAATCTATACTAATATATAAAGCTGAAGAGTTTGTTTATTTGAACGTGCTAATCTAAGGAACTACTGGACCGATTTAAAAAATTCTCTGAGTGTAAGATAGTCCATTTATTGAGGAAGGATATAGGCTTTATAACATCACGCTAAGATGAATAGGAGAGAAGCAGCAATAAAAAATATTACGAAACAGGCAAAATTTAAAGCTTTCCTTGCATGCACTAAGTAAACGGTGAAAGGTATTCAAATATTATGTATTACAAAATTATTCTTCTCTAAAAGTTCTAAATAAAAGTCCGCGACAGCACATGTCTAGCTTTTAAGGTTAACCCACTTTAAACATTTTTATGGTTATAAAAATAGTGTATTACGATTTTAATTGTTGTGTTGTTGTAGTTTGTTTGCAAGTTTATTTGAATAAATAATATTTTGAATTTGACTCTTTCCACACGGGTGGAGCCGCTGGCATATGCTAGTAGTAAGAAAGTAACACCATTGTTTCTAAACCTGTACTAATGATGAGATGAGAACGCGAGGGAAATCTAAATGGTCTGACCATCGATAAATTGGATGCTGTAATTAATTGTAGTGTACGGGCGGCCTAATGCTAACGTTAAGATCAGCAAAAAGCTTTGAGGTTAAGTTTATCGAATGAAATTGATGACCCGCTTGAAGTTCGCTAACGTCTTTTCCTTGTTCATTAATATACAAGGTTTTTTATCTTCATTTAGATAAGATAAGATACCGTAAAACACTACAACTTTGCCCGATTTTTTAGTAAAATGTAATGAATTTAAAAAATTTTCTATAAGTACTTATGGATATTTTTTATTTTCTAACAACTATATAAACATGTGCATACAGTAACTGTATAAATTGTATAAAAAAATTATATTTAATCTGAAATATTTTTGATTTCGATAGCGGGCAAAATAATCAGGAGTTTTGGCCAACATTGCCCATGTCGTTTTTAGCACTAAAATAACTTCTAAAAATAAATAATAAATATCATAACTAGAACTTAAAGCAGTTTTAGTTTTACTTATTGGCAAAGATGGCATGTCATACGGTAAATGTTTAAAAATATAACTAGTTGTCGAAATAATATTTTTATGCGGTGTTAATTAGTAGGTAGTATTAAAGAATGTTCTTGAGCGCTTTCTCTTATTTGAAACGAAATAAATTAATAAAAATGAGTCAGAAGGATCTTGGAGTAAAGAAGTAGATCCTTATGTGTTGCAGTAAATAGGTGCGAGCGTCTTATATGTGAGGTACCCTAGTTATGTCAAATTTCATCAATATCGGTCGCGCGGACAGACAGGCAATAAGACTTTCGCATTTGGAATATTAGTATGGATTTTCAAATATATGAATTTTCTTTTCTTAATCTAAACTAACCTAACAAAAGGACCATAGATAGTACATGTTTTTTTTAAAGGTTTTTCATAGTAAACTCATTGGTAAATAATAAGATTAAGATTTGATCAAGATAATAGATACCTACGTCTATTAATACTTAAAAGTGGTTACGTACAGCAGATTAAATCCTAATCAACTTAAATTTACTTCTTTATCAATCTTACTTAAGCATTTCATGCTTAATATTATATAGCATATACGTAAATAAAAAAAATAAGTTTTTATTGTGTTTGTTTTTGTATAAAATAGGTATATAATTAGAAATCTTTTAAGTTGTTAAGTTTAAGAAAACACTCCTTTCATTGAACAATGTTGCAGAGAGCGGCAATATTGTTCTATAATAGATTGAAAGCTTTTGTCGGAACGTAAAAATATAAGTGGTAAATTTCCAAAAAAAAAACACTTATATTTATTTTTCAGGCTACTGATGTAGTTAAAACATTACATGTAATTTGTAAATAATGATACATTTTGAAGCGACATCTAGCTTAAGATTTAGACACTTAAACATTAAAATCTCGGTTCTCTTGTGAACTGATCATTTCAATATACTCTAACGAACTTTAGTCACTCTAACAGATGTCACTAATCGTATTAAGTTCTCAAGAATGACATCAAGCATCCAACATTTATTTTATTTTGAAATTTACAAAGAACATTTAATTAATCGTATTGTTTGTGACTTTGTACAAAATAAAATAATATGATGTCAAGAAATGAAATCTTAAAAATTAAAATTTGTCTATGGTATTTGAGAAGGACAGAAAAATAGTGAAAGTATCTATGGTCATATATTTGTGTCGAATAGAAATACGTCGAGAGATACGCCGGCGAATAATTTATTTCAATTATCATGAGTAAGCTCGCTGGACTTGCTGCGTTCTATCGCTTTATGTAGAGATATCTTTGAACTCTATATTTAAAGGAATTCAATCTTTCTCTTCTGTGTCGTGTAACAAATAATGGTTTGGGATGAAACGTTGGTGACACCTAGTCTTGCAACCTTGGTTATGGTTACAAGAAAAAGTGTATTTTGAAAATATTTCCCACTGTTTTCTTCGCGAAAACACCTGTGAAGTATTATTTGACTGTGTGGTATACGTTTATTTCTGTGGTGTTGATCAAATTCAGTGATATGTCGGGTGGTAGAAGTATCGACAAGGAGCGCAAGTCTCCTAGAGAAAGTGGGGAGGATTCCGAAGATGAAAGCGAGATTCTAGAAGAAAGTCCCTGTGGACGGTGGCTAAAACGTCGCGAAGAGGTAAGTGTTTACTGTTTCGATAAAATGTTTTGAATGTTTTGGTACTTAGACAGAACAAAGATCCCATCAGCTGATTAACAAGGTTAGCTGATGTGTTTAAAAATTAAGACGCAGTTTTGTATTTATTTCTCACTTCACATGTTCAATGGAATTTCCTTTGTGGAAAATTTCAATAGTAAATAAGGAATAGAAATTAAGAATTAATATTTTGATATATTATCTAATGGTTTGCTGTGTTTGTGTTTATAAACAATATAACAAAATATTCTTTTCGTTTTGATGGATTTAAACTTGATACATTTGCTGCAGAAATGTGGTTATGAAACTAATAAATTCCTAAATATTTATTATGATGTCAATGACCTAATTTTCATTTTATTTTCCTCATATATAAAGAGATGAATACCATAATTTTTACATTCTCTAAATTCTGTTATTACAACATACCTTACATTTTATTAATAGTATATTTGTTCATAAAGTATTAGATAATTCTAGAAGACAACTGAGAATTAGACAGTCAATGTTTACACTGCGGCTTGCTAGTTTTTATGAAATGCAACATTTCTTTCAAGTTAAATTAAAATTTATAAATTTTTTATTTTTATTATATGAGTGTAGTCAAAATCAAAAACAGGGCTAACAGTAAATAAAGCAGACAGACAACTGATGTGTTTATCATGCAATTAGTTCCATCAATGATGAGTTATTTATTTTCATTGAACAAAATATAGTGCGAGGATGACGTCTTTAAGAATTTTGAGACTTTATGAAGCTGTTATGATTAACACACAAATATTTAAGGCATATTAAAAATTGAGCAGTAAATAAGTAAATGTATCTTAATATAATCTATGGTATAAAAATATCTTTTGTCAAACACCTAAGAATTTTGAGATAAATAAAATATTTTTTCTAGTAAAATATTTTATTCAATAACTGTAACTAACTATTATTTTATCTATACTACATTTATCAAAACAATGTTTTTAATTTTATATATGTTGGTATTACTTTCGCATACTTGACTATATTTTTCCTTGAAAATTATATGTTAAATTAACCTGCACACAGATCATATAGTCACAAAATGTAGGTATATAAAATCCATATATAATAAAAAACTATTAATTCCTTTTTTATTTATTAACTAATATATGAAGCTGTAGAGTTTGCTTATATGTTTGATTGTTTGAACACACTTATCTCAGGAACTTGGGAAGGAAAAAATCTTTGGGTGTACGATAGTCCATTTATTGAGGAAGGCTATAGACTATATAACATTACTCTAAGATTAATAGGAGAGGAGCAGCAATAATTTGCCAGTTCAGCTAGTTACTTATATAGAAATGAACTTATACTACATAGAATTTTAAAATTGGAACATACTTTAGGGATAACCAATTTTTGTGTTATGTGCTGCAATACAGTACTTCAATACAGCACTGCTTAAAATGCTGTATTTGAAATAGGTTAAATTAAATATGTAAACTATTAATACTTAACTTAAAGCTACTATTGTAGACATAAGTAAGTAAGTAGCGGCCTGTTATTATTCCACTGCTGGGAATAGGCCTCTTCTATCCGTTTTTGGAGAGAAGGATTGGAGCTAAGACCTACCACACTGCTCCAATGCGGATTGGTAGGTTACACACATCTCTGGAATTCCTTCCTCCGGGTTTCGTCACGATGTTTTCCTTCACCGAAAAGCGTGTGATAATTGTAATTATCAATTAGACACATAAGTTTGAACAGAAAAACTAATTGGTGTCTGCCCGGGTTCGAACCTGTGACCTCCTCGAAAGAGTTGCACAGTGTTACCGCAGGGATACCACAGCTTGTATATATTTTATTGTAGACATACTTTTGTGTAATTTTTTATATGCTTGGCAACTTCATTATGTGTTGTATATCTTTATGTTTGTAAAATAATTTGCTATAAATAAAGTCAGTGACAATATCAAGTTGACTTCTCAAAAAACTACTTTCTTATATTGTGTAAAAGATATTGTCATATCTGATTAACACTTCTTGTTAAAATTACTTTACAACATGATTTGTGTGAAACTAAGGATAAACTTAATTTATATTAACAATTCATCACTAATTTTACAGTGAAGGAAAATATGATGTAACCTGGTTTACCCCAATTATTCCTTGGATATTTGTATCCAATCCCCTTTAGACAAGTATTGTAGGCCTAAGTTATAATCCTTTCCTTTCTCTTTAATTTTACTGAACTTTTATTTTCTAAATAAACTTTGACGGTATACTGTTACACCAAGTTTTATATTAAAATTTGTTAGAAAAATATTATACTTAGTAGTTTTGTTTTAAATGTAGTTAAAGACAATGCAAGGAACAACACAATTCATTGTTATATAGAACTAAAGTAATATTACAACAATTCTGCAATCCAGATTGAGCAACAACATTTGTTTCTTCAGTTCTTGTATAGAGATTTTGTTATAAGAGCGTGAATATGTTAATAGGTTGACTTACATTTTATATGTTTAATTAAATTATAAATTTAAATGTGTTTGTGTAAATTTTCTATAAACTGCCAAACATAACAAACATTTTTATCATTATTTATTTAGTTATGAGGTACAGAAGATCTGCAAGTATTGCACTTTACTTACATAATATTTTTCTTTAATCTGTATTTATCTTTCATAATGTTGAACGAGGTATATGTACAATGTGGAATTATGAATTATGTCCATCTATAATAAGTTGCTATCCGTCTATAATAAGCTGTGATGGCCCAGCGGTGCGACCGTGTGAATCTCTAGAGACGATCACGGGTTCAAACCCGGGCAGACACCAATGAGTTTTTCTCTTAAAAACTTGTGTCTAATTGATAATTGCAATTTATCACACGCTTTTCGGTGAAGGAAAACATCGTGAGGAAACCTGTAGAGAATTCTGGAGGTATGTGTAACCTACCAATCCGCATTGGAGCAGCGTGGTACGTAGGTAGGTAGGTCCAATCCTTCTCTCCAAAAATGGAGAGAAGAGGCCTATTCTCAGCAGTGGGATAGTAACAGGCCGTTACTTACTTATAATAAGTTAATTTTATTACCATTTATTTACCACCATTTGAAAAGTGATGGGGTTAAAAGGATAATGTGTTATTAAGAAGCAAACTAACATCTTCCGATCTTATTAAAAATTGTGCTGCATATCACTCAATGATATACAAATTTTAAATAGTTATACTAACACTCTGCCTAATGTTCTAGAGGACCTTTATTTTACATAATGGATAATGCCATGGTTAAAACTACATGGTGTTCTACACTGCTGTCTGGTGATAAGGGCACAGGAATATTGTATGTTATATCTATATTAGGTGCTAATAGTTCTAAGGAATGTGGCACACTAATTGCACTTAATGTCATTTAATTTTTGGACGTTGATTGCCAGATTTGCATAAATGAAACATATAAAGTATTATCATGTAATAATTTGCTGTAACTATTAAATTATGTTTAACTTGCCATAGTGTTTAGTTAATTTCCAAATACTTTCAAAATAAAGGAATTTTTGCCAGGTATATAAGCTTATCGATTTAGCCATGTGGGTGTATCAGACAGACAGATAGAGGGAATAAAAAATTTCGGATTTATTATTTGATGATATAGATTGACTATATACAACTAATATTATAACTGCGACTTCTGCTGGATATCCTTTCATGGCTAAGATGCTAGAATATATTTTATGAAATTTGGGATGATTCGAACTTGTATCATAGGCTGACTTTTAAAATAAAAATCCTGTTTTTCCTTAGGGAACAAGATAAAAAGGTATAGTAATAATCAATCAGTAATAATAATATTTAATCAATGAGTAATAATATTTAAGTGGCCAAGTCGCTGATACAGCTTGTTTAAACATAAATTGTACAGTATAGTATGATGAGCTAACTGTTGATAACAAGTCGATTGTTTGATATGATTATGTCATAATACTTTTTTAGTGTCAGAAACACTGTGGAATTTTCCTAACACCAGCCAAAGGACTTCAAATTATAATTGAGCTCGATCTCTCTTTGTCTGTCTTGTCTGACATTTTTTTTAATATAAGGAAAATTAGTTATGGGTACCGACAGGGACTAGTAGGAAGTATGTCTGAGATTTGGGACTCGGTAATGGTAAACTCTTGTGAGTCTCATCTGAAAGATAGCCAAGTTAGACAGCTTGGTACAACTGGCTTCCTTCGAGACAGAGGAACCCCGCTTTGTTTCTGACTAGCACCGACTAAAGACCTGACAGACAGACGGAAACCTGACAAGTACTGGTGGCGGGGACAGGGTAACGTTGTACACACTGCCCCCATCCCCGCCAGCAGCAGTTCTGTACCCTGGAGAGGGCCACCTGCCGGTCGGGTTCTCTCTCAACAGTCCCTCCCTCCGCTAATCGATGCATCGGGAGTACCAGAAACATCGACCGTCTCGAGGATCTACTCCAACTGGGCCTCAGTTTCCAGTTCGGAACGCGTGAAGTTCCCCGTTATGGCCTGTGTCCTTTCTATACCCTAAAGACATTTCTTTCGACATTTGCAAATACCAAACTCTCAATGTCGATGTATATCAGAAAATGTACTGAACTGAATGTATGTCACGTTCCGAGACTCGAACGCTTTTATGATGCCTTGGTATATCGTGTGCTGAGCGAATGTGTGGTCTGCTGAGCTGATGGCGTGATGTAAGAGCGTGCTTCTTGTCTAGCCGAATAGATGTCGCCTCAATTTTGTTGGTGCGTTTCATCTTTTATTTTGCCATCTCGCCGCAGTCAATAGCACGTAGAGGCGTTCGCGGAGCACTCAATCAAACAGCCATAATCGAATGCCGCGACTTTCCCCGCTGCGCCTGCGCCGGTCACTGACCGCATGCGATTCGGCGCTTGCGCAACCATAATCACTGTCGCTTTCTAGGCTCGGGGTCAGTTTCCGGGCCGCATTCTCGGTGATGCCTAATCGGATCCATCTCTTGGTTGAATCATCTTGTACCTAAGCTATTATTGTGAGCACTTTTGGCGATGTCTACTGTTCGCGGTGGAAAGACGATATTTCTTAAATCCACGTGATCCTCATTATACCGGATATACCCTGTATAATCAGGATAATAAATCGTACCAAATTTAATCAATATTGCTCCAGCGAATTAGCCTAAAAGCGTAACCGATAAACTGCATTTATCTATATATTGAGACGAGAAGTAAAAACGAACTTCTTTTTATTTAAATTAAGCGGACGGGATAAGGCATGCCGTTTAAAAATTTGCCATTTAAGTTTGGCTTTATGGTTAGATTTAGTAGACAATACTCAACACTACTGGTTTGATTCTCGTTGCAATACTAATAGTACCCACGAATTTGTTCGCTTCGACTGTAGTGTTAAAATACCCTCGATTATATGATATTTTGATTTCTCTATTTCATTTCAAATCTTGTAATTTATTATCCTATATGTTGTTACAAATTTCATACATTTTTCTTCAGCGAATTAATGTGATTGTAACAGACAGACAGGCTTTCACGTTTCTATTAGTATAAATTAATTGACTATCGCTTTTGTTTCTATGTCCAATTGGCCTTTTGCATAATGTTATAAAAATGTGTTACAAGTGCTCTTAGGTAATAACACTGTACACGTTTATATGAATAATAAAAAGGCATAGATTAAGATAGCATCTAGCTTCTAACAACACCGACATTTCAAAATATGTAAATGAATTGTAAATATATTTGAAAGGAGACAGAGGTTTTTGTTAATTCTTTACGGTCAGAGCAACCCACGGCCATTGCTGGATACAGCACTGTTTTTTGGATGACTTTTATCCACTAATTTGGATGTTAATAACCAACTCACTTGAACGACGGGTTGGTGATCGCCGTGCCCATCCTTCAGTATTAACGGTGTAAAAGGCAAATACTTATACAATTATCAGCTATTTGTTCAGCTGTGAAACTGAGAAAGTATCAGGTTAGAACTCTTCGGAAAGCTCTTCTTGTTTAATATTTAAATAAGTTCATCTTGTATGTATATGTTTCTGAATTTTTGGTCACGGCTCCAACGATTTACGTGAAATTCAGCATGTAGGAGATTTTGGGGGTGATAATCGATCTAGCTAGGTTTTATTTAAAAAAATTGTCGGTTTACACCTGTTATCGTTCACTGAATAAAGCTGCTATAATTTTATGAGAAAGCAAAGGATAATTACGCTGTCAATTGAAAAATCATGATAGCTGAATTGGGTAACGGGCCATAACGAATTCGGAATACTAGGAAACATGCCAGATGATTTTTTTTAATATTTCTAATTGCATTTTAAATATTAAAAAAAAAATACTTCGAATTACATATAAGAATTATATAGAATAATTTTTTTCCTCTGAATGTCTATTTTCCCTCATTCCATCGAACTGGAAACGTGTCCATTGAATGTTATATTCCGCGAAAACTGAGACTCGTCAACTCTCTGGGTATTTGCGCTTCCAATGAGTTCGCGAATTGCGTTGTCTTCTGTGAAACCCTCTTACAAGAATATTCTGAACCTAGTTATCTTGGTGCGTTAGAGAAATATAATTATTGACTTTTAAGAATACGTATTATATAGTAAATTTAAAAAAATTTAAATATTAAATTTCCTTTCAAAATATTGGATTAAGGTAACGGCCAGTTTCTATCCCACTTGGACATAGACCTCCTCTCTCTGTTTTTGGAGGGAAGGGCTGGATCTAAAACCTACTACGCTGCTCGAATGATAGGGATTTCATTAATTTAGCTAAAAAAAATATATGATAATTAACAGTTATATATTAACGAGAATGTGTATTATTATTGAATCCGTTTATTATTTAAAACTTAAACTCTGTTAAAACTTATGTGTCTTATTTATAATTGCTATTTATCACACGCTTTTCGATGAAGTAAAACATCGTGAGGAAACCTGCATGTCTCTTAAGAATACTGAGGATATCTGCCTACCAATCCGCATTGGAGCAGCGTGGTAGGTCTTAGCTACCATCCCTTCTCTCCAAAAAAATAAACGGAGAGAAGAGGCTTATGCTCAGCTGTGGGATAGGAACTTATTAATAGTCATGTTAAAATGTACCCGAAATGAAATTGAGCTTCAAGTGTACAAAATTTTATGTACATTGCTCAGCCGGAATAGACAAACAGACTAGAATTCATAATATTATTAGTATAGATTTGAAGATTCTTTGAAACTATTTGTTTATACATACACTATATTTGATCATTGAACTTGGTCAAGTATTTGATTATAAATATTTTCATTAGACGTTGATAAAATCCATTTTCTTCTACTACTTTCTAAATCATTCGGATCTGATAAGAGTGTAGCTATTTAAAAAGTGACAGCCGCTGTATACAATCTAAACTGACAGTTTGACGAGACAAATTAGGAGGCCTCTAATAAATGAAAGTAAGAAGCATTTTTTTTTTAAATTTATAGTTGATGTAATGACACCCGCTATAAAGCAGTGATAGCCGCACTATCAGACTGTCTTGACTCGTGATCACAGGTTTAAGCTCCAGGTAGACATCAGTGAGTTTCCTGATAAAATTGTCATCCTGCCTTTATCCCACTCTAAGTGTGGCCGGCACAACGTGTTATACACATGTTGTCACTTGATTTTGCTACGTATTTTACGACCGGTCGCCTGTCCGACGTCAACCAGACCTGGTAGTATTTTACGACACCTCAGAAAGACAGAGGGTGATATATTCTACTGAACCGTATACCACACGATGGATCAACTAAACTTAATCGACTTTAACGACACCTCGGCAAAAAATGAGGGTGGTCTATTCTACTCAGCCGCATACCACACGGCGGGTCAACTTACCTAAATCACCTTTTACAACACATCGGTAAGAAACGAGGGTCTATTCTACTCAGCCGGATACCACACGGCGGGTCAGCTTACCTTAGTCGTCTTTTACAACACCTCGGCAAAAAATAAGGGTGGTCTATTCTACTCAGCCGGATATCACACGGCGGTTCAATTTACCTTAGTCGCCTTTTCAACACCTCGGCAAAAAATAAGGGTGATCTTTTCTACTCAGCCGGATACCACACAGTACAGATGTGAAATATTTCAAATCACCTACCTTCTACCTAAATCTTTGAATATTCTGGAATGCTCTTTCCTTTATGATGGGTTTTGTTTTTTGGATTCGTTACTGGAGAGAATACAAGTTGTTGTATATAGTTTCTGATCTATGGTCGTTACATAAGCAATATAGACCGTTGGCCGTTCTCCGTTTTTGGAAACGACTGTGTCTAATAGGACCTACGACCTAGATACTAGGTGATTTGGATGCTATTAGACGAAATGAAATTGGGTAGGTCTGGTTCTAATGAAGTGCTAATATCGTGTTTTATCGAGCTTTTGTGCCACTCCTTTGGGATTAAAAGCTATTTTCTTTCGGTACTGTGATTAAGTGGCGATCGGAATATAATATCATTTACTTCGACCTTCTTAATTTGTTTTCCAACAGGCAATTATTATAAATAGACTAATATTATAAATGCGAACCTCTGTGTCGGTCGATCAGTTAATCCATTAAAGCCTCCGTATAGTAATAAAACATATACGTAATACGTTATCACAAAATACCGTTTTTCCATCGGGAACAGGAAAAACGATACAATACATAATTGAGGGTATTTTAACCATAAAGTTGACAGGAATGAATTCGCAAGTACAATTAATTAATAAATAATAAAATAAACATTCAAGAAAAATAGCAGAATAGAACAAACAAAAGGTAATTAATTACTTGTGGAAAATTGTAAAACAAAACAAAATTAATAATGGTTTTACTTTATGTCATGGTAACAAGCAATAATATTTCTGAAAGGTCTTTAACCCCGAAATATAGCGCATAATTTAATAAACATTATATTAAGTAACAAAGATCCTGTTTTTGAGTGACACTTCTAAATTTATATTAAAATTAGCTTATCTGAAACTCCTCTTCAACAGATGTAATATCAGTAAAATCTATAAGTTGTAATCCTACCCATAACAATGTGAATGTCAATATATTTCGCACGCTTTCTTAAATCTACATTGCTAATTATCAGCTAAAGGTCGTTCAGTTCTCATAGCGCTTGTCAACGTTTGCAAAGAAAAATACATTGGTAACTAATAGATACGACATTGGTCGCGTCTAGGTCACGAGCGTGACGATCGGCGCGTACGGGCCACAGTCGAGGTCGGGATGGGAATAGAGAGCTCAATCAGCGCCCGTCCCCACCCGGCTGATGTGCCGCTGACGGACAATTGCGTCTGACGGGAATAGATGCTCTTCCGCCTTCGATTCATACTGTTACGTACAGGCTTCGTAGATTCAGGGGAAATCATGATAGAGGAAAACAAGATTCAGAAAACATTCAGAAACTTTATTTCAGGTCTACAGAAATTAGTATCTACTCACGTTCGATCTGTAGTCCAGTAATGTACTCGTAGCTGTGGTCTCGATTGTATCACTTGTTTCGTTTCTGTTTGTTCGTTTGTATGTGATTTTTTCGGGAATGTGGAGATCTGTGGAGGAACCCAAAAAACAGGAAAAAGGTACCTAAAGTGGCATTGGGCAGGGTATATAGCACGAAGAAACAATTGACTTTGGAGTCCCAAAGTATTAGAATTGCTTACCCGTATAATATAAAACGATTTAGGTCGTGGAAACCCGCACAAGATATGTGATGAAGTAAAATCTTGAACGGACTTACAATACCAGTGGATCCTTTTTGTTGAGAGAAGGTGAAAAGATGACCTCTACCAGTGGATGACGGGTTGAAACTTCGAGGTGGAATCGGCTGACTTTTGCAATTTATGACATAGTTTTTAGTCAAATATCAGTCGTGAAAAAACTTGCATATCTTTGGAGAAATCAATCGCTATCTTCGAAGAGAATTTTACCTTTACTTTAACGTTCAAAGACTTTGGTCTTCAGCTTGGAGGCTTGCACTAAATACTTTATAGAAAGATTATGATAAATAAGCTGACTTGTATTTGAACCTGCATACTTCCTAATAAGGATTATGCGATGTAAATGCTACGTCATCGGATATACCTACTAACACAGTTATTCTTATTTGACTTGCATATTAGTTGTAAATTATTCAAATTTCAAGGCTCCTTCTGCAGGCCGAGGGCCTCCAAGCTAACATATCGTGGGACCAGGAAGTCATATATATGTTAAGAAGTAGATTAAGGTGACTAATCCATATATGTTAATACTTAAAGCTATGACTTTATACCTTTTCTTAAATATATTACGTAAACGAGTATTAGATTTGACATAATTTCTAAAGTTTAATGTGCAAAATAAAATTTACAAACACGAAACAGTTTGTCATTAATGTGTTGACGTAAAGTCTGACAAAGAATAAGGAATATGATTTTCCTTATAGATTTAAGGAGAATTTTTTTTATTTTGTGATTGGGACGTATGTCCAACTTTATGCATCACTACATATTATAAAACAAAGTCCATATTTCCGTATGTACGCATAAAACTTTAAAACTACGCAACCGATTTTGATGCGGTTTTTTTTAATAGATAGAGTGATTCCAGAGGAAGGTTTGTACGTATAATAACATATAATAAGAAGTAGAGAAATAATGTAATTTTTGAGGTTTCTGTAAATAATTACATTTTTTCCGCTTACATTGCAAACGCAGGCTAAACCCTACGAGATTTATCAAAATGATGTACTAAGTATTTGTACACCTTAAAAAGGTCTACAGAAAAGTCCGCGATGGTATATATCTATCTCTTATGGATAACCCACAATAGCAGTTTTTTTCATTTACTTTTTACGAAGAATGATGCCTTATGTTTAAAGCAATTTTTATACAATACAGAATTAATCCTTATCCAATTGAGTACCTTAAATAAATTGTTAATTTAATATAGATCAATATTGCCGTTTACAGCATGTAAGTTAAGTGAACATTTTCGGAGATATTACAGATTTAAAATCCCGCGAGGAGGCCGCGCTTAGACCTATAAGCACTTCGAATTTAGAAGCGACCGGAGGCGCAGCTAAATGTCCTTCTTTCAAGTTTATATTGTCTAATGATAAGAAAGCTATGAATGTTGTATGTAAAGACATTGTCTAATCAATTGTAATAATAAATAATATCACTACATAGTATAAAACAAAGTCGCATTCTCTATCTGTCCCTATGTCCGTATATCCCTATGTATGCTTCAATCTTTAAAACTATGCAACAGATTTTGATGCGGTTTTTTTTAATAGATAGAGTGATTTTAGAGGAAGGTTTACATGTCTAATAACATTCAATATGGAGTAGAGAAATACTGTAATTTTTGAAGTTTCTGTAAATAATTACATTTTTTTCCGCTTACATTGCAAACGCAGGCTAAACCCTACGAGATTTATCAAAATGATGTACTAAGTATTTGTACACCATGAAAAGGTCTACAGAAAAGTCCGCGATGGTATATGTCTATCTCTTATGGATAACCCACAATAGCAGTTTTTGTCATTTACTTTTTACGAAAAATGATGCCTTATGTTCAAAGCCATTTTTATACAATACAGCATTAATCCTTATCCAACTAAGAACCTTAAATATATTGTTTATTTAATATTGATCAATATCACCCTTTACAGCATGTAATTTAAATAAACAGTTTCGAAGATATTACAGATTTAAAATGCAGGGGCCGCGCCGCGAGCCTATAAATAGCGCGTCGGAGGTCGCGGTTCGCCTCTCGGCGATGCTTCCGCGCTCGCCCGTCTTATCGGTGACGCTGTCAAAGCCATTAGGGCTAACAGCATTAGTCAAATTCGAAAAAAAAAAAAATCGCGGTTCGCCCTTTAACCATTTGAATTTAGCAGCGATCGGACGCATTTATGATCGGAGCTCTCTAGCGAGGAAAATAACAATCACTACATATTATAAAACAAACTCAATATTTCCCTATGTATGCATAAAACTTTCAAACTACGCAACAGATTTTGATGCGGTTTTTTTTTAATAGATAGAGTGATTCCAGAGGAAGGTTTGTACGTATAATTACATTCAATACGGAGTAAAGAAATACTGTAATTTTTGAGGTTTCTGTAAATAATTACATTTTTTTCCGCTTACATTGCAAACGCAGGCTAAACCCTACGAGATTTATCAAAATAATGTACTAAGTATTTGTACACCTTGAAAAGGTCTACAGAAAAGTCCGCGATGGTATATGTCTATCGCTTATGGATAACCCACTAAAGCATTTTTTGTCGTTTACTTTTTACGAAAAATAATGCCTTATTTTTGAAGCAATTCTTATAAAATACAGCATTAATCCTTATCCAATTAAGTACCTTAAATAAATACTTGATTTAATATAGATCAATATGGCCGTTTACAGCATGTAATTTAAGTGAACATTTTCGGAGATATTACAGATTTAAAATGCCGTGAGGAGGCCGCGCTTCGCCCTATAACACTTCGACTTCAGCAGCGATGTCGCTCTTTCAAGAGTTTGTTTAAAGACATTCTGTAATTAATTGTAAAAATAAAATACATAGGGAAAATATAAAAGTAAATAAGTAATAATGTACTATATGAATTTTAGATATTCCAAAGATAGCAGGAAATCTTCTTGGTATAGGGAAAGGAAATTGTTTTTCTCCAAATTTAACGCTACGGCCACGGGCAGTAATGAATAAATCAAAACAACTGGATCAATTTTAATCATTTTTTTACACTGACTGACATGGGATATATATTTTATACCCGTGCGAAGCAGGGGCAGGCCGCTAGTTTATAATATTACTATTAGCCCGGCCAAGCGTTGCTGTAGTTTAGACTGCTTTCGGATTCCCCTCGAATCGGAACTGAACAGTTGAAAAAGTCTCAGAAGAACCCTAAAATTTACAGTAACATCTGCTGGATCATTCTTAAGCTTGTCTTATAATTTCATTTAAATCGGTCCAGCCATTTTGGAATCTGTAAAACATATATAATAAGAATAAAAAGGAGACTATGGATACATCAATCCTATTTCAAAAATTGGATTTATTATGAAACGAAGAATCACTCAATGATGTGCCGTATTTTAACGCACTAAAGTTCGATTTCTTATGCAACAAGTTGCAATCGAGTCTGATTATTCAAATCGATATTAAACCATAGGCTGCTGATGTTAGTTTGTGGCGCACTTTTTATTAGAAAGTTGAATTATGTTCCATTATATACAGATATGAGTGCAGTAGTTCGGATGTACCGAAGAAAGTCGGGACATGTCATCTTTTTAACAACGCCAATCGGTTTTCACTAGCTCAGTGAAAGCAGTAAGTTCTAAACAGCGTATAATCGTTGTAAATTTGCTGTAGATGAGTGATCATAGACATATATCTGTGAAGCACGACTTTGTTTTAAATTTAATTTCAATTTAAATAAGCTGTAACAAGTATACTTTCCCTTATAACCTTATACTTACTAATACATTAAATACTTATACTGACTGTCGAAAGTAAATTAAAGCCTTTAAGAATAAACAATTAATATTCGCAAAAGTAACATCATTCGATCGAGATAAAACTATCCTATCCTTGTAAGTTGGACCAAAATATACTAGAAAATATTGGAGTCGATTTAGTAGTTTTGAAGATTAGCGTAAACGCACATCTTGACACGAGATTTTACCTATACATATTATAAAACAAAGTTCCTAAACGTTGTCTGTCTGTATGTGATCGATTTTCTCAAAATCTATTAAACCGATATTAGTACTGTTTTTACTAAATGATAATGCAATTCTTGTGGAAGGTTTAGGTTAATATTTATCCGGAACAACTTAATCAATTTTGATGGGACTTATACTGGAAGATACAGGAAGTTGTGGACCAACATATAGGTTACTTCTTAACCTAGAGTTCCCACGGGGTCGGCATTTACGTGGGGAAAACTTTGTGACTTGGTTTCCATGCGGGTGAAGCAGCGCTCGCAACGAGTATACTATAAAGATATTACTAATCAAGCCTAGTCTAGTATTACTGGTTGCAACTAATATCCAAGCTTCTTTACCATTCTATAATTTTCAATAACATAATAAGCATTGTTAAGAAAGTTCTTCGCCCTCAATATCCAAAGTAATTTTCGGTCGCTTATATGATTTACGATCTGGTATTTCAAGTAAGATATGTTTAAATTGTTTATATAACCAAATATTTTATCTTTCAACGCGATAAAACACTCGTTCGCCTTTGATGTGTCGGGCAACTTTCTGATCATCGATAACTTGTATTGGCGACTGTTCACCGCTCGAGATGCTATCGATAAACTGTGATTACACCACTCGGGTTTTAAAGTTACGACCCGTAAGTACAACTTATCGATATCGATGCCGTGCTGTTATGAGGTATCTTATCTCTGCAATTCAAATATGCATTATGCGAGCAGACTCTCGCAAGCTTTACATACATACTTTGTTAACAAACTTCTGCTTAGAATCCCAAAAAAATCGTAAAAAAAACTTTATTGTTTTCTTTTGAATTCTAGATATTCATAAAAGGATGACTATTTGGTGTAACCTCTTTTTATGTACCGTCCTTAATTACTGAACTTAAAATTAACTAATGGAACAATAAATTTTTTTTACACGTATTCAATAAATAATAAGCAATTTGCTGAAAAGTCAACCTATTTGTAGTCGCCAATGACTTTCGCTTCGTATTTTATAGCAACACCGTCATGAAACGAGTATCGCGCCATTTTGACTGAAATGGTGGCAACACTGTGACGTTTTGTTTCCGGTGGAGTCTTCCTATATATCGATAAAACGTTTCAGTTACATTCAATCTTTGTTTGTCATTCAAGGGAAGTGCATCTCGGAACGGGAATTGTGCTATTCCTATTATATCGTGTTATTGTATATAGTGTACGCTAACACTATTTAGTCTTTTGCAACAACTCGTCAACGCATAAGTAACGAATACATCAAATACTATTACTACTATTATCTAAAATACTATTGCTACTATTCTCCTCTCCGCACCTCTTCTAACCGCACCACTCCTCTCCGGCCCGCACCACACATCGCAGCAACTAAATTCACGTCTCTATACTTCAACTTCCGCTCTCCCTTCCGATACACTAAATTGCATTATAATTTAAATTAATTTATATTTTTTACTACCTCTTAAATTATTCTTTATACGACGACTTTACATATATTTCTTACACTTAGTTAAACAAATGTTAACTTCAAAGCATGAGTTTACCGAAATAATATAGAAAAATTTAATTCGTGTCAGAGCATTATAAAAATCACCTGTTTTATACACAACATGCCGGTTACTCTGCATTTAATATTCACTTAATCACATCATTTTCATCGCTTTAAATTTAAATGTACAAAATTACCTATATATATTTATAAAATTTTATACAGTAATATATATCTTTGCTCCTCTCCTATTTATCTTAGCGTGATGTTATGTGTGACTATCGTACACTCAAAGAATATTTCAAATCGGTCTAGTAATTCCTGATATTCGCGCGTTCGAACAAACAAACTCTTCAGCTTTATATATAAGTATAGATAAATAAAATCTTGTATCTTCAGTCGTATTTGCCAATTTGCCGTTCCGTGCGCATTACGACATTGTCGCGATTTGCACGAAAACAATGGAAGTTTTGCACGCGACCAAAGTACGACAGTTCCATCATATTTGCGATAATGTAAACCTTAATAAAGTTAAACGATTCGCAACATTTTAAACGAACAAATTACTTTAGAGGCATACGATAATGTATTATGCTTGTTTATATTGTACCGGAAGTTTGTTAGTGACTAAAGACTGGCTAAAATCTATACTAATAATAAAAAGACAAAAGTCTACTTGTTTGTTTTTTCGCTTTCACAGCTTTAATGAAATTTGGTACGACTGATTTATTAAAAAACTTATATTAAATAGTTTACAATTTTTCCTTTTTATCAAAATAAATAAATAATAATGCCATCTCCTAAAAGTTTAAGAAGTACCTGGGTGATTTTTTAATATAAAAAATACAAAAAAAAAAAACAAAAAAGCGGTGGCGTAAACAGGGGTTTGATCCCAGGTATTTTTGTTCTTTCGTTACCCACTGAGCTATCACAACTTTACAAATGACAGCAAAAATCTAATTCACATTATATTCAACATTTTACAATTTTTCAGTACCCGAAAACAGAATAAGCTGACAAATTTTTTTAAATGAAACCTAGCTAGATCGATTTTTACACCCCAAAATCCCCTTCATGCTGATATACACATATACAAGATTAACTTATTTCAATATTAAAGATAAGATAGTTTTCCTTAATTCTTTTCTTCCCAATAAGGCGTACTTTATTGTTTACCTAAAAAGTAAAATTTGATTACATGCTATATTCGAGGGGCTGCCATTGTTGGTGTTTATTAAATAATGCGCCTTTATCCAGACTATGTGGTGTATCAATTGCAAAGGGGGGTATTTAATTTCGCCCTACTTATGACTCTGAGTATTAGTCATCGCTAACAGCAAAAGACAGGATTACAACCGCTATTAATTCTGCTGAGTCAAGCACTTTAATATACTCCGGGTCTTCAATCATGAGACATGCCAGGGTAGTCGCGGTGTAACGCTGCTGGCCCATGCCTATGAATATATTATATTATACTATAAAAAATCGGCTTGTAGTTTGTAATATATAAGACTCAAGTAGAAATATTTGAACAATACGGCCTTCCTCCTCTTTGAAGATTTGAATTTGGAAATTGGAAAGAATTTGGAAATTGGATACCCACAATGCATATTGGTAGGTTACACATATGCCCAGATTTCTCCCAAGATAAACCTTTATCACGATGTTTTCTTTCTGAAAAGCACATGTCAATTTTTTATGTACCTATCATTTAAGCCAACTTGTAATAGAAACAGCTCTACGAAAGTAGTCAACCTGTTATTACTATCGATCAGCCAGAAATAGTAAATGAAGAACCTGATGTACTCCAGTCGGAAGTGGAACATGCCATCTTTAGTCTTAAAGATGGAAAATCTCCAGGAAAAGATGGTATTCCTGCTGAGCTACTGAAAAACCTAGGTTCTAATGGTGTACATCAGTTATTAAAGATATGCAATTCCATCTGGAAGACTAAAAGATGGCCCGTGGAGTGGACAGAATCGGTGTTAATTCCACTACACAAAAAAGGTTCCACCAAAGTCTGTAGCAACTACAGAACACTCGCACTTATCCCGCATGTCAGTAAGATACTTCTGTACATAATCAATCGTAGACTCAAACACTATCTTGATCAACAAATCCCAGAAGAACAAGCGGGTTACGTAAAAGGTAAAGGCACTAAGGAGCAAATAATGAATATTCGTCAAATAATAGAGAAAAGCCGCGAATTCAACAGCCCTGTGATTATGTGCTTTATTGACTATACCAAAGCTTTCGATTGTGTGCAGTGGGACAGACTTTGGGAAGTGCTGAGTGAGATGGGTACACCGCAGCACCTTATTGATCTAGTCCGAAACCTTTATGTCAACAACCGTTCTTTTGTTAAATTAGACACCGACTGTTCTGATGTGTTCTGTATTGGGAAGGGTGTCAGACAGGGATGCATTCTCTCACCTCTGCTCTTCAATATATACGGTGAATACATAATCCGCAAAGCTCTTGTCGATTGGTATAAGGGTTTTCCAGTGGGCGGAAAGCGCATATGTAACCTGCGATATGCGGATGATACAGTTCTCCTCGCAACATCCTTTACCGATATGAAGGAAATACTGCAAAGGTTGGATACAGAGGGTAGGGAACTAGGACTAGTAATAAACATGCAAAAAACCAAATTAATGGTAGTAGATCGTGCTAGGAAGCTGTCAGATGCCCAAAACATCCAAGGCATTAATACAGTGGACGATTTTATCTATTTGGGATCAAATATAAATAACGAAGGTAGCTGTGTACCGGAGATTAAACGAAGAATAGCCATTGCCAAAGATCAGATGATACGCCTTCAGAACATCTGGAAAAATCGGGGAATAAGCTATAAAACCAAAGCTCGTTTAGTTAGAGCATTAATATTCCCGATCTTTCTCTATGGAGTAGAGACTTGGACCATTCGAGCGAGGGAGAGACAGAGAATAGATGCATTCGAAATGTGGTGCTGGAGGCGAATGCTCCGAATACCCTGGACGGCCAAACGCACAAATGTTTCTATTCTCTCTCAACTCGGTTTAAAAACCCGTCTGTCCACTATCTGTCTCCAACGCATACTTTCGTATTTCGGCCACATAATGCGAAGAGGAGATGGCAATCTGGAAAAGCTGGTCATTGTTGGCAACACAGAAGGCAAAAGGCCACGAGGCCGGTCGCCAACACGATGGTCTGACCAAGTGAAAGAAGCCACCTCCTCGACCAGATTCTATCAAACAGTGAGGGCTACTATGGATCGGAACATGTGGAGACAGATTATACGAAGAAAGGCTTCAAATGACCACGATCCTCAGTAATGAGGGACCGATTGAAGAAGAAGAAGTAATAGAAACTCATTAACTGTAACACATCAGGATCTAGGCCCGGGAATAGAATTCGTGAGTCCCTAATGGTAATGTTCCATAGTTCTCTCCAATCAGCTATCATGGCTATAACAGTTAGACACTTCTTCGGTCTTCGGTTCCTAACCAATATTTAAGATCCCTGAATTTGTCCGGAGAATTCGGATATTTGAGAATTCTGGGTTGTGTGTCTGTTCGTGTATCCGCTTAAAATACGCATAAAACCGCATGGGGGAGGCGTGGTGTCCTGATTTTAATTCTTCTATGTAAATAGATACAATAATGGGATATGGAAGATGACCAATATTAGTATATTAACCGGCCTACTACTTCCATTACTACTACAATGCTTGAGTAAGATTGATGTTAAGGAATATATATTTTCCAAAAAAATCTTACATTTGCATACTATAAAATTTTCACTAACAATTGGTTTATTTAGCATAACCTGATCAACAACTAAAAGTGTTGTATTAAATGGCCACTTATAAAAACCTGTTTAACGAATAAGTTACTTTTCCAATGAGTGGATACTTAGTTGTTAAATTCTTCGGTATTATTATTAAATAGTTATAATAATCAACATATTTTGGAGGCAAGTTAAAAGGATATTATGTTCAGCTCAGTTGACGTTAAATCGTGGATTTGAGTTGGAACACGTTAAGCACTGGCAAGTTAAGACTGGATTGTTTGTTAGCTTAATGGATTTGTAAAAAAAAAACTATTTATATTATTATTTTTATACGCTAGATGAATAGAATAGACTACGTTCATTTCTTACCGATGTGACGTAAAAGGCGATTAAGGTAAGTTGACGTCACACAGGCGGTCGTTAGTAAAAACATTGCCAAAATCTCGTGACAGCATTTTTATAACATGTGCCGACTCTCAGAGTGGGATAAGGGCAGGAGGATAATGATTAAGTTTTTATATAAGCTAGAGCTGTAGGGTTTGAACGTAGCTTAAACCTGCGATTCTCTAAGAGCTACACAGTCTAACCGCTATAAAAGCTTTTGTCTACAAACAGACGGAGTCGCAGCTAGAGCGTAGTTAGTAGATGTTGTTATGTCTCTAGTTGATTTTGAATAACATTGCTTTTGAAATACTGTTTAAGATTCATAAACGTACAAATGCGAGCTTTTAATGGCAATTGTGAATAATCTGAGCCCGTGTCCGGCCGTGAACCTACAGTTGAGATCGAACTTGTCGAGACAAGTCTGTGGAGGGCCTACGTTTAGTTTACGGTTTAGCGTGCCGATGTATGTTTTGCGGAGTTAAAGTTGGCGTAGAATGGTTATATTATTACGACGTTGTTTCTATTAGCAATCTTTAGGCATTTATTGAATTTGTAATAAGTTTAACAGAAAAGCTTAACAAATAAATAATTATATCGGTCCGTTTAAAAAAATCCTGGAGTTTATTTCTTGATGATGTTTTCGGGACGAAACGATTGTTGAGTTTGTGATTGTGAATGAGTGAATGTGTGCAGTACTTCTGATTTGTGGTGGCGGTGGTGGAAGTTATTACTGCATGCGTTTTTACGAGTTTTGCGTATAGTCGGTATGAAAACGGACAGTACATTCTACGTTCATTACATGTTCTATTTTCTATAGCTTTATCACGGATTATAGAAAAATATCAAAATCACTTTGAAATAACATTCCCATTAGAAATGATGTAGACACTGTTAAGAGGTAAGTAATATAGATGTTTTCCAGCATTACATGTTATATTGTATAAAGCTTTATCACAGATTATAGAAAAATATTAAAATCACTTTGAAATAACATTCCCATTAGAAATGATGTAGACACTGTTAAGAGGTAAGTAATATAGATGTTTTCCAAGTTAAACCGTTTATATCTAATCATCACTTACCATTAGTTAAGGTAGTGTTCTAAACGCTAACTTGTCAGTCATCCATGAACAGAAAACATTATGCGAGCGTTCACCTACAAACGCGTTAATTACAGCGATTTATTATATAACCTTGTAGATGGGCCGCTTACGTCGTTCAGCGACGGCCGAGTGCTAACTGGTGCACTCTGTGACGAATGACTTATGGTTCATAGCAAAAAAGGATAAATAGGCGATCGAATAGGTGGTTTAACTACGAACATAGTTCGCTGTCGAAATACCTATTCGACCTTGTAGGGCTCAGTACGCCATTATTGTTGTTTTTAAATCTCGATACGGTTTTTCGAATGCTATCACATCGAACGTGGTTCACCACGAACCAAATCTATTCGTCTCAAAATCTGGACGGATTATACGCCATTAAAAGATTTTGGCCAGCGGCGTTATCTGATTTCTGTAGCGAGTGGACTTATTATGCATATCGACTTGCTGAACACTCAATGTTATAAGCATTATTTTTGTCTGTATATTCATAGGTTGGTATTTATCTTTCTTTAATCTTCCTATAATCTTCCTGCCCTTATCCCACTCTAAGTGGGGTCGGCACAACATGTTATAAACATGATGTCACATGATTTGGCTGCGTTTTTACGACCGGCCGCCTGTCGTAGTTGACGTCAGCGTCAACTTACCTCTGTCGTATTTTACGACACCTCGGTAAGAAAAATGGTGGTCTATTCTACTAAACCGGATACCACACGGTGGGTCAACTTATCTTTCTTTAATTCCATTTTTTTTTATTGGTAAGCGCGTCCCGCCTTAAGCTGCATCTTTCTCTTTCCATTAGTCAAGATAACAGCCAGACGCCTAGTCATATCGTAAAAAAAATCCACTACACGTCGCCCTAAACCGTGGTCTGGTCTCACAGAAGGCACCCTTAGGACGACGTTCCCCATAGCTAGTAGAGCTGCGCTCTACTCTCCGCATTTCGCAACCTCGACGATGTTTCTGCGCTTGCCCGTTCCGCCCGGTGACGCCGTAAAAGCCCTTAGGGCTAACAGCATACGGTCAATTCGAAAAAAAAATTGTTTAGTTACTTATATGTAATATTTTTAACCCAGGATAAATTGATGGGATTTGCGCAATATAACTTTGTAATCCATTGATTTCCATGCTGGCGAAGGCGCAGGCATAGGCAGTGCATAGCATAATTTGTATCGCTTCACAGGTCGCTAGCACTATCTTTGACAAAATCTGTGATATTATACTTGTGCAAAATTTAAGTTCAATGATTTGTGCATGACCGACATGTTTTCTGTTTTGTTGATGGTGATGTAGCAACAATAGTTAACGCAAACAAAGTCGCGGGTGGAGCTTATTTTCTATAAATAGCCCAAGTGGTTGGTCACAGGCACGGCATGTGAAAGTGTTGCCGCAGCGGCGGGGCTCGCCAGACGGCCGCCAGACGAGAGAAAGGCGCGCTGCTGGTGGGAAGGGCGGGTGCAACGGTCGGCCAAACGCGGAGGTTGACGCGCGCTTACTACGAGCGGCTTTCAGGCCCACGGGAAACTTTGGCAAGCTGTGCGAGCCTGCACAGAAATAACAAATTCAAAACATTATCTACACTTACTAATATATAAAGCTGAAGTGTTTGTTTGTTTGAACGCGCTAATCTCAAGAACTTCCTGGACCGATTTGAAGAAAATATTTCATTGCAAGATAGTCCATTTATTGAGGAAGGCTATAGACTATATAACATCACGCTTAGATGAAAGTAGAGGAGCAGCAATAAATCGTATCGACAAAGTTTTTATTATTGAAGTCGAAGATAACGTCTATGGCAATATATCATTTAGAAATATTTGCCCAAAAGTGGGGTGTTAACGGTCTGTCTTTAAAGTAGAGCTTTACGTCTATACTTCGTGCTGCCAGTGTAATATAATCATATAAGTGTTGCCAGATAAAGCGCTTTCGCTAAACGTAAGAGAAAGGTACCTTCCCATTAGAAATGGCCGAGTAGCTGTACGGGCGCAGTGATCGACAATGATAAATTGATTTCTGTTCATCGCTCATAGGTAATGCCGCTAAATTGAATACCACTTAGGAAGGAGAAAGCGAAATGTAATTGTATACTCTTTTTAGCGGTCACTTGGTTTTTATTCGATGAGGATTTGATTGAAAAGATGAATTTACTAATCTGGAAAAATTAACTTTACTCAGTGGTATAGGTTATAGCGGGGCACTGGGCACACAAGAAAAGGTGCCTCATTGAAAATAAAAATCAAATACTTAATCCATACTAATATTGAATAGCGAAAGACTGTCCTGTCTGTTCAAGTTATGCTTTCATGGCTAATGCACTTGAGTATTTTGAGGAAATTAAAGGTAAAATTGAAGTTTATATACCCAATAAACATATATATTTATATATAAATATCCACGTTTCAGGAATATAAAAAATAATATAGTACATAATTTTTTTTTTACTTTTTATTTTGTTATAAAATTTTGTTTTTTTTTTTTACTTTTTACTTTGTTATAATTTTTTTTATAAAATTGTGTACAATAAAGTGATACAACAACAACAACAACAACATAATTGAGGCTAGTTTAACACTAAAGTACACGCGAAAGAAGTTGCGTGAATCACTAGTGATCTTTTCTTAACCTTTAGTTTCAGTATACTGATCAATTAAGTAACGTTTAAAACCCCATGTACTCCCAAAAACTTTCTAGTATCAAACAAAAACATAATGCCATCACTTTAAACTTACCAAATATATTTCACTATTCTATACTATTCAGCCGAAACGTCGAACCTTGTATAAAGGTAATTCGTATGTATACGAATCAGTATGAATCGCGAAAGTTTAAAATCAACTAAATTGCACTAATCAAGCAAACATCGTGTATGTATGTATGTAGAAATTTGTATTTTCGAAGGACCTAAAAATTTGGGTTAAGAATGTTTTTGAAACAGACCGATTAAAAATTGTATTTTACAGTGAAACTCATGACGTTAATTGGTCAGCCGATAATAATATCTGACGGTCGGTCCCTGTTTACAAATAACCCTTCAGTAATTGGCAGCTTGTGTCAGTTTAATAAAGAAATTGTATCCGCGAATGTAATGTGAAAAATTAAATAGCCTTAATATTATCGTAAAAATGATAATTTAAGTTCGATTAACTTACGATTTTGCGAAATTGCGTACTGTATTATATTACACATTACATTTATAATATTAACTATATTTTCCTGCGACATCGTCCATAGTCAAGAAATAAATTAAAGAATAAAGTGATTGAAGCTTTAACAGCTTCTATCACTCCCAACTATTAAATGGAAACCAACAAATATCTCCAGCACAAAAGTCAGATCGATCTGGGGGGCTTAATAGTATATTATTTATTTCAGTAAATAATCCGTATATTTTACATAAGCTCTATACTATCATAGCTTAGTTAAATTTATCCAATATGTTTAATGGTTTTGTCTTGAAACCAAAATATACTTATTATAAAAAAAATTCTGAAATAAGTTCGACTTTTTTTTTTTACTAAGGCAAACAATGTGATAAAGAACCTACTTATTTAACTTACTAAGTTAACTTGCTTACTTTGGCACCTCCTGAATTAAAAAAACCAAAAAATATTGATATAAATAAAAAGTATTGAAATATGATTTGCCTTAAACATGTAACAGACATAATATAGAAAGACTTTCGTATTTATAATAGTCATACTAATTAGATATTAAATAACTATTACTATTTTTTATTCCTAACTAATACCGTAGATTGTAATCACTATTGACTGTAGTAAAAATGATAATTTAAGTTCAAATAACAAAACTTTTGCACTTGTCATTCTATCGCATTAATAATTCACTCACAGCAGTTGGAACAATTATTGTTGCTGTCTAACCTGTTAATCTCATGAGCTAGATTAGATCCAAATATTAAGTTAATTTTTATTTTGCAGCTTTTATGAGATTAATGTATAGAAACCGGCTATACTCACGTGTTATTTTATCGGATGAGCCCGACTAGTTTCAAGCCCATACGGAGCTCATGAATAAGAATTCATGAGCTCTTTACGCGGCGTTATCGCGGCGGGAACTCTATACATTAATTATAAATACCACTCACGTCAGTTTAAATTCAAAAATTGCTAACTTTTTATGAGATTATTGTCAATTGGAACAGTGATATCAACAATATTTTCCAGGCGCGCTGACCGATCTACCAAAACTATATCAGGTTGTTAAGGTCCCAATACTACATGGCTTCTTATATTGGCTTCTTTTGCATTCCGGTGCTAATTTTTTAGTTTTACCCAACCACCTACATTAGTGAGATATCGTGAGGTTCTTTTATGCTAAGACAAGTACAATTGTTATTATAAATTCATTGGCATTGAATGCACGCAATAGACCGTGTCACGAGCGGAATAGCTTGCCGGATCTGCACATTTAATCTTGTTTGTATTTACTGATAACTCGCATAGCTTTTGCATCGCCCTTCTAACTAATTACCACTATCCGACTGTTAGCATTCCGATCTTAACAGGTAATTGTTAAATTTCAAAATTTCGTATCTGTACTAAGGAGCTGTTTCACAAGTTACTGATAATGTGTCGGATAGTTAACCGACAAATAAACTAAGTAGCAGATAAATGTCTAAAAAAGAGACTAAAAAGTGAAAAATTAAAAAAAAATCAGCTATTTTGAAATAGGTATTAGCTATCCAGCAGATAAACAAAATAACAACCACTTGATCTACCTGTTAACTTATTAAGGACTTTAAGTGCTGAATAAGCCTATCAGAAACCTGAGAAACGCAAAATTCCAAGATATGTTCCGAATAGGCTAACTGACAATTTATTTGTAACTTGTGCAACAGGTCCTTAATATAATAAATGCAAAAATCTGTCTGTCTGTAACGCTTTCATTGTTAAACCGTTATTATTTTTAGAATTGATGAAATTTGAAACTAAATATTAAAACTCATATACCGGGTTAGTTAGAAAAAATCGCGTTTTTCCTTCGAGAACAAGACAAAGATGTCTTACATATATGACGATATTTAAAAACTAAAGAATTCTTGTGAATGCAATTGCTTTCAATATATTTTCAAAAGACTTTGCTCTTCGCCTTAATATTCTTTTGCAAATTTTAATGAAAACAATCTTTACATGTGGCCTTTTAAGAAATTATATGCTCTAATTTTTTTCTATTTTCGTAGGAAAAATGAAAACTTTTACCCTATATGTTAATATAAGCCGTATATAAGCCGGAATTGTATCGTGTACGGGTTCAAATTCCTGGCAGACTCAAATGAGTTCTCAATAAACTTACATGCCTAATTGATTACATGCCAAAAAGTCCTAATGTATAGTTTCTAGGCTTGAATTACTGGATTTCTCACAGAATTAGTCCAATCTAATTATATAATGTTTAGATACTATAAATGTCTTATCAACGTACTTTCTAATTTTAATTAAGGTGTTGTAATATTTTATATTTATATTAACTTCTCGTAACAATACTCCCACAGAAGGTTTGTTAAGGAACAATGCAAGATGCATACATGCATCAATATTAATATTATAAATACGAAAGTCTGTCTGTTTTTCTGTTTGTTAAGTTTATTTGAACATAGTCGCCGGCATAATGATATTATTATCTATACTTATTATAAAACTAAGTCATCAAAAGCTGTCTGTAATCGATTTTCACATAATCTATCTACTGAACGGACTTTTGTTCGGTTTTTGGCGTAAAAGTAGTGCAACTCTTTTGGAAGCTTTAGTAGCTTTAGTCAATAAAACTTGCCTGCTGGGAGCTATAGTCGCGTGCGCCGTGTAAACTCAACAGAAATACACTAAAGTAATGTACTTGAGATTTATATATCTACATTTACAACAATTACATTTATTTTTTATAAATTTACACAAGGTCGCAGCTAGTTTTAATATAAAAAATTATTTAGATTTTCATACATAACATCCCACGTTAAATAGCATACTACGCTGGCATGTAATCTTTGGGCAGAACTTACCGCTTCTAGATGTCTGATTTAGAAAGTTTTCGACCCTTTATATTTTACGCTTTTAACGATTCCCAAACGAAGTAATAGATTTTATTGACGATGGAAATCAAAACTGTAATACAATAATACTAATATTTTACATTCGATTAACGTTTTTCTTTTTATTGTCTTTTTATTTTTTCTACTATTTATAACGAGGATATGTAACATTTTGTGTGTGCAGTTAAAAGTTCCGTAGCGATCGTATCGCTCCGAGTGCGAAACGACATGCACGCGTTATGTGGCCAGGGCTCGCGGACCTGTGGTACCACAGACAATAGAGAGGTATGCCAATTCAATATTAACTTTTGTACTGTATAAATGTTACCGTTTCCTAACATTAATCAATTTTAAACTATAGTTTAATACTATTTAGTCAGTACTTTTCAATCTAACTAGCAATCGCCAGCGGCTACGCCCGCGTGGAAAAATTAAAACCGTAATATATATTTTGAATACCATTAAAATGATTAAAGTGGGTTAAAAGCTAAATATATGCTATCGCGGACTTTTACTTAGAACTTTTAGAAATTTTGTAGTACATGATTTTTGAATACCTATTACCGTTTACTCAGCGCACGCAAGGAAAGCTTTTAATTTTTCCGTTTCCGTACAACTTTTTATTGCTGCCCCTTTCCTATTCATCTAAGCGTGATGTTATAGTTCAAAGAATTTTTCCAATCGTTCTAGTAGTTCCTGAGATTAGCGCGTTCAAACAAACGAACTCTTCAGCTTTTTATATTAGTATAGATATTACAATTTATAGAATAAGGCGTTACTCTGCGCAGGTCCATATTATGAGAATAACTATAATATTATTTTGCTATAATCCGCAATTACAGAAGCAAAAGTAAACGCTTACATATATTTTCTTTCATCGCAGATTATAGCAAAATAATACTACCATTACTTTTTGTATTATTTTGACCAGAAAGACTAAGATAAGATCATGAATACTTCGTTTAGATCATAGTATTTACTCTGTTATATTAAACCTATGATTTTTATATTATTTTCTTTGTTATAAAATTCCCCATAAAATACAATTAATCATTTATAATAATAACTTACATTTATTGTTGGTGACGAAAACATTTTGATATTAAAAATTTAATTTGTGCACATGGTGCTCACTAGACGTTTCAGGGCTTAAGTAGAAATATATTGACTAATTTCTAATTTGAAAATGTTGGCTACCACTGTCGTAGTTGCTAAGAACAAGTATCACTTTCCAAACGTGGCCGGCAACAGGCTCGCGGGCTAACATCACAGATCAAGTCGGAGGCGAACGTAAATCTGCCGCCCGCCGCGCCGGTTTTAGCGTGGGCTGCGTTGCTAAAGGAGATCATGGTTTGAGAGATTTATCTAGACTACAAGTTAGTTTCCTCTGTTTGTATGTGTGTATGTAATGGAATCCTTTGAACTCAAATTGCACGTACTTTGAATGGACATATCTAGCTGAAACTTAACCTAACTTCACTTGAGCACATGTATTTCTTCTACAAGTTTCATACAAACCTTATTTGGAAGCCACGAACTATAGATAAGAGTTACTTGCTCTAAATGATAAGCCATTATGGCTAAAGACATGTGTAATTGAAGTATCTACCTCTATCATCATCATTCTCCTGACCTTATCCCACTCTAAGTGGGGTCGGCACATTTGGCTAGGTATTTTACGACCGACCTGCCTGACGTCGACTTACCTTAATCGCCTTTTACAACGCCTCATAAGAAAGAGGGTGGTCTATTCCACTCAACCGGATACCACATGGTAGGTCAACTACCTTTAGTCGCCTTTTACGACACCTCGGTAAGAAATGAGGGTCATCTATTCTACTCAGCCGGACTCCATACGGCACAAGTATTTCTGTCTATATTCATAGTAAAATTTCCACCTTTTTATCGACAGCTGGGCATATGTCTCCTTTCCGGTTTTGGAGGGTTGGAACTAACACCCACTACGCTGCTCCAATGCAGATTGTTAGATTACAGATATCCTCAAAATTTGTACAGAGATGCAGGAATCTACACGAATATTCTCTTCGCCGAAATGCGTATGATAAATTGCAAATATCAGTTAGACACCTGTTTAACAGAAAATTCATTGGTCCCTGCCTGGGGTTTGAAATCGGGACCCCCACGAAAAAGTCGCGCGTCCTCACCACTGGACTATATATACAATGTTTTACAATACTTCAGCAACACCCAAGTACAAGTCATACCTAACTTTCTCGTCTCGCAGCCGATTTACGACGTTATTATATGGATGGCTCACAATCGCCACGCCCACGGCTGCCATTGTGCTGTCCGCGCTGTCTGCGCTTTATTGCGATTTATCGCCACATAGCGTTTTATAGAGCGCTAGTTTCAACCATACTTATTCATCAATAAGGTCGTTGAATAGAAAAAAAATCTAAAACCACCATCAAAAATTCTTTGCTAGAAGTTTTAGCTCTAATAATTATCACGCACCTGGTTGACCGAGCTTTGCTCGGTAATTTTTTACAAAAGAAACTTCAAAAAAAAATTAAATGGTATGTGGGGCTCGATCGTAGGTATTTTCATTTCTCGCGACCACCCGTTTCCCGAATAAGCTACTCTGACTTGACAATTAACGGCAAAAATAGTGTTTTATATATTCAATGTAAATTTTAGTATTTTTTAATGCCCAAAAACATCGATAAAACGATTTTTTTTATTACAAAAACTGTAAAGGAACAATGAATAATATTAAATGATTTATAGAAGCAGGCGTTACTTGGCTTTTCCATAGTAGAAGCTACAATAGAATTATTTTGCTGTAATCCGCATTTGTTTATAGAATATGTAATGCTAAGTGCATGAAACAAGCAACATTCACATACTTTATACATGCAGGGCAAGTATCACAAAACGCCGCCAACACCAACACTCCACACAAGTTAATGTAGTTAATGTATAGAACCGGTTATACTCACGTGTCTATCGGGTTAGCCCGACTAGTTTTGAACCCATCCGGGGCTTTCATGAGCTCTTTAAAAAAAACTCCACACAAGCACTGCACACACTCACTACAACAATCTCTCCGATCGTTTCCATCCATTTAGCATTTGACCCACTTCCGGGTGTCCGATTGAGCTGAAATTTTACGTACTGGTCCAATATCGTTGACAATGCTTGTTTATGATAACCAGGATTGGCTCCAGACGAGGAAACTCCTCAACGGTTAACAGTAAGGACATGAAGTTTTGTTTTAAAAGCTTTTTTAATAGCATTCTTATCTTCTCTTGTTATTAAATGCTATTTGCATATCATTATGCTTTACCTTCAATAGAAGTTTGTGTGCGTTTGGTTTGCACCTTCGTGTGTTTGGTTAAAAAAGTGTATGCAATAATTAATATTTAATTAATGGGTAGACTTATAGCAATAATACCTGACAATACCTAGCCGTACCTGCTGTGAATCTTTTGCGCTAAACGCATTGCGTAAGGTGTTGCGTTATATTACATTTGAAATTGGTGAGCTATGAAATGACGGAGCTAATGTAGCCAGGTCTTTAGACTTTTTAACGGGACAATTTAATGTC
This sequence comes from Morpho helenor, assembly GCA_029227775.1. NCBI lineage: Eukaryota > Metazoa > Arthropoda > Insecta > Lepidoptera > Nymphalidae > Morpho > Morpho helenor. The sequence goes on from JARGCU010000017.1 coordinate 481,621, forward strand.
ATAGTGTGATTTAGCAGTTATTATTGTGAAAATTGATGAAACTTAAAATAAAATGAAAACAATTTATTTCTTCCCAGCGGGATTTGTATAAAAAACCAGTACAAAAAACACTTAAAGCGAATCTCAACTTAAATCCAATAGTCTAAGTTTGATATCTTTCTATAAAAAATTATAACATTTTTGTTTTTTTACTATAAAGTCAAAAATTATTGCAAAAAATCACGTAACAATAAGAAGTATTTGCATACGATACTTGTGTGTATTACCCAATATTCTGTACAGTTAGTTTACTAATACAAATATTCTGTACAGTTTTGTATTCATTCAAGAATACGTTTGAATGAATAACTGAAAATTATAAAGGTATATAATGTGTAAGGGTTTTTCAAAGTGCCGATGTTTTTAAAGGCTCTAAAGGTTTTTTAAGGATTTTATTTTGGGGTAATTTATGAAGTTAAAGAAGTTAAGGCGAATTTTCATACTAATTAGAAAATACATTGTAAGCATTTCTCTTTTATATTAACTAATTTCCCGGTCCTGATTTTATCGAAATGTAATCTTGCAACACTACTTTTAATATGGGTGGTTGAACGCAGATTAACACAGCAACATGACTATCGAACCAAGTTAATTGTTGAGGTAACTATTATCGGTTACTAGTTAACCTTAAGAATAGATAACTAAATGTTAGCAGATAGTTGATGCCGTATAAATTTGTTTATATATACCATTGTAATTTTTAAAAATTAATAGAGCCAAATCATGTGACAACATGTTTATAACATGTTGAACGGACCCCACTTAAAGTGGAATAAGGGCAGGAAGAAGTAGAAGTTGATAGGTTATGTAATTATATATATTTATGTTCCAATAAATCACATCGCCACTTACCATCGATACAGCTGATGGTAGACAGTAAATTCAAATTCAAAATGTTGTTTGTTTGAATAAATTTGCAAACTTTTGCATAGTCAACTATAGTGCTGAAAGTTGGTCCAACCAAGAAATAACCTTAAGCTAAATTTGGCAATTTCTCTTCTAAAAATATTATCATTTTAAGTACTTAGTTACTTCAATATGTCAGCCATAAAAACGAGCATACGGTAAATCGTCATTTCCGAACGCCAGCGAGTTTAATTTACCTAAACAAAGTATTTGTTATGGTTTATTTATAATAAACTATTTATAGTTTCACTTGATTCCACTAACCGTACCCTTCTCCCAGCTTCTCTAAAACGAGGGTGACAAAGATACGATTTATTTAACTTCAGGAATATTAAGCATTGTTATATGTAAATTAAATAATTTAATTTTATGTGAGAAATTATATTACTATAACTATAAGCTTAGCAGCCCGTTAACTACTGGACTAAAGTTTAATAAAAACTCAACAACACACGATTAGTCACAAGATTGTTAACCGTTGCAGTAAGTAAATTATTTCCTTATTTAGTATTTTCAAAATGATAGTGTGTTTTCTGTCTTAAGAATTTAAAATACTATCAAAATAAAATTGCGCAAAGTGATCACCTGAACAGAGGGATTATCTAAAGCAGTCCAAGAAATAAAGCATATGCTCCTTTTAGATCAATGAAAGAAAGTTGCTTTACTCTTTTCCCTAGTAATTTACTATAATGTTTTGTTCCAGGCGACCACACTTGTTTATCTCTTGGTTATCCCAATCGAAATATATAAGTTACAATAAAAATAAGAAGCTAATTAAGTAGGAGCGCTATATACTAAATTTAAAGGTAGTAAAATAAACACTGACTCATTGCCACCCTAGCGGGTTATACGGCGGCTACAGTTTTATACTTTCACGTTAGATAACAGTCATAAATCATATGCTAATAGATTAATAGTTAGTGGGAAATAAATTAACTAATTGGGACGTATAATAGTTTCGTATATTGTTATTATGATACGTTGAAATTAATACAGAAACTACTCAATTAAATTATATGGTCGAGAGTCAAGACATGTTTGTTCGTACATTCTAATTTATAAATATCACGCCTCATATAGGTGAGACGCTAAATTGTGGGCTATTAAATAGTTGGTGCTTATAAAAAGTAAGTAGCGGCCTGTTACTATCCCACAGCTGAGAATAGTTCCTCTCCGTTTTTGGAGACAAGGTAGTTACGTCACCACCTCATATCCACACGGTCGACGTAAACGCAGCATCAGCATATTGATGGGTGGTCTGATGTTGCGAAACCGAATGGAATGTCGAATGATGTTCGAGGTGGGTTGATTAATTGAAGGAAGACGACATTCGGCAAGAGCATCAGCTTCTGCTCAGTCGCGGTCATTAGTTATAGATTTAGATTAAATTCGCCCGCGATTAAACCCGCGATCGCTCCCTGCCCACCGTGTTTGTGATAGGGAGAGACCGCGCCCCAAGTAAGGACCCCTACGCCATGGTGGGCGTTTCCGTCCCCACCGGGTAATTTTTATAGAGGTTTTCTTCCTCGCAACCCGTAGGTCCCCGTTCTCATTGCTGGGCTTCCGGGCTTGACCGACGGTGGCCGTAACCATGTCCAGTCAGACTTAGAGTAAGCCCAACTGAACCCGTCGCTCATTAGGGACTTCACCCTAACCCCTCCGGAGTCCCCGGCCCGTCCAGATTGCCCTCTGCTAATCAGAGGAACAACTGGATTGGCCACCCCACAGTGGTCCGTTTGCCAAGACTAAGCTTGCCCAGGGTGCGCCACGAGGAGGCCGACCACTTTGGCACCCCAACGACCGGCCGAATGCCTGACGTCAATTTACCTTTGTCTTATTTTACGACCTCGGTAAGAAATGAGGGTGGTCTATTCCACTCAGCCGGATACCACACCGCGGAAAATAATATAGTATATAATTGAGGGTATTGTAACGTCAACGTCGACGCGATCGAAGTTGCGAGTACCACAAAATAAATACTTTAATCCTGACACTTAATTAACGCGTCGCGTGATCTCACCGCGGCCGGTGCGTTACACGTGTGATCAAATCCGATCCTTGCTCCGTTATGATGCGGTCGGTAGTGGCTCGCGGCCACTCGGCGCCGTGATTCACCGGCACACGCTGATTCATGCCACTTGAATGTATGCGATGCCCGCCGCCGGCACGTGCTTAGTTTAAAGCCTCTAAACTCTAACATTAGGGAACAATTCCTGTGACAACTACGTTGAATGACTCGAGACAGATTACGTAGAGTTAGTAAGTGCACTGGTCAGTTTTTGTTTAGAATTGACAATATTTTATGAGCCCTAATTAATGGCGGGAGAGGAATGGCTCAGCAACATTGAGGTTTCGAACGCAAAGTTTAGAGCGATTTGGTTTTACTTTTACCGAGTTTCTTGCTCTTCTCGGTAGGAATAGCTTTCCGAACCAGCAGTAGAGTTGACGACGAAAAGCACTTGTTTACAAGTTTATTTGAATAAAGAATATTTTTAATTTATTTTAGGTTAAAGTTAATTTCTGGGGAAAAAATCCCGTTCTTTTTCAGCAACAGGGCTTAAACAAATTTTTCATTCTAGAGGGTACTTTAAAGTCTTAGATGGCGCGGAAGAAGTCTAGAAAAGGAATTAAGTTCTTTTTTAAATTTCCGATTTTCTTTCGGGACTGTAAATAACATGTATCGCATTAACTTGGCGATAACAATTAAAATAAAGTTGCCGGAATCATTACTATTATATATTAGTACTATTTATGGTCATCATCATCCTCCTGCCCTTATCCCACTTTAACTGGGGTGGGTACAACATGTTATAAACGTGTCATATGCTTGGGCTATTTAGTTTTCGACCGGTCGCCTGTCTGACGTCAACTTATCTTAATCGTAAAAAATGAGGACGGTCTATTCTACTCAGTCGGATACCACACTTTACACTTTACACGGCTTCATTATTATTTTTGGGCATTATATGTAAATTTTAAATTTTCACATAAATTGACAGTCAATTTATCAAATACAAAATTAGTTGAGGCATATTTCACCACGATAGTGATATTTGATAAGTTGTAGCGTCCTATTTGTACAGGCCGCCGTTACCGCAGGCTAGTCCTAACCACAATATTGTAACTGGGTCGATTTATCAACAAATTAAATGCAATGACATTTAAAGTGTCTGTTGTCGCTGGCAACATTTCGCTATCATTATTATAGAACAAACTCCCCCGTCGCGTCTGTCTGATCCTTCGATAAACTCAAAATCAATCAATGTATTTTCACTATGGGACTTTTGTGAATTTTGCTAACGATAATACTAGAAAACGTCTGTCGGTCTGGCTATTATGCTTTCACAGCTAATCCACTTGACCGATATTAATGAAATTTGATACAATAACGCTTGTACAACAGAGTAAAACATAGGCTACAAAAATCCTATTTTTTCCTTTAGGACCAGGAAAAAACGCATATTCAGGGTAAATGTTTATGTTGATCTTAATGAAGCAGCGAATACAGTTAGAATTTAGGCATAAATTCAAATACCTACTTCTTTATTCAAATTGTCTTTTACAAGCACTTTAAGGAAACGTCAAATTACAAGGAACCTACGACTGGTTCGGAAAAGGTGCTCTTACCTAGAAGAACCAGCAAGAAACTCTGCGGTCACTCTTTTCAATATTAAGTATTTCAATAATGTATTTTTAATTATTAACAAATCAAAAATAACTAAAGGCGTACGAATCGTTTGAAGATATATACGATCGCCTCTTACCAGCTATCAATAAGTTGACCATTTCGACCTACACGAATTTCCTCTTACATCAGCTAACAAAAACCAATTACTTTTATCACTATTTACATAAATCCCGATCATCGGCTATCCTTAAACCATTTAGATAATTAATTGCTCGGCGACGCATGTTTATAAATGCTCGTAGGGCGATAATGCTTCCGCGGAGGGCAGAATAAGTGGCTTATAAATAGCTTAACTCAAAACTGAACTGTTTACACGAGGACATAACTTGGCTGATAGGTCTTGGTCATGGTCTTGAGAGGCCACAGGCGCACATGTGCCTGTGCCTACTCCACTTAGAGTGGGATAAGGGCACGAGAAAGTAGTTTATCTTAGTTCGTGTTAACTTAAATTTACATTTTAGCATTTTCATTTATATTTTAGCAGCATTTCAATGCCTGATAACAGGGATAAAACGTCATTTTGTTAAAATAAAACCTAGCTAGATCGATTTTATCTATATATTGAATTTGAATGAAAATTGTTGGAATGGTTTCCGAAATTCAGTTTTTACATAAACATATAACATTGCATTGCCGTTTTCGTAATATTTTTTATTCCTGCTCCTCACCTATTCATCTTAGCGTGATGTTATATAGCCTACAGCTTTCGTCGATAAAAGGACTATCGTACACTGATTTCTTTTCTGATTCTTCTGAAAATTTTTCAAATCAGTTCAGTTAGTTCCTGAGATTAGCGCGTTCTTAAGCTTTATATATTACCTAGTATAGATTAACTCATTTACATATTAAAGATAGTCTGTTATAACAATTTTGAAATGTACTTTGTGTCTAAAATTGCTGAGTACATTTAAAAGTGTCGATGAAAAGAACTTTGTGGTAGTTTGTAGAACATTCCAGAGAAACTGTGCGGGCCCCCGATACTAGGAGATCGTTAACATATCGTGTGTCCACCCCAAGTTGAATTCGGTGGCTGATAGTGACAAATGATGTTCGAGAAGGCTCCCCGCGACGCGGTACGTGACTCGGCGCGCGTCCGCCCCCACATCCTTGCGGGCCCGCGTCCATTCATAAACATGGGGCTTATCTCCGTGCAGATGGAGCCTAAAACGAACGGAAATTTGGATAAATATCACAAATCCATTCTTAGAAAAGGGCACTAATAATTGACCATTGTTTTTGTACAATATTAATGTTAGAAATCTGAACGTCTCTATGCCTATATACGCATTTACGGCTATTTCGCTCGAAACTATAATATATTAATGAAATTAAGAAAAATTGAGGTTATATATATATATATATATATATATATATATATATATATATATATATATATATATATATATTGTTATATATACATATGTAACGGCCTGTTATTATTCCATTGCTGGGCATAGGCGGATTGCTCCAATGCGGATTGGCAGGTTACATATATCTGCAAAATTCTCTAAAAATGTGCAGGTTTCCTCACGATGTTTTACTTAAAAAGGCAGATTTTTCTATGAAATCAATTTAGTGATGTTAAAAGTAACTGGCGCCTAAATATAAAGTGAGGGGACGTCGAAAATAGACTGTCGCAGCAACGCAGAGCCGTGTCGGTAGTATATTAAAAACTCCGCAAAAGCAAATATTTCCCGAAGGGCGATAGCAGGAAATATCAATATCGTTGAGGCAGGTCATCATTTCTCGGAAGCTTGCCACATTTATCTTTTACGATTCAACGTGAAAAAAATCTTTTTTCGCTCGTTCCTTATCGTGGTGACGAGATCCGCAGATGGTGCGGGCGCGGGCCGGAGGCAGGTTTGATCACATTATTTATAATTCTTGCTAATTCCACCGTATGTGGAGAAAAAATTAAGTTATTTCGTGCAATCGTAATGATATAAAAGTAACAATCAGCGATACACATTGTAGTTTATGCGGGTTGAGGTGTGTCTCTCTTACCGATTTGCTATGCCAGCAGCTTCGCCCCCATGGAAATCAGTGTGTCATAATTTTTTTCCCGAATAAAAATCAAAATTTAAATTTTGAATATTTAAGTCATTATTGTGTGTTAATTAAAAGAGTTTTTTGAATAACTATGATCGTTTTTTTTTAGTGCACGAAAGGAAAGCTTTAAATTTCACCGTTTTCGCAATATTTTTTATGGCTGCTCCTGTCCTATTCAATTTAGCGTGATGTTATATAGTCTGTAGCCTTCCTTGATAAATGGAATATCTTACACTCAAATAATTTTTCAAATCGGTCACATAGTTCCTGAGAGTAGCGCGTTCAAACAAACAAACTTTTCAGCTTTATCAGTATAAATATGCAAGGAAGCTAATTAATTTGATGTTAAATCTCTCAATCTGTTTCTCCCTTATCAAATCATTTGCATCACTGACCGCGTTCACTGACCCTCCAGTAGCGAGCTTCCTACGTTATCATTGTTCTAGTAGACGCGGCCTCAGCGTTTGACGTCACTACGAATCGTGCGCACATCACACTTCCCGTCTTATTGTCTTAAACTGTTTGTTTTTTTATTTAATACATATAACACTATAAATAAGCCGTGTGGTATCCGGCTGTGTAAAAAAGACCACTCTCTTTTTCTTACTGAAGTGTCCTAAAATACGACTAAGTTAAGTTGACCACCATGTGGTATCCGGTTGATAAGAATAGACCACCCTCTTTCTTACCGAAGTGTCGTAAAAGGCGACTAAGATAAGTTGACATCACGCAGGCGGCCGATCGTAAAATACCAAATCATGTGACATGTTTATAACATTTTGTGCCGATCCCAATTAGAGTGGGATAAGGGCAGGAGGATGATGATAACTGATGTAACACAATGTCAATCATTTGTAAAGTCTCTGTGTCATAATGCAGCATTATATATAGTTTATTTAATATTTTCCATCGTTTTATAGAAAAGGTTTAAAAATACCTGTGTTTGTTATGGCGTATATTAAAAAAATTAACCTTGTTATTTGACATGTTTACCTTTAGTTAAGTACCTAAACCTATGGAGTATAAATACGATATATACTATGTAGGGAAGATGGACGCAGAACAGAATGTGGGTAGGCATGCATAAACCAAATATACTCATTATAATAAAACCTAGTAGGTGTATTGCGCAGACAGACAGTCCGACTTTAGTATGTTTAGTATTGGTATGGTCATAGGAATAAAACATTTGTTCAATTCCATAGTCATTAGATCGGACTAAATAACTGGTTACAATATTATCGTAAGCCGGTCTAGCGCGCGCCAGTTACGACTTACAATTGATCGTAAAACTAAATACAATTTATTATATTTAACCTTTTCACCTTAAGCCTACCACACACGGCAGCAAAGTCTATTACATTAACATATTCATTGGGTGGTGGGGTTTTAATAAAAACATGCTATAGATTTTGTATCCCTTTTTACGAAAATTACGCGGATGGAAGAGTATGAATTTTGGCACAGTTATAGATTATATAGAGAATGCTAAAGATTACAATCAATAGAGAAATCATTGACACACATACGGGTATACTCTTTTATTTATGGTTAATAATGTCTGTGGTCAAATTGGGAAAAGATTTATATTATTTGTCTATAGTCTGAAAGTCCAACGTACTAATAAATATGACACACAGAGATGCACGTTTTTATAACAAAATTCCTCAACATTATCTAGACTGATGATATATCTAGATGCTGCTAGATAAAGCTTTCTATACAATCAAGGATTATTTGAGTGATAGTAACATATAAGCTGCGATAGTCCAGCGGTAACACCGTGCGACTCTTTCGAGGAGGTCACGGGTTTAAACCCGGGCAGACACCAATGAGTTTTTCTGTTAAAATTTACTATGTGTCTAATTGATAATTGCAATTTATCACATCCTTTTTGTGAAGGAAAACATCGTGACGATACCTGCATATCTCTAGAGAATTCTTGAGATATGTGTAAACTACCAATCCGCATTGGAGCAGCGTGGTAGGTCTTAGCTCCAATCCTTCTCTCCAAAAACAGAGAGAGGAGACCTATTCCACGCAGTGGGGGAGTAACAGGCCGTTATTGACTTACTTACTTTACATATCTTGATGCGTAGCTCTTCTCTTTTCAAAAGAGTATCCGGCGAATTTCATGCCGATTCTTCTTAGTAAGAGCAAACGTCTGTCTGTCTGTGCCTGAGTGAACGGTAGATTCTTTAATAAAATTTGACGATTCAAGATTTATAGTACTTGACGTGTTTATTATTAGGCTTCTAGCTTTTTTTAGATACATAATGAATTTAAGGCTTATATAGACTTTTTTATGCCGTTAGATAAAATCGAAAGTGCAAGTTCCGTAATTACTTATTGTGTGTTAATGAAATGGAAAGTCTTATTATTCGATATTTCTCGCGGATCGCCGGCCGGCGGGCGGTCCGCGCGTCTCGGCCGCGCCTATTCCGCGCGTGGTCGTTCACCCGCGATACCTAACCTCTGTGCGATTGTTACGCTTATGTAATGGCCGATAAGCAGAACTATATCTGTTGTACGGTGTAAAGTAATAGCTGGTTGCGCAATGGGTGATTGTACGGCTGGTAGTCTCTGTCTGCAGGACCGCGCCCGAGGCAAAGCAACAGCGTCTTAAATAAGTAGTGTAATAGCAGCTGTATTTTACGAGCAGTTCACGTAAAATTGCCAATTATACTGTGCTAAAAGTTTTTTAATTTCAAATTCAAAATATTCTTTATTCAAGTTAACTTGTAAACAAGTGCTTTTCAATCGTCAACTCTATTGCTGGTTCGGAAAGCTGTTCCTACGGAGAAGAGCCTAACTGTCCATAGACAAGTCATTTCCGCCCAACAAACTATGTTGCACGGGTCGTTACTACATCAGACATCGTAATACGTAATACAAACAAAACTGACCTACATCGGTATAATCTAGACAGATCGTTATGGCCGTGTTAAGTATACCTAACTATTTAAAATTTTCAATGAGCGGGTTATATTTAAAGTACTAGATGTACCCGCGACTTAACTCCAATATGCTTAGTGCAAGTTTTTTTAACGTACTCGATCGCGTTAGCGTAACGCAATTTGTATGGCGCTGAAACAGCGGTCACTAGATGTCGCTGTAAGCATACAGTTAACCGAAACGTTAAAATACTGATCATTACGTAGTCTGTTTTTTCCTGTTCCCGAATAAAAAAGGGGATTTTTACATCCTTTACTGTAGAATGTAGAATAATCTTTAATTATAACAAACAGAGTTTAACATTTATCACATTAGGATGAATACCATTACCAACCATTACCAAAATTTGATAATCAAAACGGTTGGCGTACATAATTCTATACCAGGGTTCGCGGACTTAAATCGTGGACAAGTATCTTTCAATTTCAATTTAACTTATGTTTGAAATTTATTTATCTTGGAACAAAAACATCGTAAACAGCCCATATAATATATTTCTGGGCTACGCAACCGATATTGGAAACAGCGTGGTGGGTTTTAAGGTTTTCTATCTTCAGATAATGATGGACTTCGTCACAACTTTAGCACCGTGTTACTCAATGATGATAAGCAAAACAATAATATACCAACCCATACACGAAACTTTTATCTTTGTATAGTGGTCATCGATTATACAAGAACGCTGTATAAATTAAGAAAAGCTTTCTTAATTAAGAAAATATGCAGAATCTTAATTCAATTATAGGCCTGTTACAAACAAAACACCCCATTTTGCTCCGACGCTCTCGAAAGCTTCGCTAATTGAGCTTAGCGTGCGCTTTTCAGAAAAAGGAAAATTTAAAGTGCCCGTAAGACAATAGATATAGTGGGAAAATAATGCAAAAATATCTCACTAGAGGTACCCGCGACTTTGTCGGCTTTATTTCAAAAAACCCTCATTTATGTACTTTATTGTTGTTTCACAAGGTATTGTTGTTGACAGTCCCAAGCCACTTCTTTCTGTCTATTAACTCAAAAACTACTGGCTGAATTTTTATGCGATTTGCTCCAGTAGATAGGGTTGTTCTTAGGGAAGGTTTATTCATTTGGTAATTTTTATGTAAATTGTAAAAAATAATTAAAAATGTCGGTAAGTCAAGCAATTTATCTAGCTTTTTGTACCCAATAATGGAATTCATATTATGTTTTTTATTTTATTACCACTTGAAAACCACTAGTACTAATTTAATTTATTATTGCAAAGAAAACATCCAATCTGGAACTTTTAGTGGTCCGTGAATGGTAGCCATTAGAGCTTGATTAACACGGCCTTTGTGACGAACGACAGTACTATTGATTCCGTGTGCCGATATATTATCACAGGTGGCTGTGTTGACCTAGTTTCTGGTTTTGATATCGTGATTTGTATGTTACAGCTTTTACATTTGCTTATTCCCGTCTTCTGTATTTAAGACCCTTCTGGTACTGCTCGGTGTCATCATTAAACCATAATAATAGCCTGATATTACTAAACTGTTGCTACAATAACGAGATCGCTGACTATGGGCCTCATAAAAGGCTCAGAGTCGTTCAGCGGGCGATAGAACGCGCTATGCTTGCAGCATCTCTACGTGATCAAATCAGAAATAAAGAGATCCGTAGAAGAACCAAAAGTTCAGCATGTCGCGAAGCTGAATTGGCAATGAGCAGGGCACTTTGTGTAGACGAAGTTGCTAAAATTAATGTTGGGTGTTGGAGTTCTCTGTGGCCGTTCCTTTCGACCCCGAGAGGAAACGGAGCTTGTTACAGACACAAGCTCCGTACTATATTTTGTAGAGCACGATGTGCACGGCACTAGAGAGACCTCGGTGCAGTTCGTCAGAGATCCCGGGGCCTCTCTGCTAGTGCATTAATTCACTCATTTAAGAAATGCATACATGTATGTTTATGTTGTTCTAAATAAATAAATAAAAAAATCTCTGCTAGTGCGGAGGCTGTCCATCGAGGGGGTTTTAGTGGGTAGAAATCCCACATAACCGGATCTCACCCCTAAGAGTTCCGGTATCTTTTTGAAGATTTCCCCCCCGTTAAAAAAAAAAAAAAAAGTGTGTTGGAGTTCTAAGGGATTGGAATGATGACCCAACACCGCAAAAAAGCATTAGTAGATCCACTACAAAATGGACTTCGACTTCAAAAAGATCGCTGAGAGGCGCTTGATTCAAACAGGACAAGATGATGTTGTGTTATCACTTAAAGAGACTCATGTCTATCATTACACGTCTCTCGGTTGAAAAAGAAGACCTCATCTTGAAGGGGTCTCCTGTGGGGTAAGACCAAGGAAGGAGTAGGTTAGGAAGTAGGTCTACTGGTCGGGCTAACCCGATATTATTTACTTAAGTTTATAGCCGGTTTCTAAATATACAACAGTTCTCAGAAATTATCGAAACGTATTTCAGGTGCATAGATGGGACTTGCACACGACATTCTGAATGGATGACGTTGATCTATGTCATTATTAACCATCGACGTCACACATACGTCCACCCACGTTAACGTCAAAGCAACGTGAAGCGGGTGCGTGGTAATCTACTGCGAAATCATCAATTATTAATAACATGTATTATTGAAACTAAACTAATTTCACTTAAGTTCAATCAATACGTGCATTTTCGTTGTCGAATCTATCTTCTCATAATGATTTGGCTAGGGTTCGAACTTGTTGAGATTGTGGTAGTGAATGTGTGTAGAGTCGTGGTGGGGGCTTATACTGCATGCGTTTTATGAATCCTCATGTGGTATGATCACGAATAGCATAACATAGAATAATGAAATCTATTTCATAGATTTCATTAATTCGCGGATTATATATATTTTTTTGTATTATGGAACTCCTTCGACCTATAAGACCTATATCTATAAATTATGCAAAACGATAAGTTAAACACATACATATGTACAATGTAAAATAATTTGTTAACCATTAATTGTTTTGTTTCAGGTAATACACCATAATATGAACGGGAAAGCCATACTTTCTATATTCTCGGAATATTAAGATTTTTCCTGCACATATTTTCGTTACAGGTTGTATATAAGTAGTGTTTTAAGCTAATGGAAGATCGCTATAACTGTCAACATCAAAAAAGTAATCCTACTTTCAATTTCCATTTATTTTAATTAGCACTTTCTTAAAAAATTATATTTTCATTACTTCTGTATTCCTTCGAAAAGTAATGCCGAATTCTATAAATAATTTAAATTCAGAAACGTTTGTCGCAACTATAGGGTATGTGCACGGTGTTCAAATTTTACGTGGCACAAAATATAGATAAGAACATCCCTCACCAGATAAGATAATATGATAAGCCAGATAAGTTCATCTCCTGAAATAGGCTCAGCCCCAATTAATATCGAATTTAAATACTTGATAAAGATACAACTTATATTTCAAAGATAAAGTAGACAGTGAAAGTTTCGTAAAGAACTTTGCTGTGCATACAACAAACAAAAAGTTGTACGCAGCTTCGAACTTTCTTAAGCATACAACAAATATGTTTCGTCAAATTGTATTTGCAGAACCCAAGTGACGTAATCCAACATAGAGAATTCTAGACTTGCACAATTTGAATAATAGCCAGAGATAAATGCCAAAAATTACATCGACCACCTGAAATCAAAAATAAATAAAAACAGTTTTATATTTTTGTAATTCAAATTATTCCATGTTCAGATAACGTAAACATTCAGATAAAGATAAAACAAAGTTTTTCTATCTTTCTTTCTTAATATAATCTACTATGTACAAGAACACCAGCTAGGAAGTTCACGTTTTTTAGATTACGGGTATATTTAAAACCTTACCACAAATAGGATGTTTTTTATTTTGTTAAAATTTAATTAATTCATTGATCTCAAAGACAGAAGAAAATCGATTTTCATCTAGTTACCTTACTTTGTTAGGGGTTACCTTTTTGGGACTAAACTGAACTTTTACAACGCGGATGTAATCGCAGTACTAGAACCTGAGCTATTAAAATCGAAAGCTTTGGTTTTGGCTTTGACCATACTATTATATAATTACTAACAACTAGACTGTCTGTGAAGTCTTAAATTAAGATCATTTATTTATAAAACAACAATCCCCAATATATAATAAAGTGGCTATACAAATATTTATAGTACACACAGTAGCCGCGAGCGACGCAAATATTACGCCAAAAACGGTATACCTACTTGCCGCTCCATCGACTCCGCATCGCCTTTGATATTTCGGCTCGCCGAGCCCGCCGCCGGCATTTCATTATCAGCGCCACAATATAAGCTTTGACATCGGAAAAATAGTCAGCTGCGAGGAATTTTATGGATATTCCATAAATTCCTCTAGATATACGCAAATACTATAGCGCTGCGAATTACAAATAGTCGGAAATTTTTTTTCTGTTCAGCACATTTAAATTAGAATTTGCCCAGAGGGATTCTTTTACTCCAAGTTACCGAGAGAGATCCTGTTGTTTAATTAGTAATTTTTCTGCTTTCTATAGTCAATTAAAGATTGTAAAACAATACATGACCAAAAAGCTACAAAATTGTACATAGACACATTAATGTACATGATATGTACACATAATTGTGATAGCTTAACGTGTTCTCCGGCATAGTAGCTTCAATTGTCCCAAATTTCATTTCATGTTTTTTCTGGTAACACCCAGACCGCCTGAGTATTTTAAATTACTAGATTATCTTACAATTAAGCGCAGAAGCTTTCCAAAGCTCATATTTTCATTATATCGCGACCTTTACGCTCAAGAAAAATGTTGAGGTGAAACCGGCATACGACTCAAGAATTTCTGGGATTCGTGTCATCTGTCAATAAGTACTGCATCCATATCCTTTACTATAATATAGGTCGAGGGTTGCTTAAATATGGATGACTTTTTAATTCAATTACCAAAACATCATAATTCGTACCTCCTACTTACTGTTATCAGTATAAATGATAGTTCAATTAATTGCTTGTTATACGGTCACGTGACGCGACACTGGCGCCGTTTTTATCTTTATCTTTAATATTTAAATGAGTTAATCTTGTATGTATATGTTTAAATATATATTCCGAATCTCGGAAACGGCTCTAATGATTTTCGTGAAATTCATCATGTAGGGGGTTTGAGGGAGAAAAATCGATCTCGCTAGGTTTTATTTAAAATAACCCGTTTTATCCCTGTTTTAGGGCATTAAAAAAATACAAAAATTTACATTGAATATATAAAACACTATTTACGACGAATGGTAGGAGAGAAAGGAGAAAAACATGTGGCGACCACATTAAGAGTGGGATAAGTACAAGAAAGAGTATAATAATCAAAATAGAAATTCTCTTATGTTGGTTTCTAGCAAATATTAATACCGTTACCTTTGTATTATAGAACTTCGTAAAATGGCTCATCATCCTCCTGCCCTTATCCCACTCTAAGCGGGGTCGGCACAACATGTTATAGTTTACTTACCTTAGTCGTATTTAACGACACCTCGGTAAGAAAGAGGGTGGTCTATTCTACTCAGCCGGATACCACACAGCTTCGTAAAATAATGCCATATTCTACAAATTATACATAATTTTTGCACTCGTCTGTATGAACTTACATTACGCCAAATCTCACCCTCCTCCGTGCGCGAAATGTGCATGAAAAGGGGTACAAAGTTTTTTTCAACGCGTATTAAAATAATTTATACGAGTGGCGTTCCAGTTTATACGGCCTCTGTAGACGGTAAAGAGTAATTTTACAACTGCATTCCCAGGAAATATTTTAACGCGCTGAAAAGCCCAGTACGTAAACGTACGCAAACTCTATAAACCATTTTACTGTACTCGAATAGCGTTTTTGAATCGCCAACTCAGTTGGTTCAGCTTGTTTCTATTGAGAAAAACCTAAAAGTAACTCGGCGGTGGTTCTTATAAAATCCTAGCTTTTACCTGCAACTTCGTTCGCGTCGGCTGTTTCAATGTCACCTTATTCCTGTATAATTAATGGGATTTCTTTAGCCTATATGTTATTCTGGTGTATGAGGAATAATTGTGCCAAATTTCATTGATATTGGTTCAGCGGATTCGCCGTGATAGAGTAACAAACATATATCCATTCTCACAAACTTACGCATTTATACATTTTTGATTACAATGTATCTAACTCAATTAAGCCTAATTTTTAATTAGGTCACTTTAATACTAAGCGTGCGATATATTCTTACAAGCTAAATTAGAAATTATGTTTTGATCTTCAGTGTTCTAATACCCTCAAGTGTATTATGTATTTCCGGTTTATAAATGGGATTTTTATATTATAATATATCTAAGCCCTGTAGTTTTCGAGTCACAACACACAGGCAGACAGAAAGCCTTGTCGGGGGACATTGTCTTGTAATTCTTCTTCATCTTCCCCTCAAAGCAAAGGTTGGCAGTCAGCTTCGTAAAATCCTTCCTATGCCTTGCTAGCCGGAACAGCGGCAGCTCCGGCGGCGGCTCCATTCCCTTACGTTGCGAAGCCAAGATTTTTTTCTTTACCCCACACCGGAAAAATACCAGATGCCTCTTCCATTAACATATAGTGCAGAAATTCATATCTATCATGCCTGAGGACATGTCATGTCATGGACTATATATGAGACGTTTCTCATCTTAATGGTCTGCAAAACTTCCCAGTTTGATGGACGATCTTTGGCGGCATTTAATCTGATATTATTGTCAATATTACGTGTTTATTACAGGTAATCACGTAAAATGTGAAGTCGTTTTGTTTTAAAATTGATAGATATTAGATAAGCGGAAGGATATTATCACTTACGCCAAAATTCCGACCGATAAGTCCCTGATAACGCTATTACATCATCTTGACTAAAAGATAAAGGAAACACTTGGTATTTTATTAATAATAAAAAAATTCTGCCGAAGGTATCTGTGATTTAAACTTAACTTATACTCGTACTAACAGTATAAATACAAAAGTATGTTTGTCTGTAACGCATTCACGACTTATCAGCCAACAAACAACAAAGCTTATGTGCCAAGTTAGCAAATGGAATTAAAAAAACCCTTTTCCTTATTTAAAAAAAGAATAGAAGAAAATATATAATTAACGGTATTCGAACATTTAATTGACGCGGACGTAGTTGCGCGTATAGCTTATAAGACAAAACGGATAAACTACATTTTATATTACAGAGATATTCTTTTATCGCGGACTATAGCAATATATTAATAACTCTACTGGATTAAACTACTAATTAATCATTATGAACTAACAGAAACTAGTAATGTTCAGTCAAAACTGTCAACAGAATCATTTGGTATGTTTAGCTGGTATTTAGTCAACCGACGTTTACCTTTATTGCTGAACCACGCCCTGGTAATATTTCGTGACGGGCAGACGATACTGCGCGCAATATATTTAAGTATTACGCATCTGTAATTTAAATGGAAATAGTAGAATTGCCGGTGGCGTCATTAAATTTTAACCACGTATTTAATACAAGGTATACTTGCGACTCCATTCGCGTCTGCTGAGATGTTATACCTTCAATTAACTGCCTACACTTCACGATCAGCGATGATCGTTGATCGTGTGATCATCTTTAATCACCACAATCATCGTGCCAGTGTCCACCCGTTCGTATTTATATCATACGATCATATGTCATACCCAGCGATGCCATTTCATATGCTAATCATACATGCGTTTGGTAGAGTTTTTACGTTTGTGATCCGTTGATTTTATTCTAAGGAAATTCCTAAAACCATAGTTGTATCTTCTGGTTTTTATGGTCCAGTCAGAAAAGATCTTTGTTCTTTTTGCAACATTCTTCTTCCACGTTAAACAAGTATAAAAATTTTCATGTATTCTTGGTAAAACAATGATATATTTTACCGTTGTACAAGCATAGAAACTAAATCACCCGGTTTACTGTTGTTGAAGGTATAATTGTTAACCGGGATTCAGCGAGCTCGTGAAACGTGCGTCACGTCAATAAATGCAGATTTATGGGATTCATTCAGTACAATGAAAACATCAAAATTATAAGTTGCAGTAGTTTGTATGAGATATTTTACTGAATTATGATTTACAGGGCCGGAACCGAAGATTTTAAATTTAATTACCAGATTTGAGATGAGATGAGAGTATAGTTGACTTACTGTAGCAGCCTTTAATACTTTTTTCAACTGCTTTAATGGCAAAGATAAAATTGATTGCGGAATTTTATTTTAGAATCTTATGCCAAAACCCACAAACGACTCATGTGCTTTTGTAAGGCACAAAGCAGGAGCGATAGACTTTCGTCGGTTCCTATTTATCAAAAGCTTTTATTCAACTTGCAATGTATGTATGTGAAGATAGAATCGGAGAAGTTAAATTTGACCTGCGTCCCTGGGTCTGATTGAGCTGATATTTCATATACTGGTCCAGTCCCGATGACAATGCATGTTTATGATAAGCATGACCTGATGTTGCTGCCAGGGTTGCCTCCAAACGAGGGAACTCCTCAGAGATTAACAATATAAAAAGCTTTTTAAATTGACTTGTTATTATATTTCTATGCACTAAGAGTATTGTACGGGCTGCTACTACCCTGTACGCTCTTTGGTTGATAGTTTGATAAATTGATAGTAATTGATAGATTGCGGCGCTTAATTGATAGATTTATTTTTTATAATGATACTGATAATGTGATATGATATTAATTTGATACGTTGAGCACGCGCAGCCGCTAACGTCGTATTGATTTATAATTGCTTTGATATTAAAATTATGGCGTAAAAGCCGATGTTGCAAATGTACGTGCTAGCCCGTACAAGTATATTCCTAAAAATGTACTGTGAAGCTAATGTAAGGATACCTATTTCCTTATACTACTTATAAAATAAGTCCTAGCTAGTCTTGCTCAATCCAGTAATCGTATCTCCTTGGATCGTCAGTGACCATACTAGGCGTTATCAGTAATGTGTTAGAGTTATGTGCCATTTCTGTTTTGGTTAGGCGCGTGCGTGCCCACAAAGAACGTTCTGTGTTTTTGCTTGTTTTCGCGTTCGAGTGATTTATGTCATGAAGCTGAAGGTTAACATAATATTGTGATTTCTATTAGATGTGATGCCAACAAACAATGAAATGCCCGCTGTATTGTCATAAATTAGCAGTGAATATACAATCACGCGTTGTATATATGCTTTTATTAACACAGTCATGCTTATTTTAAAAGTAAAGTACATATGTTTGTTTTTTTTTAGTTTTCAGACAGCTGCGTAAATTAGTAAATTATATTGAATTTGATTTTTCAAACTCCACACCAAAAACGTAGCATTGGTAGAGCTCCAACTTGCTAAATATATCACCAAAAAAGCTTAAAGTGAAAGCTAAAGGCTTAAACTGAAAGTTTATTTGTCTGTCTTAATTGTTTTAATAAGTGTTGAAAATTTTAAAAAGTCTAGCCGCTAAAATCTGCTTTCAAAGCAAATGCTGACTTATTCCCTTTGGATAGAACAAACAACGTTTGGTGTTTTTGCAATGCTATCTTTATATTTAAACGTTTTATGGGATTTTTATAGTATTATGATTACATTTTTATATATTATACACTGTTACAATAGTAGTGCAGTTATAACCATAACGACAGTGTTAGTCTTATTATTAATTTAAAGATAAAAATCCGTGATGACGTCTATCTATATTTTAAGGATATCATATATTCCCATTCTAACGTCTAAAACAATTGTGTATCTACTGGATAATGCGAGACATAATTAGGCGGTTACAGTATCAATCCTTATCAACGTAAAATACAATAGTTACCTACTTACGGAATTCACGTTCATCATAGTGATCCTTTACTTTATATAATTTAAATGAATATCTTTTAGGAGTTTTCGCAAAAAAGATAGCGCGGGTGAAAATAAATTCCCTAGTCAAACCGGCTCGCTGCTGCCCTTCTATCCATGAAAAGCGGGGAAGGTTTGCAATTAAGTCTTTACATACAAAATTGATCCTTTCAATATGAAATGAATCTAAAATTCAGTTCAATGTAGAAGAGCATGGCGCATGAGGCAATTTAAACCAATATAGACTATGACAAAATGTTTGCGTTATCAGCACAAATTGCGCATGTCGATGTCTCATCATTTGATATCAGTTTTCCGGATTCAGCGAAGTGCTAAATGAGCAATATATAGCTGTGAGCGTAACAGGTGTCAAAAACGAACATTGTACGTAAAACAGTTCCGTGTAGATCTGTGATAAACTGAAATTACGTTCCATTAATGTTAAACGTGGATGAAATGAGTCACGTTATCACCCCTCCTTTGGGCAGTTGTAGATCACAAAACGAACAAAGTAATCATACAGTGCTATAAATAGCCCGCAGCATCAGTCGCAAGGCAAATAAGGGATGATCTCAACATGAGACGGTGTGAAAAAAAAGTCTTAACTATGAGCCGACTCATCGGTAATATAGGCGTAGTATGACAAGGGCTATCTGCGTCTTGACAATAAAATCATTATGGCAGACACACAAACACACACACAAAATAACACATTCATTCACACACATACACATCAAGAGGTCGTCGCTAGAGAAGACAAGATCACAGTTTTCTGACGTAAATTGTTCTTGACTCCACGAGGCACAGTCATACCACCAGCCCTTAAAAAAACATCATTAATATTGGTGTTATGCGTACGCATATATGCGTCATAGGTTCAAATTACGGACAGGACAGAACGGCTTTATTTTTTCTGTTAAAATTTAAATTAGCAATTTTTATACTTTTACACGCTTTTTGGTAAAGGAAGCCTTCATATCCCTGGAAAATTCCTGGTTGATATGTGATCTTACCAAATCCGCAGTGGCGCTTATTGGGTATACATAGCTTCAACTCTTCAAGCTCCAAGTCTTACCAAGAGGAAACTCTCTAGAAAGAAGAGGCCTATGCCCAATAGTGGGAGATTAACAAGCCGTCGCTATGGAGCGAATATACTGCCATTGGTCATTCACCAGGGGCTCATTGATTCAAGTTACGATGTGGCAACAACACTAGATTGACAATATTGATAATGTTTCGCCTATGAAAATAATGGCTCCGTCTTACATCTCGTGCTAATAGGAAATATTGTAGAGGATACCGTATCAAGATTACGTCAACAAAGGATAGTATTTCTTTATTTGGACAACGACTAGACGACGCTAAGAGGATAAGTGGTTTTGCGAAACAATATGCTTAGGTACTATAAGTGTTTACTTAAGAAAAGTCTTATACACTTGACTGACTGCCTTATCCATTACTTGGTTTTGTTTTTAATTTTTCTTTTTAAGAATCTTTATGTATATCGCCAATCTTATCCTACTTATATTATAAATGCGAAAGTCTGTGAGTATGTTTGTTACTCTTTCACGGCGAATCCGCTGAACCAATATTGTTGAAATTTGGAACTATTATTTCTTATACATCGGAATAACATATAGGCTTTAGAAACCCTGTTAATTCTACAGTAATATGATGAAATTGAAAAGCACCATCTATTATCGACCTATCACACGGCAACAGTCAATGCGTACGAAGTCGCGGGTAAAAGCTAACTAGCTAGTGTTTTTATAATGATGTATCTTTATTCTCTGCCCTTATCCCACTGCAAATGGAGTCGACACAACAATTTATCAACATGTTGTCACATTATTTGGCTAGGCCGGTTACGACCGGCCGTCTGCCTGACGTTAACTTACTTTAGGCGTCTTTTCTTTTTACGACATATCAGTAAGAAAAAGGGTGGTCTATTCTACTCAGCCGGATACCACACGGCGAGTCAACTTACCTTAGTCGCTTTCTACGGTGCGGTGTGACCGTGTGAATCTCTAGAGACGATCATGGGTTGAAACCCAGGCAGATTCCAATAAGTTTTCTGTTAAAACTTATGTGTCTAATTGATAATTGCAATTTATCACACGCTTTTCGGTGAAGGAAAACATCGTGAGGAAACCTGCATATATCTAAAGAAATCTGGGGATATGTGTAACCTACCAATCGGCATTGGAGCAGCGTGATAGGCCTTAGCTCCAATCCTTCTCTTCAAAATCGGAGAGAGGAAGCCTACGCCCAGCAGAGGGTTAGTAACAGGTCGTTACTTACCTAATTTTTTTATCTTAAGTGCAATAGTTGCAAATAAAAGTTTTTTTTGTAAATTCAAATTACCAACTGTTATAACCTAAAATAGCTTTCTGTAATGGCCGCGACATACTCGACAGATTGTTCTGGAATCGAAGTGACTGTACGATCAAAGACTACTTGTATCGGATCCGCAGTGACTGTTTTATTGTGAAGTATTTACGGACACACTGCTCTTTGTGACTGCACAAAGCGACTGTTATGTCGCTCTTCACAATCGTTTATACCTATAAAGATGATTACACTGTCAACTGTCATAGTCTATATATAATTATCTATGTTTTATATACAAATAGTATCAAGTATAGTACCTGGGTGAGCGAGCCTTGCTCGGTAATTTTTAAATGTGAAAAAAAAAAAATTACAAACAAAAAATGCAAAAATAGGGCAGGTGAGGCGATCCTAGGTATTTGCTCCTCTTTAGACCGCCCGTTCCCCAAATGGTAACGTCATGTCATCGAAGTTACCATGACTTTACGTTTGACAGCTAAAAATTGTGATTGTATTCAACGTAAATTCTGAAATCAGGGATAAAACGACCTTTTTTTAAATAAAACTTATCTAGATCGATTTTTCTCCCCCAAAACCCTATACATACTGAAATTCAGCAGTTAACACTTGCATTACTCGCATACACTAAGACAATCTCGACGCCGTCCCTTAATCATCATTTAGAGATAGACTCAGGATTTTAAATTGACATTTGTCAGTTTTATTTATAAATTCATCCTACTTCATGAGAGCTAACAAATGTTTACGAAGGATAATATCTTTGAAATTATTTTGACCTCATTCTATATATAGAATCTACTAAAATTGACCCATCGGTGTTGACCTTATATCAAATATTTTATCATTACCTTTGTATCAACCGTTTTGTTTGTAAATAATTAGGCATAGAACATCAATTAATAATTAATTAATGTGTTTAAAGGATAATATCTTCGGAATAAGTTTGACCTCATTCTAAAGATAATGCTAAAAATAACTAATCTTCGGTGTTGACTTTATGTAATAATTATCACACTGAGCTAACATAATAGTAATTTCTACCTTATAAGCTATTTGCTAGAGCAGTTATTTTAACTAACGCATCTCTTTATCTCGCCTAATGAGCTCATCGTCAACTTACATAATTACACCTCTAGAAAAAATGCGTTACTCATGTCGTTAATTATATTTGGCTGGACTGTGGCAAAAAATTTTTTTAATTTAATTGTAACAGCTTTTAATATATCGTATTTTATACAGAGGATACTATTGAGGATTACATAAATATTAATTTAATTTAATTTCATTTATGTATTTAATTGAATTCAATATACAGTACATAAAAATATAAAGAATTATAAAAAAATTAGCTCAATCGCTCGCAGCTCAACAGCTCGCAATAAATTTTAGCTTTACTCTTTGAACTTGCGCAAGGAGGAATGTAACAAATGATAAGAATAATATTTTAAAAAAAAACTAATTTTTTTGCTAGGTCTTCTCGATAGGAGCAATTTTCCGAACTAGCAGTATAGTTAATAATTTAAATATTAACTATACTGCTAGTTTATGCGGTTTATTAATACGTATTTCGTATACGTGTTATTCAATGGCCTCTCCTTTAACTTCGTGTTGTATTATATTTAAAGTCTAAATGAGATAGGAATTAGTGTGATTTCAGTACAAACAGATAAACGCGTGCGAGACACTTTGTGTTATAATACGTATTGATATTTAATTGCCTTTTCTTTAGTCCTTTAGAATCGAATTATTCCAAGGTTTAAATGCGAGAGGAGTTAGTGTTGTGGGCTAGTGCATAGGCGCTTGGAGCGGTGCCAGGGCGTCGTGGCGAATCGTGCGCCGGCGCCGGTCGTCGACACCGGACGCCTCTCCGTGATATGAACGGCAAAATGTGACGACCGCGCATTATCATACGGCGAACGTCTGAAATATCGACACTTTGAGTTCATAGGAAACAATTTATCTTCATTAGGCCCCGTTTACGTGTTCGTGCATCTGCAAATTAAAATCCATACTGTTATTCTAAATGCAAAAGTCCGTCTGTTTTGTGACGCTTTCACGGCGATTATCTAGATCAATAACGATGAAATTAAGCATAATTAAAGTTCATCATACACGGGGCATATATATTAAATTCACCTGTCACAATGTTAGTTACCATACTCCTACTAATATACATATACATAATGCATTTCGAGTGGAATTGTATCTACGATAATTTATCAAGTGCATTAACGTACCACAAAAAAATCAATACGAAGTGGAGGTAAATGATAACGGAGTCAAAAACGTACTTTAATATAGGTTTTTATTCAAATTTTGATTCAGTTTAAATTCAAAATATTATCAAATCAAGTAAACTCATGAAAACGTACTTTTGAATCATCAACTCTACTGCTGGTTTTGTATTGGACTGTTGGTATTCTTTCAAACTTTCTTTTTCAAGCTTTAGTTATTGGACTAAAAAAGACCTATGTCCAATGCTGGACTTAGGTCTTTTAGCAACTTTTTTGAATCCTCATGTAGTTATTAGGGGATACGCCAACGCGGCAGGTAAACCGCTGAACCAATAGT
This sequence comes from Morpho helenor, assembly GCA_029227775.1. NCBI lineage: Eukaryota > Metazoa > Arthropoda > Insecta > Lepidoptera > Nymphalidae > Morpho > Morpho helenor. The sequence continues at coordinate 506,022 of JARGCU010000017.1, forward strand.
GATAAGTTTTCGTACAATTATAACTTATACACCGGTATACCGGTATGGTGGGGAATTGTTTAATTCTATATGCTAACTCGGTAGTTAGCATATAGGATTAAACAATTCCCCACCGAAAACAGAAAAACAGATGATATGTAATTTATAGAATTAGGCGTTACTTTGCGGAGATCCATAATACAAAAGCTAATAAAGCAAAATAATTTTATTATTACTTTTGTATTTGTATGATACGTAGTTGAACGCTTAAGTTGGCGTGCTTTTAAGTTTTTTTAGGGGTTTTCCAGTAATTTTAGAACCGGTATAAAAATTGTAAACACAAGTATTGATTTCCCCTTTTTTCGTGATACTATTGTGAGTGATTGTGGACACGTGTTAGACGCGTGCACGTACACAATTGGACTTTAGGTATTAAAATTGTCTGTACGCTCTAGGCGTTCCAGATATAAATAAGTAGTAACACTGCATCAGCGAGCCAACTATCTATCAGAGATCCGTCCGATTTAGACGCCTGCTGTTGAGAGCCAACTTTTCATCAATGTTGGAAATAATTTGTAAACAATTTTCTAACGTCACATTTCCGCTCGCCGTTACGTAATAAATAGACCTGCTAATTCGATCGGTGTTGTACATGGTGGTGGGCGTGTTATACATCGCAGAGTTTATTGGGGCGTCGATAGTGACGATTTTCGTGACGCTTATGTGCAAAAATAGAACGATCTTGACTTTGGTTTCGGCTGACCCTAATGTACCTCCCTGGAGTAAACCATAAAACATTTTTTGATATACAAACTGAAAGTCAGTGTCGTGACCGTGAACTATACCATTTATATTCCAAGCCATTGCCCTGGCGTGTCGATACAAATCTAATACATTTTTCTTTACCTCCTTTAGATTAATAAATAGCAAGCTCAATAAGGCAAGCTAATGTTGCCGAAATATGTTGATTAGATTGCTTTATATTACATTAGTAACGTGACGTTATTCTTTATTACCTGTTTGCATCACATTTTATGGTAGATCGAGAGCATTCTCTTATTTTAATTGATACTAAAAACGAATCATATCATGATAATTTGACAACATTATTGTCACTGTTAAAGCTTTTTTCCGTTTATACGAATCGCGTGATCAGTCGCGTTTAGTATCGTCGACATTCGGATCGTTTTGGTGACATGTTTCAATAATACGAAAAATATAAGCTAACAATCTTATTTATAGACTAATCGAGTTAAAATTATGTAAATGTACTTGAAAATTTAGAAGCTTATTATAAAACAAAATACCAAAAAACATACTTTAGGATACTCTTTCGGAAATAGAATCTTTGATTATTTTCCTAATATGGTATGGTAAATATAAAAACCTATTTTATTTTAGATTACGGTTAACTTCTGAATATGAATATTATGCTTTCTTGTTTTGTACAAATATTAAATTCGATGGTAACAGACAGACAGATAAACAAACTTTGGATAGTGGCCACTGTATTTTTAATCCATCTAGGAACGTACTTAATTAAACAAGCTCATGAATAAAGGAGGGGCTTGCCTTGGTTTTGGGGTGGTGGTCTTAAAACTAGTCGGGCTCGACCGATAAATAGGACGTAACTATAGCTGGTTTCTATAATAGTTAATGAACTATGAATACCTACCACTTAAGATAATTTTAATTCGAAAATTTCTAGCTTTTACACAATAGTTATAAGTTGTTTTGTTTTGGTTCTTCGATTTTCAAATTCAAGGGATTCATTTCAATTATTTCTTTATAAATCGTGTTTCATGGTTTCGATCTTAATTGATCTTTCCTGGTACTTACAATTTAAATATATTTTGCACTATGATAAATTACTGCGTCATAACTCCATTTCGCGTAGGTAATTAGGGCTTCAGTCGGCGCCTGTAAGCGTGTCTGATACCTAAGGAATCCGTACGCGGTGTCTATTTTAAAATCACAACGCCCATGTTGTTTGTCAAAGCATCACTATTACGGACGTTCATCTTATTCCCCCTTTTGTGTAGAGAGAGATAAATATAATAGCAGATCCAAACAGCGTTTGTTTGTTTGTTTGTTTGTAATGTCTTTATTGCATTTATTGATATAAAAATAATAAAAAAAACAACAATGTGCAATGGCGGGCATATCCCGAAATCGGAATCTCTTCCAGACGATCAGTCTTAAATTTAAAAAAAAAGTAAATATTAAGTATAATGAATTAAAATAAAATATTTCAAATATGGTGTAGAGTTAAAATGTTAAATTAAAAATGCTCCAGTAAACTGACCTATATAAGTCGATAAGGATATAAACTGTATCCGTCTAAAAAGATTTTCAAATATCGCAGTGTACATAAATACAAACGCCCAACCATTTTTATATAAGCTACAATTTAGTAAGTCAATCTTAAATTCAAATTCAAATTATTCTTTATTCAAATAAACTTGTAAACAAGTGCTTTTGAATCGTCAACTCTACTGAACAGAAAGATAGATGTATACTATCCGAAACTTAAATACCATAAATATCGTTATATCTCAACTATTTCCATTATTTAGCTTGCTAGCTTATTCGCATAATTGCATTAAAAATATATTACACAGGTTCATTACAAAGTAGCATCCGTTGTAAGGCATAGGCAATGCGTAGAATCAAAATTGTTTCCTAGCTGCTAGAAACTGTAAGCTTGCGGCTCCTGCTTTGAGCCTTGCAAAGGTACGAAATTCATTTGTGGGTTTCGGTATGATTCTATAATAAAATTCCACAATCAATTTTAGCTTTGCCATTACAGCAGTTTAAAAACATTATTAAAGAGAGGCTGATACAAAAAGCCTACTATACTGTTGAGGATTATTTAGACGATAAGAATGCGCGGATATAGCTACTGTCCGACTCTGTACAAGATAGTAATGACTTAATGTAACTAGTTATAAGTATTATGTTGAAAAGAGCAACCGCCGAGTTTCTTGCTGGCTCTTCTCGGTAGGAACAGCTTTTCGAACCAGCAGTAGAATTCACGATTCAAAAGAACTTATTTACAAGTTTATTTGAATAAAAAGAAATTAAATTTGAATTTTTAAAAATTTGTCTACTACGTCTACTACTAAGATACACATTTCTAATACAAGAGATTAACCGAACAAACAATCCATCTATTTGGATCAATGCTCCAATGCTCTATCTATGTGGAGTTTAGAAGAGCCATTAGAATTTAATAGCCGCCTCTGTCTGCTGATGTATCGATCTGGCTTAAAGTTTTAAACAGATGTAAAGATAGCTTTTTATATTTCTCGAGGTATTAATTAACGTGTATATTACTATTTAATGTATGCGTTCAAACGAAATATTTTCCGTAATTTAAAATATAATATTACTACTGAATCAGATATAATGGGAAGAGCGAGCAAGGAACTTTGCGTCGCTTTTTTTTCAAAACATAATTCCCATAACTGATTATATTTCGAAGAACAGAAAAATCCACATATGTTCGTCATCCATAGAATTAATAGCTTTCTCTATATGTTTGTTTTTGACTATTATGTTAAATATTATTGAAAAAATGACGAAGTTATCATCGAAAATCAGTAGAATATACCAAATTTAAAATAAAATATGGTGAATCAATTATCTAAAACAATTTAACAAATCTCAAACATTACTGACAATCACACATGTCTAATCTAGTATTTTCCTTATTTAAATCTAATCTATTAATAAGTACCATTATTTGTATTGGTAACGTACGAATCTTACTCAGTCACAACATATTGTCACATGATTTATTTATTTATTTAGGTATTTTACGACCGGCCGCCTATCGTCAACTTACCTTAGGTAGTCGTATCTTACAACACCTCGGTAAAAAAGAGGGCGGTCTATTTTAGTCAAACGGATATCACACGGTGGGTCAACTTACCTTAATCGCCTTTTACGACACCTCGTTAAGAAATGAGGGCGGCCTTTTCTACTCAGCCGAATACCACACGGCGGGTCAACTTACCTTAGTCGCTTTTTACGGCACCTCGGTAAGCAATGACGATGGTACTATTCTATTCAGCCGGATACCACACGGCCAAACTTACGTACAAATCTTACTATGGTACAAAAGTACGCGTACTTCAAAGGGATGTTCAAAGACATGTTCCTTCATCTCCCGCTCGTTCATATTACCTTCGAATGTTCGCATTCACAACACGTATAAATTATCTTTCAATGCCAATACCATTTGCATGCCAAGTTTTCATAACATTCCACAATTACTGTAACGAGCGTCACGTATTACACTGCAGTCACGCGTGTGACGTCACGTTCCAAGTGCACATGTGTGAACGAACCCTGCGCGTGCGCCGATAACAGCGCGCCGCGCCCTAGTAATTATTTAATTAGTTGCAATCTATTAGAAATAACTGTTGTTAATCAGTTTGAAAGAGATAAATATTACATCCCACTTGAATACTGTGAGGTTAAACAATTTATACAATACATAACGCTGAATACAGATTAACAACATTAGTACTTTAAAGAATTGTTAAGTGTGGAAAGTGGCTAAGAGATAATACCAAGCACAAATAGCGAAAAATACTATGATGACCGATGACTCAATTAAGAAAATGCTAAAATTATGCCGTGCGGTTTCCGACTAAGTAGAATATACCACCCTCATTTCTTGCTGAGGTATCGTAAAAGGCGACTCAGGTAAGTCAACCCGCCGTGTGGTATTCCCGAAAAGACCAGCCTCATTTCTTATTGAGTTGTCGTATAAGGCGACTAAGGTAATCTAACTTAAACGACCCGCCTTTTAGTATCTGGCTGAGTAGAATAGACCACCCTCATTTCTTAGCGAGGTGTCGTTAAATACGAATAAGATAAGTTGACGTTAGGTAGGCGGCCGGCGGCTAACACTTATACATTGTTTACCGCTTAAAAGATAAACCACACATTCAAGTAGTCACATTGTTTAAATTACATTATACGTTTTTATTGTTCAAATTTCTACTTCTATTTTGATATATGTAAGTAAAAGTAAGTAGCGGCCTGTTACTATCCCACTGCTGAGAATAGGCCTCTTTTCTCCATTTTTTTTAGAGAGACGGTTTGGAGCTGAGACCTACCACGCTGCATCAATGCGGGTTGGTAGGTTACACATATCTCCAGAATTCTCTAGAGATAAGCAGGTTTCCTCACGATGTTTTCCTTCACCGAAAAGCGTGTGATAAATTGCAATAATCTAAGTAATTATATAAGTTTTAACAGAAAAACACATTGGTGTCTGCCCGGGTGTGTACTCGTGACCTCCTCGAAAGAGTCGCGCGGTGTTACCGCTGGACTACCACAGCTTGATATATGTAAATATATTTTATTCCGCAGTTGTATATAAGAAAGTTTTATATACTTTTATTTAGAATATTCCATTGAAAGGGTCGAGTCGTGCTTGACTGCTATGTTTTAGTTATTTGGCCTATGTAGCTATTTTAATATCGACTTCAGGACTTTAAATAACACACTGCACATAAAGTCACATTGCTATGAAAAGTTATCCGAATTAAGCGAGCAAATGCGGTTCTCGTCCCGCCCCGACCTCGCGTTTATATCGGGCTGCGAGTGATTTCTCTCGCTGCAATTTCGTGCACCGACGATTGCTCGAGGGCCTCTCTGATGTGACTAGGTCCGTGCAATTTAACTGCAATTCCGTACACATCTTCAGGTAACCACTTTAATAAATCTGCCAGCTAATAAAATATAAATTTGAAAAATTACTTTTACCAGTTTGAATCGATAACTCTGCTGCTGGTTTGGATAATTAAACTCAGAAAAAGAAGACGTGAGAATATATATGATAGATATTTACCAAGTGATCGGACAAGTAATAATTATATATGAGCATGAGTATGTTTGAAAGAAATAAAGAAAGAAAAAAACATTTATTTCTACTTCCCGTACATATATACATAAACTTATACAAACCTTAGAGCAGTAACGAATCTAATTGTTTGTATATATGTGTTCGGAATCTCTGAAAACGGTTCTAACGATTTTTCTAAAATTCAGCATGCAGGAGGTTTTGCGGGTGAAAAATCGATCTAGCTAGGTTTTATTTAAAAAAAAGTTTATTACTTGTTTTTTGGCTAAAAAAATACAAAAATTTACATTGAATAAATAAAACACTATTTTTGCCGAAAACTGTCAAGTCAGCGTAGCTTATTCGGGGAAAGGATGGTCTCTAGAAATGAAAATACCTAGGATCGAGCTCCACCTACCCAATTATTTTCTTCTTTTTTTAAAGTTTTTTTTTGTCAAAATTTACCGAGCAAGACGCGGTCAACCAGGTATTGTTTATTTTATACCCGCTAGGGATTTATATAGTTATTTTAAGTTACTGTGATGACAAAGCTAAAATTGATCGTAGAGTTTTATAAAAGCCTCCTAATAGAACAAACGAATTACCATATCTTACGTAAATCGATGTAAAGATTAACTCAGACATGGAATCGGATCGATTCTAAAAAAGCATGGTTCAGATGCGAAAGGTGACCTAAGCTATTTCTAGATCAGATTGATTCCTAGACTCATCCAATGAGTGCAAAACCATCTATCGATTACGCACACAGATAGTCACCGACGAGAATATTTCTTCCGTCTTCTCACAATAACTGGAAGAAATACTTTAGTTACGTAAACTAAACGTTTGTCGACATGCTTCAAGTGCTATTAGATATAGTATGACACTGGAGAAATAATTCATAACCGTTCCAATATGGATCATAAGTAATAGTCTAGTTTACGAGTTTTTATCTTTTAATTTGGAAGATTCACTAGCCCAAAAAACCTGATATATGATCTTAGATAGGTGAGTTGATTAGTGAGTTGATGAGTTTATTTATTTATTGGAACACCAACAAAAATGCACTTAAACGTAACTTAAGTATAAACAATATTGTGTCCTGCTACCAAGTACCAGTGCATTCTTACGTACATAGCATGCTTATTTAGGGTGTTATACGCGTCTAACAATTTTAATAAAACTTAAATATTTAAATTTATATTTTAAGTTACATTAAATAAAAAAAAGAAAAAGGCAGTACTTAAGATAAAAATAAAAATATGAGTATAAAATTAACAGTAACTGTAATAAAAAGAGTATACGACGTTAAATAAATCACTTAAACGTATAGGATAACTGGCATAAATAAATCTTCCTAAATATCGTTTTAAAATACGTATTTTCGATCAAAATAAATATAATTTAATTGAGATACGGCTATTAGAGTAATGGTTGACTGACAGGATGAAAATTAGGATAAAACAATAACATTATAGTTCTGTCTCCTTCGGACTTGTATGTAGTATCATGGTCAAGGTCATGCATTACATACGAAATGAAATGAAGCGGTCATTCAACCTTCTATATTTTTATTCAAATATAAAATTATAACTATGCTTAAATTCCGTATGGTCAGAACTACCCTGTATATGTATTGTATTACTTTAAACTGAAGCAAAAGAATAATGAACGCATGGAGTTTAAAAATCTTCATATCTATGATGTTGATATATAAATACTTTTAAAATGTAAAAGTTAAAAAAACATAACATTTTTTTCGACAGTCAGTTGATGTTGACATGAACACGGTCCAAAAGACACAAATCGCATCCAGCTGCGCACGGATTAGAAATAAGAAATGTAACACAGCTGCATTTTCTAACCCCTTTATTTAAAAATCCACTATCATATTTCCTGATGTTTCATTTCGTTAGAAGTTATATTTCCAATCGACAATCCAATCTCATTAACAGGTTTGACTATACTTTGATCTACGCATATTCCGGGCTAAAATTACATATTTTGATTTTGCTTTATTATTTAACATTAGTATAAAAAAGGCGGGGAAAGCATCACCAGTTTAAAAACCGATGTCAATATGACCCACTTCCCGGTGTATGATTGGGCTGAAATTTTCCTTACCGATCCAGTCCAGGTGACAATGTGTTTATGTTAAGCATGACCTGGTGCTGTAAGGATTGGCTCCAAACATGAGAACTCCTGAACGGCAAGGATGAATAGGCACCTTATAGGCATGCGCGTTCAACCTTAGACTGCATCATCGCTTACTATCAGGCATGATTGCAGTCAAGCGCTGGCCTATTTAACAATAATAAAAAAAAACGGTTAACATTCGGGACATGAAATTTTATTAAATGCTTTTTTTACTAATTTGTACTAATTATTTAATCATTGAAATCCTAATATTTATTAGTGCTTGATGTTTATAAAAACAGTCGCACCTTTTGTTTTTTATTACGCTTTTGTATTTTTCTTCAATATAAAGTTAACAATCTATTTTGATCAATAATACAAGTTATTTGGTTAACATAAAGAATATATGATTGTCTGTAATATAAAGTCCGCTTTCCAAACGTGGTATATAATTTTTAATTCATATAGAAAATTTATTACAATATTATTTATTGACTTGTGACTGGATATTATCTTGAAATATGTGAACAATGAACAAGACGTGACTTTATGTCTCCCCCTCAAATAATTCACAAAATTGAAGTAAAACCTTAGATGTATTTAATTTCTGCAGAATTCCTATCGAGCATGATAATTTGGAACAACGTCATCTATTTATAGATATCCTTCCGCGTTCTCGGGATAATTGGAATGAATGTGACGCCCCCTATCGATTTAGTTAAGATTCTTATAAAAATAATTCGCTTTTCCAAAAAAGGAATATTAAAGATTATCAATTTTATGGTTCGTTCGTTTGATTTAGCAAATATTTATTTATTACACCTATAACGAAATTATATTATATAGAATTATTAAAATATTCCTTGCTGGTAACATTTATACTTCTATACTAATATATAAAGCTGAAGAGTCTGTTTGTTTGATTGTTTGAACGCGCTTATCTCAGAAACTACTGGACCGTTTTGAAAATATCTTTCAGTGTAAGATAGTCCATTTATCGAGGAAGGCTACAGGTCACCATCACGCTAAGAAGAATAGGAGAGGAGCAGCAATAAAAAATATTACGAAAACAGCAAAATTTAAAGCTCTTCTTGCGTGTGCTAAGTAAACGGTGAATTATTCAAAAATTATGTACCTATTACAGAAAAAAATTGTTCCCCTCTAAAAGTTCTAAATAAAAGTCCGCGACCCCATGTGTCTAGCTTTTAAGCTTAACCCACTTTAACTATTTTAATGGTTATCAAAAGACTATATTACGGTTTTAATCAATTATAAATGGACAGTTAATGACATCATTTGATCGAATAGGTTCAATCTGTTGCTATAAATAATGTATTACCAGCTAGTTACGTCGTATAAATACAGCCACTAGCACAGTTGTGTCTTGAATTGTAATCAATGCTTAGTCATAGATTTGACGCCGACAACTCAATTTTTAATGATGTAGAATTGATTCATAGATTTTATAAAGACTAAGAAGTGTAGACTTGTAGATATTTAGACTTGTAGACTTGTAGACTTAGACGTGTTTGGTAATTTTATTAAAAGAATAAAACGGCAACATAGTATTTTATATAACTAGCTCACCGGGCAAACGATAACCATAAAAATGGTTAAAGTGGGTTAACCTTAAAACCTAGACATATGCTGTCGCGGATTTTTATTTACACTTTTAGAGAGGAACAATTTTGTAATACATGATTTTTGAAATACTATTACCGTTTACTCAGCGCACGCAAGGAAAGCTTTACATTTTGCCGTTTTCGTACTATTTTTTATTGCCCCTCCTATTCATCTTATCGTGATGTTATATAGCATTTACCGTTCCTCGATAAATGTACTATGTTACAATGAAAGAATTTTTCAAATCGGTCTAGTAGTTCCTGAGATTATCGTGTTCAAACTAACTACCAAACTCTTCAGCTTTATATATTAGTATAGATATAAAAAATGCAATTAAAAGAAAAGAAAGAAAAGGGTGGTGATATCTGGGACTCGATTCCGGATATTCTCACTTTATTAATGCGCCCCCTTTAGTATCCCACTGAGCTATTATAATTTTATAAAGGACAGCACAATTAACCTGCTTCTCTGCTTATATTTTTGCTGTTTTTCAATTTCCTGAATAACCGACATTTTTTTAAAATAAAACCTAGCTAAAGCTAGATTTTTCCCTATCTAAAACCCCCCTCTTGAATTTCATAAAAATCGTTGGAACTGGAATTTAGCGTGCACTGGAAAATAATCTATTATAAATCAAAGTATAATAAAATTCTCTTATTATTATCACTTATACAATCCTCTATTGTATAAGCATAAGTGTTTAATACTTTCAAGTTATATAATGGCAATACTGAAATTATTCTAGAATTTTAGTGCAGAATTGAATACCTGTAATAGTTTACATCTATAGTATTATTAGCTTAGTATGTTTAAGACAAATCATCATCCTCTCCATCGTATTTAACAAATGGCCACCTGCCGTCAACTTACCTTAGTCATATTTTACGACAACTCTTTCTTAAAACAGGGTGGACTATTCCACTTAACCGGATACCACACGGCGGGTAAAAACTTACCTAAGTCGCCTTTTACGACACCTCAGTAAAAAATGAGGGTGGTCTATTCTTCTCAGCCGGATACCACGCGGCTTAGTAGATTTAAGGCAAAGCAAGCTTATATAAAGTTACACTTTTTCTTTTTTGTGTATAAAGTTGTGTTTTTCTGAATAAAATGTATGTCGTTATGATTATATTGTAAAGCTACGAAGAAAACACTTTTTTATAAAAAAAAACAGAACTAAAAGGAAAAAACGATATAAAGAAAGTCATACGTGAATGACTTTCATTAATGGTTTATTTTTTTCACAATCTGAAGGTATAGAGAAAATCATAGCCGGCCGATTTAGTGAGATATCGGTGAAAATATCGTGCAAGACCAATTTATGAACTTAATCGTTATCGAAATCGTTTAATCGAATCCTACTAATATTATAAATGCGAATGTTTGTGAGTATGATGACTTTCACGACGAATCCGCTGAACCAATATCGATTTAATTTGGCACAAATATTACCGGAATAACATATAGGCTATAGAAATCCTGTTAATTCTACAGGAATAGGATGACACTAAAAAGCGCCATCTATTATCAACCTATCACACGACAATAGTTCAAGCGAACGAAGTAGCGGGTAAAAGGTAGTTTGTTATATATAAGCAAATTTAGAAATTCGGAAATGTTTTATATCCTCGTCCATTTCGTTTTCTACTGTAACATTAATTGTTGGCTTACCAAAAAAAGTCAATAGCAAAATCTCGACCTGATAGAGTCGAGACTAAGAAACATCAGAACAACATCAACTAGTTGTAAGATGACAGTGGTTGTTATACGATACGCATCAAAACATCTCGAGTTATCGAAGGTACCCAATACCCAAAGGTAACCCGATACAATACAATACGTCCTCGTCATCTGAGACAATACGCTGTAAATAGCTTATATGCAAACTGCGCAAAACTGATTCAATTGAATGATTGCTCCCCGGAGAAATCAGGTCGCAACTGATTTGCAACTACTGTGTTATGTTATTGGAACTTAACTTCTGAAAACTCAAAATATGCTCATCGACAATCTTACATTTACAGTTCACAATATAGATAACACCACAATGGAGAAGTAATGTAGAAACTAACTAAGAATTTTGTAAGCTAGTAAATAATAGAATAATTATTGTTTTAACGTCGTTCCAATTATTTTTCTGACATTTTGTATTTAAAATTTTTAAATATTCCATATTCGAATATAATTGCAAACTAAATTTTGCATACTGTGTAACAGTAGAATATGTTTGTGCCTTTTAAAATGACAACATCTCTGTATATTACTCATATTCTAGCAAATAAATGATTATTATTATTACCAGGTGGAACAGCGAGATGTCCCCGGTATCGACTGCGCGCACCTCGCGATGGACACGGAGGAGGGCGTGGAGGTGGTCTGGAACGAGGTGCAGTTCTCCGAGCGGAAGAACTTCAAGGCGCAGGAGGACAAGATCCAGATGGTGTTCGACAACCTGACCCGTCTGGAGCATCCCAACATCGTCAAATTCCACCGGTACTGGACCGACACACATAACGATAAACCTAGGGTATGTAATATCATTATATAAAACTCTTTCGTCACGCTGCTCTTAATTGTATAATCTGTGACATCGATCATTATAATTCAATTATCTGCTGCAAAAAAAAAATCTTATTACATACTTATGCAAAGGCTATTATTATTAGCTAGCAATCGCCAGCGGCTCCGCCCGCGTGCAAAGATTAAAACCGTAATATCGTCTTTTGATAACCATAAAAATGGCTAAAATGGGTTAGCTTTAAAAGCTAGACATATGGTGTCGCGGACTTTTATTTAGAACTAAAATAAATAAATAAATAAATAAACTTTTAGGAAGAACAATTTTGCAGTACATGATTTTTGTACGCACGCAAGCAAAGCTGTAAATTTAGTTTTCGTACTATTTTTTATTGCTGTTCCTCTCCTATTCATCTCAGCGTGATGTTATATAGCCTATCCTATTATATTATATATAGCCTTCCTCGATAAATGAACTATCTTATACAGAAAGACTTTCAAAACGGTCCAATAGTTTCTGAGATAAGGGCGTTCAAACTATCAAACAAATAAACAAACAAACTCTTCAGCTTTATATATCAGTATAGATTGCTGTCGTTTATTAGTCACTAAAATATATAAATGCAAAAGTGTGTTTGTTTGTTGGTCTTTTACGTCCGCACATATAGATCGAAGTAATATTTGGTATGGAGATACCGGAAGAGAGACATAGATATTATATTATCTGGGTGACCGAGCCGTGCTTGGTAATTTTTTTAACGATATAAAGCAATGCAAATAAAAAAAAAGGTGTGGTGATGTCTGGGGTTTGATCCCGGGTGTTCACTCTTCGTAAATTCAAATCTCGCGCGCTTGGTCTTGTCAATAACAACGCTCTGTGAGCATACGGCAGTAACGCGTTACCATTGGCCCCGGACCGAGTTGAGTTGTCGCTGGGAGCGGCTACGCATCAATTCGCGCTCGAAGTCTACTATCGTGTGTGTGAACTGCAAGAAAATCTGAGAAAAGGGACGCTTATTTGTTTTCTATTATCATATTCGCTTTAAAACCGTTGTGGCATAGTTGTTATGTGTGTGACAATAGTGATTCATCAAAAGTTCAGAGATATCAGCATAGGGCGTTGCCGCCACGTGCCATCTGCATCGAAAGAAGACCCATCTATCTCCACCGGAGGCTTCCAGGCACTCGGTCTGGATCGCCACGTTACTGCGGTAAGTGTAATTGTTGTTGTCCAGGCCAAAGCAATTAGGGAACTAACGTTCATCGGCGGAACAGTTCATTTTCGGGGTGTTCCGACCCAGTGTGTCGTTACTGGGCCCCCCACGGCAGGGCCTTTTCGCCACATTTTCTGGTGCCGAAACCCGGGAGTGCCTAATAACCTCACTTCGGAGTGGGATTGTTAAAATTCGTAAATATTGCTGGTATTTTTCGTTAAGTAAAATAGTATTATTTCCCATTAAATTCAATATTATTTACTTATTTAGTGCATATAATTAACTAATCCTAATTAAAACTTATCTAAAAATTATAATATATTACTACATTGAATCATACAGAGTTAGTAATTTTACATTTTTTGTTAAATACGTAAAAGTAATAAACGGCCATTTTGTTACATAATTACGTCTTTCCATTCATAACTTATGCTGTAACCATTCGACCATTTTGCTACTAAGTTCATTATTTAGTTCATTCGAAAATTCATTCGATTAGTTAATTCCAATCTTTACTTTGCACTATATCGATTATTATTTGTCTGTACACTAATAGCTACATTCGTTCTATAATCCTATTCGTGTTAAGCGAAGTTCGACAACACTTTGACAGTTTATGTTGTTTTCGTTTATCAAAACCTATAAGCGGCTTTTACTTCGAGCAAATTCATATCTTTGGAATAGTAAAATAGTTGCAGATCACATATAAACAATCTTATTTTTCTAATTATCGGTGTTTATGTGTAATTATCGGCTGTGACTGTTTTGTGTTTCATAAATCGAATTCGGATTACTACAGATCAGGTACGTAAACAATCAAAATATTTTATATTTTTATTATCGGTGTTTGTGTACCTATTTGTTGGCTGTAGTAATTATCATACGTTCATTATTGCAGATCTTATATGAAACAAACTAGTTTGTTTCGCGGTGTTTCATATAATAATAATTATCGGCTGTAATAATAAATAACCCGGTCTTATACAAATATAAGAATCGAAATATAATTATCTTATTCTTATCGATGAGATTCATTCATCTTATTAATATTATTCTTATCGAGATTTAATTAATTAATCAAGTTCACACACAAATCTTTCTTATTAAACATTCGTTATTTATACGTAGTACATTTTCGTACATATCGCAGCTAAATAGGTATATTATTAATATAACGCTTTCGTGCGGTCGGACGCCGCTCGCGCCTAGCCGGCTAGCTTCTATGTTCATAAATACGTAATAATATATTTCATTTTTGCGATTTTGTTTTTATCGAAATACCGAAATGGCGTTTAATCCGAAGCATACTCTCCGTAAACTTAGTGCAACGGGTAAATCTAAATCAAAATCTGCGTTAATAGATAGTTATACAATTCAAGATTTACCGTCGTTACGTAGAAAACGTACTATTGCTTTGAACCGTATGTCTAAAGCGTTAGAGGTCGGATTGCAAGCAAAAACTGATGCCAATCAATGCGATTTGTTTTTTTCGTATTGCGATCAAATAAAAAAATTTACTGCTGAGTTTGAGCAGGCGCATTTTTCAATCCTTGAACTTTTGGATACTTGCGAGGAAGCCGTGGATGATGATGATGATATTCGGACTCGTTTTGATGACATTCAGTTTGAAGTTATGTCAATACGGCGTAGTTTAACGAGCAACGTTTTAAATACATCCAGCTTGTCTCATAATCAATCTAATAACACATCATTATCACATATTAGGCTACCGAAAATTCAGTTACCTACCTTTTCGGGTGATTTAAAAAAATGGCCTGAATTTTATGATACGTACAATGCGCTTATACACGACTGCTCATCTCTTACCGAAGTCGAAAAATTCCACTATTTGAAATCTTCGTTAAGCGGTGATCCGCTAGCGCTTATTCGTGCGTTCCCTGTGACGGGTGATTATTACTCTGATGCGTACGCGGCTTTGGTTGCGCGATACCAGGATAAGCGGGAGTTAGCATTTACTTGTTGGAGGGACACTTTAAACGTTAATTTCAACCTTCAAAACACAAGTGCGTTTCGTCGATCGCTGGATTGCATTGATGAAAATTTAAGTATTTTAAGGAAGTTAAAACTTCCAGTCGAGCAGTGGGATTTTGTCATCGTCTATCACGTTCTATCAAAATTAGATACAAAATTGCGCCGCGATTTTGAAGAAAAGTGTTGCAATTCCGAAATTCCTAATTATTCACAATTAAAGGGCTTTTTACATTCGAAGTGTGAAGCACTAGTTCGAGATAGTCATTTCTGCGACACTACTAAAATTAAAAATACGTCAAAAGAATCGACTAAATCGTCTTTAAATTATAATAATCATTCAAAGGTGAATCATACATTAGTTGCAGGTTATTCGAATAAACCAAAACAAAATTTAAAAGACGATGAAAATAATAAAACGATTGTGAAATGTTCTTTTTGTAACGATTTACATACGATTTCACAATGCAAATCTTTTCTTTCGAAATCCGCTGACGAGCGGGTGTCTATCGCGAGCGATAAACGGTGGTGCTTTAACTGTCTTAAGCAGTCGCATCAATTAAAAGATTGCAAATCGATTTTCCGGTGTTTAAGATGTAAACACAAACATCACACTTTACTTCATAAAGATCGCACTAACAATACGTCGGATACTGATTCAACCGTGATAGCCTCTCGGACTGTGTCTCTGGTTGCTAAGGGCGCAGGATCAAAATTTAGTAGCAAGAATTCTAATACAACCGTCCTTCTTGCTACGGCTATGGTGCAAATACAAGATGCGAGTGGTCAGTATCATTCTTTTCGCGCGCTGTTTGATACCGGAAGTCAAAACAATTTTATTACGTGCAAAGCAGTTCAATGCTTGAATCTGAAGCCGGTCTCAAGCGCCGTGACTATAAACGGTATCGGAGGCATAGCTGCTGACATATCCGGTGTAGTTCGTTCTACAATCGCATCCAATAGCAAACCGTTATTTAAACTTGACCTTCATGTCATTTCAAATATTTGTGGTGATCAACCAGTAGCTAAACTTAATACCGTAGGTTGGTCACACTTACAATCCCTACATTTAGCGGATCCAGGATTCGACATTCCTGGACCGATTGACATTCTTTTCGGAGCAGACGTTTTTGCCGAATCAGTTCTTAGCGATTGTATCAAGGTTAATGCCCATCAACCACTTGCAATAAATTCGGTATTCGGTTGGCTTTTGTTGGGTAAAACGCCTCTCGTAACTTCACATTCGTTACACGTTTCATCAAAATCGGACGAGCAGGTCTTGCAAGAATTTCGATTGAATACCGTTACCTATGGTGTTTCATCTTCACCCTATTTGGCATGCAGAACTATTAAGCAATTAGCAGAAGACGAAGGCTCTCGATTCCCTCTTGCTGAGCAAATTTTATCTACTGATATATACGTTGACGATGTTGTTACCGGTTGTGCTGATCTAGACGATGCCCTGAAAGCTAAATCACAACTTGTAAAGCTCTTCTCTTTAGGTCATTTCCAGTTAAGGAAATGGGCTAGTAACGAATCTAAGTTTCTTTCGGATCTTCCGCAGGAAGAATGTTTGCGTGATTCTAAACTTTTTTCGGATGGTCAACCTTTTACACTAAAGGTGCTCGGCCTTAAATGGGACCCATCCACAGATGCGTTTTTATTCGATGTGAAATCGTCAAATCGATCGTGTACTAAGCGTAATATTCTTAGTGAGATTGCGAAGATCTTTGATCCACTGGGATTCCTCTCACCTCTGACCATAAAGGCGAAGTGCTTAATGCAGAGGCTTTGGATCCTTGGAATTTCATGGGATCAAGAACCACCTAAAGAGATAACACACTCGTGGAAAACCCTGTGTGACCAATTATCGGTGCTCAAAGAGCTACAACTCTCTCGTCGTCTTACTGTTGATGGTGCAATTAGGTATGAACTTCAGGGATTCTGCGATAGTTCTGAATTAGCGTACGGAGCAGTGCTATACTTGCGTGCCTTATGCGATGATGGATCTATTAAAATTCGGCTATTATGCGCTAAAGCTCGTGTAGCACCCGTTAAGAAAATTTCGTTACCTCGGTTAGAGCTGTGTGCAGCGGTTCTGCTTACAGATCTTACAAAATTCGTTCTGGATACGTACCTTGACAAGTTAGTCATTCATGCGCTATATTTGTGGTCAGATTCGACCGTCGTTCTATCCTGGCTCCGTTCTCATTCGTCTCGCTGGACCACATTCGTGGCTAATAGAGTAAGTCATATCCAGGAACTATTCCCGGCAGAGTCGTGGTACCATATCGCCTCGCCTGACAATCCTGCGGATGTGTCTTCTCGTGGACAATATCCTCTCGAGCTTTTTCACAACTCTTTATGGTGGTCAGGACCATCTTGGTTATCAGAGCCCTCTGACCGCTGGCCCAATTCTTCTAAATTTCCAATTTCTAGTAGCGATGAGGAAGAATTTGTGCGTACCGAAGAGCGTCGATCAGTAACATTGGTTGCTGATAATACTGATAATTCGAACTCACCCATCGATTATTTATTACAACGATTTTCTTCACTCGAAAAAATAATTCGTATTGTTTCATATATCAGACGTTTTATGTATAACATAAAAAACTCAGATAAACGTCAATGTGATTCACTTTTGACTGAAACTGAAAACAATATCTCACTTTTATTTATCGTAAGATTCGTTCAGAATTCCACATTCGCTAATGAAATTCAACAGTTAAAATCGAATAAACCCTTAGCGAAACCTTTGCGAAAACTTAACCCTTTCTTGGATGAAGAGGGGATTCTCAGGGTGGGCGGACGAATTTCTCGTGCTGGCTTAGCATTTGAACAGAGGCATCCCGCTCTCATACCTTGCGATCATCCGTTCACGACTAAGATCATCGAATATCTTCATCGTAAACATTGTCATACAGGACAGAATACTACTCATTATCTGATTTTGCAACGGTTTTGGGTAATATCCGCGAAACGAGCAATACGACGCTGTCTTTCAAAATGCATTCGATGCTTTAGAACTCGACCTAAACCATTACAACCGTATATGAGCGATCTTCCATCGTTTCGGGTCAACCAAGTCAAACCGTTTTCTGTAGTCGGGGTTGACTTTGGTGGACCTTTTCGAATTAAAATCGGCACACACCGCGGTGCTAAACTAGACAAGGCTTATCTTTGTTTATTTGTCTGCTTGGCTGTAAAAGCAGTCCATCTTGAAGTGGTGTCTTCTCTTTCAACCGACGGTTTCTTAGCCGCATTACGTCGTTTCGTTGCACGTCGTGGACGTTGTAGTGTTATCCATGCGGATTGTGGAACAAACTTTATCGGTGCTAGCAATTATTTATCGTTATTACAAAAGGTTTCACAGACTGAACAAATTAAATTCGATTTCAATCCTCCATCTGGAGCGCATTTCGGTGGGGTTTGGGAAATTCAGATCAAAGCTGCGAAATCACATCTTTATCGAATTGTTGGCAATCAAGTGTTAACCTTCGAGGAACTTACCACTTTGTTTGTTCAGATCGAAGCGGTTTTAAATTCGAGGCCTCTTTATCCGTTAAGCTCCGATCCAAACGACCTAAACGTTTTAACTCCTGGCCACTTTTTAACACTAGAGCCGCTTACATCCGTTCCCGACGAAAATGTAGCTAATAGTAAACTTTACCGACTAAACCGTTGGCAACTAATTCAATCTTTCCTGCAGAACTTTTGGGTTCGCTGGAAGAATGAATATTTAAATTCTTTAACACAGCGTGCAAAATGGACGAATAAATCCGAACCGTTAAAATTAAATTCTATCGTAATTATCAAAGACGACAATCGTATACCGCTACAATGGGCATTAGGGAGAGTTAACAAACTACATTCGGGCCCAGACGGAGTTGTCCGTGTGGCAACTATTCAGACTAAAAATAGTCTTATAATACGACCTCTTGTTAAACTTTGCCCTCTTCCCGTTGAATCGTAATCTAATACTATTTATTATATCATACGTTTTTTAATTATAATTGTAGTTCTTAATCTTTAAGTTTAATTCGCTATCGTTCCTATAGTTTTAATTAAATATATCTTCTATTAATCTTATTTATCCGGAAAATACCAGCTGTATTTTGGTGGGCGGTATGTTCACTCTTCGTAAATTCAAATCTCGCGCGCTTGGTCTTGTCAATAACAACGCTCTGTGAGCATACGGCAGTAACGCGTTACCATTGGCCCCGGACCGAGTTGAGTTGTCGCTGGGAGCGGCTACGCATCAATTCGCGCTCGAAGTCTACTATCGTGTGTGTGAACTGCAAGAAAATCTGAGAAAAGGGACGCTTATTTGTTTTCTATTATCATATTCGCTTTAAAACCGTTGTGGCATAGTTGTTATGTGTGTGACAATAGTGATTCATCAAAAGTTCAGAGATATCAGCATAGGGCGTTGCCGCCACGTGCCATCTGCATCGAAAGAAGACCCATCTATCTCCACCGGAGGCTTCCAGGCACTCGGTCTGGATCGCCACGTTACTGCGGTAAGTGTAATTGTTGTTGTCCAGGCCAAAGCAATTAGGGAACTAACGTTCATCGGCGGAACAGTTCATTTTCGGGGTGTTCCGACCCAGTGTGTCGTTACTGGGCCCCCCACGGCAGGGCCTTTTCGCCACACCGGGTGTTTCCACTTCTTTAGTACACCCATTCCCCACTGAGTTATTACAAATGACAAAAATATAACATGGATAAAAATATGAATAGCAAAAATAGTCTTTTCTATTTAATGTCTATTTAATTTAAGCACCCTTTGAAATCGAATTTGAATTCAATACATGTCAATAATTTTCAATAATTGGATTTGGACGTGAAAATTAATTGATTTGGTTGTAAATAATTTATTGTTTAAACTTCAGGTTATATTCATAACGGAGTACATGTCCTGTGGGTCGCTGAAGCAGTTCCTGAAACGAACCAAACGAAATGTCAAGCGACTTCCGCTGCAGGCGTGGAAACGATGGTGTACACAAATACTATCGGCGCTCAGGTAAACTCGCTACTATAATTGGATGTACAAAAGATTAATCAATTTTTTATTTGCCCCACGTTTTAACTTTAAAAATTGAGTTGTAAAGGAAAATGATTTTATGTCGAAATTCGATTTCCAAAAATTTTACTCTCATTTTGTAGTCGACGCCAAGAGCAAATATACTTAGTCCCTTATGATTCGATAAAATACATACGGAATTTATATTCAATCAAGCATAAAAAAATTTCAATTTGATAAATTCTTGCTATTTCTATAAGCGTGTTTCTTGGTGCTTGTAATTTGAAAAAAAATAACAATAAATCTCAGAAGATTTATTTGTATATACAGCTAAATTGTAACTGTGTTTTCCTTTGTGTTTCGTTTAACAATTTTAAATTGGATATTTTCAGAAAATAAGCCTTTTCATAAAGTTCATTCAATATTTATTTTAAGGTTTGAATACGTCAAAATTTTGTCAAACTAATTCATAGTCTACTAGATTGACGTGCAATCTAGCTTACCGCGGAATATCGTGTATATTATGCGAAGTTTAAATAAAATTAACTCTCTGCCAGCTACCTGCACGGCTGCGCGCCTCCCATAGTCCACGGCAACCTCACTTGCGACACAATATTCATCCAACACAACGGGCTCGTCAAGATAGGCTCGGTGGCGCCCGACGCCATCCACCACCACGTGAAGACCTGCCGCGAGAACATGCGGAACATGCACCTCATCGCCCCGGAATACGGATGTAAGTATGCGCCCCGCGCGCCAAA
Organism: Morpho helenor; assembly: GCA_029227775.1. NCBI lineage: Eukaryota > Metazoa > Arthropoda > Insecta > Lepidoptera > Nymphalidae > Morpho > Morpho helenor. Next base: position 527,121 of record JARGCU010000017.1, read on the forward strand.
CATAATCGGGAAAGACCCAACATTAGCTTCCGTTACCTCGCTCTAAGCACAACTCACTTCGATACTCCTACAACCCTCCAATCCCAGACCGATCGTATTACGTGGACACGCGTCGAGTTGTGCGAGGATGCCGGATGAACGGAAGCTGTAGTCATGTTATGTATTCATTGCAACGTTTATTTCCCTCGGATTAGCATCTCAAATGGTGACGCCAGCGATGGATATCTACTCGTTCGGCATGTGCGCTCTCGAGACCGCGGCACTTGAGATTCAGGGCAATGGGGACTCCGGCGGCCACGTCACCGAGGACCACATTACGCGGACCGTTGAGTCGTTGGAGGAGGGCAGGCAGAAGGACTTCATATACAGGTACATCTTTTGTTCCAGCTGGTCGCGTGCCGGTAAGTGCGGTTGCCTCTCTGGGTTGTAGTTGTGTCGCGCCCCGCCACGGCCGCGCCCTGACCGCTGCCCGCTAATGGTTTCAGGTGCATAAACAAGGACCCGGCGAAGAGGCCGACGGCCAGAGAGCTCCTGTTCCACCCGTTACTCTTCGAGGTGCATTCGCTCAAGTTGTTGGCGGCGCACACTCTGGTCAATACAAGTGGTGAGTTACTTTTCTATAGTAATTTAATCAGATAGCTATCAATCATTCCAAATGACCTGTCATATATTCAACTATATATCGATTCCAGATCCCTTTAATATTAAAACCTCTTTACTTTTTAAGACAGCTTGACAAAGAAACTTCTGATCATGATTTTTGGTATGATTTTACAATCTGTCCTTCAAAAAATTAGTGATGGTGTTTCTTGTAACAATTAAATTTCTTCTTTCTCCTTCACTTATCCCACTTTTAAGTGGGGTCAGCACCACATGTTTTTCTCTTTCATTCTCTCCTATCATTCGTCAACTCTGGCGCTATACCTTTTACGTGAATGTCGCACTTCACACAAACCAACCATCTCTTTTTAGGCCTCTCTCTAGTCACACATCCATCCACATTCATGTTTATTTAAATTTAGGACACCTGTCGATATAAGACGGGTAACCGGTTCATATTTAAGATTTTACCACCCATATCCCAAGAGACATAAGTTTCACTGTTGATTTAGCAGTGTCTCCTTTAACCTACCAGTTGCTTTAACAAACTTATATTATCTATGAAGGGGTTGTTAATTAGATCATCAACTTTAAAATAGTCTTCACCAAGTATCTCCCATCTTGACAGCAGGTACATAGGGCTATAAAATGAAAACTTTCTGTTTTTATTTCCGCTTTCTGGTTACGCTGAATCTACTATTGCCAAGTGTCTATTAAACAGAGAGTACCCAGTTGTAATATCTGTAAATATTGACATATTTTCCCTGATTTGAAAAGTTAGCTACTTAGTTTTCTCTATGTCTTAAAATTAAGGAACAAATTTGATATTCTATACGTTACGCTCCTCCATGTGTTATTCGATACTTTTTTTGGCGATTTTTTCTTTTAAGCAACTCTTAATTTATTATAGTAATACACCTCATAAAAAAAACCGAACCAGACTTACCGTCATCATTAAAGCTATTATGTATGCAATAATATAATTAATTTAATTATTTATTATCACCCGACCCATAAAAAAAATATTATGCATTAATTATCATCGCACAGCTCGTAAAAACAATTTATTATGCATTAACTCTCGTCACTCTGCCTGAAGAATAGTTAATTATAAATTACAAACTCAGAGTACAAAAAAGGATTATGCAATGATTATTATCACTACTCTTATATAAAAAGTATTTCGTTAACTTTTTCTCAACAATGATGCTTTAAACAGTTCTGATACTAGAGGAATCTCTAGGCTACAGATCCGTCCTGAAAAACCTTAATAGGATAGGTATATTTATACCTTTCCGTACCTTTCCGGGAAGGGGGCATATAAGTTGAAGAACTTACTATGTTTTTGCTTGACACGTTGTTAAGATCTATTTTCTCTACTTGCGTCTCTTAAGAAACAGATCTATCACATACATCATACTTACCACGTATAATTCAAAAGATTTCAGATTTCTGAATACTAGTAGTATCAATTTCGATCCTAACTTTTACCGCTATTAACTTGTCTTTATCTCACTCTTAACTTAAGTGGGATCGGTTCGTATTATTCTCTTCCATTCTCTCCTATTGTTCGTCGACTCTGGCGCTACTCCTTTTATATACATACTCCAACTATCTCTTTTTCGTCTCCCCCTAGTCATATATACATCCATCCATTTTTCATATGCATATTTGACACAATCCAACTTTCTATTTTGCTTCTCTCTAGTCACATATCCATCCACATTCATATTGAAAACTCGTTTTGGTCCCATCAATTTATCATTTTCATTCCTAATCACACACATTCTCCCTTATTACATGTCCATATCTTAATCTTGCACTTCGCCTTTTCTTCCGATCCTAACTTTTACTATTAATTAAGAGTTCCGCACACTAAGCGTTGCTTTCCGTAAAGCTTCTCCAAATAACAGAAAGCCTCTATATTTATAAAGAGCGCTGGCCCGATTTAGAAATGCTGGTGCTATTTTTAGTAAAGCGCGGTGTTAAGTATTTCCGCTAAGTAATTAACGCCATATTTAAAAACCACTTTCTTTTAACACGCTATAAAGAGCCGTCCTTAGGAAGTAGTGTACGATATTTTATTAGGTTTCTTGCAGCAGTTGAAATAGATAACAGAGAAACTGAATAGGACTAACTCTTTCTCTTGCTTCCAATTTCACAATGTTATTTCAAATGATATCGTTGTACATAAAGTAGCCCTTTTTTACAGAGTTTTACTCTTTCAAAGAGTTATCTTTAAGAGATTACCACTTTATTATAAGATCGCCTCTTGTACATTTTACTGTAACTGTACGTACAGTAACTATAATCTAACTTTGCTTATTTTTATTTTTTTGTATTTTTCGCGCAATTAAGTTATTCATCTTTTTCCAATACTTCATCAGACGAAATATCTGTATGGTTTTACGGATCTTCAATTAAACCCCTAATATTCAGGTGCTAGATGATCTCTTTGAAGTATCTTTTAAAAAATTACAGTAGTGTAGAAGTAGGTGTCACTTTGCGGAATACCGTAGCATGTTATGAAGGAATTATAAACGTGGATTATAGCAAAATAATTCTACTGTTACTTTTTCGAGAACGGCAACCTCTTTTCAAGTGGAAAAATATGATAGCATAAGTCACATTTATTATACGGTGTCGTCAGCGAACATCTCGGAGACGATAACGGACGAGGTGTGCGGCGCGGGCGGCGCGCTGGCGTGGTGCGTGCGCGCGGGCGAGGCGCACGAGCTCTCCGGGAAGGACCTGCCGCACGCCGAGAAGCTGGAGAAGTTCGTGGAGGACGTCAAGTGAGTTGTCGCATTACTGTTTTATGTTATGCATAGAGAAATAAAGAAAAGAATTTTAACGCAGTTACTTATTGTAAGAGACACAAAAATGATTTTGAACGCTAAGCAATATTGGCAGCACTGCGTTAAAAGGGCTCTTTCTTTCGACACGCATTGAGCGCACGACTTTTATTTAACTCCAAGTATTTATCCCTTTTTGCGCTTTTCTTCACTTATATTAAACACATGTTTTCACTAAGTAAAAACAAGAAAACAAAAGGAACAATACAATATAGCAGAAGTTAAGTTAGTGGTAATTTAAAAGGGGACCTCTGTGCGTTCCGAACGAGCTTTAACGGACGCCCACCTGAAAAGGTCCCCGAGGCGGTTAATGTATCTGGTGCTCGATTAGCGAAGTGAGGGGTCACTTTTAGAGAGGCCCCGACCCAGGTGGTGCACTCTGGGGTTCAGAGTTGCTGCTGGCTTGGATGGGGACAACGTGTATAACCAGTACCCTATCCTGGCCACTAGCAGTATGGTGGAGCATTGGCAGATTTATAGTCGATGAGTGTCCGCCTCTCGTCCGCGTCAGGCGTTGTGGATCCATAATTTTTACTGGCCCTTTTTAATTTTTTAATTACTTTTTAATTAATTATGACTGGCCCTTTGGCGCAGTGGGTAGTGACCCTGCCTTCAGCTCCGCGGGTCGCGGGTTCGATTCCCGCCGAGGGCCATTATTTTCTATAAATGAATTTGTCGGTTTTCGAGCCTGGGTGTATATATTTGTATTTAAGTATGTATTAAAAAATATATAAGTATATATTCACCAGTTGTCCGTCTACCATAACACAAGTATTAAGTTACTTACCTTGGAGACGGTCGGCCTTGTGTGTAAGTGTCCCATATATTTATTTATATTTAACTAGCGGCCTGCCCCTGCTTCGCACGGGTATAAAATATATATCCCATGTCAGTCAGTGTAAAAAAAGTGATTAAAATCGATCCAGTAGTTTTGATTTATTCATTACTGCCCGTGGTCCGCAAGCGTTAAATTTGGAGAAAAACAATTTCCTTACCCTATACCAAGAAGATTTCCTGCTATCTTTGGAATATCTAAATTCATATAGTACATTTTTACTTATTTACTTTTACATTTTCCCTATGTATTTTTACAATTAATTACAGAATGTCTTTAAACAAACTCTTGAAAGAGGGACATAGCTGCTAAAGTCGAAGTGTTATAGGGCGAAGCGCGGCGTCCTCACGGCATTTTTAATCTGTAATATCTCCGAAAATGTTCACTTAAATTACATGCTGTAAACGGCCATATTGATCTATATTAAATCAACTATTTATTTAAGGTACTTAATTGGATGAGGATTAATGCTGTATTGTATAAAAATTGCTTCAAAAATATGGCATTTTTTTTCCTAAAAAGTAAATGACAAAAAATGCTATAGTGGGTTATCCGTAAGAGATAGACATATACCATCGCGGACTTTTCTGTAGACCTTTTCAAGATGTACAAATACTTAGTACATCATTTTGATAAATCTCGTAGGGTTTAGCCTGCGTTTGCAATGTAAGCGGAAAAAAATGTAATTATTTACAGAAACCTCAAAAATTACAGTATTTCTCTACTCCGTATTGAATGTTATTATACGTACAAACCTTCCTCTGGAATCACTCTATCTATTAAAAAAACCGCATCAAAATCTGTTGCGTAGTTTTAAAGTTTTATGCGTACAAAGGGATATAGGGACTTTGTTTTATAATATGTAGTGATGTGTTTTCCTGAATAAAAGTGTTATATAAAAACCCTCGTCCCGCTGTAGGTACGGCATCTACCCGCTGACGGCGTACGGGCTGGTGCGGCGCGCGGCCTCCCCGTGCGAGCGCGCGCGCGCCGCGTCCGAGAGCGCGCCCGCCTCGCCCGAGCCGCGCGCGCGCGACCTGGAGACGCGCCGCGTCGTCAACATGATGTGCAGCCTCAAGCCCGCGCCGCCCGCGCCCGACCACGACCACGACCACGACCGCGCAGACCTGCTCGTGAGTGCACACACACACAACACAACACACACACACACACACCACATGTGGACATACAGACGTCTGATGATCGTTTCGTCGACCCCAAAAGTAACCTATAAGGACTCGGTCTATGGCAAGTTCGACAAAAACGCAAACTTTTCCTAGTCATTAAACAACGTAAAGTCGCATGCATAGCCGATATAGGGGCTATTGCAAGTGATAATGATTAGAAAAGTTGCTGGGGAGGAGACCCGGTCGTAGAAGAAAATCATGGTTACGAAACATCCAGGAATAGACGAAAATTAAAAGCGCCCCCGAACTCATCCGTCTAGCCGCGAAGGAAGGCATATACAGAGCTAACTGGCACCCTACAGTTATAGAGGCACTCAAAGAAGAATAAATAAATACCTTAATAGAATGCCGTGTAGTATCCGGTATACTAAGTAGAATAGACCACTCTGATTTCTACCGACATGTCGCAAGGTGACTAAGGTAAGAGAATGATGATGATAGGAAACTTCATCGAGTCTTATAATCACCACCATAAAACCTAAAGACAAAGATCTTCAACGAGTATGTCCTACCTGCAATGGCATATGGAGCCGAGATATGGACACTGACAATGCGACTTGTCCACTAATTTAAGGTTGCTCAACGAGCTACGGAGAGGGCTATGCTCTGAGTTTCTCTGAAAGATCGAATCCGGAACGAAGTGATCCGACAGAGAACTAAAGTAATTGACGTAGACCAAAGCATTAGCAAGCTCAAGTGGCAGTATGCTGGTCACATTAGTCGCAGAACCAATGGGGTAGACGTTCTGGAGTTCTTGGAAACCGTATTTTAACAAACGCAGTGTAGGGCCCTCCAGCTAAATGGAGTGACGATATTAGAGTGGCTGGCGACGGTTGGAAGCGAAAAGCTGAAGACCGAGCTCAGTGACGTGCTATCAGAGAGACCTATGTCCAGCAGTGGACAAGAACAGGTTGATGATGATGATGACGATATATTTATTGACACTAAATCACTAGATGACGATCCTTCTCCGCATGGACGACAAGATGAACCGTCAGCTGACTTGTGCGGTCACGCGGCGCGACTCGGCCAACGCGCTGGCGCACGAGCTGGTGCAGCTCGGGTTCATACACGAGGTGAGCGCCTAATTTAAACGTTTAACAAAACTTTAATTACTAAATAAGTTAAACTCCTATCATACAAATCCCTCCGTGAAGGTCAACACTTGTTGCCCATTCAACCAATGCGACACGATCCAACAGAAATGATTACAATGGGTGAAGGACTTAGTCCGATAATGTAGTATTTAGGGTTGGGAATGTACCTATAATAGTAGATTTTCAGTAAAGTGAATAGATAACCTTATAAAAATTATTTTTTCATTGATTAATGCTGTTAGCCCTAACGGCATCAACAGCTTCACCGAAGAGAAAGTGCGCAGAAGCTTCTCTGTGAACAAATATATAAGACTGTGTGATAATCTAATAGGATTCTACCAATATTATAAATGCGACTCACCTTTAACACGTTCGCAACGAGATGTACCACCTGTGGTACATACTTGTGTCTTAGAGGACGGGATAAGCCATAGGTGATACATGCAGAATTGTCCCATCGGCCACATTTTTAAACAAATTATATTACACAAAAGCAGCGCAACCGACCGGTTGAACCACTAAATACAGGCTTGTTTCAAACGAGTCAATGTGGGGTAGTTCAAGTACCACTGGGGGGTCGAGCAACATAAAACAGCCACTCCCCACGACGGGTGTGGCTGCTGAATTCAGGCGTCACGAACGTGTTAAACCTCCTAGTCCATTATATCAGGACTCCCATGCCCTCAAAAGTGCACGAACCCAAATGATACAGAGGTATTGCTTCAGGCGGACCGCGACAAGATCTGCCGCCTCATGGAGGACTCCCTCCGCGGCGGCTTCGGCCAGATGCCGCGGCCGCAGCCCGTGGCCAGCTAGTAGCGCGGCGACTGCCGACTGCTACCTGGATCGTATTTTGTGTTCAGTCTGATGGGATCCGTTGAACACCACATGGCGATACTGGAAACTTCCCTCGGAGTTGCCCCATCAAAAATATACTTGGTCCTGTATGGATTCTGCAATAGCTCAATATATAACGACGATGCGAACACGCGCCGTACAGTGCGCTAACTGCTCTAAATAAATTTAAAAAAAATCTCACCTGTCTGACATTTTCCAACATTAATTTATTGGATCTATGTTTTTATTTATTCCTCTGTTTACTTCACGAGTGTTCGTCTTGTCGTTATTCGATTTATTTACGTTAGTCTCCATTAAGGCTATTAAAATATTACTGTTGAATTGTAAACTTCACTTTAAACAAATTGTTATCACACACTTCGCACTCGGATATATATAGAGGTATGAATTTTAGTTTCTACGAGTTGTATATTTAGTGTCGGTTATAAATTATTCTGTATATATCTAAAATATTAAAAATTGTATAAAGCGTTTTATGTTTCTTCAAGATTGAATATAGGTTTGCGGTTTACTTTTAACAGGGTTGGATGGACTGAAAATAAAATTATTTAGGTAGTGTATGATATATTCGTAAAGGTTAAATTAAATATTATACTTTGTTTTCATTCGTATCTACTTTGTAAAAATGTGGTCTAAAAGTATTACCCTGGAGGACACCCATTCCTTTGAAAATTCGTTCGCTTATTGGTATGATTTAATCGGTTTTATATTTCGTAAATTCCAAAACTACATCGGTCGGTATTTGACTATTTTATAGAAGTAATTAGTAAATCCTTAAATCATCTAGTCGGGCCCCGTCACTGGCACTTGCAAAAATCTAACGGACATTAGATTTCGTAGATTTCTAAGTTCCAACATTCGGCCTTTAGCATTTCTGCAAAGTATGAAAGCACTCGGCTTCTACAGTTCTTCTATCAGGTCTTCAGTAGCCATTAGATACGGGACTGATTGAATTGAACGATCTTCATGCTGCGAGATACTTGAAAGTTGTAGTGAATTCGTGCTCGTATATTATAGATTAGATTTAAATATATTAATTATATGAAATGGTCTTATGAAAGAGATTTAGTATGTAGAACATGTATTTTTGCATACAAATGAATTGTATTCGATTGAACGAGTATAGTTAATGCTACTGTTAAGTAATGTTGAAAATTGTAGCTCGCGCGACGCGACCCGGGTTGGTCAACTTATACCGTACTTTCGGAATTGAATTTTGTGAAAATTCTGAATCGATTTTAAAGGCAGCGAGTCACAAGTTTTCTGGGGATGTCAAAGGTCGTAATACATTATATTTTACTATCGCAGGACACGCAATTAATGAAGATCCCATAACTACCGCTGCATGAACTTATACCAAATCGTGTTGCGGAAAATTGACGCGTGCAAATGTTAATTACGTAATTAAAACTAAGGCTTTAGGTCTCGTTGTTTATTTAAGTCCTGTTTTCTGTAGCACGATCTTCAAATTCGCAAGAATCTCAACCCATATAAATGTTACTCGTTGTTTATATTGAATTTATTTTTGACGTTACAAATTTATAGTCCCTGATTTTAAGTGTCTCTATTTTCATGGGACTAATTTTATAACTTATAATTGATATCGATTATTTAAGGGTTTCTTATTATTTTATATAAATACTCTAGTCTTATATTATTTCAAAAGCCGAAATCTCTCGAACCTTAGAAGGATTCTCGAGTAGAAAGCCTTAGTTCTAACGATCAAACCTTGACACCTCGTTTCACGTCCGCGAGAACAGTCTACTAGTCGTAATGGATCTATACCCAACCAACCACAGCGTTATTTGTAAAACATTTAACACGCTACCGGAAGCGGAAACTGTTGAAATGATACAACTAGATTAATTGTAAATGCAAAAGTACGCTCCTTCGAGGTTGGTAGTGGTTCGTTTGGACATCGAGAATGCTTTAGTGATTTAGAATTTGTATGAATGTGTAAATGTAAACAAATGATATTTAAAAAAAAATATATTTAATTAAACTATTACATTAATTATTATGTGTATAGTGAGGCTTCCTCTTAGAGCTTTATGGATATGGTTATGTAAGTATACGGAAATTTGAACATACTCACTATAGAGGTAAGGTCGAGATTTGTATCGCGTGAGAACTAGCCGGAGCATGGACTGATTTTAGTTTGTGACCGCAATCTTAAAACACGATATCGTCTTCAACCGATCGGTCAAAATGTTAGAAATTCGCTAGTAATGTGGAAATATCGTAATATGTTTTATTTATACAGGTCTCTGACCTAAACACTTATAATTTAACAAAAAGTTTCTCCACGTCTCAATTAAATAAACGAAACTCACAGCGGAAACAATCTAACGGCGAACAAAAAGGCCAAGTTCCGGCGGCTTTCCGATCGGATATTGTCAATTGCGGTATCGTGTGATCCTGAACAAAATAAGCGACAAGATTTGCATTTATACAACAATCGTTTCGAAGTTCATCCTATACGTAACGTATGTGGTGCTACTATATATACAGTGTGCATACATAGGTTTGCTGAAATGAAAATAGTAGCTTCACGGGCACCAAGTTCCTAATTATTTTATTTAGGTGCCCGCTGATTTGTTCCTATTTCATTTTGTTTGTTTTTTTTTTGTTAATGATAGCGGTGCCAAATATGAGGTGCCAATTTGGAAATTCCCTTACGTGTTTATTCATTTCTCGCTTTACAAATTTTTTATAATTTTCCATTCGCAGTGTGCATATAGATTTTTATTAGAAGATTGAATTCTGTTAGCATCTCGTAATGTCCACCACTGAATGAATAATCTTTAGTAGTTAACGTCACTTAAATATCAATATCTTTATGAAATCCTGTATGCTTTTCGAGTTTGTTTCGTCTCTGTCCTTGACCATATTAATTAATGACGTTGAGTATAGGATTGCAGCGCGAGGTTGCGTACGGAGCGCTTAGTGTAGTGTAAACGAAAGACTGGCTAATGTAACGAGTTAGATGCGTTGGTAGAGACTCTCGCGCATCTACGATCAACGTGCCGATTGAACGTATTAAATATTTTTACTTATTCCAACATTGATTATTACATAAACAGAAACAACTCGTTTCCAACAAATTCCAAAAATTACTAAAGTAAAGAACAAGAACAGAACTTTTGGTCGTAGATGCTCACGTGAGAATTGTCGGGTGGCAGTTATTTAGCTAGTAAAGTGACGTGCCCTTGTAAATAGTTGCTTTTAGTCTAAAACTATACTTATAAATGATTATGATTATAACGGTAATGATAATGTACCGCTTCCCGAAGCTGATCGAAAATTAGATGCGGTACCGACCTAGCGTACGATGCTTTAATATTATTTACGTTTTAATCCTTAACAGTCCGTTTCTTCCGAAACTCTATAAAGCACTAATTGAAACTATACGCGAGCTCAACAATCTACAGCTTTTATTTTCCGACAATATTGCTTGATAACTTTATCAGACTTTTTCAAAATTTGTTTATATCACGAGTTCTAATCAAATAAATTGATATTACAAGTGATTTCTTGACGAGCCTTAGAGCGAAATGTTGTTTAATGTATTTAAAACTATGCGAAATTATATAATATAGTAATATTGAATCGTAACATTTCTTAATTATATTGATGTAAGCCTAAAACTTAAATTAAATTCAGTATATAAGCTCCACTTTATACCGCCGTTTCCACAAATTATGTGTTGATCATTCAGGGAGACTCAAATAAATGTGTTACATGGTCTTTGTTCTGAGATTTGTCATGAAATTACTTGATATTGCAAAACTCCAAAATCCCTTGACCTGTTCTGTTACCTGAAACTAAACTACGAAGGTCACAATTTCTTATAACCGAACTTTTTCACAATTCTTTATTTGAGGCAGTATTTTTATTTATATGCTGCTCCAATATTTATGCTCCCTATTTTTACTTTATCTAAGATTGGCGAGTATAGTTTTATTAGTGATAATGTATAGAATTCTTGAGATTAAATTATTATTGACTTCCTTATGCATAAAGGTATTAACTGAATGATAAAGAAAGCTGAAATAAAATAACAAAACCTAAGAAAATCTTTGGTATGCTAAATGTAGGAAGTACAATCCGTTCTCAGACTTGATACATGCAGAATTAGATAACCGCAACACCATACTGCACTAGCACTAAACACATTCACTAGGACAATCTCTACGGTCATTTCGCTCCATAACTGAAGCATCAGAAAAATTGCAAAAGCCTGCTTCCAACATTCAGTATTACATAGTTTCCTTAAAAAGCGCAAAATAATTTGTTATTTACAATTCCAAAGTATTTTTAAAATATTTTAATTAAATCCCCAATCTATTAAACATAATATGTTTATTTCTATATAAGGAAGTCAATGCCTTAAACTTTATTGCAATTTTTTTTGGAACAGAATAGGCCATCTTTGTTTAACTGTTTATTTTACCTAAGATAATTTTTATGTCTATTTCATATTTTAAAATTTCCTACTAAGATGCAAAGCGTTATAGTAAACTAGGTACGTTATTATAGTCATATGTTATCACAGGTTATAGATAGGGTATTAGGCGGACCACGAAATTATCTAGGTTCGTACGAGGATTTAATATTTCTTACCTAAGATCTAGAGTTTGCTTCTAGTTATCGTCGACAACGGATTATATATGTCCATACTTACCGAATATTTTATTCAACACAAATTTCAGCCAAGATATCAACTCTACATTATCTTAATTAAATCTATTGTTAAAAATGGCAGTATCAATCATTTTATTCATTCAATATTGTAGTGTCGCAAACACTAAATATGTTTCAATTACACGTTAATGTTAATTAAACGTTACAATTACATGTTAAATATATTTCAATTACAGATGCGAGTCTGCAACATAGTAACTTTTATCTACTCTGATACTATAATACAAAGATTATAAAACTGAAACCAAAATTCATATGACTAACATTACGTACAGGCCAAAATTTTAAAGTTTTATTACGTACAGGTCTTGTATGGACACCTGTATCATAGTATAACTTTTTAATCATAACGATACACCTATACAACCTCCAGCTGGACCGAGGAGATTGAACCTCTACCTTAAAAAAAAGATTTTAATGAACGAGTCCGCGGCGACGCAACACGCATGCGCAATCGATGTTTGCGCCTTGGCGCTATCATTTGACATTTAAAAAATCTTTTTAATACTTAGACAAAGTTTGTTTTTAGTAATATTGTTTTACGTATTATAGTATGAGAGTAGATAAAGTAGTGTATGACACTGTGCATAACTTTTATACAACTCGTGTTATAAGAACCCTTATTATGCAACAGTATCATAATCAAATATTAACATTAACATGTATTATTCAATTTTATTACAGGTCTACATTATTGACTATAATACCATAATTAAGTTCATTGTGTTCACCTATTCTGCTATAAATATATGATATAGAAAATTTTATTTTAACTGGCTCTTTAAAATCTGGAAATTTTTGTAGATTGTCAGTTGACTCATCACTCTCAGCTTTAAGTCCTCGATCATGATGCTAGGACATCTTGATACAGTGATCCCTGTCGACATATTTTATAGCAATAATTTTCATATATTTTATTTTGCGTTTTATTTATTATATTTAAACTTTGCAATATGATAGAGATTTACTCGTGTACCTCTCCTTACCTGCCTTTATCGTTTAGTATTATTTATGTTTTAATACATCATTTATACTTTATTTTTTAGTGAAATGGACACATGCTTTATCAGTCATCTTTGTATATAATCCGATCTGTTTTGTTTTATTATCCAAAGAGGAATGTGTTCATTAAAATTGCCTTTTTTGTATTTTATTTGTTTTTTTTTTTTGTTTTTAATTGAAATTGTAACAAATATTTATTGGATCCAGACTGCATTTCGCACTCGATGTTACGTTTCCTCAGAGTGCATCCAGCTTCCGTACCATATTATATTTATGTGCTCAAAGTGTTTATTAATTTCGGAACACATAACGATCGAGATATGTCTGCATACTATTATCAAATGAAATGTCAATAAAGTGGTATTTTAAACGGCCGACTGTGTTTCAGTTAACCCAACCCCAGTTTATTTTAAATAAATAATATCTTTGGCGAAAAGTATTTAATATCCTTATCATTTAATATAGACCAATTTTTACTTTATCAATTAATTTATTAAACTCCAAGTAATGATAATAAAAAAGAAATGAAACAACAATACAAAAGTGCAAATTTTTGAAAAGCGGGTATGTCTGTAAGATTGATATTTATGGAAGGAAATCGAGATGTTTTTAGTTTTTCTATGTGTAGTGTATGCCTTTTTTTCGTTTTGTCTATATGAAAAATAACCTATACGGACCAGGACTTTGACAGGACTTATAGTTTACTACTCCTGCTATAGGATAAGTTTACTGCTCCTGCTTGGCGCCTTGCAAAGGTACGTAAGTGGTTTGTGGGTTTGGGTATGGGTGGGTTGGGGATTCTATAATAAATTCCGCAATCAATTTTAGCTTTGCAATTGCAACAGTTTAATAACACTGTTAAAAAGATTCTGATAAAGAAAGCCTATTATAATATGGTTTACCTAGATGATAAGAATGTGTGGATATAGCTACTCTTCGACCCTTTGATGTAACTAGTAGGTAATAATAAATTTATATTAAAACTAGCGGCCTGCCCCTGCTTTGCACGGGTATAAAATATATATCCCATGTCATTCAGTGTAAAAAATGATTAAAACCGATCCAGTAGTTTTGATTTATTCATTACTGCCCGTGGTCCGCAAGCGTTAAATTTGGAGAAAAACTATTCCCTTCTCCTTATACCAAGAAGATTTCCTGTTATATCTAATATCTAAATTCATATCCTTTTTTTACTACATATTTACTTTTTACATTTTTCCCTATGTATTTTATTTTTACAATTAATTACAGAATGTCTTTATATACAACATTCACAGCTTTCTTGACAATACAAACATGTTTTCTTTAGAGGTTACTCTTGAAAGAGCGACATATAGCTACTAAATTTGCTAAAGAGCGGAGCGCGGCCTCCTTACAGCAGTAATGTAAGTATACAAGAAGATTTCCTGCTATCTTTGGAATATCTAAATTCATATAGTACATTTTTACTTATTTACTTTTACATTTTCCCTATGTATTTAATTTTTACAATTAATTACAGAATGTCTTTATATACAACATTCACAGCTTCCTTGTCGTTAAACAAATTCTGGAAAGAACGATATAGCTGCAGGATTCGAGTGCTATAGAGTGAAGCGCGGCCTCCTCATGGCATTTTAAATCTGTAATATCTCCGAAAATGTTCACTTAAATTACATGCTGTAAACGGCGATATTGATCTATATTAAATCAACAATTTATTTAAGGTACTTAATTGGATAAGGATTAACGCTGTAGTGTATAAAAATTGCTTCAAAAATAAGGCATTATTTTTCGTAAAAAGTAAATGACAAAAAATGCTATTGTGGGTTATTCATAAGAGATAGACATATACCATCGCGGACTTTTCTGTAGACCTTTTCAAGGTGTACAAATACTTAGTACATCATTTTGATAAATCTCGTAGGGTTAAGCCTGCGTTTGCAATGTAAGCGGAAAAAAATGTAATTATTTACAGAAACCTCAAAAATTACAGTATTTCTCTACTTCGTATTGAATGTTATTATACGTACAAACCTTCCTCTGGAATCACTCTATCTATTAAAAAAAACCGCATCAAAATCGGTTGCGTAGTTTTAAAGTTTTATGCGTACATACGGAAATATGGACTTTGTTTTATAATATGTAGTGAAGAGCAGCCGCTGAGTTTCTTGCTGGCTCTTTTCGATAGCTTTCCGAATCAGCAGTAGAGTTGACCATTAAAAAGCACTTATTTATAAGTTTACTAGAATAAATAATATTTTGAATTAGAATTAATGTAATAAACACTTAAATAAATTAGTATAGTCTTCAAAAAGTTCGCAAGAGCCGCTGGATCCAAGCGGTATAAGAGCGTGTGTGGAGATCCCATGAAGTAACTTATGTCCAGGAGTGGACGTCCATAGGCTGAAGAAGAAGAAGAATGTAATAAATACATGTAAAAGGGTGTCCACAAATTAAATTCTAATCTTTATTTAATTATACGATCAATTTATAATTAATGCAAAGAAAGTATTTTCCATGATTTGAATATTATTAGCATTTATTATAACGATCGTGACAGAAAACGGTTTATAAATGTAGCTAAGATATAACATCCAAACTGATTCAACTTAACCCCGATCAATAAAAATTACTTAATATTATAGAATATATTGAATTTCCTAACGTGAATATAATTATAACAGTTACATATTATAAATTAAAGTTGCCTGTTTTGTCTATCTATTCGCGATAAACTCAAAAACTACTGAACGAATCACATCATTTCATAGTCATGCCGTGTGGTATCCAGCTGAGTAGAACAGACAACCCTCATTTCATACCGAGGTGTAGTAAAAACGACTACGATAAGTTGACGTCAGGCAGGCACTCGGTCGTAAAATACGGTGCCAAACCATGAGGCAACATGTTTATAACATGTCCTGGATGATGATGTATTTCATCAATAGCCAGAGAAAACGAGCACACAGGTTACCTGAAGGTAAGTAACCGCGTTCATCTACATTGCCGTATAACAAGTTTAAGCTTCTAAAGCTTTATAATACGTTGATATAGTCTTAGTGAATGTGTACAGTGCTACTAGGGCTAGGGTGTTGGTGATATTGTGTAATGCACATTACTTACTAATCCTGCGTGTCTAAGGTATGAAATGTGAACTATAAAAATTATTAAGCTAATGCTTAATTATTAATAATTTTTATTTATGCTTAATATTTTTTGATAATGCACAATCTTTGCTCAATTCGCGGATTAATACAATGTCTTTCTACATTCTATAAATTATTTTATTTTAATAAATTATCTGTTATTTGTCTGTGGTTTTTATTTCCATTTTTCTATTTAATATTGTTGTTTTACTTGTGAATATTAATACTTTAACATCAGGTTAATAAAAATCCTATTATATTACACAAACTTTATTGAAATTCTTATTTAAACTATATACATTCTAAACAGTTCTCGATTCAACAGACAGACACAGAGAGCATACATTTTTAGTAATACTTGTTCGCTTTGCTTATATTGTAGTTATATATTGGCAAACATATTTATAAGTATAAATTTTTGTAACTCGCGGAAGTGTTCTGTATAGTTTTTTTGTACAAGAAATTCTTTCATATTGAAACATCGAATTTGGATCGATTCGATCGAATTACACAATATATTACTCATATAATACTCATTAAAGAATTTTCGAAATAAATTTAATGGGTCACCGAACATATGTATTTGTAAGTCTAAATTCCCCGCACATCGTCCAAAAATAAATATACAATTTTATTTTTAAACCTCACACATCTTCATAGTGATTCGCATATCAATAAGTGCATCCCAAAAAGATTCAAATCTCACTCCAACCATTTTTATCACTGAGTCAACACATTATGTGCTTACGATGATTTTATTCACAATAATAATTAAAGATAAAATAATTATGCGAAACATGAATTATTTAAGGCTAAACAAAATTCCCTTAACTCTTTAATTACTTCCTAATTAACAATAAATACCTGTATTAAGTACCAAAGTCTCGTAAACTTCACAATTTCGTATCGAAGAAACTTGTTCTTTAACGCCGATATAACAGTCGTCGGTCGGCTTCGTATTATATAATTTATATCGGTCTAAAGATGTAGAACACGGACCGTCCTAAGTTCTAAACACAAACATATTTCATAATCTATACTGGTAAGGCAGCGTGACCGGTTGGGGGACCGCTTCTTCTTTTTCTTCCTGCTCAGGTACGTAATAGTGCAGTTCGTAGGCCGGCGATAGTTCAACTGTTATCTTTTCACAATTAGGATCGCACTTCTTCCGCGGAGACATCCTACCCTTAAAGACGTCATTGTTGTAGGAACCCCTCATGAACGCTCTGGACGAAGCGACGTCTCTCCCGTAGCCAGTTCCTCTGTGGATGACGCTGCTGTTAAACAGCACTGGGAAATCAGATTTGTATCTATCGCTGTTCTGATTGAAATTGTCTACAAATCTTTGCAGGATGTCTCTACGAAAGTGAGTCTCGTAATCGTATGTATCGTCGATGTTCGTTCCAGTTTTGTCCCTCTCGTAACTGATGTAATCTGTTTTGGTTATACCTTCTACGGGCGCCTCGGTGTAAGGGATGTAGCCTGTATTTTTATCGAATTCGAAGTCTCTTGCAGCGACATTTACGAAATCCTTAAAGTTTTTCACATCGTAAGTACCTGTATCATAGTTGCCGTCAATGTTTAGTACTGTCAGAGCGGATTCTGTCGTTATGGGGGGTTGAGTTAAAATTAAGTTAGGTTTTCTGGCATTTTCGAAATCACTAAGCATGCTTCTGTCGATCGTACTCACAGTTGTAGTCGGCATGTCTGAGTATACGGGCAACACGTTCTTTCGTAACTCCTTTTCAGTCGTGAACGATTCTACTCTGGACTTAAAGCCATTATCGTAATCGTTTATATTTACCTTTTGTGTGGTCAGGGGTGGAAAATATTGAACGGTGGCTTTTCTTTCGGGGAAAAAATTATTTGAAATTTTCGTATTGACTTTCGACCAGTCCGGTTGCTTTGCTACTATTGTTGATGGATGGAAAGGTGTGGAGGGCCGGAGTGACGTAGTAAACTTTTTCAAATCTATTTTAGCCATATTTAAATAATCGCTGTCTTCGTCATCGGTGCTTTCATAATATTCTGGGACGTTAAAGAATTTTTTAGGTTTCTTAGATGTATTAGTAGTGAATAACTTTTTTCTTACACTCTCTGTTGTAGATGGTACAGTCGAAGTTGTATTATTGTTACCAGCTTGTGGTTCGTCCACTGGTGGACGAATGATTTCGCTTGGACTTTGTAGGTCAGTTGCGGGCGTTATAACATAAGAAGACACATTTTCAATGGGAGTATTAGACCGTTCTACCGAATTACTATTTTCGTCGTAATCGAAGTAAACAATATTACCGAGAGAATCGATTTTCTTCCGCCTAGATTTTCTCTTTTCGGCCATCTTTTGCAATCTTTCTCTTAGATCGGGTAAATCATTTTTGCTATCCCTTTCGGAAACATTATTCCATTCTGTCTCTGTCTTATTTTTTAAGACTTGAGTGAGAGGTTTAGAGGAGTTTTTCGGTTTGAAAACGATGCCTAGAGAACTTAAACTTTCGTTTCTCCAACTATTGTCATCTGGGTCTCTAACAAATGACTTAGGTGGTACTACTTCAATTTTCTTCATTGGCTTGTAGTTGGGATTGACAACATATAATGTAGAGTTTTTTGATTTTTCTGCACTGATCGGCTTCACACTTAGATTATCAACTAAAGAAGGATATGTCTGAGTGAAATTATCAGAATTTATATTTCTTATTTCCATTAGATTGGCTTTGTTATCATTACCTTCACGTTGTCGTTGGGCATTCTCTTCATTATCATTTATTAATTCTTCCTTTAACAATTCTTCCTTTATAGCATCTTCATTCTGAAAAGTGTCATAAAATGGTTACTATATATATTATAATTCCAAAAGTAACATTTATTAAAAATTTCATACTATAGATTATAAATCAAGTTTAATTAATTATAAATAGCAATAAATTTATATTTCGATAAATTCTATTCAAAATTATGACGAAATGTACTGGACGGAGTTCCAAATATTTGTTTTTTATGGTTCGCAGATCCCATTACGACACCTATACTGCATAACATCTATCGGTTAATTCAAAGAAAAAAAAATAGTTTTAAGTTCATTGATGTGGTCTATAATTAAACATGATATGGAACAATTTATATTGTTATTAATACTTACTAAAACAATTTGAGTTTCAATTCTGCTCCCAGATTTACTATTCAGAATATCGATTTCAGGACTTTCAGTTTCGAACATTGACCGCAACTGCCCATTATTATCGGCTTTAAAATCATAATCCGCTCTTTCGGTTTTTACTTCTTTAGTTGTAGTTTTTTCTGAAAAATTTAAAAATCCAGCTCGTTTTGTTTCAACTGCACCTCCTTGTGAAATATTCTGCTCCAACGATGGAGACGGTGTTGTTATAAAAGAGGTCACAGTTGTAATTTGATTGGAAACAAATGTTTTTGTTGTTGGGCCATTTTGACCTTCTGAGGTCTGAACCTTCAAAGTCGATAATAGGAGATCATTTTTCAATTGCTCAAGAGATGGTATATATGATGTTAAAGTATCCTTTAGTGTAACTCGCTGTTGTTTAGTTTCTGCATTCATAATATCATCTTCCTTAACAACTTTATTAATTTTGTCACCCGATGTTTTTTTCCTATCAATTGTTGTGTATTTCTTCCAATCAAGATTTTTTAGTTTTTTATCTGTAACAGAATTTTTATCGGGCTCTGTAAATTTTTGTTTAAATCTGTTAATATTCGTTTTTCCTCCATCGCTTTTGACTGAATTGGAAATATTTAACAATCTATGTTCAGTTGTTGCTTCAACTTCAGTACGATAGTCAAGGTTAGAAGTTGTTACAAATGATTCAGTATCGGTTTCCAGGCCACGATTAGTAGTAAAAGTTTGTAAATCTAAACTTACTGTTACAGGTAACGTACTATCTGTTACTTCTTTTTCATCGACAGTTTCCTTAAGACTTAGTGATTCGGTGCCTATAAGATCAGTCGTTCGAATATACGGGTCGTTATCTGTATAATTTTCGTTTGTAACGGTTTCAGTCTTGGAATCTGTAACCATTTGGTTTGTTGCGGTTTCGGTGGTGTAACTCGTTTCATTCCTTGTTACCTGTTTATCATTATGTTCTTTTAAATCGCTCCTGACTTCTAGAATAGCGCTTTCTTCTTGGGCAACATCTCGATAAGGATCGAGTGTTGTGGTTCGACGAAGCGCGAGTCCCACTGCCGGTGCGTGAATGCATGACAACACGATAATAAAGCTGATAACGGGTAATCTGAAAGAGAAATTTAGCTTTATAGTATTCTATTAGTATATAGAAATTAACTATATAATCACTAGCCGGCTATGCGTTGGTATGTCCCAATTTTCGAATTACTTTTAATTTTTCGGTTTTAATTGTTCGACAACTTCTAAGCTATTCATATGATTTTTTTTCATAATCCCAAAAAAAAATTGAGATTTTTTTATTCTAAAAGTTTATATATGTTTCTATATGTGAAGAATTAACTTGTGATATTGTGTACATGTATACCGCTTGACCCTAGCGGTTGAGTTCAACTCCGGAAGACAAATGTAAAAGTTTCGTATAATAACTTGCTGCATATTCCTAGAGAATTAAAATTTATGTAACCCGCTAGTCCGCTTTGGAATAGTATGGTGGTATTCAAGCTCCGATGTTTCTTGCTTAAAAGAAAACAAATTTACATCTGAACAAAATAAGAAAAAGGTGCGAAAACTTTTATCAATAATTTATATTCGTAGGGTATAACCATTTTTTGTACTAATAGTACCCGCGACATAATTTCGCGTTAAGGGTTTAAATTCCCTCAATAATGTATTGTTTTTTTTTCTATTTCTAAAGGAAAAACAGGCATTGATTATTTTTGTATTGTTGTGTTATAGGCGAGTTTTACGCACTTTTTTGGATGAGTTTTTACAAATTCTGCATGTATCAAGTATGAGAACGAATAGTGCACTCTACATTTAACATTATATTTCTTTTCATCGCGGATTACAGCAAAGTAATATTTTTATTCCTTTTGGACTTTGTTTCATAATAAGTATAGAAGTAAGAAATTAACTGTTAACATAAAAATCCTAACAGAACAATGCGTGCCACCCGCAAGTTATTCTGTAAGAATTACAAGACCGGACAGGCTACACCCATATACATACGCTGTTTCGTCAAGAAATGATATATTATAAGTTACATTTGTAAAAGGAAACGGATGGAAATTGTTATAGCTACATATTATGAAACAATCGCGCGTGTGTATCTCGTCAGCCATTGTGAAGTCCATATTATAGCAGTCTAATTTGTTTATAAAATATATCAATTAAATCTATTGTATTCGATTGTTTTGACTAGGTATTGCTAATTATTAGCACGACGTAAGATTTTCTTTGACTGACACATTATTGCGGTTAGTAAACTAGATTAATGTTTATAAAATGTTGTACAATATCATTTTGGAAATGACACCTACTTAAATAAGAATGTATCTAAACGTTAAGCGTAGCTTAAAATTGAGAGTGTATTACATATTTTATCATCCTTCAATAACAAATTCTTAACATTGTTTGTTTTACTAACATTCTCTACACTATAATATTATTTACTTATATTATATTATTATTATAAAAGTGCGAGGGTTTCTATTAAAAGTGTGATAGCTATGATCATTCGAATAATATCACGTTTTATATTAGTTTCACCTGCATGTAATTGACTCCTTTGAACTCAATTTTGTCGCATTCGGAATGGTTAGATATACGCCGTGGTGGCTGAGTAGAATAGACCACCCTCATTTCTTATCGAGGTGTCGTAAAAGGCGACTGAGGTAAGTTGATCCGTCGTGTGGTATCCGGCTGAGTAGAATAGACCACCCACATTTCTTACCGAGGTGTCGTAAAAGGCGACTAAGGTAAGTTGAATCGCCATGTAGTATCCCACTGAGCAGAATTCACCACCCTCTTTCTTACCGAGGTGTAGCCAAGCCAACTAAGGTAACGTGAGGCAGACGGTTAGTTGTAAAATACGTAGGCAAATCATGTGACAACATATTTATAACATTGCCAATCCCACTTAGAGTGGGATAAGGGCATGACAATGATCAGCCATTACATTCGATCAAGAATTTTAATTCATACATTACAAATTTCAGGTATAAGGACAAGTCCTTGTAAAGTTAGAACAATGGTGTGAAATCTTTCCGAACCTTGTCTCTCGAAATGTTTAATCAAAGATAAACAATCGCCTATAGCGTTTACTTATGCCTACAATTAAAATTGAATTATACAATGATTTTTCAAACGTATGCATAGATATCAGGAATTAATAAGTCGCGTAAAACTCGTAATTGACTAAGTCGAATAAATATTCTGCGTGACTCCATGTTTAAACACAGCGCCTTTTTCCATCATGAAAGCGATAAAATGGCGACAAAAGACTTTTTCACCGGTAAATCATTGTATTTTAAACCGGAAATTACATAATTTGAAACTAACATTCTATTGGAAATTTCAAATTGAAAAAAAATCAATAGATAGATGTTGGACAGTTGTGACAACGTTCAGAATTTAATACACAAGATGTGTCAAAGAGTACATAATTTCGTGTTTTATCTGGAATCGTTAACAGTGATCCCTGAATCAATTATTTTTAAATATTTCCCAGTAAAATGCCGTGGAGAGAAAGCTAAGCTTCCATAGCTAACAAGTTTATTACGGCTATATGTAATAATTAATAATGCCGCAAGAAGTCAATCCAGTAACCGCGCGCAATTTTCGTTGTTCATTCGTTGTATTGCTTAAACGATCGTGCTGGAAGAAATTTGTAAACTGCGGATGCTAATTATATGATTGAATTAACATGCATAATAATCCTTCACTAACAACGTTATTCAAAATATAACAAAAAATGATTCCTTAAATTTGTCTACCATGTTTTATAATAACGTCCGAAAATTTAATTTAAACGTAACGTAAAACATAAAATAAATAATTAATAATGAAAAAAAAATTATAAGTATATAAATTAAATATAAAATAAGTAGGTATATATATTTACGAAATCCTAAAGGATATAACGAAATTTTATTTATTTATTTTATTTATATACTTTATTGTACACCACAAAGTTATAGTATACACAATACAATCACTTAAAGTAAATATTTAAAGTACAATAGGCGGTCTTATCGCTACATAGCGATTTCTTCCAGACAACCTTTGGATTAGGAAAGTTCTAATATAAATGTAGGTAGGTGGTGTATTATAACAAACATACATACAAATAAGTACACTCTAATACACAGACATATTACACAAACTATAAATTTTTATTATTTATTAAAAAATTTATTAAAATTTTATTATTATTAAAAAACTTACGTTCAAAAACAAGTGTATTAAACGCGCTAATCCGTATCATCGAACATAAATATGATAACTAATGATCGGCAACGCGATGTAACGCCCTGATTCACATACCTGAAAGTACACAGTGACATCTTCGTCGATTGTTCACGTTGCGTCACAGTCTCCACATGACAGTAGCACGCGCGCGCACCGCGGCCGCCGGTCGATCACTGCGATCAACTATAATCGATATTTTAGCAATTAACGCAAGTCTCTAACATAACTTCCTTTCATTGAGCAACTAAAATCGTACATTATGAGGACTGATCTACTACAAATCGTACTACGTGGTACGTTATATTGAATTTCGACGGTTCTATTTTGAATATATTCACACAACGGCAACGGCCTTCGATCATTACAGTTTCCTTCCGAAACAGTGAAGTGCGGATTCTCACAATTATATAGCATTTATGACTAACAATTACTAAATACATTAAAAGAGTATTTATGTGTAATTTTGTTCTTATGTATCCGAAATTAGGTTGTTACACTAGAAGACGATTTGAATTTAGTAGAGACCAGTAGATTGGATTTAGGATACGGCAATTTCCAAAATCTTCTTCAATAAAGCTGGTGTATATATTTTGAACGATCGAATGTATGTTAAAATAATTCTATACATAATAAAATTGATATCTGATATTTTTTTAACGTTGTAGTGTTTCTACCGTACCTATGGCACACGCGACATATTAACCAAAAAATTAAAATTCAGTTTTTTTTATTATTACCTATGTTTTGACACATTATTTTTCTCATATACCTAGACTGTTATTTTCAATACGAACTCTCACGTACCTAATTTTATATTAAGTCCCGCTTTAGTTATACACAATTTTACTTACAGCTATACTTATAATTTAAGTACTTGGGATAGGTATCCCAAGTGCGAGAATTCATATTAATAATACACAGGTTTAAAAAAAATAACTATGACTAAATTACCATATATAGCGTGTACAATATGGATTATAATACATTAATGCAAATATTAAGTAATTGAAAATATCATGTTTTTATTTTCTACTTAAAAATATTATTTTTCTTTTAGCCTGCTTTATTAATAAATGAAAAATATTATGTAATATTTACTATGATGAATATTACGTACATACGATACGTAAATTATTTATTCCTGAACGAATATATTTCACATTATATATGTCAACGTCAACTTTCCGTTGAAATGTCAGATATTCAAATTTGAAATTACATTACAAACTGACTGTAGCAGAAAATAATTTTCTTTGTTCTCTGTCGTCTAAAAAGTGTTATTTTAAATTATATTATACTTGTTTTAAATTGTAAATTGTGGGTTTCATCATGTCTGAATTTAGGACTCCAGTAAAGGCTAAAGCGATCGATATAAATGATAAAGTAAACATTCCTCCTTCACCGTTCCTCAATAGACTCGGATATGGCACAGGTAAGCACGTTCAGCCAAATTAAAGTTGAAAAACCCTTCAAATACTGCATTAATACTTACTATCAGGTAAGTTGTAACTTATTTAGAGTTTATAATTTAAATCTATTACTTCTAGGTGTGTCAGTAATGCAGCTAATGAGATCACCTAAAGGTGGTCAGATACGCTCACCATGGGCTCTGAAAATGCTTAACAAACGTGTCAAACCAAACAAAGTATACACAGATAGATTACAAGCTGAGGCTGAACTCTTAAAACGCATGTCTCACTCCAACATTGTGGGCTTCAGAGCGTTCAGCAAAGGGAAGATTCTTTACTTGGGTATGGAAGCATGTGACTTATCCCTGGGTGATTTGATTGAGAAGAAATTAGATGATGATTGTGAGCCATTTCTGCCAAACAAGATATTAAAGGTGAGATAAGAAAATAAATATCTCCTGTTTTGTCTTATATTTGAGTCCATTCCACTTATTACTTTTTTAAATGCAGTAAAATAATGCTCTTTTTATTTTGATACTAGTACAATTGATAGAAAATCTTTTTTATGCTAAATATAAAATTTGTAATTCATTTTCATTCATTCCCTGTACTCTTATCCCAGAGTGGTGTCACCACAACATGTTATAAACATGTTGTCACATGATTTGGCTACATATTTATGACTAGCTGTCTGCCTGATGTTTATTTACCTTAGAAACCTTACCTTTCTGTAAGAAAGATGGTGGTCTATTCAACTCAATCGGATACCATATGGTGGGTCAACTTATCTTAGTCGCCTTTTATGACATTTTGGTAAGAAAGAGGGTGGTCTATGTGGTATGTGGTATCCAGCTGAGTAATTCTACTCAGCTGGATACCAGATACATCAGATTAACAGGCAGATTGACTTACCTTAGTTGCCTTTTAAAAATGATATAAAATTTGTAATCACTGATTATTGCAAAATAATAAAATTTTGTGTTTTTGTTTTTTGTATGGTTTTTAGTAAAAAGTACATTGGTGATTCCTTTGTTCTAGGTAGCATTAGATATTGGTAGAGCTTTAGACTACTTGCATACAAAAATGCAAATCCTGCACGGAGATATGAAATCATATAACATATTAGTGAATGGTGACTTTGTTGTGTGCAAGCTATGTGACTTTGGTGTCACATTGCCACTAGATGAGAATGGGGTGTTAGATAAAGAGAGAGCAGGCAAAGCTCTCTATTATGGTAAGTTAATGATGCATTTAAAGATAAGATTAAACATTAAATAAAGTTTAACTGGCCAGTCCTATTTGAACTTAATAATAATATATATTCGAAATCATAATTATAACATAATTATAATCTTTATTTCACATGACAAATCCTACATTATAATAAACTAATTTAATTAATTTGTACAATTCAAATCTGTTAACTTTTTAATTTTTCTAATGTCTTTTACTAGTTTTATTAAATTGTGAAATAAATGTAGAATGCCATAGCATTGGGGTTGTTATTTGAAGAGTGCAGTTAAGGTCATATTTTATTAGAGTAATACAGAATATTGACTATTACAGTCTTTATAACTCAAATGTTATATTTAATTCATTTAAATTGACTTTTTATTTTAATTATCTCTTACAATTTGGTTCTCATAATGCTCTCACTGATAGAAGTCAGATAGAAACTCAGCAGCAGCTTTTCCTAGATATAATTTTCATATTTGATTTCATTCCATCGTTGCTATCTTGTACTGGCTTGAACAAAAACGACTTCAATTTAACTATACTCTATAGTTAAATTGGAGTCGTATTTGTTATTTAAATTATTGTGGACAGGCTATCTAGGTATGTATAACTCTATATCCATATTAGAGGTGTAAGTGTAAGGTGTAAGCAGAGCTGCATGATTTCTTTATGTTCATTATTTTTTTATTTATTTAAAATTATGTAATTAAAATTTTGTGCTAACATTGATTATATTTGTTTTTAATTATACTTTTAAAGTCCTATATTTTTTGCAAAAAAAACATATTGCCGAGTGAGTAAATATGTTGGTAATATATTATCAAATTAGGCAATTATTACAGGCAAAAATTATGAAATCGTATGTAGATAAAATCATTTATTTATTTTAAATTTTAAGCAAAAACTGGGGTAAAAACCCCAGAACAATATAAAACTATGGAAGCAAGAAAATTGAAATTTCTCTGTTAATATTAAAGTTCCTCTCCAGTGCCGTTCAAGCTGCTGGTTACTGTTCAAGCTGTTACACTTTTTTATACTTGGAAAGATGGATGAATGGATGTGGATGGGCAATGGTTCTTATTTCCACATGCACATGTTCCAGGTACAGAAGCTTGGAGCGCCCCGGAGGTGATCCACGACGGCGCTATCACCAGCAAGGCTGACGTATGGGCGCTGGGGCTCACGCTGTGGGAGATGCTGGCCCTGATGCCGCCGCACTCGCAGTCCGACGACACCCTGGACATGAGCCTGGCCAGCGACGACAGCGTCCTGGACTACTTCTCTGACAGATACGGTGAGGTTGTTTCCTCGGATCATGAACAATTGGTTTATACAAAGTTATAATTCAAAAATTGAAAAAAAAAAAATTTGAGCAACCCTTGGGTTTACAAACCCAAGGGTTGCTCAAATAGAAACATAGGATAGCTGATAATTTACAAATAGCTATCTACAACATGATTAATTCTTTATTAATTTAGTAAAATCTGCGGTATAATTTATAGAATTAGGCGATACTTTGCGGATGACCATAATACAAAACTAATGAAAATATTCGTTCTCATACCTGATACATGTAGAATTTGTAAAAACTCATGCGAAGTGTGTGGACGTTGGAGTGTGTATTATGGATCTCTGCAAATTAACGCCTATTAAAGTAAATTATTTAATGTATGTCTATATGATATTACTATCAAAAAGATTTACACATTCTATCTGCTATATGTATGTTGTGATACTAGGAACACGTCCGGACGTGCCCGCCAACGTGTGCTCCCAGCAGTACGCAGGCCCCCTGGCGCTGTTCGGCTGCTGCACGGAGCCGGAGCCCTGCGGCCGGCCCTCGGCGCAGCACCTGGCGGAGGCCGCGGGACACTTGCTGGATAACTTATCACATTAAAATAAACTAAAGTTAAGTTGACGATTACACTATCTCACTTGGAATATAACTGGCGAATATAAAACAAATTTATTAGTCAGACTGTACGACCTTACTCTTAATATCTTTAATATTTAAATGAGTTAATCTTGTTTGTATATATATATTTTCGGAATCTCTGAAACGGCTCCAACGATTTTCCTGAAATTCAGCATGTAGGGGGATTTGAGGCTAAAAATCAATTTAGCTAGGTTTTATGTAAAAAAAATATCTTGTTTTCCCTGTTTTTGGGCATTAAAATTACAAAATCCAGCAAAATTACTTAACTTAGACTAGTTAACCATTTAAGTATATGTAATGCAAAAATTGAAGAAAAATGGCTTAAAAAAATTACAAACACCATATTGAAGCATTTTGTAGCAACTGTAACTCTGTTTTCCCAAAACTGACAGATTATAGTTTAAATTGATTTCTAGTTTTGATGTCTTTTACGATAGTTAGATTTCTTAGTATTCTTTAACGAATGGCGAAAGCTAAGACCGCTGATTTTTCAGAAATGCTAAAAAGATTAAGGCCTGCCGTCTTTAAAAAAATGCGCTTTCATGGTATATACATTTGAATTTATTTAAAATATACTACACGTCAAGTTAGAATTGTCACCTATAACGATTCTAGAATATATATTTTTGAATTATAACTTCGTGTAATACCAATTTTATTACACTCTTTCTGATTTTATTTTACAGTTATTCAAATTCAAAATATTCTTTATTCAAATTGACTTTTAAAAACACTTTCAAATCGTCAATTTATAATGAATTTATTGCTGATTCGAAAAGATTATCATACCGAAAGGAAGGTCTGAAATAATAATATTAATAGTATATTATGTATATATAAAAAAAATGTTTTTTATTTGTTGAATCATATTATATATGATTAAATTAAAGGAAATAAGTAGAAAAAGGGTTTTGAAATGAAAGACGTTATGATTAAAACAGGTATATTCAAGTAACATAAATAAATATTCAACAGTAGTTGTACTTATCAGCTAAACACATCCGCTCGTGTCGGTCCACACTAAACTAAAGTTGACCAGGAACTGGTGTCACACTATGTACTAGATAAAGCGATAGACTGTACTATATACTTTATTATATCTATATACTGCAGAATAGACTCATGTACTGTCTGCAGTATACCTATGAAATACAATGGTAATAGTGTTAAAAAATATAGTCTTTATATAAAGTGGGATTTTTATTCCAATATATACTTAGCACGTATAAATAAGCGAATGTTATTGTTATTATTATGTATAATTATGATTTTAATAATAATCACTATATATACTGTGTACTATATGATAGTTAAAATATGTTTGTCTTTTGTTTATATGAAATACTTTCTCCTTTTCAAAGAATTTTATTACATAACCTATGGGGGATTATATTCTTATTAATATAAACATATTTACTCTACGAATATAATCACAAAATCAACTTTATTTTCGCATAAGTTCAAAAATATATAATATATAAAAAGTAGATAAGTTATAAGATATTTGTATATGAATTACGCATATTTCTGTCCTCAAAAGTAATAATACTCTATGGTGTTGAAGTGGTTTCATAGGAAAGCCTAGGTGGCGCTAGCAGTACATTGAATCGCGCTAAAAATGTTCTTTTCTCAAGTATATAGTTTTTATGTAGTTAGTATAGGTTTTAATTAACATTTCATTTTGCAAATTTACAAAAGAATGTTTCTGTATTATACTTATGGATACGAAGTTTCTAATATTCGGTAAAGTACAGAGAAAGGATAAAAAGGATTTTAGCTAAATTAATACACAATAAGTTTACTTGTATATACAAAAATTGTATTCAAAAGCCACGATATTGAGTGCATTTTTCGAATATGACGATTTAATAAATTAATTTTTACTTCCAGAAGTCTTGTAAAAATGCATATCAATAAGCTTAAGGACAAGAGACAGACATATTATAATGTGAATATTTATATTTACTGTATAAATAGAAGTTACTTTATGAAGTTTTTTAATGAAAAAGTAACAAGATAACTACTTTGCAATAATATGTTAAAGAATTTTTTTTGTAAAATACTGAAATGTTCAGGGAATTATGTGCTACGATTTTTTTGCATCGCATTTGTAAATATCACTCGAAATAATATCATTTTTTTTTAAATTATTGTGATAAATAGTGAAAAGCTAGTTACACAAATAATGAAAATTGACTATTGAGTAAATTTTTTTTTTTAAAGTTTGAAACTAAAATATGTACTATTAAATAAAATTATTTACATCCTTATAATATTTTTCGATTTATTGCTTCATAAAACTAAAATTCTATGATAAAAATCGATAGTTACATAAACATAGGATTTTCAGTTTTAGTTACTTAATATAAAACATATTTAGAGATTCCAATGTATGTTCCGATGATTCGATTCCTAATTGACTAGTTTTAACTTAGTACTTATGAGATTTTTTAATTTACTTAAAATAAAAAGCACCGACAAAAACTGTTTTTTTTAAATATTTCTACATCACTGAAGGATCGGATCTTGTAATATATTGTTACTGAGGTTACTCGTGTATGTGAAAAAGGCGATAAGTCGTGTTTATTAAACCTTTTATGGTACTTGCACTGTATGTATGTGAAATTAGAATCTTGCAAAATTTGCAAGATTGCAAAATTTCACTCATCACTCACTCAATCGGAACCCGATTGAGTGATTTGAGTGAAATTTTATATATTATGATTAGCATGACCTGATGCTGGCTTCAGAGCTAATCCTGGTAGCATCAGGTGTGGACGAGGGAACTGCTCAATGGTTTATAGTAGGGGCATGATATTTTGTTAAAGCTTTACTTGACTTGTATATAAATTCGATATATTTAAAATATATTAACATGATCGTTTTTTCAGGAAATTAACTGGGAATTAAACAGACTAAAAAAAACCTAACGTGTGGGTTAAACAGATACAACAGCGATGAGGCTGGTTAAATTTTGTCCTTGGTTGTTTCCATCCAAGATGTTATATTAAACAGTAAGGGCCTGTTTCACGAGTTACCAATAAACTGTCAGTTTATTCAGAATATATCTCGGAATTTTGCGTTTCTCAGGTTTCTGATAGGCTTATTCAGTACTTAAAGTCCCAAAAAGTTAACAGGTAGATCATGTGGCTGTTATTTTGTTTTAAATTTTTTTTTTTTGCGAACGATTTTATTTTAAAATTTTGCACTTTTTGAGACATTTAAGTAATGGAAGTAATAATAGGGATAAGATAAATGTATCAAATAATGAAAATAACATTATTAAATACATTTATTCGCAACTGTCGGATAGTTAACCGACATATAAACTATTATATGTCGGTTAACTATCCGATAGTTTATTAGTAACTCGTGAAACAGGCGCTAAGTCTAAATGTTCGAGCGTGTAGTGTCCCCGCGCCCCGTGCTGTGTCAGTGGTGTCGTGGTGTAGTGTATCCGTGTATCCGCGGGCGGTGCGTGTATCGCGTGTATCACGAGTGGCCCAGCCCCCGCAGGTAGGCCACCACGTCCCGGCGGCCGGCCTGCGCGGCGGCCTGCAGCGCGGTCAGCCCGCCCGCGTTGCGGGTGCCGGGCGGGCAGCGCCGCGCCAGCAGCCGCACGCAGCCCAGCTGCCCGCACATGGCCGCGCCGTGCAGCGCCGTCTGACCGTTCTGCGAGCATACTGGCACGTCAGATACACGGACACATATACACACACTCACAGCGCCGTCTGATCGTTCGCTCGCATACTGTCTGCGTGTATCTGACGTACACGCACTCGCAGCGTCGTCTGGCCGTTCTGGTGACCACGGATACGTCAGTTACATTCATACATATACACACTCGCGCGCACGCAACATCATCTGATCGTTCTGCTCACATACTGTCACGTCAGATACAACTCGCGCGCACGCAACATCGTCTGACCGTTCTGCTCGCATACTGTCTGCGTGTATCTGACGTACACGCACTCGCAGCGTTGTCTGGCCATTCTGGTGACCTCGCATACGTTAGATACAGGCAGACAAACACTCGCTGGCTTGCTCCGTCTGCCCGTTCTGCTCACATACTATCACGGCAGATCTACACACACTCACAAACACGCATACTAGTACGCACGCAGCGTTGTCTGACCGTTCTGGTGACCACGAATACGTCAGATATAAACACTCGCACGCTTACTCCATCTGACCGTTCTGATCGCATACTATCACGTCAGATACACGCACTCGCAGCATCGTTTGAACGTTCTGCTCGCATACTATACGTCAGATACACGCACACTCACACAAACACACATACTACTAGGCACGCAACATTGTCAGACCTATCTGGTGACCTCGCATACGTCAGATACAGGCAGACATAAACACTCGCACGCTTGCTCCGTCTGCCCGTTCTGCTCACATACTATACGTCAGATACACGCACTCGCGGCGTTGTCTGACCGTTCTAATGACCTCGGATAAGTCAGATACAGGCAGACATAAATACTCGCACGCTTGCTCCGTTTGACCGTTTTGCTCGCATACTGTCACGTCAGATACATTCATACATATACACAATCGCACTCACGTTGCACCGTCTGACCGTTCTGATCATATAGTATAATCATAACACGCACAGGTACGTATGCGAATAAGCAGACAATGTTTACTTCAGATACACGCACATTGGTTAACGCGCACGGTCACGTACGGTTGTACAATAGTACGCACGCAGTCGCGTTACATTATTGTGACGACAACGTATATATTCGACAAACGCGCGTACGCGCTGCCTGACAGTTATTATAACGTAGGCTATGTGGCTTAGATTATGTAGTGGTGGGACTGGTGGTATGATTGTTTTTAATACTTAACTTCGTCGTCTTCGATCAAGACGTCTAGTTTATGTGTATTATCTATATTTTTTCATCGTTTAATCATGGCCATGAAAGTAATAGAGGCTGTTTGAGTTTGTAGTAGTTAAAATGTGAAGCTAGCGATATAGCTCATACTGACCGGTAGCAGTCCCAAGTTGGGCTTGTACTTGAGCAGCTCGGAGACCACGGCCGCGTGTCCCTTGTGCGCCGCCTTGAACAGCGGGGTGGCGCCGTCCTACAAACCAGATCGAAAATACTCCATAATTGTTTTCATCACGACTGTACGGATTTGACGCGGTGTACCAAAACACGTTACACAATATTGCGAGGTTCATCCGCGCTACTACAAGTCACGCTCGTGACTGAGTGAGCCGCAAATTTGTGGCGAACTGAAATTCTGCTGCAAACTTGGATCAATTTTCATGCGTCGCAAACAAATTATTACGAGTGAGCCGCTTATTTAGGTCGACCAACTGAATTTTCGATTTAATATTGTTGTTCGAAGTAAGTGGTCGTGTTGTTCACGATGGATAATTTTGAAGTGTAATCGATATATTAGAGGCACTGAAAGAGGATAAAGGGAATGGGTTCATCCATTTAAAATTACGAAATTATAAATTACGCTACGCCCGGCTAACAGCCATATCTCTGCCGCCGACTGCAATCGGTTTTGCTGTGAATCGGCCATTGACTCAGACAGTCGTCGCACGCAACGCTGCAAACTGCGTACAGTGAGCGCAAAAACTAGCAAACTGTGGACACTCCGTTTCAAATATATGGAAGGGCGTATTAAACCGATACGCCACAAACTCTGTCGGCCGCTCATAGTTTGCCTACTGGGGACACAGCCTAAAACCACCCTTAAGCCGTAGCGACAGGAGCATACACTGCCTACGGTCGGGTCGACCCCCTACCAGATGTAGTCCACCCTCGGCCCACCCACCACCCACCTGCCGCAGCCGGTCGACGTGCGCGCCGGCCGCCAGCAGCGCGCGCGCCGCCCGCTGGTGGCCGCACTGCGCCGCGATCCACAGCGGCGAGGCGCGGTCGGCGCGCGCCGCGTCCACGGCGGCGCCGGCGGCCAGCAGCGCCGCGCACGCCTCCTCGTGACCGTTCTGCGCCGCTATGAACAGCGGGCTCGCCTTGTCCTGACAACCGAGCAAGGGCTAACAGCTTTCAACTCTCCTTAACACGGACTGAGGACGACGATATCGTGGTACAGAAGAAAAAATATCCAAGTCTCTAAAGGCTGACGGAAAGTTCGATCACTCCATGACACAGTGTGATCCGAAAGCATCATTTTCTCCAAAATACGTTATTGTTAACGTTGGAAAATATCGTTGCAAAAGATATTTAACAGCGATATTTTTCCTTACATTTATTCAAATAAATAAGAAGCAATTTTCTCAAAAGTCAACCAATTTATTCTTTTTGAACAACTTGTCACAATGGCAATGTTTTTCTATATTATTGAGACAGCTGTTTGATAAAGTTGTATTTGAAACATATTTTAACAATTATTACTCACTATAATTATACAAAAAAACATTGGTGAACGAAAAGGTATATATCTCGGTTCGGCACAATTACATGTTCAAAAAAAATGTTTTGAATACTGTTAGTTTTATAGAATTCTGTACAAACTTACCTTCATACAGGAATTAACATTAGCTCCTCTACGTATAAGCTCCTCCACAACGGGTAAATGGCCGCACTGACACGCAACGAACAACGGAGTGCCGCCGTCCTGCAAGTCGTATGTTAAAAACATTTCCATTACAATGTTACTGTTATAAAGATGATCATTAACTTTCGAGATTTATAGAAAAAGCCTGGTAAGGAATTCAGTAGATCAATTTTTTGAAATAAACATTGAGAACGCAAATTCTCGTGAAACAAAAAATTACACAGACTTAAATCTTATCAAGTCTATGGTTTAAAGACAAGATCCAAAAATTCTGCCGAGATGCCTATGACGTAAAGCTAAAAATGATTCACAAAAGTCAATTGTTCATGATGACGATTTATGGGGTGAGATAGGATCATCTCACCCCATAAATCGTCATCATGAACAACTCTTCTGTTTTTCTTCTTCTCTTCTCAACTCGTCTTGTTGATTTGGAATATATAAAGGTGAGTGAATAATACTCATACATTACCGTGCTCGGTGCGTCGATTTCCGCGCCATTGTCCAGCAACAGGCACGCGATGTCGAGGAACCCGCCCTGCGCCGCGAAGAACAGCGCACTCGTTCCTGTCTGACAGACAACAAGCACTGCCTACTGGGATACTGATTGGAGAAATCGCTTCTATATCTTTATATTCTTCTGTTTTAGCTTTAGTTAAAGCTTTTGAATGTGTATATGCTGCTCAATTGATATAACCTCATTAACAAATATTTTTATCTGACAATTTAGGGAACTTCAAGACATAAACCAACTTTGCGCTTAGATCCCAGCTCCCCATTGCCTTTTCTATCTACCTATTCGAAACCATGAGGACCTATAATAAAAGCATTGTTGATAGAATGCGTTTCTCAGTTCAACGTTACCCCTCTTCTTTGAACCCTAACGTCCAAGAGTTAGTTAGTTTTTAATTCTAGTTATTCAATTATGCGCAATAATATAAAAAAGTGAGTAACATAATATTTAAATTGGGTTATATTATTCAAAAGGTTCTCGAAAAGTAAGTCAACAAGTTTTCTTTTGAAAAATAAACGCTTTGAAAGCAGGTCTTTCAAATTAATCGTCACTGCGCCGTTGAAAAGAGCTATGAGCGGGCACTTTTCTAAAAGACTTTAGAATTGCTGCATGATTCAGGGCTTTCGAAGTCACAAAAGAGAAAATTAAAAACTAGAACGCCATACATGACGGTATCGCTGTTAAAAGTATTTGTCCTATATTTTCGGTAAAAACTACTCCTGAAGTAGTCCGTACACATTTGTGTAGTTGTTTAATAGTGGAAATGAGGTTGTCAAGCGAGTAACTACCTGAAACTACAAAAACCTAATGAAGAAGCTACAAAAATTGTCTAATTAGTGATACTGATGCTGGGTGCTTAGTATCTGTATGTAATGTAATGCAAAATTCAAAATGCAATGAGAACTTTGTTCAGATATGGGATATTAAAAGCCCGATTGGTTATTTTTTACTACTTTCTAAAGTATTCATATCATCTCCCCATATTGAACATGGATTGCATAATTTGTTTTCATCTTACATTCTATAATACTTCAAATCTGACGCTCCTTCTTTCATAAATTTTACACAATTCATCCATATTATAGCGTCCTTTTACAACCATTGACATTCGTTTGATTAAAGTTTGGCAAATCATTCTTCCACATTTGCATCGACCATTCTATTATTCGTCTTTACTCGTCTATACGCATATCATCACTCAATCCATCCATCTTTCTTCGGCCTACCTCCAATAGCATCCACGTTCAGATCCATATTTGTAACTATGGCGCAGACTTTCAAATCACAAAATAACTGAATTGATGTTTTTGGTTTCTAAATAATTTCGATTTTAAATTGTCTTGCAGGATGTTTGTGTTCGATATGTCGTCATACCGTTCTACAGCAAGCTGGGTCAGCTCCTTGGACCAACAGCTCCCGCACGCAGTCCGTGTGGCCCATGGCCGCTGACAGGATCAGCGGCGTGGTGCCGTCCTGGAACGGAGGAAAAAGTGCAATTAATGAAAGGCCACAGACCGTATTGTGTATAAAAAAGGAACCTTCCGAGTTCTCGATAAAAATATATCTAATTCAAATTCAAAATATTCTTTATTCAAGTGGACTGTTTACAGTACTTTAGAACCGCCAAATGTTTTTAAAGAAGCTACCACTGATTCGGAAGTGTGCTCCTACTGAGAAGACCCAGCAAGAAACTCGGCGGATAATCTTTTCAACCAAACAATAATTACTATTTGATGGTTACAAGTTAGTCGTTGCAGCTAAGTTTATCGTTACATGTTGCAAATACAACCGCCGTCAAATAGTTGAGTCAATAATATAGAAGATCAATGTTACTGTGAATATGTGTATTGTTAAAGAATAAATGGGTTAAGTTTTGAGAAAATTGATTTTTATTATTGCATCCGCCGTGTGATATCCGGCTGAGTAGAATACACCATTCCCATTTCTTAGTGAGGTGTCTTAAAAGGCGACTAAGGTAAGTTGACCCACCGTGTGATATCCGGTTGATTAGAACTGACCATCTTCTTTCTTACCGAGGTGTCGTAAAATACCACTAAGCTACAAGTAAGTTGACGTCAGGCAGGCGGCCGGTCGTAAAATATGTAGCCAAATCATATGACAACAAGTTTGTAACATGTTGTGCCGACCCCATTTAGAGTGGGATAAGGGCAGGAGGAGGAAGAAATTTAGTAGGCTTGCGTTAGAAATATTCTTGATTATTTAGACTCATGTTTAAAGAAGCACGTTAAAATCATGGTACATATAAGTATAATATATGGGGAAATTTCTAATTTGTAATATAAGGTTTAAAGTAAAATTTTATAACCTCTGTGTACCTTTTATTGAGTGCTAAAGAAAAAATATTTTTAACTGATACTAAGTGCGGCCAACCATAAATCATCATAGAATGTTTCCTCTTCACATCGTTAACCTAAAAACGTGCGTTACGAAACACGCTGAAACACTTAAAATAGAAGTTTACAAAGAACCATATTATCTACTAAAGGAATTAGTTAAGACTAAACTGAATGAACTTAAACTAAAATTATGTTTACTTATACAAATTCTTCTTTAGTTCTTTTTTTATAATTATTCACTAATTAGATTACTTTAATTATTACTTTAATATTTTCTAAAAGATATAGAAAAACATTTAAAAATATTAAAAAAAATTGTGACCCACGAAGAGCAGAGAAAAGTCCCAAGATCCCAGCGGTTAGGAATACAGAATGAGGAACAATGCGTGCCCTGTCAGCAACACCGCCTTCTGTCCTTCTCAATATCTTCTCCATGTCTTCTGCCCTTGATCCAACAACTAAGCGAGAGCCTCTTGAGATGTTGGTCGAGGCTCTTCGCCTAGTAGACCGTTTACAGATACAACAATCGGAATAATTTATTATTATTACTACACTCCGAAAAGAAAACGGCAGACAGACAGATGGCTCTCATTTAAAATATTATTAGTAGTGTGTAGTGATTAAAATGTTAACTTATATTTATAAATACTTTCTACACTATTATTTAAATTTATATTTATTTTCCTTATCATTAGCTGTCATCTCCTGTGTACTACACACAGGAGATGACAGCTAATGATAAGGCCGCCTTTGCACCTTCTGTCATCCTCCTGCCCTTATCCCACTCTAAGTGGGGTCGGCACAACATGTTATACAAACATGTTGTCACATGATTTGGCTACGTATTTTACAAGTAGCCGCCTACCTTACGTTAACTTACCTAGTAATATTTTACGATACCTCGATAAGAAAGAGGGTGGTCTATTCTACTCAACCGGATTCCACACGGTTTCTCTTGTTTATCACCTATATGTATGTAACTAAGGGAAACGGCGAACCATCAGGCGAGCGATATGCACCTCCACTAGGTGATAATCACTACTTTTTAAGAGCGTATCGTCGAAGAAGAATTTTTTAGAAGTGTTCCGTTACCCTATCTCTGGAGTCGATGTGCACTTTCCCTGTGTCCAGCAGCTGCTTGAGACGCTCGCAGTCCCCTCGGAGCGCCGCCAGGTGGAACTGCACGTCTGTTCGGGATTCTTTCTGCAACAAGAGAATAAGATGAATCAACTTCTTTAATTTTTGTGCATAAGAATATACGTTATTATAAAAAGATAAGCCATATAGTAGACAAAGTAAGACCCGGAATAAGCTTGCGGCTCCTGCTTTGCGCCTTGCAAAAGTACGTAAAAGTTTGTGGGTTTGGGTATAAGATTGTATAATAAAATTCCGCAATCATTTTTAGCTTTGCTATTACAGCAGTTTAAACTATTAATAAAAGCCTAATACAGAAAGCCTACTATACTATGGAGGATTCCTTAGATGATAAAATCCGTGGACGTAACTACTCTTCGACCCTGTACAAGACAGTTATAACTAAATGTAACTAGTAATAAGAATGATATTTTTAAAAGATCAACCGCCTAGTTTCTAGCTGGCTCTTCTCGGTAGGAACAGCTGTCCGAAGCAGTATTGTTGACGATTCAAAAGCACCTGTTTACAAGTTTACTTGAATAAAGAATATTTTGAATTTGAATTTACAAGTACTTTAATATCCCTACTGGTTTACCAGTAAATTTTCTGTTTTCACATTGATGCCTTTCTTTTCTGTTTTACGCCTTATTTTTAGTTCCTAATATTTGTGTAAAAATGACAGGTACAGGCTAAAGCGGCAAGAAGTATACGTCGGGCGTGTAATGCCGAATCTAGTCAGAAGAATCCTTTGAAGACACAGAAAGGCAGATAAATGAATAATTCAACACAAAATATTTATTATTTTAAAGGCTCTCATCTTTAGAAAGAAAGTGAAAAATAATTTTACTAAAATTTGTTTGTTTCTTAATATATTTTGATCAATATAATAATATATTACCAACTATCCAGGTCAATAATAAAAGTAAATATTTGATGAGTACTGTATGAAATCTGCCTTTTTTACTATCCCAGCTGTTTATACTGTTTTTTTATTATTTTGTGAGCTGCTGTTTTTTTGTTTCTTCTGGTTGGCAACATTGAGTGTACCTGCCATATTTATATGAAAACACAACTACACAACACCTAAATGACTATCCTTACACTGTCTCAAGCGCACCACGCTAATAACACCAGAGTCGCGGCCGGGAGTGGACGTGTGGCGATATACTGTTAGTGCGTTTGAGTCTGAGCTCAACTCATATTATATAATACAAGAGGAGAGTATACTCGGCACTTATTACAAATGAATGTCTCGTCTCGCGGTTACTGATTAATTATCTGTCAAGTTCAATGTGAAAGAGATCAGAGTCGATACAGCGTTGCGATAAAAACCGTGTCATTGTTCGTCATTCACAGTTCACACATATTGAATCATCTCGGCGTTTGCGTGCTATCAATCGACGCGATACCAATCAGGGTTGCGACTGTTACCCAATAAAACACAGTTACATGCCCCACGGATTCACCCGAAGTCATACAAATTCTTTTAGTTCCAGCAATTAAACCTTTTAAACTATTTGTAAGCGCAACTTCGTTCCTGCCAACTTAAGTTTTTTTTAATACCCTCAATTGTGTACATATATTTTTATCAATTCCCGTAATTGATATCCTTATTTCATATTTTTATTCCTTACTATGTATAATAAACTCTATGGTCAAACTTAGTTTATTTTACACAAGCTTTACCTTTTATTCCTCTCTATTTTTATTTTTTAGTATTTTCAATTTAATAATAAATAAATAGTTAAAATTATAATTTTAACTTGCAGTGTTGTATATTTTGTATATTTTGTTTCTATAATACGAAGTTCTTTATGAACTCATAAAAAAAATTAACCTTAAATTGGGTACGTAATTTTTTTTATACTTGCATTCATTCAGTTTAGTATCTATATATGATAAATAAAATACAGTACATACGGGTCACCTATTCTGAATTAATAATCCAAACCCCAAAATAAATTCAAATCAAAGTCTTAAGAGGCAACCCTACCATCAACGGTACTATAACTGTATTGTCGTGTATCGTTCACGCGAAACCAGCATTATTTTAAATGCGAAAAGTTAGATGAACCAAATCGCCAGTTTACTGTGGCTTGAGTAATTTATATAGCGCCTTAAATAATATCAAACATTTGTGCTTTATGAAGACCAAAGTCTTCGCACAGTGCTTGATGCCAGTAATGATGGCTCTCAAATTTGGTCTCATAAGAAAGCTTAGAGTCGGCGATGGATAAGCTATTCTCGGGGTATCTCTGTGTGATTAAATTAGATCTTTATTCATTTATTTTATTATATTAAGATCGGTC
The DNA here is from genome assembly GCA_029227775.1 of Morpho helenor. Classification (NCBI taxonomy): domain Eukaryota; kingdom Metazoa; phylum Arthropoda; class Insecta; order Lepidoptera; family Nymphalidae; genus Morpho; species Morpho helenor. The sequence goes on from JARGCU010000017.1 coordinate 568,236, forward strand.
ATTGATAAGAGTATACTAAGTTTGGATTTAATGTATCCTTACAAAGTGAGACAAGATTTAGTTCAAAGGAGTTACTGACATACATAAATAGATACAAGTAAAACTAATATAAAGTGTGTAAAAATATAATAAGTTTAAATTTGACACTTATCCTGAATAAAGATCTGTATATATAGTGTACGGCGGCAGGAAAGGCGATCTGTTCATTCCGCGCGCCAAGCCGTGCGGCACTGCGATGCGTATTGGATTTCTCGCCGCTCCAGCCGACCGTATAGGTAAAGGTATAGAAACAAGACGTCCCCGTAACTTCGTGCACGTCAGCTAAAATGTTAATATACCCTTCATCAAGTACTTTACATTTGTATCCTTGTCCAAAATAAATAAGGGGATGTTTTTATTCTATATTTTTCCGCACGGTTTTGGCTGACAGTTATGTCGCTTAACTGCCGTGCTTGGGTTTATCTGTCAGTTATGTCGCTTAAATGTCGTGTCTTGGGTTTGACTGACAGTTATGTTGTTTAATAGTCTTCTTTGGGTTTGGCTGACAGTTATGTCGCTTAACTGTCGTGCTTGGGTTTGACTGACAGTTATGTCGCTTAACTGTCGTGCTTGGGTCCGGCTGACAGTTATGTCGCTTAACTGTCGTGCTTAGATTTAGCTGACAGTTATGTCACTTAAATGTCGTAGCTGGGCTTTTGCTATGACTAACTGGAGTGGCTGGCGGAGCGGAGTTATCAAAATCGTAAATCAAAAGATACCAAGACAGAACAATTTTAGTATTTAAATCTTTCAAAATTTTAGTATTTCTATCTTTATTATACTGTGTCGCTCCTGGCTACTGCTGAAAAACAGTGTTGTGCGATAGAATTCTGTCGCTCAATTTATACTGAGCTGAGCCATTTTCTTCTTCTTGTGGTATGCAGTATATTTATATGATATTGTTTTATGTTCTTGTTATATTTTTGTTCTATTGTTTTATGTGTTTAAGTTTAGTTTTAGTTAAAAACTGTGTATCGCGGAAGGTGAAATAAACGTTCTTTCTTTCTTTCTTTCTTTCTTATACGACTACGTTACGACGTTAGGTATCTTTGGCGTAGAACCGGATCGTCTGTTTATTTAATCGCGAGTATTTTAACGGAAGTCCATAGATCCGATAGTAAACACGTCGCGTGGGAAGATCCAGCGAACTAAGTAGCTGAGAGAAAATCTTAGATTAAATAAGCAGTAAAGATCAGGGTTACCATTATACTAATTTTATAAATGCGAAATGTGTCTAATCTGCTGGATTAATTGATGAAATTTGGGACAATTGTAGCTTAAATACTTTGCATATACAATAAAAAATATTCCGATTTTGAAATTCAAAATTGCATAATTGAGGGTACTTTAAAACTTAAGTTGATTGCGAACAAATTCGCATATTAAGGGAGCCACAGATAAGATAATAGAAATAGAATACACAGACAATTGTCATACCCACGACTTTGATCACGAAAAATAAAACGTTTAAGTAGCAAGCAAACTTTAATTTTGACGAACCAATATTTGAACTGAGTATAAGCCGTGAAAACGTTACAGACAGACGGACTTTCACTTATAATATTGATATGGATGCAAGTGCAGACCGAAAGTAACCCAGCCGGTCACAGTCACGATTCAACCCACCTCATTGAATTTGTCAAGCAAGTACTTGAATATGTAGGAGGAAGTAATCTTTGCCCTCAAGAAATCAATGACTAATGAAAATCGTGACTAAGTTTTTGACGCTCTACCTATAACAAAACTAAGTATGAATAAGTCTAAAAATTTGGATATTTAACACGGCCGTATGGCTTATTAGAATAGATCACTCTCATTTTGTACCCAGGTATCGTGAAAGGTGGCTAAGGTAAGTTGACGTCAAGCAGACGGACGGCCGTAAAGTAACTAGCCAAAACCTGTAACAACATGTTTTTAACATAATTTTGCCGACCCAACTTAGAGTGGGAAAAGGGCATGAGAATAATGATTTGGATAGTTAACACGAGGTACCTTCACAGTATGATGAAAAATATAAATGATATAATACGTGGATAATAAATGTTAAATAAAAATACGTGGATAATAAATGGATATAAAAAATACGTGGTAATAAATGGATATTAAAAATACGTGGATAATAAACGGATAATAAAAATACGTGGATAATAAATGAATAATAAAAATACGTGGATAATAAATGGATATTAAAAATATGTGGATAATAAATGGATGATAAAAACACCGAAGAATAATAAATAAGCCAATTTATATGAAATAATGCAAATTTATATATATGTAACGGCTTACTAACGGTCTAAATTTATAAATAAATACTATCAATATATACACATAGACATACTGTTATAGCGTCGCAATTATAGACATGTGAGAGGGCAAAATAAGGTTGTATCCTGTGCTGCGACTCAGTAAGTTAGTAAATTACCCGATGGGAAATACCCGGGGGTATTCCCTTCAATAATGAAATTCCACAAAACTTTAGATTTGTCTACACAAATGTAGTTACACAAAGTTTAAGGAATACGCTTATATATAAAGCATATTACATAATTGAAGATTATATGAATGGAAAAAAAAGCTTAGATATAAAAATCCTTCCAGCTTTGTACAAGATTGCAACTTAATTCTGTCAGCAAATTGTTATAAATATTGACTACCGAGTTTTTTCTAGTTCTTCTCGGTAAGACCAACATTCCTCGAGTTATTTTTTTTAACCTTTGGTGTAAAATTACTATTGTAAATATTATTGAGCACATGACCCAGAAAACGAATTTTAACCATTGGATCACAGATTCAAACATCAAACAAGCACTTAATTTTTTTAAAGACTACATTTAATAAACTTAATTTTTTTTGGTATTACCATAGTAATATTTAAACCCAAAAAATACGAAACGGATTGATAACACAACAGTATTCTTAAATTATCAGAGCATGACGTCTTCATCATTAATGATGATATTTCGAGCGCAATATTACTCAAGGGTCTAGAAAAATGCGTGAAATCAACTACCAAAAAAATCAAGACGAATAACATTTCAACATAACATAAGCACAGACTAGCTCACGAATTTAATGCACATTTAATATCCGAACCGAAGTACTTCAGAAGAGGGACTCAAAATTTTTCTCTAATTCGTGTTTCGGAACGTCAGCAAAACTTCAATCAAATCAAACATCAAAAAATATTCAGAAGTGGTTTTCTGCGACTTTTTATGCGTGTTTTGGAAAATCGGAACGTCAGTAATAAAGGCAGGCCTTCATTCCTAATCGGTGCGCGTGCCGTAGAAATAGAGAGTTGTTTACATCCGGTCATCTCGCTGTGGTTTTTTTGTGCTCCACAAAAAGTGACAGACGAGCGGCAAGTATTGTCAGGGTTATGCAACCGGCTGCGAGAAGAATCGCGGCACCATAAGATATGTGCTGTGTTAGTTTTGAACCTTATTGATCATAAGTTAAAACCGCGAGTACGTTTGCGTCAACTAGTTTTAAACTTATAGGCAAATCAATACAAGGAAGATTCAATTTAGTGTAAGAAATATGTGTAAACGTAAGGTATTTTATAAATTGAAGATTATTTGGATGGTCAAAATGCCTGGATTTGAATATCCTTTCAGCTCCATACAAAACTGCGGTTTAATAACGTAAAATTGAAAACGTTTAAAAGATTGACCGCCGAGTTTCTTGCTGATTCTTCTCGGTAAGAGCAACATTCCAAACCAGTTGTAGCTTCAGTAATCATGCAGATCCTTGACGATTCAAAAGTGCTTGAAAGAGCTTACTTGAATAAAGATTGGTTTTTGATTTGAAGATACCATGAACACTCTAATTTTGCACACTTTTCCACATACAATTTGGAACGTCATTCACTAACAAAAACTGGCAAAAATTCATTGGTTGCTCTCATAGAGAATAGTAATTATATGAGGGTAGATTTTAATAACACAGAACAAAATGAAAGTAGGTGTGGACATATCTTATCAATATTAACAAACCACATTAACAAAATCCTATTTTATCAGTAACGACTCAACTCGTAACTACTTGTCTAACCACAACAAGCTGCAATCAGACGCAAGACGTGTGAGCATCTAATAATCGTACGAGTCAACGTTTAAAACAAGACTGGCTTCATTATGGCGAGTTACGCCATGTATAGGCAATACAATCCCATGAAAGCCCTACTTATACTTTTATCTTTTAAGAACCACGTCTTCGGTTTACTGAAATTCACCCAATATCCAGCATTGAACAATCATATGCATGTGATTTGAGAATTATCTATTTCGACATACCCTCAATTTAGTGTTTCTATTTCAGAAGGAAAAATGGGATTGTTTTGATTTCGTATGCACGGTCTGACAGCTTGGCGTTTTTCCATGGGAACGGACATTCCATGTCGGGAAAATGGCGGCGGAAATGTCCGGCGCCGCTAACTGTTGGAATTTATCACATTCTGACAGTTACACGTTATTTAAAATACTATTTTCAATTATAACTAATTATCTATTACGTGTTTTATCGGAAAAACAGGATTTTTAATTAATAGGTATATGTTAAACCGATTATCTTCGATTGTTTTTTTTTTCAGTATTAGTCCAGGATAGTATAAGATAAAAATTCCGCCGTGTGGTATCCGGCCGAGTAGAATAAACCACCCTCATTTTTTCCCGAGGTGTCGTAAAAGGCGACTAAGGTATGATGACCTGCCGTGCGATATCCGGCTGAGTAGAATAGACTACCTTCAATTCTTTCCGAGGTGTTGCAAAAGGCGACGTCAAAAGGTTGACGTCAGGCACGCGGCGGCTTGTAAAATAGGTAGCCAAATCATGTTACATGTTTATAACATGCTGTGACGATCCCACTTAGAGTGGGATTAGGGCAGTTGAATGATAAGATAAAAATTCCCCTGTTTATTGAGAGGACAAGAAAAAAATTATAAGTGTCAAAAAACATACTTGAAACATAATTGACGGTGTTTGAAAGCTTAAGTTGACGCGAAAAAAATTGCGGGTAGATTGTTAACTATAAAAAAACAAAGATAAGCGTACACCGCTTGTTTGCACACACTATTATTATAGCACAATATGACCCAGAAGTAGACTATCTGTGTCAAAAGTAAACTTTCGCTGGAGGTGTCGCGTGCAAATATGTTTATAATATACGCCGCGGAAATCTAATGGATGATTTGCTAGAAAGCGTTAAGCAAACAAACGTTTTTATATCAGAAGTAAATACGACTGCCAGCTTGATAAATATAGCAACATAAACATAACAGTTATAGTAATATAAAACAATTAAATAAATTATGTTAACAAAGAAAACGACAAAGAATTTATTTAACTGAAAACTGTTATTTTCTTTTTATAGAATTGGTAGACCTAACTTCGTGTTGCTGCCTATTTTACTCTGTCGTAATATTTTGACGTGCGTTACTTTTAAGTTTGCAATAACTTTAAATATATCATTTAAATTGTACGATGTAAAGGATGATAATATTGAGCATAAATTCTCAAGGCAATTTACTTATTTTTATTTTTTGAGTTTAAGTCAAAACATACAGACAGTCGCAGCGGGGACTTTATTTTATAATATGCAAGTAATGCTTTACTTGGTAACTCAAAATATATAAAAGTAAATACGAAAAGAAAATTTCGCACTGTTCGTTTACATACCTTGTAGGCGCAAATTTCGCAAACAAATTTCAAAATTAAACGATACAAAGTTATAACTGAACTTAATACCTAAACTAACTGAACTAAATATTACAAGAGTAGACCAAGAATGCGATTATATATGGTCTTATCTAACGACAAGCATGCAGACATTAAATATTTCGAAACGAGATAGCGATCTCATCTCCATGTCGGTACAGCTATCTTAAATTACTTCAGCTCTATTATTAAGTTGTTTACGGCCCAGTTGTGATGAATCTTTCCAAGTCGAATATCTACTTCGACGATCTTTCACCAGTAACGTTGCGTAATGTTAAAGACTACATAGACGATCGAATATGCTTTAGCCTCGAATAGAAAATGCTTTATGCTTCAGCTTCACACAAGATTGCGGTGTAATAATGTAAAATTGAAATGTTTAAAGTTAGACCGCCGAGATTCTTGCTGATTCTTCTCAGTAAGAGCAACATTCCGAACTATTTATAGCTTACTTAATTAATTATAGATCATTGACGATTCGAAAAAATATTTTTTTAATAAAGATTATTTTGATTTAATTCGATTTGCCAAGGGTTACGTTGATAGCCTTCGACACAATATTTTGAGCATGTCACCGATCACGAAATTTATAATGCACTCAGAGAATAAGGGTCAAGGGTTACATTTCCAAATAATAACAAAATCAAAATAACAAAAAAGCGATATGTTCAGAAATATTGGCACGTTACCACTTCCTCAAAACTTCCGTTTTACTTTTGGGGATAAATCACATTTTATATTACGAGTATTAACGGTAATTAAACGCTTAAGGTTGCGAGTACAACTAGTTGATAATATACATATGTACAGCGCACTCTAGACAATCGAATATAGTTCCAAAGCGAACGGCGTTTGAGGTTCGGCTACATGTTTGATCGTCTATTTACACTTTAACCGTAGTCTGACCTTTAAGTTGTGATTAACTAAAACAAGTACCGGGTTACGTGGTAGGTATTAACCGCCGCTATTGTCACAATTAACAATACAGTGAAAGTAAACTGAATTTTATTTTGATCCGTTTATAAAAAAAGATTATTACAAAATTAGAGTTTTTGTTGTTTCCCCCAAAAACATTTTTTAACGGGATAAATAGACTTTGTGTTTATCAGGTTAAGACCAACCTGTTTAAAAAATTCCTTCAAATGTCGGGACGCCAAAGCTGTACACACTTTCGCCTTTGTCTCGTCTGCCACGTGTTGTTGTGGCTCAGTTTGGTTTCGAAATGCGCGAAACAGAACTCATCCGTTAACAAATTGCTCCGATCGCCATCAAACTTTACAGTATCATCCGCAGGTTGATTCTAAAGATTGTCTGAAAATTTCTTTAATATCGGTTTTGTAACATCTTTATTTCAGAGTCTATATAGAACGTACAGAGAAATATTCATTTTTATATAAAAAGATTAGTAGAATTTCAATGATTCTATGCAGAAAGTCTAAGTTCCAATTGACGAAAGAAAATCGGTATTGTTTTTATTCCATACTTACGTTAGGCTGGTATATGTTTTAATTGTGCCAAATTTAATCCAAATTGACGAAACAGATTAGCCGTCATAGCGTAACAGACAGACAGACCAACTTTCTAATAAGTATGTAGGCTACATTTCAGGTCTTTGTACCGAAACATTCGTACATTGTAGGTCTGTGTTCCGAAAGATCTAATTTGCAAGCAAACAATGCATTGTTATGCCTAGCAAGTATTGGCGTCTGATGTAGAGGTCACAATGTGAGTGATTCATTGGAAAGTAAGATTCGCGTCCTTAACGAGTTCACGAACTAGTTTATAATAAGCTGCATCCGCCACTTCGTTTGGTTCAAATTTAGCGTTTAAATACCCTCAATAGCATGTAAAATAGTTTAACGGCAAATGTCTAATCCACAGAAGCCAATACTCAAAAATTCGGTATGATTGAAATGCTGGGTTAATATACAGGATAAAAAAATCCAACTTGGCCGGCACAACTTTAAGAGGGAGGCTGAAAGGAGAATTCACTTGGGAATTCTATGGTCTTCGACCAATGCGTCCTGCCTGTGTTAACAAATGGCGCCGAGACGTGGACACTGACGGCGGGACTACTTCACAAGTTTAAAGTCGCTCAGCGTGCTATGGAGCGAGCTATACTCGGAGTGTCTCTCAAGGATAAAATTAGGAATGAGATTATCCGCGAGAGAACCAAAGTAACCGACGTAGCTAGCAATAAGCAAGCTGAAGTGGCAGTGGACCGGTCACGTCTATTGCAGGACTGATGGCCGTTGGAGCAAAAGACTCCTGGAATGGAGACCGCGTCTTGGCAAACGCAGTGTAGGGCGTCCACCGTCTCGCTGGGCCGACGACGTCAGGAAGGTTGTTGGGCCAGGTGGATACGCGTTGCGGAGAACCAGGATGTCTGATGCAGAGATGGGGAGACCTATGTCCAGCAGTGGACTACGATAGGCTGATGGATGGATGGATAGATATAAATTTATTAATTTAGGATAATAAAAATTGATAAATGGATTTACATCCTACATTTATTTTATATACTTTTATCCATTTATTTATTTCTCATTTGCTACCGCACGTTGCTACACTTGATTTTCATTACTTAATAATTATACCTATATTACTATATTACTTTTCTTCTTCAGTTTGTTTGCGTATCGCAATTATTTAATTTCCCCGTTTGACTCTAAGGTTAACTGGTAGAGAACGCTTAATTTTGTGAAGTCCGCCTTTTCTACTTTTATATCTGAATAGTGCAATAAAGAATTTTAAAAAAGACTTCGTTAATCTATCTTTTTAATTGCTTTTTTGAACTTATGTAAAGGCAAGTCCAAAACAGTTCAATGCCCTTTCTGGCGTGCCCAAGCCTTTGTCCGACAATGCATCCGAACAGTCGCTATTGCATAATGCTATTCAGAGTAATCGCGGCTACATGCCTTCCTGGATATAATTAGTTCAACAAAACCCCTTTTATACAGTATAGTATAATAATGAATCCGATTAAGTTGATTGATAGGTGTGCAAAGGAATTAATTGGATGAACTAACTTTGGGAGCAAGTCACGGTAATAATAGAAACCATTAACTTCAGCAATGGCGTTGTAAGCCTGTGTCAGAAAACGCGGTATTTTCAATTTAGATTTAAATGATATGGACAATGGTATACATGTGATTGTAGTCGCCAATGACTTCCGCTTTGTATTTTATAGCAACACAGTCATGAAACAAGAGTATCGCGCCCTTTTTGATTAAAAGGGTGGCACCACTGTGCCGTTGTTGTTTCCGGCGGAGACTTCCTATTGATAAAACGTGTCAGTGACATTCATTCTTTGTTCGGCATTCAAGAGAAGCGTATCTCGGAGTGAGAATTGTGGTATTCAATTATATCGTGTTATTGTATAGTGTGAGCGCTAACATGATGTATGTTTGTGTGTAGCAGAGAGTGTGTGAATAAATTAATCCTTGTCAAACTCAGTCACTTTAATCATTTCATGCTTAACTTAATGACTCCGCATATCATATAATTTTAACCAACATTTTCAAAGTTATCGCCAAATTCAAATTGCATGCTGGCGATATTTAATAATTGGCGGGCAACTACTACGGAGTTATATACATAACGTATGAGTTTTGGAATCCATTAAACAGTTCCACTATAATTCCAAATACACAAAAGAGCGAGTAATTTATCGGCCTCCAAAAATAAATGTAATGAAAGAACGTCCGACCTTGCGATAAAACGCAATTAGCAAAACGTTATTGGATAGCATAATTTATTATTTAGGAATTTATCCTTAAGTTACTTTTACCGCTCAAGTCGTAGTCATTTCCATGTAATCATTTGTTAACCGATATAATTGTTTGACTTTTTATTTTAAAAGAATAATATAAAGTAAGGGCTTGTTACTATTCCATTGCTGGACATAGGCCTCCTCTCTCCGTTTTTGGAGGGAAGGGTTGGAGTTAGAACCACCACGCAGCTCTAATACGGATTGGTAGGTTACACATATTTCCATAATTCTCCAAAGATCTGCAGGTTTCCTCACAATGTTTTACTTCACCAAAAATAAAATGCCCGGGGTATGATCCCGTGAACCCCTTCGTAAGCACCGCACGCTTACTACTTGACTATCACAGCTCATTCTTGTTTAACATGAAGAAAGTCATGACTTTAACTTTAATCTGTTTACAATAATGGATCTCTGATAGACTTCCATTTCAATCTACGCAAACAATCATCATTTTGTTGCCCTTATCCCGCTATAAGTGGGGTCAACACAATATGTTATAAACATGATTTGGCTACGTATGTACAGGTCGACTGCCTGACATCTACTTAGTCTTATTTAACGACACCTCGGTAAGAAAGAGGGTTGTCTATTCAACTTACCTTAGTTGCCTTTTACGACATCTCGGTAAGAAATGTGGGTGGTCTATTCTACTCAACCGGATACGAAAAAAGCGGGTCGACACATCTTAGTCCCCTTTTACAACACCTCGGAAAGAAATAAGAGTGGTACTATTCTATTCAGCCGGATACCACACGGCGTTCAATGTATGCAAACAATGATGTAATTTATAGAATTAGGCGTTACTTTGCGGAGATCCATAATACAAAAGTAATAATAAAATTATATTGCTATAATTAATTATTAATAAGTGTAAGCAATCAATTCAATTATTTTTAATGTTTATCTTTATTTATGGATACATACGTTGTAAATAATAATCTTTCTTGCGTTCCAAGAGGCCAATCTAATGTACGCAAATTCACCATGACATTTCCATATAATATATTACAACGAGTTTAATGTTGTTTCTGTCCCACATAACGATATGTAATTGAATAAAACATGACCACCTGTCGCTGAAGCCTTGACTTCAGTCACTTCTAGACTGCGAAATAAACAAACATGTTATTTGAGAAGTTTTATAACTGTATGTACAAAGCCCAAGGCTGACTTTGCAAACAAATATATTAATGTTAATAGGGCAATTAGACTTTATTTATAGTTGTAGTAAAATTTACGAACAAAGCCAATATTTTAAGGAAGTTTTAAGAACGAAAACATAATTTTGTATCTGCAATATATTTATATACGTTGTAGATCAGTATGTCGCGGCAGATCACCGTAAGATGGATGGACAAAGTGAAGGCTGCTTTTTTCTGCCCTTTTCATAGGGATAAGGAAGTATATATAGAAAAAATAAAGTGGCAATAGCGGGGCACATAGTAGGACGAACCGATAGATGTTGGGGTTCTAAACTGCTAGAAGGGCGAACCTGCACTAGAAAACGCAGCGTTGGTAGACCCACTAAGAGGTGGACTAACAACCTCAAAAAGGTCGCTGGGAGCTGCTGAATCTAAGCGTCACAAGAACGTGTGATATGAAAATCCCTTTAAGAGATCTCAGATAAAAAACATCCTAAAGTATAACCGGCAGTGGACGCCTATCCTTTGAAAAAGAGGAAGATGGGTGTATATAGTGGGGTTTAGTTATAGGGTCCATGACAGGGATATCTGGAATTTTATGCTGAAGTTTGTGTCGAATATAATAGGAGAGGAGGAAGCGGAATAATTTACCACCTTTCACACCACTGTAGCTGGCGAAGCAATAGCGAAAGGTGGTTGTGCGTAGAAGGGAGAGGAAATGAGGAGTGGATTTAGTCTGTGGGAGTCGGACACTCTCCTGTGGAACATTCTGCAGGAAGTCAATAAAGGATTTCCCCTCCACTAAGTGAAAAAGGTGTAGTAAAAGGTTAGGAGCATATTATCCATAACACTCAATTTTTTATATCAAAATGACACAATTGAGTCACGACTATCCGATTACATAAACGACTGTAATTATATCAAAGATAGCAAAGTAACATTTGTTCAAACAGACCCAAATAACTCGGGCTACGTATTTAAAACAGTTAGTTGTTAAAGCGCAAAATATATACACAAATAGAACAGAATGCATAAAAGGCGTCTGATTTCTTAAATTAAGTTTACAAGAGTTAAACATAATACACAAGGAAGATGTCTACAATTTTGGAAATGATATAACTGTATTAAATCTGGAGTGGGCGAAAATGGTTGGTGCTGTCAAAAAGATTATAAGTTATTCTTCCTCTTTAAAAAAGACTGTGACACAGTAAATGGAGTAATTGCTTTAAAATCCTAAACATCTATTTGTGTAATTTTACCGACAATACCGGATGCAACGTTTTCAGAAATACTAGTTTGTATAGACGTCATCTACTTTGAGTGGCTCTTCGATTGGCGAAGGTTGGTAGCTTCGTAAAGTTATTCTTATCCCTTGCTAACCGGAACAGTTCAGAAGCGCTCGGGATCCCTGTCTATTCCCTTACGTTACGAAGCCAGGACTTTTTTCTACGTCCCACACCTCTTTTACCGGAAATCTTACCCATTAAGATGAATTGCAGAAGTCCATATCTGTCGTGCCTGAGTACATGCTCTAGATATGCGACTTTTCTCACTTTTACGCTTTGCAATAGTTCCCGTTTATATAGACGCGTCGCAGAACTTCCACATTCGAGATTTTCTGGGTCCACCTTATAGCCAACATGCACTTGTATGCACATATCTCGAATGAATGTATCTTTAATGTAATATAGATGTCATACATCTTTTTAATATGTAGCAAAGCGTTCAAAGTGCTTTTATGATACTCAGACGGGAAAAGCCCTCGAATCGATATCAAAGCAAGCAGTTTGATAGACGACATGATTTAATGCGTTCCATACGACATCCGAGTCTAAACGACATAATTCATGTTTATGGAATTTACTCATCTTATAAATAGATTCATAAAATTAAAAACAATAATTTTGAGAACAATAATTTTTTTAAAACTTCACAGAATAAGTAATAGGAAAACGTGATATTTACCATGTGTACTTTGAGTATATTCAAGAGAGACCTTCTAACGCAACCAGGGTCAAATTTAAATTGGTTAAGCTACTTAGCATACGAGATCGAGTCGCGATTATAAGCAAATTGCGCAACCGCCGCAGGAAATAACGGTCCACATAGATAAATATCTAGATAAATGTAAAATGACATCTATTATATAAAATATGATCCGTCATCAATTGACCGCCAAGTTTCTTGCTGGTTCTGCTCGGTAAGAGGAACATTCCGAACCAATTGCATCATTAAATCTAATTGATCCTTCACGATTCAAAAGTGCTTGTAAAAGCTTACTTGAATAAAGAATATTTTGGCTTTTCTTAAATTAACTACCAGCATAAAATAGTTTTCAACCGACACGCATTATATTATAAAAGCGAATACAAACTAAATTATTCTCAAATTTAACGAAAAAAACAATTTGAGCGAGCATTTAATTAACAAAGAAGAGTTGCTTATGTTATTATAATAAATAAAATTACAATTTACTCACATTAAATTGGTTAACTGGAACGAAGTAAGTGAAAACTGTGGTTTTACAGCAGTATCGTGTTATAATAAAACTAACAGTTCTAGTTAATTTGTGTAGACACGAACAAGTGTTTAGATTTACACGTGGTTTCTAGACCATATTAGAAATTAGAATTAATATATAAAAGAGAAAGTACGTTTTATAGAAGCAGGCGTTACTTTGCAAAATTCCATAATACAGAAGTTAAAATAAAATTATTTTGCTGTAATCCGCGGATTTTTGTTAAAAGAATATATGTACCTAATGCTAAGTGAATGAAGCAGGCAACAATCACATACCTTATATATGCACGACAACAATCGCAAGACGCCGTCAACACAAACACGCCACATAAGCACTACACACACACTCACCAACACAACCTCCACAATCGTTTCGCGCCAAAACCGTAACATCATCAGGAGGATAGGAGGTTGTACCGATTTTAATGAAATTTTCAATCAATCTTTAGATTGTTACAACGCATAATCCTGTAAATGCCGGCGGCGATCGGAGCATTTTTTTTCGTTTTGAGGGAAAGTCGCAACTAAACTAAGTCATAGCAACGCGTAGCCGAATGACTAGAACAAAATATTCAGGGAAGTGCAAAAACTATAGAAGATAAAGAATCATTAAAACAGTCGTGAAAAGTTGTTGACCCAGTTGACACTTTTGATAATTAGAATTGGCAACAGTTATGTTCAAACAGGTTAAAAATAGACAAGGCGGAAAATGTTAATTTAATTTAGCCGATATTTTATACCACAGTAGTTTAAAGGTTAAAGAGATCCTTTAGTTAGAAATTTGATATCATTTATTAAGTTATCTACTTTTTTACTGGCTAGATTAACTTTATGCAACTGATTATATAAACATTCAATTATGTATAATTGTAACATTAAAGTATATTGTCTATAAGAAATATCTTTAGTATAAGCCACTTGCCAATTTTAACGATTCAATCAATTCTTTCTAAATAATACGTTGTATTAAAAATGTTAAAACTATAAGTATAAGCTAAAAATATTATTACGATATATTATAACACTCTTATTAGGTTTATCATTTACATAAAATATTAAATCATTAAATAGTCAATCAAAACGTTAAAACCCACCATCAACGATTTACGAACTTTCCGGAGTTGTGGATCGAAAGACATTGATAATACCTTTAAAGATGTATCAAGAATTTGCAGATTCATTCCAAAGTCAAGATCACGAAAACAAGTTTATACGCAATAATCGATTAGCGATATAAAAAACGGGAAGTGTTTAGATCATCTCAATCAATCACATAAGTATCACACGCGGTGATCGCTGGTCATAAAACAGTAAGCGAACCGGTTTCGTGGGTTTGCGCAATGCTGCTGTCGACTTAATTACCGGGAATTAGAGACAGTCGTATCATTATCTCATCGCTACGATCATTTAAATAAACGTCTGTACCACGGTTATTTTTTATGGTTAACTACTGTACATAATCTTTAAATTGTACGTTTTATAACGCATGTGTTAGATGAAACTTTGAATGCTGCAGCGTTTTTTTGGTTATTTTATTGGTTTCAGTTGCATTTACAACTCAATCCAAAAATATCGCATTCTCATACAATTGAAGATTATTTAAAGAATACAACACTATTAGCACTCAAATCAATGCAATCAGTTACGCAAGATACTGCAACGATTAAAATTTTAAAATTATATCAGATTTTGTATTATTTTCTTGAAAGGAAAGAATACAAAATCTGTTTCTTGCTGATTCTTACTGGCAGCAGCAAAAATCCGAATCAATGATCGTTTTTTCAATAACATTTGACGATTCCAAATTACTTGAATTAAGAATATTTTGATTATATATTCCAAGACCAAGCAAAACAAAATTCACTACTATAAAGCAGAAAATCAAAATTCTTTTAAATCAGTGAATTTTTAGACCGTAGAAAATATCAGATAGGCTATCTTTCTAAAATTTGACGTGACATTGATCGATCCGTTCAATTGCAACTAATGTTGCTTCAAGTCACTTAACAAACATTTCTGCACCAGAACAAGGTATGTTCTGGTTTAGAATAGGTTAATTGGTCAAATTTGAGCCAATGTAGACTTTATTTTAATGGCAACGCAAATATTTTGCCTAGTTATATCAATCACATTTCACAACTAATCTATAACATTTTTCTCCAGTTCACGCCGTGAATATGTGGTTATGTTAAACCTATGATTAAATTTACCAAGGCCGTTACTAGAAAACATAAACACAAGATCCTATTTTGCTAGAGATTTTTGTAATTTATCTTATCATTTTCTCGTGTGCCAAACGAGGAGTTTATGGGATCTATTGGGCCGCAAACATTTTTGCGGCCCATTAGATCCCATAAACTCTTCTTATTACATGAGATCTGTGATAGCCAAGCGATGAGACCGTACGACTCTTTCGAAGAGGTCATGGGTTCAAACCCATGACAGGCACCAATGAGTTTTTCTGGTAAAACTTATGTGTCTAATTGATAATTGCAATACATGACACGCTTGTTGGCAAGGAAAATATTATAATAAAACCTGCATATCTCCAGAGATTTCTGGGTATATGTGTAATCTACCAATTCGCATTGGACCGTGGTAGGTCTTAGCTCCAAATCATCTATTCTAAAACGGAGAGAGAAGGCCTATGCCCAGCAGTGGGATAGTAACAGGCCGCTACTTACTTTACTTTATTTCCATTTAAGGCCGTTCCTTTTTTACTACTTATTATCTGTAGTGTATTCAAAGCCAATACAGTCAGTCAGTACAGAAATCAACTTAGTCGTTAATTAGAAATGACACAGGCATTCAATTATATGGGATAGAGAGGTCATTTTTTCTTCTTGTGTGACGTAATACCGTATAAACTTTGTCCACAGTAATTGAAGGAAACAGCTTAACCGTACAATGATAGTCATTTGTTACGAAATAACGACGTTCTCATGATTTCGTAAGTCGTCAGCCATTGTTATGGCGGCAATTGTCACCTGCCAGAGGTCATAATTTAATTATGTTTAACGATGATATGAGAAGTGTTCACATGTTCATGCCGCCGTGTGGTATCCGGCTGAGTAGAATAGACCACCCTCATTTCTTACCGAGGCGTCGTAAAAGGCGATTAAGGTAAGTAACCCCGCCGTGTGTATCCGGCTGAGTAGAATAGACCACTCTTATTTCTTACCGAGGTGTGGTTAAATACGACTAAGGTAAGTTAAATTCAGGCACGCGGCTCGTAAAATACGTAGCCTTATCATGTGATACATGTTTATAGCATATTGTGCCGGCCCCACTTACAGTGGGATAAGGGCAGTAGGATAATGACTTGATAAAACATCTTATAGCATCAAAATTACATCAAAATAATTATTGAAATAAGTTAAGAAATAAGGGAATAATAAATTAATAAATAATTACAAGTTTTGGCAGATAGTATTAAATTAGACGTTACAATTAAACGTTACTTTGCGGAATTCCAAAACGCCGAAAATAATGAATTATTTTTGTATAATCTGCACTACTAGCATTACACAAATACGCTACCACAGTCTCAGCAAAAGACAAGAAATGTAGAAATGCAGTCTAAGAATTCGAAGGAATAGTGTATCCTTTTATAGGGAGACGCACTGGCAGCATTCCAAGTTGATTGTTTTGGCACAATTATGCGACTGACCTAAATTTCTCGTTCCTTACACATGGAGCGTTACATCGCTTTCTCTCTAAATACGTTCACGCTGAGAATGATAATAATTCTTATACGTTTAGTGATTGAGTGGTTGACAATAATTTTCTATTAAGATATTTGCATATCACTAGTCTTCAGTACAAGACAGTAATGACTAAATGAAACAAACTTATTACTATAAGAATTATATTTTTAAAACAGCAACCGCCGAGTTGCAGGCTCTTCTCGGTAGGAACAGCTTTACAAACCAGCAGTAGAGTTGACGATCCTAAAGCACTTGTTTACAAGTTTATTTGAATAAAGAATATTTTGAATTTGAATTCGAACTAACCTGTACGTAAGATACAGGTAATATAACTAACATTATAATGAATAATTATTGAACTAAAACTAATAAAGGATGTTTTTAAAATAATTTGAATTGTTGTTGGTTTCCAATTTTAACAAAAAATGATATTTCACTAGCTAAAACATTAAATTCTTACTCTAAAGGTCCTATTTTATTTATTAACGTTATAACTTAACTCATGTCTGCATATAAAAATAATTTCAAAAGTAACGAGCTTAATGTATCAATGAAAAGCGTATCTAGGATCGTGCTTAGAATTATAATATCTACGTAGCAATAATGTAATAATATAAAGTAGTATAATTTACTAAACTAGGGGAATGAGGGACTAGGGGGAAGAGTTAAGTTTTAATTAAGTTGACTTTGTCGTTGGAGAATTTATCCAAGGAAATCCAAGGAAAAAATACAAGATTATATTGCGGATATTTTTGCAATTGCAGACAGCGATCGAGTGTAGTCAGCCGACCCAGAGGCCGCGTGTAATCCGCTTAGAAACGCATCAGACGCACGAATACACGTCGATCGTAAACAAGTTTTAACTAACAATGTGTACCTATTAAACCTACGAAAAGGAAACTAAAATTTAAGTATGATAGACATGGCACCAGAGTTCGAAGACCAATGAATAGTTGGTCCTTTGGTATTTGAATAGTATTTTATTGAAAACCGCAATGTGGGAAAACCTCAATTTGATCGTCAGTTGACTTCGAAGATAACGTAGGAAGAGAGGAGCATATCCCAAATCTCTTAAAGAGTCCTAACCTAAATTGCCTTTTACAAGCGCTTTCAGTCGTCCAATTTAAACCAAACTAACCCTCTTCGGAAAGGGGCTTGTGACTTACTCTTTTCAAAAATTATTTATCAACAAGAAATCTTGATTGATTGCAATGAAAAAAATAGATTCTAGCTACTTAGAGGGATAAAAACGAACAACAAAGAGATCAATATAAATAAATAGATACTGTAAAGAATCAGGTATCAAAACGTTCCAAAAGGTTTCTTACGGGTGTTATATACAAATCTGTCGTATATTTTTACAGTAATAAGTATGTTTGTCAATGTGTGTTTGTCCCAGTGATTGTCAATAAAAAAGACGACAAATGTCCTCAAAGAAAATTATGCTGTCCAATCTTGCCTGTAATTCAGCGACATCTACTCTAGTAGATGTCGTCGTATCATCACCTACTGCTTCTTCTTCATTAACCGATCGGCGTCCACTGTTGGACATAGGTCTCTTTACGGGATCTCCACACCACACGATCCTATGCCATTTGGATCCAGCAGCTCCCCGCGACTTTCTTAAGACCATCATTCCATCTCGTAGGAGGGCTATTGACCTTGCTTTTTACAGTCGCCATTCCAACGCCTTAAGACCAATGGACATCGGTTTTCCGCACATGATTTGCTTTGAGATACTCCGAGAACAGCTCCATCGCCCACTGAGTAACATTAAGCTTTCTTATGACCCATAGTCAGCGACCAGCTTATCATCTCATCACCTTAACATCTTACTATCTCTGTATCTCTTCACAGCGCAATGTGAGATTTGTCCATTAAACTGATATAAACTGACCGAGTGTTAACATATTGAATCCAGTCAAGCCATATCTATTCTAAAGCGGTGAAGATTTAATTTCTATAAAAAGAAGTTTATTTACGTCAGCAATAAGCTAACGGTGTCTGCAGTCGTGTCTGACGGCGGAGGGCGCGTGGGATGAACACATTTAGATATTTTGCATATCAATGAATGCATTCATATATAGAACTGTAACGGTATACTACCGGAGAATACTATTTGCAAATATTAAATTAACATTAGTCGTAGATGATTGAATTCCAAAGCTGGAAATATTTTGTTACATTTATAAAATTCGTATGTTACTACACAAGGTTCTGGAAGCCAAAGTGATGTAGTTTAACCCTAAGGTTGACTGTAGAGAACACTTAATTTAGTGTTAAGTCCGCCTTTTGTACTTTTATATCTCAATAGTGCAATAAAGAATTTTAAAAAATGATGTAGTTGACAAAACATTATTATTTTGTACCAAAACATAGGCCCCTAAGTCTGAAAGTTGCTCCCATTATAGAAAAGATGAGAAGAACGAGATTAAGTTGAAATGAAATGTATGGTCACGAGATGAAAAGGGAATAATAATTAATGTCAACAAAAGAGTCTTAAATATCAATTTATGACTGAATTTTTTGAATTTTTTCAAAAAACATTTGACTGGCTCGTTGGCACAGTTGGTAGTGACCCTGCCCTCAGTTCCACGGTTCGCGGGTTCAATTCCCGTCGAGGATCAACATATTTTATTTATATTTAAGCGTAAGAAAATAGTGATTAAAACAAAGGCCCCTAAACAAGATTATATACTTTTATTGCTCGTTTTATTAAACTAATGTTTCCTAAAAGTAATGAAAATATCAAATTTATTGTAGTTAGGATTTCCGCAAAGCCTACCTAGATACCTATCTCCGTTAAGTAAAGCTTAATTCTATAAATTACTAATTTTTCGTATCACCAGTGAAAGTCATGTAATTTTTCTTTATACCAAGTATAATAATACATCTTGCAGATGCTCACGCGGTTCAGTGACTGAGGTCCGGACTGGTTTGGAACAGGTCGGGCCGGCACCGCTAAATAAGGCGCCACCCCTCGGCCAGTGCTAACTCGCCCGACTGTATTTAAATTGCGGAGGCACTTATTTGCACTAGGTTTTTGCAACTTTTATGGCAATACTAGTACCAATTCAAGAAATTTCGACAATCAAAAGAAGAAACAAGATAATCAAATATTTTGGTCCAAAAATCTGATGTAAACAGTTAAGTAAGGATACTCAAAGTCTATGATTGTCAAAGGCTATGATTGTCTTCTGGGGCCTAATCATAAATAATCGTTAGTAAAACTACAGTAGCCAAACTAACAAATCAAAAAAAAATTAAGCGATAAGTAAGGCATGGTATGGGTAGGAAACGAATACTGGTCACTGGATTATGCTCGTTTGCAAAATACTTGACAAAAAAAAATTCGATTTCAAACTAAGTATTAATTACTTTATTTGGGGAGAATGTTACAAGTACAAATCTTTTAATAATTGCTCCAAATCCCGACATCATCATCTTCCTGCCCTAATCCCACTCTAAGTGGGATCTTCCTGCCCTTATAACACTAAGTGGGGTGGCACAACAAGTTATAAACATGTTGTCACATGATTTGGCTACGTATTTCACGACCGGCCGTCTGCCTGACATTAATTTACCTTAGTCGTATTTAACGGCACCTCGGTAAGAAAGAGAGTAGTCTATTCTACTTAACCGGATACCACACGGTGGGTTAACTTACCTTAGTCGGCCTTTACGACACCTTGGTAAGAAATTAGGGAGGTCTATTCTACTCAGCCGGATACAACACGGCGGGTCGACTTACCTTAGTCGCCTTTTACGGCACCTCGGTAAGAAATGAGGGTGGTCTATTCTACTCAGCCGGATACCACACGGCGTTGCTCCAAATTCTGACAATAGTCATAATATTAGCGATTGCTTCTTTTCAAAATAAAATTAGTAAAGTTATTACATTATATATACGGAAAGTAGAACTATAATCAAACCCATGTATTTTTATCATTTATGTAATTGTCGATTGTATAATAAGCTTTCTCCATAAGAATCTTTTTAATAGTTGCATTAAACTTATGTAATAGCAAAAATAAATAGATTGTGGAATTTAGTTGTAGTATAACTTAAACCCATGAACGATTTACGTAATTTTCTAATGCGCAAGCTCATATCTTGAACTTTGTTTATTATAAATAGATGACTTCAATACATATGTATATTTTCTTGCGCAGAATGTGTCAAGTTAAGTAACGCCATTATTATATATATTTTACTAACCACAATATTACAATAAAAGGCAAAAAACTGCAAAGTTGAGGAATGATAGGAGAGAATACAAGAAATTACATATAGACAATCTAAGTAAAAAATTGGACCGTTTTGTATACGTGATATATAAACTCAAAAATGTAACATCAAGGGAGACAGCACTCAATGCATATCACGGACATGTCTCTTCTTTGCTACGTTACGGACTTATCTTATGGGGCAATTCCGTTGATGTTACAAAAATATTTCGAATTCAAAAAAAGTTCATTCGTATAATATGTGGAGCTGAGCCTCTAGAACCATGTAAGCCGCTTTTTAAAAAAGTTAATGTATTGCCTCTGCCATGTCTTTATATCTTAGAAGTTTCCATATTTGTTCACAAGCATAGGGATAGATTTCAAAACAAGGCAGATACGGCTCTGAAGCCAAATAGATACAAAAATAAACTCGTAGTTCCTAGACAACGAATTCAGTTGTTTGCGAAAAATGTTTATTGTATGGCCATACGCATTTATAACAAGCTGCCAGAAACCCTTAAAAATCAAAATATGAGATTGTTTAAAGTAAATTTATTTAAAATATTGTTAAAGAAATGTTATTACTCAGTAGAAGAATTTCTTTTAGATGTACAGAGTTTAGATAAAATGGAATTGTTTTGAGACTTTTATTACTATTAATTTTTTATTTTATTTTTAATTTTAGATATATGTTATTTAATATTTTTGCACGCCGAAATGGCAGAAAATGTTGTATCTTTATATATCATATTAAATATCCTATGTACCATTTTCATGCAATAAAAAAATATTATTATTATTATTATTATTATTAAAAAAAACATGTTGTGCCGAACCCACTTACAGTGGGATAAGGACAGGAGTTGGACACATTAATCGTGCCGATTATAAACGATCACACGATCAAAGATCAAATTCAAATTCAAATTCAAAATATTCTTTATTCAAATAAACTTGTAAACAAGTGCTTTTGAATCGTCAACTCTACTGCTGGTTCGGAAAGCTGTTCCTACCGAGAAGAGCCAGCAAGAAACTCGGCGGTTGCTCTTTTTAAAAAAATACAATTCTTAATGCTAGTTACATTTAATGTTTCTATCTTGTACAGGGTCGAACAATATTTATATCCACGCATTTTTATCGTCTAAATAATCCTCAACAGTATAGTAGGCTTTCTGTATCAGCCTCTCCTTAATAGTGTTTTTAAACTGCTGTAATGGCAAAGTTAAAATTGATTGTGGAATTTTATTATAGAATCTTATACCCAAACCCACAAACGACTTACGTACTTTTTCAAGGCGCAAAGCAGGGGCCGCTAGCTTATGTCGGTTCCTACTTTGTCTATTATATACATCGCCTATTGTTTTATAATTTTTTATATTTTTATATACAAAAATTAAATTACTTAAAATATACTGTGAAGCAAATGTAAGAATACCTATTTCCTTAAACTTCTCTCGCAGGGAATCCCGCGGTCTTAAATTGTAAATGCCACGTACGGCTCTTTTTTGTAATACAAAGATTTTTTCATTATCCGCGCATTTACCCCATAGCAATATTCCATAGGACATAACACTATGGAAGTAAGCAAAATAAACAAGTTTTGCCGTTTCGACGTCAGTAAACTGTAGATCATCGCTGATTATGAAGTGCAGGCTTAACAAAGTGTTTTTATAGTACATGCGTTATCTACTATTGATTTAAGATCGGCCTTTAGATAGGCTTCTAAAGAAAAATATAAGGTAGAGAAATAATGACACGCACGAAAATTGGAAGGTAAAATAATTTTCCTGAAGACAAAAGTCTACGAAATCTGGTCGCTGACTATGGGCCTCATAAGAAAGCTCAGAGTCGCTCAGAGGACTCCATCGGTTGAAGAAGAAGAAAATAATATTCAATCCCAATTTTACGTAATATAATCAATGTTGTGCCCCCGTGTACCGAATTTGATCAGAATTAAACTCATACAGAAGTGACAGTAGATGTTTTCTGTGGTTCTTTAGCCTCATTCAAAAACCATTTGTGTAAATATCTGCGTAACTCAAAAATAATTTAAAAGAGGAATCTCTAATATTTAAATGAGTTAATCTTATAATATGTATATTTTCTGAATTAAAACGACTCCAACGATTTTCATGAAATTTAGTAGAGATGTAGAGGGTTTCGGGGGCGAAATCGATCTAGCATTCATTTTTAATAAAAGGTCGTACTATCCCTATTTTCGGGCAATAAAAAACTGCTTAAATAGAAAGAGAAACTTAAATTTTCTGTTATTTGTAAAGTTGTGATAGCTCAACGGGGAACGGGCGGACTTAAAAAATTTAAAATACCCATCGAATTCCACAGGTCGCCGGCCCGATACTAACTGATCCTAACTTTTCTGTACTTGCATGTTGTATTCATTTCCAGTAGGTTATAATCTCGTATTTATTACTTTTGCTTTTATACGTCAAAATTGACTATAGCTAGTTTAATGAATCAAAAAAAGTGCTAAAGATCCCTCGGCGCAGACTGGTTCAGAGCAAGCCAGACGGCTCCTAAATATGGCACGCTGGCCAGATGTTGACCAACTGTACTTAAATGTGGAAACGCGACATGTCTACTTGGTAATTTATTGCTGGTCGTCTATAAAAAGCGACTCACCTAATGAAGAGTTTGTGGGAACGGGCCTAGTCGCAAAACTTAAGTCAATTTTCTTTGTTGTTACACGCTTTTTGAGTTTCGCCTGTATGTATGCATGCTTTGTTTCCACGTAAACGACTCCTTTGAACTCAATTGTTACTCACTTTAAACGGACGGATTTTATTCAAACTTTGTATAATAATAAGTACCTTGGTAATTTTTTGGAAGATACAAAAAAAATGCAATAAAAACATGACATATGGTAATCGAACCTAAGTTTCGAACGTTTTTTGGTCCGCGCTTTACTATTAGGCTATCACAGCTTTGCATTTGATAGCTCAATTTATGAGTTGCTGTAAATTCCTATTTTCGTAGTTTTTTTAGTGCCCAAAAACAGGGATAAAATGAGATTTTTCTGTAATTTAACGTAAGGCA
Organism: Morpho helenor; assembly: GCA_029227775.1. NCBI lineage: Eukaryota > Metazoa > Arthropoda > Insecta > Lepidoptera > Nymphalidae > Morpho > Morpho helenor. Next base: position 592,410 of record JARGCU010000017.1, read on the forward strand.
GGTGGCCGGTCGAAAAATACGTAGCCAAATCATTTCGCAACATGCTTATGACATGTGCTGACCCTACTTAGAATGGGACAAGGGCAGGAGGATTTGCCATTGAGGATACTTTTACTTGACGTTCCCAAAGTACACAGGTATAAGTTCTCTAAAATAATGTTATTGGAAAAAGATTAACCACGCCAAATAAACCGATAGTTAAAAATTTTTGTCTGTCTTTTCGTTGTACGGATAAGATAAACTACATTTGTATCTTCAATTTATGGGGCTCCATAAATTTACATCGAGGATTAGTCACTATCGTTTCAGCTTTGCATCGACGTGCGATACCGCCGCTTCTGTACGAAGGTGATGTAGACTTTACTGATAAAGTAAAAAAAATAACTGCCCACTACTGGGCATAACTTTATTGTTTAGATCAACCGAAGCTGATGATGATATCAGGTTTCCAACCCAACAATTCTCGCAAGGTATAGGTTTCCTTACGCTATTTTCATTGACCTTATTATTTTTATCATTGCAAATTAATTACATTAATAGTACCATTTTGTCAGAAAAGGCTCAAATACTACGATTTTAGGACCTGTACCTATTATTCCATTTCCCTTTAACCTATTAAGATCATGGCTTAGAGATGACTTCAAACACACGATACACTCTGGACAAACGGGACTGAATGTGGGCAAACAAGGGAAGCAATGTCGTCCCTGAATCCTCGCTTGAACAACAGTCTTCTTCGTATGAGTAGACCGAACTTGTGGAGAATGATAAGTATTATCTCCGGTCATTATCGGTCAATACTTATTCTACATAGGTGCAGAGGATGCGAGAGAGAACTGGAAACACCATTTCACGTCAAGCTGCTGCTCAAGTGTACTGAGGTGGCAAAACATCCGGCGAACATCCTTGGACCATCGAGGACGTTGCAAGAAGCCTTGAGGGTCCCGCATAGGGCCCTCTGCTTCTGGAAGGAGTCTTGCTGGTTGTAGTAACCAGCCACTTTCAGCCTCACGCACAATGGTCGCCAAAATACGAATAAGCAGAGAAGGAGAAGAGTACCATTTGGCATTAACAATTATTCCAATACTGATATGTTAATAAACGGCAATTTATTTTAGCAATACCAAATTCTTTACTATTGTGCTAAAAAATTGGAGGATCTTGATTTCAGCCATTACATGGTGTTAATCATAAAGTAAGCATGTTAATCTGTTATTTTAAATAAACACCATTTAAAAGACAATAATTTATGAGTATATAATTATTTATTTCAATCTTAGACATTAAAAATATTTAATTTCAACATGAATTCAATAAGTTAAACTTCTGTCCTATGAACATGATCACTCTTGACATTTTCACATCACAAAATTATGACTAACTCCATGAATAACTAGTAATGAAGTCATCCAAACACCAACCAGCAATACTTTGTTTGATTCAAAATAAATCGAGAAAGTGGGTATATTTTAATTTTGGTGTTGGTGCTACCTCTAACATACACTTTAGAAGTGTATGCTGTGGCTAAGGATAAGGGTTTTCTTCCACTGTTATGCTCAATTGACATTTAAAATTCATCATCATTAGCATACAAGAAAATGGTGATAGAAGTCATTACACCTTTTATCTGTGACTGGAAGAGATTAAAATATAAATGTGGATGAATATAAGATGGATTGTGTGAAGAATTACATGCATATTAATCCCTTACATGTTGAGTGACCACATGTGTACAAATCATTGCTTAAAATTTTTCATTTATTTTTGGATTATTTTTGTATTATATAGTAATTATACCTATGATTGCATACCAATCTCTGCATTATAAAATTCCCCATCACCAAATAACATCATCTCAAAATTAATATCAAAAATTTTATGATCCACTAGCCATTTAAAAGGTTAAGAGTAGCCCAGAGTCGATGAATGATGGAAGATAATGGGAAATATAAAGATATTGCCCACTACACTTAGTGTGATAAGAGAAGGACATAAACCTTAATTTGGCCACATTTTGGCTTTTCATATAACAAAATATTGCACAAAAAACTTGAAAATATAAATTCTTCTTAAATATTATATATTAGACTCTGTCAAGGGACAAATTGAAATCAAAACTTGTGATTAAAAAAAACTGTAAAATTCAAATAATAAAGGCTTATTATTGCTGATTAAATATGCTTATATTTAATTCTTCTTACTTTTTATTTAACTTGCCATGTATAGATTTGAGCAAGATGATGGTTTGAGAAGCTGGAAGCAAGTCAAATTTAATCAAATTTAGTGATAAGCATGACCTGACCTACTGCAGAATCAGTCGACTAGGGATAGGAGGGATGGGATGGGAGGGGACTCCTCAATGTTTAATAGGAGGGACATGAAATTTTGTCAAAAGCTTATATTTATTACAAGCTTTTATTATTTTTAACTTATTATTTGTGTTAAATAGGTTCCATTCTGAATATAAAATAGAGTACTAGAATAGGGAAGCCTAGCCTAAAATGTGACATATTACAATGAAGAAAAACAAATGAGGGTATATCTGTTTCTTTTTTATGTGTCATTAAATAAAGATAAAGTATACGAGTTTCATCTACCCTTTCTTTATTTACTGTGACACTCTCATTTACAGGTTGCCGATAGCTCCGATATTCTAGTATTAATAACTCTATGGAATATAAATTTTGTCTCTAAATTTCTATTATCCTGAGAGTTAACACATGTTAACAGTCACTTGGGTCAGCTGATACTTAATAATATCATGAGATGGTCGCCAATGCCTGGTCGGTTACATGACCCGGCGCACCGCATGTTTGTAAATTATTAAGAAAAAGGGTAGGAATTTTTTTTTCTTACTATCTTCGAATGATTTCCCTCATAAATAATCTTTAAGAAATACCTAAGACATTTCTATTACTTCACAAAGTTAATCTCTCGATCATATTTACGATCGGCAATAAAATGCACTGCAATGCAGTATTATTTTTATTCAATTTTTTAAACATTTACCCACAAGTTATTTACTATTTGATTATTCAAAAAACTTACCTTTAACGACATATTGATGTAAATCGATTTTCTTCGTATAACACTCAGAAAAATATAATCATCTTTCGATGAATAAAATATTGCACTGCGAAACTGGTGTTTATTTACACGGACGTATCAAAGTCACGACAAAATTACGTAATTTAATATATACATAACATATTCACAATAATCCTGTATATTTATTGTCGCGTTGCGACCCACGGTCCTGCGAATTATTTACTATTTCCGATATCTAATACGAGCGCAGAGCGCAAGTCACAATTCGGATATTTTTCCCTCGCTCGCGCGCCCGGTCGAATGATAGCAAATTGACACTTTAAAATGGGTATTGCTATAAGTAAATATATTAGATAAAAAAACATTTAATAATATTTAATTTTTATGAAAAGAGTATGTATTCTTACGTTTTTATGTAATTGTAACCGTATTATAAATATTGAACAGTCAATTAATCATCTTTCTTATAAATTGCCGTTGATAGGGCAATATATTTTAGTTAGAGACAAGTCGCGCCATCTATATAAATATATTGTTTTAATACTGTAATGATAGATGACGCTTTGATAAATTTTAATAAATGGAATTATATTCTAATTTTTAAAAAGGAAAATGTAAATCTTAGATAAGATCAATAATTACAAATCCTTTTAGTTTTTATCAGTCACATACAAAGATAATATAAATACGTATCACTACATAGTATATAACAAAGTCGCTTTCTCTATCTGTCCCTATATCCCTACGTATACTTAAATCTTTAAAACTACGCGACAGATTTTGATGCGGTTTTTTTAATAGATAGAGTGATTGAAGAGGAAGGTTTATATGTATAATAACATTTAATATGGAGTAGATAATTATTGTAATTTTTGAGGTTCCTAATGTGACGTCGTAAATAATTACATTTTTTTCCGCTTACATTGCAAATAGAGGTTAGGCGTATTTATCGTAATAGGTATAAATACTAAGTTTTAAATAAATTGTAACAGCCTGTAACAGGTACGCAAATACTCAAATACTAGCGACGAGTATTTTATACTCCCTGTGACAAAATACTCATCTACTTTTATATATAAATATGTTTTCTTTTTTAAAATAAATATATGTGCATCTCAAATTTTTTATTAAGCATAAATTTTAAAATTAAATTAAATTTTAAAATAAAAAAGAATTTTATTATCGTACAATTTTTTTTTACACTTAATTCCCTTGTGGGGCCATAAAAAATATACATGGTGTTTCTTTTACATAGGTACAAAAAATGCAATTATTTATAATTTCTCTTTTCTCTTTTTTTTATTTTTTTAAGAGGGCTGGCTCCTTTTACGCACAAAGAATCAGCTTAGCGGTTCAGCGGGAAACGCTGTCAGCATTCTTGGGACCATTCCACGTGGGCATGATTTGTATAGTCCTAGCGTGTAAGTAATTTAAGATAGATATAACTTGTACATTTTTGCTATTTATGATTGAAATCTTTTAATCAGCTTTCATCAAATGCCGTTTGACAGCTTCAAGAGCAGTCTTAGCGTCGTATCTATCAGCGTGGGTGGTGGTGTAGTGGGTGCGGAGCGCGGCGGCCAGGTTGGTGTGGTAGGGGCACGTGGGGCACGAGTACAGCGGCAGCCCGGAGTGCCTGCCGCTACGGAGCACGTGCTTCCGGAGATTTTCCTATACAAAGATTGTATAAGGTTTTGAAATTAGTGCGATTTGTAATCTTAATCTATGATATCCGGCTGAGTAGAATAGCTAACGCTCATTTTTTACCGAGGCGTGAAAAGCGACGAATTTTTTTTACACTTAATTCCCTTGTTGGGCCACAAAAAATATACATGTTTCTTTTATATAGGTACCAAAAAAATGCAATAATTTATGATCTCTCTTTTCTCTTTTTGTTTTTTATTTCTTATTTTAGCCGTTTGGTATCCGGCTGAGAAGGTTAGACCACCCTTATTTTTTACCGAGGCGTAAAAGCCGACTAAGATAAGTCGTCCTGCCGTTTGGTATCCGGCTGAGTTGAATAGACTACCCACATTCCTTATTGAGGTGTGGTATAAGGCGATTATGGTAAGTTTATCCATCGTGTGGTATCCGGCGATTTAAATAGACCACCCTTAATCTTACCGAACTGTCGTATAAGGCGACTATGGTCAGTTGACCCATCGTGTGGTATCCGACTGATTTGAATAGACGACCCTCATTCCTTACTGAGATATTGTATAAGGCAACTATGGTAAGTTTATCCATCGTGTTGTATCTGGTTGAGTAGAATAGACCGACCTCATTCCTTACCGAGGTGTTACGACACCTGAGACACCTCATACGTGAGGCGACTATGGTAAGTTGACCCATCGTGTGGTATCCGACTGATTTGGATAGACCACCCTCATTCTTACCGAGGTGTCGTTAAAAACGACTGATGTAAGTTGACATCAAGCAGGCGGCTAGTCGTAACTCAATTGTGACCTACTTCAAACGGACAGATTTAACGCCATATGGTATCCGGCTAAGTAGAATAGACCACCCTCCACTTCTTACCGAGATGTCGTAAAAGGCAACTAAGGTAAGTTGACCCACCGTGTGGTATCCGGTTGAATAGAATAAACCTCATCTCTTCCTAACTCTTCCTAAGTTGAGGTAAGTTGCGGTCAGACAAGCGGCTGGTCATAAAATACGTAGCCAAATTATGTTACATGTTTATAACATGTTGTGCTGACCCTATTTAGAGTGGGATAAGGGCAGGATGATGATGTTCTGTACCCTTACCAAACTGCCGCAAGTGAATTGGCAGTGGGGGCAGGCGTACGGCTTGACCCCCTGGTGACAGACCAGGTGCCTCCTGAGGTGGCTGGCCTGCTCCGAGCTGAAATTACACATGCTGCAGTCGTAATGCTTCACGCACTCGCCGTGGGTGCGACGGTGTCTGGAACAGTAGTCAAATCAAGTTAAATCAAATCAATATAATATATAACAACCAACGATATTTCTACTTTACACTTTTACACTCAATTTTTGAACTGACTATATGCTGTTAACATTCTAACATTTCGAACCAATTGTAGCATCTCTCATGACTTCATCAACTTTCATGACGCTGTTCTCATGGCCGGGGACAGGAACCGCTGGAAAGATATTATACGCCACCAATCTACTGACTGACAACTTAACGGTGATCACGATCCTCAGAAATGAGGGACCGACTATAGAGAGAGAGTAGCATCAATTATCATTGATCCTTGACGATTCGAAAGTGCTTAATAGAGTTTAGTAAGAAGCTGATAGTATGTCTTTGATTTATCATCACGTTTTCGTTTTAATTAATATTATACTTAAATATATATGCAAAATAAAAATAAATAGAATTATTATCATAAAAAGATAAGTATATAATAAATTTGGTGAAAAATAATAGATAAATAAATAGCATATGCCGCCATCTATACATGAGTTTATGAACTACTAAGCTGCATATAGTTTCTCTTAGTTCTATGATATTTTGTTAGATGTCTTTACTTCATTTATAGAATTAGGCGTTACATTGCGTATTTCCATAATACAAAAGAATATATAAAAAAAGAATCATTTTTCTATTAGATTCTAATAAAATCATAATGTTAAATCGTAGAGCGATTGCTATGCGATTTTTTTCATTGATCTTAAGGTAGTTTTATTAATATTTTTCGAATCAAATCAAAATAATCTTTATTCTAATAAGCTCTTTTAATTTTGAATCGTCAAGGATTAATACGATTAATGAAGCTACAACTAGTTCGGAATGTTGCTCTTACCGAGAAGAACTAGAAAGAAACTCGGCGGTCAATCTTTTAAACATTTTCAATTTTACATTATAAAACCGCAGTCTTGTATGAAGCTGAAAGGATTTTCAAATCCAGGCATGTTTATCATTCAAATAATCTTCAATTTTGTAATATGCTTTACGTATAAGATATCTCTTATACTTAACTTAAACCTTTCTGTAGACTGGTCTAGTATAAAGTCAGTCTGGTTAACTAAAAGAGCGATATATTATTTTGGTAAGATGGCAATCGTGTACTGACCTATTGAGCAGCGCTGGAGAAGAAGCGATGTAGGAACACTGCTCGTGGGGACAGCGTCGCCCGTCTGCCGCGCAGGAGACGGCGTGGTGGGTTAATGAGAGGCTGGAATTAGATTATTTTAAATTCAATAGTAATGAAAATATTATTTTGCTATTATCCGCGATAAAGGAAAACATTTGTAATAATACCTGATACCATCAGAATTCGTAAAATCCATGCAATCCCCGTCAAATTCATATTCAAAATATTCTTTATTCAAATAAACTTGTATACAAGTGCTTTTGAATCGTCAACTCTACCGCTTGTTCGGAAAGCTGTTCCTACCGAGAAGAGCCAGCAAGAAACTCGGCGGTTGCTCTTTTTAAAAAAATATAATTCTTAATATTATTTACATTAAGTCGTTACTGTCTTTTACAGGTTCAAAGAGAGCTATATCCACACATTCTTATTTTCCAAATAATCCTCAAGAGTATAGTAGGCTTTCTGTATCAGCCTCTTTTTAACAGTGTTTTTAAACTGCTGTAATGGCAAAGCTGAAATTGATTGCTCGTCACTAATGATACAACAATACACAAGCACACATTCACTACCACAAATTCAACTATTGTTTCGCCTCATAACCGAAGCATCGTCATAAGATCGCAAAGCAGAAGCCTTCCGTATTGCACTATTCTTTAGAAAAAATTATACAAAAACCCGTTCTGTAGATTTTGAGAAAACCGATCATCATCCTCCTGATCTTATCCCACTTTAAGTGGTGTCGGCGGATGTTTTTTTTTCTGTCTGGCATCAACTTCCTTAGTCTTTACGACACCCCGGTTAGAAAGAGGGTGGTCTATTCTACTCAGCCGGATGCCACACGATGGGTCGACTTATCTTAAATCACCTTTTACGACATCTCGGTAAGAAAGAGGGTGGTTCATTTTACTCAGCCGGATGTCACACGGTAGGTCGACTTATCTTAAATCGCCTTTTACGACACCTCGGTAAAATAGAGGGCGGTCTATTCTCCTCAGCTAGACACCACACGGGAGTTTATTGACGTTAAACGACGATCCTTAAAGGAAATAGTATTTGCAGGGAGTTATTAGTGGAAGTGTGAACATTTAATGTGGCAACAGCACACAGACAGCAGGGGTGGTGTTAGCGAGTGCATTAATGCGGCCACCGGCGCTATAACCGCTGAGATATTGCGCAAGTTGCATCATCAGCGACGCTAGATGGCCTCAATGGGTCCACGATGCTCCAGATATGCTGAAAGTTCTGTAATGGCCGCCCGGTTAAAGCGACTTGCATCAATTACATACTAAACTTTATTATATCTACATTGTCTTTGAAATATATATAAAATCAATATTAACATCATCATCCTCCTGCTCTTATCCCACTCTAAGTGGGGTCGGCACAACATGTTATAAACATATTGTCACATGATTCGGCTAGGTATTTTACTGCCAGCCGCCTGCGTGATATCAACTTTCTTCAGTCGCCTTTAACGACACTTCGGTAAGAAATAGAGTGGTCTATTCTACTCAGCTAGATAACGGCAGCTTATTGACGTTAAACAACGGTCCTTATATCTATGTTGTCTTTGAAGATATTAATTAAAAAAACAATATTTACGTATTATTTTATTAGAAGTTACTTCGCGGAACTCCGTTATATATAAAAGCTTTGCGATTTCGTCGTGGAGTCTATCTCCTGATGATGCTTCGGTTGCGGAGCGAAACGATTGTTGAGTTTGTGATAGTGAACGTATGTAGTGCTGTGAATTGTGGCGGTAGTGGAGGTTTGTGCATGTGTTTTTACGAATCCTGCATGTAGCGTATGAAAACGGATTGTCCACTCTACATTTTGCATTATATATATTTTCTATTTTACATTATCGCGGATTACAGCAAAATATTTTATTATTACTTTCGTATTATGGAACTTTCGTAGTCGTATGCAAAGTAACGTTTGATTATATAAATTTTCCGGTAAATATGTAATATTTAGTTATAACGATTATATTATTTTACTATTTTTACTATCGTAATAGCTATCTTGGATAGGTAAATATAAATATATATTGCGAATGTTTTTGTAGCTCAAAAAATTTGATTAACGTCATCATACGTTGTTCTGTTTCATCTTAAGGGCATTAGGTGTTTTCAATGAAAGCTTTAAACTGGCTTTGATTTTTCCGGTCTTATTTTGTCACTATGTGAAAATCACAAGAAATTCTGTTCAGTTTTTGAGTCTATCAGAAACAGTCGAAACGATAGACAGACAGATGCGAGAGACTTAATTTTTTCTTAATTAATATGTAAGAGTATAAACGCTATCAATAGATTGACAAGCTGTAATACTCACAGTATAACTGTATTAATGACCGACTTAGCGCGTTAAAAATACAACAGATACAGTTTATATATTAAAAGCATTACATTATATTTATCCGCTATAATACGATAAACATACTGCAAGATTTGTCAAAGCAAATAAACCAGCAAGATTTGGCAATACAGTATCACATCAACCTGCAAATCGCAACGAGTTACGACCACCAACACGTGCGTACAATAAAATCAAATGTCACCGGCTCATTGACTACACCAATGATTTGAAATTGTTAGATGTGGCACTTGATTTTAGTGTACCACAGAATGCCTATTAGTACCTCAGTAAACAATTGGTCTTTTGCCAAATTGACAGCAAATTGTTGATTTGAGAACTTCTCAATCTCTCTCATAAAGAAATAAATTCAATCAATTATAAAGAAATGAGATTGCCTTTATCGGTCAATCGTGTAAAATCCCCTAATCCAATAAACAGTAACATTATGACAGGAATATGAACATTTGGTTCATAAAATATACAGCATCATATGAAAAATTGTCATGCTTGCGGCTCCTGCCGTTCGTAGATGTTTGTAGATGTTGGTTATGATAGTAATAATCATTTGTAGATGTTGGAATACGATTCTATAATAAATACCATAATCAATTTTACCATTTACAGCAGTTTAACGATAATATTATAACTAGGCTGATACAGAAAAGCTTATTTCGCTGTTCAGGAATATAAATGATAAAAATGCGTAGATTTAGCTACTCTCCAACCTCGCACAGGATAGCAATCATAAAATAATATTAATCTTATTTACATTTAAAAAGGCGCTACGGCCTTTTTTCTAATCTAGTATTGAACAGTAACATAACAATAATAGTTTTTTTCAAAAAAACCTAGTTAGATCATATTCTTGTCACGTAAACCCAATATATTGTATAATGAATATTTTGAGTTGTAATATGTCTAATAAAGTGTTTAAATTTTGTGAACTAAAAAAAATGTTTTTCACTTTAAAAATGCCTCACTTGGTTTTTCGTATGGAATAACAATAATTATATTGTTGTTTCTAGTTTTAAAAATGTCTGACACAATTTTTTGACAAAAGTCCATGGTTAAAAGAACTAATCTAAATTACCAATGAAATGTTAATACGCGTACGCCGTGTCTGTCTGATAAACCATCAATGGCATCGTCTAATATTTTGATCCAGCGCCGGTCAAAATAACGGCCATCCGGAGGGAATTTATCGGAGTGCAGTGTAAAAACGTCATCGCTGCCAACACCGGGCGGTCGCGGCGGAATGCGCGCTATCAAAGCGCTCCCGTCAAATTATGAATGTATTCCGATATTTGTGAGGGAGTTGTGTGACGGCTGACACGGGCACATCCGGGAACCCGGCTGGAATTTATTTTAGTTCACCACTAAAGTGTTTTTGGAAAGAGTAGCCGCCGAGTTTTATAATGGATCCTTTCGGTAGGAGCCTTTTCGTAGCTTCAAGATTTGACGGCCCGAAAGTGCTTGTAAAAGACAATTTAAATTTAAAATTGTACTAATGGTACCCACGTTTTCGTTGGCATCGACTTTACTGCTCAAATGTCCCTAATTATATAGGACTATAGTCTTTTTGTTTATAATGTAAGGAAAATCGGGATATTTTTATCCTACACCGCATGATAGTCGGCTGTATTAGCTTTAGTTGTACCAACGGACATCAATATTACTCCAGTGGAACAGCCTTGAAAGCGTGTAAAAGACGAACAGACTCTCGCATTAATAAAATGACTTAAATTACTGCAGGTTTTAGTAAATCTATTTATTGCTTATTATTCTATGACCATTGATGTTAACTGTTTTTCGGTAGACATTAATCGTTAAGAAACCAGCATATCTCTGAAGAATTTGTAAGATATGTGTAACCTATCATTCTGTATTGGAAAAGCGAAATGGGTCAAAACTAATCATATTTTCTAAAGAATACGGTGGTTTCTTACGGTGGCTTTATTTTCTCGTATTTAGGCTTCAATTGTACCAAATTTCATCAATATTCGTTAAGCGGATTAGCTATTGAACCTAAACATACAGTCAGACAAGAAAAAATACCTATAGGAATAAATGAAGATTTACATACTTATAATATTAGTATAAGACTTTTCGCAGAACAATTCGCAAAGCAGGTTAACAATAATATAATATGACGTTACCTATCTGTAAATATCTTCTTGCATTTACTGCAACTTGTTTCTTGTGATAACTTCGCCAAGCTCTCACGTCCTAACTTCGATTCCCGGTCAAGGCATCCGTGTTCGCTCTTAGAATGATTAGCCAAGCTGGACTGACGGGTGAAATTGGCCTCGCATATTGAACAGACAAAAGGCCGTTCAAAAGTGTGTTGCCTTAGATGTAAACGAAGCGATGCTTTCTTGAAGGTTTTAGGACAAAGCGGACAGGAGTATTTCTCGATTTGCTTATTGCTGCCACATTGGGTCTCCCTTAAAGGCTCTGTGTGGAGGACCTCGTGGAAGAAGCACTCGGCCTGCGAGTCGGTTGTGAAGATGCACTGGCTACAGTTCCAAAGGACAGACGTGTTGAGCGGTTCCGGCTTTTGAAATTGGCAAGCGTTCGCTCGGATGTGCCGAGTGACCTCTTGAGAGAATATAAATGACTTACCGCACTTCGGACACCTAGAAAAACACAAGAGCTTTTAAAACTGTACTGTAAACTTTTACTGTTAAAAAACCCTCAATTATATATTATTTTGTCGCTCGATATCTTTTGAATCGAATTTAATGTTAAATTACTATCAATTGTATTATATGTTATCTTTCTTGACAAAAATTTGATATGATAATAATCTTTTTATCATAATATATCCAACGATATATAAGCTTCAATAGTACTAAATTACATCAATATTGCTCTATAAATCAACTAAATGCATATGCTAATATAAGTAAAAGGATACTACATTATTAACTTTTTTATGCCGTGTGGTATCTGGTTGATTATATAAGACTAACCACTTTCTTACCGAGGTGTCGTATAATACGACTAAGGTCAGTTGACGTCAGGCAGACGGCCGGTTGTAAAAAACCGTAGTCAAATCATATGACAACATGTTTATAACATATTGTACCAACCCCACTTAGAGTGGGATAAGCGCAGGAGGAAGGAAGGAAACGTAGTCATTAACGTTACTTACTTTTTTCTAATGTTAGGATGGACCCGTCGAATGTGATCTTTAAGTTCCAGTATATTATTTAAAATAACTTTTTCGGTGCAATATGGACATTTTTTTGACAAATCGTTGGCAACGTCAACTCCTCTCTTACACATATTCTCTTTTCTCCGCACCCTGTGCTCTGAGGTCTGACGATGGCGCTTAGCTTCCTCGGAAGTGTTGAAAGTCTTCGAACAGACCAGACAAAAGAACGCCTTTTGTTTATGCCTAGATTTCAAATGAGCTGCCAACGTAACGGACGATTTGAATTTTTGTTTGCAATGTTGGCACCTGTGCAATTCTTGGTAGTTATCGGTGGCCGTGTAAGCTAACTCATGTCCAGTTTTTAAGCAATGTTGTTTTATCTCTCTATTATACCGAAACTCTAGATCACACGTTGCACATCGCAGGATTGTCTTCTTTCTTATGATTATTGGCATAGATCTGTTGATAACAGAGACAACTTCGCCGTGTTCTAAACTTGACATGTGATTTAACATTTCTTGCGATGTATCACATTCAAATTTGCAAAAGGAGCACCAGTATCTCCCTTCCATGGACGTAACAGTCAGCTCATGCTCTTCTGAATACCAGTGTTGCATGAAATTTGAGAGCCAGTTCGTATAAAATTTGCACGGGCTGCATTGGAATGGAGCTTGATGTACGATCGCTTCTATATTGTTTAGAATTAAGTCTCGGTCATCGACATCACTCTTTATATCAGTAGCTTTCCTAAAGTGATAGTGGGATATCAAATGCTTTCCCATTAAATGTGTTCGAACACGAGATTTGCATCCAGAACACTGAATAAAGTAAGATTTCCTTTTTCTCTTCTTTTTTCTCGTTTTAATGTTTAGTGTTTGATCGAGTAATTTTTGTTTCTTTTTTTGCGGTTGCGAATTTATAGTTTCAGAAACGAATATAGAAGGTCGAGTGGACCGCTTTTCTATACTTCGTATTGGCTCTAAGTGTCCTGAAAATTCTAACTCGTGTTCGGGAAGCACTTTTCGCATATGCAAGTTGGACATGAGATGTTTCTCGTATATAGCTCTAGATCCCAATCTTCGATTGCAAGGACCGCACCAGTACTGGACAGATCCTTTAGACTGAATGGTCGTCTGCATAATTTGAGTTTTTTCATTAGCACCAGGAACCCATTTTCCTTTAGAATAGCCAGGTGGCGGTGCATCGTAGTCATAATCGCGATCGTGATCTTGTTCGTCTCTTATATCCCAGTCTTCGTGTTCTGGAGAGGCTGGCCGCCATTTACCACCAGTGTAATTCGGCGGTGGCTTCCATTTACCTCCATGAGGCTCCTCTTCTTCATCGTCCTCAGAGTCTTCGGATTCCTCCGACTCATCGTCTCCTTTATAGTCATTATATGTGGCAATATTATAAGAAGTACTGGGCAAGTCCTTTTTGACAGAACCACTAATACTAGCAACAGCATTTATCAATTTCGTCTGATTGTCTTCATTACTTCCTATTCTTAAGCTGTGTCCACCGATCCAGTCTTCTCCTCTCAAATTACTTTCTATTGGGCTCATTCTTGGAAGATCTCCAGATGTAGACGCGACTGCTAATGTGCTTTTCTTATCTGTATTGACTTTGGAAGACGGTGTGGGTGGGGTAAGTCGTGACAAGGAAGATTTCTTGACGCTGCTTTGCAGTTCTAATGATTGGAAAAATACATCAGCTCCGAGGCTGTACGTCGGTTCTAACGGGTCAATAGGTGGAAGTTCCGATTTTGGATTTGTCTTGCCCTTCCCGCAATTCTGTTTTCTATGTTTGACGTAGTTGTCAAGTCCAATAATGGTAGCATTGCACTTGATGCAGAGATGGTTGTCATCGTCGTCGTCGTGGGGCGACAGCATCTGAAAGTTAAAGCACATATCTCAAGACGATGTTCCCAAAAGATTGATAGTCCGGGCGGGATGGGGTGGTGACATCGTCGCGGGGTGGAAATAACTCGTTAATCGCGTGGTGCACAGACATTAAGCGGTGACGTCTCGGAGGTCGTCACAGCGAACTGGGGCATTAAATACGCTTCGAATGCGAATTATTCAACTGGAATACCTAGCCGTTTCGTGATGATCGATAATGTATGCAAGTCACTACAGTCTCATTACTGTGAAACTTTGTTTCGCCATAACCAACGATTTGCATAAGACTATCTATCAGTCCATTAGCATTAGTATAAAGTGAACTAAGTTTAATAGGAATGTGATTGCCATTCGAGTCGTCAGCTAAGGAATATTGCTGCAGTACGGAAGTTTAATTTCAGAGCCGGCGTGATTTGATTTGTTGTCGGCGAAAGGTATTTTGATTGCCAAATTCAAAATATTCTTTATTCAAGTAAACTTGTAAACAAGTGCTTTTGAATCAACTCTACTGCTGGTTCGGAAAGCTGTTCCTACCGAGAAGAGCTAACAAGAAACTCGGGACTTGCTCTTTTAAAAATATAATTCTTATTACTAGTTACATTTAGTCTTGTGCACAGCTAATCCGTGGGAGCAATAAGATGAAATTTGGTGCAAGCAAAGCTTATCGAATAAGCACAAATTATATAGAATCCGATTTGTCCTTTAGAAACCAATAAGAAAAAAATAAATGCAGTTCCAATTTGAGGGTATTTAAAAATTATTTTAAGTTTTTTACTAACTAGCTTTTATCCGCAAAGTAAAATATATTTACTCATTAAATAAACTAACAATATAGGTTCGAAGAAAGCTGTATTCACACATTTTTATCATATAAGTAATCCATAGTAATGTCAAAGCCACTAGAAAGATGGATTTGGCGAGCAATGATTTTGAAGGACATAAGGTGAATGACCTATTGTCAAGGTTGAGCTTTTTGTATGTGTAAAATAGGGTAAATAACACTTTTGTTTTCACAAGCTAAAAAAAAAACTCAACAAACCTTATTATTACTATGTATATTGTACGTTTATTTAATGAGTAAATATATTTTATTTTGCGGATAAAAGATAGTAAAAAACTTAAAATATTTTTTAAATACCCTCAAGTTGGAACAAAATTTTTTCCTGATTTGTTTCTAAAGGACAAAACGGGTTTTTTAATCATTTGTGCTTTAAGCTTCGCTTGCACCAAATTTCATCTAATTGCTCCCGTAGATTAGCTGTGGAAGCGGGACAGACAGACAGATAAACAGACTTTGGCATTTAATTGACTGATTTTGACAGACTTCATCATCTTCATCATCTTCTTCCTGCCCTTATCACACTCTAAGTGGGGTTGGCACAACATGTTTTAAACATGTCACATGATTTGGCAATGTATTTTACGACCGGCCGCCTGCCTGACATCAACTCTGACATCGGCTCTGTCGTATTTAACGACACCTCGGTAAGAATGAGGGTGGTCTATTCTACTTAACCGGATACCACACGGTGCGTCAACTTACCTTAGCCCCCTTTAACGACACCTCGGTAAGAAATGAGGGTGGTCTATTCTACTCAGCCGGATACCACACGGCGGGTCGACTTACCTTAGTCGCCTTTTACGACACCTCGGTAAGAAATGAGGGTGGTCTATTCTACTTAACCGGATACCACACGGTGCGTCAACTTACCTTAGCCCCCTTTAACGACACCTCGGTAAGAAATGAGGGTGGTCTATTCTACTCAGCCGGATACCACACGGCGGGTCGACTTACCTTAGTCGCCTTTTACGACACCTCGGTAAGAAATGAGGGCGGTACTATTCTATTCAGCCGGATACCACACGGCACTGATTTTGACATACTATTAGTCAGGAAAACACATTTTAAAGTAACCTATATTTGTTGGTTTTCTTAGGTGAAATTACTTTGTCCTCTGTACTAGTAAGAATGTAATGTATGTAAGCAGTGTATTTTAGCTATACACGTTCAATCCTTTGTTGTCGCCATTGACTTCCGCTTTGTATTTTATAGCAGCACAGTCATGAAACAAGAGTATCGCGCCCTTTTTGATTAAAATGGTACCAACACTGTGACGTGTTGTTTCCGGTTGAGTCTTCCTATTGAAAAAAAGTTACAGTTACATTCAGTCTTTGTTCGTCATTCAAGAGAAATGTGTGGCGTAAATCCACAAATAATTCACAAGCAAAACCATAGCTCACATGTTGTATAGTTTTAAACAACTAGTACGTGAGCTATGGATAAATAAAAATGTTATGCGAAATAGGCATATAAGAAGTATAACGTACGTGACAATATATTTCCTGTATTTCGCTCCCCCCGTTAAAATTCGTATTATATAAGCTAAGGTATTTTTCTTTGTATTCACTCTCACTTACTTTAACCTGTTATTATCATGTAGTATCTCGGAACGGGAATTGTGGTATTCCTATTATATCGTGTTATTGTATATAGTGTGCGTTAAAACCTTACATATTATATTTATGATGTCGACTGTACTTTCAGTGCATTGGAAAGGCATGAAGGACACGTCCGAGGTTCGATTCCGATGTCCGCGAATGTTCCGTTCACCACTTTGACTGCATTTACCGCTCTAATGCACTTTCACGACGGTCTTTTGGTTTTGTATTGAAAATTTATACGTCGATATTACGTTCACATTCCTATGTGGTGTTGAACAGTGTTTAGTACAGTCCGTATTTGCAAATAGTCGTCTATTTTATTCATTTTTTATTTACATAATAGATGTGAAGTTACTCCCGCCGTGTGGTATCCGGCTGAATAGAATAGACCACCCTCATTTCTTACCGAGTTGTCGTAAAAGGCGACTAAGGTAAGTGAGTCACCGTGTGGTATCCGGTTAAGTAGAATAGATCACCCTCATTTATTACTCAGGTGTCGTAAAATGCGACTAAGGTAAGTGACTCACCGTGTGGTATCCGGTTAAGTAGAATAGACCACCCTCTTTCTTATCGAGGGGTCGTAAAATACGACTAAGATAAGTTGACGTCAGGCAGGCGGCCGGTCGTAAAATACGCAGCCAAATCATGTGACAACATATTTATAACATGTTGTGCCGACCCCACTTAGAGTGGGATAAGGGCAGGAAGATGATGATGAGAAGTTACTCATACAACGTTGTTCAAGATATATTATAAATACTGACTGTTTACGGCGTCGCCAGCGTGAAAATCATTGATACTTAAAATATAAAAGTAATTATTGTACAATAAAAGATAGAGACATACCGTCGCGGATATTTTTGTAGTATTTTTGTAGATCTACAATTCTCTAGAACATTACTTTAGTATATTTCTGCTAGTTTACGCGGCATACGCGACTAAAGTTCCCAGTAGTTTTTTTATAAGTGCACGACCTCTTTAACCGTTGCATAAAACCGTAATATATGTCACTTATGCATTTTGGAAGAAATTAAAGAGTAACAAACATACATCCATACTCACAAACTTTCGTATTTATAATATTAGTAGGATAGGATAGGATAGTACTAAACATTATCTTAACAAATATGCAGATTTACTTGGTAGGTTTAAGCTCTTTCTTTTGAAATAGAAGGCTAACTAACCGCAGCTTAAAGTTTCTAATAAAATAAGTAAAGTAAGTAAGTAGCGGCCTGTTACTATCCCACTGCTGAGAATAGGCCTCTTGTCTCCGTTTTTGGAGAAAAGGTTTGGAGCTAAGACCTACCACGCTGCTCCAATGCGGATCGGTAGGTTACCATGCATTACCTGCATATCTCCAGAATTCTCTAGAGATATGCAGGTTTCCTCACGATGTTTTCCTTCACCGAAAAGCGTGTGATAAATTGCAATTACCAATTAGACACAAGTTTTAACAGAAAAACTTATTAGTGTCTGCCCGGGTTTGAACCCGTGACCTCTTCGAAAGAGTCGCACTGTGTTACCGCTGGGCTACCACAGCTTTCTATTAAAATATCATCACCAAATGAAAAAGGTGAATCTCACAATGTGAGTGACAAAAAGAAATCAATAAGTGAAAAACGAGCGCGGGCCGAAAGACGGTAATAATTAAAAACTTCCCCGAAGCCGCGCTGTAATGACAATAATGACATTAACGACACGCCAATGACACCGCGGCCATTTGTCAGCCGTCACTTGTCAGCTGTTTGTCAGCCACAATGGTGTCAGGCCGGGCGGGCGCGATTGACGCGTGTCAGAACTCAGAACTACCATGGGCTCTCGAATCCAACTCGCTTTTTGTAAACAGTTGACGCAGTGGTAAGTGGTAACTTGGAAGGAAAGGAATATATTAAACTATCGTGAGTAGTATTCATACTTAATATACCTAATAATAGTTAATAGAACCGGCTATACTCACGTGTTATTCTATCGGGTTAGTCCGACTAGTTTCGAACCCATCCGGGGCACTTATTCTTGAGCTCTATACATGACGTTATAGCGGCGGGAACTGACCTAACTAACCCGATAGAATAAGACGTAAGTATAGCCGGTTCTTTACATTAACTATGAAATATATTACTTTCGTATGCATGTAACTAACTCTTTTTAAACTCAATTTTGAATCACTCTGAGATTCGATTCAAACTTTGCACACTTATCAAGAATCGGTGAAAATACAATAGGTAAATTAAAAAACTTGAATTTTTTAAGTTGATTTTACAATCATCGAAGTTAAAAGCGTCAAATTTAAATTCAAACTATTCCTTATTCAAGTAAACTTGTAAACAAGTGCTTTTGAATCAACTCTACTGCTGGTTCGGAAAGCTGTTCCTATCGAGAAGAGCCAGCAAGAAACTCGGCGGTTTCCCCTTCTTCAAAAATAATTCTTATAACTCATATTCATTTACTTATTACTATCTTGTACAGTGTTGAGAGCTATATCCACGCATTCTTATCTATACTAATATGTAAAGCTGAAGAGTTTGTTTGTTTGATTGTTTGAACGCGCGAATCTTAGGAACTACTGGACCGATTTGAAAAATTATTTGAGTGTAAGAAAGTCGTAAAGTATTTATCGAGGAAGGCTATAGGATATAACATCAAGCTAAGAGGAATAGGAGAGGAACAGCCATAAAAAATATTACGAAAACGGCAAACTTTAAAGCTTTCCTTGCGTGCGTTGAGTAAACGGTGACAGTTATTCAAAAATCATGTATTACAAAATTGTTTCCCTCTAAAAGTTCTAAATAAAAGTCCGCGACAGCATATGACTAGCTTTTAAGGTTAACCCACTTTAACCCTTTTTATGGTTATCAAAATACTAAATTACGGTTCTAGTCTTTCCACGCGGGTAGAGCCTCTAGCGATTGTGTCATCTATATAAGTCTCAGAATAGTAGGCTTTCTGTATGAACCGCCTTTTGACAGTTTTTTTTTACTGTAATGTCAAAGCTAAAATGAATTGCGAAATTTTATAATAGAATCGTATATCCAAATCCACGAACGACTTACGCATCTTTGCCCGGCGCAAAGCAAGAGTCGCAAGCATAGGTCAGTTCCTAATTTGTCTATTATATATTCGTAAATCACCTTTTTTTATATTTTGATATCGAAAAATAAAATTGCTAAAAATATACTGTGATGTGATGTGATTGTGATTCTCCGTCAAGACTCTGTATCCTTATCATTTTTTCCGACTTTTCCTAATCGTGCTTTCGTCCGCCTTTAACCGGTGACACAGTAAAGTTAAGTTACTATCACTAGTGAATGCGAAAATATGATATCTTCTAATATTGGTTTCGCTGTGCAAAATGCGATGTGTATGTAGTGTGGGTGTGTAGTGTGTACGTGGCTGTGTGTGTGCGACGTCCGTCAGTCACGTGTCCACGGTATGTGGACGCCTTCCACTGAAAGGTATTCTCTCGTTTCGGCACAAATTTCGCAAAAACATTGTTTATACTTAATATTTTCTTTGCGTCAATAAATAATTATTTATATACTAGCAGACTGACTACACGTTGCTGTAACTATATGTTTTTGACATTCCCTCTCATAATATTATGGCGCGCACGCTTTGGTTATAACTTTTATTAACTTCTAAGATATGTACCTACTTAAATTATAGGGCGCAGAAATGGTGTTTGCTGAAGGAAGCTGAAGGCAAGGTCACTGCCAACTGCACTAACGAGCCGGTAAAATATTTATTTGATAGGCTGCGTGTTCTATAAGAGCTTTCACAGGTCCTGGCTTTTTCAAAATTTTCAACTATTACCTTCAATGGCTCGTTGGTGCAGATAGCAGTGATCGTTCAGATCCGCGGATCACTGGTTTGATTCCCGCCGAGGACCATCATATTTTACAAACAATTTGTTAGTTTTGCCAGTCTGGATGCATTTATGTATTTAAAATTATATCTGTATATATTTATCAGTTGTCTGTCATAACACAAGTGTTAAGTACTTTGAGTCTAAGTGTCCCATGTCCCATTAGAACTTATTAATTGTCGTCACATTTCAACATATTGACAAGTTCAAATAAGGATTAGTAAGAATAAAAATTCCCGAAGTGAGACAACGCCGCGTCGTCAAAGGCTGTCGCCCTAATAACGACGCCGGCATCGATCGCGCCGCGCCGTCACCTTCTCACTGACATTACTGCTTTTTTTTATTTAAACATCGCTCTGGATACACTCAAATATGACAAATAAAACAAAGAACTATAAAATTGTGAATACTTTTAATGACAAAAACTTTGTAATCAAATATGTTTTTACAAAAAGTTTATAAAATGTAAGATAACCTGTTAAACCTACCTGTTAAAAGTATATGGAGTTTAGCCATGTTGTATTTTTCAATAGAATTTGGTGTGTTCTATTTTCAAAATTAGGCATTATTGCTTTACCCTACGTTGTTATTTATTCATCATTCTACTGCCCTTGATCCACTCTAAGTGGGATCGGCACAAGATATGATAAACATGTTGTCACATGATTTGGCTACGTATTTTACGACCTGCCGCCTGACCGACGTCAACTTACCTTAGTCATATTTTGCGACACCTCGTTAAGAAAGAGCGTAGTCTATTCTACTCAACCGGATACCACACGACGGGTCAACTCACTTTAGTCGCCTTTTACGATACCTCGGTAAGAAATGAGGGTGGTCTATTCTACTCAGCCGGATACGCACGTCAACTAAGCCGATATTAATTGAGGATTAAAAATTCTATAAAAAAGTATATCACAGTTCTTAAATAGTAATATGCCTTCATCAATATTTTGATTAGTAAGTAAAAGTAACGGCCTGTTACTATCCCACTGCTGGGCATAGGCCTCCTCTTTCCATTTTTGGAGAGAAGGGTTGGAGCTAAGACCTACCATGCTGCTCCAATGCGGATTGGTAGGTTACACATATCCCTAGGATTCTCTAGAGATATGCAGGTTTCCTCACGATGTTTTCCTTCACCGAAAAGCGTGTGATAAATTGCAATAATCAATTAGACACATAAGTTTTAATAGAAAAACTCATTGGTGTCTGCCCGGGTTTGAACCCATGATCGTCTCTAGAGATTCACACGGTCGCACCGCTAGGCCATCACAGCTCTCATATTTTGATTCATTAATTAATAACTCTTTTGATAAAAACTTCTTAGTCATAATAATATAAACTTTCGATGACAGTCTGCTATCTCACTGCTTCAGTTAACACGTATGTTATAGCCCAGCGATGACATCGTGCGACTCTTTCGAGGAGATCGCGGGTTCAAACCCCGTGCAGGCACTAATAAGTTTTTTATCACACACATATTCGTTAAAACTGATTTTCCTTACCAAAGCAAAACTTCAATTAATGTTCTAATTAAGAGTAACAAATGAAAAAGCAGTAAACATTATCGTTTCAAATGAAGTCTTGTATCTGTTTAATACACAATTAGTATCAAACCGCTCGGACTACCCGCCAATACTGCATTAATGTTAAATTAATACGTTTCTCCTATTATAGCGAGCAGTCGGCCAAGCAAGGTGCACTTGTGAATTTTTCCCCGCGAACCGGCAATAAATCCCGCGCCCCGCCCAAATCTAATGGGAATTATAATTGATTCCCTCCCAACTAGTCTGATCAGTGTTGCCATTAAATTGTCTATGCTTGCCGTAGTTGCATTTTGTAAGTTAATTCATTGATATATTAGTGCAATAAACGAGAAATCTTAAGCTCCTTTTAACTGATGCCAGATTCAATTTTAATTATATCGAATATCGATTAACTTATGATACAATTATATTATTATTATTCGCGTTTATACAATCGCGGATTATAGCAAAATATAATCATCATCATTCTCCTGCCCTTATCCTACTATAAGTGGGGTCTGCACAGCATGTTTATAACATGTTATGCCGACGTTATGTTTTTGGCGACTCCTGAGGTAATGAGTGTGTTCAGCCAGATATAATACTGCGGATTATAGCAAAAAAATTCTATCACAACGTTTGCATTACGGAATTCCGTATACTAATGCCTATTTCTATAAATTATGCTATAGGCTTAAATTGCAAAGAGTCGTTATTTATCTTTTTTCTTTAGAATGCCAAAGATCCATAATTTACAGTCAAACTTGAGTTTACAAATTCCAAAAATTAACATTTTATCCGATAAAGCATACAAATTCAATAATATTGTTATTTCTCATTAATTTTAATTATTATACATTGTTTTTTAAAAAAACGATCATATTTGATTATTACGTAGTAACAATTTTTTTGTCAACAGAAAATATTATAATGGCAAACAAAATTAAATAGTCGCAGTCTTCAGCTGTGTGAAGTGAATTATGGAATTCTGTAAAGCAACAGCTTTTTTTACTATAAATAGTTTATAGTTTGCCCAAACATTTAGTTAATTATATAAACAACTTGTGCAATCGTGCCAAATCGGGATTATTTTCGTCTTTTTGGTTGTTTTTTTAATAAATCTACGAAATCATTAAAGTATTACAATTTATTAATATAGCCTGATTAATAATTGAAGGTTTTGGAGAACGCTTAGTTATTATTTTTAACTTTGCTTGGGTAGCACTTATTTACAGAGTTACTTTAACAACCAAACTGTATAACATTTTGAGTTTAATCATTAAAAGGTCAGTATCTCAGTCTAAGGCTTAGCCCTCGTCATAAGAGAGCGTATGGGCATACAAAAGTGATAATGAAATTATTTTGCTATAAACAGCGATAAAGTAAAATAGAAAATGTAGAGTGGACGGACGGAACAGATTGTCCACTCTTCATTTAGCATTATATATATTTTCTATTTTACATCATCTCGGATCATACTTTTGTATTATGGATCTCCGCAAAGTAACGTCTTATTCTATAAATTACGTCCAATAGAATAAAATTTTGTAAATCGGCGTTGGATACTAGCTTTGAGGGTATGTCGATATCCCTTTTTAGAGCCAAAATTCTCAGAGACCTTTTGCGATTCTCGGTCCTACCAATCAAACGGACAGCGATTTACGCACCGTAGATCTGTATCGGCAGTGAAACACACAATGGGTTGAAAAACGCGGCCATCCGTCATTGGCCTGCCCGCGCCGCGACCATTACTCCACGTCGCGCACGCACCGCGCGGACGCACGCGCGCGCACTCATTACCGCGGCCAATGGGCGCGCGGCGCCGGCGCACCCCGTCGCGTTCTTTATAACGCGCATGCCCGGGAATATATCACGCGTCAAGCCTGAAAGGGGCACTAACAAACGTATCTCGTATTCGTCATCGTTAACATGCCGGACGCCGATAAATAAGTGAAAACGAGTTACATGTAAAGCCAAAGGGTGGCTTCGGTCCTTTGGCCGCGTTCGACTTGACACGGATTTGTGGAAATTGATGCCTTATTATATACACGGTGTTGTACTAGAGGCAATTGTGATCTTTAATTTGAACGTGTTAAATGTTATTATTGTACGCGGTGTAGCTGGTTGATGGCTTTATTTGTGTTCGTGAGGACGATGGAATGAGATCAGTGTTGCCAACCCTACTGTTTTAACAGTAGATTTGCTTGATTTATAGAATTAAGCGTTACTATGCAGAGATCAATTATACAAAAATAATAATAAAATTATTTTCCTATAATCTGCGATGAAGTAAAATAGAAAATATACAAGTATATAATGCTAAATGTGGAGTGGACAATCCGTTTTCATACCTGATACATGCAGAATTTGTAAAAATACATGCACAAACCTCCACCTCCGCCACCACAATACACAAGCACTACACACGTTCACTATCACAAACTCAGCAATCGTTTCGCCCAGCAACCGAAGCATCATCAGGAAATAAGACACCAAGACAAAATCGCAAAGCGAAGCATTACCCAAACAAGCTTAGTTATATACTAATCGGTTCAAACCCACCATTTACTTTATTTTGCCTGCGAACACGTGTAACAAGATTGAACTAGAAACAAAAAACAGATAAATGAGTATGTGATAGTGAACGTATGTAGTGCTTGTGTATTGTGGTGGCGGTGGTGGAGGTTTGTGCATGTGTTTTTACGAATCCTGCATGTATCAGGTAAGAAAACGAATTGTCCACTCTATATTTAGGATTATATATATTTTCTATATCTCTAGAGAATTCTGGAGATATGTGTAACCTACCAATCCGCATTGGAGCGTGGTAGGTCTTAGCTCCAAAACTTCTCTCCAAAAACGGAGAGAAGAGGCATATACTCAGCAGTGGGATAGTAACAGGCCGCTACTTACTTTACTTTACTTTTACTGTTTTCTGCCGATTTTTTTATTGGTGATCTGCTGTTTTAGGTTCTCGCAGTTGGCAATACTGGATGAGATGAAAATGATTGAGTT
The DNA here is from genome assembly GCA_029227775.1 of Morpho helenor. Classification (NCBI taxonomy): domain Eukaryota; kingdom Metazoa; phylum Arthropoda; class Insecta; order Lepidoptera; family Nymphalidae; genus Morpho; species Morpho helenor. The sequence continues at coordinate 617,795 of JARGCU010000017.1, forward strand.
TAATATTATTCATGGACGCGCAGTTAATGACAAGACGTACGATATATGCGGGGGGCTTAATACCAACGAGAGGATAATAAAAGCCATAACGACGGACAATCGTAAGAATTATTAGACAGGACGATGTCTTCCTGTGGTTTTTTTAATCGTCCGTCGAGGTGTCTCAATATTTTGTTGTCTTATATCTCAATTTATATTGCCGTCTTGTTTTGTTGTTAACACACATGATCAAGGTTTTTATTACTTGATTTTATAGTTCCCGCTAATTCCAGTTCGACTATTGTCTATGAATGTCACTTTAATCTCAGCGTAAAGTGATCGGTCCATAGCCAAAAACCACATTTGTAATTTTTGACTTGTTGCCATTTATTATTCGAAAGAAAGATGTTTTTGTACAATGGGATAGACGTGTCGCTATTTCTCGGTGCAATGAGGTTTTTGGTCATTACATATTGGTCGCTAAAAATAATTATTGTCTTCTTAATGTGAACCAAGCATGTTTACGAAGTACTATACGTATTATATTAAACTAAATTTTTACAAAATATTATATTATAAAAAATGAAAGTTGTAAAGTTCTATTTTCGTTACAATCGTTTTTAAATTACTTCACTTAAATATAGAGATTAAAAGCCCCTTATTCTTATATTCAAAGATTTTCACAAGATTTCCATCATTTCAATAAATCTCAAAAATCCTCATCCAGAGTTCGAACCTGTGATGTTTTGTAAAGTTCACACGTTCGCACCGTTCATTTAACCCTTGTCTTAAGGATAAAACACACACCTTATACAATACATAAATAGAAAATATTTTCATTAATGTTAGATTTGTTCATCAATTCATCAATACAAAATGTTTTGATTCTTTCTTGGCTTTAGGCATTCATAAACAAAGAACGCCTAGGGCCGTCTTATTTAAAGAGATCAGTATTCAATTGAATTTTGATAAATACATTATATATTGAATCAATCAAACAATACATCCAGTTTCGCCGACAGTGATGGGTTTTAGTGGAATTGAATGTAACACGGACTACGGCGTATAAAATACTTATTATCATCCTCCTGCCCTTATCCCACTCTAAGTGGGGTCGGCACAACATGTTGTCACATGATTTGACTACGTTTTTTAGAGTGGAGAATCCGTTTTCATCCGTTTTACCTGATACATGCAGGTAAAAACACAAGAACAAACCTCGTCAAAGGAGATCGTGTTCGATTGTGGTGACGACAAAATGTCCTGATGATGCTTCGGTTGCGGGGCGAAACGATTGTTGGGTTTGTGATAGTGAACGTATGTAGTGCTTGTGTATTTTGGTGGCGGTGGTGGAGATTTGTGAATGTTTTTTTAAGAATCCTGCATGTATCCGGTATGAAAACGAATTGACCATTCTACATAAGGCGTTATATATATTTTCTATTTTAATTAATCGCGGATTATAGCACAATAATTTAATTATTGCTTTTGTACGCCGTGAAGTATCCGGCTGAATACCACCCTCATTTCTTACCGAGGAGTCGTAAAATACGACAGAGTTAAGTTGGCGTGAGGCAGGCGGCCGGTCGTAAATACGCAGCCAAATCATGTGACAGCATGTTTATAACATGTTGTGCCCCACTTAGAGTGGGATAAGGGCAGGAAGATGATGATGAATTTGATTATTACTTTTGTATTATGGATCTCCGCAAAGTACCGCCTACTTCTATAAATATATAGTGAATTAAATGTCGTACATAGGGATGGCCGTATATCGCGTGTTCCGAACTGTACGTCTGTTCGCTACGGGGCCCGCGGTCGCCGGTCGCCGCGACGTGACGCGATAAATCAGCCCTGGCACAATAAACTCTAAGATTTCAATTAAACATAAATCTCGCATGACGGCTCACTAATGGAGTTCGGACTTGTGAGCGCTTGTCTGCAATTACATCGCGATAGGCTTTATACGGACAGGGGCTCGGTTGACGACTGTGGTCCCATCGGTAGAGAAATATAAGTAAAAAATGTCGGAAAAGGTTTAAATAAATGTCGCCATCACAGGAAAGGCGTAGACTGCGGTAAGAAAGGCCGTGATATACACGTAAACATGTTGGAAAAAGTTTTTAAAATGTCGCCATCACAGTAAAGGCAAATCGTTATGCATCAACTGGGAATTTTTGCAAAACAAATGATTTAGGTATAGAATTAGGTTACGTTTTTTTTTATTGTTGACAAAATTTAATTTTCAGTTTGCTGTAAAAATGTACAAGTTATATCTATCTTAAATTACTTACACGCTAGGACTATACAAATCATGCCCACGTGGTCCCAAGAATGCTGGCAGCGTTTCTGCGATGAATCGCTAAGCTGATTCTTTGTGCGAAAAGGAGCCAGCCCTCTTGTCACCTGAAGAGGCCATTAACCGAGGTGTTAAAACTGATATTTTTTTTGCATTAGGTCCATAACACAAAACTAATGAATATATTATTTTGCTATAATCCGCGATAAAAGAAAATATATGTAATACTAAATGTAGAGTGTACTATTCGTTCTCATATATACATGAAGAATTTCTAAATACTCATGCACTACCCGCCACCGATAACACAACAATATACAAGCATTGCACACATTCACTACCACAAACTCAACAATTGTTTCGCCCCATAATCGAAGCATCGTCAGGAGATAGACTCCACGACAAAATCATTACTCATGCATACAGAGTTATATAGTACCGAGTAAAACCCTGTAAAACAAATGTTTAATTACATCCTAGGCAAAAGTAATTATAAAAATTATTATTAGCCATTTTCATACCGGATACGTGCAGGATTCGTAGAAACACATGCACAAACCTCCACTACCACAATCACAATACGTAAGCACTACACACGTTCACTACCAAAAACTCAACAATTCACTCAATTGAACAAAAAGCTGTACGTTAGTTAGCTACAGTTATCAGACGACAAACTATATTGGTTTGTACCAAATAATACTAAATTCGAATTGAAAACCGGAAACTCAAGAGACAACTCACCAAGTACTGCGCTATTGAGGTCGTCAAAATAATTCTGTATTGAAATTATTTTTAATTAATCACTCTTTCTAGGAAATTAGTTAATGTGCGATGGCAACAGATGGCGCCACAAAAAGTTGTTAGTAAGAATACAAAAATTATTTTTAATTTAATTATTTGTAATTATAGTTGAAAAAAAAAAATAAAAAAGAATGAAAGAAAATAAAAAGATACTAGCAGAGCGTGGTTTCGATCCACGGACCTCTGGGTTATGGGCCCAGCACGCTTCCACTGCGCCACTCTGCTCTTGTGAAATTTGTTGAAAATATCAATAGGTATTGTTTGCTTCTAAAATTCAGTATGATGCAATATTTTTGTTCGAAAACGAAATGTTGGCACACGAAAATTTCCATGTTATCCCGGTGTAAAATAAACTTTAATTGCATTAAATATCAACTATATCAGATAGCCAGTTGATTAGCCGTTTTTTTATATGTAACTAGCGATCGCCAACGGCTCCGCCCGCGTGGAATAATTAAAAACGTAATATAGTGTTTTGATAATCATAAAAATGGTTAAAGTGAGTCAACCTTAAAAGCTAGAAATATGCTGTCGCGGACTTTTATTTAGAACTTTTAGAGGGGAACAATTATGTAATAAATGATTTTTGAATAATTATTACAGTTTACTCAGCGCACGCATGGAAAGCTTCAAATTTTTGTCGTGTTCGTTCTATTTTTTATTGCTCCCCTCCTATTCATCTTAGCGTGATGTTATATAGCCTATAGCCTTCCTCGATAAATGGACTATCTTACACTGAAAGGATTTTTCAAATTAGTGCAGTAGTTTCATAAGCGTGTGCAAACAAACAAACTCTTCAGCTTTATATATTAGTATAGATGAACTCTACATTTCACTATTGTCATCCTTCCATCTTATTATGTTTTACTTTACATATCGTTGCCTATTCTAAGTATGCATTTCGAAAAAAAAATGTATTTACATATATTATTTTGTAGATTTTGTCGTGGAGTCTATCTCCTGACGATGCTTCGGTTACGGGGCGAAACAATTGTTGAGATTGTAGTGGTGAATGTGTGCAGTGCTTGTGTATTGTTGTGCCGTCGGTGTCGGGTAGTGCATGAGTTCTTACAAATTCTGCATGTATCAGGCATGAGAACGAATAGTACACTCTACATTTAGCATTACATATATTTTCTTTTATCGCGGATTATAGCAAAATAATATTCTCATTACTTTTATATTATTTTGCTTTATTTCTCAATTCGTGTGAATCCTAGCTGCGCCCTACTGTAACCCTCTTGGTGAATAGATACCTAGTTAATGGGCATTAAAAGTTAAATGGATATTGGTGAGATCACAGATGAATATAAATATAAATAAATATATGGGACACTCCAGGCTCGAAGAGTCAACAGATTTTTTTTATAGAAAATGTTGGCCCTCGGCGGAAATCGAAACCGCGACCCGCGGAGCTGAAGGCAGGATCACTACCCACTGTGCCAACGGGCTAGTCAAATAATAATGAAGAGGTCGCGGATTTGTAAAGAAAACTCTTCTGCTATGAGCTTTACTCACGCGTAAATCAACAGACATACACTAGACTTATGTTCTAGCGAATTGTAGAATCCGACTGAGTAGAATAGTCCACCTTCATTTCTTATAGAGATGAAAAAAACAATCGATTTTTAAAAATCGATTATTAAAAGTCGATTATTTGAAAAAATAATCGATTATTATTAAAATCTATTATTTTTCACATCTCTAGTAACCGGACGCTTAAAACGTGTTTCGCGACCCCACTTAGGACAGGAGAATGATGAAATGTATTAATATATCATTAAAGCGTCATAAATGTGAGCAATCCCTAATAATTTTCCCAGTACGTTTTGCAATAAAATAAAAACCCCGTCAATATTGTTCCGAGGCGGTGTTGACGCGCTTATTAACGGGGAAATTGAAAATTGAGTCGCGCGATGATTGGCAGGGGAATATTAGCTGGATGCAATTTTCCCCCGTCTTTGTTTGCGTTTTTAAAGGCACCTCCCGTGTGACGTTAATCCATCATTTTGCCGTGTTTACGTTATAACAATGTTACGTGTGGGTAATTAAAAACAGTTCGATTTGTACTTTTTTTATTGGCTAAGTTATTAGTCTCGCTCCATTGGAATTTGAAATACGTCAGCTTGTATTGAATTTAGTGTTCCACTTCGCAACAAGATGGCGTTAAGGGTATGTAGTGATATGTACATTGTAGTAAAATATGAGATCACATTTTTATACAAAAAATAAAATAAATATAATGTTAAATGTATAGTGGATAATCCGTTTTCATACCTGATACATGCAGGATTCGTAAAAAACACATGCACAAACCTACACCAACGCCTCGATACACAAGCACTACACACGTTGACTATCACAAACTCAACAATCGTTTCGCCCCGCAACCGAAGCATCATCAGGAGAAAATCGCAAAGTGCTTGTGTGTTGTGGCGGTGGTGGAGGTTTGTGGATGTGTTTTTACGAATCCTGCATGTATCAGGTATGATAATGGATTCTCCACTATACATTTAGCACTATATATATTGTTAGAAATTAAATCTAAATTAAATTTAAAATGAATAATAAACAATAAAAGAATGCGTTTAGAGAATTACGCCGGGTACCTTACTGTGCACCAACACTTTTGACTATAGATCCAAACGACAGATGATTCTACCACCAGTTTGGAACACTAATCCACTTGAGAAGAACTGGCAAGAAACTCAGTGGTCGCTAACATCACGAATTTGAGGTTAGATTCTAATAACACGAAATACAAAAGAGGTCTCCTAAACACGTCTACCTCCTACGAATGCCGCACGTCAAAAGAGACTGAATGATTTTTTTTTCGGACACTTACTAATGCTGTTAGCCCTCAGGCTTTGACAACGTCACCAAGAGAGTGGGCGAGCGCAAATACATCACCGGGGTGAAAAACGGGAGAGCGAGTCTCGAGCGAGACTCACAGCATCCTCGGAGCGTCGCCTTAAGGATGCCTCCTGTGAGGCCATACCCCGGCTTAAAACGACGCGCTGTGGAGGACTGTATCGGACTTGTAGATTGAATGACGTCAGCCGTTGTCTTATATAGGCAGTCACAGATTATAAATCCGGAATTCTATTTTACTTCATCGCGTATTATAGCAAAATAATTTTATTATTACTTTTGTATTACGTGTAAAAGCGTCACCACCGTCTCAGCTGCGTCACGTTATACCTTTATTGTCATGTATTTCCAATATTCCTGCCATCTCATTACTCGTCGGCTAATCCTCCGGGAGCCTTAATGGAGGTGATCATGTGTCCCGGTATTGAGAGATGACGCATCGGCCCCTCCTGAGGGACGCGGGCAATAAGCGAAAAACACCAGGTGACGTGTGGAGACGCGGCCTAATGAAAGGATACACATGTCGTCGAATCATATACGTTTTTTTTGTCCACACGTGTATCTATATTATTTTGTATGTTAACAAGTGTATAAGACAAATCACTGCACTACAAAGTATAAATCAAAGTTACATTCTTTGTTTGTCCATATATCCCTATGTATGCTTAAATCTTTAAACAGATTTTGATGCGGTTTTTTTTAAATAGATGGAGTGATTAAAGAGGTAGGTTTATATGCATAACATTCATTATGGAGTAACGAAATACTATAACTTTGTATTGTTAAAGAATTCGGTTGATCATAAACCACCCTCTTTCTTGTCAAGTTTTCCTAAAATACGACTAAGGTACGTGATGTCAGGCAGGCGGCCAGTCGTAAAATATGTAGCCAAATCATGTGACAACATGTTTTTTTTATTTTCTGCCTCTAACTTAATCAGACCCTATATTTACAATATGTTTTATTATCTCATTCATACGAGTTCTCGTGTACAACATGTTATGACAACAATTTCGTTGTGATTCATGAGGATGATGATGTAAAAAGCTAACTTGAATAAAGATTGATTTTAATTTGATTTGATTGACTTACGCGAGTTTAAAGTTGTTTCTAGTACTTTGAGCACTTGACTAATTATACTAATAGTGCTATAGCAATAAGAAGAGCCTCGACAGATTCAAATGATCAAGATAAGCCCCAGCTCGCATCAAAGGCGGTCGCTCGGTCCGCGCGGGCGCATCACCAATTAATACTCTTCATTTAATCGATTCCTTCAATTATTCCCACTTGATATACGTGAATCCTCCCCGGGATATTGTTGGCTATAATTACGTGGGAGGCGACCTCTTTTGACAAGTATTGATGTTTTTAATCTGATGTTAGGATAAGACATTAGTATGCGAGTCCGTTTCTTGATTTGTTGCCGGTCGGCTCATTGGCTCGTAATTATTGGATTTCGGAGTGATATTTATAGGCAGCTCTACTCGGTTTGATTTATATGACGTTATGTTGTGGTTTTTGTGATCGCTATAGGGTGTTCCTATATGTTATACATACATAATAAATGTTAACCTATATAAATAAAAGGCGACTAAGGTAAGTCGACTCGCCGTGTGGTATCCGGCTGAGTAGAATAGACCACCCTCGTTTCTTACCGAAGTGTCGTAAAAGGCGACTAAGGTACCCACCGTGTGGTATCCGGTTAAATAGAATAGACCACCCTCTTTCTTACCGAGATGTCGTAAATACGACTAAGGTAAGTTGATGTCAGGCAGGCGGCCGGTCGTAAAATACGTAACCAAATCATGTGACAACATGTTGAGCCGACCCCACTTTGAGTAGGATAAGGGCAGGAAAATAATGATGATGACACACACACTGTCGTCCGTCCCCAAAGTAAGTAACTTAATACTTGTTTATGGTAGACAGAAAAACTGGTGAATATATATTTATCTATATATTTTTTAAATACATACCTAAATACAAATATACACCCAGGGTCACTACCCACTGCACTAACGGGCCTGTAATATATGTTTTGTGGCTCCTGCTTTGCGCTTTGCAGAAGCACGTAAGTCATTTTGTGGGTTTGGGTATAAGATTCTATTATAAACAGCCATTATAGCAGCTTAATAAAACAACTTCGTTTGCGTGGGCTGTTTTCGCGTGATAAGTTAATAATAGATGGCGCTTTTTAGTGTCATCCTATTTGTGTATTAACAAGATTTCTTTAGCCAATATTTTACCCCGTTGTATAAGGATTAACTGTGCCAAATTTCATTGATATTGCTTCAGCGGATTCGAGAAACAAACATACATCCATACTCACAAACTTTTGCATCCAGCGCCGTACGTATAGGTAATATAAAATAAAAACACTGTTAAAAAGAGGCTGATACAGAAAGCCTACTATACTCTTGAAGATTATTTGGAAGATAAGAATGTGTGGATATAGCTCTCTTTGAACCTGTACAAGACAGTAACCACTTAATGTAAATAGTATTAAGAATTATATTTTTAAAAGAGCAACCGCCGAGTTTCTTGCTGGCTCTTCTCGGTAGGAACAGCTTTCCGAACCAGCAGTAGAGTTGACGATTCAAAAGCACTTGTTTACAAGTTTATTTGGTTAAAGAATATTTTGAATTTGAATAAAAAAAACCAAGTTGACAACGTATCAACGTTACGTATAAATGTTATTATTAAATAAGTTTTCTTGCATTTTCCCATTAAACATTTATAATATTATAGAGATATTTAATACCTGAAATCCATTACGAATTTTTCGATGTATATGAAGTTTTTGTACTCCTTTTACCGAGCTATTTATATTTAATAATTACGGGATATTTACTAAAATTATCAAATTATGCTCTTGATTAAACGATAAATCCCTCTGATTCTTCCCGGATCGATCTGATATTTGTGATGGAGATATTTGCAGGGTTGTGAGTGACAGAAGCTACTCTTGATTTCAAGACTACACGCGAACGAAGTTGCGCGGGTAAAAGCTAGTTTATAATATTGAAATGAAATGAAATTTATTCGGAACTATAAAAAGCTGTGGTAGCCCAGCGGTAACACCGTGCGCCTCTTTCGAAGAGGTCTAGGGTTCAAACCCCGGGCAGGCACCAATGAGTTTTCTAGTAAAACTTATGTGTCTAATTGATAATTGCAATTTATCACACGCTTTTCGGTGAAGGAAAACATCGTGAGGAAACCTGCATATCTCTAGAGAATTCTGGGGATATGTGTAACCTACCAATCCGCATTGGAGCAGCGTGGTAGGTCTTAGCTCCAATCCTTCTCTCCAAAAAAAAAACGGAGAGAAGAGGCCTATGCCCAGCAGTGGGATAGTAACAGACCGTTACTTTATTTACTACTACTAAAAAAATGCACTTATACAATGGCAACGTAGACACTGCAAAAGTATAAACTGCGCTGCAGATGTCATCGCCCGCCTCCTTAAAATTTAACAATAAACAGTGTTCCAAATGATAACTAAACTAAATTATGTTAAAGAATATTTAAATATTTAATAAATTTTATAAGTTTATATTATAAGTAAGATGTGTGTGTGTGTGTGTGTGTGTTCGTGTGTGTGTGTATAAGAGAGTAAATGGTTAGTGTGCAGTTTATAATATTAGTAGGATATTCTGCCCAGTTCACGGCACGGTAATCGGAATGTGAGAGAACAGAAAACAAACGCTTGATCAATCCGACGATCGGAGGTGGCCCACTTGCGAATGCAAATGTAAAACAATCCCCCCCCTTCCCTACCGCGGCCCCCTCACCCCGATGCATAACAGACAAACAGGCTAATCCGGGAGTTATCGTAAATTGTCAGTTTATGACGTGCGGAACGACGCCCGGGGTGGGGGTGAGAGTTTTCTAATTTCGCCCCCCTTCGCCCCTTTGATGCGCTAATTCGTGTAAGCAGTTTCTGAACGTGCTTATTTCCAACTCACTTCTAGGGCTGCCGAAATGTTTTGCAAAGAAATAAAATATTTTTTGGAATAGGAATTAGATGGGTTGATAAAGCACTCTCAATATTTTTTTATTATTTTTATTATTTATTTATTTATTTCGTATTAATAAAAAATATTGCGTAACCCACATTTACAAGATGTTATTAAAAAGAAAGTTATAATTTAACTACTACTAACTAAGAAAAACTTGTGTTTAGGATTATCATTAGGTAATTCTGCAGACTTGTTTATTTTGCCATACATTGTTATGCAATATAGATGCTCTGGATTACCACAAATGAAAGAAAAATCAAGATTAATATTCTAGTAATATATAAAAAAGAAAAAGAATCAATGATACTGCAAATCATAACAAATATTTTAACTTCATTTCCATTCTCGCATATATATATAAATAGTTAAGATTTACTGACTAAATGTATCTAGTGATAAGAATTATACCTGAGTTTCTTGTTAACTCTTCTCGGTGGGAACAGCTTTCCGAACCAGCAGTAGAGTTGACGATTGAAAAACCCATTGTTTACGTTTATTTTAATAAAGAATATTTTAAATTTGAATAAGAGGAAACTAGATGAAAAGGAAAAGAATTATATCTATAATAAAATTCCACAATCTGTAATAAAATTCCGCAATCAATTTCAGTTTTGCCATTGCAGCAGTTTAAAAACACTGTTAAAAATAGGCTGATACAGAAAGCCTGCTATACTATTGAAGATTATTTAGAAGATAAGAATGTGTGGATATAGCTCTCCTTGAACCTTTACAAGACGGTAACGACTGAATGTAAATAGTATTTAGAATTATATGTTTAAAAGAGCAACCGCATAAGACTAAATGTACCGAACCTGCATAAGACTGTAACTAGTATTAGGAATTATTTTTTGAAAAGAGCAACCGCCGAGTTTCTTGCTGGCTCTTCTCGGTAGGAACAGCTTTCCAAACCAGCGGTAGAGTTGACGATTCAAAAGCACTTGGTTACAAGTTTATTTGAATAAAGAATATTTTGAATTTGAATTTGAATTACCGGACTATCTGGATTTAACAGAGATATCTACATCTGAATCTGGATTTCTTAATTTTCCTGCTTTAGATCTGCTATTTCAACTTTCTAAAACGTGGCATAATTTAATATTTTAGCAGTTTTTCAATGTCTGAAAAGTCGCATAAAGAGAGGTTCTGTAAAAATGAAACCTGGCTAGATCGAATTACCACCCTGGAAACTCCCTACATACTAAATTTTATGAAAATCATTGCCGCCGTTTCTGAAATTTAGATTATACATACATACAAGAATTGTTCTTTTAAAGATTTAGATTTAGGTCTGAGAAAAATATGGAACAGTGTTTTAGAAAAATTAATTCTTATTAATTAATATTATATATTTATAGTTCTATATACATATTTTTAAAGTTTTTCAGATAAATTTGGTTTTTTCAAAATGCCGTATTTAACTTCTTGTCCTTTTCCTTCTGTTCTTTTCTCCTTTCTTACAATATGTATGTACATTAAAGAATGAAATTAATAAATAAATAAAAAGAATAATGTACTGCAAAACCGTATAATACAGTTTTTACAGAACAGTTAGCAGCCCTACTCCGTCAGTACAAAATTAACTTAGATCTAAATCTTTCTTATTCCCATGGCTCAAGGGTCTTTTTCATCTGCCCTGTACGTATTTCTATTGAGCGGGTAATCGCCGCCTTTTACATAGAGTTGCGCAATTTACATACATTTGTTTGTTCGGTTTTTAAATTGTGTATTAGGAGTGTTAATCGCGAATGTTAACTTTAACGTGGTAAATTAAAAAATTATTGACCTCACATCAAGTTATTTTATAACATTCAACAATTTATAGAAATGCATAATTATCCTTTTGCCCTTATCATACTTTAGGTGGGGTCGTCATAACATGTTATACTGATGTCCAGTTACCTTAGTCGCCTTTTACGACACCTCGAGTAATAAGGGTGGTCTATTCTGCTCAGTCGGATACCATGCATGCTTGTAGATTTTGAGAGTGACAAGTTTATTTAGTATGTTGATTTTGATTGCATCAATTTATTATCATACAATACGGATAGGAAGCAAATATTGAACTGTTAGCTTACTTTGGTATCAACAGCACCGATGCGCTAATATTATAAACTAGCTTTTACCTGCAACTTCGTTCGCGTGGACTGTAGTCTTGAAATTAACAGTATTTTCTGTCACTCTCCAACCCTGCAAATATCTCCATCACAAAAATGAGATCGATTTGGGAAGAGAGATTTCTCGTTTTATCAAGATCCTTAGTTCGATAATTTTAATAAACTTACATGAAATATATATTAAAATAGCTCAGCTAAAGGAGTTGCCAAAATTGAGCCTGTTACAAAAACCCCATAAAAAAATTCTTTACATTTTTCTGATATTAAATATCACTATAAATATTATAATCTTTCAATGAAACCGTGCTAGAAAACTTATTTAATAATAATGCGAAAGTTTGTGAGTTTAAATGTATGTTTGTCAATCGTTCACGGCGGATCCGTATACCAATATTTTGCACAAAAAAAATCGCACAATTATTACTTGTACACTGGAATAACATATAGGCTATAGAAATCCTGTTAATTCTACAGGAACAGGCTGATATGCAAAAGCGCCATCTATTATTAACCTATCACACGACCACAGTTTACGCAAACGAAGTTGCGGGTAAAAGCTAGTGAACTATATGCAAATAAACTTCGCGAATGTCAGCAGTAATTCATCCAAAACTGCGCCATCATTACATTTGGCGAAACACACAAATAAAGAAGGGCCGCGAAGGTGTTTTATTGTCAAATTAATTTGCCTACAAAGTCGTTTGCTTTGTGCCCGGCCGCGTCTATGGCGGCCATTAGCCGTTACGGCGACCATGCTTCATAAACGGCGGGACCGTAAAAATTAACGTCCTGCCGCGGGTCCCGCGCCCGTCCCGCACGTCCCGCCCGTCCCGCACGTCCCGCCCGTCCCGCGCGTAGAACGCTCGCGTTTGGTGTATCCACATATATCACTAGATATCATTCCTGTTATATAAACACATGTGTATTAACTTATTCGGTGGCGTTATTAACACGTGAAATATAATATGTTAATATAACGTAGTATTGCCTTGCCGTGTGTTATCCGGCTGAGTAGAATAGACCATCCTATCCATCTCATATCTTACCGAGTTTCCGTAAAAGGCGACTAAAGTAAGTTGACCCACCGTGTGGTATCCGATTGGGTAAAATAGAACACCTTCCTTCTTACCGAGGTGGCTCAAAAGGCGACTAAGGTAAGATGACTCACCGTGTGGTATCCGGTTGAGCAGAATAGACCCTAATTTCTTACTGAGGTGTCGTAAAAGGCGACTAAGGTAGGTTGACGTCGGGCAGGCGTCTAGTACCGTAAAATACGTAGCCAAATCATGTGACAACATGTTGTGCTCACACCACTTAGAGTGGAATAAGGGAAGGAGGATAATGATGATGATGATGTAACGTTGTATTACCGTAGTCATTAACTGTGGAAAATTACGTTGTTAGGGTTTAAAAACAGACAAAGATTTTAATCGCTGATAAAAAAAAAACCGAAACGTCTTCGCACTACCGAGCAAAATATGATAATAACATTGTCGCCTCTTACGACACCTCGGTAAGAAAAGAGGGTGGTACTATTCTGTTCACCCGGATAACACACGGCGGAAACCGTATTACATTAACAATGTCCTTAAAAAATTGTCATTTCACGGTTCGGTAAAACAGTGTGATATGGCCACCGTAATGTTAATTTCTTAAAGGGCGACTGCGACCACGCTCAGTAAATAATTGTCCTGCTAAAAGAAAGCTCAGCAAATCTCCTCGATTAGCATAAAAACCATCTACCGACCAGAGGAAGCGTCCTTCCTTCCGCAATATTTGTCGAGAAAAAAAAATTACACATTTCCGTCCGACATTTTGTGTACCGCGCGGGCTAAAGTTTTTAATGTTAATTGCTGCACCCGGCTTATAAAAGTTTTATCGTTTTAATGAATTCTTTGTTAACAAATATTCTTTGATTGCAAGTAAATTTGTCTCAGCTGTTGACAAAGGTCTCTTTGTATACTAGCAATTGCCCGCAGCTCTGCCTGCCTGGGAAGATTAAACCATAAAAATAGTTAAAGTGGATTAACCTTAAAAGCTAGACATATGCTGTCACAGAGTTTTATGTAGAACTTTTAGAGGGGACCAATTTTGTAATACATGATTTTTGAATAACTTTCACCGTTTACTTAGCGCCCGCAAAGAAAGCTTTAAATTTTGCCGTTTTCGTAATATTTTTTATTGCTGCTCCTCTCCTATTCATCTTATCATGATGTTATATCATCTATAAGCCTTACTCGATAAATGGACTATCTTACACTCAAAGATTTTTTCAAATCGGTCCAGTAGTTCCTGATTAGCGCGTTCAAACAAACAAACAAACTCTTCAGCTTTTTATATTAGTATTGATTAAAAAAAATATATGTATAATAGACAAATTGGAAAACGACGTAGGCTTTCGGCTCTTGCTTTATGTAAGTTATTGCACTACATAGCAATGTCGTGATTTAACTTGATGTAAAAGTAACATTGTAAATTATAAGAATAATATTTTGAAAAGAGCAATCGCATTTTTTTTTCAATTCAGTTTTCTGAAACGGCAATAAGGTTGACAGTTGAAGAAAACGTGTTTTCAAGTTAATTTGAAAAAACAATATTTTGTATATTGTATTCGTCAAAATTATAACTTGTTTGTCTTAGTAGGAATTTGAATTTCTTCGTCTTTTATAACGACGATTCAAAATTATTTGAATAAAGAGTATTTTGAATTTGAATAAAATAAAAAAAAACATAAGATTGCACTTAAAGATGGATTTATATCAGATAAAACCTGACCCCATTTTAACTAGGCGAACAAAGTTGGGCTACAATTTTGTAATCTTTTTGCCGTTTACTTTATCTCCGTGCTTCGAAGCATTATAACCCGCCGATATCGTCCGTTAACCCTTAATCTCCCATCTTGTACTACTATACACTGTCCATTATATTAACCATCTTTTGACAGATTGACGATAGTGATGTCCTAAAGATTCTCGTATGCGATACCATTCCGATTATAGTACCTACTATCATTAATCGAATTACGTACCTAAGTAATTCGATTAATGATAACCTACGTAAACTAGATTACTACTTGAGAAAAGAAATTCCAACTTTGAGAAAACTTATTGTTTCTTTGAAAAGAAGTGGTCTATTTCATGGTGAAAAATCTTCTTTGGTCAAAGTTTTGAACACAATTGGCTTTTCATATAAAAAGTTAAATAAAAGAAAATTATTAATGGAACGCACAGATATAGCTATAGCACGTTGTGATTTTTTAAGAGAGGCAAAGAAAATACAAGATTGGGCAAATATTGTTTTCACGGATGAAACATGGCTCAACGCTAACCACACACTATCTCGTTTCTGGACTGATGATACTGCTGATTCCACTTCCTCAGTACCAATGGGAAAAGGTGAGCGCCTAATCATTTGCCATGCAGGTACAGCAAAAGGATTTGTACAAGACGCACTGTTGGCATTTAAATCGAAGAAATCAAATGACTACCACGAAGAAATGAATGCAAATGTGTATGAAGAGTGGTTCAAAAAAATGCTCATTTCATTGGAAGAACCATCAATAATTTTTATTGATAATGCGCCCTACCACTCCCGTCAAATTGACAAAATGCCAACACAGGCTAATAAAAAGCATGAAATAATTAATTGGCTTCGGGACAATGGAGAAAATGTGGACGACTCAATGTTAAAAGTTGAATTAATAAAAATATTAAAAACCAAAAAGAGAGCAAAACGCTATGTAATCAATGAAATGGCAGCAGAATATGGCCATACTGTTCTTCGGATTCCTCCATACCACTGCCAGTACAACGCAATAGAACTTATATGGGCACAAGTAAAAGGGCATGCTGCGAGATGCAATACAAGCCCCCCATTCACAGCGAATAAAATGTTGCAATTGCTAAAAAATGCTTGCACCCACGTAACGGCCGAGAACTGGGCAAGTGTGGTGGAAAGAACTAAAAGAGTAATATTCTCTGATTGGGAACGTGATATTGCGTTTGATAATATATTATCTACACAAGAGCTAATAATAACTGCTACTGAAGACTCCTCATCGGAGGAGTCTAGTGTTGATTATCATTCCGACGACTCGTGCTAATAAAATAAATTAAAATATCCTGATTGTTTTATTTGTATTCATGTATTAACTAAGAATAAAGTAAAACTTTATATAATGTTATTAAATATCTTTTAATACTCGTAACATCGATTTCTACCGATTATTTTTAATCTGTGGCATAATCGTAGAAACCATTATGTGTGACATCACTAAGTGGGCGGTACCCATCCATAAAGTACAAATATTATTTGTATGATATTTGTACGTAAGCAATACAAAACTTGATGAGCGTGAGCTGTCAAAAGACTGATAATATGATGGACGCAGTATAACGTAAATCCGTTGATAAAAGTAAAGGTTAAAAAAATACACGATTTCGGAAATGGAACAATTAATATTGATAATACAAATATATAACTCTCATCGAGAGATATATTTGTGCCGTTTGCAGTTGAAACCCTAGGGCCATGGAGTCAAAGTGATTTTTTTTAACCGTTTTGACGTGACAACGTCTTAAATTAGGTTGCGGCTTGGAGTCACTCATGAAAAAGTGTAACGCCCGCTCACGTCTGTTACGATGAGTCACCGAACGAAAGAGAGGCCCGCCGGACTGGCGAATGCCTTGCGTCTCTCTCCCACTCCAATCCATCACATTTAAAAAGACGTTGTCACGTAAAATCTTTACCTCGGTTAATTGCCTCTTCAAGAGGGCTGGCTCCTTTTTCGCACAAAGAAGCAGCTTAGCGATTCAGCGCGGAAACGCTGCCAGCATTCTTGGGGCCATTCCACGTGGGCATGTTTTCTATAGTCCTAGCGTGTAAGTAATTTAAGATAGATATAACTTGTACAATTAAATATAATATGCACTATATTGAGTATTTTAAAATAATTTATAGAAGTAGGCGCTACTGAATACATTATGTAGGTAGTAAATAAGTTTTGGATATAGAATTGAAAAATTTGGATTATAGCAATATAATTCCATCACTTCGATCTTAAGTTTTAAATAAATCTTTAATATTTAAATGAGTTAATCTTGTATGTATATATATAAATATATTTTCTGAATCTCCGAAACGGCTCCAAGGATTTTCCTGAAATAAAGCATGTAGGGTGTTTTGGGGGAGAAAAATCGATCTATCTTGGTTTAAAAAAAAATCCCGTTTTATCCCTGTTTTTGGGCACTAAAAAAACTACGAAAATAGGAAGAGGTAGCAACTCATAATTTGATCTGTCGGACTAAAAAACAATGTCGGAATGCGCGGACCAAATATAGGTTTGAAACCTAGGTTTGATTCCCACACGGTGCATTGTTACTTCAGAGTTTTGTAATTAACAGATTTAGGCGTTATTTTGCGGGGATCACAGATAAATAACAGAGACAGAGTAATGTGTAATTGGGTTAGTACAATTTTCGCAAAGAATTAATTTCTTTTACGTCATCACTTAGTTTACATAACGCCGTGTGGTATCCGGCTAAATAGAATAGTACCACCTCATTTCTTACCGAGGTGTCATAAAAGGCGACTAAGGTAAGTCGACCCGCTGTGTGGTATCCGGCTGAGTAGGATAGACCAACCTCATTTCTTACCGAGATGTCGTAAAACACGACTAAGGTAAGTTGACGTCAGGCAGGCGGCCGGTCGTAGAATACGTAGCCAAATCATATGACAACATGTTTGTAACATGTTGTGTCGACCGCACTTGAGTAGGATAAGGGCAAGAGGATGATGATGTCATCACTTAGTTTAAATAGTAGTAGTATATAAATAAATAAACAAAACTTTTTTTATCTTTATTGCACTATTAAGATATAAAAGTACAAAAGGCGGACTTAACACTAAATTAAGCGTTCTCTACCAGTCAACCTTAGGGTCAAACGGATAATTTAAATAGGTGATAATTTAAATAGGTAAACCTATTTAAATTATCCGCAAGCAAACAAACAGAAGAAATAAATAAATGGATAACAATAAACATAAGATAATAAAAAAGATGGTATAACAAAATATTAAGCGGTCAAAAAGAAAAAAAATATATTATTAATTGTTACAGATTATCAATGAGGTGTCTTTTAACATTTGCTTTAAAAGTAAGACGACTGGAAGATTTTTTGACGGAATCGGGGAGATCATTCCACAGTCGTATGGCTTGCGAAGTGAAAGATTCTGACAAAAAAGTGGTGATTTTATATATGTAAATCGTATATATATAAAAGTATATGAGCGGGCAGCCGCACATTCATAAACCCAGCAAAGAGACACGTCGCGTCGTTAAAATTTACGAACAACATCGCCCGCAGAACGCCCGAATCCAGACATCTGTTCCAAATCGCAATAAAAGTAGACGGCAGGAGAAACATAGAATTTTATCACGGCCGCGTCCATCATAAAGCATCCCTCGGCGGGGGGACGCATAAAAGTTTACAGGCATTCAGCTAATAAATCGTGTCAAATAAATAAGTGTTGAGTCGGTTGGCGGCATATTGATTCGTCATGTGCCGCCTTGGAGCGGTGGAGGGCGCGGGCGGGCGGCGGTGGTCATAAAGGTGCGTAATGGCCGCCGTCGGAAGACAGCGCAGTGGCGCGCATCGATTGGCGCCTCGCCGCGTCAGCCGCCGACGCAACGAGCGCCGCGGTACAACGATCAGCTGATCTAAAAGAACCCATCCAATTCTAATTCGAATTCAAAATTTTCATTATTGAAATAAACTTGTTAACAAGTATTTTTGAATCAATTCTACTTTCGGAAAGCTGTTCATACCGAGAAGAAAGAAACTCGGCTGTTGCCCTTTTCATAACACATAACTAGTTACACGCCGTGTGGTATCCGGCTGAATAGAATACCAACCTCTATTCTTACTGAGGCGACTAAGGTAAGTTCATTCACCGTGTGGTATCCGCTTAAGTAGAATATACCAACCTCTTTCTTATTGAGTTGTTGTAAAATGCAACTAAGATAAGTTGACGTCACACAGGCGGTCGGTGGTAAAATACGTAGCCAAATCATGTGACGACATGTTTATAACATGTGGTGCCGATCCCACTTAGAGTGGGATAAGGGCAGGAAGATGATGACTTATAGCTAGTTACTTGTACAGGGTCGAACAATATCTATATCCACGCATTCTTATCGTCCAAATAATCCGGGTGACTAGTAATAATAACAACATCAATGAACACGATTTTATCATGACTATTGTATAAAGAACTTCATTCGAATTTTAAATTTGCATAAAAGGTTAGTTGCTATAAATCATAATTTAATCTTTATCATTTTGTTTTTCTTATAAATATACGTGCTCTAACCATAGAGTTTATTATACTAGAGTTCGAGAGCCATAGGGTCTTGTAAGAAAGAGTGTCACAATAAAACATGAGAGGGAAGATAAAACTCATATACTTCATCTTTGTCTAATAACACAATAAAAAGAGAGATAGATGGAAACACTCTCATTTGCTTTCTCTTTGTTATTACAAAGAGAAAAACACACACTGGCACACTCCTACTCTAAGGGCTTGTTTCACAAGTTACCAATAAACTGTCAGTTAGCTTATTCGGTCAGTTAGCTTAACTGTCAGTTAGCTGTGATGGCCAAGCGGTGCGACCGTGTGAATCTCTAGAGATGATCATGGGTTCAAACCCGGGCAGACACCAATGAGTTTTTCTATTAAAACTTATGTGTCTAATTGATAATTGCAATTTATCACACGCTTTTCGGTGAAGGAAAACATCATGAGGAAACCTGCATACCTCTAGAGAATCCTAGGGATATGTGTAACCTACCAATCCGCATTGGAGCAGCGTGGTAGGTCTTAGCTCCAACCCTTCTCTCCAAAAATGGAGAGAGCAGGCCTATGCCCAGCAGTGGGATAGTAACAGGCCGTTACTTACTTACTTTTACTTAGCTTATTCGGAACATATCTGATAAAATATCTCAGAATTTTGTGTTTCTCAGGTTTCCGATAAGTTTATTCAGCACTTAAAGTCTCTAATTAATTAACAGGTAGATCATGGGGCAGTTACTTTGTTTATCTGCTGGATAGCATATACCTATTTCAAAATGGCCGATTTTTTTTTATTTTTCACGTTTGAGAGTGTCTTTTTAGAGACATTTATCTGCTACTTAGTTTATTTGTCGGTTAACTATCCGACAATTTATCAGTTACTTGTGAAATAGGCCCTAAGTATAAACAAGTCGAGTTAAAAAGGTTTTTAAAATTTCATGTCCCTACTGTTAACTGTTGAAGAGATCCTTCGTCTGGAGCTAATGCTGTCAACAGCATCAAGTTATGCTTATCATAAACATGCATTTCTATTCAGGATTAGACCATTATATAAAATTACTAGCGGCCTGCCCATGCTTCGCACGGGTATAAAATATATATCCCATGTCACTCAGTGTAAAAAAATGATTAAAATCGATCCAGTAGTTTTGATTTATTCATTACTGCCCGTGGCCCGCAAGCGTTAAATTTGGAGAAAAACAATTTCTTCTCCCTATACCAAGACGATTTCCTGCTATCTTTGGAATATCTAAACTCATATAGTACACTTTTACTTATTTACTTTTACATTTTACCTATGTATTTTTTTTTACAATTAATTACAGAATGTCTTTAAACAAACTCTTAAAAGATTCGAAGTGCTATAGGGTGAAGCGCGGCGTCCTCACGGCATTTTAAATCTGTAATATCTCGGAAAATGTTCACTTAAATTACATACTGTAAACGGCCATATTGACCTATATTAAATCAACAATTTATTTAAGGTACTTAATTGCATAAGCATTAATGTTGTATTGTATAAAAATTGCTTTGAACATAAGGCATTATTTTTCGTAAAAAGTATATGACAAAAAATGCTTTTGTGGGTTATCCATAAGAGATAGACATATACCATCGCGGACTTTTCTGTAGACCTTTTCAAGGCGTACAAATACTTAGTACATCATTTTGATAAATCTCGTAGGGTTTAGCCTGCGTTTGCAATGTAAGCGGACAAAAATGTAATTATTTACAGAAACCTCAAAAATTACAGTATTTCTCTACTCCGTATTGAATGTTATTATACGTACAAACCTTCCTTTTGAATCACTCTATCTATTAAAAAAAACCGCATCAAAATCGGTTGCGTAGTTTTAAAGTTTTATGCGTACATACGGAAATATGGACTTTGTTTTATAATATGTAGTGATATCTCAATCGGACCCCGGGAAATGGGTCAAATTTAACTTGCAAGATTCCTTCACATACAAACAAGTAGAATAAAAGCTTTAAATAACTCTATGGTTACAAAGGTCTATGATTATAAAGAATTTGCTTCCATATTTAAAATTATACCTGACAGTTATAATCAACAAAATTCGTTCACAGTTCAATAGATGGCGTAAGCGGTATGAAAGCGTGACAAAATAGTGTAATACCGAATAATAAATAAAACATTGAAGCTTAATAGCTGCAATTGTGTCATACTAAGTTAATAACACTTGTAAATCATCACAGTCCGAACTAAATGGTTATTATA
This sequence comes from Morpho helenor, assembly GCA_029227775.1. Classification (NCBI taxonomy): domain Eukaryota; kingdom Metazoa; phylum Arthropoda; class Insecta; order Lepidoptera; family Nymphalidae; genus Morpho; species Morpho helenor. The sequence goes on from JARGCU010000017.1 coordinate 639,470, forward strand.
AACCTGTCGGGCGAGATATAGAAACGTCGTGAACGGCAATGTGGTTTTTGTTTATAAGGTTCTAGCCACTTCGACTTAATTTAAAGGTATATTATTTATTACTTAATACATAATTTTTTCGCACAGAGAATCTGCTTAGCGATTTAGCGCGGAAACGCTGTCAGCATCCTTGGGCCCATTCCACGTGGGCATGATTTGCATAGTACTGGCGTGTAATTAATTTAAGATATACGTAAAACAAGCTGTGATAGCCCAAAGGTGCGACCGTGTGAGTCTCTAGAGACGATCATGGGTTCAAACCCGGGCAGACACCAATGAGTTTTTCTTTTAAAACTTATGTGTCTAATTGATAATTGTAATTTAACACACGCTTTTCGGCGAAGAAAAACATAATGAGGAAACTTGCGTATCTCTAGAGAATTCTAGGGATATGTGTAACCTACCAATCCGCATTGAAGCAGCATGGTAGGTCTTAGCTCCAATCCTTCTCTCCAAAAAACGGAGAGAGGAGGCCTATGCCCAGCAATGGGATAGTAAGAGGCCGTTACTTACTTTATACGTAAAACTAGTATATTTTAGTTGTAAATAAAAAGACACGTTTAATATATAACACATAGTTAATAATACATAAAATATATAGTACAGCAATAAAAAAAACTGTTTGTGACAGTTTAAAAAATGCTCTAATCGCTAACCAAACTATATATGATTATTCGTTTGGTCAATCTGAATATTGTCTGAAAGTTTAATTAAAATCGGTTCAGCCTTTCTCTATTACAAGCCCACAGACTTTGAACTGGGAAATGATATTATGCCCTAAGTGAGACTTGCCTTTGAATTTCGCGCGCTATAGTTTTCATTATATAACTTCTAAGAATTAATTAATGTATAGAAACCGGCTATACTCACGTTTTATTTTATCGGAGTCAGGCTCGGACTCATCCGAAAAACGTGAGTATAGCCGGTTTCTATACATTAATTATGAATAACACTCACGATAATTTGAATTCAAAAATTCTAAGAATTAATTTCATTTAAAGGATCTAGTTCGAGAAGTTTAGCTATAACCCATAAAGGGAAAATAAAAATGTCTTCCACATCTCACATACAGTAGTAAACTCAAGGCGGCTTTGCTTATTTCCGAAATTTTCAACAAGGAATTTCAAGTAGGTAAACTCGTGTATCGCTCTATTGGTGAAAACCTGATCAAATTCGTACAGCATTTTTTTAAAGTTAAACGCACACAGGGGACTTAGTTTTAACGGAAATAAAAGTTCGTGTTCACTTGATCTAAATCTTCCTTAATGCAAAAACATATGAAGGAATTTCAATAAAACCGTACGTAATAAAATACTTTATTGATTTGCAGAATAATGATGGCGATTTTGACGTATTAAAGTAGTAAATTACAACATCATTATTGTTGGAGACTGTCTAAGGAATTAAAAACAAATAATCGATACTACTAAATGTACAGGTTGTTCTTAAAGCGTTTAAATGTATTTATTTTTATTTTATTTTATTTGGGAAACAAACAATGGTCTATTACTAAATAAATATTTAAATATAAATATACTAGCGGCCTGCCCCTGCTTCGCACGGGTATAAAATATATATCCAATGTCACTCAGTGTAAAAAAAATGATTAAAATCGATCCAGTAGTTTTGTTTTATTCATTACTGCCCGTGGCCCGCAAGCGTTAAATTTGGAGAAAAACAATTTCCTCTCCCTATACCAAGAAGATTTCCTGCTATCTTTGGAATATCTAAATTCATATACCTAGTACATTTTTACTTATTTACTTTTACATTTTCCCTATGTATTTTATTTTTACAATTAATTACAGAATGTCTTTATAAACAACATTCACAGCTTTAAACAAACTCTTGAAAGAACGACACAATATAGCTGCTAAATGCGAAGTGCTACAAGGTGAAGCGCGGCGTCCTGACGGCATTTTAAATCTGTAATATCTCCGAAAATGTTCACTTAAATTACATGCTGTAAACGGCCATATTGATCTATATTAAATAAACAATTTATTTAAGGTACTTAATTGGGTAAGGATTAATGCTGTATTGTATAAAAATTGCTTCAAAAATAAGGCATTATTTTTCGTAAAAAGTAAATGACAAAAAATGCTGTTGTGGGTTATCCATAAGAGATAGACATATACGATCGCGGACTTTTCTGTAGACCTTTTCAAGGTGTAAAAATGTGATGAATCTCGTAGGGCTTAGCCTGCGTTTGCAATGTAAGCGGAAAAAAATGTAATCATTTACAGAAACCTCAAAAATTACAGTATTTCTTTACTCCGTATTGAATTTTATTACGGAATGTTATTAGTCAACTTACCTTAGTCGTATTTTACGACACCTCGGTAAGAAAGAGGGTGGTTTATTCTACTAAACCGGACACCACACGGCTATAATTAAATACTAACTAAAAAAATAAAAAATAAAAATTGGTAATGTATATCCATATAAATAAAGAAATAAATATATAGGTATATAAATAAAGTGTGAACCTGTCGGATTAATTAAGAAAAAAGTCCTGCGATAAGATTTTTATAGAAACATGTTTCTCGATTGATTTTGACATTTCATAACGGGATTGGAAATGTCGTGTGGTATCCGACTTAGTAGAAGAGACCACCCATTTTTCTTACCGAGTTGTCGCATAAGGCGACTAACGTAAGTTGACGTCCGGCCGGTCGTTACATACGTAGCCACATCATGTTACAACATGTTAGTAACATGTCGTGTCGACCCCACTGAGAGTGGGATAAGGTCAGGAAAATGATGAGTAATTGTGTCTTCCGGAAGGTTTATGTTTATAGTACTTTACCGTTATATGTATATTATGTTAAAGAGGTCGCGTAGTTGTAAAAAAAAACGCCTGTTGGGAGTTTTAATCGCGTATGCCGTTTAAACCAGTAGATATATAGTAAAGTAATGTACTAGAGAATTGTAGATCTATTAAAATACTACATAAAAGTCCACGACAGCATTTCTCTATCTCTTATGGTTAACTCACAATATCTACTTTTATGTTTAAAATGTCTTTTCATCTACCAAAATTAATTAATAGATTAAATAGTTAAATTTATATAAACTTTCTTTTTCTCTATATTACCCGTATTCTCTTCCTTTACTTCTTGTCCTTTTCCTTCTGTAACTCAAAGGTTGACTGAAAGAGATCTCTTTTAAGGATAACTCCGCATTTATACATGTGCTTTTACACTTATTTATCGTTTTTAAGTAGGTATATAGAAATAAATAAATAAAATTTCAATTGGGGAAAACTTTTGTGAAACACGCATGCTTACGATTGTGCGTGTATGGTTATATTGAATGAACATATTATGAGAAAAAAAAATTTCCATTTACTTTTCTATTTTTATTTGTTTTACTTAATACATAATAATAGGTTTTCGTTCTCATCGTAACTTAAGGTTCCTAACCACTCCTACAGTTTTTTCTTACAGTGATAATAATTTTCGGTATATATTTCAATTTGTTTATTAATTTGATATAGCTAGTTGAATATATTCATAGTTAACTTATCGAGCATCCTGTACTTCAGTCGGGACTCGAACTCCGGTCTCGACTTATTGCCGCGTTCGGACGTTGATTAAAATCTCTCACTACATTCACACAAAGCTTTACTTTGATATATTTATAAATCTTATGAAACGTCCGCTCCGACCTGACCTCACATGTACGCCATTTTGACCTCTGTCTATCAAGTAATTGGGTCGTTATTAGCGAAAAGGTACACGCAGAGCAGCCTACCACCTGTCAAGTGATATATTGGCTTTAAATAACATATCTTATTTATGTTGAATCGGAAACAAAATGTACAAAAAGGTCTTTATTATAAATAATCGAGGCTCCAGTGGGTGTAGGACTAAATTTGTACCCAGCCTTGTATTACAAGGTATTGCTTGTGCAGCTGTAGATAAATTGCACTAGATTGCCTCTTAATAAGTCGATCGTATAAGCGACGTAACGTTTATTATCTATAGGAATGTAAATGCGAAACTCGTGAATGTAAGTAACGGCCCCTTACTATCTCACTGCTGGGCATAGGCCTCTTCTCCGTTTTTTGGAGAGAAGCTGAGGGTGGTTACATAGTCAAGCTTACCGTTAGCACGGCCCACAAGTCGTGATGAAACTTCTCTATATGTATCCTGGAAAAAAACAACGGCAACGACGTGCACGAGTACATCCTTACATGATTACTGTGAGGTGCATCTACATTTCATCTAAATAAAAAATATATATCAACCAATGCTTTCCCGTGTCTTTTTTGTATAATTTTCACTAAAAAGTGACAATGCAATCACCCTTAGACCTACCACGCTGCGGATTGGTAGGTTACTATAATGTAAATGTAATGTAACGGCCTGTTACTATCCCACTGCTGGGCATAGACCTCTTCTCTCCGTTTTTTTTTTGGAGAGAAGGATTGGAGCTAAGACCTACCACGCTGCTCCAATGCGGATTGGTAGGTTACACATATCACCAGAATTCTCTAGAGATATGCAGGTTTCCTCACGATGTTTTCCTTCACCGAAAAGCGTGTGATAAATTGCAATTATCAATTAGACACATAAGTTTTACTAGAAAACTCATTGGTGCCTGCCCGGGGTTTGAACCCTAGACCTCCTCGAAAGAGGCGCACGGTGTTACCGCTGGGCTACCACAGCTCGGTTACCACAGGTAGGTTACTATATCACTAAAATTATCTTCTTGTTTCGATTGAAGTTTCTAATATATGTGGATTGTAGATGTAAATGTCGAATTGTACTTTTTTAGGAAAAAAAAATTCTTTTAATCAACAGGACAACGAAAAGTTGCTCATTTACCCCCAACTATGCTCATATTCTTCTTTTTCAACATCTGGACGTCCACCAATCAATCTAGCTAGGTTTTATTTAAAAAAAAATCGTGTTATCCCTGTTTTCAAGATATGAAAAATTACTAAAATTGTCATTGAATACAAAAAGACTATTTGCACACCGTGTGGTATCCGGCTGAATAGAATAGTACCATCCTCCTTTCTTACCGAGGTGTCGTAAAAGACGACTAAGGTAATTCGACCCGCCGTGTGGTATCCGTCTGAGTAGAATAGACCAACCTCATTTCTTACCGACGTTTCGTAAAAGGCGACTAAGGTGGGTTGACCCACCGTGTGGTATCCGGTTTAGTAGAATAGACCACCCTATTTCTTATCAAGGTGTCGTACAATAGGACTGAGGTAAGTTGACGTCAGGCAGGCGGCCGGTCGTAAAAACGCAGCCATCATGTGACAGCATGTTAATAACATGTTGTGCCGTCCCCACTTAGAGTGGGATAAGGGCAGGAGGATGATATGATGACAAAAGACTATTTGTGCTGTCATCATTAAAGTTGTAATAGCTCAATGGGGGAGCTCCTTTTTTGCATTTAATTATATCTATTAAAAGGAACTTTAACTAGTGTTGTCTTACCTATCTGGTGATATATTTAAGATACATTTTACGAAAGAAATGTAATTTATGAGCTTTTGGGCAGTTGTTAATAGATGGCAACAGGTAATTACAAATCTATTTTTCATTAGCTACAACAAACAAAACGCTTATTATTCAAAATTTCATACAAAACGGTCTACTACTAGGACATGGTAATCTGCACTTATATACCTTATATTTAAAAAAAATAGCCGAGCATGGTTCAGTTACCCAGGTACAATGATTTAGTATTTACTTTGATACATACTCAAATACCCAATATTTGGCTGTATGGGTACATTCCATTGGCATATTCCGTGAGTTTCACTTACACATTAATATGAATTTTTAATCATAAAAATTATTAATACGGTGATATATCTGTACCTTTTCGGGCGCAGTCCGCGAGCCCATTAAAGCGTACCATAACTCAACCCAGACCCAGTCCCAGCCAGTCTATGACACGCTCGCTAAATCTCTCGGAAGGCGGTCCTCGGACCAATAAATTATTATTTTGTAAATAAAAATAAATGAAAATAAAACGCGCCGCCGGAAACATTTGTCCCCGCGCGTCAGATAATCCCAAACGAGTGATTTATTAATAATTAGCACATATCAGGTTCTGAGTATCCGTTTGGTATCCGGCTGAATAGAATAGTACCACCCTCATTTCTTAATGAGGTGTCGTAAAAGGCGACTATAGTAAGTCGACCCGTCGTGCTGTATCCGATTTAGCAAAATAGACCAAGCTCATTTCTTACCGCGGTGTCGTAAAAGGAGGCTAAGATAAGTTGACCCGCCGTGTGGTAACCGATTGAATAGAATAGTACCACCCTCATTTCTTAATGAGGTGTCGTGAAAGGCGACTAAGATAAGTCGACCCGCCGTGTGGTATCCGGCTGAATGGAATAGTACCACCCTCATTTCTTAATGAGGTGTCGTAAAAGGCGACTAAGATAAGTCGACCCGCCGTGTGGTATCCGGCTGAATGGAATAGTACCACCCTCATTTCTTAATGAGGTGTCGTAAAAAGCGACTAAGGTAAGTCGACCCGTCGTGCTGTATCCGATTTAGCAAAATAGACCAAGCTCATTTCTTACTGAGGTGTCGTAAAAGGCGACTAAGGTAAGTTGACCCGTCGTCCTGTATCCGGTTTAGAAGAATAGACCAACCTCATTTCTTAATGAGGTATCGTTAAAGGCGACTAAGGTAAGTCGACCCGTCGTCCTGTATCAGGTTTAGAACAATAGACCAACCTCATTTCTTACTGAGGTGTCGTAAAAGGCGGCTAAGATAAGTTGACCCGCCGTGTGGTAACCGATTGAATAGAATAGTACCAACCTCATTTCTTAATGAGGTGTCGTAAAAGGTGACTAAGGTAAGTCGACCCGTCGGGCTGTATCCGATTTAGTAGAATAGACCAAGTTCATTTCTTACCGAGGTGTCGTAAAAGGCGACTAAGATAAGTTGACCCGCCGTGTGGTAACCGATTGAATAGAATAGTACCAACCTCATTTCCTAATGAGGTGTCGTAAAAGGCGACTAAGGTAAGTCGACCCGCCGTGTGGTATCCGATTTAGTAGAATAGACCACCCTCTTTCTTACCGAGGTGTCGTAAAATACGATAGAGATAAGTTGACATAAGGCAGGCGACCGGTCGTAAAAACGCAGCCTAATCATGTGACAGCATGTTTGTAACATGTTGTGCCGACTCCACTTAGAGTAGGATAAGGGCAGGAAGATGATGATCAGGTTCTGAGGGTCTGGTGTTGGTTATAGTATTTGGACATTGTCACAATTATACTATACTAGCTTTTACCCGCAACTTCGTTTGTGTGGACTGTTGTGCTATAGGTTGATAATAGATGGATTTTCAATGTCATTCTATCCGATGTTATGCAAGAAAAGTAAAATGTCACTCCGCAACAAAGTGACACTCTACAAAACTTGCATAAGACCAATAATGTCCTATGCGAGCGTTTCGTTCGCGCACGTTTCAAAGGTCAGATTGCTCACGCTCAAAATAATGCAAAACCGATTTATGCGGACAGCCACTGGTTGTCCGTTGTTCATGCGGAACGTTGACCTCCATAGAGACCTCGACCTCCCCACCATTACTCACCTCTAAAAAATGTTTTTCGAAGTCTTACTTCGAGAAATCCGAGGTTCACCCGAACCCTCTCATTTCAGTGGCTTCCACCTACATCTCAGTTAGGTCTGACCACCGAAAATATAGGCGTCCAAAAAGCGTCCTATATAACCCTGACGATCAAATAACGATCGCAAACACAGAAACACGTAATACACACACACAGCGTCTTCACCGGCGAAGACGAGGTCCCAGATTTCTGACATCGGTTAGTCGTGGCTTCTTGCCAAACTTTCGTATCAAAGTCATACCATCAGCCCTCCACTACAGCCTAGCCTCAGTCCTAAGCCGTGGTCCGGCCTCACAGGAGGCACCCTTAGGACGACCTTCCCTATAGCTAGTAGAGCTTCTGAGCTCTACTCTCCGCATTTCGCAACTTCGGCGATGCTTCTGCGCTGTAAAAGCCATTAGGGCTAACAGCAGTCAATTCGATAAAAAATATAAATATATAAAAAAATAGAAATAACAGGATTTCTACACCCTATATGTTACCCCGGTATATAACGAATAATTGTGCCAAATTTCATCAACATTGATTCAGCGGATTCGCCGTGAAAGAGTAACAAACATACATCCATACTTACAAACTTTCGCATTTATAATATTAGTAAGATATAATTCAAATTTTAAACTATGCTATTATCCGCACCATCGCTTACATCATATCCTCCTGCCCTTATGCCATTCATAGTGGCGTCGGCACAACATGTTACAAACATGTTGTCATATGATTTGGCTACGTAATTTACGACCGGCCGCCTGCCTGACGTCAACTTATCTCTGTCGTATTTTACGACACCTCGGTAAGAAATAGGGTGGTCTATTCTACTAAACCGGATACCACACGGTGGGTCAACTTACCTTAGTCGCCTTTTACGATACCTCGGTAAGAAATGAGATTGGTCTATTCTACTCAGCCAGACACCACACGGCGGGTCGACTTACTTTAGTCGTCTTTTACGACATTTCGGTAAGAAATGAGGTTGGTCTCTTCTACTCAACCGGATACCACAAGGCGGGTCGAATAACCTTAATCGTATTTTACGACACCTCGGTAAGAAATGAGATTGGTCTATTCTACTCAGCCGGATACCAAACGGCGGGTCGACTTACCTTAGTCGCCTTTTACGACACCTCGGTAAGAAACAGGTTGGTCTATTCTATTCAGCCGGATATCACTCGAAATCATATTGTAAATTTTTGTATCTTCTAAAAAATCGAGCTAGTCAGGTACATTTACTTTATACTTAAAATAAATGGCGAATTAATATCATCCTTAGTAATTGGTCCGTTTTAAAACATGTTTACACATTACATTAATAGGGCTTCAACATTGCAATCGCGTGTTGTACACGACCGTGTAGGTAAATGTTATATTATTACTATAATATTATCATTATTTCCAACCATAAACAAGTTTAATAACACATAAATTATTAACTCCTTTTATATTCATGCATAACCAAGTGATAAGCAAAGAGCAAAATTAACTGGCCCGTTGACGCAGTGGGTAGTGACCCTGCCTTCAGCTCCATGGGTCGCGGGATCGATTCCCGCCGAGGGGCAACATTTTCTATAAATGATTTTGTTGGTCTTCGAGTCTGGGTGTATATTTGTATTGAAGTATGTATTTAAAAATTATATAAGTATATATTCACCAGTTGTCTGCCACCCATAACACAAGTATTAAGTTACTTACTTTGGGGACGGACAACTGTGTAAGTGTCCCATATATTTATTATTGTTATTATGTTTTTACCTGCGTTTATAAAGAAAATCTATGTAATGCTAAGTGTATGAAGCAAAAAAACCGTTCTCATATCTTATACATGCAGTAGTTACCGCACGTATCACAAAACACGAGGACAACATCGTCGCGAAGCCTATCTCCTAATGGGCTTCGGTTACGGGTCGAAGCTATCGTTGATATTGTTGTCGTGAACGTGTCGTGTCGTAGTGCTTGTGTAACTTACCTTAGTCGCCTTTTACGATAACTCGGTAAGAAATGAGGGTGGTCTATTCTACTCAGCCGGATACCACACGGCGGGTCAACTTCCCTTTGTCGCCTTTTACGACACCTCGTTAAGAAATGAGGGTGGTCTGTTCTAATCAGCCGGATACCACACAGCGGGTCAACTTACCTTAATCGCTTTTTACGACGCCTCGGTAAGAAATCAGGGTGGTCTAGTCTACTCACCCGGATACCGTAAAACCGGTCAACTTACCTTAGTCGCCTTTTACGACACCTCGGTAAGAAATGAGGGTGGGCTGTTCTAATCAGCCTGTGAAATTTGATTAAAATGTGTAGTTTGGGTATATTGGTTTCATCAAACAATGCATATCCAATCTTAAAAAACAAGGAAAAAATGTAAAAAAGAAAAAAATAATCGATTTTTGATGAAAAAATAATCGATTATTAAAAATTGATTATTTTAAAAATCGATTATTTTTTGACATCCCTAACTCTATTCTTCTTTTTTTATTTTGTGTTTACTTGTAATGTTTACCTTATAAGTAGAATATTGATTTCAAGATTGTGTTCTTTGAAACAGATTAGAATGATTCAAATTCAAATTTTAATGTAGATATAAAAAACTAAGTTTCTACGTTTTTCAACTTCTAAAGAATCAGATCTAGTACTAAAAAAATAAATACGGCTATACTAAACTCAGATGCAAAATAATGGTCAGGTGACGGCTGAGCGATTCTGATAACGTGCGAATAAATTACGAACGATACAACGCGTGAGAATTCACAATCAATAAAATTATACACTAACGGCCGCCTGTTTGCCGCGCTGTCAATAACAACTATAAATAACAATGTTTCCATTTAAAAAACATTTAAATATTAATTTGCAGTAATTCTATTTTATTTTATTTATTAAAGAAAGCTAACAGCTATTTACAAAAATTTAAGTCTAAATTATAGTTAGCTACAATCTAATTACAAGATTCCACAGATTGGTAAACAAATTAACATTTAGATGACAGTAAATATTACTAAAACTTGTTGGTTATGGCAATTTTATATAGATAAAATACTAGTAATTTTAGTAACAGTACAATGAAGCCAAGTATATGGCTGAGTAGAGTATACCGCCCTCATTTCTTACCGAGGTGTCGTAAAAAGCGAATAAGGTAAGTCGACCTGCTGCTTGGTATCCGGCTGATAGAATAGACTACCCTCATTTCTTACCGATGTGTCGTAAAAGTCGACTAAGGTAAGTTGACCTACCGTGAGGTAGCCGGTTAAGTAGAATAAATCATCCTAATTTCTTACCGAGGTGTCGTAGAAGGTGAGTAAGGTAAGGTAACCTGCTGTGTGGTATCCGGCTGATGGATTAGTCCACCCTCATTTCATACCGAGGTGTCTTAAAAGGCGACTAATGTAAGTTGACCCATCGTGTGGTATTCGACTGAGTAGAATAGACCACCCTCAATTCCTACCGAGGTGTCGTTAAATACGACTAAGGTAAGTTGAGATGTAGCCAAAACATGTGACAATATTTTTATAACATGTTGTACTTGGCATAAGGGCAGGAGGATGATGATGTCTATAAAACTTCTACCAACTTATTCTATTCTTAAATAAACACATTTGTTTAAAAAAAAACACATCCATAAATTCACCATTAGTTTTAGCCAATTTATACTTAATTATAATAAATAAATTTTGAACTAAGTTGACTCAGCAATTTATCAAGTGCATTTAACTGCAGAAACTAAGATAACGTTATATAGGAATGTTTAACTCATGCGAGTTTAAATTTATTATTTTGTACTGCATAAGTAATTTCTTGTTAAATTTTATTAAATTATAAAATAAATGTACAAAGTCACGCAAATTATATGTATTATTAATTAGCGACAAGCAAGCTACTATTAATTATTTAATAAAAAAAATATATAATTTTCTTTTGCAAAATATATTATTACTGTGTTTACACATGCAAAGCGCTAATTATATGTGTGATTTTTGCAATTGCGAAGTACGCTTGAAAGCTACGATCAAATTGGGACTGTGTGTTTGGTAATTTTTCTATATAATCTTTTTTCAAAAATTCTTAAAAACTTATGTAATAGAATAGCTTTATTCATTCACAAAATACAAAATAAACAGATTACACAAAGAGAAATAATCTATGCTCATTATAAAACAAAGCCCCTAAAAGCTGTTTGTCTGTATTAGATCGATGTTCTCAAAACCTACTCAACGGATTTTTGAGAGGTTCTTACTATAAGGATTGGGTTAATAGTACATTACAGTTTTACTTAAATTATGTTGAAGAACTCGCGTGGTTGTAAAAAAACTCGCCTGTTGGAATATTTAGTCGCATGCGCCGCGTAAACCAGCAGAGATACAATAAACTTATGTAGTACAGAATTGTAGATCTACAAAAGTACTACAAAAAAATCTGCAACGACATGTCTCTATCTCTTATATTTAATTAAATACACTGATTTAAATGCAGGCAAAGCCGCAGGTACAGGTAGTATACGATAAAAATGTAATTAGTTGTAAGAATTATATTTTGAAAAGGGTAACCCCCGAATTTGCTTTTTTCAGTAGAAGCCACTTTCCAGCAGTCAAGTAAACGGTTAAGTTAACAAGTTTATTTGGATAAAGGATATTTTGAATTCGAATACGATTTAACCTGGAAATATAGTACCATTCCGGCAAGATTATCGCGATAACATTTCTCTATCTATTATAGTTAACTCACAACAACTACTTTTGTGTTTTTGTGACATTGATTTCCATGCAGGCGAAGCCGCAAGCGCACTTAAACAAAACAGTCTTAATAACTAAGCCCATAATTTCATGACGTTATTTTAAGAAAAGGACCCCCATGCAACTAGAAAGAATTATGCAACGCAAAAAAAACCAAAATTTATGAGTGTCAAACAATACAAGTAATGCATCACTCGTCATAAAGGGCAGATTACGCACGTCTCGGCCGACAGATTTACGAGTAGTTCCATAATAGCCGCCCGGGCCGGGCCGTGCGAAATATGAATGACAATTAACGTATTTTTTGGCTCAATATGAAACTGTTATAAGAATGTATAATTTAAGAGAGGCTCATAAATCACGGATTTAATCACGTTTGACTCGGAATTTTTAACTTTGAACGTTGATATACTTTCGAAGAATAAATATCTAATCGGATTTATACTTCATACAGAATAATTAAAATATATAGAGTATAAAATAGTATCTCGAACTTTTTGTATCATTCTCCCCATTATCACCTTTCTTAATTTCTTATGCCCTATGTAACTTTTAGTCTTAAAAAATACAAAAGTAATGAGAATATTATTTTGCTATAATCCGCGATAAAAGGAAATATATGTAATGCTAAATGTAGAGTGTACTATTCGTTCTCATACCTGATACGTGCAGAATTTGTAACAAGAAACAACAATTGTTTCGCCTCGTAACCGAAGCATCGTCAGGAGATAGACTCCACGACAATATCTAATAATGCTTCGCTAGTAATGCTTCTATCTAGTAATGCTTCGCTTTGCGATTAGTACACTCTACATTTAGCATTACATATATTTCCTTTTATCGCGGATTATAGCAAAATAATATTCTCATTACTTTTGTATTATGGACCTCCGCAAAGTAACGTCTAATTTTATAAATTATTTAAGTATTTACACTACATATACAATAATTTACATATATAGCGCATAAAACCGTGTCTTCTAACATGTTTTACCATACTCCAACATAGCCTTTCCAAAATTCTTAGCCCCCTCAACATACATTATTAATTAATATTAAAGTTATATTACTCATTTATGAAACGTCAGTGATATTGAACTTAAATAGGTTAAATTAAAAATATACATAAGGGTAAAGTAGTAGTTTAGAGAGAAGGATTGAAGCTAAGACCTACCACGCTGCTCCAATGCGGATTGGTAGGTTACACATATCACCAGAATTCTCTAGAGATATGCAGATTTCGCGATGTTTTCCTTCACCGAAAAGCGTGTGATAAATTGTAATTATCAATTACACACATGAGTTTTAACATAAAAACTCATTGGTATCTGCCCAGCTTTGAACCCGTGACCTTCTCGAAAGAGTCGCACGGTGTTACCGCTGGGCTATGGCAGCTCTAATTTAATTTCCTAATTAAAAACATTTAAAAACCACTTTCAAGGAGTAACGATAATTTTGTTTCAGTTGTATGCTGTTTCGAAAACCTGTAGCGTGTTAAAGATAAAACAATACTAACGGCTTGAATACCGTGAACTAAAAAGTTTTTAACAGTTATTTAGTAGTTTAATACCAAAAAAATAATTAGTAAGGATTTAATGTAGTAAAATTTAATTTCTTAACTCCGCCCCCGCAATCAACGCCATCTATTATAGACCGCATGACAACTTTACGTCAAAACATTTTGAGGTTATCTTACAAATAATTATCCTAAACATTTTAATATAAGACCTATTTGAGTTGTATTATGTAAAGGATTGTTTTATTTATTTTTGTTTTTATTAAAATGGTAACATTTCAACTTAAAACATCATATTATTTATCAACTTGATCGCAGTACAGACTCTTTGAAGCAATCTAAGAAACATTCATATATAGTTGCTAAATGCTGATATTGTACTTGAATTCTACATAATATAAAAAGTATCAAGTAATTTATAAGTATTTGACTCACCAGGCCTGCATAGATGTGTATTTAATTGTAAAAAAACACGAACTAAATACAGACACAATTCGCAATACAACTGTGACTCAGTTCACTTTGCGTCTATGAGACAGATTGCTCCGAAGTTAGCCGAAGTTGTACGAAGCCCGGACTTCGGCGGCCCGCCCCCGGCTGACGTACGTTGACAGTAAACTGTAGAACGCGACCGATTTTTTGAAAATATGGCGCGAATTTTTTTGAAAATCAAACACCAACTTGTATACTTAACGTTTTATTTTAAATACTCTGGATTCTAAAGATAATGTAGTAAAACATATAAACGAAATATGACTTTTGTATTAATAAGAATCTTACCAATATGATCATGCTCCTGCCCTTATCCCAATCTAAGTGGGGTCGGCACAACATGTTATAAACATGTTGTCATATGATTTGGCTACGTATTTTAAGACCGGCCGCCTGCGCGCCAACTTATCTTAGTTGTATTTTACGACACCTCGGTAAGAAATGAGGGTGGTACTATTCTATTCAGCCGGATACCACACGGCATCTTATTAAAAGTCATTTATTATTATCAAAGTTTATTATCTATATTTATTGTCAAGTTTGCATTTTTCTGTTGACGGCTTAGCATTTATTGACAAAATGATTCATTTATTTCGTTCCGTTTTGATTTGAGATCAAAGAATGTTGAGTAGATCGCATAAATAAGGTATTTTATGGTACCCTGATCTGTGTTGTGGTATATTGAGGGATAAATAAATTAATGAAAAATAAAAAAAAGTTAGATGACAAATCCGTGTAACCGGTCGGCGGGAAGAGATTTAAATCGTTGAGCAGGTAAGCCGGACAATGGCCATCGGGCCATGATTCGCTTAATTAAACATGACAAATAAAAAACCCATAAGCAGACCATCGGATATTCAAGATCAGTTTGCATTACTTTGCTTTATGTAAGTCTGCTACTAGGTACATACTTGGTGAATCATCTAGATTATCTATGGTAATTTATTCAGTAGACGCTAAGTATTTGTTACTTGAAAATAATTAAATAGAATTTTTAAAGGGTTTAGTATTTTATAAGCTTAGAATTTTATTTGCATTTTTTTATAGGCAGGATAGATTAAACTAAAGACAGATTGATATTCTTTAAAAATAATAACAATTATACATTTTAACGGCGCTATAGATAAAATGTCATTTATCAATAGATTAGTATTTAGTAACGGCCTTAGACTTGTATCAAAATAAGGCTACTATTAAATAAAACAAATTCATTAAAAAATAATTCTCTCGCCTCCCTCACAATGGATATCTGTGACATTTATTTCAATACTCAAATATATTGTATGTACTAAACAAAATAGGGAATTACAACAAAATTTGAATATATATTATATATTTCTTATATTTATTTACTTATTTGTAGTTATTTTTTTAATAATACACACAGAATATAGGTTATCTATGTATTATTTAACATGTCGCTGCATTGAGTCCGCGACGCGAAAAGAGATGGCGCCACCTGTCTCAAAATACGTTAAAGTATTATTAGGAATTCAATGAAACTCGTATCTTTAACCCTTTCCTTCTATTATCATGTTTTATTAACAATATTAATTAAGGATGACATATTTTTCTATATAAACACGTAAATTATTGCGATGTATAATTGAATTAACAATTTGAATTATTATTAGAAATAATTGCTAAATAAAAACACGTTACACGTGCAGGTGTACAGTCGCCCAGGAAGTAATTTATATGAGCGAACGTATATGGGAATCATAGACAAATATAAAAACCTATCTTGATGTTGTATTTATTGCATAAATACATCATGGCTGTGAATTGCATTCATTATATTTGTGTATAACAAGGCGCGGCGCGGGGTTGTCGCAAATGACCAGGTGTGAAAACCGCGGTAAAATTTAATGCGCGAATTGTTTTTATTTTGTAATAGCTTCCAAGCTATTCATTTAATATGGTGTAACGTGTTATGATGTTAAACATCATCATCATCATCCTCTTGCCCTTATCCAACTCTAAGTGGAGTCGGCACAACATGTTATAAACATGCTGTCACATTGATTGATTGATTTGACTCCGTTTTTACGACCGGCCATCTGCCTGACGTCAACTTACCTCAGTCGTATTTTACGACACCTCGGTAAGAAAGAGGGTGGTCTATATTCTACTAAACCGGATACCACACGGTGGGTCAACTTACCTTAGTCGCCTTTTACGACACCTCGGTAAGAAATGAGGTTGGTCTATTCTACTCAGCCGGATACCACACGGGTAATATTAACTACGATTTATTAAATAAAGGAATATCTAACAGTTAAAACGATATTACAGAAAAGAAAAAAGGGCGATCGCAGAGATTATGGTAGTGAGTGTGTGTAGTGCTTTTGTGGAGTGTTGTTAGCGGTGTCTTGTCCTGAATGTATAAGGTATGTGAATGTTGCCTGCTTCATTCACTTACATACATACATTCATACATTACATAGATTATCTTAACAAACGCGGACTATCGTCAAATAATATAGAATAGTAAATTCTATAGTAACTTCTGAGTTCTTCTTTAGTGACGCCAGCGTCTATAAACCTAATATATTCTCTTGTTTGGTTATATAAAAAAAATGTAGCAAACATCTGAAATTAATTCCAAAGTTCCCGCCATCAACAGCTATTTCAGCGGCGGTTGTAAAAATCTCCAATCACCATCTGCGAGGCGCGCGTCGTTCCGCAATCTAACTTGGCTCGTTGTCGGCCCGTTAGTGTTGCCAGTTGGTTAGAATGCCCACTATTCCCGGGTAAATAGGGGGTGACGGTCATCACGGGGAAAGTTTTAATGAATTGCCACGGAATACTTTGTTGGGCTCATTTCGGGATCCAATGTTGTTCATGATTAGAACGTGGAAATACTCGTCGGTTGAGACAAGAAACGGATCAATCCAAACAAAGAATATAGCGTTAAAATACAGACTGTAATCAAATTCAAATTCAAAATATTCTTTATTCAAATAAACTTGTAAACAAGTGCTTTTGAATCGTCAACTCTACTGCTGGTTCGGAAAGCTGTTCCTACCGAGAAGAGCCAGCAAGAAACTCGGCGGTTGCTCTTTTAAACATATGATTCTTAATACTATTTACATTCAGACGTTACTGTCTTGTACAGGTTCAAAGAGAGCTACACATTCTTATCTTCTAAATAATCTTCAATAGTATAGTAGGCTTTCTGTATCAGCCTATTTTTAACAGTGTTTTTAAACTGCTGCAATGGCAAAGCTGAAATTGATTGCGGAATTTTATTATAGAATCGTATACCAAAACCCACAAACGACTTACGAACTTTTGCAAGGCGCAAAGCAGGAGCCGCAAGCTTATGTCGGTTCCTGCTTTGTCTATTGTATACATCACCTATCGTTTTATAATTCTTTATATTTTTATGTACATAAATTAAATTGCTTAAAATATACTGTGAAGCAAATGTAAGAATACCTGTTACTTTAAACTTCTCTCGCAAGGAATCACGCGGTCTTAAATTATAAATGCCACGTATAAAGATCTTTCTTTCCTCCTGCCCTTATCATGTTACAAACATGTTGTCTTATGATTTGGCTACGTATTTTATGACCGGCCGCCTGCCTGACTTCAACTTACCTTAGTAGTATTTTACAACGCCTCGGTAAGAAAGAGGGTGGTCTATTCTACTTAGCCGGATACTACACAGAGGGTCGACTTACCATAGTCGCCTTTTACGACACCCCGGTAAGAAATGAGGGTGGTCTATATTGAAATCAAAAGATGTTACTATCAATTTGTGTTGCAAATGACTAGTAAACTTGTTAACCCCTCCAGCTAAGCTAAATGCTTGTGTAAGGAGTGGGTTCACGTCGGTAGTATAATGGCCGGGATTCGAACCCACGACATCTCGATCGCAAGTCCGTTACCCCAACCATTCCGCCGATTCCTTTATTATTTGCGTCGTTTTTTCTAGTCGGGATGATTCGAAATTTAATATATTAAAATACGAACTGTTGTTGTGGCTCTCATTTCGAATGACTCCCGAAAATGTAATTAAGGAAAGAAAGAAAGAAAGAAAGAAAAGAAAAAGTTTTAAAAAATGTTCCGATCGCTGTACTATAAATTTTCCATTTTGGTATTCCGCTATATAACGCTTCTATAAATTCAATATATTTTGAATTTTATAAACCTAAGTAACAAGTGAATATTTTCTCCCAGTTTACTATTATCATCATTCTCCTGCCCTTATCCCAATCTAAGTGGCACAACATGTTTTAAACATGGTTTGGTTACGTATTTAACGACTGGCCGATGTCTGACGTCTACTTACCTTAGTCTTTTACGACACCTCGGAAAGAAAGAGGGTGGTCTATTCAACTCATTCGAATACCACACGGCGGATCAACTTACCCTAGTTCGCCTATTACGACACCTCGGTAAGAAATGTGACTGCTCTGTTCTTCTCAACCGGATACCGCACGACTTTTCCAGTATATTTACATGTTTTTACGATTTTTTTTAAAAAGATATGTATGATTGATACGAGATGTGATTTTGACATCGATATCGAAATGATTGACTAGTGATTGAAAGCTGTCGACAAAGTGAAGGAGTCGATAACGGCTTATCGGTCGCGTCGCGATATAGAGGAAAGTTCATTGAGAATATCGAAAATTCTAGATCTTTTTTTCAAGATTTGACAGTCTAAAATCCAAATGCATATGATTTTCTGTTATGTTGATAACAAAATGGATTAATGTATAGAAACCGGCTATACTCACGTTTTATTTTATCGGATGAGCCCGACTAGTTTCAAGCCCATCCGGTGCTCTTATTCATAGCCTTCAATTCAAATTCAAATTCAAAATATCCTTTATTCAAATAAACTTGTAAACAAGTGCTTTTGAATCGTCAACTCTACTGCTGGTTCGGAAAGCTGTTCCTACCGAGAAGAGCCAGCAAGAAACTCGGCGGTTGCTCTTTTTAAAAAATACAATTCTTAATACTACTTACATTTAATGTTTCTATCTTGTACAGGGTCGAACAATATTTATATCCACGCATTTTTATCGTCTAAATGATCCTCAACAGTATAGTAGGCTTTCTGTATCAGCCTCTCCTTAATAGTGTTTTTAAACTGCTGTAATGGCAAAGTTAAAATTGATTGTGGAATTTTATTATAGGATATGGACTATCTGACACTAAAATAATTTTTCAATTCGGTCCAGTAGTTCCTGAGACTAGCGCGTTCAAACAAACAAACTCTTCAGCTTTATATATTAGTATAAAGTTAAATTTGAACCAAAATGTATATTTAGGAACTAAGGATGTTTATTCCGTTCTTAAAAAAGGAAAAACACCTGCGTTTGATGTTTTATTTCACGGTAGAAAATATCTACGATTAAAATTTAATACCATGTTTGTAAAGGTCATCAGGGTGTTATTATAATTAGAAACACCACCTCATATGTTTCTTTGTTCTCTTCTGTTTTACTTATAATAAACAGATCTCTATGCTAATATTGTAAACGCGAAAGTCTATCGGTCTATCTGTTACGCTTTCGCTGTTAATTCGCAGTATGTAATTCGTACGTATTTTTTTTTTGTTTTTTGTTGGAATTTGTGTCCAAATTAATTTCTTTCTTTCTTCTTCTTTCTTTCTTATTAAACTGATCTAATTCAAAATCAGGCTTGAGTTTATTTATTTATTCGTAAAAAATCCACAGCTATTATGACTATACAACTCTAAACATAAATTTTTAACATACGCCATTTAGGATTACAAAACGACAGCCAAACATTGTAGACTGAGTCAAACTATTTGTAAGATTCCTCCTCCTGCCCTTATCCCACTCTAAGTGGGGTCGGCACAATATGTTATAAACATGCTGTCACATGATTGGTTGCGTTTTTACGACTGCCTGACGTCAACTTACTTCTGTCGTATTTTACGACACCTCGGTTAGAAAGAGGGTGGTCTATTCTACTAAACCGGATACCACACGTCGGGTCGTCTTACTTTAGTCGCCTTTTACGACACCTCGGTAAGAAATGGTGTTGGTCTATTCTACTCAGCCGGAAAACACACGGCGGGTCGTCTTACCTTAGTCGCCTTTTACGACACCTCGGTAAGAAATGAGGTTGATCTATTCTACTCAGCCGGATACCACACGGCGTTATGTGTAAGATTAATAAGCTAAAACAGAACAACAACAAAATTTAATTAGTTAGATGCATGTTAATTTTATTTCCTAATGGGAATTATGTAGCGGGTAGTGAGGGTAATCTTATAATATTTCTAATTCGCTAATTGCGTTGACTTGATTTCGAGTGTCAATGCCAGTATTAGATCAAATTAAATACTCCATTTTTTAGTTACGTGCACTCTATTTTCACCGTTTTCTGATCCAAGATCGGCAGCTATTGGGAGGGTTTATAATGACCACCGCGGCGAGATTTAATCGGCGGACACGTCCGCACCCGATGACAGATAGCAACGAAATGCGTTTAAGGGTTTTAAAGTCGCGCCGAGCGTGCGTGCGCGCGTCGCGCCCGTAATGAGCAGCTGACCGCATTATCGCGACGCGCGCGTCAACTTAACGTCCGCTAACAGAAATAATTAGCCACCATTTTGTTTTACATTGTTCGTATAATTTGTAGAAATGTGTTTACATTATCTAGACAATGGTAATATTACAATAGAAAGAATTATGTAAGTGACAGGTTGGATTAAATTAAAATAATTTTACGCGGAATATACAGGTATGTTTTTTATTTTTCACGTTAACTGCGGCTGAGTAAAATAGACTACCCTCTTTCTCAACGAGGTGTCGTAAAAGGCCACTAAGGTAATTTGTCCCGCCGTGTAGTATCTGGCTGAGTAGAATGGATCACCCTCATTTGTTACCGAGGTGTCGTAAAAGGCGACTAAGGTAAGTTGACAGGCCGTATATTATCCGGCTGATCCAAAAGTAATAATTAAAATATTTTGCTATAATCCGTGATAAAGTAAATAGAATATATATATAATGCTAAATGTAGAGTGGATTATCCTTTTTCATATTTGACACTGCAACCGCAATGCGCAAACACTACACACGTTCACTATTACAAACTCAAAAATCGTTTCGCCCCGCAACCGAAGCATCATCAGGAGATAGACTCCATGATAAAATCGCAAATCAAAGAATCCCCAAGTCAGCATAGTTATATATAGTAATTATTTCAACCCCCACCATTTGTTTTGCTTTCTTCTATAAATTGTATTAAGAAAATATTAGCCCTCAGCTGGAATTGAACCCGCAACCTGCGGAGTAGAAAGCAGTATCATTGCCTAGTCATTTAGGCTAGTCTTAAAAAAATGATTATAAGCTGGTTTTAAAAAGAAAGTCACATAAGAGACAGTCGCAAATTGAATCTTCTAAAAGCATGTCCAAGGAATTTCTTAAGGACATAGAGCATACAGCCCTCGGTAGTCCTTTAGTATTAGCGTATGTGGACACAAAGCGAAAACAGAAACGAAAAAGGTACAGCAAAAAATGTCTGCCGCGCTATCTACAGCTCGCGATCCTGTCTCAAATAATGGAACAGGGAATACTGGAGAGTAGCTTCATCACTATATAGCATAAAACAAAGTCGCTTTCTGTGTCTGTCCCTATGTCCTTTTATCCCTATATATGCTTAAATCTTTAAAACTACGCAACAGATTATGTGGTTTTTTTAAAATAGATAGTGATTGAAAAGGAAGGTTTATTAATAATAACATTCAATATGGAGTAGAGTAATATTGTAATTTTTGAGGTTTCTAATGTGATGTCGTAAATAATTATATTTTCTTCCGCTTTTATTGCAAACGCAGGCTGAACCCTACGAGATTTATTAAAATAATGTACTAAGTATTTGTACGCCTTGAAAAGGTCTACACAAAACTTCGCGATGGTATATGTTTATCTCTTATAGATAACCCATAATAACATTTTTTTTCATCTACTTTTGTCAAATATAACATTAATCCTTATCCAATAAAGTACTTTAAATACATTGTTGATTTAATATAGATCAATATGGCCGTTTACAGCATATATTTTAAGTGAACATTTTCCCCCAAGAGTTATTTTTGTACGGTTTTTACTAAAAGGTAGTGCAATTCTTCTGGAAGGTTTATGGTACATTATATCAGAAATATCGTGGGGTCGTGATTCACTCTAAAAAACTGTGTGACATCAGCATTACTTTGATTGCACTAGTTTTCTGGTCGCTACAGAAGTCATTTTCGTGTGCAGTGGGGTCACCAGTATGCTGAGGAGGTATTGAGAGCTTGTTGAGTAGGTATTGCTCTCTATTGTGGAACGAAATCAAAGTAATGCAGGTGGAGATATATTTATTACAATACGTCTTACAAGTTTGCGTATTTATTAGCGACTGAATTTTGATAAACAAATTGCTTCTAATGCTGACATTCGAGATACGCTGACGTCGCGGTACAATCCTCTTTTGACGTGACAACGTCTTAAATTAGGTTGCGGCTTGGAGTCACTCATGAAAAAGTGTAACGCCCGCTCACGTCTGTTACGATGAGTCACCGAACGAAAGAGAGGCCCGCCGGACTGGCGAATGCCTTGCGTCTCTCTCCAACTCCAATCCATCACATTTAAAAAAACGTTGTCACTTAAAATCTTTGCCCGTAAAACCGACTTTACAGGCGATCGTTTTTTTAAATCATAAAATATGTATTTCTATGGTAATTCTTTTTCTGCAAAAGGTGTCCTGCTATGGAATTCACTACCGCTTTCTGTAAGATATGCACAGTCTCTTTTTGTATTTAAAGAAAATTTGAAAAGACATTATTTAATGGGTTAGCAGCTATTTTTGTATATTTTTGTATATTCTACTGACTATATGTACTCAATATTATTTATTTACTTTTACAGCTTATTTTTTATATGTATACTTTTTGTTTTTTTTTTTACATTTATATTTTTATATTTTAACGTACACCCCCTTTTTGTGACTTTTACCTGGTCCTTTAATCATGGGTTGCCTGGAAGAAATCGCTCTTTAGCGATAAGGCCGCCCATTGTATATCTTAACCATGTTTATAAATGTTTCATGTTCAAACTGTTTTTCTTTTGTATGGATTATGGTGTACAATAAAGTATATTTCTATTCTATTTCTATTTCTATGTAGTGTGAAGTCAACTGCACGTATCCCGTGTGCCTCGGCCGGTCCAGTAGAGCACCCTACGCCCGCAGCACGTAAATCTACATCAACGCGCTGTCCCTTCGTTTTGTTCTCATTCACTTAAGGTTCGCACACAACACCCCCCTCCTCCTCCCCCCACTGTCACCGCACTACCTTATCATCGCATTCCCAATGATGCGGTCGATATATTTTAGTGCATATAGATTTTAGCGCAGAATCATCATGGAGAGTTCGAACGAGCTGACGTGACGATAGAAGTTCGTTTTTCCTGAATTATGTATGCTGAGACAGACGGTAGGTCACGTGTTCAAATAAATTAAAAAGACTCTTAACTGATAAAAAAGCTTCAATTTAAGTAGTCACCATCTGTTAAACATCATCCTCCTGTCCTTATCCCACTCTAAGTGGTGTCGGCACAACATGTTATAAACATGTTGTCAGAGTTGGCTATGTATGGCCTGACATCAACTTACCTTAGACGTATTTTACGACACTTTGATAAGAAATGTGGGTAGTCTATTCTACTCAGCCGCATACCACACGGCGCGTCGACTTACCTTAGTTACCTTTTACGACAACTCGATAAGAAAGAGGGTGGTCTATTCTATTAAGCGGGATACAACACGGCGTAATCTACACATCATCATTGGAGTTTTTTAGCTCTAAGTCTTCTCTCTAAAAGGAAACGGGATTTGATTAGTCAGCAGTAATATAGAAATAGGCCATTACAAGAGACATGACCAAATAAATAAATAACGTGTAAGAATAGTGAACAGTGCTAGATATAGGCTGCAGTATAAAGATTTCCTCTAGGATAATCTCTCTAGTCTAAGGATAATCTCTAGTCATAAGAATTATATTTTTAAAAGAGCAACCGCCGAGTTTCTTGCTGGCTCTTCTCGGTAGGAACAGCTTTCCGAACCAGCAGTAGAGTTGACGATTCAAAAGCACTTGTTTACAAGTTTATTTGAATAAAGAATATTTTGAATTTGAAATTGGATTTGATAAAAATATTCAGGACATATTCTAGGATATATCTAGCAATGTCCCGCGCCACATTCTGAGAACTAGAATTTTTCGATTTCTCACAGCAATACGAGTTAAAATGTGTGACGAATCCCTGACTGATATCGGATTCGCGTAAAATAACCTGTCGTCGATGACACGTTGCGGCTGCGAGCGGCGTGTCACAGCGTGAAGCTGACGTGACAGCCTCATATCGTGTCAATGTCAATCTGTGCCGTGCAATGCTCGAATTGACGCATGCTGTTATCTAATTCTGACGACAACTGTCACCGGTAGAGCGATAATCGTACCAAAATGGGAATATATTTCGAGGTTAAATCGAATTCAAATTCCAAAATATTCTCATCTAAATAAACTTGTCAACTTCAACCGTTCATTTTAACGCTGGAAAGCTTCTATTGGGAATTGCAAATTCGTAGGTTACCCTTTTTGAAATATAATAACTAGTTACATTTTTTATCGTCTATGTAATCCTCAATAATGTATTAGTATTTCTGTATCAGTCTACTTTTAATGGATACAAGATGGATATACATTACATATTTCAAAACTTATTTAGTGGCAAAGCTAAAATTGATTAGGGAATTTTGAATGGATCCTATCCAAAATGCATAAATGAGTTACGTTATTTTGTAACGCGTATAGCAGGAACCTCGAGTTTATGTCGCTTTTTTCTTTTTCAATCAAAAATATATTTATTCTTGTAGTGTTATTTGTTTTGATTACGTTATTTTTTTGCTGTTAAAACACCTGGTTGTTTACTGGAGGGGGTAGATATCTTTTTCTATACATTGTTAGATAGAATACTAAATCATTTTCATCAGGTATGATTGCGTTCAAGCACTAGCCTATTATTAAATAAAAAATAGTGTAAATTGCCGCCAGTTAAAACAGACGACCTTTAAACATTTATATTGAATTAAAATCATGTTAGCCTTTAAATAGTGTTGTGTTATGTGACTCAATTCCAGGAGGCATGGGGTCCTCACCTTCCGCCTTACGCAGGTGCTTTCCGGACATGGTTGTTTCGGGTGGTATCTGTGGAGGGTGGCCCAGCGCGAAGCGACTGGTGAGTGCCACGAGTGCGGCGCCGACTTTGACACGGCGCTGCACACGCTCGCAGACTGTCCAGCTTGGGCGGTCCAGCGGGCGCAACTCGTGGCACAGGTGGGGCACGATCTCTCCCTGCCCACCGTGGTTCGTGCCATGGTGGACAGGGAGCGATCGTGGGCAGCGATGGCCTCCTTCTGCGAGGACGTTATCTCGCGGAAGGAGGCGGCGGGACGGATCCGGGAAGTCGAGTCCTTGGATCCGATCCGCCGCAGGCGAGCGGGGCGCAGGCGGCTCGCCGAAGTCCGTCGCATGCCGCCCTAACGGGGACCTCCGAGCGGTCCGAACGGGGCATCGGACTCTCGCTGGAGTTAGGTCCCCGAGGCGGTCGATGCATCTGGTGCTCCCGATGCATCGTCCAGCGGAGGGAGGGGCCACTTTTAGAGAGGCCCCGACCCAGAGGTGGCGCACTCTGGGGTACAGAGTTGCTGCTGGCGGGGTTGGGGGTAATGTCTTCATAGGTACCCTATCGCCGCCACCAGCAGCGTGGAGCACACAGGTTGTTTTAGTCGGTGCGAGTCCGACATAACCGTCGCCTGCCCCCGTTGGGCGGCGGTACCCATAAGGGGTTTTTTCCTGTTCAAAAAAAAAAAAATGTGACTCAATTGAGTTTCTATCTTTTGTAAAAGGAAGTCATAGCTCCTGGGCTTGTGTCTTGACTCAATTGAGTTTTTATCCTATGTAAAAGATATCCATAAGCTACTGGTTTCGATTTGTGACTTATTTGAGTTTTGTCCTTGGTAAAAGGAACCAATAGCTTCTGGCCTCGTCTCTTGACTCCATTGAGTTTTTATCCTTTGTAATAGGCACCGATAGCTACTGGCCTCGATTTCTGACTCATTTGAGTTTATATGCTTTGGTAATAGACACCAAAAGCTACTGGCCACGATTTCTAACGCATTTGAGTGTATATTTTTTGGTAATATGAACTGAAAGCTACTGGCCTCGTGTCCTCGCTGGAGTTTCCATACTTTATAAAAGGAACTAAGCTTGTGTGTTCGACTCAATTGAGTTTCTATACTTAGTAAAAGGAACCGATAGCTACTGGTCACGAGTCCAGACAATGAAATTAACAAACCCATATTATCATCGTTTAGTGTCATAGCTGCGTTAATGCGCACGCGCAGACAGATCTAATAATAAACAACGTTGTTTGTTAGCCCCGATATGATCTAAAAGGTGCAGGTACAAAAATGCCCGTTTCGCGTGCCATCGGGAAGACATAAAGGGAATCGTGTTCGTATTAAGCATACAATTGCCCGCGACCGATGTCAGTTGGCATACAAATGCGGTCAAAATTGTTTTTTTTTCGGTCGACTACTGGCGTTCCTTGGATTGGGCGTATTGAGAAATTTAAGTGAAAATAAAAATTCGAATAGTACAAAAGTAACGATAATATTAATTTTGCTATAAACCGTTATATAAAAAAGAATATATATATGTATATATGTGTGGTATCTGGCCAAGTAGAAAAGACCACTCTCATTTCTTATCCAGGTGTCCTAAAAGGCAACTAGGGTAAGTTGACAGACTGTATGTTATCCGGCTGAATAGAATAGATCACCGTCTTTCTTACCAAGGTGTCGTAAAAGCGGATTCCGGTAAGTTTACCTGCCCTGTGGTATCTGGTTGAGTAGAATAGACTAACCTCATTTCTTACCAAGATATCGTTAAAGTCGACTAAGGTAAGTTGATGTCAAGCACGCGGCCAATCGTCAAATACTTCAATCGCCAAACCATGTGATGTGATTTTTATAAGAAGTTGTGCTGACCCCACTTAGAGTGGGACAGCATGGATAATGACAGAAGTATGATGATTTATGTTATGCTAAATGTAGAGTGCAGTGTTTTAATACCTGGTATATGCAAGTTATTTAAATAGCGTCAAAACTATATCAAATCTTGTAGATCCTAAATGCTTAGATGCTAGACGTTTAGACGAGGCAGATTACATAGTCTATGAGATTAAAAAAAAAAAACTTGTAGATCCTGCAAAGTAACAACTATCGTTAGATGATTAGAATGAAATTAGCTTTGATGCGGTATTCATATTACCTGCTAGTTAATGATAAAAACAATGTTATGCGATACGCCATTTATGGAGGTGCGCGGGCACGGCTGACTACGTCGGTCTGTCAGTCAGCTTCAACAGCGGCTCGTAAATTATGATGTTTTTGTTGCGGGCGAGCACGCAAATCAACTTAGCAAAGACTAACATTTAATCAGACGAACTAGAATGTATAAGTACCTGGGTGACTTGGCTTTGCTTCGTAATATCGGCTGGTGATATCCGGGCATACAGTGCGTAGAACCGATGGGCGTTGGGGTCTCAAGGTGTTGGAATGACAACCCCACATCCAAAAACGCAGTATCGGTAGACTCCCCACGAGATGGACTAACGGCCTCAAAAAGGTCGTGGGGACACAGTGGCTCCCCCACGTTAAATTAAAGAAGAGAAGAAGAGAGAAGAGACCTATGTCTAGCAGTGGACGTCCATCGGTTGACAAAGAAGAAGAAGAAGATATCCGGACCTCGATCTGTAGTATTTTCACTCTTCCACTAGTTCTCTAATAAGTTATTACAACTTTACAAATGACGGCAAAATAAACCGCTGTATTCAGTTTATATTTTAGCAGTTTTTCAATGCTTGAAAACAGAGATAAAACGATATTTTTGTTAAATGAAACCTAGCTAGGTTATACGAACGAGATTCCCCGCGCATTACCCATCGGCTACCGCAACATTTAGTATGATAGCTAAAAAAATCCTTTGCTTTCAATTCTACTTTTTTAAATTTTATTGATCTTCACAAACATTGATAAAATGGTTTTTAAATAAAACCTAATCGTTGCAGACGTTTCCAAAAATCGTCGACGTCGATGCACACGAAAATCGTTGCAGACGTTTCCGAGATTCAGGAAATATATTAATATGTAAACTTACAAGATTAACTCATTTAAATATTAGAGATATATACACATATAACAATATATATCTATATATATATCGTATGTTCAAAGTTTAAATTGGGGAAAAATTTTGCGACACACTGAATTCCTCGCGGGCGAAGCCGCTGGGACATATAGTACAAAATAATTCAAACATTATTTTTGTACTTTAATATCTCGTTAACTTTTATGTTTTATTTTGATTATGTTATTGTATTATATAGACAACTATAGTGGCGGTTCTAATAGAAACTTAATATATGATAGTAAAGCTATGCTTCTCACGTACGCAAGGGTGGGCAAAGCTGGAATATTAGCATATTAATTATCGAATCCACGATCAGATAGTTCGCGTGACCAGGCGCCTGCGCCTCTTGACTACGATACGTAGACGTTCAATAGATTAATCAATCGCCATGCAAAAAAACAATGGTCTAACGAACTTCCGCTTTGGAATTTCTTGGGTTTCCTAGGTATTTATTGGATACATCTGATATTGATACCAATATTATAAAGGCAAACGTCTGTCTGTCCATAACGTTTTCAGGGCTAAAGCTATATTCATAAAATTTGGTACAATTGAAGCTTATGGCTACTTTTGTATACAGTGAACCTTTATTTCTACACTCGCACTCGCAAACTATTTACAATAACACAATATAATAGGAATACCACAATTCCCGTTTCCAGATGCACTTCTCTTGAATGACGAACAAAGACTGAATGTAATTGAAACGTTTTAGCAATATATATAGGAAGACTCCACTGGAAACAACGCGTCACAATGTTGCCACCATTTCAGTCAAAAGGGCGCGATACTCGTTTCATGACGGTGTTGCTATAAAATATAAAGCGAAAGTCATTGGCGACAACATATATAGTTCATATAGTTCTTACTCAGATTTGTTGAAACATATGGCGAAAACTCTGGAGTACCTTAACGTAATGCTCGATCACAGCAGATATCTCAACAGGTGGGCCTTAAACGAACATGTTTAGAACGAAAATCATGTCAAACTAACATGTTCCGATAATTCGCGATAAAGAGATTTTGAGCTAATTTATAGAATTAGGCGTTACTCTGCAGAGGTCCATAATACAAAAGTAATGAGAATATTATTTTGCTATAATCCGCGATAAAAGAAAATATATGTAATGCTAAATGTAGAGTGTACTATTCGTTCTCATACCTGATACATGCAGACTGATCATCTAGACTCCACGACAAAATCGCAAAGCTTTGCGATTTTGTCGTGGAGTCTATCTCCTGAAGATGCTTCGGTTACGGGGCGAAACAATTGTTGAGTTTGTGGTGGTGAATGTGTGCAGTGCTTGTGTATTGTTGTGCCATCGGTGTCGGGTAGTGCATGAGTTCTTACAAATTCTGCATGTATCAGGTATGAGAACGAATAGTACACTCTACATTTAGCATTACATATATTTTCTTTTATCGCGGATTATAGCAAAATAATATTCTCATTACTTTTTAGATTTTGAGCTTTTTAACAGCGATTTCCGACTATTATAAGTATTACATTTTATTTCGATATAGTTGGGTGTTACATTTAAATGCTAATTGAAAATGATTTAAATTAAAATTGCTGATTAAACCAAATATTTTGAAAACGACGCGACGCAATTTGGCCAATTTAATGTAGAGTTTAGCCTATACAGTCAAGCTCAGCGTTTTTTAATAGTTTATTTTTTTGTTTATCGCGGATTTTAGCGAAATAATATTTTCATTACATTTGTACTGTGGACCTGCGCAAAGTAACGCCTAATTCTATAAACCGTTCTGAAATGTGTTGGATCTTCTTATATCTGATTTTATTATATACAAAACTTGTAAGGATCACGATATTAAGGACAATTAAACTATGATATGAAATTATAACCAACCTTTCTGCAAGTGACGGATGGTTAAATGAAAATGCACGTTTAATGTAATTGGGTTTGCAATTGCGTTCAATTAATCTATATTTAATCTGCCGCGGCTGTATTGTTGATGTATTAATTATAGCTCAGTGTGATTGGGACGTGAGTACTTCACCTTGAGTGGGAGTACTTCATCTGCCCGCGGAATCATCCGATGGAATATCTAAGAAATCGGCATAAACACTATTTGTACCAAACCATGCAATCAAACATCTTCATCTTTTTAGCTAATAAGTCTCTACTTATTAGCTAAATATGACCTATTATTATTAGAGTGATTTGCAAGCTTATAAAATTCCCATCCCAGTCTTTGCGACGTTTTCCTCACACTCTTACTCACCGAGGTGTTGTAGAAGGAGACTAAGTAAGGTAAGTTGACCCACCATGTGGTATCCGGCTGAGTAGAATAGATTACACTCTTACTTACCGAGGCGTCGCAAAACGCGACTAAGGTAAGTTGACCCACCATGTGGTATCTGGCTGAGTAGAATAGACCACACTCTTACTTACCGAGGTGTTGTAGAAGGCGACTAAGGTATGTAGACCCACCATGTGGTATCCGGCTGAGTCGAATAGACCACACTCTTACTTACCGAGGTGACGCAAAAGGTGACTAAGGTAAGTTGACCCACCATGTGGTATCCGGCTGAGTAGAGTAGACCACACTCTTAATTACCGAGGTGTCGCAAAAGACGACTAAGGTAAGTTGACTCACCATGTGGTATCCGGCTGAGTAGAATATACCACACTCTTACTTACCGAAGTGTCGCAAAAGGTGACTAAGGTAAGTTGACCCACCATGTGGTATCCGGCTGAGTAGAATAGACCACACTCTTACTTACCGAGGTGTCGCAAAGGCGACTAAGGTTAGTTGACCCACCATATGGTATCCGGCTGAGTAGAATAGACCACACTCTTACTTACCGAGGTGTCGCAAAAGGCGACTAAGGTAAGTTGACCCACCATGTGGTATCCGGCTGAGTAGAATAGACCACACTCTTACTTACCGAGGTGTCGCAAAAGGCGACTAAGGTAAGTTGACCCACCATGTGGTATCCGGCTGAGTAGAATAGACCACACTCTTACTTACCGAGGTGTCGCAAAAGGCGACTAAGGTAAGTTGACCCACCATGTGGTATCCGGCTGAGTAGAATAGACCACACTCTTACTTACCGAGGTGTCGCAAAAGGCGACTAAGGTAAGTTGACCCACCATGTGGTATCCGGCTGAGTAGAATAGACCACACTCTTAATTACCGAGGTGTCGCAAAAGGTGACTAAGGTAAGTTGACCCACCATGTGGTATCCGGCTGAGTAGAATAGACCACACTCTTACTTACCGAGGTTTCGCAAAAGGCGACTAAGGTATGTGGACCCACCATGTGGTATCCGGCTGAGTAGAATAGACCACACTCTTAATTACCGAGGTGTCGCAAAAGGCGACTAAGGTAAGTTGACCCGTCGTGTGTTATTCGGCTGAGTAGAATAAACGACCCTTTTATTTACCGAGGTGTCGTAAAAGGTGGCTTAGGTCAGGTAAAATCAGGCGGCTGGTCGTAAAATATCTCGAATCATGTGACAACATGTTTATAATAGGTTGTGCCGACTGCACTGAGAGGGGTATAAGGGTAGTAGAATAAATAAGTACGTTAAGGGGTGCTTCAGAAAATGGTCCTCCAAGCCGGATGTTTTTTGAAATTTTGTGTATATATTCATGTTTGTCCCAGGTTTATTAGCGGTATAAAAAGTTCATTGTCCGGGTGGAGTTAGTTCGCGGATTGCAACCGAGCCGAGAGCAATGTAGCTGCCACCGGCGATCTACCGGTGGCTCCTGATGTTGATTGTACTCGCAGCATCCGGCGCGTATCCATTGTACCTCTAATAAATCTCAAAAAATATTTATCGAAATAGGTGTTATTTTATTTATTTATATATATGAAGCAACACATGAAGAATGACGTTAATAATTATATATATTCCTGTCTTTATCCCACTCTAAGTGGGGTCGGCAAACAAACATGTGGCTGCTGTTTATAAAAATTCCGCACTACAAACTACATACAAAAATGTATAAAAGTATTCTACTACAATCCGCATTTAATTTAAATTAAAAGTTAAACTAACTATTAAACTAAGGTAAGACGACCCGCCGTGTGGTATCCGGCTGAGTAGAATAGACCACGCTAACTTTTTATCGAGGTGTCATAAAAGGCGACTAAAGTAAGTCGACCCGCCGTTTAGTATCCGCTGAGTAGAGTAGACCACACTTAATTCTTACCGAGTTTTCGTATAACGCGACTAAGGTAAGTTGACGTCAGAGGCAGGGGACCGGTCGTAAAATACGTAGCTAAATCATGTGACAACATGTTTACAACATGTTGTTCCGATCACACTTAGAATGGGAAAAGGCCAGGAGGATGATGGGAGATGTATTTCGTCGCTTTCTGCTACTTTTCTAATTCGATCTTTTGTCGTATCGGATCGCACAATGTAACCACGCACTGTTCGGGTATCAGATGACGCGAGCTTCGATGCCTGTTTTAGCTACAACTAATTTATTGTAGGACTGGCCGACTTTCCGGCTCGCAAGAGTACACAAAATACTCGGCATATTTCTGTATACAGAAACCGGATGTTAGAGAAGGTTCGACCAAACTTAATTAGGTGAGTTTCTATTTTAGTTAAATGTGCATCCGGGTAGCTGTAGAGTCCGCAGTGTAGTATCCGGCTGATTTTCCTTTACAAAAATCGGAAAAGCAATTAAAGACAATTATTAACAAAGCTTATTGGAAGATTATTTAGAAGATTATGGAATTAAATCTGCAATAGTGTATAACTATTGAAGAATAAATCCCATATATTCTATACTCAAGTAAACAAGTGCTTTTGAATCGTCTACTCTACTGCTGGTTCGGAAAACTGTTCCTACCTAGAAGAGCCAGGAAGAAACTCGGCGGTTGCTTTTAACAAAATAATCTTTATAACTAGTTACATTTACTCATTACTATCATGTACAGGGTCGCAAATGGGAATCCACGCATTCTAATCATCTAATAAATCCTCAACAGTATAGGAGGTTTTTTGTAAAAGGCCTCCCTTTAATACTGTTTTTAAACTGCTCAAAATCAAAATTAAATCAAATTAAAATCATTTATTTGCTTAAAACATGGATTATACAGTAGATGTTTATAATTAATTTTAGAACATGTTTAGACAAGTTTGACATGCAAATTTCTATGTTATGTTAATGATTGGAAACTTCTTTGAATTTTCCATAAGAAGGTGCACTTGCAGTCTCTGAAACAGAATTGCAACTATTTAAGTATATATGTTGGCCATAATAGTTTTATAACATTACCGGTAAAAACCGGCGCAGGAGCATCGTTGAACATGTAACAATTACGGCAACATATTAAAAAAAAAATTATAAAGGTGACTAGCAATTTTGGTTACAAATTACTAGTTAATTTTTTAAAGCCAACCTAAGCCTGTGTTGACGTCAGTAGTAGGTATAATGGTCGGAATTCGAACCCACGACCTCATTAGGCTACCACCGCTTCATTTATTTTTCATTCCGATAATGACCATAAATAGACTTTGTCTATGTTTGTCAACGTAATATCTCAATACATAAATAGTAATGTTATAAAGTCAAATAAGTCGGTTAGTTTAGTTAACGCGAGCCGGCATCAAACCGGCCGCCTGACATTTGCGACACCTGCGGTCTGCGGACCACACGGGGACAATTGTTATGATCACAATAATGTTAATGCTTGTAACCTTAAGTAATTTGTACAAACAGGACACTTTGGAGAATTCCATACAAATAAATTAAGTTTAAACATGATACTTTTAAAAAAGCTTCTCCGCCATGTGATATCCGGCTTAATAGAATAGTACCACCCTCTTTTCTTACCGAAGTGTCGTAGAAGGTGACTAAGGTAAGTTGACTCACCGTGTGGTATCCGGTTAAGTAGAATAGACCACCCTCATGTCTTACCGTGGTGTCGTAAAAGGCGACTAAGGT
The DNA here is from genome assembly GCA_029227775.1 of Morpho helenor. Classification (NCBI taxonomy): domain Eukaryota; kingdom Metazoa; phylum Arthropoda; class Insecta; order Lepidoptera; family Nymphalidae; genus Morpho; species Morpho helenor. The sequence goes on from JARGCU010000017.1 coordinate 674,070, forward strand.
AAGTTGACTCACCGTGTGGTATCCGGTTAAGTAGAATAGGCCACCCTCTTTCGAGATGTCGTAAAATACGACAGAGGTAACTTGACATCAGGCAGGCGGCCGGTCGTAAAAAACGTAGCCAAATCATGTGACAGCATGTTTATAACATGCCGACCCCACTTAGAGTGGGATAAGGAAGACGATCTCTCCCTGCCCACTGTGGTTCGCGCCATGGTGGACAGGGAGCGATCGTGGGCAGCGATGGCCTCCTTCTGCGAGGATGTTATCTCGCGGAAGGAGGCGGCGGGGCGGATCCGGGAAGTCGAGTCCTTGGATCCAATCCGCCGCAGGCGAGCGGGGCGCAGGCGACTCGCCGAAGTCCGTCGCATGCCGCCCTAACGGGGACCTCCGAGCGATCCGAACGGGGCTTATCGGACGCTCGCTGGAGTCAGGTCCCCGAGGCGTTCGATGCATCTGGTGCTCCCGATGCATCGTCCAGCGGAGGGAGGGGCCACTTTCAGAGAGGCCCCGACCCAGAGGTGGCGCACTCTGGGCTACAGAGTTGCTGCTGGCGGGGATGGGGGGCAATGTCTTCATGGGTACCCTATCCCCGCCACCAGCAGCGTAGTGGAGCACACAGGTTATTTTAGTCGGTGCGAGTCCGACATAACCGTCGCCTGTCCCCGTCGGGCGGCGGTACCCATAAGGGGTTTTTTCCTGTATAAAAAAAAAAAAAAAAAAAAAGATGATGAATTAAAAGAGAGTCTTTTAACAAAATTTCATGTCCTTACTGTTAACCGTTGAGTTCCCTCGTCTGGAGCCAATCCTGGCAGCATCAGGTCATGCTTATCATAAATATGCTTTATCATCGAGACTGGACCAGTATATAAAATTTCAGCTCAATTGTACACCGGGAAGTGGATCAAATTTAACCTGCAAGATTCCACTTTCACGTATGTGAACGTATGTACACGTCAAATTTAATAAAAGCTTTAAAAAATAAGGTATTTTTTTGCTTAGTTATATAATAAACTCTGTCTATTGTAGTGCATGCGTTTTACGAATCCTGCCAATCTAATCAAAATCAAAATAACTAAGTGTGAACTGTTGAGTAGGGACAAATTTTTTTGTTAAAAACTTTTTAATTTGACTTTTGGGTTCGATTTGCACTACAACAGACAAACTTTATGACATTAATATAGACAACAGATAAAAAATAAAATAAAAATAGCCTTTATTTTGCAGTCACATCTAAATTCATTACAATAGTCATCATATTAATTATTAAGAAATGTCAGTTAATGTTATATAGATTTACAAGTCATTTTAAAATTCTTCCGTCAAATATATATTTATTTTTTGTATGACTGCTGTCTTTCGACAAAGAACAGAAGAAAGACAACTTTCGAAGAAAGACAACAGATAGACAACAATATGTATTAGATTATTGACAAATTTATTTATTTATTTAATAACTAAAGTACATAAGTAAACTATAAAATATCTTATTTTTTATTTACTTCTACAGTGCACCTTTCTTTTGTTTCAACTCGAGTCCGTTACACCAAGTCGTGTAATGTAATAAATGATTGATTACTAAGTCCATTGTAATCTGCAGTAACGAGGGAACGTTTACACGGAAGTGTACCCGCGTGATGCGATCCGCGGCTCATCAATCTGCCGGACCTCGATACCGGCCCGCGATGTGCGAAATTGTCATGGAGGTGACTTCCCTTGAACGTCTATTCAAAAATTCTGTTTTCTTTAAAGATATCTGGCAATATGGGTTGCAAATTACAAGTAAACTTGTTAACCCCTCCAGCTGAGCTAAATGCTTGTGTTATGTTAAAGACACATAAAAATGTTTCTAAACGAATTTCTACAATATTGGCAACACTGAATAAAACGCTCATTCCTTTCTACGCCACGGACCGAGCGCACGTCTTTTATTTTTACCCAGTATTTCTTCTTCAATTTTTTTCTCTTTTCTTGCTGTTTTCTTCATGTAGTTCACGTTCAGTAGGTCCACGTCGGTAGTATTATGGTCGGGATTCGAACCCACGACCTCTCGATCGCAACTCCGTTACCCTGACCATTTCGCTACTGCCGCTTTACTTACTTTCTAAGTCTCAAGAAGGTAAATAAAACTTATACTGATATTATACCGTGTGATATCTGGCTGAGTAGAATAGACCACCCTCTTTCTTACCGAGGCTTCGTAATAGACGACTAAGGTAAGTTGACCCACTGTGTGGTATCCGGCTGAGCAGAATATCATCATCTTCCTGCCCTTATCCCACTCTAAGTGGGGTCGGCACAACATGGTAGAAACATGCTGTCACATGATTTGGCTGCGTTTTTACGACCGGCCGCCTGCCTGACGTCATCTTACCTCTGCCGTATTTTACGACAAAAATTTACAATATGATGCTGAGTGGTATCCGGCTGAGCAGATTAGACAACCCTAATTTTTACCGAGGAGTTGTGTAAGGCGACTAAGGTGATTCAGGCAGGCGGCCGATCGTAAAATACCTAGCCAATACATGTGACAGCATGTTTATAACATTTTGTTCCAACTTTAGAGTGGAATAAGGGCAGGAGGATGATTATGATTAAAAAAAACCATTGCATTTTAATAATTTACTTCAATCTCAATAAATTATACCCAAATATACCTGCTCGAATCGAAATCGAATAACAAATTCAAATCCTAATTACACATTGATCTCGTGACAAATCACCGCCATCTTGCCATTCGTTTGACATCAAATGGCTAAGGTGACTTTAGTTGATGTCAACATCCTGTCAAGAGAAGTCGTAAATTTAGTCGGAATGCATAATTTTTATTTTTAATACGATTGTCACTTTTTTACACTTTTGTTTGCGGGTCTTTCCAAATAACTCATTTCGACAAATGCGGATCTGTTAATAGGAATGGATTATCCAGTAAGTGATGATTAATAGGATAGACCACTCTCATTTCTTACCGAGGTGTCGTAAAAGGAGACTAAGATAAGATGATCAACTTAACTCACCACGTGGTATCCGGTGAGTAGAATAGACCAATCCTCTTTCTTACTGAAATATCGTAAAGACGACTAAAATAAGTTGAACCGTCGAGTGGTATTCGGCTGAGTAGAATAGACCACCCTTTTCTTACCGAGGTGTCGTAAATGGCGACTAAGGTAAGTCGACTCGCCGTGTGGTATCCGGTTGAGTAAAATATGCCACTCTCTTTCTTACCGAGGTGTCGTAAAAGGCGACTAAGGTAAGTTGACTCACCTTGTGGTATCCGGTGAGTAGAATAGATCACATCATTTCTTACCGAGATGTCGTAAAAGGCGACTTAGGTAAGTCGACCCGCCGTGTTGTACTCGGCTAAGCAGAATGAGCCCACCCTCATTTCTTACTGAGATGTCGTGAAAGGCGACTAAGGTAAGTCGACACGCCATGTTGTTTCCGGTTGAGTAGAATATACCACCCTTTTGTTACCGAGGCATCATAAAATACGACTAAGGTAAATTGACATCAGGAACGCGGTCGTTCGTAAAATACGTAGCCAAATCATGTAACATTATATTTATAACATGTTGTACCAACCCCACTTAGAGCGGAATCAGGGCAGGAAATTGATAAAGATGATGATGATAAGTAATCATATAATAATAGACAAAGCAGGAACCGACATAAGCTTGCGGCTCCTGCTTTGCGCCTTGCAAAAGTACGTAACTCGTTTGTGGGTCTGGGTATAAGGTTCTATAATAAAATTCCACAATCAATTTTAGCTTTGCCATTACAGCAGTTAAAAAACACTGTTAAAAAGAGGCTGATACAGAAAGCCTACTATACTGTTGAGGATTACTTAGAAGAATGTGTGGATATAGCTCGCTTAAACATACAACACTGTGATGTAATGTAACTAGTAATAAGAATTGTATTTTGAAAAGAGCAACCGCCGAGTTTCTTGCTGGCTCTTCTCGGTAGGAACAGCTTTCCGAACCAGCAGTAGAGTTGACGATTCAAAAGCACTTGTTTACAAGTTTATTTGAATAAAGAATATTTTGAATTTTATACCTCATCCAATATTAGTGCATAGTGTAGTGTGGTGCGTGTAATGAACAGTGTTCGTAGATTGACGCGCGGCTGATTGCCGTGCGAAAAGTGCGGAGCCGGACCGCGGACCTTCCGGATATTTATTGACCTTCTGCAAGAGTATTGAGTCAGGTGAGCCTGAGATACTAGTATTTTATACCCACTGTAATTACTCGAGGAGGTTTAGAGGTTATTATTAATGGCTCGTTCTTGTAGGTGGCAGTGACTGCCTTCAACTCGGTGGGTTTACATATATACATATATTTTTTTTCTTAATCTCGAAAACCGCTACAATGATTTTCCTGAAATTCAGCGTGTAGGGGGTTTTGGAGGAGAAAAATCTATTTAGTTAAGTTTTATTTAAAAAAAATGTTGTATAAAAAATTAAAAATTTACGTTGAATACAAAAACAAATTTTTCGCAGTCAAACGTAGTCATGGTAGCTCATTTGGCTAAGGGTCGGTCTAGAGAGAGTGGTCAAACTACCTAGGATCGAGCCCCACCTGCCCAATTTTTTTTTTACCTTTTAATAAAATACCTACTTAATATAAAACAAAGTCCCCAAAAACCTGTCTGTCTATATGTGATCGATTTTCTCAAAATATACTAAACCGATTAATGTACGGTTTTTACTAAAAGATAGTGTCATTCTTCCGGTTAAGGTTAATGGTACATTACGGATGTCGAGTAGTTTAAAAAAACTTAGAATATGTTCAAGTTGATTGTTAATTAAACTAGATGGCGCTAGTAGTCGTTTGAATAACGCTATTAAAGTTCTTTTAAGAGAGTATATAGTCAGTTGTCAATATTCACATTATGAGGTTGTGTGAATAGTTCGAAATAGTCCTGCGTAGTTCTAGGTTGTCGGTCTGTTGTATGTTGAGTATTGTCGTAGGGATTACTGTCAATTAATTACCTTTTAAACGTTAAAGTTTGGAAATAGGTAAATTTGGTATTGTAGTGTCCAGGCTACATCTTTTAGTAGTAGTTGAGTCCAACAGCGCTGAGGTCAGTCCAAGTATCGAACAACTGGTCCTTCGAGCCGGATGGAATAGAATAGTTTCTGTTCCGAGAGTAGATAGGATAGGAGTAAATTTCAAATGTAGCATTGTGTAACAGGTTTATACAAGTTGTGACTATTGTAAATAAAAATGGCAAACCTGTACGTTTTGCAAGAAAATATTTTCGAAGCTTTAGGAAAGGTGGGAGCTAGCTTTAAAGAATTAACAAAATCTAAATGTACGCTATCCTATGTAACAATTAAACTTCAGACATTAGAATATTATTGGAAATCATTTCAAAACACGCATCTGGAAATTTTAAGGTCAGCGAATAAGGAACAAAAAAGGGTCGATTTTTATTTTACTGAAGATATATTTTTAAAGGGTGAAGAAGAATATGCAATGACAAAATCTGAAATGTTAGAAATCATTAAAGTCCTAGAGATAAGAAATAATTCGGCACAACTATGTACAGCAGATATTAAACTCCCAAAAATTAACATACCAATTTTTAACGGTAATTATAATAATTGGGAATCGTTTAAGGACTTATATACATCTCTCATCCACAACAATATGTCTCTTAATAATGTGCAAAAATTATATTATTTAAAGGGTAGCGTTACAGGTGAAGCAGCATGTTTGATAAAAAATGTACAGATTACAGATGAAAATTATGAGCTTGCCTGGGATACTTTAAGGCAGAGATATGATAATAAGCGAGCGATTGTGAATAGTATTTTAAGCAGATTATTTGATCAAAAACAATTACAAACTGCAACAGCTCATGGATTAAAGGATTTAGTCGATACCACTAGGGAATGTCTCAATTCTTTAAAAAATAATGGAGTGAGAACGGAAAATTGGGACCCTCTGATAACCCACCTCATAGTCAATAAATTAGATATTAAATCGCTCGAGCTCTGGGAGGAATATGTTAGTACGTTACCATTAGAACAGTTGCCCAAATTAGAACAATTGTTAGATTATTTTGAAAAAAGATTTAGAATATTAGAAGTTGTAGAGACAAGAAGTTTTAGTACAGACCTGAGTTCACGTAATATTAGTGCAAACACATTCCACATTACATCCAACGCCAGAGTTGTAATTTGCGCGTATTGCAATAAGGAGCACTTGCTTTACAAATGCAAGGACTTTGCTGAAATGTCTCCTGAACAAAGATTGTTATTTGTTAAAGAACAGCGTCGTTGTTATAACTGTTTATGGCCTGGGCATGCAGTAAAATATTGTCGCCATAAAACCGTATGTCTTAGGTGCGGCCAAAGACATCATTCACTTTTACATAGCCAAAACCATACCCGAGATACGAACTATCTGTTGGAGCATAGCAGCTTTGAAGATCAAACGAGCAGTTCAAACAATCAATCAATAGATCCTCAAAGAGTACCACTGTTAGCCACAGCTCTAGTCAACATTCACACTAGCAAAGGAAACAGACCGATTCGAGCTCTGATTGATCCTTGTTCACAGGAGTCGTTTATCAATGAAGATATTGCGCATGAATTAAATCTTGATTATCAGAACGTAAATGGACAGGTGAGAGGTATAGCTAAAATGTCAAGTCCGATCCAACACGCGGCGGAGATACAGATTTCTTCCAGGACTGATGACCAATTTAAGATAGACGTTACTACTTACTTCACGAAGCAGATAACTGGACTTACACCATGTATGAAAATACAAGATAATTGCACTCACTTAAAGGGACTAAAACTAGCCGATCCAAGTTATTACGCACCGAGTCAGGTTGATCTCCTGCTAGGAGTTAACGTATTCACGAAAATTATGATGCCGGGAATAGCCCAAGGTGATCCTGGAACACCTATAGCTCAGCAGACGCGTTTGGGTTGGATTATATCTGGAGGTGTTTCTGCTCAATCAGATACACGTTGAAGTAGGTATCTTATTGCTAGGATATCATAATATCCTAGGCGGCGGAGTGTTGTTCAAGTTGATTGTTAATTAAACTAGATGGCGCTAGTAGTCGTTTGAATAACGCTATTAAAGTTCTTTTAAGAGAGTATATAGTCAGTTGTCAATATTCACATTATGAGGTTGTGTGAATAGTTCGAAATAGTCCTGCGTAGTTCTAGGTTGTCGGTCTGTTGTATGTTGAGTATTGTCGTAGGGATTACTGTCAATTAATTACCTTTTAAACGTTAAAGTTTGGAAATAGGTAAATTTGGTATTGTAGTGTCCAGGCTACATCTTTTAGTAGTAGTTGAGTCCAACAGCGCTGAGGTCAGTCCAAGTATCGAACAGAATATAAAACACTATTTTTGCCATAAATTGTCAAGTCAGCGTAGCTTATTTGGGGAACGGTTTCGAGAAATAAAAATACCTAGGATGGAGCCCCACCTACCCAATATTTTTTTTTTATTTTTTTTTTATTTTTTTGTAAAAAATTACGATCAAGTCTCGGTCACCAAGTTACTATACAAATGATCTGCGGCCGATGATGCTGCTATGAAACACCTGTCGCATCTCAGTTAAAGTTAAGACATAAACGGTACACTACGTACCCTTTCGCTGTTTCATAACTCCAATCTCCATACAGCTGTAAAGTGTAAGACGAATTCTGAGCAGTGCCGGTATACTAAATTCCACGTAGATACCCGGTCGGATGCAAACCAATAAATATATCGGTTGAGGGGTTGGCAGGCCTGTGAATAAACATGAATGTGCCTGTTACACTGCCGGATAATTATTTCGTATATATATTATTAGAAAATAAATTCAGTTTAAAATGAATAATAAAAACATAAACGAATGCGTTTATGGAATCACGCCGGGCACCTTACTGTGCACTAACACTTTTCACTACAAAATACAACGACATAATGAGTCTACCACCAGTTCTGCACACTAATCCACTTGAGAAGAACTGACAAGAAAATTAGTGGCCGCTCTTATCTCTAATAATCTGGTGGTGGGTCAACTTACCTTAGTCGCCTTTTACGACATTTCGGTAAGAAATGATACCACACCATGGGTCGACGTACCTTAGTCGCTTTTTACGACATTTCGGTAAGAAATGAGGGTGGTCTATTCTATTCAGTCGGATAGTACACCATGGGTCGACGTACCTTAGTCGCCTTTTACGACACCTTGGTAAGAAATGAAGGTGGTTTTTAATAGAAAAGCTTATCGGTGCCCGGGGTGTGAAGCCGTGACCCTCTTCATAGAATTGTATGGTCTCATCGCTATACTATAACAGCTTCTTTTTAATAAAAGGCATTTCTAATACTCAATTATTTCTCATTCACAAACTGTAAGCGTTACTTTGCTGAGATCCATAATACAAAAGTGATAATAAAATTATAAATCCGCGATGAATCGCAATAACGATCATCGCGGATTATAGCAAAATAATTTAATTATTACTTTTGTAAGCTTTTATAAGAATCACAGCTAGCCACCAGATTTCTCCCACGAAGCGGTTCGGCTCATCTTTCCTCATGCGTACAGCAAAATCTTGCCTTTGCTGTACGCATGAGAATTGATGTAGGGAATTGATGTGAATTGCTGTAGGGAATTCCAAGGAATTCCCTTCCCGCATGTATCTTCCCGGTCTCCTACGATTTGGGAAAGTTTTAAAAAAAGAGGGAATTGGCTTTACAATGGCAAGCGCGGTCCATCTTAGGCTACATCTTTCGCTTTCCATCAGGCAAAAATGCACAGTATATGATGGCAACACGTAAGAGTGGCAAAATGTACGAATAACGTGTCTCCCGTTGTACGGCCCACAAGACAGGCCTCACTCAATATCGGATATTGTTCTTGCAAATGAGTATTTATGTCATCGTTTGTATAAAATGTGCCTCGACGTGGAGCGGTGCCTGCTATCGGAGTGCCTCCACAGTTTATTGCACAAACTTAGAGGATATTTTCTTTCTTGCGAAGTTTCTACTCTTTTTTTCTTCTTCATTACGAACGTTTCCAATGTTAAATTATTGTTTTATACAATTTCATATACGTATATAATTTTACTGGGCTTGAATGTAAATTAATCCAATTGTAACACCCATTAACAAAGCTGTGATGGCCTAGCGGTGCGGCCGTGTGAATCTCTAGAGACGATCATGGGTTCAAACCCGGGCAGACACCAATGAGTTTTTCTATTAAAACTTATGTGTCTAATTGATAATTGCAATTTATCACACGCTTTTCGGTGACGGAAAACATCGTGAGGAAATCTGCATATCTCTAGAAAATTCTAGGGATATGTGTAACCTACCAATCCGCATTGGAGCAGCGTGGTAGGTCTTAGCTCCAATCCTTCTCTCCAAAAATGGAGAGAGGAGGCCTATGCCCAGCAGTGGGATAGTAACAGGCCGTTACTTACGCATCAATTTAAATGTTAAAATATCATGTTTCGAGTGCATGCATACCGTGCATGAGTTTTTATAAATTCGAACGAATAATACACTCTACATTTAGTATTACATGTATGTATTTTCTTTTATCGCGGATTATAGAAAAATATTATCATTAGTTTTGTATTAAAATATCCTTAATATGTACTTGTTTTTATCCTGTTCTCAAAGAAAATAACGATTTTTATGCTATATTGCAGCCCAGTATAAGTACTTCATAATGTTAAATTACCGTGAAAGCGTAACAGACAGACATTCTTTCGCATTCATAACATTACTAGCGATACCCTCGATTTTGCGTTTAAGTACCTTAAATAATTCAATATGTCTTATTTCACTGGACACGAAAGATAAATGGATATTTCAAATCCTCTATTTTATCCCGATGTATCTATCAGTTCTGATTGTACTAAATTTTATCAATATTGGACCAGCGGATTAGTCTCGAAAGCGTAATTTACAGATTGACTTGTATTAGGTACTTCTCTGTATTCTTCTTCTTCTTCTTCTTTCTCAACCGGTGGACGTCCACTGCTGAACATAGGTCTCCTTAAGGGATCGCCACAATCCACGATTTTGTGCCGCTTGGATCCAGCGGCTCCCCGCGACCTTTTTGAGGTCGTCAGTCCACCTCGTTGGGGGTCTACCAAGGCTGCGCTTTCCAGTGCGAGGTCGCCATTCCAGCACCTTAGGACCCCAACACCCATCGGTCCTACGTACTACGTGCCCCGCCCATTGCCACTTCAGATTCGCGATACGATGAGCTATGTCGGTGACTCTGATTCGTCTACGGATCTCCTCATTTCTGATTTGATCACGTAGAGATACTCCGAGCATAGCCCGTTCCATCGCCCGCTGAGTGACTCTGAGCTTTCTTATGAGGCCCATAGTCAGCGACCACGTTTCCGATCCGTAAGTCATCACTGGCAACACGCACTGTTCGAAGACCTTGGTCTTCAAGCTCTGTATTCACTATTGGTTTATGGTAAGTAATTTACTTCTTGACGCCCAGTTACCAAGTGCCCAACGTTTTCGCCTGCATCTACATTATCTATACCAATATATAAAACTGAAAAGTTTGTTTGTTTGAACGCGCTGATCTCAGGAACTACTGGACTGATTTAAAAAATCTTTGAGTGTAAGATAGTCTATTTTTCGAGAAACGCTATAGGCTATATAACATCACGCTAAGATGAATAGGAGAGGAGTAATAATTTATATGGAAATACGTTTGCCAATTCAGCTAGTCTGTTATAAACCTTTTCTCGCCACTCCTGTGTAAGATATCTTTCTACAATACCATAGATTAGTATAGAGACAAATCGAAAGTAAGAGGTTTTTTTTAAACACTGTTGCATTCACAACACCTAGCCGTGTAGGACTTGAAGCAAATATCGCGGTGCAAGTGAGGCAGGCCGCTGACATAAAATCAGAAACGTCACTACGATGTGACTAGATGCGACGGTCTAACTCATAAGTGGAAAGCGGGATCAAACAAATACTTATTATAAAACAAGTACCTGTCTGTCTATATGTGATCAATTTTCTCAAAATCTACTGAACTGACTTCTTAAGTTTTACTAAAAGATTGTGCAATTCTTCCGGAAGGTTGTACTATTACGATTTTACATAAATTATGTTGAAGAGGTCACGTGGTGGTAAAAATACTCACTTGCTGGGAGATTTAGTCGCGTGCGCTACGTAAATCAGCAGAGATAAACTAAAATAATGTACTAGAGAATTGTAGATCTACAAAAATACTATAAAAAAAGTCTGCGACAGCATATCTCTGTCTCCTATATCTAACTCACAATAACTACATTTGTGTCTTTTTAAGCTACTGACCCTGAAATTAAGAAACAATTTTGATAACTAATGTTAAATAAGGATTTGCAGATTGGCACGGGTAAATCATTCCGTACCTTAATGCCCCAAAAGCTAAATTATCTCAAGTTTTAACGTATTTAAACGGCCACATAGAAAAATTTAAACACTCTTCATAAGGAACTAAAAAATTAAAGAGTTGTTAGCGCACATTTCCTACAGTAACACGATATAATAGAAATACCACAATTTCCGCTTCGAGATACACTTCTCTTGAATAACGAACAGGGAATGAATGGCACTGAAACGTTTTATCAATAGGAAGACTTCACTGGAAACAACAACGGCACAGTGGTGTCACATTTTAATCAAAAAGGGCGCGATAATCTTGTTTCATGACTGTGTTGCTATAAAATACAAAGCGGAAGTCATTGGCGACAAGAGAGTACTTTATAAAGAAGTGATAGAATAAGTAATTTCTTTTAGATCTGACAAAAAGCTTATTGAATTTGTCATAAGTCAGTTTTTCACTATTATAAAATAACCGCGACCTCTTGTAACTAACACCGAGGCGCCGCAACATGCCAACTGCGAACAAAGATGGCGGATTTACATAAAAACTGTTTAATCGTAACTCGGCACAGGCTATCGCGATCTGAACATATTACCATAAATTAATCCAATAAGGGATTGAGGCGATCAATTTATCTACATTAGTGCGCGGGCGCAGGATAAAACAGCCGATATAAAATTTGCCGAGCGACGGTAACTTGCGCCAAGTTATTGCTTCCATTAGACGCGGACATATCCTCGCCGGGGCACATTTTTAATGTTATTTTCTGTTTGAAGGGTGACTGACGACTAAAGGTTTTGTTCTTGTTTACTTATACACTAGCCTTTACCCGCAACTTCGTTCGCGTAATAGGTCGATAATAGAAGGCGCTTTTCAATGTCATCCTATTCCTGGAGAATTGACAGGATTTCTATAGCCTATATGTTATTCTGGTGTATAACGAATAAGAGTAAAGTAACGGCCTGTTACTATCCTACTGCTGGGCATAGGCCTCCTCTCTCCGTTTGTGGAGAGAAGGGTTGGAGCTAAGACCTACCACGCTGCTCCAATGCGGATTGGTAGGCTACAAATATGCCCAGATTTCTCAAGAGACATGCAGGTTTCCTCACGATGTTTTCCTTCACTGAAAAGCGTGTAATAAATTGCAATTATCAATTAGTGTAACGAATAATTGTACCAAATTTTATCAATATTAGTTCAGCGGATTCGTCATGAAAGGGTAACAATCTTACATCCATTCACAAACTTTCGCATCTATAATATTAGTAGGAAAGTAGTGGACCTCAGTCTTGGAATAAACCAGTAGCTTCTGTCATTCTCCAACCCAGCAAATATCTCTATCGGATGATGGTGCGTTTCAATGTCATACTATTCCTATAGAATTAACAGGATTACTATAGTCTGTTGTTGCCTATATCTTACTAGATGTATAAGGAATAACTGTGTTAAATTTGACAGAAAGAGTAACAAACACACATCCATACTTTCGCATCACAATCTTTCACATTTTTAATATAAATAGGATAGGACTACCTTTTACTCGCAACTTCGTTCGCTTGGACTGTAGTCTTGGAATAAACCAGTAGCTTCTGTCATTCTCCAACTCTGCAAATATCTTCTTCGCTTGATAATGGAAGGTGCTTTTCAATGTCATCCTATTTCTTATTTCTGTAGAATTAACAGGATTTTTATAGCCTTTATGCTACCCCTGTGTAATTTTATATGCATTTTAAGTGCCAAATTTCATATTGGTGGTATTGTAGACAAAATTTTTGAAGATCTGTTTAGACATCGGAATGTCGAATCAGTCACAAATCACATATACTGTCGCCAGTATTATATTAACTAGAATTTATTGTAATAGTAAGTAATGTAGATGTTACTTCATTAATTCTTATTGTATTATTTATTTGGTTATTTTTATATTTGGTCGACGGGTTTAACAAGGAAGTCATGTATAACGTACAGAAGTTCATTGCATCAACAGATAGTTTTTGTGTAAATGTCAAAGATGCGTAGGTTTGAATCGCATCTGGCTGAGGTAAGATTGTAATATGAAACTTTATTTTATTACTAACTAAACCACTGCATGTATCAGTTATGAAAAAGGACAGTACACTAATATTTATCATTACATACATTTTCTGTAACAGCGAATTATAGCAATTTTAATGCAAAACTAATGAAAGCATTACATTGCTATCGCGGATTATAGGAAAATGCTATTATATAAAAATACTATTATATATACCGTGAAACCGTGTGCAACTTCTTAAGCGTCATCGGTTCGAATCTGGGCAGACACCAATGAATTTTTCAATTTAAACTTGTGTCTAATTGATAATTGCAATTTATCACACGCTTTTCGGTGAAGGAAAACATCGTGAGGAAACCTGCATGTTTCTAGAGAATTCTAGGGATATGTGTAACCTACCAATCCGCATTGGAGCAGCGTGGTAGGTCTTAGCTCCAAAACTTCTCTCAAAAAACGGAGGCCTATGCCCAGCAGTGGGATAGTAACAGTTATATTTTTTTAACTTTTGTATTATAGCCAAATCATGTGACAACATGTTTATAACATGTTGAGCCCGCACTTAGAGTGGGATAAGGGTAGTAGGATGATGATTTTTTTTGTTCTTGCTAAAAAAAATTGACTAAATTTAGAAAAAAAACACTTTGTACCTTGATCAACAGTTTTAACTTCAATATTTCTAAGGTTCTTAGCTAATCACTTATCGATTAACTGACTAAATAAACACTTACCGAAAAAGGATTAAATGGGCCGCATTCTTACCAATTATCGTTAGGCAATTACGAGTTAAAGTCATTTTAACTAATCAGTTAATTACATTCTGTTATCAGTTTTATTGAGATTTAACTGAAGTTCATTTATCAATGACTTTTGTACTGAAATATCATTATTAGGCGTTTGGGAGATATCAAGGATTCGATTGGAAACTTCTGTGGAGCTTTTTCTTATAGTAATATCCCGCGGTTACAACCGCGTAATTTTTAATTTTTTACACTTTATTACATTTTTATTAAGGATCCCTATTTTTTAATGTAATATAGTCTATGTCGCTCAGTAAAGATGCAGCTTTCCAATGGTGAAATAATTTTTGATATCAGTCTTGTAGTTTTTGTGTGAAAATATTACAAACATACACACAAATTTTTCGTCTTTATAATATTAGTATAGATAATATTTTTTTTATTTTTATATTAATAATTAATTAGAATAAAGTAAATTTGTATGATTAAAAAATAACTTAGATGCGCTGTTTTCTAAATTCGACTGGCCCATTGACGCAGTGGGTAGTGATCCTGCCTTCAGCTCCGCGGGTCGCGGGTTCGATTCTCACCGAGAGCTAACATTTTCTATAAAAAGAATTTGTTGGTTCCTCGACCCCGGCTATATATTTTTATTTAAGTATGTATTTAAAAATATATAAGTATATATTCACCAGTTGTCTCTCACCCATAACACAAGTATTAAGTTACTTACTTTGGGGACGGACAACGGAAGTGTCCCATATATTTAAAAAAAATGTGTACTTTGGCTACTTTGAAATAAGCCAACAACGTATATATTATCTTTGGAAAAAGGATAGTAAATAAGAGGTTAAATAATATAATCGATTCAATAATGCCTACAAAATCGATTAATATAAAAATACCGATTATTTTTTATATATTCATAGCGAACAGTGCAGCTGTGGTAGCCCAGTGGTGACACCGTGCGACTCTTTTAAGGAGGTCACGGGTTCAAACCCGAGCAGACACCAGTGAGTTTTTCTGTTAAAACTTATGTGTCTAATTGGTAAATGCAATTTATCACACGCTTTTTGGTGAAGTAAAACATCGTGAGGAAACCTGCATATCTCTAGAGAATTCTGGGGATATGTGTAACCTAGCAATCCCCATTGAAGCATCGTGGTAGGTCTTAGCTCCAATCACTTTCTTCAATAAACGGAGAGAAGAGGCCTATTCTCAGCAATGGGATAGTAACAGGCTGCTAATTGCTATAGCGAACAGTGGGCAATGAAAGCAGGCAGCGAACGGCCGACAGCGAGCAGCGGGCAGTGGGCAGCGGTCGGTGGGCAGTAATTACACGGTGAGCTGCAAACAAACTGCGTCCTTCATATTGCGAACCGCTGCCCTTGGTTTATAATAACGTACTGGGCTTTCCAAACTTTACAAAAGAAATGTAACAACAGAAAACAAAAGTTATAATGAATGCGATAAAGTAAAATATAAAATATATATAATGCTAAATGTAGAGTGGACAATTTTCATACCTGATACGTGCAGGATTCGTAAAAACACGTGCACGAACCTCCATAAGGCTAGTTAGCTAGGCTAGGCCTCGTAGATAGCATATGCAGAACTTTTTGGTCGTAATTTCATGTATTTGTAATTGAAATGTTTTTCTTTATTAGGTTCATCGGCAGTTAGTATAATTGTACATTCTTATAATCATACATACTAAATCATTGCTAATTACTTAACTATATTAAGTTAAACACAACATTCAATCAACTTTTTTTAAGGATGTTTTTCTACTCAAAAAGAAGACTTTTCTAAGATTCTTTACTATTATAATATAATTATAATAATAATATATGTAGATGATATTATTGTAAGCTGGACAGGAACTTGTTAACGCACACTTTATACAATAACACGATATAATAGAAATACCATAATTCCCGTTCCGAGATGCACTTCTTTTGAATGACGAACAAAGAATGTCACTGAAACGTTTTATCAATAGGCAGACTACACCGGAAACAACAACGGCACAGTGTTGCCACTATTTTAATAAAAAGGGCACGATACTCTTGTTTTATGATTGTGTTGCTATAAAATACAAAGCGAAAGTCATTGGCGACATTATATTATTATTGCAAAGTAATAATGCGCAGCGGTGTGACGAAGAAGAAACTCAGACTGACAGGGTTGTCAATGCAAATCCATTGTTGATGGCACTGTTCAATAACTCAAATTACAAAATAATTAAGTACTAGCAATTGCTAGCGGCGCCGCCCGAGTGGAATAAATAAATAAATAGTGGATAACCATAAAAATGGCTAAAGTGGGTTAACCTTAAAAGCTAGATATATGTTGTTGCGGACTTTTATTTTGAACTTTTAGAGGGGAACAATTTTGTAGTACATGATTTTCGAATAACTTTCACCGTTTACTTAGCGCACGCAAAGAAAGCTTTAAATTTTGCCGTTTTCGTTGCTCCTCTCCTATTCATCTTAGCGTGATGTTATATATCCTATAGCCTTGTTCAAATCTGTCCAGTAGTTCCTGAAATTAGCGCGTTCAAGCAATCAAACAAAACAAACTCTTCAACTTTATATATTAGTATAGATATAGATTTTTATTACGCATATTTCGCTACGCCAGAAGTTTCAGGAGCACTGTCCCAGCAGTCAATTACAAGGGATCTCTGGATGCGTGCGAAGTGCATATTTATTATCAGGTGGAAGGGGAGGGGGGTAATTAAAAGCGGCCGCGCATAACTTCGCGACTCTGTTCCGCTTCGGCCTTCCTGTGACCGCGCAGTTCGACTACGAGCTTGTTGTTTGTTTATCGTGAAGAGGAAGACTGCTGACGGGAACATCCTTACAATGACCAACATAACATCCTTGCTCCCATATTATACTAGCTAAGCCAGCAGCTTCGCCCGCATGGACATCAATGTCACGAATTTATTCCCGATTTATTAAAAAAGAATTTTTAATTGAAATTTTGAACATAAAAGTTATCGTGAGTTAATTATGAGAGATTTTTGAATAACTTTGACCGGATAATTAGCGTACCCAAGGAAAGGTTTATATTTTGCCGTTTTCGCAATATTTTTTATCGCTGCTCCTCACCTATTTATCTTAGCGTGATGTTATGTAGCCTATAGCCTTCCTCGATAAATGGACTATCTTACACTCAAAGAATTTTTCAAATCAGTGTAGAAGTTCCTGAGATTAAAGCGTTCAGATAATCAAACAAACAAATTCTTTAGCTTTATATATTAGTATAAATGATATCATATAATCAAATCAATAAATCAATAAAACACTATTAAAGAGAAGCTGATACAAAAAGCCTACTATACTATTGAGGATTATTTAGACGATAAGAATGCGTGGATATAGCTACTATCCGACCCCGTACAAGATAGTAATGACTGAATGTTTCTTGCTGGCTCATCTTGGTAGGATCAGCTTTCCGAATCAGCAGTAGACTTTACGATTCAAAAGCATGTGTATACAAGTTTATTTGAACAAAGACAATATTTAATTTGAATTTGAATCATACAAATATAAGATGACATTGAAATGCGACCTGTTCCAAAAACACAGTCTTTAAAACAAAAATCAAAACAAAATATTTGATAGCACCCAAACTGATCCACGAATTCGAGTCAGGATGTTCCCGTCAGCTAATTTAACAGACAGACAGTTCATCCGTCAGCTATCACTCAACTGTCTTTCAGAAGCATCAACCCCATTACACCCATGAAATACCTCTTAACCCTTCTTTTAACTGCGGTAGAGTCTGGATTACGGGATTAGTTAGTTTTATGGTACATACCAGTTTGGCCGTGGGGTAATTTTGCGTCGTAAAATGTATAATTTTCGCGGCGCCTTGAATGATCTGTCATCGAACCGCTTTATGGGGGCAAATTATATGGTGTGCGGACGTAACCTCTCGCAGTGATCCAGGGTATTCGCAAATTGGGTTCGCGGTTTTAAAGCATAGTTTTTTTGTAATAAAAAATGTTTGTCCAAAATAACTGACTCTGATATTTTCTATTCAATCCATTCTATACAATCCACGCTATTCGCAAATAGTGAAACTGAAATGGTCGAACTGTTGGACAGAATGGAACGCATCAGTGGCGAACTGGGACTAGTAATCAACAGATCCAAGACCAACATAATGATAGTAGACCGCACAGACACAATGGAGCTCACTGGCGCATTAAATCTTAAGTTTGTTACCAACTTCATCTACCTGGGCTCCACAATATCAAACAATGGATCTTGTGAAGCAGACGTCAGAAGACGCATAGGAATTGCAAAAAACGCCATGTCACAGCTAGACCGCATCTGGGCAAATAAAAACATAACGCGAAGACTCAAACAAAAGCTTGTGACGAGCCTGGTGTTCTCGATTTTCTTATACGGCGTGGAGACTTTGACACTAAAACAAGCTGATCGAAACCGCATAGATGCGTTTGAAATGTGGTGCTGGAGAAGGATGATGAGCATTCCTTGGACGGAACATCGGACCAATGCATCGATAATTAAGGAACTCCAAATCCAGACCAGACTTTCCACCATATGTCTCCGCAGGATTTTGGAGTTCTTTGGGCACGTTGCGAGAAAGAGTGGCGACAACCTTGAAAAGTTGCTCGTCACGGGCAAGGTGGAAGGAAAGAGGCCAAGGGGACGGAGCCCCATGCGTTGGACCGACCAAATACGCTCAACACTCGACTCCAGCATCAGTGACGCCATCCACGCCGCAGAGGACAGGACCAAATGGCGAAAAATAGTCCTAAGTAAAGTGATACATAAAGGTCACGACCCTCAGCATTGAGGATTACGACGCCAGGAGGAGGACCTTGCTTGGTAATTTTTTACAAAATAAAAAAACTTGAAAAAAATTAAAAAAATAAGTTTTCTGCAAAAATTGTGTTCTATATATATTTAAAGTAAAATTTTGTATTTTTTTAATACCCAAAAACAGGGATAAACCGATTTTTTATAACCTAGGAATGAGGTTATGAGAATGTTGTCCTGGATGTTCTTGTATTCGAATTCTAGAAATGAAAATTTCTGGAATCTCAGAGACGGCTCCAACGATTTTCCTGAAATTAAGCATGTAGGGGAAAAATCGACCTAAATAGGTTATATTTAAAAAAAAAATTATTTTATCCTTGTTTTTGGGCATTAAAAAATACTAAAATTATATTAAATTGAATTTTTGCCACTAACTGTCAAGTCAGCGTAGCTTATTCGGAGAACGGGTGGTTGCGAGAAATGGAAATACCTAGGATCGAGCCTCAACCTACCCTATTATTTTTTCTTTTTTAAATTTGAAGTTTCTTTTTGTTATTTTGTAAAAAAATCGAGCAGCGGTCACCCAGATATTATCAATAACTTAAAAGGTGGTCCCCGGCAGAAATAATGTAACTTTTAGACTTAAGTGACAGTAATAAACAATATATTTTTTATTTCATTTATTAAAATTAAAGTAAATGTGTGTAATAACTGGTTACCTCGCCCACCGGGGTAATGTTGACGTGGTTTATCTCGATAGATGAGAAAACAGCATCCCGCTAGTGTTCAGGCCGTCGACCTCCGATTAGACAAGGACATAAACCGCGCACCTAACGACAGGCCATCGCTGACGGGTGATGCACAAAAATTGCATATATTTACGACGGTCGTAAAAAGCTCGAGTCACAGGCTCGAATACGCGGTGAAGAGACCATAGACAAATGTCACGCGTTCAGAGTACATAGACAAAATTCAAAATATTCTTTATTCAAATAAACTTGTAAACAAGTGCTTTTGAATCGTCAACTCTACTAAACTAAAGATAAGTAATGTTGCTGACCGACGGTAACTTGCACCAAATCAAATCAAAATATCTTTATTCAAATAAGCTCTAGCAAGCACTTTTGAATCTAGAATCACTTTTGAAGCTACAACTGGTTCGGAATGTTGCTCTTACCGAGAAGTACCAGAAAGAAACTCGGCGGTCAATCTTTTAAACATTTTCAATTTTACATTAACCAAGTTATGGCTTCCGTTAGAAGCGGACATATCCCGGGGCACATTTTTAATGTTATTTTCTGTTTGAAAGGTGACTGACGAGGTTTTGTTCTTGTTTATGTTATCGCCAATGACATCCGCTTTTTTTTATAGCAACACAGTCATGAAACAAGAGTATCGCGTTCTTTTTGATTAAAATGGTGGCAGCACTGTGTCGTATTGTTTCCGATGAAGTCTTCGTATTGATAAAAAGTTTCAGTGACATTGTCTTTGTTCGCTATTCAAGAGAAGTGTATATCGCAGCGGGAATAGTGGTATTCTAGTATATCGTGTTATTGTAGAAAGTGTGTTGCGCTAATATTTATTTATATACTGCATTTTACCCGCAACTTTGTTTCCGTGGACTTTTAACGTCATTCTATTCCTGTAGAATTAGCAGGATTTCTCAAGCCTATAAGTAACTTCAGTGTATAAGAAATAATTGTGCTAAATTTAATCGATATTTTTATTTGATATATTTTTCATTTGATGTTTTCAAAGGAGAGAAGGCTTTTGTCCAGCTATGATATAGTAACAGTTAATTTACCATTACTGTTTTCCTTCCATGATATTTTCACGTACTAATTCTATGCCATATCACCCCGTGGTCTCTTGTGCTATCGTCGCGGCCGTAAAGTGTCCAGTTTATGGTGAGCTGTCAACAGGTGGGGAGGCAGGTAGCTTCATTGCCGGTGACTTGATGTGCTATTAATGAGGAATTATTAGAAATTGATTTTGTATACCGCTTTGGTCATGTGGTAACTTGTCTTAAAGGGAAAATGTTTATGGATTCGATTTACGCTGTGTGGTATCCGGCTGAATAGAATTGTACCACCCACATTTCTTACCGAGATGTCGTAAAAGACGACTAAGGTAAGTCGACCCGCCGTGTGGTATCCGGTTTAGTAGAATAGACCACCCTCAATCTTACCGAGGTGTCGTAAAATACGACTATGGTAAGTTGATGTCAGGCCGGCGGCCGGTCGTAAAATACGTAGCCAAATCATATGACAACATGTTTGTAACATGTTGTACCAACCGCTCTTAGAGTGGAATAAGGGCAGGAAGATGATGATTGGATATATGATTTTTCAATTCCTCATTATATGTGTATACCTACTTAATATCACTTTTCATTTTTTAGACAATAAGTGATTTCAGACTTCCTACTAGACTAATATATTTTCCGATTTACATTTTTAAGTATTAGTGAATGTAATTATACTAAATAATATATCCCAGGCGTCGAGCTATAATGATGGCTTTTTGGTGTTATTTAATTCTATTACTGGTCATACACCATGTCGTCGGACGACGTAGAATGTAATAAAAGTAAAAAACAAGTATTTTTTTCGCACCTATGGCTTAAAATCCGCGATATGCAACTATCTTAAGTTACTTTAAATGATTGTGATTGCTTTCTTATTTTAACTTAAATAGGAAAGAGATAAGAACGAAATCGCAAATATTCCTCAAAATATCTAACACCGTTGACGCAATAATTAGTTAGGTACTATACATAAAGGTTAATTAATTAAATGAGAATAATAAAACTTTACCTTAATGACAAGTCGAAATACCCTTAATTTCAAAAACAGCTTTATTAATAACTAACAAGGATGTGTTAGATTTTATTATATATTTAAAAAATACCGTTAAATTAATACCATAGTACATAGTCTACGTAATCTTGAAAATGTATCTATTATAAAATTAATAATTAAAATAAAATGTCAAACGAATTAATAAACATTTACAAAAATATTACATAATAAAATAACAAATCTTATAAAACCATTTATGGGAAATACAAAAGTAATTAGATCAATAATCAAAGGTATTTTATTAGGTGAGCGCATTAAAACGTCGAGTATTTAAATGTGCCAGTTAATTAAAGTGTACATTATAAAAAACCTAATCAATAAGCATACAATTGAACAAAGACGAAATGCACGAAACAAATTGGCAAGAATGTAGGCACAACAATAACGAGGCCGGCGCGGGGCGAGGGTGGCGCGCTGGGCGGGGGGCGGGGCCTGAGGCGCCGCCCGGTGCGAGCGGGACGGACGGGTGCACGCTGCACGCCGGCTGCAAGGTCACGGCGGGACACCCCGCGCGGGACAGCGCCGGGACACCGTATCGCGTCACGTCACCGATCTTTGCATTGGCGTTCGATTATTGAAATTGTTTCTTACATTTATTTGTTTCAATTAATAATTGAATTAATATTCATTAGTAATTTCGTTAATATTGAATATTACCGAACTAATATTATTATTATAATAGTAAATATACCTGCCGTTAGTATTTAAATATTAGCTTGATATAATAATATAATTATTAACTTCTAAGAATTTATTTAAACAATTTTGATTTGTTACGTAGAGTTACAAAAATTTTCAATATTTATATTAATGCGTTGCATTCAAAGGAATTTTAAATACAACGTCATAAATGACTCATTTTTTGCAAAATTACAAAATTGAATATAAGAATCTTGTGTATATTAAGGTTCGAATAAAAAAACACTAAATTCTACTGTAGTTCCTTATTATTAAAATTAAATACATACGATGAATATTTAGAAAATCTTCATATTCATAATTTTTTTGGATATGATACATAACTATTCATCATTTTCTTATCATGTATTATTTATTCTATTTTTTATCTCATTTGAACGAACATTAATTTTAATATACGATCCGGTTTTACGGAACTACTAAATTATGCAGATTGCATTCGAATATAAAATGAATAATTTATGCATCAAGAGCTTTTTATAAAATCAATAAAAAGGAAATCAAAAATTATATTAATGCTTCATTTTTAATATTTATTACTTTATGAAAGAAATGATGAAAATTAAATTTAAATTATATATTCTTGTTAATACATTGTAATGTTGACAGTTTATGGATAGACATATATTTAATAAATTGTATAAAGAATAGTTTAGAACTTCAACAACACGGTTTGAATAAATATTAATGTGTACTGGTTGTAAACGGTAAATAAAAACTTAAAAATATTACATGGTAAAATTAGAATTAGAATTAATAGATTATATATCCTTTATAATATTGCTTTTGTTCCCTTTTTTTCCAAGGCAATTTAATATTGAAATCATATCATGATGTAGAAAAACGTATACCTACGTGAAATAAGTAGCGTGTAAATATCATTATATTGGTCATAATAACAATAAAAACTAAATGATTTTTTTTAATTTGTAAAACGATTACTTTTATTAAATAATAAAATCTAGTCATGTTATAGAAATCATATATATGTTAAGGTAGCGTATTAGTAGTTCTAATAAAAATAATATTTTCTATATTTTTTTAATTAAAATAATATGACAGCGTGAAAATAAATGCAAGCGAGTGCAGAACCGCACGTTTGTGACGAGTCCGGCGAGCGCGTGGCCCGCCGCGCGGCGCGGGCGAGAGCCGGCCGCGGCGCGCGTCACTCCGGCCGCGGCGAGCGACCACACCGCACCGCGCCGCTCGCTCGCGTGAACGACCGCCCGTACTTCGCGAAGTGACACGAACTACACGCAAAACTAGTGCCCCGACCGCTGTGTGCTGTTAGTGTGAAGTGAACCGCGCGATCCGATATACGTGACGCAAACACGCGACACCTGTCCAAATAACGTTTGTTTGGCTTGATGGATTGGAGGTTCGACGTGCCCGTGTCGAGGAATTCGTTTCACGTATGACGAAAACAAATACACGTCGGAAAACAAAGGATATCTGAGACGTTGCTTGCTTAGGTGCAGGTGACTCGTGTTGCGCTGTCGCCTGGCATCGGGAACGACGGACACATCCAGGTAATAACGACTGGAATATTTGTGGCGTGTAAAGTTCTATTTCACTTCTCCATACTATTTGTGATATCGTTTGTAGAGTTAGAGAATATTTTCTTTATTAAATATGAAGTATATTTGCTAAAATGTAACTCGTAAGTAAGTTGTGTCGGATTCAATAAGTTTTCACGGCGTGCCACGGCCGGAAAACTTTGGAAATTGTCCGTGAAACTCAGTGGCGACGCGGCGGCGGGCGGCGCCGGTGCTCTAACTTAATGGCACGCGAGTTTGCATGAAATATCGCCGGAACGTTGTTTAAACTATTTATTAAACAATATTCAGTTTGACAGCTATGAATTTAAACGTTTTGTCATTCTTCGAATTAATGTAATTTATCAACAACCTCAACTCACTTTTGAAAGAGTACTATTTTAAAGAAAAAAAAATTTGTTAATCGTTTTAAAATTCTAAATTGTAAATTATATTTAGGTTCAAATATGAGATACAAATGTTTATAATTAACTTCTAATAATTACTCTGCAATATGTAACGGAGTATAGATACTCCAATATGGAAATGTAGAGTCGAAACTAGTCATGTTCTATGATAACAAAAAATGTTCCTGTCATATTATCTTGTACTCATAATATTGCTTAATAATTCTAACTTCTGTTATCAGCAACTATTTTTTGTGGCCCCATTTACGACGTGTGCGTATTTTGTAAAATGTAAAGTTGCGATTTAGTATTGATTAAAATAAAAATAAGGTTGTATAAAAGGAGTATTTATGGTGAAAATTTAAATAAGTACGTTTCCTTTTTTATGTAATTTATAAAATAAATGCAAACATCTGCTCGCGTGACATCGATGATTAATTTTAAACGAAATTTTTTATTCATATTAACTTACAAGACGAGGTATTGAAATTTGAGTACAAATTAATTTCGTTGCATGGGTTCAATAAAAAAAAACAATAATGCACGAGGTGACTTCCACCCCGAGTATTTTTTGTGAAATCCGCCATCTTTACTTGTAGTAGAATGCATGTCGGGTGCGGGGGGCCGGGGGCGGGGCGCCAGAGCGGGACGGCGAGTAAACAACGCGGGACGATATTTTGAAAACGGTCAACGTTGTCTCGCAAATTTAAAATTGGAATATTAATTGAATATTCCATATTTAAATTAATTGAAGAATATTTTTAATTATTATAATAATATTAATTAATTATTGTAATATTATTTATGTAATATCAATATGTGATGATATGGAATTGATTTTTAATTATAATTTAAAAAGAATACCTTTTTATTATTTATTCGTCTGTTAACATAACAAATAAGCTATTCATAAATTAAAATAATACTTGAATATCATTATTCTTTTTCAAATATTAAAAATAATTATTGAGTATTTAAATTTAAATTAATATAAGATTATTTTTAATTATTATAATAATATTAATACGTTTCGAATTAAATAATTTTTGTAATTTCTTAATATTATTTATATAATATCATTGTGCGATAATATTGATTTTAACTCAACATTTTTAATATTTTTAAAAATTTTATTATTTTCGTCTGTTTACATAAAAGTTCGCATGTGTTTAATAGGAATGCAATTTTGTTTGAACTTCATAACATATAATAGTACCTCATTTGTATTTTTTATTCAGAAACATTTATTAGAATAATAAACTATTATCATTATATATGATCTACAGTAAATTTTCACCGATAATGAATAATTATTTTTTTATTTAACATAATTTTAAAATTATTATTGTAATTTTATTTCATCTGTTACATTTCTAAATTGTTTTAAATTAGACAAGAACAATGTTTTTTTAAGTATGGGTGAATGCTCCTGACTCAATCATGCCTATTTACTTTTCTTTTAAAAGCACTTAATAAGTGTTGGGAATCCCATTAGTAGAGAATGTCATATCTTGGCTGTAGTTATGAGAAATGTTAAGATAAACCTCTTTAATTTTATATACCTGAAAGGCTTAAAGAAGCACTATATTACAAAAATATAAGCATAATTAATATTTCCCAATATTTTTTGTTAAATTTCGAAATTGTTTATTTTTGGTTAATAGATAATGGTTCTAGTAATAATTAAATTATAACTATAATATAGGTGATTACGTTCCTAATATAAAAATCAAAAAACAGTCGTTGATGGAAGCAAGATTTTTGAAAAATTGCATAACTTCTTTTTTTTATTTAGTTCACAAAACTGACTTACATTTAAGGATATCAAAATTCAGCGTAATTGTAACATAGAATAATTTTTCTCTTCTGGATATGAACGTAGTATGCCTACAAGGTTCCCTATGTATTATATTAAAATAAATTTTTAGAAAATATATTATAAAAAGTGAATGTTGTA
This sequence comes from Morpho helenor, assembly GCA_029227775.1. NCBI lineage: Eukaryota > Metazoa > Arthropoda > Insecta > Lepidoptera > Nymphalidae > Morpho > Morpho helenor. The sequence goes on from JARGCU010000017.1 coordinate 700,466, forward strand.
AAATTTGTCTTGTTAACATCATCCAGATCCATATTAATATGATAAATTCGGAAGTCTGTCTGTTACGCTTTCACAGAGAATATAGTATTAAAATACTTAAAAAAGATTTCCAAAATATATCAAAACAATCCTTAAAACACTTTATTACTTTAATAACATACTTTAATAATAATTATTAAAATACTGTACCGTGATCCGAAGTCTAATATAATGTTGAGATAGACCATTGCTTCCACTTCCTTTTTCTGTCTCTTTTCCTCCTTAGTAGTGAATACTACCCGTCCTTGTCTAATGCCACCACCAGGTAGGGGGGATGTTTCGAGGTGGGCCTCGAAACTTTATTCGTCATTGACGTTGTTGTTTTCACTTCGTTCGGACGCTCCACTGGTAAGTGCTAGTAAATTTATTTTATACGTATACTATAACTATAATAGTCAACACAGTGTTCTAAAAACGTGTTGATTATTAAAGCTAAAACGCTATGCGTCCGTGTTTCTTTTTCCAGTGTTAAGTAGTGAATTTTATTTTTGTTCGGTAACGGATAATATTTGCTTTAGATCTAAATTTGCTGAAATAATTGGTAAAATATGAGTGAAGTGAATCTACAAAACGATTTGAGAGACCAGAACTTACCAAATAATACTGAAGGCGAAAATAATAAAAGGAAAAGACAATCTAATAAGCCTTTATCACGATCGTCCTCATCAGAAAGTGATTCAAGCAGCAGTGATGATTCATCTACCAAGCGTTCTCGCCGTCATCGACGCAAACGCTCTCGTAGACAGGCCCGCGAAAATAGTAAATTAGATAAGCTCATTGCGGAAGTAAACAACATTAAGTCAAGAATATGTGACACTGAATATATTGATGGTACTATCAGTGAGAATTTGTATAGTGACTGTCAGTCGGAAATAGAACAAGGCGAGTCATTTACGTTATCGTTTGGAACGAAATTAAAAGATCCCAATATACTAACGAGTCCTACATCATATTTGGAAATTTTAAAAAGGATTCAAAGATTAGGTGACGTGGATTGGCAAAATGTAAGGTACGCAGAAGTACAGAAAAATTATCGACATACCCCCGGTTTTACCGAACTTGAAGCTAACGACGAAATAAAACAATATGAGACTTCACGCACATCTGTCAATGCCGATAAAGCCTTTGCTGCTATTTGCTATGCTCTGATCAAACAAAAAGATCATCTTGAAAAAGAACTTCGCGGATTTTTATCTTGGGCGAAAGGTTCACGTGACCTCAATTTTAATTCAATCCATGAAAAGATTGAAGATATTTTTGTAAATGGTGACTTTTCACATATATCTAACGATGCCCTTCAATTAGTCTGCGGCCATAGAGCCGAAATTATTCAACACAGACGAGAAGCGATCTTGGCATCGGTTAAAGACCCCTTACATAAAAGAATTTTAAGGAAAATACCGCCCTCTTGCAGCAACTTATTTGATGCTGAAAAATTCTCTTCTGCCTTAGAAAAGATGGGAGAACATCATAAAGTATTCTGGCCTCGTTTTAAAGACCGCGTATCTGCTACGCAAACCGGTCCAACTTCTAAAGTTCCTACTGCTGGAACTTCTGGGTCATATCATAATCAACCAGGATATAGACCTAATAATATTCAGTATGCCAATAATAGACCCCGTGGTGCCTTCAATTCTAATAAAACATTTCGGGGCAGAGTCGGTACTGCCAATAGCCGTAGAAATATTGACCAAGCAACAGCAGGCCGAGGTTCACGTGGACGACATACCTCTCCCTCATCCCGCCGGGATAGGAGAAATAATCGAAAGTATTGACTCACCGAGTCCCTTTCGTGCCGGCCAGCTAAAACATTATCGGAAAAGATGGGAGAAAATGGGAGCACCCGATTATATAATAAAATTGATTTCCGGTTATCGTATCCCATTTTCAAAGCGGCCGCCACTACATCTTCCCAATCGATACAACATACGGCAAGCCACTCTCGAAACCAAAGAGATGACTGCGATTATAGAAAGGATGAAAAAAGAACGTGTTCTGGTACCAGCACCAAAAACGCACAGTTTCCTTTCACGTATGTTTCTTGTTCCCAAATCGGACGGGTCTATGAGACCAATATTCGACCTCAGAGCTTTAAATCGATATGTGGTCACAACTCCTTTCAGACTCATCAACGTACACAAAGTTCCAAGATTTTTGCAACCAAACGATTGGCTTGTCAAAATAGACCTTTCACAAGCATACTTTCATCTTCCAATAAGCACATCTCACAGACGCTTCCTGCGGTTGATGTATCGTCAAGAATTATTGGAAATGAGGTGTCTCCCCTTCGGATTGAGCTCTGCTCCCAGGACATTTGCTACTGTAAGCAATTGGATAGCAGAGATACTCCGACAGAAAGGAATCAGACTTCTCGTGTATCTAGACGACTATCTAATCGCCAGTACAAGCCAACTTATATTGAAGAGACATTTGGCCATCGCTCTAGAAGTTCTCAATCATCTAGGTTGGACCTTAAACGTTGCCAAATCTGTGTTAACTCCAAGAACAAGCATGGAGTATCTAGGAATAGTGTGGGATCCTTGGATAAATCGCAAGTTTCTACCTACCCCAAAGTGCCAGAAGATAAAGAGCGCCATTTTGAAAATTCTGAATGTTCAAAAAGTAAGACTACTAGACCTGCAAAGTCTAGTGGGCATGATGAATTTTGCAAGTTACGTTATTCCACGCGGGCGTCTAAATTATCGACAGCTCCAGAAATTAACGATCATTCATTACAACCGCAAAGCAAATCTAGTAACCTTAAACGGAGGATCGAAGATGGATCTCGACTGGTGGTTAAATCATATCCACGAAAGGTCTCCAATTCATGTCTCTCAACCGACACATTTCATGGCCACCGACGCCTCGGACATTGCATGGGGTGCGCAATTAAACAGCGTCAAATTGTCGGGGAATTGGTCCCATTCAGAGAAGAGCCTGCACTCGAACATGAAGGAGCTATTAGTAGTCTTAAAAGTTTTAAAAGATCAAGGTCCGAACCTCCAGTCAACTACAGTACACTTGCAATGCGACAACAAAACTGTTGTAGCGTACTTACGCAACGAGGGAGGAACGAAGTCTCTGAATTTACTGGCTTTGACATACAAGATCTTTCAACTACTGGATTTCTATCAGATAGATCTACTAGTATATCACCTTCCAGGAATATACAACGCCGAGGCAGATCATCTGTCACGTCATCGGTCTATACCAGAATGGCACCTCCTGCCTCGAGCGACAAATCCCATATTCTCCAAATGGGGAACTCCGATCATAGATCTATTCTCAACAAGACTGACTCGTGTAGTGACAAGATACTGCACTCTGGACTTCAGAGACAAGGATGCAGAGTTTCACGATGCACTGTCAAGAATGTGGAACTATGCACTGGCGTGGGTCTTTCCACCCCCATTTTTGATACCGAGAGTTCTCCAGCACCTGAATCAATGCAAAGGCACGTATCTGATAGTGGTGCCAAGGTGGGAGAAGGTATTTTGGCGTCCAGATTTACGGGCCCGAGCAACATCAGCACCCTGGATAATTCGAGATCTCCACCAGGTATTGGTGGACGTTTCGACAGGGCAGCCTCCTCAGAATGTGAAGGAAATGGAACTGGAAGTATGGAGATGTGGGGCTGGAATGAGCAGTTAAGAGATTGGACGCCGCAGCAAAAAGATCTATTGATTACTAGCTGGCGTCCTTCAACACTAAGAACTTATAAACCTGCTTGGTGCAGATGGTTAAAGTGGACCAATTCCAATAAAGTTTCTTGTAATAAGCCTTCTGGATCGGACTTAGCACGGTTTCTGTCAGACCTATTTTTTGTAGAAAAGCTTTCGTACAATACGATTCTGGTTCACAAGTCTGTAGTGGCCACACTATGCGATCCAGAATGTTCTGAACGATTAAGCGGCCACCCCTTCGTTAAGCGAATTTTGAAAGCGATAGCTGTATCAAAACCAACCATGCCTAAATCTATAATATGGGATATTGATGACGTAATAAAATTTATGTCGCGAACAGACCCTAAGACTGAAAACTTGTATCAAGTATCGAGACATACAGCTGCGATATTGTTATTGTATTCTGGAAGGAGAGTACATGATTTAACTCTTCTAAATATTGACTCGGAAAGTTGTATAATTCATAATGATTATATAGTCTTATGGCCTGTGTATGGATCAAAGACTGACTCTGCTGATTATCGTCAGTCTGGTTGGAGGCTTAATGTTAATTCTAATATAAGATTGGACCCTGTTTTCTGGATAAATAAATTAATAATTACTGGACAAGACAGAAGACAATCTGCCAACTGTTCAAAGCTTTTTGTAACAACTTGTGGAGTACCCAAGCCAGCTTCTAAATGCGTAATTTCAGGCTGGGTTAAAAATTTATTAAAAGATGCTGGTATAGAGGCTACTGCTGGTAGTTTTAGAGCTGCGGTCGCCTCTAAAAGTTGGATCGAAAATATGTCTATTGATGATATACTATCCAGAGGAAACTGGAGATCAGAAAACACCTTCCGAAAATTCTACTGCAAACAAATATTACAATCAAATATGCAAAATAAAAAGCAAATCTTTCAGATTGTTAAGTGATAACATTGTATACATTATATTTATGAATCATTGTCTAATTACAATCATTTGAATTATGATAATCTCTTATTTTATTGCCAGCATACTCGTCCGTCCTTGTTATATAACAAATCTAGAAATTATTATTTACTTGATCACATTGACGTTTTAACCACCACCAGGCGATAGCAAACATCTCTCAACATTATATTAGACTTCGGATCACGGTACAGTATTTTAATGCAAGCGTTTTACCTGAAAATAAAACGTATATTAAAATACTTACCTGATCCGAAGTCTAATATTTTGGAATACTGCCTGGTGTCCAAAACAACAAGTCCAATGACGAATAAAGTTTCGAGGCCCACCTCGAAACATCCCCCCTACCTGGTGGTGGCATTAGACAAGGACGGGTAGTATTCACTACTAAGGAGGAAAAGAGACAGAAAAAGGAAGTGGAAGCAATGGTCTATCTCAACATTATATTAGACTTCGGATCAGGTAAGTATTTTAATATACGTTTTATTTTCAGGTAAAACGCTTGCATTTTTCATCAGAACAGAATGCCGCCAAAATTCCCCATCCATTTTTAAATCTCTTCTTAAGTTGAGATTACAATATTGAGTAAACATTTGAATAATTACAATATTAATTTGAATTTGAATAATTACATTACAATATTGAATAAACTAATGCCAATATTTATAACTTCCTAATACACTAAACTTAATACAATAATTATTATCTTATTATACAAATGTTAAAATTGCTAACAGTAGTTATATAGCTTATGAATTACCTATCACAATTGTATAAAATGTTTGACATGTCTAAAAGTAAGTAATATACCTAACTTAGGTACAAAACCTATTAAACGTGTAATTACGTCCTTACGAACTTTTATATCACCATAATCCTATCCTACTAATATTATAAATGCGTGTTGTGAGTATGGATGTATGTTTGTTACTCTTTCACGGCGAATCCACAACCAATATTGAAGATATTTGGTGCAATTTATAGAATTAGGCATTACTTTGCGGAGACCCATAATACAAAAGTAATAATAAAATTATTTTGCTATAATCCGCGATGAAGTAAAATAGAAAATATATATAATGCTAAATGTAGAGTGGACAATCGGTTATCATACCTGATACATGCAGGAGTCGTAAAAAACACATGCACAAACCTCCACCACCGCCACCGTGATACACAAGCACTATATACGTTCACTATCACAAACTCAACAATCGTTTCGCCCCGCAACCGAAGCATCGTCAGGAGATAGGCTCCACGACCAAAATCGCAAAGCCTATTAATATTTATATAATATTTGGTGCAATTATTCCTAATACACCGGAGTAACATATCAGCTAGTGTCATTTATAATTTTATTTTACATTTTTCACTGAAAATCCTTAAAATTTATAGCGTTATGACGCAAGATGTGACATAAAGAACTCTCCAGTAACTACGAAAGCCCAAAGAAGCAGTTAAGACTCGTAAATTAACACAAATCATAACAGTTGTTAAATTTTATACTTTACGATGTAATTTACATAACAGAAATAAATATTAATAATTAATATGAAACCTACCGCCTTTGGAAATTACATTAATAAAGAATTTATACGACTTTTGGACAATAATTTAGATTATTATATTATTGTGGTGATATAAAAGTTTCTAAGGACGTAATTACACGTTTAATAGGTTTTGTACCTAAGTTAGGTCATCATCTTCCTGCCCTTATCCCACTTTAAGTGGGGTCGGCACAACATGTTATAAACATGCTGTCACATGATTTGGCTGCGTTTTTACGACCGGCCGCCTGCCCGACGTTAACTTACCTCTATCGTATTTTACGACACCTCGGTAAGAAAGAGGGTGGTCTATTCTACTAAACCGGATAACACACGGTGGGCCAACTTACCTTAGTCGCCTTTTACGACACCTCGGTAAAAAAAAGAGGTTGATCTATTCTACTCAGCCCGATACCACACGGCGGGTCGACTTACCTTCGTCGCCTTTTACGACACCTCGGTAAGAAAAGAGGGTGGTACTATTCTATTCAGCCGGATACCACACGGCGTTGTACCTAAGTTAGGTATATTACTCATTTACTTTTAGACATGTCTAACATTTTATACAATTGTAAAATCATAAGCTTTATGACTATGCTAGCTTTTACCCGAAACTTCGTTTGCGTGGACTTTAATCTTGGTATAAACCAATAGCTTCTGTCACTCTCCAAGCCTGCAATATTTCAACAAAACTTTGATAGATTTATAATAGATGGAGCATTTCAATGTCATCCTATTCCTGTTGAATTAACAGGATATCTGTAGCCTATATGTTATTCCGGTGTATAAGGAATAATTGTGACATATTGCATCGATATTGGTTCAGCGGATTTGTCGTGAAATAGTAACAAAAATACATCCATACTTACAAACTTTCGCATTTATAATATTACTAAGAGTAAGAGTGTAATATAACATCCTCCTGCCCTTATCCCACTCTAAATGGAGTCGGCACAACATGTTATAAATATGTTGTCACATGATTTGGCTAGGTATTTTACGAACGTCTGCCTGTCTGACCAACTTAGATACTCGTATTTCTTGACACTTCGGTAAGAAATAAGGGTGGTCTATTCTACTCAGCCGGATACCACACGGCATTACTTTTAAAAAAGGATGGACAATTTTATCGGCATTGGTGCAGCGTGGTGGGCTTAAGCTTGGAAAGAGCAGGCCTTTAATAGCCACCGTGTTTCCACCACTCTTTTCAAAAATAAATCTTTCAAGTAATATATACTTGTTTAAAAATTATAATATAATCTATTACGTAGCTGGTCACAATGTAAACCCAATCTTTCTTATCATCAACATAGCCCAAAAGTACAAAAGTAATAATAAAATTATTTTGCTATAATCAGCGATGAAGTAAAATAGAAAATATATATAATGCTAAATGTAGAGTGGACAATCGGTTATCATGCCTGATACATGCAGGATTCGTAAAAACACTCGTTCGCTTTGCGATTTTGGTCGTGGAGTCTATCTCCTGATGATGCTTCGGTTGCGGGGCGAAACGATTGCTGAGTTTGTGATAGTGAACGTTTATAGTGCTTGTGTATTGTGGTGGCGGTGGTGGAGGTTTGTGCATGTATTTTTACGAAGCTTTATGAATAAGTGTCTAATTGCTTTTTTAATTTGAATTGTTTTTAATGTAGTTTTGTACATATTTTTGTACATTTTCATATAGTTTTGTATATACAGACAGACGTCTGTATATAGTTGTTAGCGGAATCCGTGCATCATCCTCCTTCCCTTATCCTACTTTAAGTGGGGTCGGCACAACATATTATAATCATCATGTCACATGATTTGGCTATGTATTTTACGACCGGCCGCCTGCCTAACGTCAACTTATTTAGTCGTATTTTACGACACCTGGGTAAGAAATGAGGATGGACTATTCTAATCAGTCGGATACCACACGGCTTACATTTAGCATTATATAAATATTTTCTATTTACTTAATCGCGGATTATATTAAAATAATTTTACTATAACGCTGTACCACTATGGCACTACACGAAATTAGTAAATATGTTCAATGCTAATTGAACACATTCACTAATACAATTTCCTCACGATGTTTTTCTTCACCGAAAAGCGTGTGATACATGTCTCTAATTGATAATTGCAATGTATCACACGCTTTTTGGTGAAGGAAAACATCGTGAGGAAACCTGCATATCTCTAGAGAATTCTGGATATATGTGTAACCTACCAATCCGCATTGGAGCCGCGTGGTAGGTATTAGCTCCAAACCTTCTCTCCAAACACGGAGAGAAGAGGCCTATTCTCAGCAGTGGGATAGTAATAGGCCGCTACTTACTAATACAATCTCAATACACTTTACGCCCCGTTACCAAAGCATTAGGAGATAGAGTCAAATGCAAAATGTCGAAGGCTTTGCGATTTTGGTACCAAGCCTTACCATAAAGAGCAATATTAGTCATCATAAACCCATCTCTGGAATATACAAATAGCATAAAAATCACAAGTAAATTATCACAAGTCCGTACAGTGACGCGTGACTGATTTAATGACATAAACCGGCAATTAGCAAACAAGATGGCCGCCTGCGCCCGCGCGTCCAATGTCAATACCGGCATACATCATCCGCCATATTTATTTCGACTATTAAACATATTTATTTTCGTTCGCCGGCCTCTTTGTCTTTGTCGAATATCACCAATTGTATAAGTCATTCATTTTAGTGGTTTTAAATGAATATATTAATGTCTGCTGTGCCTGGGGATATTGCGACTGAGATGCGTTCAACTATAAATAATTGCTTTGAGCTACGTTCACCTTTGTGATTAGTCTTTAATAGGTATTGTTTCTACGGATTAATAAGAGGTGTTTGAGTTACTCTTAGTTTTTACAATTTCATCTGTTTTGTTAAATAATTTTTACATATTATAACACTGTCATAAATAATTCACAAAAATTCGGCATTGCATACTTACAGGATTTTGTGAATGAATTTTTTTTTTAATGTCATTTTTTCCACCCTTTTTTCCATAAAGTTACATAAAAAATAAAAATACTTACTTGTACTTATTCTTAATAAAGTAGTTTTTAAAAACAGTGCTCAATTTAATGATTTTTTTTTTTAATTTTTTAAAGTTCTAGGGTACGACAAAAAATTTTTGTAGGTAACAAAAAAAAAATATTTTTGACATGACATATCTTTTATAAGTTTTTATTATGAAAATAATTTTTGTTTTCCATATAAAATCGGCCTTTTAATTTTGTTTATTATTTGAACCACGGTTATTTTTTTAATTCTTAAAATTATTTTCACACATAGCATTGCGTTCAATATAAAATTATTACTGAATTGAAAGCGTTCAAAATTAGAGCAGTAAGATTTGCGACAATGTTTTAAAAATTGATTAATTAATAACACCGAGAACACTTCGAAGCGTCAAATTTTTGTAGATAGTTCACATCTTTCGAACCCTTTATAACTAGATTCTGATATGTTTAGTAATTAGTAATAGTAATTTTGTATTACAAAAAGCCATGCGTGGCATTTATAATTTACCTAAGTCCGCGTGATTCCCTGCGAGAGAAGTTTAAGGAAACAGGTATTCTTACATTTGCTTCACAGATTATTTTAAGCTATTTAATTTATGTACATAAAAATATAAGGAATTATAAAACGATAGGTGATGTATACAATAGACAAAGCAGGAACCGACATAAGCTTGCGGCTCCTGCTTTGCGCCTTGCAAAAGTACGTAAGTCGTTTGTGGGTTTGTGTATAAGATTCTATAATAAAATTCCGCAATCAATTTCAGCTTTGCCATTACATCAGTTTGAAAACACTATCCATAAAAGGCTAATACAGAAATCCTACTGTACTATTGCGGATTACTTAGATGATAGGAATGAACTAGTGATAAGAATTATATCAAGTTTCTTGCTGTCTCTTCTCGGTAGGAACAGCTTTCCAAACCAGCAGTAGAGTTGACGATTCAAAAGCACTTGTTTACAAGTTTATTTGAATAAAGAATATTTTGAATTTGAATTTACATAGAGTTGTAGAAGAGTCAGCGTGCTTATGTGTCCATCGACAATAAAGTGGAAGCAAATGAGACTATTATTATCTGTCTTGTTATGTGTGATAAAGATGAAGTATACGAGTTTCATCTTTTCTTTCATTATTTATTGTGAGACTATTACTTATTCTAAGTATAACAGCTCTATGCCGACATTGCCTAAAAGCGTTTAATTTTTATAGATAGTTTAAATTTGAACGCTTCCTAACTAGGTACATATTTCGGTTATCCACATCAAAGGTAAGAAAACTTTTTCAAACTTTCATTCCCGTTGCACTATAAAATCGATATGTACCGTATCGCCCAATCGAATGCCGGGAACGTGCTATATATTTATTACACTTATCTATCAAGAGTTACGACTCCACTTTTCCCGAACACGATTGACATTTCTAAATAACAGATAATATCCAATTTATCTAAGACCGCTGGTCGCGCCCGACTCTTTACCTCTTTTTGTCTATGCCGAGTTCGTCAGACGGGAATTAACATAAATAGAACATTATACCTGAGTTAATTGACACATTCGACGATTTATTCGCTGCGTTACACCCGAGTCCAAAACATTAGGAATTTTTACTGCTTCCCATATCTTTACTTTGAAACTAGTTTGTTTTTTTCTGTTTTAATAAATTTATTGGATTGTCAATGTATATTAAATAACATAATGTTATCTGTTTGTTTGATCTGGAAGAGTGAAATTACTGATTTGAAAGACTTATAGAACCTGTTTTGGTTAGTTGCTACTGTGACAAAGTTAGCTAATGATTTAAAGCGACTCTGAATCTATTAAAAGTAGAGACGTATTCCTAGTATATATGTACTTATAGGAAATATATGATTGTTTTTAACTATTTTCATTTATTACTGGGATTCTTAAGTAGCATTAAGGTTTTTGATTTAAGTCAAATCGATATCAACCTGTTGGTTACCTTGCAATTTAGTTATTTAAGAAGTTTGTCACGATGGGTTTGAACAATGCCATTTTAACTAAATAACTGAATTTAGAAACCTTGAATATAACAATATCCCTCATTTAGTTATAGTTCAAATAACCGTTTTACACGAAAACATAATTATTTCCCGCCTAAACCCAAGTTACCGAAGTTAATCATAAGTGAGTAAGTAAGGCACAGTCATAGGCCTTCTCTCTCCGTTTTTGGAGAGAAAGATTGGAGCTAAGACCTACCACGCTGCTCCAATACAGATTGGTTGGTTGCACATATCTCCAGAATTCTCTAGAGGTACGCAGGTTTCCTCACGATGTTTTCCTTCACCGAAAAGCGTGCGATAAATTGCAATTATATATAATTAGACACTAAACTATTTGGTGCCTGCCCAGGTTTGAACCCGTGACTTCCTCGAAGGAGTCGCACGGTTTCACCGATGGGCTATCAAAGCTTAGCAGTTTACCATAATATACTAAAAAATTAAAAATAAAATTAAACCTTCCTCAATTTTTGCACTCTGTGGAAATCTTTTAGAAAAATCGTACAAAAATTTATTCAGTTGATTTTGAGAAATAGATCACATACAGACAGTTTTTGGGATTTTGAAATGATTTTTTTCGTCATTTTTGAAATCAGTTTCTAGGTAAATAAAATAGAATATAAATTATATAGATAAATAAAGATTTATATATAAATAAGTTCACTTCATTTCTAATTTATCGACCACATAAATGTTTTAGTTTTTGTTTATTGTTTTTTTTTTTAATCTTCTGATAATGTAAGCTATTGTTCTAATTACCAAGTAGTGGAAATTTCAATAGTTAATTAGATACATGTGTTATAAGTAATTACGCCTAATAATGCACGGGTGTCAAAGAGAAAATAGAAACTAGTTAGTATTTTTTGTATTTCTTATAATTTTAAGAGCTTAATAAAATGCAACATTTCTTGACAAGATAATATAGAAAGAGGAGGGAAGAAGGAACCACAGAGTATTTAACAACTGGTGTTTATGGTATGTATGTTGTCAATAGACATTGGAGCAGTGTGGTGGGCACAAACTCCAATCCATACATTCAAATGAGACATAAAGGCATTACTCGACAATTGAATTGGAAACAGCCGCTTTTGTAATAGTTATCAGGTTAGACATGTTTTTCAAATGAAAATATATTTATTCGATATAAATTATTTACATTTAGAAAACGAGTGTTAATTCATTGTTACATATGAAAATATATAAATAATGACAGCTGTAATCTTTTCTAGCGATAAATTAAACGTTTAATTCAGAATATTTATTGTTACAATATCATCATTTAAACAAGAAATCAATGTAAAGAAGCGATATATCATGTACAAATCACAAAGTTATTGCTCCAGTATGCCGATGCAATAGCTGTTACAACTTTGATCAGGCGGCACCTAATTGTAACCAGATCAAAAAATAATGTTAATGTAAACACTGTTAAATATTTTTCAATAGGAATTGGCGATAAAGAATCGGAGAAGAAAGGGGGAAGACATCAATGTGGCAACACCGCTGTCGGCGGGCAAACATGGCGTCCGTCATAATTGTGGCAAATGCGCGCGCTTTACGCACGATGAGGGAATAATGGCTAGGGTTGGCGAACTGAAATATGAATCGATTTAAGAATCGATTTATATCTGATAAAAAAATGAGTTTTTTTAGGATACAGATTAACCATGAATAACATTTATCTATGTGGAGACCACAATTACTGTGTTTTAATCACATATGGTAAATTTGAGCATTGTAATTGTAATTAAGATGAGTACCTGAGTCACTGACCCTTGCTTGGTAATATTTCTTAATAGATATTAAAAAAATGAAAAAACCTACCTACTTATCTAGACCGCCCGTTCCCCAAATAAGCTACCATGATTTTCCGTTTGACAACAAAAATTGCCTTTTAAATTTAAGGTAAATTTAAGTATTTTCCCGAAAACGTGTAAAAAGATTTTTTTTAATAAACCTAGCTAGATGGAATTTTTCCCTCCAAACATGTTAGAAAATCTACATGCTAGAAAATCGTTTGAGCCGTTTCTGAGATTCGGTAATATTCTATAGTGGTCTATATATTATATAGATACAAGATTAACTCAATTAAATATTAAAGATAATGAGTTTTAGTTAATAGACATTTCTTTCTTCTACATTTTAACTTCTCATTTCTTACCTATATATACTAGTGCCCTAATTTACAAGTGTTTTGATATACGAGCCACTAAGCGAGCCACTAAGCACATAGCGAGCAATTTGACATACGAGCGAAGTTACGGAACGAATTAAATTATTTCGAGGTATCACTGTACATATCGACATTAGAACTGTCAAAGTTGCAGATAATCGATTTTAAGAAACATCGATTCGTGATCGACAACCCTGAAGTCTAATTCAATGTATCTTGTACGACTTTGATCTCGATGAATCGTAAATCCGATAATGTTTGTTGAATCGCATCATTTGTTCGAGAATGGCTGGTAAGTATTTGTTTTCTATCACTCGCTGGCCAAATGTTACGTCCGATTTCGCTAGTTAGCGTTGTTTTGACAGTCAGCCGGCCGCGGCAATAACGCTGTCTTCGGCTCATGTGCGGGCCAAATTAGATCACTCGCTCCCCTGAGATTTATATGGGAACACGCCGCTGCGGTCGCTCGCTGATAACGGCTGATAGCATCAACGCAGTGTTATGATTATTGTTACGTATAAATCCTTTCTACTTCCCGCCGATACGAATGTCTGGGTCAGTTTTCAAATATATATTGTGTAGACAATGGTTTTTTGATTGTCAAAAAAAGAAACCAATCAAATATTTGAATTAAATATTACTTTGCCTATTTTAGCCGTGTGGTATCCGGCTGAATTAATTTCTGAATTTCTTACCGAGGTGTCCACGCCTTGTACCAATGCTGCCAACATTGTGGTTTTTTTTAATTTTTTTAAACCAAAACAAATAAAAATTTAATCTAAGTAAAATCTAAATTGTGCATGAGCTGTTTAAACGATTTATTATCTCCTGCAAACCACAAGTCAGTGCGTACCCACGAATATAAGTCATTAATAGTAATAAAATAAGAAATGGAATTGTAAATAATTATTGTACATATATATCCTCCTGCCCCTATCCCACTCTAAGTGGGGTCGGCACAACATGTTATAAACATGCTGTCACATGATTTGGCTGCGTTTTTATGATCGGCCGCCTGCCTGGCGTGAACTTACCTTAGTCATATTTTATCACACCTCGGTAAGAAATGAGGTTGGTCTATTCTACTCAACCGGATACCACACGGCGTGTAGATCTTCTGATCTATTTTTGCAATAAAAAAAGTTTGTGACAAAAATAACACATTCTCAGGAACTGAGCACAACACACGCGGCATCTTTACAAGTCATTAGACGGCCCCCGTCCCCTGGCCCCCTGGCCCCCGCCCCCCTCTCCCCCCGCCGCCCGCTTGTAATTAACTGGGGGCCATAAATTGACTCTAACTGTCATATCATATTGATTTAGTCCCGAAGCGGAGCGCGTTTCAGTCGACGGGAACTAAAAGTGTTGCTTTTTAATTTTTCCAGAAAATCATCATTCTCTTACTAATATTAAAAAATATTAATTTACCCAATACCGCGGTATTCGGCTGAGTAAAATAGACCACCCTCAGTTCTTATCGAGGTGTTGCAGAAGGCGAATAAGGTGAATTAAACCGCCGTGTGGTATCCGGCTGAGTAGAATAGATCACGCTCATTTATTAGATGTTATAAAAGGCGACTAAGGTAAATTGATATCAGGCAAGGGGTCGGTCGTAAATAACCAAATACATGTTTAAAACATGATTTTTATTAGGTAAATATAAAACCATCATTCTCCTGCCCTTATTCCTACATAAATTTTGGTCGGCACATGTTTTCTCTACAATTCTCTCCTATCATCCAACTCTGGCGCTACTCCTTTTATATGCATGTCATACTTCACACAATACAACCATCTCTTTTTAGGCCTCCCTCTTGTCACATGGATATTTAACACTCGTCTGGTCATACGTTTTCATACCTCCTCATCGTATATTGCTATCATTATAATCATCATTAATTTTGCCAGAAACCTAGAGGCATTATATATGACTGGCCTAGACAATTATTATCTAAACCACTTCAAGAATTTTCTTCTTCTTCTTCAACTGATGGAGGTTTACCGCTGGACATGGGTCTCTTCACGGGATTTCCACATAACACGATCTTTTGCCGCTTAGATCCAGCGGTTCTCCGCGATCTTTCTGAGGTCGTGAGTCCACCTTGTAAGTGATCTACCTACGCTGAGTTTTCCAATAAAGGGTCGCCATTCCAACACCCAAAGCTCATCCTTTCTTCGCACTATGTGCTTGCCCATAGGCACTTCAGCTTCGCGACACACTGAGCTATGTCGATGACTTTGGTTCTTCTACCGATCTCCTTATTTCTGATTTGATGTTTGAGAGACACTCCGAGCAAAGCTCGCTCCATCCCAATGAGTGAATCTAAGCTTTTTTGTGGGGATCATAATATTGTACATGTTTATGATAAGTATGACCTGATGCTGCTGCCAGGATTGGCTCTAGACGAGGGAACTCCTGAACAGTAAGACCATAAAATTTTGGTAAAAGTTTAAAGGCCCTTTTAACTTGACTTGAATTTGCATAAAATTATAAAATAGGTTTCGTCTTAATCTAAAGTTGAATAATGTTTTATATCTTATCTTAGTTATTTTGGAACATTAATAAACTATTAAGCATTAGGACACGCTTAGTTGATATGACATTGAGGCTTGTCGAGTGCACGTCGGCTGTAGCGAGCTGGTCGACGCCTGACGTCACCCGTCAATCAATCATCGCATTAATCGAACCGATAATTGACATTTGCTGGTTGTATTACTTGGTTCAGTGACCTTGGCACTGAAGACCAAGGTCAGCACTTATATAATGTTTACTATAAAGACAAATCAAAGAAATAGGCGTACTTACTGCAGCATCAAAACATATATAAAGTAAAAAAAAGTAAGTAACGGCCTGTTACTATCCCACTGCTGGGTATAGGCCTCTTCTCTCCGTTTTTTTTTTTTTTTTGAAGAGAAGGATTGGAGCTAAGACCTACCACGCTGCTCTAATGCGGATTGGTAGTTTACACATATCCCCAGAATTCTCTAGAGATATGCAGGTTTCCTCACGATGTTTTCCTTCACCGAAAAGCGTGTGATAAATTGCAATTATCAATTAGACACATACGTTTTACTAGAAAACTCATTGGTGTCTGCCTGGGGTTTGAGCCCTAGACCTCCTCGAAAGAGGCGCACGGTGTTACCACTGGGCTACCACAGCTATATAGTAATATTCTATTTGTACGGAAAAATATTTTTTATTTATTTGTTTAGGTTTACTTACAAATTGCTTACACTAAGAATATAAATTATTACTTGCTTAATATACTAAATTAAGTGTAACAATTCACTTAAAAGTAAACTCCTTAAGCACATAAATACACACGTATTGACAGCGTAAATATATATATATATATATATATATATATATATATATATATATATATACCTATTTATTAAATTTGAAAAGTTATGAGCTAAAAGCAGTGTTTGCGAACTGTTTTGTATGTATTAGATGAAATTCGATGTATATCATACATATACGAGAGGTCACAAAAAGCTTGTCAACCTGTGTCGCGACTCAGCAGAGTTAGCAACTTATTTGAGGAACTCGGTATTTGCTTCTACAATAAAATTCCGCAATCCATACTAGACCAGTCTACAGAAAGGTTTAAGATAAGTATAAGAGATGTACTTATACGTAAAGCATATTACAAAATTGAAGATTATTTGGATGATAGAAATGCCTGGATTTGAAAATCCTTTCAGCATCATACGAGACTGCGGTTAAATAATGTAAAATTGAAAATATTTAAAAGATTGACCGCCGAGTTTCTGCTAGTTCTTCTCAGTAAGAGCAAAATTTTGAACCAGTTGTAGCTTCATTAATCATATTGATCCTTGACGATTCAAAAGTGCTTGAAAGAGTTTATTTGAATAAAGGTTATTTTGATTTGATTTGATAATTAGTATGATACAGGTGTGTTATTGCTAACAAAATATCAAACCTTTTCTTACTATTCCTGGGCATATTAGTTGGACATTTCTCTACCTGTCTTTGGGAGAGAAAGACTGAAGCTAAAATCTACCACGCTGCTTCAATGCGGATTGGTAGGTTACAAATATCCCCAGAATTCTCTAGAGATATGCAGGTTTCGTCCCCATGTTTTACTTCACCGAATAGCGTGTAAATTTCAGATATCAATCAGACAAATTTTAACAGAAAAACTTATTGCCGTCTGCCCGAGATTTGAACACCTGACCACCTCAAAATAGTTGCATGTAAAGCAACTAAAACTTGATCACAAAAATGTTAAAAATACAAAAGTTTTTATCGCTGGTTCGTTTTATAAATTATGAGTCACGAGTCTTCTATCTTTTAGTGAAAGACGCATCAAAATCTATTTAGCCATTCTGTAATACTATTAACCTAAACCTTTCTCAAAAATTGCTTTATTTTTTTAAAAGAGCCGTACTAAAATCTTTCAGTAACTTTTGAGAAAATCTATGATTTACAGACAGATAGACAGGTTTGGGGAAAGCCGTGTGGTATCCGGCTGAATAGAATAGTACCACCCTCATTTCTTACCGATGTGTCGCAAAAGGCGACTAAGGTGTGGCAACCTGCCGTGTGAAATCCGGCTGAGTAGAATAGACCACCCTCATTTCTTACCGAGGTGTCGTAAAAGGCGATTAAGGTAAGTTGACCCACCGTGTGGTATCCAGTTTAGTAGAATAAATCACACTCTTTTTTACCGAGGCGTCGTAAAATACGACAGAGGTAAGTTGACGTCAAATCATGTGACAGCATGTTTATAACATGTTGTGCCGACCCCACTTAGAGTGGGATAAGGGCAGGAAGATGAGACAGCTTTGCGGACTTTGTTTTATAATATGTGTAGATTATAGCAAAGTAATGTTATTATTTTTGTATCACCACAAAGTAACGCCTAATTCTATTTTCAAATTCAAAATATTCTTTATTCAAAAAAACTTGTAAACAAGTGCTTTTGAATCGTCAACTCTACTGCTGGTTCGGAAAGCTGTTCCTACCGAGAAGAGCCAGCAAGAAACTCGGCGGTTGCTCTTTTTAAAAAATACAATTCTTAATGCTAGTTACATTTAATGTTTCTATCTTGTATAGGGTCGAACAATATTTATATCCACGCATTTTTATCGTCTAAATAATCCTCAACAGTATAGTAGGCTTTCTGTATCAGCCTCTCCTTAATAGTGTTTTTAAACTGCTGTAATGGCAAAGTTAAAATTGCAAAGTTAAAATGGCAAAGTTAACTATAAATTAAGTCATTGTCATTATGAGCTTATTATTCCAAGTTACGTCATCAGGATTCAGTACACTGATGCTATCGATATCCTTATAAAAGATTGATTAAACAGATCTCCCGATATAATTTTAATATCACTTCCACATCGAATTAACTGTACTCACAAACTAAATTGGATCTTAACACGTGTGTATAGAGTTTAAAGTCATGATGTATTAGTTTGTTATGCAATATAAAATATGCACCGTAATTATATCGAATCTGCCTGCCTGTCTGTCAGTATGTCAATCAAAGTGAGCCAGCGACGCGGATCGATTGGTACACTCGCCAACATAAATCTACACTTTATATTATACATACTAAAGTCTGTTAGTTACGGCTTTAGAGCTAATTCGGTAGTGGAATAGTGATGAAAGTTGATACAATTGTTTATTTTAAATAGGCAAACTTCACTAATTAGTTTAAAAGTAATATTTTTATTTATTTATTTATATATATATACATATATGCTACATTTGCGAGAATGGCACTGCGATAGTATAAAACTGTGTGCATATGCCATCCTCACAGTCAAAATTATTAAAAGAACATAAGATATTAATATTAAAAAATTATATACTATATATTTAAAATAAGTAAAACAAAATACTACTACTACTACTAAACAAATATTAGGAAATGATAGTGCGCGTTTCAGATATTAGGTTTATATTAGTTTCAGATATTAGGCATTAAATGTTCTGTATCTAATATAAATTAATATTATAAAACAAAGTCCCCAAAAGATGTCTGTGAAAAATATATGTAATGCTAAATGTAGTGTACACAAACCTGTATGAAAAAAAACCTATCTATTTGCTATTGTCACGGATTATAACAAAATATTATTATTACACTCCATCTCTATATGAACTTTAAACATACTAAATATATATTGTTTTAGTTAATGCTCGTAATTATATTAAAGGTTCGTACAAAGTTAAAATCACCTATTTATTTATTTATCTAATTAATCTATACTTATCATAAAACAATATTGTGTATATGATCGATTTTCTCCTAATCTACTGAACGTATTTTTGTAAGGTTTTTACTAAAACGTAGCGCACATCTTTCAGTTAGTCATCGTTCAGTTTAATAGCTCATTACGTCTTATTGCAAATTGTGTTTAAGAGGTCGCGCACTTGCAAAAATACTCGCCTGCTGGGAGCTTTAATCGCTTGCGTCGCGTAAGACAACAGAGTTACACTAAAGTAATGTACTACAGTATTTTATATTAATAAAAATTCAACAAAAAACATAACAGAAGACAAGATGTCTCTATCTCTTATAGTTTAATCACAGTAATTGCTTTTATGCTTAAAATCTATATTCTATGTGCGAAAACTTGTAATTGGCCTTAAATTCAAATTTATTTTAATAACTATTTTAATGTAAGTTTTACTTATAAAAACGATTATTTACTGTTTGATCACACGGTTTAGTTTCTTATTTAGATTTAGTTTGTGGTAATTAGTTTAGAAATTAATAAATAAAAGTTTTTAAGTTCACTGTACTTGACAGACACTTGTTATCAACTAGATTCAGTGATAATAATGTTTGTCTGTACACTTTGATATTTTTAAAGTTCATTTGCGATAGAATATACATAAATGGTATTTCTATTTCATTTAAAGTTCAAAATAACTTTCATCCATTTGTACTGTATGCTATGTGAATTAATTAACTCAAAATAACCTCTATACAAACTCTTATATACGGTTAAAAAACAGCTAACTGTTTTGGAATTATGCTTTTAGGATAGAAAACCAGCAAGAAACTCAGAGTTCAAAATTATAAAAAATTTTAATGGTGAACTTGACGGGTCTTAGAAGGAAATCGCAAGGCTTTGATTTTGTCGTGGAGTCTATCTCCTAATGACGCTCCGGTTGCGGGTCGTAATGATTGTTGAGTTTGTGAACGGGTGTAGTGCTTGTGTATTGTGGTGGTGTAGGTTTGTGCATGTGTTTTTACGAATCCTGCATGTATCAGGTATCGAAGCAGATTGTCTACTCTACATTTAGCATTATATATCTTCTATTTTACTTCATCGCGAATTATAGCACAATAATTTTATTATTACTTTTGTATAATGGATCTCCGCAAAGTAACGCGTAACTCCATTAATTATTTTAAGTAAATTAAGTTTACAACCTCACAAGGTGACTTTTTTGACTTGGGTCATTCGTAGGAGCCTCTGCTATGAGTCCTAGTGTGTCTTACATTTTTCGAAAAACTTTTTCGGGAAGCGATTAAAGAGATTAGAGAGCGAGTGATTAAAGCTTTACTTAAGTTGCTATAGACTTTGATGTTCGATAACTATATCGAACGATGAAGTTTAAGGAAAATGGTATTCTTACATTTGCTTCATAGTATATTTTAAGCAATTTAATTTATGTACATAAAAATATAAAGAATTATAAAACGATAGGTGATGTATACAATAGACAAAGCAGGAACCGACATTAGCTTGCGGCTCCTGCTTTGCGCCTTGCAAAAGTACGTAAGTCGTTTGTGGGTTTGGGTATAAGATTCTATAATAAAATTCCACAATCAATTTTAGCTTTGCCATTACAGCAGCTTAAAAACACTGTTAAAAAGAGATTGATACAGAAAGCACACTATACTCTTGAAGATTACTTAGAAGATAAGAATGTGTGTGTGATATAGCTTTCTTTGAACAAGACAGTAACGACTTAATGTAAATAGTATTAAGAATTATATTTTTAAAAGAGCAACCACCGAGTTTCTTGCTGGCTCTTCTCGGTAGGAACCTCTTTCCCAACCAGCAGTAGAGTTGACGATTCAAAAGCACTTGTTTACAAGTTTGTAAAGAATATTTTGAATTTGAATATAATTCGTATCGCTTAATATAGTCACGATACTTGCGTTTGTTTTCACAATAAATTGATCAGAAACGGTCACGAAGCTCGTATTATACTTTCAAATACATCATTTAGACGTTATTTGTTAATATTCACTTTATGTCACGTTTACAACAATGTTTCATGTTATACTATACAGCTCACCTTATTTGGTCAGAGGAATCGTTAGAGAAGCTGTTTACTGCGTACGATACGATATCGTTTTAAAACAAAGGTAAGACTTACAACAGAAATAGAATTGTAAATTGTTTACCTGAATCGGGAATAGTCAAAGTCGTTGTATCGGAACTATCACAGACGATATAAATAGCTTGTACCTGGCTGACCGAACCTTGCTCGGATTTTTTTAAGATATTAAAAAATGAAAAAAAATACAGAAAAAAGAGTGTTGGTGGTATTTGGGACTCTACTCTGCCCATTGCCCACTGAGCTATGATAACTTTACAAGTGACAGCTAAATTAACCTTTGGATTCTATTTTATATTTTTGAATTTTTTCTGTGCCCGAAAACAGGGATAAAATAACTTTTTGAAATAAAACCTAGCTAGATCGATTTGTCGCCCCCGAAATCCTCTACAACTAAGTTTGATGAAAATCGTCAGAGCCGTTTCCGAAATTCAGAAAATATACATATATATATATATATATATTTTCTGAATATGAATATGTACATATATATATATATATATATACAAGATTAACTCATTTAAATATTAAAGATTATCAAAATTGTAAAAGAACTCTGAAAACCTGTATCCCGGAGTCCCCGCTATCCTTAAATTTAAACCAAAAGGTATCCAAATAAACCATATTTAGTAAACCATGGTATTTAACCTTTGTTTCCTTTGGGTGTTAAAATACCTTTCATCAGTATTTTAGTTAATTTTTTCTGTTCTAGAAGGAGGAGAAATGAATTAATTAAAATAATATTATAAAGTTATAAAAATTAATATATTGGTTTAGTAATTACCTATATTACATATTTTAATATACAAAAAATGGTTTTTTCTATTAATATCCATTATACGTTATTGAATAGATTTGAATACAAATGGTGAGGTATACTTTATTGATAAACAAGATTGTGAAGACTATATTTAACATAACGTGGCTAAT
Organism: Morpho helenor; assembly: GCA_029227775.1. NCBI lineage: Eukaryota > Metazoa > Arthropoda > Insecta > Lepidoptera > Nymphalidae > Morpho > Morpho helenor. The sequence goes on from JARGCU010000017.1 coordinate 723,157, forward strand.
AAATTTGATTAATTAAAATAAATTTAACTTAATTGTTTATAACGTTTGTTTAAGGTCTACAATTTTGAGTCTATCTCAAATCAGAAAATTAAAGAGCGATTTATATACGCATACATAAATTAGCAACCATATTTATGATATTTGAATTTTAGGTAATAAACTCTTTAATGAGCCTAAACAAACTTTTGCTTCTGGATTGAGTTGAAAATGATAAAGAATTATATATAATTAGGTTTGATTTGATCTCCTGACGATGCTTCAGTTACGTGGCGAAACGATTGTTGACATTGTGATGGTGAATGTGTGCAGTGCTTGAATATTGTTGTGTTATTGGTGGCGGGTAGTGCATGAGTGTTTATAAATTCTGCATTTATTACGTATGAGAACGGATAATACACATTACATTAATTAGAATTACACATGCCTTGTGGTATCCGGCTGAGAAGAACAGTATCACCCTCATTTTTTACCGCGGTGTCGTAAGAAGCGACTAAAGTAAGTTGACCCACAGTGTGGTATCCGGCTGAGTAGAATAGACCACCCTCATTTCTTACCGATGTGTTGTAAAAGGTGACTAAGGTAAGTTGACCCACAGTGTGGTATCGGGTTGAGTAAAATAGACCACCCTCTTTTTTACCGAGGTCTCGTAAAATACGACTAAGATAAGTTGACCCACCTTGTGGTATCCGGTTGAGTAAAATAGACAACCCTCTATCTCACTGAGGCCTCGTAAAATATGACTAAGGTAAGTTGATGTCAGGTAGGTGGCCGGTCGTAAAATACGTAGCCAAATCATGTGACAGCATGTTTGTAACATGTTGTGCCAACCCCACTTAGTGTGGGATAAGGGCAGGAGGATGTATGTATTAATTAGGATTACACGTTTTTTATCGCGGATTATAACTAAATAATATTTTCATTACTTTTATATATAATGGACCTCCGTAAAGTAACCCGTAATTTTAAAAGTCGTTAGATCTAAATAGTTTTCCTAGTGAATCGGCATTGTCAATTCTATTTTATGGCTTATCGGTGCGGGAAATAATTGCTATGTTGACCTTTCCCGCTATGCAAATCCGAGCCCTTGGTGTTGTGATGCGAATTAGTGGTATCGAACCATTCGACGTGGTGCAAAACCAACATCTGTCCGAATTCTAACCATAGAATCATAACCATAGATTTAATATGAAATTGGTATTCAGATATCATATATGTCGTAAGTTATTTGATGATAAAATGCCTAGATTTGTAAAAACTTTCAGTTTCATACAAAACTGCGGTTTTATAATGTAAAATTGATAATGTTTAAAAGATAGACCGCTTCGTTCGCGTGAACTGTTGTTCCCTAATACTTCGATAATAGGCGCTTTTCAATGTCATCCTATTCCTGTAGAATTAACAGGATTTCTATAGCCTATATGTTACCGCGGCGTTAGAGGATAAATTGTGCTAAATTTGATCGATATTGATTCAGCGGATTCGCCGTGAACGAGTAACAAACATACATACTCACAAACTTTCGCATTTATAATGTAAGTAAGATATAATTCAAATTTTAAACTAGGCATGAAACTTCGCTCACAAAAACTTTTATCAAATTTAATTCAAATTATTCTTTATTCAAGTAAACTTGTAAACAATTGCTTTTGAATCAACTCTACAGCTGGTTCGGAAAGCTGTTCCTACCGAGAATAGCCAGTAAGAAACTCGGCGGTTGCTCATTTAAAAATACAATTCTTATCACTAGTTACTTTGAGTTATTACAGTCTTGTACAGGGTCGAAGAGTAGCTTCATCCACGCATTATCATCTAACTAATCCTCAATAGTTATAGTAGGCTTTCTGTATTAGCCTTTTCGATCTATATTAGCAATCGATACGTCTTGTTAAAGGACGATAACTATTCGACCAAATATCATATTATCTATTGGATTTTAGTGTGTTTCACGTCAAAGCCTCGCTTCCCGTTCAGCCGTCAAAACATGGCTGGATATTTTGAATTTTGAAACTGCGGGATGGACAGCGAAATTAACTATTTTCGTCGAACGCCACAATTTCAGGATCCGCGTGTTCACTCGCGACCCCTACCACTGGCATAAAGGATTTTCAATAAATCTATTCGCGTTAATACACTAATAATTTTTAGGTATAATTACCCTGTGTCATCCATAATACAAAAATTATCCGATTTAATCAAAATTCATTGCAAGCACTTGATTTACATGACTAGTGAAATATAACTAATTTTATAAAAAGTACCTAGGTGATCGAAAACGGCATATAAAACAAAAACAAAAAAAGGTTCTCTATTTTTTGACTTCTTAAGTCCGCCCATTGTCCACTGAGCTATCACACCTTTGATATTAACAGCGAAATTAACTATTACGTTATTAATAATTTAGTAACAGTTTTTCAGTGCCTGAAAATAGGATCAAAATCATTATCAAGTCTTACTATGTACTGTTTGTTTCCATTGAAAAATGAATATAAAAAATGAATAAATTAAATGTTAACTTTCCTTACGGACGACTGTGTGTGTAATTGTTTTATATTTTATTAATTTAGTACCTGGTTGACCGAGCCGTGCTATGTAATTTTTTACAAAATAAAAAAAAGCAACTTAAAAAATTATGTAGTTGGAATCGATCCTAGGTACTACTAGTACTACTACTAGGTATTTCTCGATGCATTTCTTTTTTTATTTTTCATTTTCTTTACATTTCTCGTAACTGCCCGTTCCCCAAATAAGTTACGCTGACTTGACAGTTTATGGCAAAAATTCAATGCAATATAAATTTTAGTATATTTTAATGCCCAACATAAATCGATTTTTTTTACATAAAACCCAGCTAGATCGATTTATACATATATACATACAAGATTCATCATCCTCCTGCCCTTATCCCACTCTACGTGGGGTCGGCACAACATGTTACAAACATGTTGTCATCTGATTTGGCTACTGTTGTCGCCAATGACTTTCGCTTTGTATTTTCTAGCAACACCGTCATGAAATGAGTATCGCGCTCTTTTGACTGAAATGGTGGCAACACTGTGGCGTGTTCTTTCCGGTGGAGTCTTCCTATATATTGCTAAAACGTTTCAGTTGCAGTCAGTATTTGTTCGTCTTTCAAGAGAAGAGCATCTCGGAAAGGGAATTGTGGTATTCCTATTATATCGTGTTATTGTATATAGTGTGCGCTAACACTACGTATTTTACGGCCGGCCGCCTGCCTGACGTCGACTTACCTTAGTCGTATTTTACGACACCTCGGTAAGAAGGAGGGTGGTCTATTCTACTAAATCGGATACCACACGATGGGTCAACTTACCTTAGTCACCTTTTACGACACCTCGGTAAGAAATGTAACTCATTTAAATTTTATTTTCGAAACGTACCCAATGGTAGGGCCGTAGCTGATAGTGTCGGCGTTTTACAAAACAATATCTGCCGTCAATCACGTGACCAAACATGGCGGCCGATCGGCCATCTACGCAATTTGCTTGCCAACAGTTTACCGCGGATCCTATTTATTTCCAATACAATCAAACTAGTCGATGCCCCGTTACTCGGTCTGGAAATATTGAGGCTAACGTATAAAAAACAATAATTTACGCTTATTTATTTACAAATTATTTTGCTTTTCTTGTAATTACCGTGTGAGTAAAATAGGTCACCCTCTTTCTTACCCAGGTGTCGTTAAAGGCTTATTTTGCTTTTCTTGTAATTGCCCTGTCAGTAGAATAAGCCACTCATTGCTTACCGATGTATCGTAAAAGATGACTAAATTACGATAACCCGACATGTGGTATCCGGCTGAATAATAGACGACCCTTCCGACGACCGACGACGACCCACTTTCTTACCGATGTGTCGTAAAAAATGACTAAATTAAGATGAAGACTAAATTAAAATTAAGATGAGGCTAAATAGGATAGACCACCCTCTTTCATACCGAGTTGTCGTTAAAGGTGACTTAGGTAAGTTAATCTCAGGCAGACGGCCGGTCGTAAAATACATCATGTGACAATGTTTATACAACATGTACCGACCCTACTTAGAGTGGGATAAGGGCAGGATGTTATGAGGCAAATACGTTCTTTAACGGCAGAAGCCGCGGACTAAACCTAGTTTAACATAAACATGTCTAGTTATGTCACAGTGGCGTTGTTTTCGCATAACATGATCACTTTATTAGTGAATGACAAAAGCTGATTTCTATGATGGCCGAACACTTTACAACGTATTATATATTATCTATGGTAATTATGTAAATGTCGCTCCATTAAATAATTTATAATCTATACCTAATCGTTACCAAGTCGTAAAACGACTGGATATTGTTTTGTTTAAATAGGAAGTGGCGGGTTTAATTCTTTTTTTACGTTCATTAGGTACATTTAACATTGAGTGGATATTAATGTGTTGATTTATAAGTTTGAATTTGAATATCATACAAATTTTAGACGGAAGTAAGGTAACATGAAAATTTTAGATTTTGAATTTTCTATGTTTTATGCCGCGTGGTATCCGGCTGAGTAGAATATACCACACATTTCTTGCTGGTGTCGTAAAAGGCGATTAAGGTAAGTTGACCTTCCGTGTGGTATCCGGTTAAGTGGAATAGACCAGCCTTTTTCTTACCGAGATGTCGTAAGATACGACTAAGTTAAATTAATTTCAGGCAGGCGGCCCGTAGTAAAATACGTAACCAAATCATGTGACAACATGTTTATAACATGTTGTGCCGACCCCACTTAGAGTGGGATAAGGGTAGGAAGAAGAAGACTGCTTTAAAATTATCATAGATCGCCCATCTATTTATTCTACTCAGCCGGATACCACACGGCGGGTCGACTTACTTTAGTCGCCTTTTACGACACCTCGGTAAGAAAAGAGGGTGGTACAATTCTTATCAGCCGGATACCACACGGCGTGATAATTTTAAAGCAGTGCAGTGTCTAAATTTACCTATTATAGAATCTGATATATATAAGGTGTTACGGAAGTCAGGGCCGCCATTTTGTCAAAGTCCCGCAGCACGATAAATGCATCGCCGTCATTATATTAATGCGAATAGTTTGCAATATGATGGCGCGAACGGCGCAGATTAGTCGCGGTAATACATGACCTGATGCGCAGAACCAGCTTCCTGGATCGTATCGCTATGTTCAATTTATCGGTCGATAAATATTTATAGCAATCCAGCCGTGAAACCGTGTGATTCTTGAAAAGGTCACTGATACACAAGCTTACATTCACTACATCATCAGGAAATATCCTTCGGACATTCCAAACGGGGTATATCGGACGCCTGGCTTACAGATCCCTGAGGCGGTCGCTGCATCTGGTGCTCCCGATGCACCGGTTAGCGGAAGGGGCTTCTCTTTCGAGGGTTCCCTACCCGGAGGAGGTGTTCTCTGGGATCAGAGCTGTCGGCGGGATGGGGGCAATATGTACAATGATACCCTGTCCTTGCCATCGGCAGCGTGGTGGAGCACACAGGTAGTATTAGTCGGTGCGAGTCCGACATAACCGCCGCCTGTCCCCGTCGGGCGGCGATACCCATAAGGGGGTTTTTCCTGAATAAAAAAAAATCATCTGATGACTCTACGACAAAGCCGCCAAGTACCGCATAATCCAAACAAGCAGAGTTATAAAATCATTCAAAAGTAATAATAAAATTATATTCCTTTAATCCGCGATGAAGTAAAATATAAATTATATACAATGCTAAATGTAGAGTGGACAATCCGTTTTCATAACTGATACATGCAGGATTCGTAAACACATGCACAAACCTTCACCGCGACACCACAATACACAAGCACTACACACGTTCACTATTACAAACTCAACAATCTTTCGTCCCGCAACCGAAGCATCAACAGGAGATATCGCAAAGCAACGCATCTTCTAATCAAAGCATAGTTATATAGTTATTGCTTAAACCCCCACTACTAATTTTACCTTCAATCGCATGTAGCAAACTCTAATTAGAAACGTTAATTTCTTCGTTAATTAGTGTTATTTGCGTTATTGACTAAGGTTGACCCACCGTGTTATATCCGGTTTAGTAGAATAGACCACCCTCTTTTTTACCGAGGTGTCGTAAAATACGACTAAGATAAGTTGACGTTAGACAGGCGGCCGATCATAAAACGCAGCTAAATCATATGACAGCATGTTTATAACATGTTGTGTCGACATCTAATGACTTTATAGAATTAAGCGTTACTTTGCGGAGATCCATCCATAATACGAAAGTAATAAAAATATTATTCCACGATAAAAGAAAATATGTATAATCCTAATTAATGCATACATCCTTCTGACCTAAGTGACCCCACTTAGAGTGGGATAAGGGCAGGAGGATATTAGTAATAGTGTTATATTTTAAAATTAAATAATCTCTACTTGCTCCAAAGTTATGGCGTAGGGTTTTGGTGTGCAAAATTTGGATAAAATGGTTATAAAATGTTTCCAGACACACGTCATTAGTTAGTAGTGAAGCTTTTTCTGTAGCTTTATATATTTAATAAAAAAGTAAGAAGACACCAAACGGGTATCTTTAAATACGTCTGATAATATTTAAATGCACTGACAAATCAAGTTAGATGTCAGGTCTTTGCCCTCTAAACAGATATTAGGATCGCATTATAAATACTTCAGTAAATATGCATTCATTATACTCCATAATGCGAAATGTCCACATTTAGTAGCACATGGGAGACTGCAGTAAATATTACGATCATTTTATTAAAATATTAAGATTTTTTTCAAAAATTGCGCGTTTTAACTGATTTTACCTTTGCGGTTTGAAAAATAAAGAATATAGATTCTCGCTAATTTCATTTTTGTGTAAGATGGTTTAGATGTTTTTTACTTAAACACAAAGCACGACTAAACGTATTTAAATTTTATGTAATACTTATTTAATAGGTATTAAATAAATAAATAATATACATATGTTTTGAAAGTGGATGAGCATACAATCCTTATTGGAACAGCGTGGTGGGTTTACATTACATAATTTAGTAAATTGCCCAGATTTTGTACAGAAATATTACTATACTTTAAACAGGTAGTTTATAACATTGATTAACTTACAGGACAGTTTTAAATTTAAACTATCGTTAGTATAGTATTCATAGTTAATGTATAGAAACCGGTTATACTTACAAAGTTCCCGCTGTTATAACGTCGTGTAAGGAGCTCATAAATAAGTGCCACGGATGGGTTTGAAACTAGTCGGTATAACACAATAGAATAATGGGTGAGTATAGCCGCTTTCTATACATTAATTAGAATAGTTTTAATATTATTTGATCGACCGTCGAGTTTATTTCTGATTTTTCTCAGTAAGAGCAACATTCCGAATCAGTTGTAGCTTTATTAATCACATTGATCCTTGACGATTCAAAAGTGCTAGAAAGAGCTTACTGGAATAAAGATAATTATGATTCGATTTAATTTCATTACTAATGTGTATTTATTTTATTTTTAAATTTACTTTATAGGGCGTTGTTTTGATGAAACTCAATAATGATAATATTATCTTATATCATCAATAATGAAGTAAAAAGAAACGCTAAATGTTAAAACAACAACCAAAAAATTCTTTGAATAAAATAACACGATACAATTATTCCTATATGTTCGTTTTCTGCACCCGATAATATTCAAATTTTTTTATCTCCGTTCCCATTAACCGAAGTTTCAACTGTACCAAACTTTTATGATGATTACCTGAAAACTTATTTACCCAACAGACAGGCAGACTCGCATTTATATTAGTGATTTGAAATATCAACCGCTAAGTTATGCACGGAACGACCCGCCGAAAACCTTATGTTTATTGGTTATAATTTACAATTTAATGATCGATATCTTGACATGTGAGGCGCACTACTCCCAATCTGCCAATGACATCTCGTGAATTCTACATTTAACGACGACACCTTTTCATTAATTTTTATTACCGCCCATTATTTCCAAAAATCCAATCGTCACATGTCCTGTGATACTTCGATACTTTTCGATTAAATACAAATCTACCTAAAAATACAAATCGAAATTTCGACCGTACGAATTAGTGAATTGAAGTGCGTTGATTTTTTCCGTTACACTTTTTAAGTGATTCAGGTTTTATTTTAAGTGTTAAGTGTTAATAACGAAAATATAACGAAATGTTCTTGACCTTCGAATGTCAGTTAAAAGTATTTAGATCGGCCCAGAATTGGTTATGTGAAATGATACCGTACAAAACCTTCAAAATATCCGTACATTTCGGAGTAAGTGATTTTTTCGGACTCCCGAGATTTATTTTTCTATAATAATAATGAAAAATTTTTCAATATTTTTGGTTAATTAAACAAGTCATGAAACAAGAGTATCGCACCCTTTTGACTGAAATGGTGGCAACACTGTGTCATGTTGTTTTCCGGTGGAGTCTTCCTATTGATATAACGTTTCAGTGGCATTCAGTCATCATCATCTCATCATCTTCCTGCCCTTATCCCACTCTAAGTGGGGTCAGCACAACATGTTATAAACATGCTGTCACATGATTTGGCTGCGTTTTTACGACCGGCCGCCTGCCTGACGTCAACTTACCTCTGTCGTATTTTACGAAGTCTCGGTAAGAAAGGGGGTGGTCTATTCTACTAAACCGGATATCACACGGTGGGTCAACTTACCTTAGTCGCCTTTTACGACACCTCGGTAAGAAATGAGGTTGGTTTATTCTACTCAGCCGGATACCACACGGCGGGTCGTCTTACCTTAGTCGCCTTTTACGACATCTCTGTAAGAAATGAGGTTGGTCTATTCTACTCTGCCGGATACCACACGGCATAAAATTTCTTTAAAAGTAAGATCTTATTTATTAAAAACATAGTACCATTGATTAAAGTATTTGTCACTTACAGAACAGTTATTTGAGTACAGACTACAGACGCCCGGAATGCGCTGAGTCACCACGCCACCCTCGTTTTACTTTGTCGGCACTGAGACAACAGTTGCAACTTTGTTGTTATGTTCACAGGTGGGAAAAGTGGGTGATTTGTAGCTTTTTTTATATTCGCAACTGTTAGCGCACACTTTCAACAATAGCATGATATACCTAATATAACACTACCCCACTTAGAGTGGGATAAGGTCAACTTACCTTAGTCGCCTTTTACGACACCTCGGTAAGAAATAAGGGTGGTCTATTCTACTCAGCCGGACACCACACGGCGGGTCGACTTACCTTGTGATTATAGAGTACTTAAAGTAACTTATTTAAAGCAAAAATGTACGTACGATAATATACAAAAGTTATGATAGAACTTTTTAGCCTTTTTAACTTGACTTGTTACGATAATATACGTAAGTCGTTTTTTGGTTTTGGTATTACAGTCTATAATACAATTCCGCTATCAATTTTAGCTTTAATGGATGGAATAGTCCAGAACAGGAGCTGACCAACGCCAGGCGTCCCTTTATTACCCCCCTAATAATTATATGAATTTTAGCTTTGCTGTTCTTGAATTAAAATGAGATTTTCAATACACATTCTAAACTTAGTAGGTAATGATGTAAGCAGTTAAGTTTATACAAAAAAATTTCAGTTTTAGAAACTTAAATTATTTTTTGATTAAATAGCAAATCTGAATAAAAATATCTATCTATAATCTGTCTATCTAAGCTGAGTGAGTGGATCAGCAGAAAAAAACTGACTGGAGTTGAGAAAATTTACATAAATGTTAAGAACGCGTGGCTATAGTTTCGACTCTTCCTCCCTGTACTTTAGTCTGTACCTAACATAGTCGCAGACCAGCTGTATAAAAAAAAATTGATTTTAATAATTTATAGAATTAGGCGTTACTTTGCGGAGATCGATAATACAAAAGTAATAATAAAATTATTTTGCTATAATCCGCGATGAAGTAAAACAGAAAATATATATAATGCTAAATGTACAGTGGACAATCGCTTATCATACCTGATACACCAAAATGATGACTCCACAACCAAAATCGCAAGGCTTTGCGATTTTGGTCGTGGAGTCTATCTCCTGATGATGCTTCGGTTGCAGGGCGAAACGATTGTTGAGTTTGTGATAGTGAACGTATATATTGCTTGTGTATCGTGGTGGCGGTGGTGGAGGTTTGTGCATGTGTTTTTTACGACTCCTGCATGTATGAGGTATGATAACCGATTGTCCACTCTACATTTAGCATTATATGTATTTTCTATTTTACTTCATCGCGGATTATAGCAAAATAATTTTATTATTACTTTTGCATTGATTTTAACTCAATATAGCGCGAAAAAATGGGAAAGCACTCTATGCATCATGCATATGATCCGTTAAGAGACTAATTGCTTAAGGGGATTAATGTACGAGGTAGATCTGATTTGCGTGTGCCAGCATAGTTGTACTGGACAAAGGTTTTATTTATTTGTTCAAAGCAAACAGGGCGTCCGGATTTATTAGGAAAATCCCCGAACTACGTTAATAGACAGTGGCAACATTTTGGTTATAGTGAAACAGAATTATAACTAAAATCCAATTACAATGTATTTATTGTATTGAAATGTGATCTTGTATCATCATCCTCCTGCCCTTATCCCACTCTAAGTGGGGTCGGCACAACATGTTATAAACATGCTGTCACATGATTTGGTTGCGTTTTTACGACCGGCCGCCTGCCTGACGTCAACTTACCTCTGTCGTATTTTACGACACCTCGGTAAGAATGAGGGTGGTCTATTCTACTAAACCGGATACCACACGGTGGGTCAACTTACCTTAGTCGCCTTTTACGACACCTCGGTAAGAAATGAGGTTGGTCTATTCTACTCAGCCGGATACCAAACGGCGGGTCGACTTACCTTAGTCGCCTTTTACGACACCTCGGTAAGAAAAGAGGGTGGTACTATTCTGTTCAGCCGGATACCACACGGCGTAGACCGTGATCTTGTATATATCATGAAATTCATTATGTAGCGGGTTTCTGGAGTGATAACTCGAATTAGCTAGATTTATTTAAAAAAAATCGTTTCATCCCTGTTTTCAGGCATTGAAAAACTGCTTAATACAATGGTTAATTTTGTTGTCATTTGTAAAGTTCTAATAGCTCAATGGGTAACGAGTAGACTAAGGAAGTGAAGATACTCCAGATCGAGTCCCAGATATCCTTGTCCTTTCTTCCTTTTTTTATTGCATTTTTTTTAATTACCAAGAAAGGGTTGGTCACCCAAGTAATATATTATTATGAATGAAGCGTTCAATTTGTTTCTTTCTTTTCTTATATTATTTATTTTCTTTTTATCTAAGGCGTACAATTTTTGTTCTGGTTACATATCTCTTAAGTTCACTAACAGACTTATGGTTATTGTATAGAACCGGCTATACTCACGTCTTATTCTATCGGGTTAGCCTGACTAATTTCTAGACTACGAATACTACTCACGATAGTTTAAATTTAAAAAAGACTTATGGTTTTGGCTAGTAATGCTTTATCCTTGATTTTGATATCACTAGTATTATATAGAGTGGTATTATTGTATGATATTCTTTGAGTGGTGGTATGGTAGAGTGAGTATAAAATCTCAGTTAATTTAATGAAGTAATTTAGCCACAGGAATTATCTTACGTTTTCAATAAAAGATACATATTATTAAAAGGTGAATGACCGTACTCCAGTCCATCACATTTCGTATGTAATGCATAACCTTGACCGAAAGATTAAATACAAGTGCAACAGCGACAAAACTATACTGTTATTGTTTGCTCCTGTTTTTTGAAAAAGCGCACTGCACTGTTGTTTGTTTGTTTGTGGACTTCTCTATTGTGGAGCGAAATCAAAGTAATGCAGGTGTATTTATTAAGATACGTCCTACAAGTTTGCGTATTTATTAGCGACTCAATATTGTCTAACAAGTTGCTTCTTATGCTGACATTTGAGATACGTTGACGTCGCGGTACAATTTTGAAAACAGAAACCGCAGAGTTTCCTGCTGGCTCTTCTCGGTAGGAACAGCTTTCCGAACCAGCAGCAGAGTTGGATCCAAAAGCAATTGTTTACAAGTTTACTTGAATAAAGAATATTTTGAATTTGAATTTGTCATATTGTCGGTACTCTGTATAAGAGCTTAAAACCTTACCTTCTCACCCTAAAAGCTTATTCAACGAACAAACGCCTCGATATTTCGCTGAGCCCAAAACACCTGCCGAGCTCCGTTCCCTCAAAACATGCCATCAAAGCAAACCCCAGTCACCTCCGTCAATAGCTGCGATCACAGTCCATACATCACCCGCCATTTTCCGCTCCCTTCCCTTTCTATAGCAAACAACATCATTTGTTATAAGCATTCAATGTTATTTTTTTCGCACTGATGAAAGCTCGTGTTAATAAAATCGCACTTCATCCCTTTTTGTCGATCACGTCACTTAGCCGCGCCGTTTGATACGCCACGGTGGCAAGGGTTTTAGGATATTTTTGGGACACTTAATTTTTTTTTATATAAACCCCAGAGTAGCGATGTGGAAAAATAATGGATTATTTTTTCATCAAAAATCGATTTAAAAAAAGATTTTAGGTATCCCTTTTTCTTTTTTTCTTGTTTTTTAAGATTATGCATTGTTGGACAATTTAGCCAAACTACACATTTTAATCCAATTTCACAAACAGCACATCTGATATTATTTCTTAGTAGTTGTCCACTTTAATTAGCCTTTATTGTAATTAATTATATATGTATATTAAAAAAGACAACTTTTGAAATAGTCAGAACAAAATCGATTTTTAATAAATTTATTATTTCGGAACAAAATAATCGATTTTTAAAAAATCTATTATTTATTTAATGATTTTTTCTACTCCAAGTCACATACCTACCCCAGAGGTGTAGTGGAATATAATGTGTAAACGTTAGACTTAGTACTTAGTGGTAATAAAAGAACCTTGGCCATGGATAGCCGTCTATCATTTACATATCCCTGCGCATCAATATGTAACTTGACCCAGTACCGCGGTTCATGTAAGGTATACCAAAGTAATGGTCTGTTACTATCCCAAGCTTCGTGGAAATTCAAACCATAAAATTGCACTGCACAGCTTTGTAAATTAAGTCAATATCTAGACAAGTAAAGCAATAACAATTAACATAGTTTTGGAATTAGTAACCATCGCCGAGTGTCTGTACATCACTACATAGTATAAAACAAAGTCGCTCTCTGTGTCTATCCCTATGTCCCTATATCTCTATGTACGCTTAAAACTTTTTTTTTAATAGATAGAGTGATTGAAGAGGAAGGTTTATATGTGTAATACATTCAGTATGGAGTAGAGAAATACTGTAATTTATGAGGTTTTTTAATGTGATGTCGTAAATAATTAAAGTTCATAAATAATAATTTTTTCCGCTTACATTGCAAATGCAGGCTGAATCCTACGAAAATTATCAAAATAATGCACTAAGTATTTATACACCTTGAAAAGGTCTACAGAAAACTCTACGATGGTATATGTCTATCTCTTATGGACAACCCATATTAGCATTTTTTTGTCATTTACTTTTTACGAAAAATAATTCCTTATTTTCGAACAATTTTCAACAATACCGAATGCTGTATTAATAGAAGGATTAATGAATCCTTATTCAATTAAGTACCTTAAATACATTGTTGATTTAATATAAATTAATATGGTCGTTTACAACATTTAATTTAAATGAACATTTTCGAAGATATTACAGATTTTATATGCAGGGGCATAGCGGTTTTTGTTTTACTCCAAATTTAACGCGTGCGAGTAACGGGCAGTAATGAATAAATCAAAACTACTGGATTGAATTTAATAATTTTTTTCACCGATTGTCATAGGTTATATATTTTATACTCGTGCGAAGCGTAAAATATTATATACTTTACTAGCGGCCTGCCCCTGGCCGCTAGTAAAGTACATAATACAAAAAAGCATGATTTTGGATAGTTGAATAATTTGACATTCAGTAAGCCCATAGATGAATAACAACCTACAAAAGTAATAATGAAATTATTTTACTAGGATCCGCGATGATGATCGCGGATTATAGCAATATAATTCATTATTACTTTTGTATTATGGATCTCCGCAAAGTAACGCCTACTTCTATAAATTATTTGAGTACCAACCTCTTCAATCTGACCACAGACTACTAAGACTGAGCATAGACCTCGTCTTTCCTTTTCGAAGAGGAGAATTAAAGTTTACGTCCCCCACGTTGATCCAATGCGGAATGGTGATACAATATCCCAGAGATATGAAGGCTTCCTCACTTTTTTCGCTTTTATGTCTAAAAACGGAGAGAGTATGCTTATGCCCAGTAAAAGACTAATAATAGGCCGCTACTTTACTTCTACTATTCGTGTAACTGTATTTTATCGTAAGTATTTTGTATATACATATGTATTTTATACATTTGTTAAATATTTTTACTTCTTATTTAGGTATATATTTAAAGTCATTTAGTAATGTGTTTACATTTATAATATAACGTTCTTCGTAAACCATATAATCAGAGTTTTATTATGAGGAAGATTTTAATATCGATTCCAAAGATCAAGTACCACAACATAATTTATATCAATCATTGTAAATCAAGCAAATAAAAGATCATCTCCGTCACGACATCAGTAATTAATATTACACGTTCACTATGGAAATTACGTTTACTGTTTATTACAGGAATGAATAAAATATTATTCAACTAACTTATTTCTGACTAATATTATAAATGCTGTATATCTATCTTAGGTTAGCTCAAAAAAATGTTCAATTGTAAATATTTTCATCAATATTTATACAGTGATTTATAGAATTAGGCGTTACTTTGCGAAGACCCATAATTCAAAAGTAGTTACAAAATTTTTGTATCGGTCAAGTGGTTTAGCCCGGACAGCGTAACATACAGACATAAACTCGAGTCATTATATTAGCATAGATTATTAATAATTGTTTAAGTAATAAGGATTGTCTATTTACCGCATTGTAACGATAAAATATATATAAAGAGATGTATCTAAGGGTCTGTAAGTTCATTTAAATTAAAATATTATGAGATGCAATATTGAGCCATGTGGTATCCGGCTGAGTAGAATAGACCACCGTCATTTCTTACCAAGGTGTTGTAAAAGGCGACTAAGTCATCCCGCCGTGTGGTATCCGGCTGAGTAGAATAGCCAACCCTCATTTCTTGCCAAGGTGTCGTAAAAGGCGACTAAGGTAAGTTGACCCACCGTGTGGTATCCGGCTGAGTAGAATAGACCACCCTTATTTCTTACCGAGCTGTCGTAAAGTACGACTAAGATAAGTTGACAGTCGTTGGTAAAATACGTAGCTAAATCATTCAAATCATATTTAAAACATGTTATGCCGACCCCACTCAGAGTGGGATAAGGGCAAAAAGATTGTTTGTATGTAATTATATATTTTAAAAACGAATAATAGTAAAATAAAAATATAAACTTTCTGCTTAGTGGTTATAAAAATGATTTGAAACGAATAATTACAAAATTACTGCAAATACCAGAGTTTATTTGAATCGATCGACTCATTTATTATTATTGCTATTCAATACCATCGTATTAACGTCGGATTATTTAATAAAAATTATTTTATTGAGCCAATAGAAATAAATTACTAATATGACTCATTCTATTTGTATGTTGTCCAGAAATAAGTTTGATAAATTTATTAGTTTTAACGTGTTTTGCTTCTTTTGTTAACGATCTTTGTCATTTTATGCAGCACTGCCATTACAGCAGTTTAAAAACACTGTTAAAAAGAGGCTGATACAGAAAGCCTACTATACTCTTGAAGATTATTTAGAAGATAAGAATGTGTGGATATAGCTCTCTTTGAACCTGTACAAGACAGTAACGACTTAATGTAAATAATATTAAGAATTATATTTTTAAAAGAGCAACCGCCGAGTTTCTTGCTGGGTTTTATAAAGTAGGAAATAAAGAATTATTTACTTCTTTCTACGCCGGGATAAGATGGAGTTCAATATAGTTAGATATTTGCATGCAACGAACTTTAGTTCGGAATTCTTCAAGAATTGACATATGTAACGCTCAGCTTGACCAAAGGTACATCCAAAACATTGTTCATTTAGTATATAAGGGAATAGATTTTCTTTTTAATATTAATAGTATATATAAAACAAAAATAGTAATAATATTGTTTTGCTTTAATCCGCGATTAAAGAAAAGTAATTGGGTAACCGGGCCTTGCTAGGTAATTTTTTTTAATGTATAAAAAATCTGGATTTATCTGGATTGGATACTGGTATTCAGTATTCCCGACCATCTGTTACCGCCAATTGAGCTATCATGATTTTGCAATTGACGGCGTAATTATTCTTTGCTTTCTCATAAAATTATATCAGTTTATTTAGTGTCTTAAACGGAATACAACGATATTTAAAAAAAAATAAAACCTTAAACGTTAGATCGATTTCTCCCCTCCAAAACATGCCTCCTGAATTTTATAAAATTCCGCGGGAATGTTTTGTTATGTTTGACTGTTTTCAGCAAAAATAGTGTTTTATATATACAATGTAAATTTTTGTATATTTTTAAAGCTCAAAAACAGGGATGAAACGAATTTTATTTAAATAAAGCCTAGCTAGTACAAATTAACGATGTCTGTGCGTGAAATAGTACAAATGAATATTATTGTTCAACCATATCCCATGGGCACCCTAACGTTCAACAGGGTGCTCCAGTTCCGCAAGTCACGCTGGCAGCCCTTCACAGGCTATCATTATTCGCTGTTAACTTAGCACACCGAGATCTTTGAAAAGTTTTTTTTATTTACTGTAATTAAATTTATCTTACTTACTCCCTGCCCTTATTCCGCTCTTAGTGGGGTCAGCACTACATGTTGTCACATAATTTGGCTGCGTATTATACGACCGGCCGCCTGACGTCAACTTACCTTATTTTAAACCTCGGTAAGAAAGAGGTTTGTCTATTATACTCAAATATGTCACACGGTAGGTCAACTTAACTTAGTCGCGTTTTACATCACCTTGATACAAAATGAGAGTGGACTATTCTACTCAATCGGATACTTACCGGTGGTCAACTAACCTTAGTCGCCTTTTACATCACCTTGATAAAAAATGAGGGTGGTCTATTTTACTCAGCCAGATACCACACGGTGGGTCAACTAACCTTAGTCGCCTTTTACGATACCTAGATAACGTCTATGTCTTTTATTCTATATTCATGTACGCAGTAGTTTATCAGTCCATGCCTTATCAGTGATATGATTCCAACCATTAACACGATACGGAATAGGGGTATAGGAAGGTCGGAAAGGAAAAAAACCCTATACATCACGAGATAGGGATAGTAGAGGGTTTGAGAACGAAAAAAAATTTATACATAATCGAAGATATTTTAATACTTAAGCTGACGCGAAATATCAATGTCAAGGACAACTAGTATTTCATCATCACGTAACTACATTTATTGCTTCATATTTGCCTTCGTTTATCAGTCTAAAACTTATCAAATTCAAGTACAGAATATTCTTTATTCAAGTTAACAAGTGGTTTTGAATCGTTAACTCTACTGCTGGTTCGGAAAGCTGTTCCTACCGAGAAGAGCCAGCAGCAAACTCGGCAGACGCTCTTTTCGAAATATAATCCTTATTACTAGTTACATTTAGTTATTACTATCTTCTACAGTGTCCAAAATTATACCGGCGCATTCTTATTATATTGTTATAAATCTCCAATTCATTCCTTAATTTATAATTCGATCTTTAAAAAGTACTGTACTTTACAATACAACTAACCCATTAGTAGCTCTATTATTTTTAATTAACATAAACCACACCCTTCTTGTAGCTGGCAGCCATCTTCCCACTTTTCTCAGTGTTGCCGACACAAAATATCTTCAATAAATGGTAATAATTTGTTCAAAACCTTCCTAACAAAGACCCACAATTAGCAGGCAGTAAGGGGGGTGAGGAGTTATCCTCTGAACCTTAGCAGGCCATGCCGATTGGCGACCTCACGGGTCCGTTTAATTAGAGGCAGCTATCGTCGCGCCATCGGCCGCCAGGCGATGTCCTGAGGTCCAAAAGTGCGCGGTCACGGCGCGTCGATCATTCTAATTCCTTTGAGTCGACAGCGCTTGTCCGTGGCGCGGGACGGCAAACACCGATGGTTTGTTCCACTTTTGAGTTTATGTTGAATCGATGACACGGGATGTGAAATGAGACACGGTTGTTAGCGCACTGGTTTATTTGTCTAGATGATATTACTTATATATGGTACCTACAGATACAACACTTCCTTAGCTTTTACTAGGGAACATCTATATTTATGCAAGAACTAGCAATCGCCAGCGGCTCCGCCCGCATGGAAAGATTAAAACTGTAATATAGTCTTTTGATAACCATAAAAATGGCTAAAGTTGGTTAAGCTTAAAAGCTATATATATGCTGTCGCGGACTTTCATTTAGAACTTTTAAAGGGGAACAATTTTGTAATACATGATTTTTAAATAACTATCACCGTTTACTCAGCGAGAGCAACGAAAGCTTTAAATTTTGCTGCTTTCGTACTATTTTTTTATTGCTGCTCCTCTCTTATTCGA
This sequence comes from Morpho helenor, assembly GCA_029227775.1. NCBI lineage: Eukaryota > Metazoa > Arthropoda > Insecta > Lepidoptera > Nymphalidae > Morpho > Morpho helenor. Next base: position 741,806 of record JARGCU010000017.1, read on the forward strand.
TAACTTTGCAATTTTGACGTGGAATCTATCTCCTGATGACGCTTTGGTTGCGCGCAACGATTGTTGAGTTTGTGATAATGAATGTATGTAGCGCTTATGTGTTGTAATATCCGTTCTCATACATGATACATGCAGATTGTAAAAACTAGCTGCCTGCAACCACTAACATGAAATATTCACCACCACAATCTCGCAAAAAAATTGCGATTTTGTCGTGGTGTTAATCTCCTGAAGATCCTTCAGTTACGGGGCAAAACGATTGTTGAAATAGTGGTTATTAATGTGTACAGTATTATTGGTGGCGGGTAAATGCATGAGTTAATTCTGCATGTAAGTTATTTAATATATAACAAAACGCTTATTATTTAAAATTTCATACAAAACGGTCAACTGCTAGTGCATGATACAAAAGTAATAATAAAATTATTTTGCTATAATCCGCGATGAAGTAAAATAGAAAATATATATAATGCTAAATGTAAGTGAACAATCGGTTATCATACCTGATACATGCAGGATTCGTAAAAACACATGCACAAACCTCCACCACCGCCACCACAATACACAAGCACTATATACGCTCTATATACAAGCACTATATACGACCAAAATCGCAAAGCTTTGCGATTTTGGTCGTGGAGTCTATCTCCTGATGATGCTTCGGTTGCGGGGCGAAACGATTGTTGAGTTTGTGATAGTGAACTTTTGTATTATGGATCTCCACAAAGTAACGCCTAATTATATAAATTATACTAGTGCATGGTCAATTACCCCTTACCTAAAAAAGTAGTAAGTGCCCTTACCTAAAAAAGAGAGTTAGTTAGTTAGGAGAGCGGGTAGAGCCGCGGTCCGAAGCGGAACGAACCGCGCGCAGTGACAGCGCGCCGACAAAGCGTCCGCCAGAGCATACAACGATCACTTCTAATTGTGTGATTTGATACGAAAACGCTTTGTTAACCGCAAACGAAATCTCTATCGTAATCGATAGATACAACAAATTTATCTTTTGTGTACGCCGATAGCCCGTTCCACGATTTTAGGAGGGCCTAATTAAATACAACGGGAACAAACGGTTCTTTGCGATGATTTTACGTTAGTCGATAAGTTATTGACTTTTGTCCATTGTACGGCGGCCGATTGTTTTTGACGATAGACCACAATGCGCCGTGTTAAGATAAGGATTTTCAATTCGTGCATTTGGTACGATTTGTTTGATTCGCGGTTTTTTTTTCTGTAAATCCAAATTCAAAATATTCGGTATTCAAAATTTAAAGTAGTAAAGTAACGGCCTGTTACTATCCCACTGCAAGGCATAGGCCTATTCTCTCCGTTTTTGGAGAGAAGGATTGGAGCTAAGACCTACCAGCTCCAATGCGGATTGGTAGGTTACACATATCCCCAGAGTTCTCTAGAGATATGAAGGTATCCTCAAAATGTATTCCTTCACCGAAAAGCGTGTGATAAATTGCAAATATCAATTAGACACATAAGTTTTTAATAGAAACTCATTGGTCTGCCTGTCACACGGTGTTATACCGATGGGCTATCACAGCTTTCATTTCATTCAAAATTTATTGTTGCTAAAATCCCTGATTAGAAAAAAATTATATCATACTAAATGTAGAGTGTGTAGCTGGGATCCGGCTGAGTAGAATAGACAACCCTCTACCTTACTGGGGTGTCGTAAAAGGCGACTAAGGTAAGTTGACCAGCTGAGTAGAATAAAGCACCCTCATTTCCTACCGAGGAATCGTAAAAGGCGTCTAAGGTAAGTTGACCCGCCGTGTGGTATCGGGTTGAGTAGCATAGATCACCCTAATTTCTTACAAAAGTGTCGTAAAAGGCGACTAAGGTAAATCTACCCGCCGTGTGGTATCCGGCTTAGTAGAATAGATACTTTGGTGTGACCAAACGAGTGTTAAATATGAATGTGGATGGATATCTGACTAGACTTGATCTAAATAGAGATGGTTGATTTGTGTGAAATAAAACAAGCATATTAAAGGAGTAGCGATAGTTGAATGACAGGAGAGAATGGGAGAGAAAAACATGTTGTGCCGAACACGCCTTACGTGGGATAAGGGCTAGATAATGATTTATGTGTTACTTATATGTGATGGTAAATATCGGTTATTTCTTCCATTCCAGAGGCCGATCCTGGGATGGTGTGAAGACGGAGAGTAACAACGTAAGTTTTGTTTGGATAAGTTTACAAATAAAAAAAATTAGAACCAGTGACTTCTTTCGCGTCAACTTAAGAATTACTTAAAAATCTTTTAGAGTTAACTTAAAAATATCCTGAAATATATTCATGGTCCTGATAAATAACGGTTCTTTAACTTTTATATTAGATTGGTATATAACCTTCAATTGTACTAAATTTCCCCAATATTACTCAACCGGATTTACTATAAAAACGTAACAGACGGATAAACAATCACATTTATAATAAACTAGTGGTATCCGCTACTTCCTTCGCCTCGACTTAAGTGTTAAATTACCCTCAGTACTATATGTTCAAAAAAATTTACGCACCATGCTTAGCTCAGCTTAAATTTTATCGAAATTTCATCAATATTGCTCCAGCGAATTAGCTGCGAAAGGGTATCAGACACATATAGTCTTTTGTATTGGTAATGGATGGAGAATCGAACCCTCGACCTTTGGAGCTGAAAGCCGTCTACCGACTGCGACTGGGCAGTTTCATCATTCATTCATCTACATGATACATTTCAAATTCAAATTTTTTTTATTGAAATAAACTTGTAAACAAGTGCTTTTGAATCGTTAGTTCTACTGCTGGTTCGGAAAGCTTTTCCTACCGAGAAGAGCCAGCAAGAAACTCGGCGGTTGCTCTTTTCAATAATACTTATAACTAGTTACAATAAGTCATTACTATCTTGTACCGGGTCGGACAGTAGCTATATCCACGCATTCTTATCGTCTAAATAATCCTCAACTCAACTCAATAGTAGGCTTTTTGTATAATTTAATAGTGTTTTTAAACTGCTGTAATGGCAAAGATAAAATTGAGTGTGGAATTTTATTATAGAATCTTATACCCAGACCCACAAACGAATTTCGTTTGTGGGTCTGTGGGTCGAAGGCGCAAAGCAGCTCCTGCTTTGCGCCTTCGACCCACAGGTTTCGTAGGTCGGTTCCTACTTTGTCTTTTATATAAATCACCTATCGTTCTATAATTCTTTATATTTTTATGTACAAAAATTAAATGTACTTAAAATCATTTACAGCCTCAATGACATAAATCATGCAAATTCAAGTTTAAAAACGGCAATCAAAAATATCCCAAACGACTAGGAAACCCAGAGATGCGCTAAGATAAATCATCCGCGATTTACAGTCGCTTGGATCAAACGAAACCACACAAACCCCACGACACGGTGCCGACCCGGACACGGCTTTACGACTCCTTACCGAGAAACGACTGGACGAGACACTGTCGCATAAATCAATTTAATCTTAGCACTAAGACAATTGGTGTCAATCTTGCGCCGCGATCATTTGCATCACACAAGAACTTAAGTAGAAAGTCTTAAGGTTTGATTTCAGACTGACTTCAATTGTTACTTAGGACGGTTACAGAGGTGATGTAGGGTTGCCAATTGTTTATGTAATTACTGGATTTTCCGTGAATGATACATTAAGATCAGTTTCAGATTTCTAAATGAATAAACCTTTTACGACCTTTTAACTTTGGTACTCGTCCGGGATTCTTAGTAATTCATGGGCAGTTCAAAATTTTAGAATAATTTGAGTGGCCCGTTGGTACAGTGGGTAGTAATTCTGCCTTCAGCTCCTCGGGTCGCGCCGAGAGCTAACATTTTCCATAACATAATTTGTTAGTTCTTCGAGCCTGGGTGTATATTTGTATTTAATTATGTATTTAAAAATAATATATTCACCAGTTGTCTGTCACCCATAACACAAGTATTAAATTACTTACTTTGGGGACAGATGACCGTGTGTGTTAGTGTCCCATATATTTATTTATCATCATCTTCCTGCCCTTATCCCACTCTAAGTGGGGTCGGCACAACATGTTATAAACATGCTGTGACATGATTTGGCTGCGTTTTTACGACCGGCCGCCTGCCTGACGTCAACTTACCTCTGTCGTATTTCACGACACCTCGGTAAGAAAGAGGGTGGTCTATTCTACTAAACCGGATACCACACGGTGGGTCATCTTACCTTAGTCGCCTTTTACGACACCTCGGTAAGAAATGAGGTTGGTCTATTCTACTCAGCCGGATACCACACGGCGGGTCGACTTACCTTAGTCGCCTTTTACGACACCTCGGTAAGAAAAGAGGGTGGTACTATTCTACTCAGCCGGATACCACACGGCTACCATATATTTATTTATATGTGTCAGAAAAATTTCACGAAAAATATCAATGAATGTACACTGTAGCATTTAACATTATAGATATTTTCTATTTACTTTATCGCGAATTATACAAATCTGTTAAAAAATAGCAAAATAATGTTATCGTTATTTTTGTGTAATCTCTTTATTGCATTAATTAATATAAAATTGCAATGGCGGGCTTATTTTGAAACGGAATTTTATCCAGCCAATCAATCTAAAATTTAAAAAAAGAAGTAAATATTAAGTATAATAAAATAAAATAAAAATGAAATTTATTTAACTATAACAACTTAAACTTTTGTGTTTAAGATTGAAGTAAAGTAACGTCTAATTTCATACATTTACCTCTATTTTGTGACAAAGTAAAATCATTTTCGCCGCGGCATTAAATTCGCGACATGGTGGCCCTACGCTTGGCTCGCGCATGAATCAAATGAGACATCGCATTGCAAGTCCTGACTTTGAATTAATGTCTAATACGGTACAGCGAGTAATTGTTGGCTGACTTTTATACCCACAGTAATATTGGCTGTAAATCAAGCACTTGCAACGGTACTAATAGCTCGAATACTTGTTGAAAGGACGACGCGGTCCGGGCAGGTGTACGGAGTTGAAACGGTTTCGCGCAACCAGTTATCTGTAATGCTTTTTGAAGGTTGCAGACATTCTAGACTTGTTGAAGTCTTTATTATAAAATACGAGTGGTATTCATAATTAATGTATAGAAACCGGCTATACTCACGTCGTATTTTATCGAATGAACCCGATTAGTTCCCGCAACGATAACGCCGTGTAAAGAGCTCATGAATAAGATCCCCGTATGGACTTGAAACTAATCGGGCTCATCCGATAAAATAAACCGTGAGTATAGCCGGTTTCTAAACATTAATACTAGAGCAGTCTACAGAAGGGTTTAAGTATAAGAGATGAACTTATACGTAAAACATATTACAAAATTGAAGATTATTTGGATGATAAAAAAGCCTGGATTTGAAAATCCTTTTAGCTTCATACAGGACTGCGGTTTATTAATGTAAAATTGAAAATATTTAAAAGATTGACCGCCGAGTTTCTTTCTGGTTCTTCTCGGTAAGAGCAACATTGCGAACCAGTTGTAGCTTCATTAATCATATTGATCCTTGACGATTTAAAAGTGCTTGAAAGAGCTTATTTGAATAAAGATTATTTCGATTTGATTTGACCCATGACTTCGTTCACGTGAAAAAAACTTCAAATGTATGGCTTTAGCTTGGCTGTCAGTTATGACGTTTAACTGTCATGGCTTAGTTTTAATTTGGCTGACGTGCCGTATGACGGGGCGTCACATGTTCTCTATTAGTAGGCAATTATTATTCTACAATCTAAAATATAATCAGCCTTTCATTTAGTCCGTAAAAAAAGTAACGGCCTGTTACAATCCCACTGCTGGGCGTAGACTGCTGGGATCTGAGAGCTCAAAATACAGACGGACTTTCGCATTTATAAAATTAGTATGGATATAAAAGTCTGACATCAACGCGATGTCAAAAACAAAACAGATCGATCGATCCGTCTGCCATCCAGAATATCTTATTGTATTCCAAGGTTCGCGACGCAAAAATAAACTGTCAGTTATATCCAAAACAACTGTCTAAGACCTCGGCCCTAATTTGCCAATAATACGGACTATATCTATACTTATTATAAAATAAAGTCCCCAAAAGCTGCCTGTCTCTATGTCATCCATTTTCTCAAAATGTACAGGACGGTTTTTGTACGGTTTATACTAAAAGATGCAATTCTTTTGGAATGTTTAGATTACTAAGACATTATGGTTTTATGTAAATTGTCTTTGTAAATTGAGAATTCTTGGAAAAACGATCTAGCTAGGTTTTATGTAAAAAAACGTTTTATCCCAGTTTTCAGGCATCGGACAATTGCTAAATTTGACATTGCATAGATAAAACTATTTTTGCTGTCATTTGTAAAGTAATAGGTTAATGGAGAACGGGCGGACTAAAGACGTTAAAATACCCGGGATATTTTTTTTATAATAAAAAAAAAAAAATTACCGAGCAAGGCTTGGCTATTTTCCTGTATTTATATTATCTCTACTAAAATTATTATTGATATTATATAGTGTATGTATGAATAAATATATGTATTAAATATACATGTATGTATATTATGATTAATAGTTTTATCTAAGTATATTTATATTATTATAAATATGCGAGTTTTCCTTTTGCACACCTGTCACGCACTTCTTTTTTTTTTCTGATAATCCTGTAAGAAGGGTTGCCTGGAAGAGATCACTACTCAGTGATAAGGCCGCCCTTTGTACGTATACATAAGTTTACTTTAAGTCCGTATGTATTTTTATGTGTTTTATGTGTTTGTACAATAAAGTTTTTATCTATCTATCTATCTTGGTCAACCAGGTACTAACTAATTATAAATTAAAGAATTAAAATTAAAAGAATTAATTAATTAAAAAATCATGCATTAATCAAAAGACTATAGAAGAAATAATCTATTACCATTGATCGTTAAAACTCGTAAATGTATTTCTAAATGAGCATTTTTTCAATTTCCAATCTCCAAAATCCTGCAGCATCCGAAGATATCACTTCCAATCAACCAACAAAGAAATCTTTAATCGCCGATGGATATACGCAGATTGGGTGGCATTGTCCGTCCGTATTGTCCGCGGAAAACGGAAAACTCATTATAAAACGGGCCCGTTTTGATTGTCTGGACGTCATTTGTATTTGAATATAATGGATCCTGTCGGGACGTTCAACAGAATTCAATTGAACTTTGGTATAATATCGGGAAAAATGTTAGGCGTTTGAAAATTGCTAATTATCCTAAAATAATAAAGTGCATCCTACTGGAACACTACACCTTAGCGCGTCTGAGACGGTGCATCCTCCGTCTGGCACATCCTTACCTGGAATGCTGTGAGGGACCCGTCGTCTGTCTTGCGATGCTTTCCGTATTCGTCATTAGCACGCATTCTCTCCCCTGACAATGCGTGTGTCTAAGTCGGCGTATTACACATCTTAATTTAACATTAATTTACAGATTTACACTAACTACCCTCTGTACTAGGCAAACCCTGTATCACAGAAGGCAGTTCCTTCCATTAGTACAAAAAATCCGGTTGTAACTGTTTATATGCAAAATAATGTGTATTCACTGAGACCGATGTTAGTGAGTACACGTGTGTATTATGTGTGTGAGTGTGTGTGCGTGTGTGTGTGTGTGTTTGCGTTTGTGCGGGTGCGTGTGCGTGCATGAAAGTGTATGAGTAAAGTTGTTTGTTTGTAACTTCGTGTATGTATATATTTTCGGAATCTCGGAAACCAATTAGACGATTTTCTAAAGTTGTAACAGCGTAATGGTAAACAAGCGGTCTGCATATGAGAAAAAGATCGCGTGCAAATCCCACGTGGCGTACCGGCTCTTACTTTCCTTTTAATTTTTTTGTTTCCATTTCTTTGTTTCTTTTATTTCTTACTTCTTACCTTAGTCGTATTTTACGACACCTCGGTAAGCAAGAGGGTGGTCTATTCTACACAGTCGGATACCACACGACTATATCCAAATACCTATCAACACAGTATCAAAGTACACACAAATACAACAATCGAATGACGAATGGTTGAGTGCGTGTTTTTTATCACGAAACCCGTTAAGGGTGAGCTCCTATCAGCAGCAACAATAGAACAATGCTCGGCAATGATATCCAGCCTCTATCTCATCTCAGTAACACTTCAATGATCTGATTATAGATAACGCGATCCGTATAACGAAAGCCGCGGCCGATGTTACTAACATAAACATTTTCTTGTTTCCTTGCTGACAGGAAATATCATCATCTTGTGACAGGAAATCTATACTAATATTATAAACAGGGAAAAATTTGTATGTAACTACTGGACCGATTTCAAAAATTCTTTCACCATTGGAAAGCTGCATCTTTACTGAGCAACATAGGCTATATTATAATAAATGTAATATAGCCTAATAAAAATGTAATAAGGTGTAAAAAAGTAATAAAAATCTGTCATCGAATGCGCTGTGGAAACTATTGATGATATTTACAAAATTATATTATAGATACAAAAATAAATCTATAGTCCGACTTAGTAGACTTTCCACTGTCATGTGACCGGGATGTACGCGCTATGAACATCGCCATTTTAATAGATCAAATCAAATCAAATCAAAATATTCTTTATTCAAATAAACTCTTTATTCTCTTCTTCTCTTCTTCTCTTTATTCAAATAAACTCTCTGACGATTCAAATGTGCTTGACATTTGAATCGTCAAGGATCATCATATAATTAATGAAGCTACTCGTTCGGAATGTTGCTTACCGAGAAGAACCAGAAAGAAACTCGGCGGTCAATCTTTTAACCATTTTCAATATGACATTATTAAACCGCAATCTTTATAAAGCTGAAAGGATTTTCAAATCCAGGTGTTTTTATCATCCAAATAATCTTCAATTTTGTAATATGCTTTATAAGCATATCTCTTACACATAATTTAAACCTTGTAGACTGGTCTATTATGGTACTGCTATAGTAAAAAGTAGTAAAGTAAAGTAACGGCCTCTTTCTATCCCACTGCTGGGCATAGACCTTTTCTCTCCGTTTTTGGGCGAAAAGGATTGGAGGTAAGACCTACCACGCTGTTCCAATGCGGTTTGGTAGGTTACACATATCTCCAAAGTTCTCTAGAGATATGCAGGTTTTATAACGATATTTTCCTTCACCGATAAAGCGTGATATGGAAATGAACTCGCTCGCCAGCTTTAAGTTTTTAAGTTTAAGTAATAGTTTTTATCAAAATTATCTTGTAAGTATAATTTAATTTGTCTCCTTCTAGTAATATAAATAATTTTTGTACCTAGAACTTGCCTTATGAAAAGTGTATAAATAAGTATGTGTAAAGTGCTTTTGGCTTGTCATAATAAATAAATAAAAGCGTTTAATAAATGACAATTATCAATTAGACACAGTTTTAACACAAAAAGTCATTAGTGTCCGGTTTGAACCCTTGACCCCTTGAAAGAATCAGACGGTCTCACCACTGGGCTATCACAGCTGTTGCGTTTATCAAATAAATATTTGTGTTTAGTAACCAAACTAGTGAATAATTCTAATCGACAAACTTGTCAATCTGTCCATCACTCACTTTTTATTGAGTTAATTCAGAATTATTCATAGACTTATCTGAATTTAATCGTATTTTTAGATGTAACATCTTGATATATCGTTCACCATTTAGTTTGCGAAATCGAGTTGCGATTTTTTTCTATTTCGCGATTTCGTCATTGAGTCTATATAGCCTGAATGTATACGGCGCTGTTGATTGTGGTAGTGAATAAATGCGGTGCTAGTCTATTGCTGTGTTGTACGGTACATATTTTTTACGAATCCTGTACGGTTCAGGTAAATGGATATTAGGCTCTACATTAAGTATTACATACATTCTCCTGCCCTTATCCCAGTCTAAGTCAAGACACAACAAGTTTTAAACTTGTTGTTAAATGATTGGGCCTGCCTTACGTCAACTTGCATTAATCGCCTTTTACGACACCTCGGTAAGAAAGAGGTAGGTTTAGGAGGTAGGTTTCTTGGCTCGTCTCAGTGGGAGTAATTTTCAAAACTTACACAGTTGATGATTTAATAGCACGAGAGTTTATTTAAATAATTAAATTTGTATGTTTCTATTTCAACAAATAAACTTATTTCGTTTAATTAACTAAGCTGTCACATCAAATATAATTTAGGACATATAAGTAACTCGGCCGCCGAGACCGATGTTAGCGCAGCCGTCACAATAAAATTGAATCATGAACTCAATCATTTGCAGCTCAGTAATTAACAATCGTAAACCATGCTCCAATGATCCCGGTTTTATTCTTGTGTTAATTTACTTTCACCGCTCAACTCTTTAGGATTCCGGCTTAATATTTATTTTGTTATCAGTCAATATGAGATGTATTTATTTCGAAGCAACAAGGGCTCATAATGTTAGTAATAGAGTTAGTAACGTATATAGAGTATAGTTTTATTTCAATTTCTTTGTTTCGCTGAGTCATATGGTTTTGTTTGTTTAGATTTAGTTAAGTAGTATATGTATTGTTATCCATTTAGATTGTTCCATCATATAATACGCTTTATGTGAAAAAACAAAATGGTGATTTTTACTAAGGACTTGATTTTGACTAAGGAGAAATCAAGGTAAGCTTGTCGCTCCTTGAACTCTCTTTCAAAAAAGTACGCATAACTTTTATGATTTTCGGTATATGATGCTATTTTAAAATTTTACAATCAATGTTTGCTTTCCCATTACAGAAATTGAAACAAATGAATAAACGGAGGCATGAAAGAGAAATTCCATTAAACTATGAGTGATTTTATTAGTAGTAAAAATACATGTGCTTAAATAATCTCCGACCTAGTAGAAGTTTGCAATGTAAATGTAAACTAGTTATGAGAATCTTTTGACGTGACAACGACTTAAATTAGGTTGCGGCTTGGAGTCACTCATGAAAAAGTGTAACGCCCGCTCACGTTTGTTACGATGAGTCACCGAACGAAACACAGGCCCGCCTGACTGGCGAATGCCTTGCGTCTCTTTCCCACTCCAATCCATCACATTTAAAAAGACGTTGTCACGTTAAATCTTTGCCCGTAAAACCGACTTTACAGGCAACCGTTTTTTTTTTCAAGAAATATAGTTCTTCTGGGTGGAAGCAATTTTCATAACAAGCAATCGAGTTTACGTTTCAAAAAGTACTTTTTTACAAGTCATAAGTAAAACGGACATTTCGTTAAATAAATCGAACTCACTGATAAATATTTAAGTGGCAGTTTTTGCGATGACTGGTGGTGGTCTCATTAGCATTAGGCACGCGAACTGCTCAACCATAGAAAAATATGGTATTGTGGGATACACTCATAAAGTCATGGTGTTTTTTGATTGTGACACCACTATGTTATTTAAAAAGAGACTAGTTATACAAAATAGTTCACATATATTGTAAACCTTCTTTCTTTTTCCTGCCCTTATCTCACTCTAAGTGTGGTCAACATGTCTAAGTCAACATGTTTTTTCTCGTCATTCGTCAACTCTGGCGCTACTCCTTTTATATACATGTCTTATTTCACACGATTCAACCATCTCTGTTAAAGCCTCCCTCTAGCCACATACATTTTCATCCACATTCATATTTAATACTCGTTTGTTCACATGGTTTTCATCCCTCATTATATGTCCATACCCAATCTTGCACTTCCCGTCTTTTCTATAATGGTCGCAACTTTCAGACTTCCTTTTTCAGACTCATTTCATATTTTATCCCAGCTTATCATACCACACCGTATTGTGAACTAAGTTGAAGATTTAAACAACCGTGTATAAATTTTTATACACATACTTCAAAAGTACAAAAATATTTCATATTTTACTTCACTCGAAGAATATTTCGGAAGTTGGTGGGGTCTAAATATCTAGAACCATAAATTGATTACGCAAAACGATTTTAGCACTCCTGAAACTTGAAGCCCTATAAAAAGTATAGTATTCATAGGTCTCCAAGTTTTGTCCTTGCGGAAGAGTCCCAAGAATGCTGGCAGCGTTTCCGCATTGAATCGCTAAACTGATTCTTTGTTTGAAAAAGGAGGCTTCTAGTCACCTTAGAGGCAATTAAAATGTTATTTACAATTTATATTTCGCTTTAAGGTAAAAGAAAACATAATGAAGCCAAATATCACTTTAAATCATGGGATGTAATCTACCAATCATGAAGCTTGAACAAAATAAAGCTAACCCATTTAAAAGAAGGTTCTTTCATTAGTAAGATAGAACCAGCACTACCTTTAAAATATTGCTAAGAATCCTAGAATATGTGCAATCTAGCAATGATCATTAGCTTCATCCAATCCAAGCTATTCTGTTTCAGCAGAAGATCATTCCTCCAGAGAGAGAAAACCAGCCCTACCTTTAAGAATGGAACTACTTCGGGTTGTCTAAAAACACAGAGAGAGTGCTTTGCGATTTTGTCGTGGAGTCTATCTTCTGATGATGCTTCTGTTGCGGGGCAAAAACGTAGAAAAACGGATTGACCAAATTTTGGATGCTAAATGTAGAGCATTTAACATTATATATATTTTTTAGTTCATCGCGGATTATAGCAAAATAATTATATTATTACTATTGCACGGAGAATTTATAAATTTTACTTAAGTAAAGTTGAGACATCATAAAATTGTAAATATAAATTCTAAAGAGTTGTACGTGCTTAACGCATTAAAATGCCTGCTGCCGCTAATTCGGTATCTGAACGCAATTACATTGAAGGTGCTGGACCTCACACGGGGTTAATTAACAGCTGTCGATTTTGAAAAAGGATAAAAAAATGTTCCAAGGATGAAAAAGGACGAGAGGGTGGGGCGGAATTCAGTCGCGATAAGGTATCGGTGCTTAATGAAGCTATGCAAATTGTGCGCGCCCACGCACCTCGGTGTTTTTGATGTTTTCGTATTTAAGTTCGCAATCGCCTACCTTTATCTAGTAGATAAGAGTGATCTTTTGATTTATTTCACGAGATAAAGGGATCGGGGATGGCAATGGGTGATAGTTTGATGTTATTAAATTCATAGCGTTGATTTATTTGATTTTTACTTGAAATTATTAAGTTTTAAGCTGGCAAATCTTTTCAATTAATAACACCTACATAACTTGTTGAAATTTATTTTAAGTCGTTTATTTTCGAAGTGACTCACACTTCGAAAAGTTAATTAACTGGAAGTAATAGTCAATTTAGTACGAGTAATTTACCTACCTATATAAATAAAATACTATAATGAGGAAGGGTGTAAATCATGTGACCAAATGAGTGTTAAATATGAATGCTGATGGATATGAGACTATAAGGCTGAAAAAGAGGTAGTTAGTTGTGTAAATTATGACATGCATATAAAAGGTAGCGCCAGAGTTGAATGATAGGAGAGAATGGAAACGAAAAACATGTTGTGCCGACATCTCTTTAGAGCAGGACAAGGACAAGAGAATGATGATGATAAAAAATACTATTTATTAATAATAAATACTATTTAAAAATAGGAGCAAAAAGGTTGAATGCATATTAGGGTGGATGTGTGGCAAGGTTGGATAAAATACAAAGTCACATAGACGGAGAAGTCTGAAATTTGCGCCCACTGTTGCGTTGACAGACAGATAGACGGAAAAACAGATATATATTTGTATCAATGATATAACATGTCGTCTGTGCAACAATTTCCGATATCTTATACAAAGTGAGTCCAACGTATCAAAGGGTTAAAAACAGCTGATTTCCCTCAAAACATGACAAAAGCGGTCCTATCTGTTTGGGGACCAGATATCGGCAGGTACGTCTGTCCGATGCGATTAGTCGATAACCAGAGATTTGAAATGCAATTTCTTATTTTCAGATACGACGTACACCTAGTAACAAATACGAGGCGCATACGTGCAGTTTTAAGCATTATGATTAAAGTTATATGGACCATAGTCCTTTGCATTATAAATTTTTGGCGAGTTGTACAATGTCGCTTAACTAATACACTGTCCGATGCATCTGTCTGTTTACGCGGTGGAATCTCTATTTGGTTGTGATTGAATATTGTATCACAGTTATGTAATAGCGATTTCAAAGCTTGGGACATATTGGGTTTTTCAATTTTATAGAATGTTTGAGTCAGTGGTAGAGTTTACTAAACTGTTGAATGAAATTATTGCAAGCTTTACGTTTTATTTTAAGAGCTGTGATAGCCCCGCGCTGATACCACGCAACTTTTTGGAGGAGGTAACGAGTTCAAACTCCTGGGTAGGCATCAATGTCTAATTGATAATTGCAATTTATCGCACGCTTTTCGGTGAAGGAAAACGTTGTGAGGAAACCTTAATATCTTAAGTGAATTCTGGGGATATTTGTATCTAACCTACCAATAGTAGTAGCGTGGTAAGTTTTAGCTCCAACCCTTCTTTAAATATATTATAGAATTAGGCGACTTTGCGGAGATCCATAATACAAAAGTAATAATAAGATTCCTGCATGTATCAGGTATGAAAACGGATTGTTCACTCTACATTTAGCATAATAATATATACTTTCTAGTTTACTTCATAAAAGGGTAAAGGTAAGGGTAAGGGTAGGTGAAAAATTAATGTCACACAAGAAAAAAGATCGGTCGGCCGCGCAACACGGTGCACGGGACCCTGAGTGAATTATAATAATATTTATTATAATGGTGTTAGGTGGATGTTCGTGTTAATATATACAAAATATAAAGGACAATTCGGTGGTTGTGTACATGAACAATATCAAAGAACAATCGAATTTGTGATTTTATGAATATAAGTGGATTTAGTTATTTAGTGGTTATACTGCGGCCGGAGCGGCGAGGACTCCATTCCCTCCAAGCCTCCAAGTTAAAGGTCAGTATCCTTGTTTATTAGGGGTGGAGAAATTGCCGGTTGTCTGCCTATCCTACCTAAGCTCACCAACTGCAGCTATCGAAGTGTGGTATCCGGTTGAGTAGAATAGACCCTCTTTCTTACCGAGGTGTCGTAATATACGACTAAGGTAATTCGCTCCGCCGTGTGCTATGCTATAAGTAAAATAGATCATCCTCATTTCTTACAGAGGTGTCGTAAAAGGCGACTAAGGTAAGTTGTCGTCAGGCCGGCGGCCGGTTATAAAATACGAGTATGTAGCCAAGTCAAGTGACAACATGTTTATAACATATTGTGTCCTACTTAGAGTGGGAGAAGGGAAGGATTATGATTCTAAAAGAAATCATTATCATAATCATTACAATATTATCGTTTAAACGAAAATATAAAAACACTTTTAAATTTTTTTTACTTACTCTTTTAAACTCTTAAGTCTTAAAGACATAAATATGACTTGTTGGTCCATTTACATGTATCTCAATTTATGTGGACATCAGGCTCTCATAAATCTAATGAAGAAAACAGAGAGCCCTCCGGCGTCGCATTCATTAAACTCTTTCGCCCTTTTTTTCGCGTCTCCACATTTCCTCCGCACATCTGTCGAACGCACCCCTTTGTCAAGACTGCTTGCGGTCTTTAGATAAAACACTTCATTCTGCACCGCCACGTCAAATGTTTTGACTGCGTTCATAGAAAAGCATGGTAAGAATTGTCCACAGAAAAAAATTTGCTGATGGATCTTCTTTCGTTCAAAATTCACTTAATTTCAATAAACTTTTACTGTATTTTGGGATCAAGTTCGAAAATTTCTTATAATCATTGATATTTCATTTATTAATTTATAGAATTAGGTTTTACTTTGCGAAATTCAATATAATCAAAATAATCTTTATTCTAATAAGCTTAATCAAGCAATTTACAATCGTCAAAGATCAATATGATTAATGAAGCTACAACTGGTTCGGAATGTTGCTCTTACCGAGAAGAACCAGAGAAAAACTCGGCAGTCAATCTTTTACACATTTTCAATTTTACATTAATAAAGGATTTTTAAATCCAGGCATTTTTATGATACAAATAATCTTCACTTTAATACATAATAAGGATAAACTCCTCTAACCTAAGAACCTTTGGTTTGAGGACTGATTATAAGCACAGTAGCATGTCTGATTATAAGCACAGTAGCAAGTCTGATTATAAGCACAGTAGCAATTCTGATTATAAGCATAGTAACAAGTCTGATTATAAGCACAGTAGTAAGTCTGATTATAAGCACAGTAGCAAGTCTGATTATAAGCACAGTAGCAATTCTGATTATAAGCATAGTAACAAGTCTGATTATAAGCACAGTAGTAAGTCTGATTATAAGCACAGTAGCAAGTCTGATTATAAGCACAGTAGCAATTCTGATTATAAGCATAGTAACAAGTCTGATTATAAGCACAGTAGTAAGTCTGATTATAAGCACAGTAGCAAGTCTGATTATAAGCACAGTAGCAAGACTGATTATAAGCACAGTAGCAAGTCTGATTATAAGCACAGTAGCAATTCTGATTATAAGCATAGTAACAAGTCTGATTATAAGCACAGTAGTAAGTCTGATTATAAGCACAGTAGCAAGTCTGATTATAAGCACAGTAGCAATTCTGATTATAAGCATAGTAACAAGTCTGATTATAAGCACAGTAGTAAGTCTGATTATAAGCACAGTAGCAAGTCTGATTATAAGCACAGTAGCAATTCTGATTATAAGCATAGTAACAAGTCTGATTATAAGCACAGTAGTAAGTCTGATTATAAGCACAGTAGCAAGTCTGATTATAAGCACAGTAGCAATTCTGATTATAAGCATAGTAACAAGTCTGATTATAAGCACAGTAGTAAGTCTGATTATAAGCACAGTAGCAAGTCTGATTATAAGCACAGTAGCAATTCTGATTATAAGCATAGTAACAAGTCTGATTATAAGCACAGTAGTAAGTCTGATTATAAGCACAGTAGCAAGTCTGATTATAAGCACAGTAGCAAGACTGATTATAAGCACAGTAGCAAGTCTGATTATAAGCACAGTAGCAATTCTGATTATAAGCATAGTAACAAGTCTGATTATAAGCACAGTAGTAAGTCTGATTATAAGCACAGTAGCAAGTCTGATTATAAGCACAGTAGCAAGACTGATTATAAGCATAGTAGCAAGTCTAATTACAGGCATACCTATATATACAGATAAAGAATAATCTCTATAATATACCGTAGGTAATAAGTATTATTCTAATTAATAACCGCATTATGAATAATCCTGATATAATTTTTTTGTAGTGAAAATTTAAGGTTATTAAAAAAAACTAAAACGTAGTTATTCGACTTTAAAATATAAAAAATGGACTTCTGATATGCTTCTGATGTATTTTTGTATTTATACACTACTAGCTTTTACCCGCAACTTCGTTTGCATAGAAAGTCACGTGATTCCTGTAGAATTATCAGGATTTTTATAGCCCTATATGTTGTTACCTCGGTGTATAAAGTATATTGTGCCAAATTTCATCGATATTTGTTTAGCGGATTCGCCTTTTAAGTGTAGCCATACTCACAAACTTTTGCATTATAAATGCGAGATATTAGTGGGATACAATTTAAGTTTAAGATGGGAAGGAAGGTATTGTACTATCTAGTTTTTACCCGCGACTTCTTTCGCGTGGTCTGTTGTCGTGTAATAGGTCGATAATAGATTCAATGACATCCTATTCTTGTAGAATTAACAGGATTTCTATAGCCTATATGTTACCCGCCCGATGTATAGGCAATAATTGTGCTAAATTTAATCGATATTGGTTCAGCGAATTCCCCATGAAATACTTAAAAACACAAACTTTCGCATTTATAATTTAAGATTGGAGAATACGAATAAAGTTTAAGTTGGGAGAAAAGGTCCTACGTATTGTCTATGGAGAGTGTAGTCAAGTCGAAAAGCTGTCTAAATAAACGTCCGACTACGTGTGTGGTGAGTGTGTAGATAGCTAGGAGTTTCCTCACTGAAGGTTCTGCTCCAGCCGGATATGAAGATAGCGTCGGAAAAAACGACCGCTCGCGTGTCGCCGCACTCTCACTGAGATGAGTTATATTTTGTTCTTGCACACTTTTTTTGTTTTGCACATTGTTCGTTGTGTTTTTTTGTCACCTTTTGTGCTCCGGCGGATCTCTCTATCGATTCGCGCCCATGTGGCGTTGTGATTTCAGGATCTTTGCGATGTTTGTTCCATCACATATGGATATATTTTATGGTACAGATTAAATACGATGTGTTTATGAACTTATGGCGAAATCTTCCTGGTATATAAAATAAATTTGATCACGTATTATAATTTAATAAACATATTAATGTTAAATCCGCCTCCGATAAGACCACCCTCCTTTCTTACCGAGCTATCGTAAAAGCGTCTAAGATAAGTTGAGCCGCCGTGTGGTGTCCGGTTGAGTAGAATAGACCGACCTCATTTCTTACCGAGGTGTCGTAAAAGGCGACTATGGTTATTTGGCCTGCCGTTTGGTGTCCGGTTGTGTAGAATAGACCGCCCTCATTTCTTACCGCGGTATCGTAAAAGGCGTTTAAGATAAGTTGAGCCGCCGTGTGGTGTCCGTTTGAGTAGAATAGACTAACCTCTTTTCTTACCAAGATGTCGTAAAAGGCGTCTAAAATTATTGGACCTGCCGTTTGGTATCCGGTTAAGTAGAATAGGCCACACTCATTTCTTACCGAGGTATTGTAAAAGGCGTCTAAGATAAGTTAAGCCGCCGTGTGGTGTCTGGTTGAGTAGAATAGACCAACCTCATTTCTTATCGAGGTGTCGTAAAATGAGACTAAGATAACTTGATCTGCCGTATGGTATCCGGCTGAGTAGAACAGACCACCCTCATTTCTTACCGAGGTATCGTAAAAGGCGTCTAAGATAAGTTGACCCGCCGTGTAGTGTCTGGTTGAGTAGAATAGACCACCCTTATTTCTTACCGAGGTGTCGTAAAAGGCGACTAAGATTATTTGACCCGCCGTGTGGTGTCCGGTTGTGTAGAATAGACCGCCCTCATTTCTTACCGCGGTATCGTAAAAGGCGTCTAAGATAAGTTGAGCCGCCGTGTGGTGTCCGGTTGTGTAGAATAGACCGCCCTCATTTCTTACCGAGGTATCGTAAAATGCAACTAAGTTAAGTCGACCTGTTATGTGTTATCCAGCTATGTAGAATAGACCACCCTCATTTCTTACCATGATGTAAAAGGCAACTAAGGTAAGTCGTAACAGTCGTGTGTTACCCGGCTGAATAGAATAGACCACCCTCATTTCTTACCGAGATGTCGTAAAAGTCGACTAAGGTTATTTGACCTACCGTGTGTTATCCGGCTGAATAGAATAAACCACCATCATTTCTTGCCGTGGTGTCGTAAAAGGTGACTAAGGTAAATCGACCTGCCGATTGGTATCCGTCTTAGTAGAATAGACCACCCTCATTTCTTACCAAGGTATCGTAAAAGGCGGCTAAGGTAAGTCGACCGGTCTGGTGCTATCCGGCTGAGTAGAATTGACCACCCTCATTTCTTACCAAGGTATCGTAAAAGGCGAATAAGGTAAGTCGACCGGTCTTGTGCTATCCGGCTGAGTAGAATAGACCACCCTCATTTCTTGCCGTGATGTCGTAAAAGGCAACGAAGGTAAGTCGACGGGTCGTGTGTTACCCGGCTGAGTAGAATAAACCACCCTCACTTCTTATCGAGGTGTCGTAAAAGGTGACTAAGGTAAGTCGACCGGTCGTGTGCTATCCGGTTGAGTAGAATAGACCACCCTCATTTCTTACCGAGATGTCCTAAAAGGCGACTAAGGTAAGTCGACCTGTCGTGTGTTATCCGGCTGAGTAGAATAGACCACCCTCATTTCTTACCAAGGTATCGTAAAAGGCGAATAAGGTAAGTCGACCGGTCTTGTGCTATCCGGCTGAGTAGAATAGACCACCCTCATTTCTTACCAAGGTATCGTAAAAGGCGAATAAGGTAAGTCGACCGGTCTTGTGCTATCCGGCTGAGTAGAATAGACCACCCTCATTTCTTGCCGTGATGTCGTAAAAGGCAACGAAAGTAAGTCGACGGGTCGTGTGTTACCCGGCTGAGTAGAATAAACCACCCTCACTTCTTACCGAGGTGTCGTAAAAGGCGTCTAAGATAAGTCGACCTGTCCTGTGTTATCCGGCTGAGTAGAATACCACACGGTGACTATGCTATGAAGACTAATATTTTGAAAAAAATAGATGCCACCTTTACGAGTTAAACACGACGTATTTAAATAACCATTAACGAACCGGTGCAGTGGTCAATAAACATGCATTTTTAGTGAAGTCGATTTTATTCACTTAAGTTTTTATTGCTGGCGGCCCTTCCACTTGATACGAATTAAACAAGGCACGTCAATAAACCAATAAACTTTTATATGGCCAGGTAATGGCGGTGTTTAATTTAAATATTAAATTTTATATATTAATATACCGTGAAGTTGTTGTGAAGCTAGTGCTCATCCCGGCCGTGTCAGATGTCGGGTAAATTGAGTTAGGCAGATGGTAATAATTTTTTTTGTTTTTTATAAAGTAAAGGCTACGCCGTGTGGTATCCGGTTGAGTAGAATAGAACACCACCATTTCTTACCAAGGTGTCGTAAAAGGCGACTGAGGCTAGTCAAACCGCATTGTGGTATTCGGTTGAGGAGAATAGAGCACCCTCTTTCTTACAGAGGTGTCGTAAACGGTGACTAAAGTAAGTTGCCCGCCGTGCAATATCGGGCTGAGTAAAATAGATCACCCTCTTTCTAACCAAGGGGTCTTAATAGGCGACCAAGGTAAGTCGACCCACCGCGTGCTATCTGGTTGAGTAGAATAGACCACCCTCTTTCTTACCGTTAAATACGATTAAGGTAAGTTAACCTCAGGCGGGCGGCCGGTCGTAAAATACGTTGCCAAATCATGTCACATGTTTATTCTATCCTACATTTTAGGATTTTTCAGTGCCCGAAAACAAGGATAAAAAATCATTTTTTGATCGATTTTTCCATCTGAAACCTCCTACATGCTGAATTTCATTAAAATCGTTGGAGCCGTTTCCGAGATTGAGAAAATATAATATATACAAGATTAACTCATTTAAATATTAAAGATTTGAATTATGTATTAAAACGTTTGGATTTGAAAATCTTTTCAGTTCCAAACAAGACTGCGTCAAATGATGTAAATTGCAAATGTTGAAAAAATTGACTGACGAATTTATTGCTGGTTCTTCTCGTTAGAGCAACATTCCGAACCAGTTGTACCTTCAATAATCGTTTCTTAACGATTCGATAGAGCTTCTAAAAAGCTTACTTTAATAAAGATTAGTTTGATTGATTCGAAACTATCAAGAAATCGTAAAACGAAACGGCCGATCGAAAAAAGAATGTTAGGTAATAAACATCAGGCGATTTTATCGCGCTTGAAATACGGTAATGCGGGCATCGCCGCGTCTCAATCATAACTTTGCGACTAATGTCACCAGCGACAGGAGCAGCTGATTGGAGTACATTAAATTATGCGACAGTAAAATTTTTACGAGCAAAGATAAATGCCTTTTGCGGTGCAAGCGTGCCGATTAATCGTTGCCAATACTGAGTGGGTTCGCGTTTATGATGGGATCCGAGTTATTTTCACCAATGATTGCGAAAAATTACTAGTGAAAATTGATCTAATCATCATCTTTCTGCCCTTATCCCACGCTAAGCACACGGCACAACATGTTTTAAACATGTTGTCACATGATGTGGCTACGTATTTTACGACCGGCCGCCTACCTGACGTCAACTTATCTTAGTCGTATTTTACGACACCTCGATAAGAAAGAGGGTGGTGTATTCCACTTAACCGGATACCACACGGTGAGTCTACTTAACTTAGTCGCCTTTTACGCCACCTCGGTAAGAAATGAGGGTGGTCTATTCTACTCAGCAAGATACCACACGCCGGGTCGACTTATCCGCCTACCTGACGTCAACTTATCTTAGTCGTATTTTACGACACCTCGATAAGAAAGAGGGTGGTGTATTCCACTTAACCGGATACCACACGGTGAGTCTACTTAACTTAGTCACCTTTTACGACACCTCGGTAAGAAAAGAGGGTGGTACTATTCTATTCAGCCGGAAACCACACGGCGTTTAAAATTGATCTTATATGTTGACTTTATACTAAGTATATGGGTGACCGGGTCTTGCTTGGTAATTTTTAAAAAGATATTAAAAAAAGCATCGGTGACATGTGGGACTTGAGCCCGGATTTTGAACTTATTGGGTCCGCTCGTTACCATTAGGCTATCACAGCATTATGTTAGACAGTTAAAAATATCCTATGGTTTCAATTCTACATTTTAGTATTTTTTCAGTGCTCAAAAACAGAAATAAAACAACATTTTTAATGAAACCTAGCTCGATCGCTTTTCCTCCCAAAACTCCTACATGCTGATATTCATAAAAATCGTTGGTCCGTTTCAGTAACTGAGATTGTGATAATCTGTGTGAGGAAACCTGCATATCTCTGCAGGACTCTTATAATGTGTAACACACCAATCCGCATCGGAGCAGCGGGGTGGGTCTAGGCTTCATTTATACTTAAATTTTTAAAACGTCGAATCGTTCCCACATTCTTGAGATAAATTATGATTTGATGAGTATGATTTGTATAGCGGTACTATTGTTCTAGCATGTAAGTTATTTATGATAGATCTTTTATATTTTCATTGTAAATAAAATATTGTTAGGAATCCAGGTTTCTAAGATGTGACAGCATATATAAGACAACGGCTGGCTCTCCCAGTACCTCAGCCCCCGGCGACGCTTCTGCGCTCGCCCATCCTCCCGGTGACGCTGTAAAAGCCTTCAGGACTAATCGCCTTAGTTAGTGTCCGGAAAAAAAATCATTCGCTCATTCGTTCTCTTTTGGCGTGCGGCATTCGTAGGAGGTAAACGTGTTTGGGAGACCTCTTTTGTGTTTCGCGTTATTAGAATCTAACCTCAAATAATCGCTATTCGTGATAAGAGCGACCACTGAGTTTCTTGTCAGTTCTTCTCAAGTGGATTAGTGTTCCGAACTGGTGGTAGAATCATTCTGTCGTTGGATTTTGTAGTAAAATGTGTTTGTGTACAGTAAGGTGCCCGGCGTTATTCCCTAAACGCATTCGTTTTATTATGCATTTTTAATTGAATTTAGACTTAATTTCTAACAATATCTTTAATATTTAAACAAGTTAATCTTGTATGTATGTATATATATATATTTTCGGAATCTCGGAAACGGCTCTAACGATTTTAATGAAATTCAGGGTGTTGGAGGTTTTTGAGCACGATATGACTCGAAAAATTAAGATGGCTCAAATAAATGACATTGCGACTACCCAGAACCGACGTGTCTGGCGAAAAATGACGAGGAGAGCCGACCCCAATTAAAGATGGGACAATACTAGGCATAGAGAGGGGAGGTTTTGGAGGAGAAAATCGATCCAGCTAGGTTTTATGTAAAAGAAAAATCGTTTTATCCCTGTTTTTGGGCATTAAAAAGTACTATAATTTATATTGAATTGAAATTTTGCCATAAACTGTCAAGTCAGCGTAGCTTATTGGGGGAGCGGGCAGTCTCGAGAAATGTAAATACCTAGGTACGCTCCCCACCTACCCAATTTTTTTTTCTTTTTTATTACCTTTTTTTTCTTTTATTAAAAAAAATACCGAACAAGGTTCGTTCAACTTGGTACTAGTATTATAAAAATAGTATGTTTAAAACATTTGTTTTTATCAGCGTTAGTTCTACGCTAAGATTCCACCAGGTCATTGACCAGGCGACAATTGAGATTCATCTCTGACAGCCACATCAATAAGGGCCGTGATTCACGCCCAATAAACGTTTGTCATCGCCCTATTTATGGGCTTTTTGACTCTGCTCATGTACAAAAACTGACTGTTCCTTTTGCAACTGCTATTACATTGTAAGCGATAGCATAGAGGAACATAGAGGAGCGTATTGTTAATGATTTTCCGAAACGCGCTGACAGAAATTTGACTTCAAAAAACTCAATAAATAGTACAATAGTATATCTTACTCTGACATTGAATATCCAATAATCCATGAAACTCGAATAAAAAAAAAAAAAAAATTTATAAAGTCTCATAATACTAATAATGCAATAATAAAAATAAATAATGCTATTTTGCAATTTTATAAATATTAAAAAAAAAATTATATTTGCCTATTATCGTTAATATAATCATATATTATAAAATATCTTCTTTTCCTTTTTATTTAATTAACGTGTTATTTTTTAACTAACTGTTAATTATATTTTTTTAGAGAGAATATTTTTTATTTTTGGGGATTATTGTAAAACAAAAAATTATACCATCAAAACTTCCAAGTTATCAAGCAGGTGCTTAATTTGCTACCCTTTGTGTAAATATACGAAATTATAATCAATAACCTAACAAACAACTTGTTAACGCGGTTGTAAAGTTCAGTATAGACATCCTAATTGCTATCTATTCTTCAATAAATTCAGACATATATGGCAAAGTAAAACGCTTTAATAAATACGTGACGATCGTCCTTGACTTCGACCTATAATTTTCTTTCTTGACATAAAAAAAGCGTGTTCTCAAAAGGCTAAAGTTAATTTTGACGTCCAACTATATTGCCAATTAGGGCATTGCAAATTTAATTCAAAAAGTGCTCCTGAATCCTCAAGTCTATTGCTGGTTCCAATTATTCCTAACAAGAAGAACCTATATAGATAACCTATATAGAGGATACATATATATATATATATATATATATATATATATATCCTCCTGCCCTTATCCCACTCTAAGTGGGGTCGGCACAACATGTTATAAACATGCTGTAACATAATTTGGCTGCGTTTTACGACCGGCTGCCTGCCTGACGTGAACTTACCAAAGTCGTTTTTACGACACCTCGGAAAGAGGGAGGGTGGTCTATTCTACTAAACCGGATACCACACGGTGGGTCAACTTACCTTAGTCGCCTTTTACGACACCTCAGTAAGAAATGAGGGTGGTTTATTCTACTCAACCGGATACCACACGGCGGGTCGACTTAAATTTATAATTTGAAAAGACAAAAATTTATTATTTATTAATCGATTTCCACTCGTAATTCATATCTTTAGTTTGGACTTGTTTTTGGGTTATGCTTGAATGGACCTTGTAAATAACTTTGACTAATTAACTGAGTTTAACTTAATTTGTTTGTTTGGTGTAGTAATTTTTTTATAAACATATAATACAATTTCACGACTCGTCATCTGGTTATCGTGACCTGGTTAGTCATATTAATATGCATATTAATATAATGCATATTTGTGGTTCAATTTTCGTCGCGGGCCAACATTTTCTATAACAATTTGTTGTTTCTTCGAGTCTGGGTGTATAAGGCCCACGCTTAGTATTAAAGTGACCTAATTTAGAAAAAGTTGTTTAATTGTATAAGGTGTAGCGTACATTTCTGGGTGTTATAGAGACCAATAACTTCGAAGTGCAAGAATACACTAGTTTTTTATTATTTCGTAGCGTGATGTTATATATGACATTGACATATATTTTTCTTAAACCTAACTTTATACATTTTTAAAAATTTCTAATTAAAAAAAAAATTATTAAAAAAAAAAAAAAAAATTTAACGCCGTGTGGTATCTGGCTAAATAGAATAGTACCACCCTCTTTTCTTACCGAGGTGTCGTAAAAGGCGACTAAGGTAAGTCGACCCGCCGTGTGGTATCCGGCTGAGTAGAATAGACCACCCTCATGTCTTACCGAGATGTCGTAAAAGGCGACTAAGGTAAGTTGACTCACCGTGTGGTATCCGGTTAAGTAGAATAGACCACCCTCTTTCTTATCGAGGTGTCTTAAAATACGACTAAGATAAGTTGACGTCAGGCAGGCAGCCGGTCGTAAAATATGTAGCCAAATCACGTGACAGCATGTTTATAACATGTGCCGACCCCACTTAGAGTGGGATAAGGGCAGGAAGCTGATGAATTTAAAAAAACATTTAAAAATATAGAAAATTGTCGTCCGCCGGGAACGGGGAAATATCCCGAGTTGCCGATGGTTAGGGATTCAAAGTGAGGAACTTCCTCACAATGCGCGCCGTTTCAAGCAATACTGCCTTCTGCATCCGACGCTTGATCCAACTGACATTGACATTATTATTACAATGTATCTAAATCAATTAAGCCTAATTTTGTATTAGGTCACTTTAATACTAAGCGTGCGATATGTATTTGAAGGTACTTAAAGCTTGTATTATAAACCCAAGACGTCTGACTCAATATTCGTACCGCTAACGGCCGCCTGTTCCAACTAACGATACGTCATTATCACGGCCATAAGCCGTGGCGGAGATTCCTACGAGATCTTCATAAACAACTCATAATGTGCGATCTGTCTGTCCGTCTGCCGTACGTGAGGATCGTAATTGGGCCTGATACTAACATGTCACAGATATGTGTCAAAGATTAAGTGCCGAGTAGAAGCGCAATGTACGTGAGAAAACAGCGCATATGTATTTCTGTTATTTTATTTATTCGTAACGCCGTGTGGTATCCGGCGGAATAGAATAGTATCACACTCATTTCTTTCCGAGGTGTCGTGAAAGGCGACTAAGGTAAGTCGACCCACCGTGTGATACCCTGTTGAGTAGAATAGACCACCCTTTTTCTTACTGAGGTGTCGTAAAATACGACTAAGGTAAGTTGACGGCAGGCAGGCGGCGGGTTGTTAAATACGTAGCCAAATCATGTGGCAACATGTTTGTATCATATTTTGCTGACCCAACTCAGTGGGGTAAGGGCAGGAGGATGATGATGATGAATGAATGAATGAATGAATAACTCTTTATTGCACACCAGGTAAATGATATACATAAACAAGAGAGATAAGAACATTTAAGAGTGCAAGGGCGGTCTTATCACTAAAAGTGATAAGATGATGATTTATTATGATTATTTATTTATAATCTATACTAATATATCTTTATATATGAAGAGTTTGTTTGTTTTTAATGCAACATGCACTGATTTCAGCAACAAATGAAACGATTTGAAAAATTCTTTCAGTGTAAAATAGTCCATTTATTGAGGAAGACTATATATATAGGCTATATAACATCATGCTAAGTTGAATAGGAGAGGAGCAGCAATAAAAAATATTACATTATAAAGTCCGTGAGAGCATATGTCTAGCTTTCAAGGATAACCCATTTTAGCCATTTTTCAATCTACAATTATCAAAATACTATATTACGATTTTAATTTTTCACGCGGGCGAAGGCTCTGGCAATTGCAGTTTCTTATACTTAATTTAAAGTTTTCTGTTGACGAGTCTGATACGGATT
The DNA here is from genome assembly GCA_029227775.1 of Morpho helenor. Lineage (NCBI taxonomy): Eukaryota > Metazoa > Arthropoda > Insecta > Lepidoptera > Nymphalidae > Morpho > Morpho helenor. Next base: position 769,161 of record JARGCU010000017.1, read on the forward strand.
AATTCAAAATAACAACTCAATTGTAAATTCTTGATAACCATCAAAGAAAATCTTATCTTTATCACATATCTGGGTATATTTATCTAAACTATCCTATAAATTTTCATCTCGGGACAGCGAATGTCAAATTAAATTACAGTTTTATGACATCGGCGAGTGTTTCAGATGAAATGTAACGGGAGGCACCTTGTGTTATCTTAAATAAAAGATAGATTTTAAGATAGCTACAGATTTATAGAAGCTGTGGTAGTGCAACGGTAACACCGTGTGCCTCTTTTGAGGAGGTTTAGGGTTCAAACCCCGGGCAGGCACCAATTAGCTTTGTAGTAAAACTTATGTGTCTAATTGATAATTGCAATTTATCACACGGTTTTCGGTGAAGGAAAACTTCGTGAGGAAACCTGCATATCTCTAGCGAATTATGGAGATACATATGTGGAACCTACCAATCCGCATTGGAGCAGCATGCTAGGTCTTAGCTCCAATCCTTCTCTCCAAAAAATAAACGGAGAGAAGAGGCCTGTGCCCAGCAGTGGGATAGTAACAGGCCGTTACTTACTTACTTACAGATTTATAAAACGGAATGGTCGTATTGTATGGATCAGAATGTTGAGCAATGAAAAAGACTGAAGAAAGAAGAGTACATGCAAATGAGATGAGAATGTTGAGGAAGATATATGGTGTGACAAGACTGGATAAAATACGAAATTAGATTAGAGAATTTAAGGGAAAGTGTGTGTGTGTAGTGCTTTTGTAGTGTGATGTTAGTGATGGTGTTTTGTGATACGTGTGTTAACTAATCCTGCATATATGAGGTTTGTGAACATTGTTTCCTTCCTACACTTAGCATTACATAGATTTTCTTAACTAACACGGATTATCTATACTTATTATAAAAAAAAGCTATCTAATCGATTTTGTACGTTTTTTACTTAAAGGTAGTATAATTCTTCCGGAAGGTTTTATCTAAATTGTGTAGTGATCGCGTACTTGTAAAAAAACTCGACTGCTGGGAGCTTTACTCGAGCCGTGGAAAACAGCAGAGAAACACTAAAGTAACGTACTATAGAATTATAGATCTACAAACATTCTACAGAAAAAACCGCGATATCATATTTCTAGCTCTTATGGTTAACTCTCTTTCAATACCACTAATTTCTACGTGAAGCTGTAAGTACGCAGTAAAATAATTCTATCAAAAGTTTTGTATGATATCCAGCTATGAGTACATCCATCAGTAGTGACAAACGGACACACGAAAATAGGAAACATCCATCCCAGTCCGTCTGCTAACAGAATTAAACCCGTAACACTACACCGAGAACTGTCGTATTCATTAAGGTGACTAACACTTGCGCCGGAGTACACTGACGCCTGCAATCGATTCCACACCTCTTGACCATCAAAGTTAAACTCTATCTTTCATCACATAAGGTTTTATTTATAGTGTACAAAGGAAAGTAGAATCTCGTCTTATTAAGCGAGAAACGAGGCATCAGCATCCATCATAATTCTGCCTCATTTTGTAATGCGCCTGCGAGCTGCTATATTTTCATATGCGAGTGCAATTTTGCGTTTGCGATTCTCGTATACTGTATCACGTGGTGTTAGGGCTAGGTTTGTGCTGGCAGCACTGGTTGGGTTTTGGTTTTATAAGTGCGTAGGTACCGGACCAGTTGGTTGGCTTGAAAGTTGTTGATATCGCGTTGGATTTTAATTCGCGATTTCTCTTGTGGGAAATTGGCTAGGCTTTAAAGTTTCAAGTAATCGTTGGCAGTAAAAATCTTATTAAGGCGAAGTGTTAACGTTTATTTAGTAGTAATATCCCGCGGTTTCACCCGCGTATATACATCTCATGGCAGTGGAAAGTTTTTGAATTTTATAGGTTCTTTCATGCGGATGGCAATAACATCTAGTCGGCCCCAACAGTCAACCTCACCTGCACGTGGTGCCCCCTGCTAGATAACGGACGAGGCTCTGGCGACCGAACAATGGCGGTATAATCATACACCTGAGAGGGCAACTGATCAGAAGAGGCTTCAGGAGTTTTAAGGTCTAAATAACCTTTAAAAAATCTGGTGCAGAAGGCAAGGGGAAACCACTGCAACTATTTTCCCAAGATAATCGCTATGCAAGTAAAGTCTAACGAATCACCAAAACCGCAACTTGAAGGCGATCACGACCGCTCTGTCTGAGCGAAACGATTGAGAAGAGAAGAATGAGAAGAAGGTTCTTTCATATTGCTCAATCCTTATTTGATTACGTAGATATACTCTAAACACAGTTCGCTCCCTCTTTGAGGAACTCTGAGCTTTCTTTTGAGACTTTTAGTCAGCGACTAACTTAAGTCTCACCTTAAGTCATCACTGACTAATCTGAGTTTAACGCAATATTCCCCTTAAATACACCAACTATATTTAGCATTGAGTATCGTATGCATTAATTTACATATACATGATATTTTATTCTGTATAGATGCAACTGTTCCACGCGGCTGAGGATCGCGGGTTCAATTTCCGTTACGGATCAGTAAATATTGATATCGGTTGATTGATATTAACATGAACAGTAGAATCAGTATTATCTTGCTTACATTTTATTAATATTAACATACTGAATATGTTTATGTGAATTTATTTATACATGTAGAATGTATATATGAAAGAAAATAACGTGTAATTTTTTATTTTAATTTAAGATAGCCGTGTGTTATCCAACTCAGTAGAATAGACCACCATTTCTCACCGAGGTGTCGTAAAATGCAACAAAGATACGAGTGTTATAGAAGTAACAATGGTGCTCTATATTTGCTATAATAAATAATGGGTCCATGCGGATATTTACATCGTCGGCGTAACTGGACCATAGGACGCCGTCACCGGGCGGCAAATCATTGTAATCGGATATGTTGCCGCCAGCCCTTAGGAATAGCTATTTAATTTAATCATTCTGTCCTTAGCATCGAGCTAGGATAGACACTTTTAGTTTATAGTTAGAATGTAGTTTTTATATAAAATAAATTAGTTTAAAACATTCTGTCCTTAGCATCGAGCTAGGATAGACACTTTTAGTTTATAGTTAGAATGTAATTTTTTATATATAAAATAAATTAGTTTAAAATATTCTTTCCTTAGCATCGTGCTAGGAAAGATGCCTTTTAATTTGTAATTAGTTTGTAGTTTTTATACAAATATAAATTAGTTTTAGTAATCTGGGTTTTCTTGAATCCTCCGACACCGACTTCTGTAATTCGAGTAACTTGACGTCACACTGACCCCGTTCGTAAAACACCTAGCCAAATCACATCAAAACATGATTAAAACCTCAGTTATAGTGAGATAAGGATAAAGCCCATAACCTCACTGTTACTAAATCTTTTATAACTCTGCTTTTAGATTGACAAAATCAGCAAAATCAAAAAAAATATTAGCCTCAATTTTTACAACTTGGACCAAAAATTGTATAAAAGTATCAGTTTCCTTTGACATTAATCCTATCCTACTAATATTATAAATGCAAAAGTTTTTGAGTATGGATGTATCTTTATTACTCTTTTACGGCGAATCCGCTGAGCCAATATCGATGAAATTATGCACAATTATTCCTTATACGCCGATATAACACATAGGCTATAGAAATCTTATTAATTCCACAGGAATAGGATGACATTGATAGCTCAGCGGTAAATTGTTAACACCGTGCGACTCTTTCGAGGAGGTCACGGGTTCGAAACCAATGATGAATTTATCACACGCTTTTCAGTGAAGGAAAACATCGTGAGGAAACCTGCATATCTCTAGAGAATTCTGGAGATGTGTGTTACCTTCCAATCCGCATTGGAGCAGCGTGGTAGGTCTTAGCTCCAATCCTTCTCTCCAAAAACGGAGAGAAGAGCAGTGTCCCCAGTCTTCCCAGCAGTGGTAGACCGCTACTTTACTGTTGACTTTACTTTAGGATGACATTGGAAACCGTCATCTACGAGTATTATCAATCTATCACGCGGCAACAGTCCGCGCGAACGAAGTAGCGGGTAAAAGCTAGTATTAATATAACATCCTATTAATAGATATTACGTATTGAATGATAAACAAATGCGTATAATACGCAGTGCTCATAAACCAGTGCATTAACATAGGTGTCGCTTGCAAATGACAGGTGATTGGTAATTTAAAATGGCGGCACTTCGCGCGACGCGTCGCCACTTGACGTACCGGAATTAGGGCGCAATAGTTTATAATATTTGGAAATTAAATTAATGGATTTTACATGGTGTATCTGGTAATGAGTTCATGATGAGTTTCAGGTAAATTAATGTTTTACTATTATAGATTAGGATAACGCCGTGTGGTATCCGGCTGAATAGAATGTACGGGTTGTACATTCTATTCAGCCGGATTCTTTCTTAGCGAGGTCTTGTAAAAGGCGACTAAGGTAAGTCGACTTGCCGTGTGGCGTGTGGTATCCGGCTGAGTAGAATAGACCGCCCTCATTTCTTATCGAGGTTTCGTAAAAGGTGACTAAGGTAAGTTGACCCACCGTGCGGTATCCGACTGAGTAGGAAAAACCACCCTCTTTCTTAACGAGGTGTCGTAAAAGGTGTCTAAGGTAAGTTGACCTGCCGTGTGGTATCCGGCTGAGTAGAATAAACCACCGTCTTTCTTACCGAGGTTTCATAAAAGACGACTAAGGTAAGTTAACCCGCCGTGTGGTATCGGGCTAAGTAGAATAAACCGCCCTCATTTCTTACCGAGATGTCGTAAAAGGCGACTAAGGTAAATTAACCCACCTTGTGGTACCCGGCTGAGTAGAATAGACTGGTGATCTATTCTAATCAATTGATTTCCTAATTTACCTTAGCCGCCTTTTACACCTTGGTAAGAAATTAGGGTGGTCTGTTCTATTCAGCCGGGTACCACACGGCGAGGTAAAGTGATACTAATACTAATAATACCTATTATAAATGCAAATGTTTGTGAGTATGGATGTATGTTCGTTACTCTTTCACTGAAAATTCTCTGAACCAATATCGATGAAATTTGACACAATAATTCCTTATACGCCGAGGTAACATATAGGCTATAGAAATCCTGTTAATTCTACAGGAATACGATGACTGAAAAGCGCCATCTATTATCAACCTATCAACAACAGCCAACGAACAAAGTTGCGAGTAAAAGCTAGTGTTGTTAAATATTAAAGTATAGCTTAAATCATCATGTCAATAAATAAAGTCCACTTTTATCGCGATCTCAGTGTATGACGTCACCGCCGCCATTTTGAATACACACACACAATGTGACACGGCGACGGTTTGACAGATGACATTTAATTACCGACCCCTCATTACCTGGATATTGACTGATATTGATATTTGACTTTTTATAGGCCACGTGACGAATACGATACTACACAGTGAAGACATAATAAAGAACTCAATCCCACGGCTAACTTTTACCTTGAGGTCATATATCCATTTAGTAACTTAAGTAATAATAAAATTATTTTGTTACAATCCATGATAAAGTAAATAAAAATTTATGTAATGCTAAATGTTTAGTAGACTATCCGTTTTCCTACCCGATATATGCAGGATTCGTAAAAATACATGCACAAACCTCTACCACAGCAACCACAATACACATCATCATCCTACCCTTATCCCACTCTAAGTGGGGCCAGCTCATGTTACAACCATGTTTTCACGTGATTTGGCTGCGTATTTTACGACCGGCCACCTGCCTGACGTCAAATTACATTAGTCGTATATTATGACACCTCGGTAAGAAAGAGGTAGGTCTATTTTACTCAACCGGATACCACACGGTGGGTCACCTTAGTCGCCTTTTAGGACCCTCGGTAAGAATTGAGGGTGTTCTATTCTACTCAGCTGGACATCACACGGCGGGTCGACTTACCTTAGTCGCCTTTTACGACACCTCGGTAAGAATCATTTAGTAACTTAAAATATACATATATAATGCTAAATGTAGAATGGACTACCCGTTTTCATTCCTGATACGGTTTTGAAAACGAATAGTCCACTCTACATTTAGTATTCAACATATTTTCTATTTATTCTATCGTGGATTATAGCAAAATATTTTATTATTACTTTTATATTATGAGTCTTCACAAAGTAACGCCTAATTCAATAGATTATCGAATTATTCCCCCTTGTTCATGATACGTCCCATCTTTTTTCTATTTTTATTACTATTTATTAAAACTCCATATCAATGCTTGACATATTACTCCTATTTTTTTATATCAAAACTATACATTACATGCTACTTTACACATAAGGATATACTCTGTCAGTACAAAACGTCTTACGACATATTAGTGTCGTGCAGTGTAAATGAATATTTGTGAGCTTTCGTACGAAAATTGCAGTTAATTTGGCGCTGAATTTTTAATAATAAGGCCTTAATTAAAATATCCCTGACGCTGTGATTAATACGGGCTGTCGCTCACGTCACTGATTAAAAACATATCAAAGCAACTGTTTGTGAAGATGTGATTTTATATTAAAGCGCTGATGTAATTTCGTTCGAGCATCGTTCGCGTGAACTTCAGTTTTTAAAATACCCTCAATTATATAATGTACTTGTTGGGGAATTTTTTCCACTGAGGGTAATCGGGGCTTGCTGCACCTGAGGCAGTGCGGGTAGGTGAATAATTTTGAATTTGAATCCTTAAAGTATACGCATTGGAACAGTGTGGTAGGTCTTAGCTCTAAAAACATAGAGGCCTATGCCCAGCAGTGGGATAGGAACAAGCTGTTACTTTACTAGTCATATTTAATATTTAGTGATAATAAACTAATCTATACAAAATTTAAAAAAATTATGCACTTGAACCTACCTTATGAATCATTTTGTTTATTGGAGAAAACCGATTGGAAATCTGTTAAGTAGTTTTTGTTTTTTCCGATTACACATTCCGCGGCTAAGTTAGACGTTGTGTGGTATCCGGCTAAGTAGAATAGACTACCCTCACTTTGTACCGAGGAGTCGCAAAAGACGACTAAGGTAAGTTGCCGTGACTTTTTCAAATCGATCTAGTAGTTTCTGAGATTAGCACATTCAAACAAACAAACTATTCAGCTTTATATATTAGTATAGATGTACAATTTTTTATTGCTGCTCCTCTGCTATTCATCTTAGCGTGATGTTATATAGCCTAAAGCCTTCCCCGATTAACGGACTATATTATACTGAAAGAATTTTTCAAATTGGTGTAGTAGTTTCTGAGAATAGCGTGTTCAAACAATCAACAAAACAAACAAACTCTTCAGCTTTATATATTAGTATAGATTAAAAGTGTATATTATCCGCCGAGTTTTTTGCTGGTTCTTCGCAGTAGGAGCAAACACTCAGTGGTACCTTCTTTAAAAACATTTGACGATTCAAAAGTAATGTAAACAGTCCACTTGAATAAAGAATATTTTGAATTTGAATAATGAAAGACAACGGTTAGGACTTTTGTTCTATATGTAGTATAACGCAATACACCAAAGATTTATGCCCCAATAAATATGTCACTCGCTCCACGTCTTGGGCGGGTGATTGATTGGTTATGAATCCGAGATGACGGACATACTGCGGTGATGAAACGGTACTGACGTCGCTGTAATTTAGCGACGGAATAAATAGATGCTGTGTTCGCTAGATATTAATATCTGGACAGGTGGTATTTTAAGTATACAGCTGGAAAAAGAGAGACAAAATTTTTCTTATGTTAAACCATAACATAAGAGACCTTAAACATATTAATTAATAAATAATAATAAATAAATATATGGGACACTTACACACACGGTCGTCCGTCCCCAAAGTAAGTAACTTAATACTTGTGTTATGGGTGACAGACAACTGGTGAATATATACTTATATATTTTTTAAATACATCCTTAAATACAAATATACACCCAGGCTCGAAGACCAACAAATTCATTTATAGAAATTGTTGGCTCTCGGCGGAAATCGAACCCGCGACCCGCGGAGCTGAAGGAAGGGTCACTACCCACTGCGCCAACGGGCCAGTCAAAAGATTTCGTATACAATTTTTATACATGTTTTTTAACTTGTTTGCATTTACTATCTTGTAAAGGGTGGAATCAAATTTAAACCATCAGTAAAGTCTTTCTGCATCAGCATTCCTTTAAATAGTTTTTTGAATTGCTGACAAAGCTATAATACAGACGGACAGACAGATAAACTTTTGCGTTTACAATATTAAAATATATATAAAGGGTTTTAACTTACTCAAGCTTACCTACTCTAGCAAGCTTAAAAATTTAGCTAATTTACAGGATATAGAAGGGTTAATGACCGTACCCCCTTCCATTTTATATATAATGCATAACCTTGACCGAGAGACTAGATACAAGTGCGAGGGAGACAGACCTATAATATTATTGTTTTATTTGATTTTTGAATCAGCACGCTGCGCCAGGTCACGCAATTTTTTTATTATAAAACTTTAAAAACTATATTTAAAAAGATTTAATTATGCCAAAATTATCTTATACATTTAGTAGATTAGTGGATTCATTTAATGTCGTATTGATGCCGCTTTGTATAAGTATATGGGACACTGAAGTATGGATTTTACGGCTCAAGTAAGTGCAGAATAGACTTGAAAATAAACTCGCAACTTCCGCATTGGATATCATAAGACCAAACAATAGCTTCCAAGTCATACTCATTGAAATATTTCGCAAGTTATTGCACAAGCTACACGCACAATAAAAACAATACAAGTCGCTCGGGGTCCAAACTGTGACAAAAGATGGCAAAGCGACGCCACGATCAACGGGAGACCGACTTTGCTTATGAAAAAATTTCTTTGACACGTCTATGGGCTTTCACTACAAAAGGGATTTTGGTGTTTTAATTTATGGTGTGTTACACAATTTACTTTAAATAGACAAGCGAGGTAATTAGCTTTGGTTCTAAATAGTTGGAAGGCCGAGTTTGCAAGGTCCAAAGGTTATGTCAGTAGGTTACTAACATACTGCTGGGTATAGCCCTATAGAGGTTGGTGCGTGTGTTTTGAGGAATCCTGCATGTATCAGGTATGAAAACGGATTATCCACTCTACATTTAGCATTATATATATTTTCTATTTTACTTCATCATGGATTATAGCAAAATAATTTTATTATTACTTTTGTCATACACTTAGCATTACATATACTTTCTTAACAAACGCCTATTACAGCAAAATGATTCTATTGTATCTTTGTATTATGGAATTCAAAGTAACGCCTGCTTCTATAAATTTAGAGATAATTTCACTGCCTAATCAGAAATCAAAAGAACCGGCTTATCAAACACTACAAGAAAAGGTTTACGATAAAAAAATCTCTATCAAAACATAACTTACTGCCGTCAACTATATCCTCCCGGGGGTGTCAGACGCTATCTGCTGGGACTTGCATCTGTCCGTGCATAAATCTGTCTCATATGAAAAGAATTAAAACGTTCGCCATTGTAGACGCCTGAATAAATCTTCAAGATATCTTTGTGAGGGATGCTGGGCCCGCGGCGTTTTGTAACGATTGCCGATTGACGATTCCCGCCCTTCCTCACCTCGTCATAAGGTCTATGTGAGGTAGTTACCGCGTTGCCTGCTGTACCTTGGCTTGGCGATATTTTACAAGTTTTTGACAGTCGATATGGCACCCCTAAACGGCACCTGCTCTGATGAGCTTCGATCGCGATTGGAAAGTTTCTATTACCAGTGCATATACGAATTGTAATAATTTGTAATTGCTTAAGACACCATTATTCCACCGGTATCCGGCTCAGTAGAATATAACACCTTCGTTTCTTATCGAGGTATCGTAAAAGTCGACTAAGGTGAGTTGACCCGCCGTGTGGTATTCGGCTAAGTGGAATAGACCACCCTCATTTCTTACCGTGGTGTCGTAAAAGAAGACTAAGGTGAGTTGACCCGCCACATAGCTGAGTAGAATAGACCACCCTCATTTCTTACCGTGATGTCGTAAAAGGCGACTAAAATAAGTTGACTCACCGCTGGGTATCCGGCTGAGTAGAATATACCATCCTGGTTTCTTACCGAGGTATCGTAAAAGGCGACGAAGGTAAGTTGACGTCTAGGCAGGCGGCCGGTCGTAAAATACCTAGGCAAATCATATCGGTCGGCACATCATCATTATTATTATTCTACGCCCCTTAACCAATCGTAGCGTTAGCACAAACTTCTTTTGTATTCATGTTACAGTCCACTCAATCTCTCTTCTTTCTCTGCTTTCTCAGTCATCCACGTAGAAGAAATAAAGAGTCGACTCTATTGCCATCCTTAATCAGAATGAATAGAAGTAAAGTTTTCGGATACGTAACGTATTGTATTGCTTGAAGGGAAAAAGTGTATAAATTGAGCCACCAATAACATTATAGTAAGGGGTTTATGGTGACGCCCTTGACTGGTGGCGAAGTTTTTATGGTGTGTGTACACACGGAGTGAAATACGCACTCGCATTTTTTGTAGCCGCTCAAACTGCGTGCTTTAACTGCTAGAACGGCGTATCACTAGTTTTGCGAAATATATAGCTTTTACTTGTTAATAAGATAATAATTATTATAAAAGAAATTGGAATTGGTTTATTTTATTTTGAGCTGATAGGACTTTTATTAAATATCACCGTCATCAAATAATTTATAAAATTAGGCGTTACTTCGCGGAGATCCATAATACAAAAGTAATAATAAAATTATTTTGCTATAATCCGCGAAGAAGTAAAATAGAAAATATATATAATGCTAAATGTAAGTGGACAATCGGTTATCATACCTGATACATGCAGGATTCGTAAAAACACATGCACAAACCTCCACCACCGTCACCACAATACACAAGCACTATATACGGTCACTATCACAAACTCAACAATCGTTTCGCCCCGCAACCGAAGCATCATCAGGAGATAGACTCCACGACCAAAATTTTGGTCGTGGTGATAGTGAACGTATATAGTGCTTGTGTATCGTGGTGGCGGTGGTGGAGGTTTGTGCATGTGTTTTTACGAATCCTGCATGTATCAGGTATGATAACCGATTGTCCACTTACATTTAGCATTATATATATTTTCTATTTTACTTCTTCGCGGATTATAGCAAAATAATTTATTACTTTATTACTTTAGTATCACCGTCATCGTTAAAAATAACAACAAAATCGTTTGAAAATAATAATAAATTACATTTTCTAATCTTCAGCTTTGGTGATAGTGTTTTACAATGAAGTACATAAACAATTAGTATATTTATGATGAATAGATGTCAATTGATTGATGGTTAATAAAGTATTGTTATAAATATGTTAATTAATTAAAAACTTCTGATCATAAATGAGATGGATGATTATAATTAATAGTATCATTTTCGATAGTGTGAATTTGAAAGTTATCAGAATTGTGTAAATTCATAAATTTGGTATATTTAATGTAGTCTTCAAAATTCAATTCTTCCTTGTGTTTTGGACTTATTAGTCACAAAAGTAATTTGTAAAAGTAAAAGTATTTTTTTTTATAAAACATTACGACTGCAAAAGTGCTGTTTTAAGACATGTAAGATGATCCAACGAGCCACTGCTCTGATAATCGTTATTCTGCTCTTAACATAAATTTGCTTTTTAACTGTGCGACTTGTGATATCGCTTAATAATCTTAAGATTGAATGCTTCTTTAACGTTTAAATTACCGCGCGTTATAGACACAACGCTGACGGGCTCGGCTGTTTATTGGCCCGTGATCTCCTGACATATCATACATTTTATAGTCCGGTGGATATAGCGATAGGATGTGACCTAATTAATGGGGGTGGGGGTATATTTTTTAGAATACTTATCCCTGTGTGGCTTAGCTATGAGGGAGGGGATAGGCTCAGGAAGGCCCCTGAGACTTGGCCGCCGATGGACTACGTCAAAGTCGGAAAACGAAGAATATAGAAATAATTATTGTAAATAGCTTAGTTAACGTATTTGGCCACCTTTTTTACGGCCACCCGCCTGCCTGCCGTCAACTTACCTTAGTCATATTTTACGACACCTCGGTAAGAAATTAGAGGGGTCTACTCTACTCAGTCGGATAACACACGGTGGGTCAACTTACCTTAACATCGTCGTCTTTTACGATACATTTTCTTCGACATCTTTTACGAAACATACAAAAAGAAACTTTTTTCTACGGATTGGGCGATATTATTGGGGTATTAAATTTATAGAATTAGGCGTTACTTTGCGGAGGTCCATAATACAAAACTTATAATATTATTTTGCTATAATCCGCGATAAAAGAAAATATATGTAATGCTAAATGTAGAGTGGAAATTTCTTTCTCATACCTGATACATGCAGAATTTGTAAGAACTCATTCACTACCTGAGACCGATAACAAATGAATACACAAGCACTGCACACATTCACCACCACAATCTCAACAATTGTTTCGCCCGGAAACGGAAGCATCGAAATAATTGATATGTATTTCATTATTGAAGGAACTTAAACGTTTAAGTTGGCACGCACAAACTTGCGGCTAGTATTAGTATATAGTTTTATTAACACAGGAAATTTAAATATTTTGAATCTAATATTTTCAATCCGCAATGTATTTGACAAAGCCACGAAGTTTTTAATCGCGTATCAATATAACTATATATATGAAACAGCTCACCGTCTGTCCGTCATAAATCGGGGCCGCTATCACCGCATCGCACGCCGCCGTATCGCCTTACGACATTGTGCATTTTGATATCGAATTTATTCCATACGAATCACCGGTACACGTCACATGTCGTTCGACTCTCATAAATTCTGTGACATATCGTTCGAGTTCCGAGATCTTTACCTATAAATAAAACTAAACCTTTTGCGGTTCACCTGCACCTTATTTACATACACCTAAAATTTAAATTCGTTTGTGTAGTTGTATATTAACGTTGCGTTCTTGATATCGCACGATGTCTTGCCTCATATTAATGGCGGTTCTTTTTTAATTTATCAGAAATATTTTTTAATGGAATGTTCGAAGGTTTTCGGTATCAAGGTGGTTACTGTGGTCTTTGTTTGTATGATTAAGTTGTTTGTATGCAAATTGTTTTACTCAAATAAAGATTATATGATGGCGATGAGTTTACTGTTTTATATGGTTTTATCTACATTTAAATAATAGTGAGTGACAGAGTCATGTTCGGTAATTTTTTAAAAATAAAAATATATTAAAAAAAAGAAGGCGCCGATATGTGGGATTCGAACCCGGGTTGTGAAAATCTTTGGTCCGCACGTTACCAATCGGCAATCGCAACATTACGTTTGAGAGCTAAAAAATCCTTTGCTTTCAGTTTTACATTAAAAAAAAATTTAATGTCCAAAAATAGGGATTAAACGATTTTTTTTTAAATAAATCCTATTGGTCGATTTTTCTCCCCCAAAACCCCCTGACATGCTAAATTTCAGGAAAATCGTTAAAGGCGTTTCCGAGATTCAGAATATATATTTAAATATATGTATACTCGTATATGCGAGATTAACTCATTCAAATATTAAAGATTCCTTAATCAAACGTGCAGCCAAATTAAATTTTTTTTGTTGGTTACATTGAGTGTATTATGAAAAAATAAAGATTAAAAATTAAAATACGTCTTCTTCAATCGGTTCCGGAAAATGGACCAAATTTAATAAAATTTATTCTATTAACATTAAGGGCGGTATGAACAGGGCCTAGGGCGGCATCAAGTCTCAATCTGCCACTGTATTAAAGTGTAACAAACAGACGGACAGATTTTTACAATTATAATACTGTTTAAAATTAAGTCAAAATTCAATTTAATATGAATAATAAAAATATAAACGAATGCGTTTAGGGAATTACGCCGGGCATCTTACTGTGCACTGACACTTTTCACTACAGAATACAACGACAGAATGATTCTACCACCAGTTCGGAACACTAATCCACTTGAGAAGAACTGGCAACAAACTCAGTGGTCGCTCTTATCACGAATAGCTATTATTTGAGTTTAGATTCTAATAACACGAAATACAAAAGAGGTCTCCCAAACACGTCTACCTCCCACGAATGCCGCACGCCAAAAGATAGCAAATATTTTTTTTTTTTAATTTGACTAATACTGTTAGCCCTATGGCTTTGACAGCTTCACCGGAAAGAGGGGCGAGTGCAGAAGCATCGTCATGAGAAGAAATGAGTGCATTAATCGCACCCGGCTTACAGGGGGCGTCGCTTCAAGGGGGTCTCCTGCGAGACCGAGACCTCAACTTAAAGCCTGTAACAGGCACATTCGTGATTTCAGAACGTACGCGAACGCGACGCTCGCATAAGACATGATGGGTCTGATGCAAGTCTTGTAAAGTGTCACTTAGTTGCGAAGTGACAGTTTACTTGCCTTGCACAGTATCGAATTGTAGAGTGAATGACGTCAGCCGTTGCCTTATATAGGCTGTCATAGCTTAACAATCTGGATTCCTAACAATATTAATATATATGTATTGTTCGCAGATGCCGCTGGGTCCGGAGCGCGGGAGGCGCTAGAGATGCGCTCCAAGCAGCAGCCGCGACCCTCCTATCGCTGGCTCAACACCAACGAAAACGGTAAGGTACTTTAGAGGTAACTAAGAAGTAATTCGTCTCTAACTAAGGTGTGAGGTGGTGACGCCAAATGAAATGCGTGTTTACTCAAGTATTATTTATTGACCGCTCTGGTCGGCGGTTAGCTGTGACTGACTGTAACTACGGAGAGATTTAATTTTTTTTACATTACATTAGTTCCCGCCACGATAACGTCGTGTAAAGAGCTCATGAATAAGTGCCCCGGATGTGTTTGCAACTAGTCGGGCTAACCCGATAGAATAAAACGTGAGTATAGCCGGTTCTATACATTAACTAGGTTTACATTTATAATATTACAACTGCGTTGACAATATTTCTCGGAATCGGAATCTAAGGAGGTGTCGTATGCCATCATACGACACCTCCTTATTACCAGTACCTTACGATTACCAGTACCTCCAGTACCTTACGATTCATGTAAGACGTCGACATTAATACAGACCTCGTCATCTCTACAATGATTTGATACAATCTATTAAAGTGCTTCTTAAAGTCATAATTGGAAGAAGTACTTACTGGATAGTAAGCGTGACTACATGGAAAGGTCCCAAGGGGTCTCGAGCCAGAAGACAACCATACTTTAGATGGCAATACGAAATTATCGCAAACGCAGGCAGAAATTTGCTCGAGACATTTAAAGATAGAGATAATTAGAATTATTTGGAGGAGACTTTTTGGTGGTCGCCACAACATATTATAAACATGTTGTCACACGATTTGGCTGCATTTTTACGACCAGCTGGCTGCCCGAGTTCAACTTACCTTAGTCGTATTTTACGACACCTCATTAAGAAAGTGTGGTCTTTACTACTCAGCCGGATACCACACTACGAGTCGACTTATCTTAGTCGCCTTTTACAATACATCTCGGTAAGAAATGAATTTGGTTCATTCTAATGAACTGGATAACACACTGCGGGTCGATTTACCTTAGTCGCCTTTTACAACATCTTGGTAAGAAATGAGGGTGTTCTATTCTAATCAGCCGGATACCACACGGCGGGCCAGAACTCCAGAAAGCATAACAGAGAAATAAAACATGGATTATAGCAATACAATTCCATCGTTAGTTTTATAGATCCATGTTAATCTCATATTAAAGAATATCAATTTGTTTCTCACGCAATAACATCACAATTATAGGCTAATCGCTACATTTACGCGTCATTATTCAGTAGCTTCTAAATAGATACGTTAACTTACACGAATTTCAACGTACGCTGCGCAAATAACTATTTACTAACCAGTAACCAATATATACATCCTAAGAGAACCAGTTACGGCCGAAAATCGTACAAAAACCGTTTTTGGGAACGCAATTCAGCTGCATTTGATTCGAACCCAGCACCGTGACGTGACAAGTTTGAATATTCAACTAAAACTGGCAATAAATATGAAGTTATGGCTGTAGAAAAAAAGCGGTGCCACAAAACATAGAATGTAATACGGCGTAATAACTCATAGGTCGCTTTGTACGAAACTAAGCCACCGTGAAGCGATAAATAATGTTTATTTTTGCTATTATACGCTTTTTTGTCAGTTGTTATGGGTGTAAATGTGGAGGGCGGGCGATTTTGGATGGGGCCCGTATGTATGTCGCCTGACAGAGCTCTCTTAGCAAAACTATCTATAAATATGCTTTAAAAAATGGAATAATAAAATTATTTTAATATAATCTGCTGTTAGTTACATTTAGTTATTATTATCTTGTACAGGACCAAATAGCAGCTATATCCACACATTTTTATCATTTATAGAATTGAGATTACTTTGCGGAGATCCATAATACAAAAGTAATAATAAAATTATTTTGCTATAATCCGAGATTAAGTAAAATAGAAAAAATATAAAATGCTAAATGTAGTGTGGACAATCTGTTATCATACCTGATACCTGCAGGATTCTTAAAAACACATGCACAAACCTCCACCACAATACACAAGCACTACACACATTCACTATCACAAACTCAACAATCGTTCCGCCTCGCAACCAAAGGATTATCAGGAGATAGACTCCACGACAAAATCGCAAACCGATGCATTACCCAAAAAAGCTTAGTTATATACTAATCGGTTGAACCCCACCGTTTATATTATGGTTTATTATATTTTTTTTTTTTATGGTTTATTTATTTTATGGTGGTGGAGGTTTGTGCATGTGTTTTTACGAATCCTGCATGTATCGGATATAAAAACGGATTGTCCACTCTACATTTAGCTTTATATATATTTTCTATTTTACTTCATCGCGGATTATAGCAAAACAATTTTATTATTACTTATGTTTTTCATTTATTTGTTTCTTTAATATAACGCCGTGTGGTATCCGGCTGAATAGAATAGTACCATCTTCATTTCTTACCGAGGTGTCGTGAAAGGCGACTAAGGTAAGTCGACCCGCCGTGTGGTATCCGGCTGAGTAGAATAGACCAACCTCATTTCTTACTCAGGTGTCGCAAAAGGCGACTAAGGTAAGTTGACCCACCGTGTGGTATCCGGTTTAGTAGAATAGACCACCCTCTTTCTTACCGAGGTGTCGTAAAATATGATTAAAGTAAGTTGACGTCAGGCAGGCGGCCGGTCGTAACAACGTAGCCAAATCATGTAACAGCATGTTTGTAACATGTTGTGCCGACCCTACTTACAGTGGGATAAAGGCAGGAGGATGATGACTTCATCGAGTATTATGAGAAAATAATTTTATTATGTTTTCTTTTATTTGTTTCTGTAATATTAATGCTTTGTTATCTGAAATTACTGTATACACTTGTTTTCATGTAGATGTTAATTTTGCGCATGCACTTGAATTCAACGAAACTAATTAAATTTAATGGGGCTACAAGTAGTCCCAGCTTGTTAGATAAGAAATTTGTGTTTAACATTAGTTACTTAAAGATGATATAACTAATCATTATCCTCCTGCCCTTATCCCACTCTAAGTGGGGTCGGCACAACATGTTATAAACATGCTGTCACATGATTTGGCTGCGTTTGTACGGCCGGCCGCCTGGCTGACGTCAACTTACCTCTGTCGTATTTTACGACACCTCGGTAAGAAAGAGGGTGGTCTATTCTACTAAACCGGATACCACACGGTGGGTCAACTTACCTTAGTCGCCTTTTACGACACCTCGGTAAGAAATGAGGGTGGTACTATTCTATTCAGCCGGATACCACACGGCGTAAAGATGATATAACTGATAATTCAAGATTTTTAGATCAATTTTTATGAAAGGTGCGCGCACTGCAATTAGCGACTAATCTTATGGTATAATATAACTATTATTTACATGGTACCTGGGTGACCGAGCTTAGCTCGCTAATTTTGTTCAAGATATAAAAACGATAGAAATTGGTAAAATGAAAAAAATATTTGGACAAGTGGGGGTCGATCTGGGTATTTTCACTTTAGTCCGTTCGTTATCCAATAGGCTATTACAACTTTAGAAATGACAGCTACAATATCATTTACATTACATTATATTTTATATTCTAGCATTTTTTTCAGTGCCTGAGAAAAGTGATAAAAAGACTTTAAAACATTATTAGTAGTATAATTGTGACACACCGCGAAGTTACGTCTAATTCTATAAATTACTTAAACTTTTAATATGTAAAATAGCATGTTTTTTCGAATTGACTATATGCTGTTAGCACTAACGGCTTTTACAGCGTCACCGGGCGGGACGGGCGAGCGCAGAAGCATCGTTGAAGTTGCGAAATGCGTAGAGTAGAGCGCAGAAGCTCTACTAGCTATGGGGAACGTCGTCCTATGGGTGCCTTCTGTGAGGCCGGACCACGGCTTAGGGCGACGTGTAGTGGAGGGCTAATAGTATGACGATTTGGAAGCATATTTTTAATTCCTAAAGTATAAAGGGAAGTCTAGGTTTTAATTTAGAAACACATAATCATAAATAAGTTAAAGATTTAACTTTAATTTTAAAGAGTAAGTGGTTTTACTGAATTTCTTATACGTGAATATAAAGGAGGATTTTTAATTTTATATTCGTTAACTTTCTACTCCGTTGTCATTTCGGTACTGTTTTCAAACAACCGTATCGATGATACAATACCATGAGGGTAACAATATGCGTTATGCAACGAGATTTTAGACAATATTTATGGCTTGTACGGGCTTCTATGGCAGGCCTGCTTTCTCCTTTGTTAATTTAACCGTTGGGTCTCTTTGCTAACCTGCTTTAATTTGACTAGACGTTTTGCGTCTATTTCTTAGGCATCTTTGTATCAAATATCGAAGATCAAAGAACTAAGTACATAGGTCATAATAATTTTTGTTATGCATAAATTTTGATGATGAATCGCAATTTTATTTTGTATTGACCATCTCTTTGACCACTAAAATATAAAAACAAATATATCTTTAATATTTAATTTAAAAATATATAATTTTATAAAACATTATTTTTGCCGTTAATTGTCAAGTCAGCGTAGGTTAATCGGGGAACGGGTGGTCGCGAGAAATGAAAATACCTAGGATCGAGCCCCACCAACCCTATTTTTTTTTAAGTTTTTTTATTTAGTTTGTAAAAAATTACCAATCTTAGTCGTAAAATAGGACTTAGGTAAGTGATACCAGGCAGGCGGCCGGTCGTAAAACACCTAGACAAATCATGCGACAACATGTTTATAACATGTTGTGCTGACCCCACTTAAAATGGGATAAGGGCAGGAAATTGATTATCAGTAATCATTATCATTGTCACGAGAGAATAAAGATCATACCTAAACTATCATAATAAAAATCGGAACAACAAAAGGTAATTAATTGCCTAGTGTATTGTGTACTACTGTACTGTAAAAACAAAAAAATCTTATTTTCTGTATGTTTTTACAACTTTCAGGGCTTATTAGAGTAAGTAATATTGATGAAATTTTATATAATTGAAGCTTATATATCCAATCAACATAAAGATTGAAGCAAATACCATTTTTCTTTAAAGAACATAGGGGAAAAATCTGACAAAAGTACATAATGTTTAAAAACTTAAAGTAACGCGAACGAAATTGCGTCTACAGCTTGTATATAAATGTTTAATTAAATAACCAATGTAAATGTCACTGCTTCCAAAGAAATAAAATAAAACGTGTTGACAGCAACAATACAAACAGACAAATCATATTTACCATCATATCGATCCATCCGAGCGTGGCGCACGATGTAGCGTTTATTAATAAAATATGATAAGACAACGTCAACGTGATTCGTATTTACGGAGCGTTGATTGCAGCGACATCTAGCGTGGATAACTGACAACTGTCATTTGTCGTGGACTAATGACAGACAAGCGGCCGAGGTGATGTGACAGCTTTATGCGGTGCACTTGTTAACGGAGTGGCAATAGGTAACTGAGGGCTATATTACGACTTACAAAAGTATCATAGTAATCATTTATGGGCTTTGATTCTATAATAAACTAGCGGACCGCTCCGGCTTCACACGGGTATAAAATATATAGCCCAAGTCACTCAGTGAACTCAGTCACTTGATGCCCTCCTCGAGGTATTTTAAATCTGTAATATCTTCGCAAATGTTCATTTAAATTATATGCTGTAAACGGCCATATTGATTTATATTAAATCGACAGTGTATTTAAGGTTCTTAATTGGATAAGAATTAATGCTGTATTAAACCGTTGTCTTTTTTGAAGCTGAAATAATTTTTAAATCTAGGCATTTTTATCATCCAATTTGATGCTTTAGATCTGATAAAGCCTAAGTGCCTAAAGCTAACAAAAACAATGTATTCTAGATTAAAATATCTACATAACTTTAACTAGATATATTTAAATATACTTCATGTTTTTTTTTTCTGACCGGCAACCTGAATACTATTTTTCTTAAACAAATATCCATATTGTAAATCAAAAATACTACGTTATTAAACGTTAGACAGCGACATCTAGCGTGGATAACTGACAACTGTCATTTGTCGTGGACTAATGACAGACAAGCGGCCGAGGTGACGTGACAGCTTTATGCGGTGCACTTGTTAACGGAGTGGTAATAGGTAACTGGGGGCTAAATTATATTGTTTATGCATCATGCGGTTTGTTTTGCTTCTGTACAATGTTCAAACAGTTCCTCGATGCATTGTATTCTAAAAACAAAAACCTACATTTCTTACAGTAAAGAAAAAAACTATGATTTTTGGACATTACAGAATAAGGCGTTACTTTGTGCAGATCCATTATATAAAAGCTGTGACAATATTATTTGGCTTATCATCATTGTCCTGACCTTATCTCACACTACGTGGGGTTGGCACAACATGTTTAAAACATGTTGTTACATGATTTGGCTAGGTGTTTTATGACCGACTGCCTGTCTGACATCAATTTCCTTTAGTCCCCTTTTACGACACTTCGGTAAGAAAGAGGGTGATCTATTCTACTCAGCCGGATACACACGGCGGGTTGACTTATCTTAGTCGCCTTTTACGACACCTCGGTAAAAAAGAGCGTGGTCTATTCTACTTAACCTCATACCACACGTCGAGTCAACTTACATTAGTCGCCATTTACAACACCTCGTGGTCTATTCTACTCAGTATATTACAATACAATAATACAATACTATTTTGCTACAGTTATGTTGTAATATAATTATATAAGTTTAATAAGACTGTCCTAGTGGCTAATTTGACTTCCCACGTATCGCCAAATTAGCAGAACACCATTTTTGTTACTAGTCCGTGTCCGAGCCATTCATTAATCTGTTATTCAGCGCAACCGATAGCCAAACAATAAAATCAAAGAAAGAAAAATTAAAACAACCACCGCCCCCCAAAAACGAATCAATCACCCAACAATCGCAATAAAAGTCGAATAGTGTACAATCATAAAACCCGTCATAAAGCTGGAAACAAAAAAAAAAGTCTGTCGCGTATGCGTGAAAGTGTGTTTACAAACAGTGCGCGTTTATCTTAACGATCGTCCCCGAATAGGCTCGGATCCACCCGATGCCTGATTTATGGACTCCAGAATAGCTCCCGTCTTTTAAACGGTCCGGCGGATCGCTAAATTTACGGCTTCATACAGTTTTATAACTGATTTTATCCGTCGTAAACTTTTACAAGGTGATTTGGCCGCCTTTCATTAAAGTATAGCACTACGTACTGATACAGGCATTTATAAAGTTACTAATCTTATTGAAACTCTATTTAATACATATATTAAATTAAAGTTTTAGGTAGAGGATTGTGCTCAAAAAGCAGATTGCAAAGTAACTAAGACTGCCGGGTAATAACTGCAAAAACTCTACAAATTATTTAACAAGTAATGTTAACTCTACTGCTGGTTTTGAAAGAAGCTCCTAGTTATATTTAGACATTATTATCTTCAGGGTCAAAGAGTTGTATCATTTAGTATCATTTATGTAATCTTCAATAATATATTAGGCTAACTGTATCGGCCTTCTTTTAATGGTGTTTTCAGCTGCTGTAATGGGAATGCTACAATTGATTTAGGTATTAAAGAATCTTTACCAAAACCTTAGACAGTGTCTTTGTAGGTCAGAAGTGTGGAAATTTTTTACAAATTATTTTAGCAAGTAATCGAATAATGTGTAACTCGCCTGAGTTTATTATTATTCGCAGAATAGAGATTAAAAATAAGAAAAATAATTGAAATTTCGACAGTTCTAGATAGATTTGTTATAATGAGTCTATAGTCTTCCTCAAGTTGTCAAACTATAGCTTGTGATTTATTTGAATAAGGATACATTTGGTCTATTATATATAGCTATAAATTTTAAGTCCATACAAGTTAATCTAGACCCTAAATTACGCATCAGAGCTCCGATACAATTCCGAGATCATTAATAAATACAGAAAATAGTAGGAGAGATAGTATACTACCTTGTGGTACACCGTCAGACAAAATGCCTATCCGAATAATTTTTGCAATGCTTCGCTCGAATTTATCGAGTTTACATCGTCAATCCCAAAATTCTGAACTCCAGAGTCTTGTTAAGTCATATTGAATTGTTTTATTCTTTCTCATACAGCATACAAATCAGTTCCCTATTTTTTTCAAAGCAGTAACATTGAATATATGAGAAACACAAAATTATTTACGTCAGCCCATAAAAACTGATCGATTAGATCGCCGATAAACGAAAAGCGTACTAAATCATTAATAAAATAGATTTAAGACGTAGATGGGGCCATAAAATGCGTTTAGTTGTCAATAAAAGTGCGTTCGACGATTGTTAAGTTGGCATCGCGTCGTAAAATCGGTAATCGCCTTCTGTGTGGCCCTACAACGTATTGTCTTGATTTTAATTACTTATTTTCATATATAAATATTACTCCATAATAAACATCTTGTGTAAAGTAAAATAACGGCCTGTTTCTCTGGTACTTCTGGGTATAAACCTCTTTTCTACATTTTTGAAGAGACGGACTAAGGCTAAGACCCATCACGCTGCTCCAATCTAGGTTGATAGGTTACACATATCCTCAGAAATCTCGAGATACGCTTTTATTATTTTAAAGTAATTTTTTTTAAGATATAATAAAATGCAATAAAAGAAGGGTTGGTGATATCTGGGACATGATCTGGGGTATTTCCACGTCTTTAGCCCGCAAAAGGGAATTTTCAAAATAAAACATATCTCAGCTAGATCGCCCCCGAAACCGAAAACATGCTGTATTTTAAAATCGTTGGAGCTATTTCCGAAATTCAGATACTCTTTAATATTTGAAAGAGTTAAAAAAAACATAAAAAAAATATCATTTATTTTTCCTGATTTCGGGCATTGAAAAAAATGTTAGAATCTAGAATTGAAGACAAATGATATTATTACTGTCAAAAGTAATACTGTGATAGCGCAATGGGTCATCAATCCCACATGTCACCAGCGCTTTTTTTTTTGAATTTTTTTATATCTTTTAAAAAGTATATCATTTAAATATTAAAGATATGTGTAGGGTTCTGATACTACCCGGCCAAATTTAAATCTAATATATTTCACACCTGGATCACAAATAAACACGTGAGCCGCCGAAAGTCTGTGAATTATTGGCGCTTAGACGAGAAAGAGCAACAAACATACACCCATCTCTATTATTTATTGCTTAGGATTGGCATCGGCCATGATTTAAGAGTTTAAGAAACTGAACATCAAGGTCATGGGAATTTAAATCATCGCAAAACTATGTATAGCACTGTATGGTTATTTTGGGATATCTTATTATATACTTATTATAAAACAAAATCCCTAAAAGCTGTCTGTTGTATGTGATCGATTTTCGTATAATCTACTGAACCGATTTTTATACAAGTTTCATTAAAAGATAGTGTAATTATTCCGGATAGTTTAGATTAATAGTGAATTGCGGTTTTACGTAACTGTGTTATAAAGGTTGCCTAGTTCTAGAAAGTGCTTGAAAGAGCTTATTTGAATAAAGATTATTTTGATTTGATTCGATTTGATTAAAAAACTTGCCTTCTGGGAGATTTAGTCGTGTGCGCCGCATAGTCCAGAAGAGGTAAACTAAAGCAATGTCCTAGAGAATTTTAGATCTACAAAAATACTATAAAAAAGTTCGCGACAGCATATATCTATCTGTTATGGTTAACTCACAGGAACTTTTATGTTAAAATTTTCAATAATATAATGAAATAAAGCGGCTTCGCTTGCGTGAAAATCAGTATGTCACAAAATTTACATTACAATAACATTAAACATAATATCAGTTATTGTGAGCTAACCATAAAAGATAGAGACATGCTGTCCCGGACTTTTTATGGTATGTTTATAGATCTATAATTCTTAATGCATTACTTTCCTGCATCTCTGTTGGTTTACGCGGCAATTTAAAAAAAAATTAGAGCTCGGAAACAGGGATAAAACGACTTTTTTTTTAAAATAAAACTTATCTAGATTGGTTTTTCTTCCCCAAACCTACATGCTGAATTTGAGGAAAATCGTTGTAGCCTTTTCCGAGATTCCGAAAATATATATATACATACAAGATCAACTCATTTTAATATATATCCTCCTGCCCTTATCCCACTCTAAGTGCGGTCGGCACAACATGTTATAAACATGCTGTAACGTGATTTGGCTGCGTTTTAACGACCGGCCGCCTGCCTGACGTCAACTTGCCTTAGTCGTATTTTACGACACCTCGGTAAGAAAGAGGGTGGTCTATTCTACTAAACCGGTTACCACACGGTGGGTCAACTTACCTTAGTCGCCTTTTACGACACCTCGGTAAGAAATGAGGGTGGTCTATTCTACTCAGCTGGATACCACACGGCGGGTCGACTTACCTTAGTCGCCTTTTACGACACCTCGGTAAGAATTGAGGGTGGTACTATTCTATTCAGCCGGATATCACACGGCGTGCCTTTTAGGAATAAGTCTATTATAATTATGTACATCTGCTTTTTACTTTTTCTTTCTCATTTCTAACTATATGTATAAAAAGAAATAATTAAATAAAGTAAATAAATACTTATATAATAAGATATAACTGGATATAACTAATATATGGAGAGTGAGGAATCAACAAATATGAGGAACTACATATGTATATAGGTCGCAGAGTTCCAAATAGTTGTATGAAACACAGTTGCAAATTCCCACTACGCCGTTTAATTCCCATTTTACTAGCAATAACTTAGTATTCTTACGAGCGACGCCTAATCCCATCATATCAATCTTGACATTGTTAAATGTGTTTATCCTGGCCTCGCTTCGTTTAATCTTGATTTGTTATTGGTTATTTATAATGTATGATTAAGAAATCATCTAGCGTTATAAAGTACTGCGGGAACATTTGATTCCATCATATACCTGTGAACGTATTTTTCCTTTAATTATTGTATATTATTTTTTTTTAATATAACGTAAGGGCACTAGTATGCCTTGTTCTCTAGTTTTAGTGTAAAATGTATTTGCCATTATACTAGTACATAGTCAATTACTTTATTATAATATAATATTAAGTAATAATATTTAATTTTAAATATTAAACAGCGGGCTACAGTTCTGAGGTTTTTGGCAGTTGTTAATAGATGGCAACAGGTAATTACAATTTTTTTTTATTAGCTACAACAGACAAAACGTAATTATTATTTAATTCATACAAAACGGTCAACTAATCAATCTAGCTAGGTTTTATTTAAAAAAACGTCGTTTTGTCCCTGTTTACAGGCACTGGAAAATTGATAATTAAATACATGTAATTAATAACTACATTCAATACAAAAGGATATTTTTGCTTTCAATTGTAGCTCATTTGGAGAACGGGCGGTCTAGAGGAGAAGTGAAAATACCTAGGATTGAGCCCCACCTGCTAAACTATTTTTTATTTATTCCACCTTTTTTATCTTTAAAAAAAATTACCAATCAAGGCTCGGTCACCCAGGTACTATTTCATTAAATGATATGTATTAATTTAATGCTAAATATTATTTATAGAATCACAGTTAATTACCTGTGATTTTTCATTTACAACGGTAACTTGTTACACTTTGTTTTGATAATGCCACTGAATAATATAAGTAAATGATAAAAAATAGCGAAGTAATAAGCTATATATCATAATAAAATTAAAATGATTTTCCAAAAAAAAATTCCATACACTAGATCTTTACAATTTTTGCTGTACATATTTACTCCTGTTAAGTTGCTTGTTGTAAAAGTTACAACATTATAAATTCATTCATTCTCCGCATACAATTGTCGTGAAACTAAACTCTAAAATTTTATGTTGTTTAATTAATATTTAAATTAATTAATCCAACAAAACTTCCTGAAAATTAAATATATGACTTATTAAATATCATAATTTTATAAATAATATAGCAATCTGCTATTTTTCATTGCAATCAGACGTTAACCAAATAGCTAAACTTCCTGTCATTAATAGAGAGAATTAATGTGAATATTCTGCCATCTAGTTAAAACGTTACAAAACTGTATATACCTATATTTAGAATCGTTAAATATTATTCACCATTTAAATTTACCACCGGTTTGAAAATCGTTCGATGATCGTAAATCAATTACCTATTTCTTGCGGCTTCAAATATTAATATTTGATATCGCTTATTTATTGTCCATTACGTTAATCTATACATAATAATCAAAGCCATGTTTGTTTAAGCCATAGCCAAATAGAATTCTTCAATTTTAATTATGCCCGACTAATTATCTAACATTTTTCCGAACGTGGATAACGCGTTTTTTATACAAACGGTCGTCTCGATTTCGCTATAACAGCTTTATTTATTGACAAGTTTATGTCAATTTAATGAAGAGAAGTTTTTTGAAAAGTTGACTGAAACGCCAATAATAAACCACGCTAACAGGTTTCGGTTACTGTTTAAGGGTTATAAAAATGCAAACATCGACAAAACGGCCAACGTTCTCAATTAGCGAGCTTGCTTAGGGTTGTCGAGTCCTGAAATATATATCCTTTATTATTTTATTACAGTCAAAGTATACGTTTGAATTTATGATAATCAGAAGTTTTTTCTATAAATTTAAGGGAAGGGAAGTAAATGATGCAGAAGTTTTGTCCCGTTTGTTAAGAGAATCTATGTAATGCTAAGTGTATGAAGCAGGCAACATTCACATACCTTATACATGCAGGGCAAGCCACCACACATATCACAAAACGCCGCCAACACCAACACTCCACATAAGCACTACACACACTCACTGCCACAATTGCTACGATTTTGCCCCAAAACCGAAACATCATCATAGGCTTCACAAACAAAAATAAAACCAATTCACCATTACTCTATCATTTTAATATAATAACTATTAAAATCAGAGACCATCAATTAATATTATAAGTATATTCAAATATGAATGACATCTTTTTTTGTGTAATGTGTGGAACTATAACAATCAAACGCATGTGTGATTAAATCATGTAAGTAATGTGCAGGTTTTTAAGGTCAAAGCTTGTGGAAGAAGAAATAAAAAAATTGCATTAGAAAAGACGTGTGACATAACACGGTTTTATAGTGATAAATAAATATATAACTTTTCTTTAAATTCTTTCCCACTGTGTTGGCAACCCTAATATTTTTATTTTTGTAGGGGCTAACGGTAGTAAGTGATCTAAATTATGTTGTGTTGATTGATTCAATATTTGTTATAATAATAAAATAAAATATAATACAATTATGGAGAATATAATATAATTATGGTTTATAGATTTAAATTAACAGTAAATTGTCTGTGTTTATTTCTTTCCACGTATTCTATGATAAAGTTTTTTGACATATTACGAAAAAAATAAAAAATAAAAATTATTGTATAGTAATTCGCGGCATTGTAGCAAAACAATTTGAAAAATAAGAACGATTTTTGTATTATCCTGCGAAGTAACGTCGTTTTGTATCGATCATTGGATAAATGTTACATTTTTTCAAAGAACATGTTAGAGCTAGTGTTAAATTATTTAAAGGTTTGTAGGTATATTGGTTAATTAATCAAAATAAAAAAAAATTGTGTAAGATTATGTATGAAAACGGATACTGTTGTACGGATGAAAACTATGTGTGTGCGTGTGTGTGTGTGAGTGTGTGTGTGTGTATGTATGTGTATGAATCTTAATGAATGGATTTGGGCATAAGATTCTATAATAAAACTCAGCAATGAATTTCAGCTTTGCCATTACATCAGTTTAAAAACACTGTTAAAAAGAGGCTGATCCAGAAAGCATACTATACTGTTGAGAATTACTTGGAAGATAAGAATGTGTGGATATAGCTTGCTTAGACCCTGTACAAGACAGTAATGACTAAATGTAACTAGTCATAAGAATTATATTTTTAAAAGAGCAACCGCCGAGTTTCTTGCTGGCTCTTTTCATTAGGAACAGCTTTCCGAACCAGCAGTAGAGTTGACGATTCAAAAGCACTTGTTTAAAAGTTTATTTGAATAAAGAATTTTTTGAATTTGAATCTGTGTGTTATGTAGGTATGTACGTGCATGGATATCTTTAGGAGATATTAGGAAACGCAAATGTTTATTTTATTATTTCCAAGAGACTTTCTGTTTCGTCGTAATGGACGACGAAATTATTGTACATGTGAGCTCATATCATCAAATATATTAGTACCTGTCTAGATTATTTAATATCGATATAATTTATATCGACATACCGCCGGCACTAATAAACATGTCGCGCGGGAATGTCGCGCTGTCGACTGTAAATCGTCCGTTCGAGCGACAGTCGCCGTGTAGCTCATTAGTCAGGGAGATTTAGCCAATGTTATGACTCATCTGCACTTTTATACCGTCAATGAGTATTATAAATGTGATATCTGTCTATCTGTTACGATTTCACGGTATCTTAGTCGCCTTTTATGACAGAAAGAAATGATACCATAGTCGCCTTTTACGACACCTCGGTAAGAAATAAGGGTGGTCTATTCTATTCAGCCGGATACCACACTGTGGGTCGACTTACCTTAGTCGCCTTTTACGACACCTCGGTAAGAAATGTGCGAGGTACTATTCTATTCAGCCGGATACCACACGGTGGGTCAACTTACCTTAGTCGCCTTTTACGACACCTTGGTAAGAAATGAGTGTGGTTTATTCTACTCAGCCGGATACCACACGTCGGGTCGACTTACCTTAGTCGCCTTTTACGATACATTGGTAAGAAATGAGGGTGGTCTATTCTACTCAGCTGGATACCACACGGCGGGTCGACTTACCTTAGACGCCTTTTACGACACCTTAGTAAGAAATAAAGGGAGGGGGGGGGGGTGATTCTACTCAACCGGATACCACACGGCGGGTCGACTTACCTTAGTCGCATTTTACGACACCTCTGTAAGAAATGAGGGTGGTACTATTCTACTCAGCCGGATACTATACGGCGGGTCGATTTACCTTAGTCGCGTTTTATGACACCTGTGTAAGAAATGAGGGTGGTACTATTCTACTCAGCCGGATACCACACGGCGGGTCGACTTACCTTAGACGCCTTTTACGACACCTCGGTATGAAATGTGCGTGGTACTATTCTATTCAGAAGGATACCAAACGGCCCGGAAGAATTGCACTATATTTTATTAAAACCGTACAAAAATCAATTCAGTAGATTTTGAGAAAATTGATCACATTCAGACAGACTTATGGGGTATATTTTAACACTAAAGTCGATACGAATGTTGCGGGTATCACTAGTCAATACTAATATTATATATAATAAGAGGAAAAATTTGTATGTATGTTTGTAATGTTTTCACACAAAAACTACTGGACCGATTTCAAAAATTCTTTCACCATTGAAAAGCTGCATTTGTACTGAGTAACATAGGCTATATTATTTTTTTTTAAATAGGGATCCGTAATAAAATGTAATAAGGTGCAAAAAATTAGTCATTAAAATTGCATGCGCTGTGGAAACTATTGATGATAGAACAAAAAAATGTTCTACAGTATTAAAGAACGTATCAAAATCTACCAAAAAAGTCCGCGATACCCTATATCCAACTTCTATAGTTACGAGTATGTCAATATAACTTTTTTACATTGTAAAAAAGATAACACCAACTCAGAACCATTCCACTTCAGACAGGGAGTACGTCAAGGCTGCATACTATCTCCCATCTTGTTCAATGCATATGGTGAATACATTATGCGACGCACCTTAGAAGACTGGACAGGTGGCGTAAACATTGGTGGGGTGAAACTCACCAATTTACGATACGCGGATGACACCACACTGTTTACTACGAGCGAAGCTGAGATGTCCGCTTTATTGAACAAGATGGAGTCCATCAGCAAGGAAATGGGCTTATGTATGAACAGGTCAAAAACTAAGATCATGGTGGTTGACAGAGCTCACAAATTGCATCTAACTGGCGTGCTTGACCTCGATCAGGTCGAAAATTTCATTTACCTGGGCTCTAGCATCACAAACAATGGCTCCTCAGAGTTAGAAATCCGAAGACGCATTGGCATGGCAAAGTCGGCAATGTCTCAGCTGCAGAAAATATGGCGGGACCGCAACATTTCACGAAAAACCAAAAGCCTCCTGGTTCGCACACTCGTGTTCTCCATTTTTCTGTATGCTTCTGAGACATGGACTATCAAGTCTGCTGATAGGAAACGCATTGACGCCTTCGAGATGTGGTGCTGGCGTAAAATGCTGGGCGTATCTTGGACTGAGCACCGGACCAATGTATCAATACTCAAAGATATAGGAGTGACCACCAGGCTCTCAACTACGTGTCTCCGTAGAGTCCTAGAGTTCTTCGGACATATTGCTAGGAAGACTGGAGACAACCTGGAGAGGTTGGTGATCACTGGTTCGGTGGAAGGGAAAAGAGGCAGAGACCGCAGTCCAACGCGATGGTCCGACCAGGTAACCAAGTCGCTTTCTTTAAAAGTCCACGAAGCCCTACAAGTCGCAGGAGATCGCAAGACTTGGAGATCAATTATCCATGAGAAAGTGATCCGTGGAAAAGGTCACGACCCTCAGCACTGAGGAGAACGACGCAAGGAGGAGGGACATTGTAAAAGTTGATAGAAGTGCCGCCATTAATAAAACTTTTATGTTAACAATAATAAATGTATAGTCCGACTTAGTAGACTTTCCAATGCCATCATCATCCTCCTGCCTTATCCTATAAGTGGGGTCGGCACAACATGTTACAAACATGTTGTCATATGATTTGGCTACGTATTTTACGACCGACCGCCACTGACCTGAACTTACCTTAGTCGTATTTAACGACTTCTCGGTAAGAAAGAGGGTGGTCTATTTTACTGAACCGGATACCACACGGCGGGTCGACTTACCTTAGTCGCCTTTTACGACACTTCGGTAAGAAATGAGGGTGGTCTATTCTACTCAGCCGGATACCACACGGCGGGTCGACTTACCTTAGTCGCCTTTTACGACACCTCGGTAAGAAATAAGGGTGGTCTATTCTATTCAGCCGGATAACACACGGCGTCTCCAAATAAATAAATAAAATAAATAATTTTCAAGCTAGCGTTCTAGCTTGTTCATTCAAATTCAAATTCAAAATATTCTTTATTCAAATAAACATGTAAACAAGTGCTTTTGAATCGTCAACTCTACTGCTGGTTCGGAAAGCTGTTCCTACCGAGAAGAGCCAGCAAGAAACTCGGCGGTTGCTCTTTTAAAAAATATAATTCTTAATATTATTTACATTAAGTCGTTACTGTCTTGTACAGGTTCAAAGAGAGCTACATATATCCACACATTCTTATCTTCTAAATAATCTTCAAGAGTATAGTAGGCTTTCTGTTCATTACGTGAATTTACCTATGAGATCGGTATGTACGCGGGTGAAACCGCGGTATATCACTAGTTAGTTATAAATAGACGATTTTAATATGTTATAATACGCGAAACCCATTAAACTTTCGACGGCATTCGATCCGCGAATAGACGGCTTTAAGATAAATTCCGCGTGTTATTTATTCGATTGTTTCTATTGCCATCTCGGAATCGGTAACTCACGTCGGCAATAACAATATATCGATACGAAACGGTTATTGAATAGACCGATAACGATCAGGAACCGCGGATTGGGTTCAGTCAACGCTCGCGAACCCGATTACGTAGTTTCCATTCCTTTAAATCTTGAATTTAACCTACTTTTCGAAATATATAGTTAAAAGTGTTTGCACCCTCATTTATTAACGAGGTGTCGTAAGAGGTGACTAAGGTAAGTCGACCCGCCGTGTGGTAGCTGAGTAGAATAGACCAACCTAATTTCTTACCGAGGTGTCGTAAGAGGCGACTAAGGTAAGTCAACCCGCCGTGTGAAATCCGGTTTAGTAGAGAGACCAACCTCTTACCGAGGTGTCGTAAAAGGCGACTAAGGTTAGTTGACCCACAGTGTGATATCCGGTTTAGTAGAATAGACCAACCTAATTTCTTACCGAGATGTCGTAAAAGGCGACTAAGGTAAGTTGACCTACAATGTGGTATCCGGTTTAGTAGAATAGACCACCCTCATTTCTTACCGAGGTGTCGTAAAAGGCGACTAAGGTAAGTTGACCCACAGTGTGGTATCCGGTTTAGTAGAATAGACCAACCTCATTTCTTACCGAGGTGTCGTAAGAGGCGACTAAGGTAAGTCGACCCGCCGTGTGGTATCCGACTCAATAGAATAGACCAACCTCATTTGTTACCGAGGTGACGTAAAAGGCGACTAAGGTAAGTCGACCCGCCGTGTGATATCCGGTTTAGTAGAATAGACCAACCTAATTTCTTACCGAGGTGTCGTAAGAGGCGACTAAAGTAAGTCGACCCGCCGTGTGCTATCCGGCTCAATAGAATAGACCAATCTCATTTCTTACCGAGGTGTCGTAAAAGGCGACTAAGGTTAGTTGACCCACAGTGTGGTATCCTGCTGAGTAGAATAGACCACCCTCTTTCTTACCGAGGTGTCGTAAAATATGACTAAGGTAAGTTGACGTCAGACAGGCCGGTCGTAATAACGCAGCCAAATCATGTTACAGCATGTTTATAACATGTTGTGCCGACCCCACTCAGAGTGGGATAAGGGCAGGAGAATGATGATAGTAAATGTGTTTGATAGTGGTAGTGACGTAAGTTGTTAAAGGACCTTATTTAATTATTTATATAGTACCTGGTTGACCGGTAATTTTTTACAAAAAAAAAATAAAGAAACTTCAAAAAAAAGACAAAATAAAACGGTGGGTAGGTGTGACTCGATCCTAGGTATTTTCATTTCTCGCGACCACCCGTTCTCCGAATAAGCTACGCTGGCTTGACATTAAGAATATTAAAATTAAAATAGTGTTATAAATTAAAAGTAAATTTAAGTATTTTTTTAACGGCCAAAAATAAGTATAAAACGATTTTTTTTAAATATAACCTAGCTAGATCGATTCTTCTCCCCCAAAACCTCCTGAATGCTGAATTTTAGGAAAACCGTTGGAGCCGTTTCCGAGAATATACATCCATACACACAAACTGTCGTATTTATAATATTAGTAGGACTAATATTATACATGCAAAAGTTTTAGTGGGACTAATATTGTAAATGCGAAAGTTTTAGTGGGACTAATATTGTAAATGCGAAAGTTTTAGTGGGACTAATATTGTAAATGCGAAAGTTTTAGTGGGACTAATATTGTAAATGCGAAAGTTTTAGTGGGACTAATATTGTAAATGCGAAAGTCACGGGTTCAAACCCGGGCAGACACCAAAAAGTTTTTCTGTTAAAAATTATGTGTCTAATTGATAATTGCAATTTATCACAGGCTTTTCGGTGAAGGAAAACATCGTGAGGAAACCTGCATATCTCCAGAGAATTCTGGAGATATGCGTAACCTACCAATCCGCATTGGAGCAGCGTGGTAGGTCTTAGGCCCCAATCCTTCTCTCCAAAAACGGAGAGAAGATGCCTATTCTCAGCAGTGGGATATTAACAGGCCGCTACTTACTTACTTACTTACTCTTTCACGGCGAATCCGCTAAACCAATATCGGTGAAATTTGGCACAATTATTCCTTATACACCGTGGTAACATATAGGCTAAAGAAATCCTGTTAATTCTACAGGAA
The DNA here is from genome assembly GCA_029227775.1 of Morpho helenor. Classification (NCBI taxonomy): domain Eukaryota; kingdom Metazoa; phylum Arthropoda; class Insecta; order Lepidoptera; family Nymphalidae; genus Morpho; species Morpho helenor. The sequence goes on from JARGCU010000017.1 coordinate 803,400, forward strand.
TATGATGACATTGAACAGCGCCATCTATTATTGACCTATCACACGACAACAGTCCACGCGAACGAAGTCACGGGTAAATCTATTATGATATGATGATTAGCTGTATCCAAAATCTTAGCCCCGGAAGGTCCTATTACACGGCCAATTAAAACGGTTCGGTCTGAGTGGTCTAGCATATTAACACTGATATCAATCGATAATGATGTTTTAAATCTAGTTACTATCAGGTGACATGTTTTATTCCCACGGATTTAGCTTCTAAATAAATCGATCTACTTAAGCCTGTCTTGCAACAAAAAATCTAAATACTCCACTCTACATCGATTTCTAGTTATACCGAGGAGATATCAATTTCAGATCTGACCTTAAAAAATGTTCCTTTGAGATATGCCGTGTGGTATCCGGCGGAGTAGAATAGACCACCCTCATTTCTTACAGAAAAGGTAAGTTGACGTCAGGCAGGCGACCGGATATAATAATATATAATTATAATAATGAGTACATCATGTGGTATTTGTATTTTTTTGCATCTCATGGTACAAAAAGCCAGACTCAAATATTTTTCTTTAAAAACTTCATCATCGTCATTCTCCTGCCCTTATCCCACTCCAAGTGGGGTCGGTTCAACATGATTTAGCTACGTATTTACCGCAAGCATAAGCGGCTCCTGCTTTGCGCCTTGCCAAAGTACCCACCTAAGTTGTTTGTGGATTTGGGTATAAGATTCTATAATAAAATTCCGCAATCAATTTTAGCTTTGCAATTACAGCAGTTTAAAAACACTGTTAAAAATAGGCGGCTACAGAAAGCCTACTATACTGTTGAGGATTACTTAGATTATAAAAATGCGTGTATATAGCTACTGTCCGACTATGTACATGATAGTAATGACTAAATGTAACTAATTATAAGTATTATTTTGAAAAGAGCAACCGCCAAGTTCCTTACTGGCTCTTCTCGGTAGGAACAGCTTTCCGAACCAGCAGTAGAGTTGACGATTCAAAAGCACTTGTTTACAAGTTTACTTTAATAAAGAATATTATTAATTTGAATTGGTTGCTATTTTGTCCATTTATTTTTATCTATTTAAGCAATGTGTGTGACCATTTTTTTGTATTTTAAAGAATATATTAAATTCGTTTCTCCCTTATACATCGTTTTGTTATGTAATCATTTATTATATAATAATAAACTTATTTTCATATTTTTTTCCTATTTTTGTATTGTATGCAACACAATAAAACTAAAATCAATCAGGTATATGGTAATATAAATTTCCACAAAATTTGCTACCTAAAAAAACCTACGCGATTGACCGTAGAAACTTTTATCATATTAAATAAACCAGCTTAATTATATAAATGCTTTTATCTACCAATTTATACGACTTTATAATGTAGAATGGTCTTTTCGCGCTGACGTTTCATCTAACGCGTTATATATTATACCAAATGTCCCGTTCGCCAATAATTTGCATGTATAGTATCATAATAAACTATCGTGATTTACTATAATGTTTATTGTATTATTTTAATATATCTAAACGTCTTAAACGAGAGTGGTTTTCGCATAGATATAATGGTATCGGCGCCATAGAATACAAAATGTGATGACTGCAATAATTTTTGGACAAGTCCCGCGGAATCTTGGATGGCTATATTGGAATCTTTATTGCAGTATTTAAGATTAAGTTACATCCTGAGTCTAACTAATTGACTTTAAAATTATTTAACTGCAGATGACTTTGTTACAGTCAATTCAAATGTGGAATACACTTAAATACGTACTTTGTTTTTTATTCCCGTAAAATAACAGTTTTTTTAAGTAAAAATATAAAGAGTTATAGAAACATAGGTGATGTATATAATAGACAAAGTAGAAACCGATATAAGCATGCGGCTCCTACGCCTTGCAAAAGTACGTAAATCGTTTGTGGGTCTGGGTATAAGATTCTATAATAGAATTCCGCAATAAATGTTAGCTTTGCCATTACAGCAGTTTAAAAACACTATTAAAGAGAGGCTGTTAAAAAAAGCTTACTATACTATTAAGGATTATTTAGACGATAAGAATGCGTTGACATAGCTGCTGTCCGACCCTGTACAAGATAGTAATGACTTAATGTAACTAGTTATAAGTATTATGTTGAAAAGAGCGACCGCCGAGTTTTGTTGCTGGCTCTTCTCGGTAGGGACAGCTTTCCGAACCAGCAGTAGAGTTGACGATTCAAAAGCACTTGTTTACAAGTTTATTTGAATAAAGAATATTTTTAATTTGAATTTGCATTTGCATTTATTAAGGACTTAGTCACTTGGACATTGATCACAGCCAGTGATATTATTACCCAGAAAAAATAGAAGGGTTATTTGGTAGTTCGTCACGTCAAAGTAGATAAGAGTATGTTGTCGGGACTCTATTAGTTGTCTATAACAGTTATTAAGTTATCAGCGCGCATTACGGTATAATGTGAGGCGAGTGGAGGCGACGCCACAAGTCGCGCAGGTAGTTTACGGGCTATATGACTGTAACGCGGCGTGACGCGCCCGCGCTCGGCGCTCAACTTCAGAGGGGCGGCCCAGGCCTATAGCGGGGAGCGGGCGACGAAAATACATTTATTTTACTACTTACTTATAATACTTATCTTTAATATTTAAATGAGTTATTCTTGTATGTATAAGTCACTGGATCTATTCTTAGATATAAGTTAATTTATAAGTTTAGGTAATCTTTAAGTTGCTTATTAGCCTCTTGGCTAGATCGCAACATCAATAAAGTACCTTTTGGTTGTTCTTTATAATAGCAAAAAATATATATATATAACTAGCGGCCTGCCCCTGCTTCGCACGGGTATAAAATATGTATCCCATGTCAGTCAGTGTAAAAAAAATGATTAAAATTGATCCAGTAGTTTTAATATGGCGCTGTATTTAAAAAATGATTTTCCCTATTTTCCCGCTTTTCTATTGAAATTTTTCCTAGATTTTCGTTGCTATAAACCTCACGGAGCCCGAGACCTTTCCAACGAATGCAAAACCGTGGAAATCGGTTCGTGCGTTCTGGAGTTATATCGTCAGGAAGGAAAACCCGACTTATTTTTATATAGTAGATATATAAATACAGTTTCCGAATCTCGGAAACGGGTCCTAACGATTTTCCTAAAATTCAGCATGCAGGAGGTTTTGGGGCAGAAAAATCGATCTAGCTAGGTTTTATTTAAAAAATCATTTTGCCCTGTTTTTGGGTATTAAAAAAATTCTAATATTTACTTTTAATATATTGAATATATAAACTATTTTTGCTGTTAATTGTGAAGTCAGCGTAGCTTATTCAGGGAACGGGTGGTCTCGAGAAATGAAAAGACCTAGGATCAAGCCCCACCTATAATTTCATACTTATTTACGTACTTTTAAGCAAACTACAATTAAATGTAACAGTAAATAATTATCGTCATTCTCTTGCCATCATCCCACTCTAAGTAGGGTTGGCACAACATGTTATAAGTGTTTTCACATGATTTGTGTGTGTTTTACGATCGGCTGCCTGCCTGACGTTAACTTAACCTTAACCTTAGTTGTATTTTACGACACTTCGGTAAGTAATGAAAGTGGTATATTCTACTCAGCCGGCACTTTTGTTAATAAGTCATCCTCCTGCCTTTATCCCACTCTAAGTGGGGTCGGCACAACATGTTACAAACATATTGTCATATGATTTGGCTACGTATTTAACGACCGACTCAACTTACCTTAGTCGTATTTTACGACTCCTCGGTAAAAAAGAGGGTGGTTTATTTTACTCAACCGGATACCACACGCTGAGTCAACTTACCTTAGTCGCCTTTTACAACTTCTCGGTAAGAAATGAGGTTGGTCTATTCTACTCAACCGGATACCACACAGTGGGTCAACGTACCTTAATCGCCTTTTACGACACCTCGGTAAGAAATGAGGGTGGTACTATTCTATTCAGCCGGATACCACACGGCGTCATTTTTGTTAATAAGTATTTTAATTAATTAATTCCACTAACGCTCGCCGCTCGTGTTCGAACCAGCCCCTAACTCGATCGTTGATAAATTCTATCAATAACAGAGCCGAGAGCCGTCGGGTGCCTTCAATAGTGTTTACCCCCTCAAGTGTGAAATAAGACGTTTAGTTAAACTTGACTCGGGCGCCTTTGTCACAGTTTATTATGCTTGCCGCAATTACACGTGCTTTCTTTAGACCTCTAGGTTCGTATTGATAATTTAGTAATTTGAATTAATTAGAACGGTTAACCAACAACACTAATTAGCATTAAAAATCATACATAAAAAAAATATACAAGACAGGATATAAAATGGAAACACCTATTGAAAATAAAAACTTAACGTAGCCTAGGGCAGTTATAACTTTCACTGAAATGTAGGCAACAATACACTGTCTTATACCATTGGTCTGCTAATATGTCGCAGTTAGGCCACTCCATTAATAGTTCATTTACGGTAGATAGTGTTCGAGGAATTGGTGGAACACCGTACGAGAAAAAGGGACCGCAAAGAATTTTATACGCCGGTAACGGCCATATTCTTTTAAGAGCAAGAGAGGAAGATGCAGCATAACTTATTATGCAGCTCAATACAGTCAACCTTATTGGTAAGAATTTTACAAACTGTAATAAGTTTTTGAGTTTCCAGAGAATTAAAGCCAGTGAACCAAAGTGACCCAGGAGAAATTTAGTTGGATACATACAAGATAATATCCATGGAGACGCTTATATAGATATTTCAAACCTTTTGCACCTAATAGAGCTACAGCGCATAGGCGCTTTCGTATGGTATCAAATAATTTTACAGAAATAAACCTCTTATTCCAGAGGAACCTTTTAGACTTCTAGGATCCCTTTGGGTCCATGGTTTTCGTTAAAGGACCTGATGTTTCAATTCTTGTTTATTTACCTGATACATGCAGAATTTGTAAAAACTCATGCACTACCCGCCACCAATAACACAACACTACACAAGCACAGCATACATTCACTACAATCTCAACAATCGCAACAAATCGCTTTGCGATTTTGTCATGGAGTCTATCTTGACGATGCTTTGGTTACGGGGAGAAACAATTTGGAGATTTACTCATTTAAATATTAAAAATAGTCTTAAATCAAATCAATTTAATCTTTATTCAAATAAGCTCTTTCAAGCACTTTTGAGTCAAGAATCAATATGATTAATGAAGCTACAACTGATTCGGAATATTGCTCTTACAGAGATAAACCAGAAAGAAACTCGGCGGTCAATCTTTTAAACATTTTCAATTTTATATTATTAAACAGCATTCGCGCCAATTAACTACTTTTAGCTAACATTACCTGCCGCGGGTTGTAGCTTTTTTGTCTATACTAATATTATAAAGAGGAAAAATTTGTATGTATGTTTGTAATGTTTTCAAACTAAAAGTACTGGATCGATTTCAAAAATTCACCATTGAAAAGCTGCATCTTTACTGAGCAACATAGGCTATATTACATAAAAAAAATAGGGATCCGTTATAAAAATGTAATAAGGTATAAAAAAATAAAAATTACGCCGGTGAAACCGCGGGATATTACTAGTAATAAATAAAGAAATAACAACTATTAAGAACATCAACAATTAAGAAATCAGACACGTCAGTTGCACTTGCCTCTGTTGACATGTCGTCCGTGAGTATAGAACCTAAGCTAGCTTCAACAATAGCCCGTCAGCTGTAGAACAATGCATCGACACAAGTACACGTCGCTCCGCTGCATCGGGCGTCAGCTGCATCTGTCCGGCATCGAACCCGCGGTCACGATTCCACTTGCACGGCGCTGAATGTCGTGTACCATACGATTTTGTCGTTGTTTCTGACTTGTGAGACGGTTTTATGGACATTTGTTCATAATCGATGTAACTGTGACGTCACTTTCAGTCTAATCAAGTATACATTTTTGTTAAAAGAATGATAGTATCAGATTTAGTCGAAGTTGTGAGTAGAATAGGCAACCCTCATTTCTTACTGTAGTGTTTTGAAAGGCTACTAAGGTAAATTGACACGCCGTGTGGTATTCGGCTGAGTAGAATAGACCAACCTTAGTTCTTAACGAGGTGTCGTAAAAAGCGATTAAGGTAAATTGACCCGCCGTGTGATATCCGGTTGAGTAAATTAGACCACCTTCATTTCTTATCGATTCGTCGTAGGCGACTAAAGTAAGGAGATAACCCGTGTGGTATCCGGCTAAGTAGAAAAGACCACCTAGACAAAATACCTAGTCGAATAATTTAACAACATGTTTAAAATGTATTATGCCTAATTAGAATGGAATAAAATTTGAAATTTTTAAAGTAATTATTGTGAGTTAATGATAACAGATTTCCTTACAACTAAACTTTGCACATGATTACATAAAACCATAACGCACTTTTAACCTAAGTCTAACCTAACCTAACTTAACCTAAACCGAAGTAATTGCACATTCTTTTAGTAAAAACCGTTCAAAAATCCGTTAAGTAGATTTTGAGAAAATCGATCATATACAGACAGACAGTTTTTAAGCACTTAGTTGTAATAAGTATAGAATTATTCATCCAGCGTAAGCTGACCTTTACACAGTCGTTTCCCAGTGACAGGTGGGTACCGCTGCCCACATAGATCGCAGTGAATGTCACCCGTCAAACAATGATTTACTCAGTCGTGATAGAGCAAGCGACCGTCCGTTTGTAGCAGCGATGATAACTCAATATGCCACGTCTAGTATCTATCAATACTTCATTTGCAAAATTATTTGACAAGCAAATAAAGTCGCGACTCCGATGGTTCGGAACGTTGATCCGTTCGAGACGAACGTCAAATTTACACTCTATATATAGCATAATATATTTTACTGCACGAGTAATAGGAGACTAAAGAATACGTCACGTCCGGTTCACATTATTTCAGTCGACCATTCCAGTCCAGTGCTGGAATGCTACTGGAATAATGTGAATGTGCACTGGAATGTACCAATCCAGTGATCAATCCAGTCGACTGGATTTGCGTTCTATTTTTCATTCCAGCTCGCCCATTCCAGTGCAACTGGAATAGTGTGAACGGCCAATCCAGTTGAATCCAGTGCTTGACTAACGACGTACTGAACACGTATTATTTTATTTGTGGAATTCTATTGATACAGATGCAACAGCTTTTAATGACTGGAATAATGTAAACGATATAGTCCAGTCCAGCACTGGACTGGATTGACTGGTTGGATTATTGGATTGGAATAATGTGAACCTGGCATGATATATAATAATTAATAAAAAATATTAATTATACCAAGAGGTATAAGTTATGATTTATTGCATTCTTTAAATCAGTAAATAATTAACTACTTTGACATATTTAATTTGAGCGCCATCGATAGTGGCGCCATCTTAAAGTTGTTAGAAATGGAAATAGTCAAATGTCATTTATTTATTTATTTAATACCAAAACGCGGTAATCACTCCAAGCAAAGGAGGGGCTTGACAATCGTCTATAAAATAGCCGAGTTTACCATAGCGAAAGATAAGACCGATACAGTCCTCCACAACGGGTCGTGTTAAGCCGAGGTTCGGCCTCACAAGAGGCACCCTTAAGGCGACGCTCCCATGATGCTGCGAATGTCGCTCGAGACTCACTCTCCCAGTTTTTCACTCTGACGATGCTTCTGCGCTCACCCACTCTCTCGGTGACACTGTCAAAGCCTCTAGGGCTAACAGCATTAGTTACAGTACTAAAAAAAAAGCGCCTTGAAAAGAGTCTTGCTGTAAGGTTTAACTAGAACGTTTGTTATACTTTTACGCTGGATTGTGTCATCATTGTACGATTATTAAACACCCACGTGTCTAAATCATGTTACAACATGTCTGAGAGAATTCTGTTACTTGTTGTTGTTGTTCTTCTTCCTTTACACATATTTTGTTTTATCGAGGATTATAACAAAATAATATTTTCATTACTTTTGCTATATTTTCTTATAGGACTAAATCTTTCAGTCATTTATTATTCTGAGAGTCTGTAAGTTTTTTCTCGTCACTCCTTTTTGTCAGTCAGACAAATGTCTTTGTGATCTTGGGCCGTCCCGACGATTCTTCAAGCCAATTTCAAATAGATCAATCTTGGCGGGCCTGTCGCGGATGATTACTGGGAGGGTTAATGGGGGGCGGCTGCGGGGAGGGGGCTGACACCTGTGGAGCACTTGTTGCTCTGTTGACGGGTTCTATGGCTGTTATCTTTTTGATGTTTTTTCTATTAGTTATGTATTTATGTATATATTTGTTTTTTCCGTGTGGTATCCGGTGGAGTAGAATAGACTATCCTCTTTTCACCACCCTTTGTGCTTACCAATGTGTCGTAAAAGGTACGTTGATCTAAGTAAGTACGTGAGGTAAGTTGATCCGCCGCGTGGTATCCGGCTGAGTAGAATAGACCACACCTTATTTCTTACCGAGATTACGTAAAAGGCGACTAAGGTAAGTTTACTCGCCACGTGGTATTCGGCTGAGTAGAATAGACCATCCTTTTTTCTTACCAATGTATCGTAAAGAGCGACTAAGGTAAGTACACGCGCCGTGTTGTATCCGGCTGAGTAGACTAGACCATCCTGTTTTCTTACTGAGGTGACGAAAAAGGCGACTACAGTAAATTTACCCGCCGCGTGGTATCCGGCTGAGTAGAATAGACCATCCTGTTTTCTTACCGAGATGTCGTAAAAGTCGACTACAGTAAGTTTACCCGCCGCGTGGTATCAGGCTGAGTAGAATAGACCACCGTAATTTCTTAGCTAGGTGTCGTAAAAGGCGAGTAAGGTAAGTACATCAGGCAGGCGGCCGGTCGTAAAATACCTAGCCATATCATGTTACATGTTTATAACATGTTGTGCCGACCCTACTTAGAGTGAGATAAGGGCAAGAGAGTGATGATGTGAAAAAAAGTGTGCAGTGCCCACGTTTTTTTTATTGTCCTCCTTTTTGCGAAAATTTATACACTTTTTACATTACTATTCACTTACACTTACAATATTTATATAATCGACTGGCACGTTAGCGCAGTGGGTATTGACCCTGTCTGTGTGACCAAGTGGCCATGTATTTATTTATTTATAATAATAAATTTCTAATACCTTAATATGCATAAGAAGCAAATAAACAGTTTGATATAAATTTATCTATACGGCAAGTTGAAATTATCTCAGCTGCGCCTTTCGAGTGCAAATTTTCTTTATGCGGTTTTTTATCTATCCACTCCCCATACAAGATAACATTACCTTCCTAATAAGTAAGGCGTAATGAAATCGCGGATGATTGCGGATCAGCGGATTTATGGCCGAGAAGGAACGGATGCGCGTACGCATCGATAAAACACAGCTATTATCTCGCAGCGAACGGCCGGGGGTACATTGAGTTTGAAAAAAAATGAGGCATTTACACATACAGTCGTACGTTGGTGCAACAAAGTACAAAAAAAAAACGTGCCAGTCTTTAATATTAATCTTATTTAATATATTAATTAATATTAATAAATGGGACACTTACACACACGGTCGTCCGCCCCAAAGTAAGTAACTTAATACTTGTGTTATGGTAGACAGACAACTGGTGAATATATACTTATATAAGTTTTAAATACATACTTAAATATACACCCAGACTCGAAGACCAACAAATTCATTTATAGAAAATGTTGGCCCTCGGCGGGAATCGAACCCGCGACCCGCGGTGCTGAAGGCAAGGTCACTACCCACTACGCCAACGGGCCAGTCAAACAAATCTATTAAACAAATGTATAAAGCATTTAAAGTTGGTCGAAACGCAAAAGTGCACTGGTTAGTAATAAAGCGCGTTATCATTAGGCTATCACAGCAATACGTTTGACAGCCAAAAATATCGTTTGATTTCAATTCTACATTTTAGCATTTTTTCAATGCCCAAAAACAGGGACAAAACTATATTTTTTTTAAATGAAACCTAGACTAAAATCGTTAGAGCCGTTTCCGAGATCCGCAAAAATATATATTAATACATACATATATACAAGATTAACTATTAATGGCCGAATCCAGCAAACGGAAGAAGTATGCATCTCTCATCGAGAGTTATAAATTTGTGCCGTTTGCAGTTGAGACTCTAAGGCTATGAAGCCAAACTACAATTTTTTTTACCCGTTTTAACACCTCGGTTAATTGCCTCTTCAGGTGACAAGAGGGCTGGCTTCTTTTTCGCACAAAGAATCAGCTAAGCGATTCAGCGCGGAAACGCTGCCAGCATTCTTGGGACCATTCCACGTGGGCATGATTTGTATAGTCCCAGCGTTGTAATTTAAGGTAGATCTAACTTGTACATTTTAGTGGTAAATAAAAATAAACGGTTGCCTGTAAAGTCGGTTTTACGGGCAAAGATTTTACGTGACAACGTCTTTTTAAATGTGATGGATTGGAGTGGGAGAGAGACGCAAGGCATTCGCCAGTCCGGCGGGCCTCTCTTTCGTTCGGACTCATCGTAACAGACGTGAGCGGGCGTTACACTTTTTCATGAGTGACTCCAAGCCGCAACCTAATTTAAGACGTTGTCACGTTAAAAGTAAGATTAACTCAATTAAATATGAAAGATTACGCGACAGTTGCATTATATGTGTCACCTTACATTATCCGTTCCAATCTCCCACTGTACCCCCGTCCTTGCACGTGTGGTTAGGTATTACGTAGCGCATCTTATCGTTAATTATCGGCCGCTCGCCTACCGATTACCGTGATTTACCGGGATCTATTATGGGAACGTAATTTTGTGCAATTGCAACTAAGATTTTGCGTTATTACCTACGCAAAATGTTCCGCGATACTATTACATAGTCATATCAATCGGGAATTGATAGACATAATCTGAGTTTTATCCACCAGCCGTTATCCCACTCTAAGTAGGGTCGGCACAACATGTTATAACCCCTCCAGTGCGGATTCCGCCAGGGCAAGTCCACCCTCGACTGTATTGAGGGTGTCAGACTTCTGGTGGAGGAGGCGACAACCCGGCGCGAGGTGGTGTTGGCGGTGTCGTTGGACATCGCTAACGCATTCAACACCTTGCCCTGGGGAGTGATCAGAGAGGCCCTACGCTTTCACCGCATCCCCATGTACCTACAGCGCGTTGTCGGTAATTACCTGGCAGACCGCGCTGTCAGGTACCCGACGGCTGGGGGTGGGTGGAAAGAGCGGAGGATGTCGTGCGGTGTTCCACAGGGTTCGGTTCTTGGCCCCCTCCTGTGGAACATCGGCTACGACTGGGTGCTGCGCGGGCAAATGCTCCCGGGGGTGCGTCTGTTTTGTTACGCAGACGACACCCTCGTGACTGCCCGTGCGAGCACCCACCGGGAATCCCGAGTGCTGGCGACCGCGGCCACCGCTCATGTCGTGGCCCGTATTCGCCGGCTAGGACTGGGGGTGGCCTTGGAGAAATCCGAGGCCATTTGCTTCCACAGGCCTCGGATGGCGCCCCCAGTGGGCTCCCGGTTGGTGGTGGGCGGGACGTCCATCGAAATCTCGGGTACATTACAGTACCTGGGATTGCTTCTCGACAGCCGATGGACGTTCGAGGCCCACTTCCGGCGGCTCGCTCCCAGACTAACGGCGACCGCCGGAGCCCTGAGCAGGCTCCTCCCGAATTTGGGGGGGCCGAATGCAGGCTGCCGGCGCCTATACGCCGGAGTGGTCCGGTCGATGGCCCTATACGGCGCTCCCATATGGGCGGAGCGGCTGACTGCCAGGTCCTTGCCTCTGCTGCGTAGAGCGCAGAGGATCATGGCGGTCAGACTTGTGCGGGGCTACCGGACCATCTCCGGTGAGGCGGCCTGCGCCTTGGCCGGGTCCCCTCCATGGGACCTAGAGGCCAAGGTGCTAGCTCAGGCCTACCGCCGTAGAGTCGAAGCCCGTTCATCGGGGGGAGACTCAGCGGTGGTAGAGGTGGAGTGGCGGAGGGCAGCTCAGGAGGAGCTCCTCCGCCAATGGAGGCGGCGGCTGGAATCGCCCAGTGCAGGATTCTGGATGATTTCGGCCATCCAGCCCATTCTTCAGGGCTGGGTCGCCAGGAGGCATGGGGTCCTCACCTTCCGCCTTACGCAGGTGCTTTCCGGACATGGTTGTTTCGGGTGGTATCTGTGGAGGGTGGCCCAGCGCGAAGCGACTGGTGAGTGCCACGAGTGCGGCGCCGACTTTGACACGGCGCTGCACACGCTCGCAGACTGTCCAGCTTGGGCGGTCCAGCGGGCGCAACTCGTGGCACAGGTGGGGCACGATCTCTCCCTGCCCACCGTGGTTCGTGCCATGGTGGACAGGGAGCGATCGTGGGCAGCGATGGCCTCCTTCTGCGAGGACGTTATCTCGCGGAAGGAGGCGGCGGGACGGATCCGGGAAGTCGAGTCCTTGGATCCGATCCGCCGCAGGCGAGCGGGGCGCAGGCGACTCGCCGAAGTCCGTCGCATGCCGCCCTAACGGGGACCTCCAAGCGGTCCGAACGGGGCATCGGACGCTCGCTGGAGTTAGGTCCCCGAGGCGGTCGATGCATCTGGTGCTCCCGATGCATCGTCCAGCGGAGGGAGGGGCCACTTTTAGAGAGGCCCCGACCCAGAGGTGGCGCACTCTGGGGTACAGAGTTGCTGCTGGCGGGGTTGGGGGTAATGTCTTCATAGGTACCCTATCGCCGCCACCAGCAGCGTGGAGCACACAGGTTGTTTTAGTCGGTGCGAGTCCGACATAACCGTCGCCTGCCCCCGTTGGGCGGCGGTACCCATAAGGGGTTTTTTCCTGTTCGAAAAAAAAAAAAAAAAAAAAAACATGTTATAAACATGTTGTCGCATGATTCCGCCAGGTATTTTACGACCGGCCGTTTGCCTGACATCAACTTAACTTAGTCTACTTTTACCACACCTCGGTAAGAAATGATAGTGGTCTATTCTATTCAGAGGAATCGTCGTTAACACTACATTTAATAGAATTAGGCGTTACTTTTCGGAAACCCATTATACAAAAGTAATATTTATAATTTTTTTTTTTGCTATAATCCGCGATGAAGTAAAATAGACAATATATATAATGCTAAATGTAGTGTGGACAATCCGGTTTCATACCTGATACATGCAGGACTTGTAAAAACTCATGCACAAACCTCTAACACCGCCACCACAATGCACAAGCAATACATACGTTCACTATCACAAACTCAACAATCGTTTCGCCCCGCAAACGCATCATCAGGAGATAAACTCCACGACAAAATCGCAAAACATGTGTTTTTAATAATTCTGCATGTATCAGGTATGAAAAAAGATTGTCCACTCTACATTTAGCATTATATATATACTACAGTTGTTAAAACTAGCCATGTTAAACATGTTTATAACTTGTTATACCGATCCCATTCAGAGTGGGATAAGAGAAGGAAAATAATGACAATATATACCTTAACCGATAACTCAAATATATATCCAAAGCTGATATCCAACAAAGCTCAAGTGACAAGCGAACAAACATTACAGCCACAAATCCGCTAACAAGCCAAGAATATCCAACAATACTTATGTTTTTTTTAATCCCGTCGCATTCAGTCACGCACCCGACTATTCCCATTCATCCAATAGCCCTAACAAAGTCCTCAAGGCTGGCCTCAGCAATAAAAACTTATTGCGATCCCTCCAATAGTGTTTCCAAGGCACACGTCACATTTCTCAGTAGTTGGAAAACGATAATACACGGCCGAGATAATAAATAAGCGCTCATCATTTACATTGTGCGTGTGAGTGGAACGGAAATAGAAAACAGTGACACGTGTGAAAGAGACGGCGTCATGTTTATGCACTCCCGCCCACGCTGCGCCCGCGCATCTTGTGACAGTTTTTCTGCAATAAACTTGATGTTAAGTTGGACGTGCGGCGTATATTTCAATTTGCTATGTTTCCACTTGTGTTGTAAATTAAATATAAATTAAATATACTTTAATAACATTATTTTATTTAAATGTGTTGTTTACATTTCATAAATATAGTTGTTAATGTGACGCGAAAGTAATTGTGGACATATTTACATTTTTGTCAGTTATACATTTAATTGCATTAATAATTTTGATTTGTGTTCATACAGAGATTTCTTTTTAATAAGACTTTTATAAGAATACTCGCTGTTTATAGAATAAGGCGTTACGGAGGTCCATAATATAAAAGTAATGAGAATATTATTTTGCTATATTCCGCGATAAAAGAAAATATATGTAATGCTAAATGTAGAGTGTACTATTTCTCTCTCGTGACACATGCAAAATTTGTAAAAACTCGTGCACTACCCGCCAACGATAATACAACAATACACAAGCACTGCACACAGTCACCACCACAAAATCGCAAAGCAAAGAGTTTGCGATTTTGTCGTTTAGTCTATCTCCTGACGATGCTTCGGTTAAGGGGCGAAACAATTGTTGAGATTGTGGTGATAAATGTGTGCATTGTTTGTGTTTTGTTGTGTTATCGGTGGCGGGTATTGCATGAGTTTTTACAAATCCTGAATGTATCAGGTATGAGAACGAATAATACACTCTACATTGAGGATAACATATATTTTCTTTTATCGTGGATTATAGCAAAATAATATTTTCATTAGTTTTGTAATGCTCGTTGTGCCAGCGTCTTCGCCCGCGTGAAGAAAATATATAATCCATGTTTTTGGGTGCTGAAAAAATGCTAAAACGTTTAATAGAAAGCAAATGATATTTTGGCTCTCATAGCTGGCAAGTTGTGATAGCTTAGTTGCTTACGGCGGACTAAAGAAGTGAAAATACTGGGATCGACCCACGTTAATAAAAAACTTTTATGCTTCTTTTTAATTTTTTTATAATAATTTATAGAATTAGGCGTTACTTTGCGGAGGTCCATAATACAAAAGTAATGAGAATATTATTTTGCTATAATCCGCGATAAAAGTAACTTTCATTTATTTATTTTTATCTATTTATTTTATCGCGGATTAAAGCAAAATAATATTCTCATTACTTTTGTTTTGTTATAATTTCAAAAAGAATTACCGAGGATGCCTCGGCCAACCAGTTACTTATACATATATCTATGTATTATTGCTTCTTCCCAGGCAAATGAATCTGCCATTTATCGGTTCCTACGTATAATTCCATAACATTATTAGGCACGGCGAGCTAATTGCATCGGCGTTTCCCTTTAACTGAACACTTGAGTCGTCCAGCTCTAAAGTATTTAAGAATCAAGACGTGTAGCTCTATTCAGAGATCTCAATCGTATTACTGAAGGTAGGAATGGAAATTTCTTGATTTTTAAATTTCATTTATTAGTATTGGCTTCAGCTTTGCAATACGCTGTACCGTTAATATCTTTATCTTTAATATTTAAATGAGTTAATCTTGTATGTAAATACTAGCTTTTACCCGCAACTTCGTTCGTGTGGAATGTAGTCTTGAAATTAGGAGTAGCTTCTGTTACTCTCCAACCCTGCAAATATCTCCATCACAAAAATGAGATCGATCCGGGAAGACCAAACAAACAAACTTTTAACGGAAACGTGCTAGAAAACTTATTTAATAATAACATTTATACTTATCCCACTCTAAATGGGGTCGGTACAACATGTTATAAAAATATTGTCACATGATTTGGTTACGTATTTTACGACATCTCGGTAAGAAATGAGGAAGGTCTATTCTACTGTGACCCTGTCTTCGGCTCCGCGGGCCCAATGCTAACATTTTCTATAAATGAATTTGTTGGTCTTTGAGCCCGGGTGTATATTGGTATTTAAGTGTATATTTAATAATATAAAAGTATATATTCACCAGTTGTCTGTCTACCATCATCGTCCTCCTGCCCTTATCCCACTCTAAGTGGGATCGGCACAACATGTTATAAACATGCTGTCACATGATTTGGCTGCGTTTTTACGATCGGCCGCCTGCTTTCAATTTACCTGAGTTGTATTTTACGACACCTCGGTAAGAAAGAGGGTGGTCTATTTTACTAAACCGGATACCACACGGTGGGTCAACTTACCTTAGTCGCCTTTTATGACACCTCGGTAAGAAATGAGGGTGGTCTTTTCTACTCAGCCGGATAGCACACGGCATTTTTTTGTTTTAGTTTAAATATTTGTATGTGTGCACTAAACACAAACACACATACCTACATCGTGACATACATTGTTCCGCACCTGCTTTCCTTATTAGCGAACAATGCCGGCACGTCATAACACGTTATGGTGTTGCTGAATCAGAGGTCGTGGACCTTTGCGTAGGTCAGGCACGTGACGTCATACCGAACATTACCGGATGTGGACCTGTTATTGCGTACTATCGGTGTTTAAAAACGGTTTTTTTATCGATGTATTTTTTCGATTAATATTTATCGAAAAACCGATAAAAAAACCGTAAATAATTATTTATATGACTTAATCTTATATGTATTTAAAACATGTATAAAATAAGATATGTATATATAAAATATATATATTTAATATAAATATTTATTTTCCGAGTTTCGGATGCAGCTTCAACGATTTTCATGAAATTCAGTAGGTTTTTGAGGGGTTTAGGTGTAGCTAGGTTTTATTTTAAAATAATGTTGTAATTCAGGTATTGAAAAAATGCTAAAATTGACATTGAATAAAAGAGACTATTTTTGCTGTCATTAGTAAACTCGGACGATATTAGGTGCAACTTTACTTATGACAGCAAATCGATAACCTTGTTTTTGCTTTTTTTATTTGTATATATTTATATATTAAAAAGGTCACCAATCTTTATTCAAATAAGCTCTTTCAAGCACTTTTGAATCGTCAAGGATCAATATGATTAATAAAGCTACAACTGGTTCGGAATGTTGCTCTTGTGAACAATTAGAAATCGGCGGTCAATCTTTTAAACATTTTCAATTTTACATAATTAAACTACAATCTTGTATGAAGCTGAAAGGATTGTCAAATCCAGGTATTTTTATCATCCAAATAATCTTCTGTTTTGTAATACCTATGCTTTACGTCTATATCTCTTACATTCCATTTAAACCTTTCTGGAGACTGTTCTAGTATGGATTGCGGGATTTTATTATAAATAAGAATAAGAAATGTTTATTAACTGAAACTGAATTAACATCTTAATTAAAGTTACAATGTTTATATTTATTTACCTTAACTATGATTTAAAAAACAAGTAATTGTGGTCTCCACACTAGGTCTAGTCTGTATCGTGGAGGCCAGCTAAAACTAGTAGAAAGCAATGTATTTAGTAGTATTTAAAAAGTATTCAGTGACTTTAGAAGCATCGTCTGGGGTTAAAAAGAATTTGAAAGCTTTAATATTTTTGGCCAAATGTCTTAATACTGTTTGAATTGGTTTGATTTAATAAATTAACGTCTTGAAGATTAGCAAAGCGTAAAAATCGCTTGAACCCGTTTCCACAATATGTCAAAACAATGCCGAGTTAAGTAAAAGCGCACTTAACTCGAGTGGTATATACCACAGATCCCGGGTAAACAGTACATCAGACCCCTCAACCCTTGCGTCTAATCCCACCCCACCCCACACTAATTCGGGGAAAAATCCACTCAATTCAATGAGACAAGTACCTATCAAAGAAGTGTTAAAACCTTACTGGACTTTAATTAAACCGGGGGTGGTGGGGGTAGGGGGTAATGTCCACATCCGCAGCGGACGCTTCATTTCAGGGGGCAAAAAGAATCAGGTGAACTCGCCTAAGGAGGGGGGTAAAGTACCCTGCATGTTACAAAATATTTAAGTGGGCGCTCTAATGAAAGTAGACTGAAATCATTTAGAATACGTATTTTTTATTCGTTATTTCAATGCATACTATTTATCATCTTCCTGCCCTTATCCCACTCTAAGTGGGGTCGGCAACACATGTTATAAACGTGATTCGTCTAGGTATTTCCTGCCTGACGTCAATTTACTTTAGTCGCCTTTTTCAACACTTCGGTACGTAATGAGAGTGGTCTATTCTACTCAGCCCGATACCACACGGCGGATTGACTTACCTTAGTCGCGTTTTACGACACCTCAGTTAGGAAAGAGGGTGGTCTATTCTACTCAGCTAGATACTTTAGCTTTCTACTTTACAATGGATGACGCAATATTAAATTCTTAAAATGTTTGTTTTCAATTTTTTATAATATACTCTTTTATTCGATATACTTATATTAAGCTGTGGTAGCCCAGCGGTAATACCGTCCGCCTCTTTCGAGGAGGTCTAGGGTTCAAACCCCAGGCAGGCACCAATGAGTTTTCTAGTAAAACTTATGTGTCTAATTGATAATTGCAATTTATCACGAGCTTTTCGGTGAAGGAAAAACATCGTGAGGAAACCTGCATATCTCTAGAGAATTCTGGGAATATGTGTAACCTACCAATCCGCATTGGAGCAGCGTGGGTAGGTCTTAGCTCCAATCCTTCTCTCCAAAAACGGAGAGAAGAGGCCTATGCCCAGCAGTGGGATAGTAACAGGCCGTCACTTACTTACTCTTTTATTAGAATCTTTTCAATGTCCTTTGTTAATGATGGACGTGTGAATTCACTATAGCATAAAAAGACAAACACCTTATATTATTATTTTTTTGTTCCAGGTATGAAAACTTTTTTTTAAGATGACAAGACTATAAAATACAAATATGGTAAGAGGGAAACTGTTACCTTTTTCTTGAAGTAACCAACGACACTTTTTATATATTCTTATAGATATTTATATTAATAGCCTGTTACTATCGTATCTTTAGACATGCCTTTTTACTTGGAGAGAAGGATTGGATATTAAAGCAAACTACGCTGCTCCAATGCGGATAGAAAATTACCTACACCCTAAACAACATAGAATAGAATAGACTAGAATAGGAATACTCTTTATTGCATACAAATACATAAAAGAAATAACAATTATCAATTTTTGTTAGTCTATATAAAACAAGCCTATATAAGTTAATTAAACAAAAAAAAACCATAAAGTAAAGACCAGGCAGAAAGAGACGCTGTCATCGCTGGGCTATCACATCTTGCTAAAAAACATGATAAATATAAAATGAGAATTTTTAGCATATAAGTTTATTAAAAAGCAAAATTTATAAACGCTCATAAATTTCTATAGAAAATTCTTGCGTGTTTTTCTCGAGTTTTTGATTCATAAATCTTATCAACCACTTTAGCAGTTCGGCTATCACGTAAAATAATATTAGCAAAAACATAACTTTATCATTTCAAATAATAAAATAAAGTTAAACGCACATTTTTATTTATGTTGCCGTCTCTATTAGTCCTAATAGAATTAGATATTCCAAAGAATTTATCTCATTATACAAAAAGCATCTAAATTTACATAGAAAAATTGGACATTAGAGAGGTCGGTCTATTACCTACATTTCATATTTACGTGTCACTAAGGCCCCGTCCGCGTGCCGCAGGTTGACGTTTTAGTACCGTGCAACAAACGCTCCCAAATTAAATTATGTTGTTATGGATGACAGACAACTGGTGAATATTAATTATATATATAATTTTAAATACATACTTAAATACAAATATACACCCAGTCCATATATATATATATATATATATATATATATATATATATATATATATATATATGTAGACTTATCAGTCTCTTCATACTATCCATCCATTTGCACGATTGAATCCCACGACTGATGTAGACTTATCAGTATCTTGGGCATTATTCGTAGACATTAGTGGGCGTAATAAGGGTATCGTGCATATGGAAAAGTACAACGCTTATCTTCAACTTTATATTCTTCTTAACAATTTTCACAACTGCGCCATGACAAGCATCTGTCTTCATCTCTCACATGCGCCGTCTGCATTCTGTCACCGCTGCGCCTTCTATTTTCAATGTATTTTCAATATATTTTTAATGATGGAATGATGGTTGTCAGGATGCGACATATATATATATATATATATATATATATATATATATATATATATATATATATATATATATATATATATATATATATATATATATATATATATATATATATATATATATATATATATATATATATATATATATATATATATATATATATATATATATATGTGGGACACTTACACACACGGTCGTCGGTCCCCAAAGTAAGTACTTAATACTTGTGTTATGGGTGACAGACAACTGGTATATATAGTTTTAAATACAAATAACACCCAAGCTTGAAGAACCATCATATTGTTCTTTAAAAAAGTTAGTTCCCGGCGGGAATCGAACCCGCAAAGCATGGAGCTGAACGCAGCGTCAGTGACCCTGCGCACTGCGCCTACGGGCCAGTCAAATTTCATATCAAATTTCTAATTGGCATTGAGATATTATAATTGTCTTCATTGATTATCATCATTTATCATTAATATTAATTAACATAATTTAGTAATAAACTTGTAAAACAGATGTAACCTTAATTGGAAGTATTAAATTAATTTAGTTTTCTCCTTGGGTTCATTTGTAGATATTTAATAAATCATATAATTTTTTAAGAAAATATATTTTCAGATCATAGTTGTTAGATAATCATAAAGTCAACACTGAACAGTAAGTAACAAAACAAACGTATATATGCGATTTCTTTTATTTATTGAAAGTTTTATTTTACACCACATATATATAATTGATATGAAAAGACAAAAATACAAGATAAGAGGTAGTTACACGATTTGGCAGTTAAAATTGAATGTACAATAATAATGCCTTTAGTAGTTAATTAACTTAGGTTAAATTTAATACTTACTAGATTTTTGGGTCAAAGGCACTTTGCTTGATACGACAAGTGTGAGAGTAGTGTAATCGCTAGATCGCTTTATTCTGTATACAATTTTTCTTTCTTTAAGTATACAAAACGAGAATTATTTAATTTTAAATGACCTTTCACTTACCTTAGTTGCCTTTTGCGACACCTCAGTAAGAAAGAGGGTGGTCTATTCTACACACATACGGCGGGTCAACTTATCTCAGTCGCCTTTTGCGACACCTCAGTAAGATAGAGGGTGGTTTATTCTACTCAGCTGGATACCACACGGTGTTTAAAAAAGTAAAATATAAAGCGGTTTTTAGCGTATAGAGTGAACCGCTAGATACGGTCCGTGCTTAACGACCGATCGACTATCGAATGTGCATGGCGCCTAAGATTTCTTCATTAATTCTGACCCGCGCCCACGCAAGTCGCATAATCCACGCAGAAGTCACTTAACAACCGTTTTATATTCATACTATGGTAACGAACTCCTCTTCATTTTGGACATGTTTATTTCACCTTGGCTCGCTTTATGGGCATTTTTATGGGCGATTTTCTATAGAGAATCACGTGTTGAATGTGACGTACTTATGTTTCGTATGGAGAGTTTGTTTAAGTTATTAAATACAATATGTTATTTGGATTATGGAGTCGCTTGGTGTGATTTCATTTATTCTTATGTGCGTTTGATGCTCCATAACTGAGCTGAATGGTCGTAAGGCCAAATATAGTTATATTTGTGTGATGGAGTTACTAAACGATGATTTTTATCGCTTTTAAACTTTATGTCTTTTTCCTATTGTGTAAGTGAAAGGGATTTTACTTAACTAATCTAAAATAAAAGAAATAATAAAATTATTTTGCTATAATCCGCGATGAAGTAAAATAGAAAACATAATGCTAAATGTAGAGTGGACTATCAGTTTTCATACCCGATACATGCAGGATTCGTTAAAACACATGCACAAAACGTCCACCACAATACACAAGCATTACACACGTTCACTATCACAAACTGAGCAATCGTTTCACAAAATCGCAAAGCTTTGCGATTTTATCGTGAAGTCTATTTCCTGATGATGCTTCGGTTGCGGGGCGAAACGATTGTTGAGTTTGTGATAGTATGTAGTGCTTGTGTATTGTGGTGGCGGTGGTGGAGGTTTGTGCATGTGTTTTTTACGAATCCTGCATATATCAGGTATGAAAACGGATTGTCCGGATTATATATATTTTCTTTTTTACTTCATTGCAGATTATAGCAAAATAATTTTATTATTACTTTTGTATTATGGATCTCCGCAAAGTAACGCCTAATTCTATATATAACTATTTTACAATTTTTATCTTTCCACGCGGGCGGAGCCGCTGACGATTGCTAGTTTCAAATAAAAATTGACCGAATCTGTAATCGTACCTTGAAGTACAAGCAATCTTACCAACGTGCTAGTGAGGTTTTTATCTAATAACGAGATCCATTGCCTCCCCGCTGTGAGTGCGACGTTCAGATTAACTTGTCACGCGGTAATCGATGCGACGTGATTATTAACGGTCGACTTGCGGTGCCGATGATTTGTAATGATTATTATATTACAAGCCACAACTTCGTTTGCGGCAACTTTAGTCTAAATATACCCTCGATTATATACTTCTTGTTTCTTGATCCCAAAGAAAAAGATTATATTTTATTTATCCTAAATGTTAGCCTATGTTAGTTTATGTTGATTTATAGAATCAGGCGTTACTTTTCGGAATTCCATACTACAGAAGTTACGATAGATTTATTTTGCTGTAATCCGCGTTTGTTAAGAAAATAAATGTAATGCTAAGTGTATGAGCAACATTCACATATCTTGTACATGCAGTAAAATTCACCACGCGTATTACTAAACGCCGCCAACACCAACACTCCACACAGCACTACACACACTCACTACCACAATCTCTACGATCGTTTCGCCCCGAAACCGAAGTATCATCAGGAGGATAGGCTTCATGGCATGTAATTTTGTTCGTGGAGCCTAACCTCCTGATGATGCTTCGGTTTCAGGCTTTGCGCCAATACACATTGAAGTAGTTCCTAGCTCCAATCCTTCCCTCCAAAAAAGGAAGGGAGAAGACCTATGCCCAGCTGTGGGATAGTAACAGACCGTTACTGTACTGTACACTTACTTTACCGTTTAAATTTTAGTGCTATCATAGTGCAATGACATGTCCTTAACATACTGTATAATATAATTTGACACTATAAGATGCGGCATTAAGATGAACTTACACAGTTCATTGCTCGTGACAGAAACACGCTTTGGACTGTGTCATAAGCGACGAGCGATTTGATCCTACTAAGTTATGGCTTATACTATAAAACTTGCGGCTCCTGCTTTGCGCATTGAAAAAGTACGTAAATTGTTTGTGGGTTTGGGTAAAATATTCTATAATAATATTCCGCAAGCAATTTGAGTTTTGCCATTATAGCAGTTTAAAAACACTGTTAAAGGGAGGCTGATTTAGAAAGCCTACTACTATACCGTTGAGGATTACTTAGATGATAAGAATGTGTGGATATAGCTCGCTTAGACCCTGTACAAGACAGTAAAGACTTAATATAACCAGTAATATGAATTATATTTTTAAAAGAGCAACCGCCGTGTTTCTTGCTGGCTCTTCTCGGTAGGAACAGCTTTTCGAACCAGCAGTAGAGTTGACGATTCAAAAGCACTTGTTTATTTGAATAAAGAATATTTTGAATTTGAATTATAAATGTGAAAGTTTGTGAGTATGGATGTATGTTTGTTACTCTTTTACGGTGAATCCGCTAAACCAATATTGATTTAATTTTGTACAATTATTGCTTATACACCGGTATAGCATATAGGCTATAGAAATCCTGTTAATTCCACAGTAATAGGATGACATTGAAAAGGGCCATTTAATTTATACCTATCACATGACAACAGTCCACGCGAACTAAGTCACAGGAAAAAGTATTTTTATATTCTATTTTTTTCAGTGTATAGAAGTATTGTACATAGAAGTTTATACATATTTTGAGTTAAAACATGATTCAACTACTCGAAATTGAGTCCTAAGTATCACTACATATTATAAAACAAAGTCGCATTCTTTGTTTGTCCATATGTTCCTATGTATGCATAAAACTTTAAAACTACGCAACAGATTTTGATGCGGTTTTTTTAATAGATAGAGTGATTCAAGAGGAAGGTTTGTATGTATAATAACATTCAATACGGGGTAGAGAAATACTGTAATTTTTGAGGTTTCTGTAAATAATTAAATTTTATCCGCTTACATTGCAAACGCAGGCTAAACCCTATGAGATTTATCAAAATGTTGTACTAAGTGTTTGTACACCTTGAAAAGGTCTACAGAAAAGTCCGCGATGGTGTATGTCTATCTCTTATGGATAACCCACAATAGTACTTTTTGTCATTTACTTTTTACGAAAAATAATAAAATAAAAATATGTTCAAAGCAATTTTTATACAATACAGCATTAATCCTTATCCAATTAAGTGCCTTAAATAAATGGTTTTTAATATAGATCAATATGGCCGTTAACAGCATGTAATTTAAGTAAACATTTTCGGAGATATTACAGATTTAAAATGCCGTGAGAACGCCGAGCTTTGCCTTATAGCACTTCGAATCCAGCAGCTATATGTCGCTCTTTTAAGAGATTGTTTAACGACAAGGAAGCTGTGAATGATGTATATAAAGACATTCTGTAATTAATTGTAAAAATAAAATACATAGGTAAAATGTAAAAGTAAATAAGTAAAAATGTACTATATGAATTTAGATATTCCAAAGATAGCTGGAAATCTTCTTGGTATAGGGAAAGAAAATTGTTTTTCTCCAAATTTAACGCTTGCGGGCCACGGGCAGTCATGAATAAATCAAAACTACTGGATCGATTTTAATAAATTTTTTTTACACTGAATCACATGGGATATATATTTTATACCCGTGCGAGGCAGGGGCAGGCCGCTAGTCAGAATATAAAGCTCGACGCTATTGGACTATCGTCATTAAATATCAAATCATTTGGTACCAATCATCATATTTTTGATTTATTACTCAAATTATCTTCCGCTTGTAACTTGTGGCCGCTTTAAGATGAAGACGATCGGCACGTCACCGACAGAGGTCGCCTGACCACACGTCACACTGTCACCTTCAAAGGTCGCTACCGTAAGTGTGTGTGTTTGTGTTACCCCATCATGGAAAGCCACAATCTATCTAACGGTGTCACGGAGGTTGTGGCTTTGTGTAAAGCTGTCGTGTTCGAAAACATAATATTTCCCACCATATTTATAACAAGCCTTTTTACATTTGTAATGTCTAATAAAGATATAGATAAATATTATTTATATATTCTTACAGGACTGCGCTTTAATAATGTAAATTGAAAATGTTTAAAAGATTGACAGCCGAGTTTCTTTCTGGTTGTTCTTGGTAAGAGCAAAATTCCGAACGAGTAGCTTCATTAATTATACTGATTCTTGACGATTAAGTAACTTTAGTGAGAGTATAATTTAAACCTTTTCTTATAGAATCCGTAAGAAACACTACCTCATAAGAGTAATAGATTTTTTCTTTGGTTGGATAAACATTAAATGAAATAATGAAAAGATGAACCGCTGATTTTATTGTTTGAAATTTTCGGTTAAATTCAGTTTTCGAATTAACAGTAGAGTTGAATATACAAAAGAATTTGTCTGTTAACATAAAGTCATCATTCTCCCGCCCTTATCCCACTCTAAGTGGGGTCGTCACAACATGTTGTCATATGATATGGCTAGGTATTTTACGACCGGCCGCCTTCTTGACGTCAACTTAAACAAACTTAACAAAGGTAAGAAAGAGGGTGGTTTATTCTACTTAGCCGGATAACACACGGCGGGTCAACTTACCATAGTCGCCTTTTACGATAACTCGGTCAGAAAGTGGGTGATACATTCTACTCAGCTGGATACAACACAGGGCAGGTCAACTTACCATAGTCGCCTTTTACGATAACTCGGTCAGAAAGTGGGTGATACATTCTACTCAGCCGGATAACACACGGCGGGTCAACTTACCATAGTCGCCTTTTACGATAACTCGGTCAGAAAAAGGGTGGTAAATTCTACTCAGCCGGATAACACACGGCGTGGCAACTTACCATATTCGCCTTTTACAATAACTCGGTCAGAAAGAAGGTGGTTTATTCTACTCAGCGGGATACCACACGGCGGGGAATCTTACCATAGTCGCCTTTTACGATAACTCGGTCAGAAAATGGGTGGTAAATTCTACTCAGCGGGATGCCATACGGCGGGTCAACTTACCATAGTCGCCTTTTACGATCACTCGGTCAAAAAGTGGGTGGTACATTCTACTCAGCCGGCGGGTCAACTTACTTTACTCGCCTTTTACGAAACCTCGGTAAGAAATGAGGGCGGTATATTCTTCTAACCATTTTCTGAAATAACAGTAGAGTCCAAAAAAATTTAAATAAATAGAATTTTGAATTTGAATTTAAGATATAAACAGTATACAAACAGCGCATGCAGCGGTTTATCTCTTTAAGTTTAAGTTATGACAACTGCAAATACTCCCGTCCCCCTCCAGCACGAGAGGTGGTACAACCTCTCTGTCCGACTCAGCGTTATGCAATTCTTGCAGTGATTCCAGAAAGCTATCCAGGGAACAACAAGCGAGCTTTACAACGCCGTGGAGGAGGAAAGTTTACGTTGTTCGCCACTTAACCGTTATCTTACAGGTTTTGTCCAGGGAGTGCTTAATTTGAAAGTCTTTCGAAAGTGCAACGTTTTGGCAATCAGTTGCCATTAGTTTTGTCATGATGTCTCAACTGTTAGAGCACGTATGGGTTCAATGGTATAAGCGGATACGTAAAAAAAATCTTAGTAATTTATAGAATTAGGCGTTAATTTGCGGAGGTCCATAATTCAAAAATAATGAGAA
The DNA here is from genome assembly GCA_029227775.1 of Morpho helenor. Lineage (NCBI taxonomy): Eukaryota > Metazoa > Arthropoda > Insecta > Lepidoptera > Nymphalidae > Morpho > Morpho helenor. The sequence goes on from JARGCU010000017.1 coordinate 830,201, forward strand.
TGTTATTTTGCTATAATCCGCGATAAAAGAATATATATGTTATGCTAAATGTAGAGTGTACTTTTCGTTCTCATACCTGATACATGCAGGATTGGTAAACATTCATGCACTAACCGATAACACAACAATACACTAGCACTGCACACGACAAAATCGTAAAGATTTACGATTTACGATTTTGTCGTGGAGTCTTTCTCCTGACGATGCTTCGGATATGGGGCGAAACAATTGTTGACATTGTAATGGTGAATGTAAAACATACTTTTTATATTTTGATAAGGAAGTTGTTATATATATTTTTTTGGTTTTGTTGTTTTTTTTTACAGTTGTCATCGATATTCGTAGTATTTCGCTTAAAGCAACGTCGCGAATCAGCTGTTAAATTCGTTGTATAATAATTCCAATAACAGCTTAAGAGTCTTCGAATAACGTGCTTTTAAGTAACGGCTTTCAATGTTCATATATCTTTTTCAAATACGCATAAACTTTCACGCTTTTTTGTTTCTTAACACGCTTACATAAGGGCTATTGTTACATGATACTGTATGTAGTATGTTTGCAAGTTGTCCACCGTACGTTATGCTTGTAACGCGTCCAGTAACTCACGTCATAAAGCGATTTGCCGCGGAAATTATAGACCGCGGAATCCGTAGGATGCAGTATATGTAAGAACTTGAGATAAATACCTAAAAATACCAGGAATAACCACATTATTGCTGTATTGTTATTGTGTATATTAAACCAAAGTAATGTCAATAACAACCTATTCATTTGAAACTTTGTCTCTTACCATTGACCTCATAGGATATTTTGGAATGGATATGGACATAGGTCTTATCGTATACCAACTTTGATTTAGTACTATATAGGGTAGATATAAAAACAGACCGACTACTTAACGATTTTTATTGTGCACTAAATATTAATAATAATAAATAAATAGATAAATATATGGACTTACACACGCTGGATCCAAGCGACACAAAAGCGTGGATTGTGGGTATCCCTTAAAGAGACCTATGTTCAGCAGTGGACGTCCACCGGTTGAGAAAGAAGAAGAAGAAGACACACACGGCTATCCTTCTCCAAAGTAAGTCACTTTATACTTGTGTTATGGGTGACAGACAACTGATAAATCAAGTAATTTATAGAATTAGGCGTTACTTTGCGGAGATCCATAATACAAAAGTAATAATAAAATTATTTTGCTATAATCCGCGAAGAAAAGATTATAGCAAAATAATTTTATTATTACTTTTGATAAATCAAGATCAAATTAAATTTAAAAAAATATTTCCAAAACTGGTAGTTACATTTTTTAGGAAAACTTAACTTAAATCGACTAAATATTATAACTAAGTATTAAGATTTACAAGTAGCTCCCAAACTAGGTAATCCTGTATTTTGGGAAATATAATACATTTATAATTTTAAACACATTATATTTTATATTATATGTGTATTTTCAGTCGACTAAGGTATACCTAGACAAATCAAATCACAACATGTTTAAAACATGTTTTGTTTACCTTACTTAGAGTGGAATAAAGGAGGATGATGGGATGGTGTCCGAGAAAGCGCCTAAGCTCCTGATGGTTAGAAATCCAAAGGTGACTCTTTGTGCCTAAGTAATCCCATGATTTGGCTAGGTATTTTATGACTTGACTGACGTCAACTTACGATGGTCGCCTTTAACAACACCTTGGTAGAATTAAAAGCGGTGTATTCTACTCAGTCGGATACCACACGGCATCTCTGAACACCATCTATTGGTATTTATAAGTATACTTGTTATAAAACGAAGTCCCAAAAACCTGTCTGTCTATATGAGACCTATGCGGGCGAAGCCGCAAGCAGAGATAGTTAGTTAAAAAAAGAACATTTTTTAAAAAATACATGAGTGCTTAAAAATAAATAGTTAACCCGGCGATTTTATCTTCAATCACCGCGTATACTGCACCGCACAACAGCCTCTTAGCCAATGATTTGTTGCGAGGCTGCGTCGATGCCGATGCAATCTCTCATCGTACACTTAGCAGCCGATCGTGATTAACAGTTCCAGCCGTTTTCCAGCTAGGACACCGTGTTTCGTCACCATCAACATTCCTGTTCGGCTGTCGCACGCTAGCTGAACACGGTGCCCTGAATGTTATCCTCTGGTTAAAGTAAAGCTGCACTGGAAAACATTGCATGGCCTTAGATGTCTAGTAAAAGTTTATTGAACTTTCTCTACAAAGTCCAAGGAGCTCAATATAGTTAAATCTATATAGTTAAATCTTTTCTGTATTGGCCGCTTTGCCCCACAGCATTATTCCATATGACATAATGCTGTGAAAATAAGCAAAATAAACAAGTCGTGCTATCATTAGAGCGGGTTACACTTATAATATGTTCCCGTGCGAAGCCAGGCGGTTCGACTAGTATTATATGAGTTGCAAAGCGAATGTTATAAAATGGAAATGCAATGGCTTGAAGTTGGATTTCATTTCTGAATCGCAGCCTCAGAGCGTCTCATTGGAGTTGCAAAGTGTCGTAAAGACAACTGCTTTCGTGGTGGTAGCGGCCGTGAGGTGGAGGTGCTTTGTGATTTACGTTTATCTAGATATGAGATAAGTTGGACCAGTGTTACTGGAACATGTTGTAGCATATCCTCCTACGAAAAATTTAAATAATTTATAGAATTAGGCGTTACTTTGCGGAGATCCATAATACAAAAGGAATAATAAAATTATTTTGCTGTAATCCGCGATGAAGTGAAATAGAAAATATATTGTGCCCAAAAACAGGGATAAAATGAGATTTTTTAAATATAAAACCTAGATAGATCGATTGTTCTCCCCCAAAACCCCTACATGCTAATTTCAGGAAAATCTTTGGAGCCGTTTCCGAGTTTCAGAAAATATATTTATATATACATACAAGATTAACTCATTTAAATATTTAAGATATATTTTTTTTAATTTTAAAGTTTTTTATTTTATTTTAAATTTTCTCTATTAAAATAAACATTCGCGTTAAATGGCTTGAAAATCGAGTTACCTTAGTATTTTATTTATTTTTTATTAATTGTGAGAAGGTTTATTACATTTGACTTTTTTACACTAATAATCTCGCCAAACTAGACAAGTTTGCGGTCGAGTACACGCTCAACTTTAAAACACATATAAAATTGTATTGAATCATTATAATATTAAAAATTAGACCATTTTGATACAAAATTTATTTTTATTTATCGTCAACACTGGCTTTATTGTCCCCCAATACATATCTTTTCATTATTTTCTATTCCCTAAGGAAAAACGGGTTTTTTATTCATTATCAATTGTATCATGGATCATCAATATTGGTCCAGCATATCAGATATAAAAATGTAACAGACAGAAGTATGAATATAAGTAATACATATCTATTCCATTGATAATATCACCATCGAAACGATTGTGTTTCACGAATCGATGTTATTTTTGATGTTGACAACCGATACGATCTAAGGAAATCGATATTATCTTGTATTGTATCGAGTGACGGGCGTAGACAATCGATTCTTGCATAAAATGAGTTAATAATAGACAGCCAAAGCCGGTTTACTTCCCTATTCAGATGATTAAGTACTGGTCATATCTAATCGTTTGCTTTGCATTAACTTTATATCTAATAATCACCCTGCTCTAGGAACTGCTTGGTGATTGAAACAGAATACTTATTACACTGATTACGTTTGCTCATTATTTGGCAGTAGGCGGCATTCAGGTCAAGTTGAATAAAAGTGTAAGGGTCGATATAAAGAGAAGAAAAGGAATATGTCAAAAAATTTATAGAATTAGGCGTTACTTTGCTGATGTCCATAATACAAACCTAATATAAATATTATTTTGCTATAATCCGCGATAAAAGAAAATATATGTAATGCTAAATGTAGAGTGTACTATTCGTTCTCATACCTGATACATGCAGAATTTGAAAAAACTCATGCACTAACCGCCACCGATAACACAACAATATACAAGCACACATTTATCACCACAATCTCAACAATTGTTTCGCCCCGTAACTGAAGCATCGTCAGGAGATAGACTACACGATAAAATCGCAAAGCGATTTGAAACCTTTTGAATGGAGTTAAAGTTGTGAAACGCGGAGAATACAGCACAGAAGGTCTCGGGGAACGTCTTCCTAAAGGTGCATCATGTGAGGATTGACCATAGCTTATGTATGTATAATAGATGGTGGTATGACTGTGATTAGTATTCACGTTGTCAGGAGTAGAATTTAAGTAAAAGTCATGACCTATCGATGTCAGAAAATTAGGACCTCGTTTTCGACGCTGAAGATGGCATGAACTGCAATCTCACGAAATCCATGAAAGTACATTGCACCCATCCATCATATTACACGAATAAGAAACTTTAAATCCCGAAAATATCTTCTATTTAAACCCTGAGACTACGACGCGCGATTAGCATGCGAATGTGTCTGCACCCAAAGGACCTAAAACGACGTATGCCCTTATATCTCGTTTGCAATCCTTGAGTCGTCGACCTGAACTTAATAATGATATGACTATGTACTTGTCTCCAAAATTGAAGTTAAGAACTTCAATTTGGCCAATAAAAGTATTTGTTGTAACAGACAAGTCTAAAGAGACAATGGAAAGAGTTACTCTCGAACTCCTTAAATCAAAAATGAGATCGAAATACAGAGACACTTATGACTCTATTCATTTTAACTAAAGTCATTGGTGCATAACGAATAACGAGTAATATGTCTCTTAAATATGCAAAAGAGGAACGCAAAACCCTGAGAGTCCGTGGATATATCCAAAGATGTATAGGAAATGTAGTAGACTTTCAACTTAAATTGGATTTCTAGGCTGCGAGTGCCATCCAAAAGGTGATTGCAAGAAGCGAGTCAATGAAAATCGCGCAAAGATATATGGCATGCCTTTGTTTTCATTTTGGTATAACTCTCATATGCAATTCATTTATATAGTGTAAAACAACTTAATGTTATGCACTAAATACGTAAAGGAATTCAAGTATTTTAGTTGATACAGATATACTTCATACATAATCCGCCCAAATGCTTTCCAACTGGAAAGTAAAGATTTTAGAAATTAGAATGGGTTCAGTAAGTTATCTTTAAACGATGGCCATGGAAGACGTTGTTAGAAATACGTTGCCACATGATTTAGCTACATATTGTACGACCGGCCCCCTTCCTGACGTCAACTTACGCCATTGTTCTATTATCGCTCTAAGAATTGACGCAGCATTTTCCCGAATTTATTCCCGGCTTGAAGTGTTGAACTCTGTTGACAGAAGTATCACATAGATTTTTTTAAAATTTAACTTATAATATGTGATGCTAGAATCTTGCCTTAAATAAAGTAAATACTATTCTATACTATTCCCCAAAGGAATAAAGACGATGAACAAAATAACCGTGTCACATTACCATGGGATTGCGTCACTATTACGTGTTTAATGGGACCGCGTTACATCCGCGAATGCGACTCGCAAATTAGCGCGCCTTAATTAATCAGGCTTAGGGCTCGGATTGGGCTCACCAACGCGCACTTTCACTCCTTAACCGGAAAATCATGTCCTTATGTTTAATTAGAGGGCCTAATGAATTCCATCTGGGGTGTACTCGCGGCCTAATTAAGGACGTTGCAGGTATGCGACGTGTCGCTGCGTATCGCGGGACGTAGTGTTGAGGGTCTTAGTGTTTTGTTTTGTTAGTAGGTGGCGCTGTTGTGTTGGGAGCGACTTTTTTGTCGGAATCTACTTTAACGTTAGCTTTTTATTTAAATAACCTCATTGTATCTTAGATGTTTCAGAACTGCATATTTCATTGTCATTTACGATAACATTTAAGTTTGCAAATATCGATGGGTTTCATGACACTAGCAATTGCCAACGGTTCCGCCCGCGGGGAAAAACAAACAAACTCTTCAGCTTTACTTATAGATATATCGCTTCTAAAATTATATTAATTTAGTTTGAAATTACCATCAATTATGCAAATGTTTTCCTGTTATTAAAGGAAAAATGGTATTTTTGGAATTTGGAGAAAATCGTGTGGTATGATATCGATGAGGATGGAAAAAGCGGATAGTATAGCATAGAAGCTCCAGTAGCAGGGTCATGACATGATTTTGTTAAACAAGTTCTTCTATTAAATAAAATTTAAAATGAGTTTGAATTCATTAAAAATAAATATTCATTAGCTTCAATTTGCACTGTCGAGTCCTCAAATTATAATACCGCTATCACTGGTGCGGAATGGTGTACTAACTGGAAAGAATCAGCAAGAATCTCGGCCAGTCTGTCCAAAAATAATAATTAAAAAAGAAGTTCCATCTAACTAATTTCGGAACGCCTGTCGGCACAGGAAGGCTGGTCAGCTCCTATTCAGGACTATTCCACTGCTATCCCAACAGTGTCTCCTGCTCTAACCTACCCGTTACAAACCCAATAATATCCCTAAAGGGGATATTTGTTAGGTCCTAGACTTCAATTTTATCTTTACCTGTATCTTCCATCTTACCAGTGAGTACATAGGGCACTCAGCCATAAGGTGACGACTTGTTTCTTCCTCTCCACATTCTGAGCACGCTGCGTCTTCTTCTATTCTCATTATTGATCTGTGTAACAGGCTGTGCCCAGTTGTAAAGCCTGTCATAATTGCCGCACTCCCTGCTGTGATACATTAGCTGGTTTGTTTTCTTTGTGTTGAGAGATTTGAGAAACAGTAAAAAAGAAGTAACTAAGTTAGTTAAAAAATGTACTTCAGCCATTTTTTTGATGTTGCACCAGTGGCGTGTCGTCGACGCTGCGCTCGCGCGTCGTGCATCAGATACGCGCCGCTCAGCGCCATCTGTTGTCGCTTGGCTGATCTAAGTAACGAGTCGATCGCGCGATAAATCGTGTCCGTCCCCGTCCCGCCGCTTGTTAGTTGCTTGTAATTAATGGCCGCTCACAATCGTTGTTTCCGCACCGGCCATTATGATTTTGCTGTAAAACGGCCGTTGTTAATCCATTGAACCGTCTCACTGATAAATACTGTACGCTTGTAAACTAAGTACGTAATTGACAGGTGAGTGGGATACCGTCTATGGCAGGTGCGGCGAACCTTTTCTCAAACTTAAAAAATATTATGATACTACTTGGTTTGGAAATTACTAACCTCATCTTCGTTCGCGTAAACTTTTATGATAAATACCCTTTATTGTGTACTAAGAAGTTTTACTGTTCCCAATAAACATATGGGATTTATTAGTGTTACAAAGTTTTTCCTATTTCAATGTACATAAAACCGCAGTGTATTAATAATCTAAACTTTCCTCAAGAATTACACAAGAAGAAGAATTACATTGCATTGTATTTTTTTTCTAATTTTCCATATAAAAAGTATGAACGGAAAGTGTTTGGCATTATTTCCATCACACAATGTGTCGATTTCATAACCCGTCCAATTTTTTTGTAACATGGTGATTTATAGAATTAGGCGTTACTTTGCGGTGATCCATAATACAAAAGTAATAATAAAATTATTTTACTATAATCCGCGATTAAGTAAAAAAAAAGATATAGATATAAGATATAGCCAAAATCGCAAAGCTTTGCGATTTTATCCTGCAGTCTATCTCCTTATGATGCTTCGATTGCGGGGCGAAACGATTGTTGAGTTTATGATAGTGTACGTATGCATGTGTTTTAACGAATCCTGCATGTATCAGGTATGAAAACGGATTGTCCACTCTACATTTAGCATTATAAATATTTTCTATTTTACTTCATTGTAGATTATAGCATAATAATTTTATTATTACTTTTGTATGTAATATGAAATGGTCAAATTTTGTATGTAATAAGAAAAGGTTTTCCAACCCTGACCTAAATAGTAGGTGTGTATAGATGTTCTGTTATGTCTAATAAAGGAATTACGCGGTAAGCAAGTAAGATAACATCGGCTTAGTTCGGTCTTACATCATACTGGTAGAAAAACTCGTTTTAATAATAACATTTATAAAATTTAGAAGTACTACAAACTTAAGGCGATAAAGTATTCCAATTAAAAGTAATAGTAAAATTATTTTGCTATAATCCGCGATGAAGTCAAATAGAAAATATATATAATGCCAAATGTAAAGAGTTTGACACCTCGGTAAGAAAGAGGGTAGTATATTCTACTCAGCCAGATACCACATGGCGGTTTAACTTACCTAGTCGCCTTTTACGACACCTTGGTCTCTTTCTTACCAAGGTGTCGTAAAAGGTGGTCTATTATACTTAGACAGATACCACACGACGGATCAACTTACCTTGGTTGCCTTTAATGCCACCTAAAAAAATAGAGGGTGATCTGTTCTATTCAGCCGAAGAGGGTGAGCTGTTCTACTCAGCCGGATACCACACAGCATTTCTATTTACATAAAGAGACGCAATATATGATTAAAAACTTCATTTTTTCCGTGCAATATTTATTTGTATTTTTATAAAGAGAACCGGCTTAGTGTATGATTAAAATACTTCATTTTTCGATGCAGTATATATATTTTTATTTATATAAAGAGGACCATCTTAATATATGATTAAAATACTTCATTTTTCGATGCAGTATATATATTTTTATTTATATAAAGAGGACCATCTTAATATATGATTAAAATACTTCATTTTTCGATGCAGTATATATATTTTTATTTATATAAAGAGGACCATCTTAATATATGATTAAAATACTTCATTTTTCGATGCAGTATATATATTTTTATTTATATAAAGAGGACCATCTTAATATATGATTAAAATACTTCATTTTTCCGTGCAATATATATTTTTTTTATTTATATAAAGAGGACCGGCTTAATATATGATTAAAATACTTCATTTTTTCCATTAAATATATTTTTTGTATTTATATAAAGAGAACCGGCTTAATATAAGATTAAAATTCATTTTTTCCGTACAATCTATCTTTTGATCTCAGTAACAAATTAACAAGGCATTCACCAGCTTTATAAACGCAGTTACTAACAAGTACCGACGTGCAATATACGATAAACTGAAAGCTAAATGGCTGGATGTCACGAAATAGGCAAACTCGCGGACCGTCTCTGAGACCATAGCGTTCCGTTTTTGTCTCCGCTAAGCACCATAAATTATTCTAAATCGGACCCCATTAGATATTCAGAGGTTAGAACGGTGCATTCTAAAACATCGCTCGGTCCGATCGTATATCAATCGCGTCGATAGCGTCTTTTAGTTCGGGGAAACGCTACCTGTTGGTTGTCGCGAGCGATTTGTGGTCGCGATCGCGCGCACAGCCTACACTAAACGGTATATTCACTAGTGTATATTCGAAGTAGAGATTTAACCGGTTCCAGAACCGGTAGAAATGTAGAGACTGTTAGTCAATCTGGATCACATACATATGTATTTATTTCTTTTTATACATATAATTAGAAAAGGGAAAGAAAAGAAGCACATGTATAAAGGCGCACGTATCCCTAAAAGAGATCCCTTTTCTAGTCAACCTTTGAGTAACAAAAGAAAATTCAAATTAAAAATATTCTTTATTCAAATAAACTTGTAAACAAGTGCTTTTGAATCGTCAACTCTACTGCTGGTTCGGAAAGCTGTTCCTACCGAAAAGAGCCAGCAAGAAACTTGGCGGTTGCTCTTTTGCTCTTTTAAAAATATAATTCTTAATACTATTACGTAAAGGACAAGAATTGAAGAAGAAAGAGAGTAAGGGTCATATAGAGAAAAAGGCAAAGTTTATATAAATTTAACTGTCATGTATTAATTAATTTTGGTAAAATAAATAGATGTAAAAGATGCTAGAAGAATATTATAAAGAGGAAAATTTTGTATGTATATTTGTAATGTTTTCACATAAAAACTACTTGACCGATTTCAAAAATTCTTTCACCATTGGAAAGCTGCATCTATATTGAGCAACATAGGCTACATTACATTTTCAAAAAATAGGGATCCGTTATAAAAATGCAATAACTGTAATAAGTAATAACTAGACTTTAATACAGCGCTTTAAGTATCAATTTTGCTGTCTTAAAATTCACGCTCACCTGTGTGCTTGCTGACAATTTGTATAGCGCTGGAGTAACGGTCACTAGATGTCGCTGTTGCAACATCATACAATCTGGCGATCGAATAGGTTAAAAAATCTCGCACTAAACACACTGATCAGCTGTTGTCTTTAGGCTGTCGCGCTCAGCTAACACGTATCATATCGTCCAAATAAATCTCAACCGGAGTATAGCACAGGATGCGCCGCTTTTGTTTCGCATTTATAAGGACATGCTCAAATATATGATCGGATGCATTCTATAAGTTAACCCACCTCAATACGCGATAAGCGTCTTTGCCTTATTTAGCGATAGTTTTTGTTTATATACCGGTACTAACTTGTAATAAAACTCCGTATATTTTACACTTTTTATTGGAATACTTATTGACAATTACTCTTGTTCGCTAGTAAGGTACAAAATAACCAACATTTTAACACTTCTTCTGCCATGGTATTTGAAAAAAATACCAACATACAGAACTTTGTTGTGAGACTACATGATCTTCCTGCCCCTATCCCACTCTAAGTGGGGTCGGCACAACATGCCATAAACATGCTGTCTCATGATTCGGCTGCGTTTTTACGACCAGCCGCCTACCTGACGTGAAATTACCTCAGTCGTATTTTACGATCCCTCGGTAAGAAAGAGGGTGGTCTATTCTACTAAACCGGATACCACACGGTGGGTCAATTTACCTTAGTCGCCTTTAACGACACCTCGGTAAGAAATGAGGGTGGTCTATTCTACTCAGCCGGATAGCACACGGCGGGTCGACTTACCTTAGTCGCCTTTTACGACATCTCGGTAAGAAATGAGGGTGGTGCTATTCTATTCAGCCGGATACTACACGTTTTGTTTTGAGACCACAAATTATAATAATAAACAATAACATGTTTACCAACATTAAAAACCTAACAAAATGTTAGCATATATTTTTCCTTAACGCTAATTGGGTTGATATTTAACCTTTTGAGGTATTTTAATCAGTGAATATTTTGACAGTAAGAATCCTAATTATGATTCAGTTTTTTGTCATTATTTTATAATGCTATTTATATTAATATACAATGCGAACTATAATTGCTTGCTAAGTAAATTGCTGAATTGAAACAATATTCTTAATCTATAGCACCTGGCGATTTTTTTTTTAAAGATATAAAAAGATTAAAACTTGAAAAAAAAAGAAAATCGGGCAAGTGGGGATGGATCCGTGCATTTTCACTTCTTTAGTCCGCTCGTTATTCATTAAGCTATTAAAACTTTACATATGACAGCTAAAATATGATCTACATTTTAGCATTTTTTCCTAAAAAAATGGATAAACAAAAACATTTTTTTCCATGTGGGAGGTTTTAGGGGGAAAAAAATTCCCCTAAAACCTCCCACATGCTAAATTTCATGAAAATCGTTGTAGCCGAATTTACGAAACGCGATATGTATTCTTTGTTTTGTTTTCGGCAAACAGTGGTATGTTTTGTATTATTTTTAATATTTAAATTTGTTCGGTGTTATATTCAGTACTAATCATCATCCTCCTGCCCTTATCCTGCTCTAGATGGGGTTGGCACAACATGTTATTTACATGTTGTTACATGATTCGGATAGGTATTTTAAGACCGACCGCTTGCCTGACATCAACTTAGTTAAGTCATCTTTTGAGACACCTCAACAAGAAACACAGTGGTCTATTCTAGTCAGCTAGATACCACACGGTGGGTCGACTTACCTTAGTCGCCTTTACGACACCTCGGTAAGAAATGAAGCTGGTCTATTCTAATAGCCGGATTCCTTACGGCGGTTAGACTTACATCACTCACCTCTTACAATACCTTGGTAAGAAGTGAAGTGTTAACGCACACTATATACAATAACACGATATAATAGGAATACCACAATTCCCGCTCCGAGATGCACTTCTCTTGAATGACGAACAAAGACTGAACGACACTGAAACGTTTTATCAATAAGAAGACTCCACCGGAAACAACAACGACACAATGTTGCCAACATTTCAATAAAAAAGGGCGCGATACTCTTGTTTCATGACTGTGTTGCTATAATATACAAAGCGGAAGTCAATGGCGACAACAGAAGGTGGTACTATTCTTTTCAGGCGGATACCACACGGCGTTTAAATATACTGTGAAGCAAATATAAGAATACCTTCACTTTAAGTACGAGATTCGTCAATCAAAATTATTTCCCGTTTCCTCTAAAGCCCGTATTACTGTCGTTCGATGGTCCATGCAAATGAAGTCTTAAACAATCGTCACTTGTCGTGTGTCACGCCGCGTCAGACTTACGGCGGATCCCGACATGTTTATTCAAATATTAATGCCCCCATAATATTTTAAATCACGCCATCTTGCGCCGTGAACCCGCCCGTTGTACCCCTTTATATAAACGTGAGTTATATTGATTGGCTCGGGGATTTAAATCAGCTTTTTTTATCCGATCCTTTGGCTCGAATGATGGTAATTTTTTTTTAAATTTTGGTTTTTAACAATAACTCACATCGTCCACCTGCACACCAGCATAAATGTATAGATACATATAAATATATGGTATCCTCCTTAAAGGTAATCCTGCATGTATAAGGTATGAGAACGATTAGTTAATAGGTATGATTCCTGTCTACACTTAGCATTACATTCATTTTTACATACAACTTTTGTTCTATGGAATTATGCAAAGTAACGCCTACTTCTATAAATTATAAAAATACTAGCTACGCCTGCGGCTTCGCTCACGTAATCAGTGTATGTACTTGAAATTTTTAACATTAAAGGATTGTGAATCAACCATAAGAGATTTCAACCACTTTCTAGTATTTTTGTAGATCTACAATTATTTAATACATTACTTTGTTATATCTATTGGTCTAAGCACCGCATATGAGTAAAGATCCCAGCGAGTTTTTATTAAAACTGCGCGACATCTTTAACACTAATTATAAAAAACCGTAATCTTAATATTTAAATGAGTTAATCTTGTATATATATATATATTTTCCGAATCTCGGAAACGGCTCCAACGATTTTCCTGAAATTCAGCATGTAGGAAGTTTTGGGGGAGATAAATTGATCTAGCTAGGTTTTATGTAAAAAAAATATTGTTTTATCCCTGTTTTTGGGCATTAAAAAAACACTAACATTTATATTGAATTGAATTTTCGCCATTGGCTGTCAAGTCGACGTAGCTTATTCGAGTAACGGACAGCCTCGAGAAATGTGAATGCCAAGGATCGATCCCCCACCTAAATAATTGTTTTTTTCTTTTTTTTAAGTTTTTTTTGTAAAAAATTACCGAGCGAAGCTCGGTCACCTAGATATTGTACTATTAACTTACTAAACTTTCCGCAAGAATTGCGTGTTTTAGTAAAAACCGTACAAAATCCTTTTAGTAGATTTTGAGAAAATCGATCACATACAGACAGACAGCTTTTTAGGGATTTGTTTTACAATATGTATGGATAAATAAAAAATATAATATTAAAAAACAAAATAAGGAATATATAAATAATTTATAGAATTAAATATAATAATACAAAAGTAATATTAAAATTATTTTGCTATAATCCGCGATGAAGTAAAATAGAAAATATATATAATGCTAAATGTAGAGTGGACAATCGGTTATCATACCTGATACAAGCAGGATTCGTAACAACACATGCACACCTCCACCATCGCCACCACAATACACAAGCACTACATACGTTCACTATCACAAACTCAACAATCGTTTCGTAACGATTCGTAGCAAAATAATGAATTCATTGCGGATTATAGCAAAATAATTTTATTATTACTTTTGTATTGTGGATCTCCGCAAAGTAACGTCTAATTCTATAAATTACTTTTAGTAGATTTTGAGAAAATCGATCACATACAGACTGACAGAATTTGAGGGCTTTGTTTAATCAATATGTATAGATATAGATAGACCCCAAAGAAGAATAACAAGATGTCATAAAAAATATTAAAAAAACAAAATAAAATTATGTATAAGTTTAATTTATGTATCAAATTGAAAATTTTCTTTATTCAAATAAACTTGTAAACAAGTACTTTTGAATCGTCAACTCTACTGTTGCTTCGTAAAGCTGTTCCTACCGAGAAGAGCCGGCAAGTTCAATAATTAATAATACTTATAAGTAGTTACATTGTCATTACTATCTTAAGAATAAAAAAAACTATAAATTTTTGAATACCTAAAATGAACTTAAATTAAAGCTAAATATCACAATACTTCACCACCAACCCAGCGAGATAATGTGTAAGACATTCATCCGATACATTAAGCTTTAAAATGGCTGACGGGTCCATATAGGTTACCTATTTACTCGCCCCTAAGTCGCTCGCCTTAAGAGCCATGCTGTATATAGGGGCTGGATCGACGTCATTCACAACCACCCGCCGATAAACAATAAATTTGACTTAGCCGCGTGGAAACTTATTATGTCCGGACGTAAGTTTGGATGATATACAGACCAATAAATTGGCCCGCGACATCGGAATCTATGACGGTCGCAGACGGACGGACAACGAGATGTGAACATAAAATTAAATTAGATATTTTTTCGAAATCCCGTGAGGCTATTTATCTTGTTTTTTCTTAACCTGCTGGATTGGACTTTAAGGTTTGTTTTGGTGATTATCGTAAAACTTGGACAATAAGAAAAGAAATATAATAAAGGAAATAATTACAGCGATTTATGGATCGTGGCTGGTTCAGACAATGTTTTGGAAGTCTTTGTCTCTGGATATTTCCTATTTCATATCTATACTGTCTAACTACTATCTAACTGTATCAGTGACAGCCAAGCGGTGCGACCGAGTAAATATCTAGAGACGATCATGGGTTCAAACCCGGGTTGAGAGACCAATGAGTTTTCTATTATAAATTTATGTGTCTAATTGATAATTGCAATTTATCACAAGCTTTTCGGTGAAGGAAAACATCGTGAGGAAATCTGCATATCTCTAGAGAATCCTAGGGATATGTGTAACCTACCAATCCGCATTGGAGCAGCGTGGTTAGGTCTTAACCCCACCCATCTCTCCAAAAATGGAGAGAGGAGGCCTATGCCCAACAGTGGAATAGTAACGGGCCGTTGCTTGCTTACTTATTATTTTACTAATAAAAAACATCATTCTCCTGTCCTTATCCCAGTCTAAGCGGGGTCGGCACTAAGTGATTTGACTAGGTATTTACACCTCGGTAAGAAAAAGGGTGGTCTATTCTTCTTAGCCAGATACCCATACGGCGGATCAACTTACCTTAGTGACCTTTTTAAACAAAAATTTAAACTTTTTAATTTTATTAGATTTTATTTATTTATATACTTAGTACCTGGATGACCGAACCTTGCTTGAAAAAAAATTGAAATAAAATATAGGAATAAAATAAAATATAGAAAAGGCAAATGGGGCTCGACCCTAGATATTTACACCTTTCGAGACCCCCCGTTCCCCTGGAAACGAGCTACCGTGACTTTACATTTGGCAGCGAAAAATTGTTTTTCTATTCATTATAAATTTTTAAGTGCCTGAAAACAGGGATAAAAATTTTTTTGAAATAATATTTAGCCAATTCGATTTTTCTCTCCCAAAACCCCCTACATGCTGATTTTCAGGAAAATCGTTGGAGCCGTTTCCAAGATTCAGAAAATATATTAATGTATATACATACAAGATTCAAGACTCATTTAAATATTAAAGATAAATTAATTAAAGCTTAGGAACTAGAGGGCATGTAGTTAAAAGTTAGTAATTAAAAGAGTTATTGCATATTCTCCGTGAAATCCATGATTTTAGGTGTTTAGATCAATTGCGAATTAGTGAATGCTGTGTGGTCAACTTACATTCGACCATAGAACAACCTGAACATATGTACCAAATTTTTCTTTTCCGTTCCGTACGTCGTGGTTCTTATATTTCTTATTACATTTCAACATCTATTTCAATTCTTAGCTTTATAATGATTAGTTCTTCATCGCAATAGACCTTTCCACGCGTGAGTCACGTATCAGCGATATTTATTGCGACAATTGGGTGGTCGCCATTTGAATCTGTGACTAATGCGGGTTAAACATCAATATCTTTTGTAATTGCAATCAAGACGTAACAGGTGTGTTGTACGTCGTTGTACGGTGACAATGTTATGTCACCATCAGTGTTATGTGAGTCAGTATCTACTTCGGTGGTTAGAAGTCTATAGTTTATTGTGGCTTCTTAATATAACTCAAAATTACCGTTCTGTATTACGTTTTGTAACTGATTGTTTTTAGTTCATAGACCTTTGTACAATTTGTTACTTGGTTATTTTAAATCATCTGTATTATCGTTCAATATAAGTATTAAGGGTTTAGCTTTTATTTGTAGTTCAATTTTTATTCAAATAGGCTTTATATAGTCACTTTAAATCATCAACTTCTGCTTTGGAAAAATATTTGTACCCAAAAAAGCTATTAAAAATACTTGGCAGTTCTCTTCTTCTCCCTGCCCTTATCCCACTCGAAGTGGGGTCGGCACAACATGCTATAAACATGTTGTCACATGATTTGGCTACGTATTTTACAACCGGCCGCCTGCCAGAAATCAACTTACCTTGTCGTATTTTACGACACCTCGGTAAAAAATGAGGGTGGTCTATTCTACTCAGCCGGATACCACACGGCGAATTAAAAATACTTGGCAGTTATCTTTAAAATATGATTCTCTAGTTTATTTGAACAAGTTTTAAGCATGTTGTTGCATAATTATAGAATAATAATTTAAAATAGAATAATTTGCTTAACAAAGGACATTTGCTAGAATTATGGCCACACTAGCTTCCAACAGGTATTTGATCACTCAGGCAGTGCTTGCCAAAGGCACGCCCTGCTGCTCACCAGCTGATGCATGATGATCCTGTATAATTGATGGGATTAAAAACAATTTACAATTTGATGGATCGTTTCAATTAATGCCAGACTATGCAACTATGTTGCACGTTGGTTAACCGATATAAACATACTAGTCGACTTCACCCAACTTTGTATGAGTATATTATGTCCTAAGAAGCACGCTTAGCATTAAAGAGACCTAATTCAAAATAAGGCGTTATTGAGTTAGATATAATACCAATTTCAATATCATATCTGACATCATATGAAGATGGCTTGACTTGTAGTCAGACATTGTTAACAATATTCATATTTTAACTAATTCACATAAAACTTTAACAAATTAAAAAATTAAATCTTCTCATAGAATCACTCTTATTAGAGAAAACCGTATAACAAATTTAATTCAGTTTTTTTTCTAATTTATGGCGTACATAGAAAAGACAGAGCGCCAAATTATACTATAATATAAATTGAAATAGGATTATCAAAGAAATAGAACTGCAATCCATCAAATGATTATATAAATACAAACGGCCAGGTGATAGATGACCTTTTTGTTAATTTTATACTATATTAATATAGCTTTAAAGATTAAGATAATATCGTATAAAATAGATTAAAAACTGCTATGAATACTTAATGTTTATAAACAAACATTTGTAAATAACAAACAATTAATCCTGTTGAATTATTCAATTGCGAGCTCGAAAATAATCCTTTACATTATTCATAATGAAATTTCTGTACCATAAGAAATGTAATAAAAACATTATTAGTAAAAAGAAGGGTACAAAGGTCAACTTATAACCGAGATTACTTAACTAAATAACAGAGATATCTAGCAGCTAACCTACGTTAACTACTAAGTTAGACAATTAAAGTAAAATAGTTTTTGTACGCAATTATCAAATTTAATTAATATTGAAAGAAAAAAACCACACTGCCTTCTGTTGTCATCTCAAAAACCCAGCGTCAAAAGCGTGAAATAAAATAAATAAATATTAAATATAAATATCAAATATATGGGACACTTACACACACGGTCGTCCGTCCCCAAAGTAAGTAACTTAATACTTGTGTTATGGGTGACAGACAACTGGTGAATGTATACATATATAATTGGTAAATACATACTTAAATACAAATATACACCCAGGCTCAAAGACCAACAAATTCATTCTATAGAAAATGTTGGCCCTCGGCGGGAATCGAACCCGCGACCCGCGGAGCTGAAGGCAGGGTCACTACCCACTGCTCCAACGAGCCAGTCCAGAAAAGAAATAAATTCAATTCAGTCAATTTAAAATCTATGCAAGGAGAAGTGCTATGTCTTGCGTAATATTTCTCGATTTCGACGGATCACTGATGTCCTTCCTTTTCTTTGTTTAACATTTCTAAATTTGGAATTCTCAAAGGCTTAACATAACATCTTTAGCACAACCGTCATTATCACCTCGACAACTACAAGGCGTTGACTGTAGACCAACATAACTTTAGCACCTAGGGCAAGGAAGATCAGACCTTACGTAATTGCGTTAAAGGTTGTCGTTAAGGAATGATAGCTGACGCTGTCAGAGGCGTAAAACGTCTGTCATTCGCTAACAAATGCAGACAGAAATTGATGCGCGCACGGACAGTGAAAAACGCGGAATCGCGCGTCCAAATACTATTTTTAGTCGCGCAGCTGTCGCAACGTGTCCCTAGGTATCAAACCACCCGTATTTCAGCGAGCACCTTAGATTAATTGCATAAATTATACAGACGTGCCGACCGTGTTGCCCATCATGTAATGCCTAATGGCATTGTCTGAACTATTTTAGACCCTATCTTGTCCAGATGTTTTTGCCCTGGTTCCTTTTTTAGGGCCTTTTTTATAATATTTCATCACACTAACATACATATCTCTAGAGAATTCTAGGGATATGTGTAATCTACCAATACGAATTCGAGATCAATCCTTCTCTGCAAAAACGGAGAGAGGAGGCCTATGCTCAGTAGTGAAATAGTAACAGGCCGCTAATTTACTTTACTAAAAAAAATATGGGAACTATTATGTAGAGCTACCACCCTAAAATAAAAATAGAAATACCTATGTAATTCACAATCTCCGTTTTTTGTGTCAATGGCAATGAGGTGTGAATAAATAAAATAATTAATTAATAAACGTAGTATATATATCTATAGTATATTCATTCATCATTTTATCCATTCAAACTCCTTTTAGCCAAACCATGTGACAACATGCTTATAACATGTTGTACCGACCCCAGTTAGAGAGGAATAAGAGCAGGAGGATGATGATAGGCAGGTTTCCACACGATGTTTTCCTTCGACAAGCGTGTGATAAATTGTAAATATCAATTACCTAGACATATAAGCTGTACCCACAAAACTCATCGGTGTCTGCTCAGGCTTAAAACCTGTGACCCACTCGAAAGAGCCACACAGTTTCAGGGCTGGATCATCAAAGCCTTTTTGTTGTCTATATCCATTTAAAATTATAGTTGGTAGGTAATAAATGATGAACAAGATCGGTTAGCCTTCTCTGTGTTCTGTTTACTCTATGCCGTGATGGGTTGACAAGAGCAATAGGCGAGGCGTCGCGAGTGTTGGCTGATACATGAACTGTCTGAAGTGATCTCAATCAACGATTATTATCATAATCTGTTTGAACTATCCCTAGCGCCTGACTTGACACGCGCCAATTTTAACATCGATTCTATTTTAACCAGTGATGATCGAACAGTGAGAGAGCTTGACGTTTAATCAACGGTTAGTGGATTTAATTCTCTAATTCTCTAAGCTATGAGATTTCTGTAAACTTTAAGCATTTAATTATAAAATGAGAGAGGAAATCTTTGCCCAAAAAATTAGAAATTAATACAAATAATTTGCCTAATAATTAAAAATACCAATACTTTACTTTTTTGTCAATTTGAATAATATTTCTATCCCATGTACCCGGCTCAGAAGAATAGACCTCTCTCATCTCTTATCGAGGTGTCGTAAAAAAAGACTAAGGTAAGTCGACCCGCCGTGTTGTATCAGGCTTATTAAAATAGACCACCCTCTTTCTTCATGAAGTGTCGTAAAAGGCGATTAGAGTAAGTTGACCCAACGTGTAATATCCGGCTGAATAGGAAAGGGCACTCTCATCTCCTACCGAGGTGTCCTAAAAGGCGACTAAGGTAAGTTGACCTGCGTGTTGTATCCGGCTAAATAGGATAGAAAGCCCTCTTTCTACTTGAGGTATCATAAAAGGTGACTAAGGTAAGTTGACCCGCCGTGTAGTATCCGGCTGAGTAGAATAGACCACCCTCTTTCTACCTGAGGTGTCGTAAAAGGCGACTGAGGTAAGTTAACGTCAGTGGTAAAATACTTAGCCAAATCATGTGATAACATGTTTAAGAACAGGAGAATGATGATAAATTATATAAACATACGGGTCACATCGCGTTATAATCGATTTGTATAAGGTTTTGACCTTTGTATAAGGTTCAACGTTTCGGCAGAGTTGCATCCACCGTAATCACGAACTGACTCTATGTATGTTTATATAATAATCAGTATGAATCGCGAAAGTTTAAAATCTACTAATGATGATAAAGCCAAATGTACCACAAATAACCCTAAATCATTATTAGCTTCAGAAACATTTTGGCATATATCACTTACAGATTAACGGACAAAAACCAAGTCCAAAGTCGCGTTTCATCAATCGAAGCCATAACGTATATTTCAAGAGTCATTGTGTTATTTCTAATAAACTATCTCCGAGAGATAGCCCGGGACGTTTATGGCCGTTTTTGACATATTTGTGATGGTCCGGAGATCGGGAACCCGTCATAGATTTATAGATTCCGAGCCATTTCTTCGGAGTTGCCAGTGTGCGGCCAATCTTTGTGATTCTTTTATTTTTTTTTTGCCATGGCTTATGATTTAGCGTTATGCCTCGACGCGGGTTCTTGTATTTTGTAACGATAAATTGCATTGATATATGTTTATGATGTTTCAATATTTTTGTGAGTTACAATATTCCTGGCCTTATCCCACTCTAAGTGGGGTCGGCACAACATGTTATAAACATCAAACATGATTTGGCTACGTATTTTACGACCGGCCGCCTGCGTGACGTCAACTTACCTTTTTCATTTTTTCGCGACACCTCGGTAAGAAATTAGGGTGGTCTATTCTACTCAGCCAGATATCACATAGCGGGTCACCTTACCTTAGTCACCTTTTAAGAAACCTTGGTAAGAAATGAGGGTGATCTTTTCGATCGGCGGGTCAACTAACCTTAGTCGCCTTTATGACACCTTTGTAAGAAATGAATGTGGTCTATTCTACTCATCGGATACCACACGGCTTATTTACAATAAAAATGCAATTTAAGGTATAGGACCTCGGTAATAGGTATTTTTTAAAATGCAAATTAGAAATTAAAAAATCTTAAAAAGGGAATTTCATGAAAATCAAAGATAGCATAGGGATGTAAAAAAATAATCGATTATTTTATTGATACCATCGATTTTCTAAACATTATAAATCGATATTTTTTCAAATCGATTTTAAGCATCGTTTGTTTAAATCTTTTTTCTTGTTTTTTAAGATAAGTTTGCGGTTAACAAAATTTAAATTTCTGTCTCTGTAATAATATTAAGGTAATAATTGCTGTAATAATAAAAATATTCAGCAAAAAGTTGCAACGAAAATGCTTTAATTTTATTATTTTTATTGTTAATAATCTTGGACATTTGGCGCTTTAAAAAAATTCAATTAAAATGCAATATATTTGTATATTTTTTAATAATAGCACCACATTCCGCTCTCTAAATTATATAGTGTAATTTTTGAAACGAAATGGCGTTAAAATATCTTTAAATTTAAATAAAATTATATATTAATTGTTACATTTTATTGTAAATGCTTAAAAATACTTACTTGACTCCATATTTTTGCTTTAATAGTTTGCCAATTGGATAATATCAATTCAAAAAGTAAATAAAGTACAATTATTTCAAGGTGCTTTTGGTTTTAAAAATAATGTTTCAAAATGGCGGCATTGCCTCTTATTACACTAATACGAAACGTGAAGTGAAGTTAAATATACAAAGAACTTTAATAAATGAGTGTAGGATTATTTATCCGATTTCGGTGGAAAGAAGGTTTATGATTTTATCATTTTATTTCCGTAAGAATCATGACTTCGTAGTTATTGATGATGTCACACTATGATGTCACACTAATTTGAATATGGCATCATCTACATAAATAAAGTTCAAAATTAATTTAAAATTTATACTAATACCTGTAAATATATTTTTAATTAAATGTACCTAAATTTCGTTTTGGCTGTTAATACGCGTGATCTAGAAACATTTGATTTTATTATTATACTAGCTTTTACCCGCAACTTTACGACGCGTGATAGGTTGATAATAGATGGCGTCCTATTCCTGTTGAATTAACAGGATTTCTATAGTCTATATGTAAACCCGGTGTATAAGGAATAATTGTGTCATATTTCATCAATATTGGTTCAGCGGATTCGCCGTGAAAGAGCAACAAACATATATCCATACTCACAAACTTCCGCATTTATAATATTAAGTAAGACTGAAGCTTTTATTGAAAAATGAATTTACTTAGTTTCGTCTAATAAGATTTTCATATGATTATATTATCTACTAAACCGCTTTTGCTATTAATAACTGATGCTGGGATTATTTTTACCTATAGGGCTTTAAGATTTAGATTAATAAGCACTTCATTTTAATTGGTAACAACGTGAAAGTACCCCTAATTTATGACAAACTAGGAGTCCCGCCCCAGCTTCGCACGGGTATAAAGCATATAGCCTATGTCACTCAGTGATAATCACAGTATTTCGCTACCCCATATTGAATTTTATTATACATATAACCTTCCTCTTCAATCACTCTATATACTTAAAAAAACCGCATCAAAATCTTTTGCGTAGTTTTAAAGATTTAAGCAAACATAGAGATATAAGGACAGACAGAGAAAGTGACTTTTTTATTCTATGTAGTACCGTTTATAGCTACTACTATTTTGATAATTGTCATATTTTTACCATACTTATCCAAAGACTAAATTACGTTTAGCTGTCATTTATGTTTTGTTTTTCCATGTCATAGTCGTTTTTGCTATACCACGTTTTATAGTGACTTGACGGGATAAAATAAATGCGGTCGAACGGGATAAAAAGTATCCTATGTCCGTCTCCTGGTTCTAAGCAACCTCTACACCAATTTTCAGCCGAATTTGTTTATCTGTTCTTAAGTTATAAATAGTGTAACTAAGATCAACTTTCTTTTATATATATAGATATACGTTTGCATGTGGTCATTTTAATGGGACCCTGTGTAGCTCCATCGGGATCTCAGCTAGTATATAAAAAAGTAAAGTAAAGTAGCGACCTGTTTACTATCATACTCATGGGCACAGAACTCCGTTATTTTCGGAGAGAAGGATTGGAGCTAACACCTACCACGCTGCTCCAATGCGCATTGGTAAGTTATACATATCTCTAGAACTATCTAGAGATATGCAGGTTTCCTCACGATGTTTTCCATCACCGAAAAGCGTGTGATAAATTGCAATTATCAGACACATGAGTTTTAATGGAAAAACTCATTGGCTTGCTGGGCTATCTGCTAGTATATCTTGGGAAATAAATCGGCAAACCGGGTCACGAAGACTTTGCCTCCAGTCGCGGTCGACTTGATAAATATAAATAGCCACAATTAGTGCTGATTTATCCGCGGCCCGTCGGATCAGTGTCACCGATTAATACTGACATCTGCGCCGATCGATCGTGTGACCTTTAGGTTGTCTCCGTGACTGTACTTAAGCGGTAAACAGCTCGGCCGTTTGTCTCTTGATTAAATTTGAAGGACTTAAACTATTCTGTTTATTTTTGCGCTTGATACCGTTAAAGTAATGTAGGAATCATCTACACTAATATACTAAGCTGAAGAGTTTGTTTGATTGTTTGAATGCGCTAATCTCATGTAACACGCATATCTCAGGAAAATTTTGAGCATACATCGGACTCTTAGTATTAAAGTGACCTAATACAAATTCAGTTTTGTGACAAATTGCAATGAAGTTTTGTGTAGCGAATACAAAACTCTTGAATGTTAAAGAGACCCATAACTTGAATTAAGTTTCCCGCTCCTTTATGTAGGAGTTATTTTCCAAACCAGCAGTAGAGTTGACGATTCAAAAGCACTCGTTTACTAGTTTACGTGAATAAAGAATATTTTGAATTTGATTTGTTAGTAGGTGGACGGTGATGAAATTTTAACCTTTTAAAGGTTTAAAAGTAAATAATAGCTGTACTGCATCTTCGGTAGTAAATAATATAACAGATTAAAGTTGTTTTTATTTCAAAAGCAAAGTTTGCTTATAAGTAAATTTAATCTTTGAATGAGATTTTGAAAATTACGGTGACATCCTCGGTAATATTCAAATTCAAATTCAAAATATTCTTTATTCAAATAAACTTGGAAACAAGTGCTTTTGAATCGTCAACTCTACTGCTGGTTCGGAAAGCTGTTCCTACCGAGAAGAGCCAGCAAGAAACTCGGCGGTTGCTCTTTTAAAAATATAATACTTAATATTATTTACATTAAGTCGTTACTGTCTTGTACAGGTTCAAAGAGAGCTATATCCACACATTCTTATCTTCTAAATCAATAAATAAAAAATTAAATAATAAGAGTATAGTAGGCTTTCTGTATCAGCCTCTTTTTAACAGTGTTTTTAAACTGCTGTAATGGCAGTGCTGAAATTGATTGCGGAATTTTATTATAGAATCTTATACCAAAACCCACAAAGGAGTTACGCACTTTTACAAGGCGCAAAGCAGGAGCCGCAAGCTTATGTCGGTTCCTGCTTTGTCTATTGTATACATCACCTATCGTTTTATAATTCTTTATATTTTTATGTACATAAATTAAATTGCTTAAAATATACTGTGAAGCAAATGTAAGAATACCTGTTTCCTTAAACTTCTCTCGCAGGGAATAGAGAAAATACAGTTCTTTTTGGTTTTAACTTTAATTTGAATTAAACAGTGATATCTTGAACTTAACGTACTAAGCTAGTCACATACGTAACACGTTAAGTTTCAATTACAGAGCCGTCTAGGCCCGGCTTATCAACTGCCGACAGACCTCAGATGCACTGACTAGTCATCAGACGCAGTAAGCCGGCCGACCTGACCAGATGTCTTCAGGACCGCAATCCCGCTGTCAACGGACATGGACGTCTAACATATAACCTCTACATTCACACTTGCAATTATTTCATTATAACTTCAGATCAAAATAATCTTTATTCAAATAAGCTCTTTAAAGCAGTTATGATTCGTCAGGGATCAATGATTAATGAAGCTACAAATGGTTCGGAATATTGCTCTTACCAGAAAGAAACTCGGCGGTCAATCTTGTAAACATTTTCAATTTTACATTATTAAACCGCAGTCCTGTATGAAGACCCCATTTAGTGACATAAGGGCAGAAGTTGATGAGTAGAAAACTATAACATTGTTGTTTACTCTCATTCGCACCAGTACTATTACTTTTTGGGTCAAGGTTATTTTTCATTTCGTGTGTTGTAATAGAGTAAAGTCGTTGATCACTGTAGATCGTGTAAATGCTTAAAAAACTTAAAATCAGTTCTGTAGCTGAACTTTTTTTTTAAATACAACTATCGTGAATACTATTCATAGTTAATGTATAGAACTGGCTATACTCAGCGCTTAGTGCCCAGCAAGTTGCTGTACGCAGCAGCATGATGATGTAGTTCTCAAGAGTATAGCAGGCCTTCTGTATCAACCTTTAATTTGCTTATCTTTATTTTTTAAGCCTACTTATTTAAAAAAAAGTAATGAGAATATTATTTTGCTATAATCCGCGATAAAAGAAAATATATGTAATGCTAAATGTAGAGTGTACTATTCGTTCTCATACCTGATACATGCGACAAAATCGCAAAGCTTTGCGATTTTGTCGTGGAGTCTATCTCCTGACGATGCTTCGGTTACGGGGCGAAACAATTGTTGAGATTGTGGTGGTGAATGTGTGCAGTGCTTGTGTATGTTGTGTTATCGGTGTCGGGTAGTGCATGAGTTCTTACAAATTCTGCATGCATCAGGTATGAGAACGAATAGTACACTCTACATTCAGCATTACATATATTTTCTTTTATCGCGGATTATAGCAAAATAATATTCTCATTACTTTTGTATTATGGACCTCCTCAAAGTAACGCTATAAATTACCTACTTATTTAAAAAATAACGGTTCCAGCTTAACTGCATTGTAAATCTGGTAGTGTTGCGTCAATTATGTCCTCAGTAAATATTCTCAGATCGGAAGTGCAATGTATGAGCGGGATTGCTCCCGATTTGTCTAGACGACGTGACGAAGTATTTTTGTCGCCGGCGTCAATAAATAATGGACCACGGGTCAAAGTCTGAGAGCTAATGTGTGTTGATCTTATCCCGTTTCATGTAATACCGCCCTCACCCTTACTCTTGGTTCGAGTTCGGTCAACGAATAGAATCGAGATTCATTCGAGCACTATAGAAATGGTTTATTCATTCATTCGTCACATTCTTATTTAAAAAAATTATAAAATTAGGTGGTAACGCCGTGTGGTATCCGGCTAAATAGTAGTACCACCCTCATTTCTTACCGAGGTGTCGTAAAAGGCGACTAAGGTAAGTCGACCCGCCGTGTGGTATCCAGCTGAGTAGAATAGACCACCCTCATTTCTTACCGAGGTGTCGTAAAAGGCGACTAAGGTAAGTTGACACACCGTGTGGTGTCCGGTTGAGTAGAATCGACCACCCTCTTTCTTACAGAGGTGTCGCAAAAGGCGATTAAGGTAAGTTGACGTCAGGTAGGCGGCCGGTCGTAACATACGTAGCCAATTATGTAACAACATGTTTATATCATGTTGTGCCGACCCCACTTAGAGTGGGATAAGGGCAGGAGGATGATAGATTTAGGCGGTACTTTGCAGAGATCCATCATACAAAAGTAATAAAAATATTATTTTTCGCAATAAAAGACGTAAGTTCATATCCTGATATAAATCACAAAATTTGTACATCAAAAATATGTTTATTTGATACATTAAGATACTAAATTGGATGCTTAAAGATATTTTTGTATTTTACGGAGAAAACCGAATATCGATGACATTCTTAAGCAATTAAATCAAGAATTCCAGTCCGTTGGTACATATAAAGCGGTTAACATGTTAAGTAGGTAATAGCAGTTAAATTTAAAATAAATAACTAAAAAAGAATTAATTACTTACTTAATTTAGCATATTTATAATTAATGTAATAAATATGCCAAAATGTCCGTTTCAAGATAAATATCTCGCCGATAATATTTGAGGAATTCAGTTAGCATTAACCTCGTTGCATAGTTATTTAAAACAATATCGATTTGAATAATTAAGGTTTAAATATTGCTTCACTATAAAACTGAAGTTATATTATATAATACTAGCTTTTACTCGCAACTTCGTTTGCGAGTTGTTTTCGCGTGATAAGTCGATATTAGATGGCGCTTTTCAATGTCATCCTATTAATGTAGAATTAACGGGATTTATATATCCTATATGTTATCCTGGTGTATAATGAATATTTGAGGAACAAGTTCATACTCACAAACTTTCGCATTTATAATATTAATAAAATGATTCGAATAGTGATATTATATTTTATATCTTCCGCCATATAGTATCCGGCTGACTAGAATAGACCACACCCATTTCTTACTGAGGTGTCGTAAAAAGCTGACGTCAGGCGGCCGGTCTTAAGATACCTAACCAAATCTTGTTACAACATGATTAAATTATGTGCTGTCCCCACTTTAGTGTGATAAGGACAGAATGATGATTATATATTGTCTTGCGATTAACAATAAAAAGATTAAATCGAAAGTCGATCGGTGATTTTAACTTTTGTAATGAAATCGAGAAATCGTAGTAACGTTTTAGCTTCGTGAATTCTATAGTATTTTAGTGTCCAGTCGAAATTAAGACGGAAACGCTATTTTTGGACTTAATATGATTTACTATTATACAAGACTTCATTCCCACTATATAAAATAGAGCTGTGGTAGCCCAGCGGTAACACCGTGCAACTCTTTCGAGGATGTCACGGGTTCGAACCCGGGCAGACACATGAGTTTTTCTGTTAAAACTTATGTGTCTAATTGATAATTGCAATTTATCACACGCTTTTCGGTGAAGGAAAACATCGTGAGGAAACCTGAATATCTCTAGAGTAATCTGGAGACATGTGTAACCTACCAATCCGCATTGGAGCAGCGTGGTAGGTCTTAGCTCCAATCCTTCTCTCCAATAACAAAAAAAAGAGGCCTAATCCCTGCAGTGGGAGAATAATAGGCCGCTATATATAAAATAAATAAATAAATTGTGAATGTGTGTCTCTTTTTTATCACAAATGTTACCTGGTGTAACCCTTATTTGTACCAAATTGCATCAAAAGTTAGGCGAATTTTCCGTGATAACGTTACAGACAGACAGATTTCATATTAATATACATATGAATATCTAATTTGAGATGAGATAAAGATAGAAAGAGAAGGGTTAATAAAAATACAATTAAAATTCAAAACTGATTGTGGTTTATTATATGTCATAAAAATATAGGTTTGATTACGTCCTGATATTGTTTTCCTATTTTATATTGGGCTCATTAAAATTTACATAAACTGTTATCGAGGATCTTTGAAATATTTAATCTCATATTAATGCACTTATCTTAGATAATAAATCGAAGAATTGAATTACCGATAAAGTTCATAGCATCGCGACGCTGCATTGGTCAGGGGCAGGTAATTTGAAGGATCGACAAGTTTTTTCTTTTTTTTCCTATTTTAAGTGGCTCTCTGATGGTGTCTTTTGCGGCACTGGCGAGAAACGCCGAACACGTGGCCAAACTCGCTACAGGTCAGGGGTGACGGCTTCCGCTATTGGATACGTCCCCGCCTGTGCTTTGGGGATGGGGAGACCATTAACGCTGTCGGGAATGAGGGATACAGGGAGAGGGAATTCTAAATCTACTACAATCACTTAAATCTAAAGCTTATCCTATCATGCAATCAACAAGTTTAGGTGATAATGCAATGATAAGCTGAACATTGGTAGTTTTCTCAACCAAGGTTGACAGATAGATCACTTCTTCTAGATCAGGTAAGAGCGATCAGGTGTTGGGGTCCTAAGGTGCTGGAATGGTGACCTTTGGAAAGCACAGTGTCGGTAGACCCCTAATGAGATGGAAATACGATCTCAAAAAGGTTCCAAGCGGCACAAAATCGTGGTGTGTGGAGATCTCTTAAAGAGGCCTATGTCCAGCACTGGACGTCCATCGGTTAAAAAAGAAGAAGATCAGGTTTAGCGAACCTTTATGCATCGATGTGTCACCATACTGCCCTTATCCTACTCTAAGTGAGGTCGGCACAACATGTTATAAATATGTCACATGATTTAGCTACGTATTTTATGACCGGCCGCCTGCCTGACGTGACCTTACTCGCCTTTTACGACTCGGTAAAAAATGGTGGTGGTCTATTCTACTCAGCCAGATACCACACGATTGGTTTACTTACCTTAGTCGCCGTTTACGACAGCTCGGTTAAAAATGAGGATGTTATTCTACTCAGCCAGATACCATACGTTGGGTTAAACTACCTTAGTCGCCTTTTACGACACCTTGGCGACGGATAAACTATATTTCTACGTTCATTTTAATTATATATATCGGAATATTGACAACATTAACAAAAAATGGCAGCGCAAGGTTTTTTACGTGCTCTTTAATATGTCATTATAACGTTTAATATGTGATTATACCGTTTAATGTGTCATAATACCGTTTTATGTGTCATGATGCCTTTATATTTTATAATACCGTTACACGCATTATTTATTTGCGATTCGTATACTTGAATAAGTATTCTCTGAGTTGACAGTTCATTTTGATACGTCATAATATAAAATTTGTGAAACCAAGTTGAATTTTCACCCAAAATACCGTCTCAGCGTTGCACCTAACGCAACTGTCATACCGAATTAGACGTTATCGAAACTAGATACCGAATTAATTTAATGTGTTTACCATTCATATATATAATAAAATTAAATATTCACGCTATCAATTAACAGATCAACGGATTGAGACGATAATAAAAACATAATTTTCAATATTATACATCGTAAAGTTTGTATGTTTATTATTCTTTGAACACACTACTATAAGTTTGTGTGAATCATAATTTGTAGAATATTTTTGAAGGAAAAATTGTGAGGAAATATATCGGAGCTCCTGGGATATGTGTAGCCTACCAATCCACACTGGAGCAGCGTGGTGGTTTTAAACTCCAACCCCTTTTTTCAAAGAATAATGAACTCTTTCTAGTATTGGATCGCTACCATACACCACATTCCAATTATTTATTTTATATGTTACTGTGTAGTTATTAGAATATATTAATTTATGTTGTTGAGAACTATGTTGATGATAAGAAAGCTTGGATTTAAATTGCGAAATTGTAATTTTTTTTTATTGAATTTTTTTTAGTTAAAAATGCAATATTGTAATACTTAATTAACAAAAGAGCTACCGCCGAGTTTCTCTCTGGCTCTTCTCGGTAGGAACAGCTTTCCGAACCAGCAGTAGAGTTGACGATTCAAAAGTGCTTGCAAAATCTTAGTTGTCTAACGTTTATTTAAGATCAGCGATTCTTATTTCGCAGTTTAAATTGCGCACGCATAAAACCTTTGAATTTTCAACGTCTCAGTTATTTATTTTGCCTCCAAAATTATGCATCCGCAGCCGTAAGAGTCTTAATGCAGTTGTCACAGACTATTAAATGCTCTTGGCTCCGCCTGGCCCAATTTGTCGCTCTTTCTGCTCGGCTGGCACGCCACTAATGAGTTTTTTGGACGTTGAATTTGTTTCGGTGTCTGTTTGTGTCTCGTGTATTTTTTTTTAATTTTCCACCCGAGCTCGAAGGAGTAGTTGCTGAACGTAATCTGCATAAGAAATTCTTATTAGTTCGGTTGGAAAAAATGAAAATTTCCTTTCTACTTTTCTTTTATTCTTGGTCATTTGTGCGTTAAATTAAAAACGGAAAAGTATCAACGGAAAAGTATAATACCTTTTAGTTAAGCTATTTGTTGTATGTTTTTTAAAAATGGAAAAGTATCACATTTTAGTTAAGCTATTTGTTTTATAGTTTTCTATTTCATGTGTAGTGAAATTATTATTGTTATTTTTTTTGTTTCCAGGTAAGATTTGGCAGTTTCGACTTTATGGTAAGGTGTTAGATAAATTACTATATGTTTATAGAAATCCTTATACATAACAATTTACAATCGATCAATTCTATATTGTTACTTGCTGTGCAAGCAGCTTTACCCGCATAGAAATATTTGTGTTAAAAAAAAATTCTGAATTGAAATTTTGAACAAAAAAGTAGTTATCGTGAGTTAATTATAAGAGATTTTTGAATAACTTTCGTCGTTTAATTAGTTCACACGAGGAAAGCTTTTTTTTTATTGCTGCTCCTCTCGTGGTCATCTTTGACTAATGTTGTATAGTCTACGAGTATAGTCTTCCTCAATAAAAGGAATTCTTCGACTAACTTACACTCCAAGAATTTTTCAAAACGGTCTAGTAGTTTCTGAGATTAGCGGGTTTAAACAATTTAAACAAACTCTTCAGCTTTACATATTAGCATAGATACGATGTATTGACAATAGTTTTTCTATGTGTTTTATTACGAAAAATTACGGTTAACAGTTTGCTCAGGTGTCGTAAAAGGCGACTAAGGTAAGTTGACCCACCGTGTGGTATCCGGTTTAGTAGAATAGACCACCCTCTTTCTTACCGAGGTGTCGTTAAATACGACAGAGGTAAGTTGACGTCAGGCAGGCGGCCGGTCGTAAAAACGCAGCCAAATCATATGACAGCATGTTTATAATATGTTGTGCCGACCGCACTTAGAGTGGGATAAGGGCAGGAAGATGATGATGATATATGCTACTTTAAGGCATGCAGGATGGATAGGCTAAAATAGTGGTGAGTCTCATGAATTATATATAAGGACAAATTGTGTATTGTGTTTTTGAAAAATGGAAATGTCTTACTGGCTCTTCTGAGTAGGAGCAGTTTTCCAAATCAGCAATAGTGTTTACGATGTAAAAGCTTTTTTTACAAGTTAACTTGAATAAAGAATATTTTGAATTTCAATCAAAAAACACCTTTTGCAATACTTTTCAAATTCAAATTCAAATTCAAAATATTCTTTATTCAATTAAACTTGTTAACAAGTGCTTTTGAATCGTCAACTCTACTGCTGGTTCGGAAAGCTGTTCCTACCGAGAAGAGCCAGCAAGAAACTCGGCGGTTGCTCTTTTAAAAATATAATTCTTAATACTATTTACATTAAGTCGTTACTGTCTTGTACAGATTCAAAGAGAGCTATATCCACACATTCTTATCTTCCAAATAATCTTCAAGAGTATAGTAGGCTTTCTGTATCAGCCTCTTTTTAACAGTGTTTTTAAACTGATGTAATGGCAAAGCTGAAATTGATTGCGGAATTTTATTATAGAATCTTATACCAAAACCGATACTTATACTAAATTACATACGCCTCTTCGCCCGTGGGGAAGTTCAATGGCGTGTAACCGAACACACACAAAAAAGGCACACACATACAATGAACTCGTCTAACCTGCGCAGGAGTTGAAGGGTGGAATCGATCAAGCTGACAGCGCAAGAAAAAACCGCGCGGCCAATCGCATGGCGTCGTTTGAATAATTGTTCGACGGCTCGACCAATGGCGCGCGCCCGCGTCTTATTCTGGACCTTTCGATGATTAATGCCCGTACTAACTGCGCGTCCGTATCGAGTTTGAATGATTTGTCGACGTCACCTCGCCGGATTTACGATCGCGTGTCGATACAGAACTCGCTGTTATGTATAAATAAACTGATGGTAACCACTTTGGACGTGGACGTTTCGATTTATCCCTGCTGAGAGGGGGGAACATAAAAGCAATGTAAGGAATCAAGCAAGGATGGAATTGCGTTTGAAACGTCAATTATACTGCTGGTTTGGAAAGCTGTTCCTACCGAGAAGAGCCAGCAAGAAACTCTGCGGTTGCTCGTTTAAAAATACAGTTCTTAATACTAGTCACATTTAATCGTTTCTATCTTGTACAATGTCGAACAATATCTATATCCACGCATTCTTATCGTCTAAGTAATCCTCAACAATATTGGCTTTCTGTATCAGCCTCTGTTAAACAGTGTTTTTAAACTGCTGTAATGGCAAAGTTAAAATTCATATTCTTTTCATATATAATTTAATCATTATATTTTAAAATGCGATTTCACAAAATAATACCCAGTTGTATATAAAAAAAATTGTTATTAGATGTCTTTTAACCGCTGTTACGAATTAAATTAGTAACATCAATCGCCGTTGGGATGAAGCTTTGAAATCTTTAATTATCTAATCGCGCACGCAATCGCATAATGAGGGTAGGGCAGACACGCCGCTACACATAAATCTGTCATGCGCCTGCGCACAGTAACTCACGCATCTTGATAAGGCTGCAAGACACGAAAACACGAGGAAAGCGTTTTAGCTAAAGTTCTGCAAAAAGGAAAGATAAGCTAATCTATATTTTAACTAGCTGAACCGGCAAAAGTTATATTAATTATTGCTACTCTTCTCCTATTCATCTTAGGGTGATGTTATATGATAGCCTTATAGTGATAGCCTATAGCTTTCCCCGATAAATGGACTATCTTACACTGAAAGAATTTTTCAAATCGGTCCAGTAGTTCCTGAGATTAGTGCGTTCAAACAATCAAACAATAAATCAAACTCTTCGGCTTTATATATTAGTGTAGATAAGAAAGATTTTTTTTTACTACTACCTTTTACCTGCAACTTTGTTCATGTGGATTATCGTCGCGTGATAGGTTGATATGGCGCTCTTCAATGTCGTCCTATTCCTGTAGAATTAACAGGATTTCTATAGCCTATCGTTACCCCGGTATAAGGAATAATTGTGCCAAATTTCATCGATATTGGTTGGGTGAAACAGTAACAAACATATATCCATATTCACAGACTTTCGCAATTATAATATTATTAGGACATTCACTTTTACAATAAAATGATTATGTAAATAAAAAGTCCATCTATTAAAAAAAACTGCACTGATTAAATATTAATGTGTACATGTTATAAAACAAAGTCCCCAAAAGCTGCCTGTATGTGATCGATTTTCTGAAAACCTACTAAACCGATTACTGTTTCTAAAATAGTAGTGCAATTCTTCCGGAACTTTGAAGTTTATAATGTGACTAGGGGAGGCTTAAAAAGAGATGGTTGGATTGTATGAAGTATGACATGCATATAAAAGGAGTAGCGCCAGAGTTGAATGATAGGAGAGAATGGAAGAGGAAAACATGTTGTGCCGACCCCACTTAGAATGTAAAACTCTATTTTTAGTGCTTTCAGGAATCATCTGAATTGATGAAATTAGGCGTAATTTAAACATATATATCTTATCCTTAAATATTAAAAGATAAATATCTTAGCTCTTACCCTTATCCCACTCTAAGTGGGGTCGGCACAATATGTCTTCTTCTTCCATTCTCCTCTATCATCCAACTCTGGCGCCACTCCTTTAATATGCATATCATTTTTCACACAATCCATCCATCTTTTTTTCGGCCTTCCTCTTTCCATACATCCATCCACATTCATATTTAAAACTCTTTTGGTGACATGATTTTCATCCCTCCTCATTACATAACTATATATGATACTAAAACATATATGATATTGACCACATATGATACTAAAAATCCATCTTTAAATAATTTATAGAATTAGGTGTTACTTTGCGGAGATCCATAATACAAAAGTAATAATAAAATTATTTTGCTATAATCCGCGATGAAGTAAAATAAAAAATATATATAATGCTAAATGTAGAGTGGACAATTTTTCATACCTGATACATGCAGGATTCGTAAAAACACATGCACAAATATTTCACCACTGCCACTACAATACACAAGCACTACATACGTTCACTATCACAAAATCAACAATCGTTTAGCCCCGCAACCGAAGCATTATCAGGAGATAGACTGTCTCCACTACAAAATCGCAAAGCCTTGCGATGCGAAAATCATGTATCAGGTATGAAAACGGATTGTCCACTCTACATTTATCATTATATATATTGTCTACTTTGCTTCATTATTTTGGTATTAGAGGTTATTGTATAAAGATTATTTTGATTTGATTTGACTTGACGTAATAAAGTTGTTTTGAAAAGTGTTAAACTAGCCCGATGCACATCCTAACTCCCCTAGGAGTGGGCGCCGGACACTATCTCTCAATGCAACATTCCGACCCAATATTAAATCCACTTCATCCTATAAAGAATTCCAATGGACTGTCCCCGGCTCGCGAAGAATCATTCTTCGCGGATTATAGCAAAATAATTTTATTATTACTTTTGTACTAAAAATCCAGTTTATCCTACGTCACGATGGAAACAATTCCTTCATACAAGTGAGGGAATTTTAACATTCAAGGTGATGTAAAACGCAGGTACAACTATTTCTATAATTGCATAACACTAGACACTGTTAATTATATCCCATGAATTACAACCAATGCGGTCGGTAATTTAGTTTGTGAGCGAACGTCGATTCGACTGTAAAGCTTGCGTCAGGCTCAATGTTGTAATAACTCCAGCGTAACTCGCGATCGACGTTGTAAGGTAACATCTAGATATGCCATTCAACGCCTCCAAGATGCGGGATATTTGATACAGGATCCGCACTACCCATAAACAAAGCCTAACTATATAAATTACACGTGGATCCCATAAAACAGTTTAAATTGTAGAACTTGGTTGACCGAAGCTTGCTCGGTTATTTATTGTAAAATAAAAAAAAGAAACTTTATAAAAAAATAATGGGGTAAGTGGGGATCGATCCTAGGTATTTTCATTTCTCGCGACCACCCGTTCTGCGAATAAGCTACACTAACTTGACATTAAATAAAAATAGTGTTTTATATATTCAACAAATTAAAAGTAAATTTTTGTATTTTTAATGCCCAAAAACAGGGATAAAACGGTTTTTTTTAATAAAACCTAGCTAGATCGTTTTTTTCCCTCGAAACTTACTATATGCTGAATTTCAGGAAAATCGTTGGAGCCAATTCCGAGATTCTTTACCTTAGTCGCCTTTTATACTACTCGTCCGAATAACACACGGCTAATAATGTTCCTATAGCTATGATAGATTATTTATCCATTGTTCAGACCAATTCTAATAATTCATACGGGTTGATTGAACAATTTATAGAAGTAGTCATTTTGCTGAGATCCAAATTACGTAATCTTATTTATTTCCAAGAGCACAACCCAAGAAGTCGATTAAAATACACAAAAAAACACTCAACTCAACGGTCCTTCTAAAACATCCACTAATCATGTTTAAAAATCTAATCAGAGGATAATTTCTCATTGATCGTCAAATCGTCCTCCCACAACGCCATTAAATATTTGATTTACAACCGAATATGAAATTAACTATCATGTTTTAAATTACAAAATATCATTCGTGTAATATATTAGGGACTGTCTGTGAGAGATTTATGGTTTGGATGTGGTCCCGCGGGCCTTGAAACGTGGACTTTCCCAAAATGGAATGTTTTTTGTTGATATACAATTAAAGTTATTAGCAAAAAATACATTCATACTTCTGTTTAGGAACTTTATGCACACCTATACTAATATATAAAGCTGAAGAGTTTGTCTGTTTGAACGCTGATTCCCATGCGGGCGAAACCGCCACTGCTTGTCATAAATATAGGATTTACTTTAGTAATTTCTAGTTATTTATACATATTATAAAACAAAGTCCCCAAAAGCTGTCAGTTTGTATGTGGTCGACTTTAAATCTACTGAATGAACTTTTGTACGGTTTTTACTGAATAGTAGAGCAATTCTTCAGGAAGATTTAAGTTAATAGTACATTACGTTACATTTTAGTTGAATGAATCATATATTTTTGATAGTATAATAATAAATAAATCCCAGGCGGGCAAAGCCTCGGCCATAGCTAGTTATAGCCATACACCTTGAGGGCAGTAGTTTGCATTTTCCTAAACAGTTATAAATATTCACGTGTTGTTTTATTGTAAGGAGGAGTGAATATGATTTTTTTGCAGTAAAATCTCTGAAATACATTATGAAAAAAAAAATTATGAACACTGAATTCAAGGTTTCAACAATGTAGCAATTGCTAAATTCATTAGTACATAGAATCAATAGATTTTAATGTCCTATGATATAGTACTGCTGATCCTACGCTGTATAAATTTTTTGGACAAAGTACTGTGGCGTCGTTTTATTATAATAGCAATATACGTGTCTTTTTATTCGTTTGAAAAGAATAAATTTTCCTTCCTCGTCCTTTTCATTCTACCTATATAAAACATTTGAAACATTATTGAAATTTAAAAATTTTTCAAATGTTCAAAAGGTTTCAAAACATTATTGAATATAAACTATCGTGAGTGTTATTCATAATTAATGTACAGAAACCGGCTGTACTCACATCTTATTTTATCAGATGAGCCCGACTAGTTTCAAGCCCATTTGGGGCTCTTATTCATGAGCTCTTTACGCGGCGTTATCGCGGCGGGTACTGCATGTAGCAGCTCGCAGGACGCGACTCAAAAGAGGATCATAAAGAAACTGCTCTTAAAAAGCTCTTGAGTAAGAGCCCCGTATGGGCTTGAAACTAGTTGGGCTCATCCGATAAAATAATACGTGAGTATAACCGGTTTCTATACATTAATTAATTATTAAATACATACGCTTACTTGGTAATGAAGTACCTTTATCGTATATTAGGTTTTTAAAAGAATAATTTAAGCATTTAGTCCAACGATCTTTTAAATTTAATTAGTTATGTATATTTAACACCAGTGTCACAGTTACTAAAGGTTCCTCATAATCCTATACAATTTATGCAAATCTACTGCTGAAGAATTTACTTGGAACGTTCCGTTGTATTGTTTTGTATATCAGCTTTAACAAGACCATGAAACTTAAAGGTTATTGCTTATTACTTTCGTAGTCATTGTTAATATGGAAATGTAAACATTTTAACGGCAACGCTGACATTTGAATTTTCTAAGCGATCATCCCGGCCATTACTGAATCAAAACGGCCGTTATATCAACGGGACTCGCCAGGAATGTCCCGCGTATTACAATATTATGCGGGCTCTACGGGAGGACTGATTTTGTCCGTAAATACTTCAATTATGCAGCGTAATGTAAACCGACTCTTAAATTATGTGAATATTCAATACTTAAATAATTTTATACTTACGTAAAGTTTTGGTTTTATGTACAGGTGGTGTTTGTTAATAATTTATACATGAAAGGGCATTTGCGGGTTAGTATTAACATACTAGATATTTTTATTTACTAATAGTGTATTAATTTGAACTTTTGAACATAAAAGTAGTTATTGTGAGCTAACCATAAGAGATAGATATATGCTGTCTCGGATTTTTTTATAGTATTTTTGTAGATCTACAATTGTTTAGTACATTACTTTAATGTATCTTTGTTGGTTTACGCGGCGCACGCGACTAAAGTCAGCAGGCGAGTTTTTTTACAACCGGGTGACCTCTACAATACAATTTACATTAAATCGTAATGTATCAATCATCCTCCTGGCCCTATCTCACTTTAAGTGGGGTTGGTACAACATGTTACAAACATGTTGTCACTTGATTCGGCTAGGTATTTTACGACCGGCTGCTGCCTCAACATCAACTTACTTTAGTCGCCTTTTACGATACCGCAGTACGAAAGAGGGTGGTATATGCTACTCAGTCGGATACCACACAGCGGGTCAACTTACCTTAGTCGCCTTTTACGACACCTTGGAATGAAAGAGGGTGGTACATGCTACTCAGCCGGATACCACACGCGGGTCAACTTACCTTAGTCGCCTTTTACGACATCTGAGTAAGAAAGAGGGTGGTCTATTCTATTCAGCCGGATACCACACAGCGGATTAAAACGTAATGTACTATCAACTTAAAACTTCTGGAAGAATTGCGCTATCTTTTAGCAAAAACCGTACAAGAATCTGTTTAGTAGATTGTGAGAAAATCACATACAGACAGACAACTTTTGGGGACTTTGTTCTGTAATAAGCATAGATAGAAATAGTATTCTACTACTTACTAATAGCAATACTACTACTTATTGAAGCGGATATCGTTGTATTAAATAATAACGAAAATAGCAATACTGATCCTAAAGAATATAGAACCAAATACCAAACTTGCCTG
Source organism: Morpho helenor (assembly GCA_029227775.1). Taxonomy (NCBI): domain Eukaryota; kingdom Metazoa; phylum Arthropoda; class Insecta; order Lepidoptera; family Nymphalidae; genus Morpho; species Morpho helenor. The sequence continues at coordinate 869,695 of JARGCU010000017.1, forward strand.
GCATTCACAATATAAGTGCAAAGTATCTGTCGAGCAAACCCATAGACAATTTGAATTGGCGCCAATAGATCATGTGACAACACTGGATTTATGGCGATCGGCCCATAAAAACGATAAACGATAAATAACAGGCTGAATTAATTAAGATGACCTCATGTGGTACTTATTTAATATGTATTTAGCTTTATTTATTGCCACTGGTTTTGTTTATGTTAGCGCACACTATATACAATAACAAGATATAATAGGAATACCACAATTCCGTTCCGAGATGCACTTCTCTTGAATGACGAACAAAGACTGACTGACACTGAAACGTTTTATCAATAAGAAGACTAAACCGGTAACAACAACGGCACAGTGCTGCCACTGTTTTAATCAAAAAGGGCGCAATACTCTTGTTTCATGACCGTGTTGTTATAAAATACAAAGCGGAAGTCAATGGCGACAACATTTATATCAGTTAATTTTAGTGTTTTTTATATCCTTTGTTTATGGTATTAGGATGCAGAAGTTGTAATAGAATTATTTTGCTGTAATTCACGTTTGTTAAGTGAATCTATGTAATGCTAAGTGTATGAAGCAGGCATTCGCATTATGGACAAGTCCACGCACAAAACCAACACACTACACAAGCACTACACATATTCACTACAACAATATCTACGATCGTTTCGCATCGAAACCGAAGCATCAGGATCCACGAAAAAATCGTAAATTAGGATACTTGTTATGGAAACTGTAATCTGTATGGTGAACCCATAGTCGAAGTTTCTAATAAAAACAATACTAAAATCAGTTTCATATAAGACTGCGGTTTAATAAATAATTGAAAATGTTTAAAAGATTGACCGCCGAGTTTCTTTCTGGTTGCTTTCGGTAAGAGCAACATTCCGAACCAGTTGTAGCTTCATTAATCATATTAATCCTTGACGATTAATACCATCACTATCTTAGCATTATGTAAAACTCCATCCAAGACCATCCGCTGAACCAATATCGAATAAATTTAGTACAATTATTCCTTATAAACCGGGATATTATATAGGCTATAGAAATCCTGTTAATTCTATAGAAATAGGATGACATAGAAAAGCGACATCTTTTATCAACCCATTACGCGACAACAGTCCACGCAAACGGCAAAAGCTGTGTTATTTAATATTGATAATAAAGATTATTTGATTTAGTGATAGAGTCTTAAACCCTAAGATTAATTTAAATTTATCCGATAATGATACTTTAATTATATCAATAATAGTTAAATTCCTCACAATAAACCTTAAGAAACACTTTGCCGCAGATACGGTGACCTCACGTCCGATAGCATCTCGGACATTCCGGAGCACTGAGACTAAGTAGCATGACCATTTCCATGCTAATTTTACGACCGGGCACCATCAGAGCCACAAACCCAGCTCCCGTATTGATTGATATCTTAATGGTGTATTAGTTGACTCCCATGGACCAATTAATGGGTGTAGATCGGAGATTCCTAAGTATATGTGGCCACTATCGATTACATCTTGCTCTACATTACTCCATCCTTTCTTCTATATTCAAATTCGAATTATAATATTTAATCAAGTACACTTAATTCAAATTCAAAATACGTATATTATTTGATCAGTTAAACTTGTAAATGAGTGCTTTTAAATCACAATATTGCTGGTTTGGAAAAGTGTTTCTACCCAGAAGAGCCAGCAAGAAACTCGGCGGTTGCTCTCAAAAAACATTTTTTATTACTAGTTTAATTTTTTCATTGCTATCTTACAAGGTCGAAAGTATCTATATCCACATGCTCGACAACTGCTCTTTTCCAAAAACATTTTTTGAGGGCTATCTTATACAACTATGTTATTCTCAACAGTTTACTATAGAAGATATTCTGTACTGTATTACCCTCGTTTTGATAGTTTTATTTTTTAGTGCTGAAATAGCAAAGCTAAATCTAAAATTATTAAAAGCTAATTTAAATGAAAGCTGTATTAAATTAGTAGCTTGTTACAATACCACGGTTAAAATAGAACTTTACGTTGGATCTGTCATCCTACTTGATTGAGCTTCTGAAATGATTGCTGACAGTTTAGTATGGTGGGTCTATACCACGCTGCTCCATTTTAGTTACTTGCATATTCCAGAATTTTTTTAATATTACGAGATATGCAAGATTCTTCATGGTTGGTGTACGCCGTGTGGTATCCGGCTGAATAGAATAGTACTACCCTCATTTCTTACCGAGGTGTCGTAAACGGCGACTAAGGTAAGTCAACCCGCCGTGTGATATCCGGTTGAGTAGAATAGACCACCCACATTTCTTACCGAGGTGTTGTAAAAGGCGACTAAGGTAAATTGACGTCAGGCAGGCGGCCGGTCGTAAAAACGCAGCCATATCATATGACAGCATGTTTATAACATGTTGTGCCGACCCCACTTAGAGTGGGATAAGGGCAGGAATAAGGATGCAGGATTCTTCATGATGTCTTTCTTTATATACAACATCGTATCCTGCTGGACTTTTGAAAGTTCGACACCTCGGTTGTCAGCGGTTACGGATACCACATCTATAAAAACACCGTAGCCACATAATTCCATGGTATTTCTTATCAGTATTAAATTAGTTACAACATTTATCGTGTTTGTTTTATAAACAACTCGATCCAAAGATTAAGTAAAGTCAAAGACCCCGCACTACGAACACGAATACTGAAATCGACACAATGGAACATTAAACGCGAAAACAGGCAAAGAGTAAAACAGGCGCAGCACCGACAGTTCATTTTGTACCTACGATCGCAACTAAATTCGCCGGCCCCATAATCCTGTTCCGCTCGGTAGCTCAGTACTCGCTATTAACCGTTTCCTTTATAGCGGTTCTCACTCAGCCCGATTGGTCGCGCTAGAGCGTAGGAAATTGTCTTTAATAAGTTACTACTAATAGCAGAAATGTGCAGTTTTCTTATCCTAAATTTCTCCGAGGACGACTTTAAATTTTCATGTCTGTTCCATTTGCCTCGTGTCGAAATGGAATTGATATTTTATTACACGTTAGCGACGATTATGTAAGTCTTTATTTACTTTTCTTTTATGAAAATTAGTTTATCAGAAATGTTCAATCATAATTTATTCCAATGATTTCTGTAATAATTTTTGTTACTGTCCTTAATTTCTTGTTTTTGTCGCAACGAAGCATATTTATAGATATAACGTTTTTAATATATTTTCTACTGTTTTAATAAACAATGTACCAAATTGTCTTTGTGCCTTTAAATTTGCGGTACTTGCGAAACCCGTATTGATAAATTAAAAAAAATATCGTAATCAACGCTAACCACTGTGGTTAGGTTAAAAGAAATGATAATCATAAAGGTATAAATATAGTTAAATATACCTTAATATGTGATCTTGAACAATCATATTTGTAAACAGGAAAGTTTATTATGTTGAAATATATAAACAAGTGCAAATTTGTGAAATTATTACATTTAAAGCAATTTAGAAAATATATTTCTGAGTATGAATTTAAATATAATCTTTCAAAGGTAAGTTTATAAAGTTTTAAAACGATCTCTTGCACAATTTTGCATTTGCATTTATGTGTTGTTTTGAGTATACCAGCACTGGCTCAGAGCTCGGAAAGTCATTTATACCGGAGTTGAAAACGTTTATGGTAAATTTTCTTAACACACAAAGAAGTTATACCCGACAGGCGTTTCTCGCCGGCACTTTCGCGGCACTGTAAAGTCGCAGGCGAGGATCAACTTTAATCGAGCTATAAGTGCATAAATGTCTCTGCGAGGGGCTATGTAGCGGGCGCGGCGTCTGTATCGTCACTCTTTGGAGTAGTGTGCCGTTTATGGCAGTTTTCACTCAGCGCGATTGGGCGCCCGGAATGACCTGCACTTATTATAGTGCAATGCCTTGTTCTGCGATTATGTCTATTGCGATCGACTTTGGTAACGATAGACGCACTTAAATACGTGACCTCGAAATATATAAGATAGGTGTAATGCATTGGAAAAAAATTCATCATTCTCCTGCCCTTATCTCTAAGTGTGGTCAGCAAAACATGTTTTAACCATGTTGTGATTTAGCTAGGTATCTTATTACCGGTCGCCTGCGTGACGTCGACTGTCTTTGTTTGTAATCTCTTCATTGCATTAATTCATAATAATGATAATAAAAAACAACAGACAGCGGGCTTATTTCGGAATAGGATTCTTAAGTTGCCTTTTATCTAAAAGTGGTCTATTCCACTCAGCTGAATACCACGCTTTGTGCAACTTACCTTAGTCGCCTTTTACGACACCTCAGTAAGGTATTAGGGTTGTCTATTCTATTCAGCCGGATATCATACGTCACTTACCTTAGTCGCCTTTTAGGACACCTAGGTAAGAAATGAAGGTGATCTATTCTACTCAGCCGGATACCATACAGTATAAGCGTTGGTAAATAATTGTGTTCAAATTATTTTTTAATATAAGAAAGCCATTTAGTTATTCAATATTCAAAATTATTTATTTACCATAAAGTGTTTAACTCGTTACCAAATTTGCATATATGTGTATCATGTCAATCCACAATGGTAGTGGATATAGTCTCCAATCACCATGGATAGGTTAGGCTTATGGCCAGGGAAAGGGTTTACATCCCGCCACTTTACTTTTAATGTAATACAAAGATGTCCTTTCGCACAAACATCGCAAATAAGCAATTCAAAAAGACGCTATTTGCTTCATATCATTAGCTCAGAATTACTTACCCCCAATTGTCGCCCGTCCGAATTCCGTATCCCAAAGGCGTAAGGTTTAAAATTAGGCAATTCGCACGCAAATGTAATATTGTCCGACCTGACAAACTTAAGTCATGCGTCCGACGTGTCCTTATTTTGAGTGGGATAAAGTTTTGTTTTGTGCGAATGTTAATAATGGCGAGTGGCTTCGTTGTGCTAGGGATGGCCTGTAATGCGACAGTTTGTAAGCATGAGCTTCAGACGAGGGGGGTTCGGGTGGTCGTAAAGAAATACGTACAAGTTGTTCCGAGTATACCTGAAGGTCGTTGACTTAAATAATATATTTATCTATTGCTTCTACTGTTCTTGTTTTGTTTTCCTTATATCCAGACCTCGTGAGCTCAGAGGCGCTGAAGTCTTGAGCTTCATTGTGGGTATAAAAGTATAGAGGTAATGGCCTACTTCTATTGATTTTCTAGGTAAAGACTTTCACATTCATTTTTGAAGAGAGTTAAAGTTTGACCAAGCTTCAATGGGTGGTAATGGAATTGGTTACATATATCTATATGGGATATAGATATGGGCACATAGTTCGAAAAATCGTTGACAATCCTAAGTTGATTTTTGAGTAGCAAAAACCAATTTTGGTAGAGTCTTCACTAGGTTGACAGAAAACTTTAAGTAGTTTGAAAAGTAATGAATTATTTTGCTATAAATCGATTATAGAGAAGACTAGTTTTATATTACTATTATATACTAGATTATACAGTAGACGAATTATAGAAAAATTCTAAATTTATTCTATTAGTAGGGTTAGTAGTTCACTTAGTAGGGTTCATCACTAAGTAACACATAAAAGTTATTTTTTACTAAACTAGGTTCACAGTTTTACCAGATACACTCCATTGTATTTAATTTTTAAACAATAACACAATATGACCACAAAACATCTTCTGAGAATTTTATTAATTGGTGATTTATGGCCACAATTGTACAATATATTTGAAGTGCAATAGATTTCAGATATCCCGTCCCATATCCAGATTACAATTATAAACCCCAAAATCTGTCTGTTAAGTTTTCACGGCCAACCTCCTAGTCCTTCGATGAAAATCCTCCTTGTCCAATCCAACTAAAACTGGGAAATATAGATGAAATTTGTCAATATTATTCATTATACATCGGAGTAACATATCGGCTACAGAAATCCTGTTAATTCTACATAAATAAGATGACATTGAAACCATCTATTATTAACCGATGGAGATATTTGCAGGATTACAGAATGACAGAAGCAACTGGTCTATTCCAAGACTATAGTCCACGCGCCATAGGTATAAGCTAGTCCTTTAAAAAGAAACCAGTGTTGAGGACTACCTCAACTTATACTGAGTGGGTGGGGGGAGTGGGTTTTTTTGCAACGTCACATTTCTCTGCATTGGTAGAAATTATTAGTTTATATTGTGTATTCGGTGAGTTCATCTGTAGGGTAAGTGTAAAAGTTGTCAATAAATTTCTGATTTGATTTGATTTGAAAAAGTAAAAATCTCATAGTACATCTTTAAGGGTACTTTAACGAATTTATAGAATTAGGCGTCACATTGCGGAGGTCTATAATACAAAACTGATAAGAATATTATTTTGCTATAATCCGCGATAAAAGAAAATATATACTAAATGTAGAGTGTACTATACGTTCTCATACCTGATACATGCAGAATTTGTAAAATCTCATGCACTACACGAAACCGATAACACAGCAATACACAAGCACTGTACACATTCACCACCACAATCTCAATAATTGTTTCGCACCATAACCGAAGCATCATCAGGAGATAGACTCCACGACCAAGTGAAAGTTGTCAATAAAAGGTTTCTGATTTGAAATAAAATCCCATAGTTACATCTTTAAGGGTACTTTAACGCTAAAGTCGGAGCAAACAAACTCGCATATATAACTAGTGATAAAATAAACATAGTAAGAGTAATGTCTCATTAAGCAATCGTTGATTGGAGAGCCAAGTCGGACCTAACCGAGTTACCGCGCTAATACCACGGTACGACGTCGCAAGTATGCAATGACCGATCGCTCCATTCCGATCACGTGCCATAGCTTCGGGCTCCTAATTAAAAATCGAGCGATTTTTGTTAGCGAATGTACATTTGTTAGCCCCCCCCTACCCACCTCATCCCCATCCCGATAATCGTGTAAAGGAAAGCGTGGACGTTTTTCAAAGAGTGCCCGCTATTCAGCCGGCAGATTTTAAAATGCTGGCTAATTAGAAGGAATAATAGAGTTACCTTCGTTGAAATAGGAAATGAGCACATTCATTGTTCAGATAAGTCTTTGGAAGTATTGAATTTAAGTGTCCGCTCAATTAAACCTTAGGTTAGATAATAATTAACTCAGCAAATTTTAGATTTTATCTATTTTATCATCCCCCTGCCCTTATTCACTCTAAGTTGGGTCAGCACATGTTATAAACATACTGTAATTAATATTTTGACTACGTATTTTACAACCGGCCGCCTGCCTGACGTCAACTTCCCATTGTCGCCTTTTGCGACACCTCGGTTAGAAATGAGGGTGGTCTATTTTTCTCAGCCGTTTACGGGTCAATTTACCTTAGTCGCCTCTTGCGACACCTTTTTCCTGTCTGCTCAGCCAGATACCATAGGGCGGGTTAACTTACCTTAGTCGCCTTAACGGCACTTCGGTAAGAAATGAGAGTGGTCTATTCTACTCAGCCGTATACCACAGGGCGGGTCAACTTAATTCTATCGCCTTTTACGGCACTCGGTAAGAAATGAGGGTGGTCTATTCTACTCAGGTAATTACCACTCGGCGGGTCAACTTACCTTAGTCGCTTTTTGCGACACCTCGATAAGAAATGAGGGTAGTCTATTCTACTCAGCCGGTTACCACAAGGCCGGTTAACTTACGTTAGTCGCCTTTTACGGTACTTCGGTAAGAAATGAGGGTGGTCTATTATACTCAGCGCGAATTCCACAGGGCGGTTCATCTTACCTTAGTCGCCTTTCACAGCACTTCGGTATCAAACGAGGGTGGTCTATTCTACTCAGCCGGATACCACAGGGCGAGTCATCTTACCTTATAGCAACAAATTAAATATTCGAAAGCAAGTAGTAATAAAAAGTAAGGCACAAACATAGGTTTCGTTTCTTTACCCCGAGCTAATTTCATCCACTTTTCCATATCATAAGTATATCCAGTGAAAAATTATGTTTTAAGCCGCGAGCACACAGTGAGATCGGCCGCGCCTTTACAATAGTCGACCTGACGCGGGCAGACCTATACGTACTTGTGGGACAGCTATTACAGTCATAAGCGGCAGCGATTACAATTTATTTATCTGCTACATTAAAATGCTAGTACATTTTACATGTTTTTTACTGTTCTATAAACAAACGGATTTTTCCTGTATGCAATTCTGGTATAAAACCATAACTGAACTAAATTCCATCAATAAAGTTTCAGGATGGTACTCACCGAGGTGTCTTAAGAGGCAACTAAGGTAAGTTGACGTTCCGTGTGGTATCCGACTGAGTCGAATAGACCACCCTTATTTCTTAACGACGTGTCATAAAAAGTGACTAAGGTAAGTTGACCCGCCGTGTGGTATCCGGCTGAGTTGAATAGACCACCCTCATTTCTTAATGAGGTGTCATAAAAGGCGACTAAGGTAAGTTGACGTTCCGTGTGGTATTTGGTTGAATAGAATAGCCCACCCTCATTTCTTACCGAGGTGTCGTAAAAGGCAACTAAGGTAAGTTGACGTTCCGTGTGGTATGCGGCTGAGTGGAATAGACCACCCTTATTTCTTAACGACGTGTCATAAATGGCGACTAAGGTAAGTTGGCGTCAGGCAGGCCGGTCGTGAAATACCTAACCAAGTCATATGACAGCATCTTTATAACTTGGGTAAAAACCATGGGGTAAATACCCCGCATGTCTCATCGTGTCAGTATGTCTCTATATGTCTCAGCTTGTCTCTATCTCTCATGGTTATTGACAATAAATGGTTACTGGTATATGTCTGAATCCGTTTTCATACCTTATACAAGCAGGAAGCATGCACTACAAACCACTACAATACACTAGCATTGTCATCAGACCACAATATGGGGCATAGAAACATTAAAATGTAATCGTGGGCTTTTTCCGCGGTCGCATATCACCCAATCGTACACCTTAATTCGGGAACACACTAGCAATTTCCCGGCAGCGAAATAAGCGAATTAAAATCGCCTCAAAGCAACTGCTCGCAAAGAAACGCTTGCATACACTGGGGTTTGTTTTTAGCTATTTATGTTGGGGGAAGGGGGGGTGAGTGACGGCTGGACGGCCTTTGAGTCCGGACAGAGGGCGTCTGAACGGTTTATGCTAAAAATTAGGTAAAAGTACCTTTGAGAAAAACTGCACACATGTTTGTACGGGCGTCGGCGTCGCTTGTTTGTATTTCCGCGCTGAGATAGCGCTGAACTAAAATGGTTAAGTAGGTATACTAGGAATGTCCGTAACTCTCAAACCAAAACGTTGGACTTATGACCTTATGGCGTGATAGATGGCGTTTCTCAATGTCATCATATTCCATTATATAAGCTAGCTTTTACTCGCAATTTTATTTGCGTGGAATAAAAGGCGACTAAGATAAGTTGACCTGCCGTGTGGTATCCGGTTGAGTAGAATAGACCATCCTCTTTCTTACCGAGGTGTCGTAAAAGGCGATTAAGGTAAGTCGAACCGCCGTGTAATATCTGGCTGAGTAGAATAGACCATCCTCTTTCTTACCGAGGTGTCGTAAAAGGCGACTAAGGTAGGTTGACGACAGGCAGGTGGCCGGTCGTAAAAAACGTAGCTAAATCATGTGATAATATGTTCGCGACATCAGTCCACGCAAACAAATCATCATCCTCCTGCCCTTATCCCACTCTTAGTGGAGCCGGTACAACATGTTATAAACATGTTGTCACATGATTTGACTACTTCTTTTACGACCGGCCGCCTGTCTGACGTCAACTTACTTTAGTCGCCTTTTAACGACACCTCTGTAAGAAATGACGTTGGTCTATTCTACTCAGCCGGATACCACACGCGCGGCTCAACTTACCTTACGCGTTTTACGACACCTCGGTCAGAAAGAGGATGGTCTATTCTACTCAGCCGGATACCACACGGCGGGTCAACTTACCTTACGCGTTTTACGACACCTCAGTTAGAAATGAGGGTTATCTATTCTACTCAATCAGATACCACTCGGTGGGTCAGCTTACCTTACGCCTTTTACGACACCTCGGTAATCATGTTATAGGAATTACTCACTTCCTTGTTATCTAACGATACAAATAGCGATGTCAATAAATAATCATAATTAATAGCCCCGGATTAAACAGGGCAAGTCGAAGCTGGCAACAAATTAGCTCGGTGTCACGAGTCATTAATCAAATTTCACGAGTCGCCGTATCTCATCTCGGCGACAGCATCCGTCGCTCTGACAGCTCGTCTTCCGTGTTCAACACTTGCGACGTTTAAAATCTTTAAGGTCAACGACTTACCTAATAACCTGGAGAGAATATATCCTAATATTATAAATTTCCCAATGTCTTTAAGGATTTTGAATATGGAAGTCTATATAATATTATAAATTCCCCAACATCTTGAAGGATTTTGAATATGGAAGCCTAAATAGTATTATAAATTCCCCAACATCTTGAAGGTTATTGAGTATGGAAGTCTATATAATATTATAAATTCCCCAACATCTTGAAGGATTTTGAATATGGAAGCCTAAATAGTATTATAAATTCCCCAACATCTTGAAGGTTATTGAATATGGAAGTCTATATAATATTATAAATTCCCCAACATCTTAAAGGATTTTGAATATGGAAGTCTAAATAGTATTATAAATTTCCCAACATCTTGAAGGTTATTGAATATGGAAGTCTATATAATATTATAAATTCCCCAACATCTTAAAGGATTTTGAATATGGAAGTCTAAATAGTATTATAAATTCCCCAACATCTTCAAGGTTTTTGAATATGGAAGCCTATATAATACTATAAATTCCCCAACGTCTCGAAGGATTTTGAATATGGAAGTCTGTATAATATTATAAATTCCCCAACATCTTCAAGGATTTTGGATATGGAAGTCTATATAATATTATAAATTCCTCTTCTCGGTAGTAAAAGCTTTCCAAACCAGTAGTAGAGTTGACGATTAAAAAGCATTTGTTTACAAGTTGACATGAATACAGAATATTTTGAATTTCAATATACTCGTAAGCTCAAGGTGTTAGGACGTTGAAGATATTTTATGATAGCATTTTAAAGTTTAATAGTAAATAATAACTGTACTCGTAGTACACATCGGTAGTAAATAATATTACAGATTAAAGGTGTTTTTTTATTTCACAATCAAAGTTTGCGTAGGTATGTCATAACTTAGAATGAGATTTTAAAAGATACGGCGAAGTCCACGGTAACAGAGAAAATACTATTCTTTTTTTTAACTCCATTCAAGGCTTCAAAAAAAATGGCACAAATTACTTGAAGTCATCATCACCCTCGAAGATGCTTATGCGCTTATCCATCCCATCCACTTACTTTGCAAAAGGCATTAGAGCTAAAAACATATGTGAACATTGTAGATTCGAAAAAAAATATCATTATAATGGCACCAATACATAAAATTGATCATTATATGGCGTCCAGGTTTTTTAGAGCTATACATTTTCACCATTACATTACTCGTTACCATAGCATTCTCCATCATTCCTCAATATCCAATCTAATCTGACACATCATCTCTAAGATTTAACAAGGCTTATAAAAAATGGTCGGTAATTATGCTTATTATTCCTAACGACACTGCCAATCCCCGCTGCGGCCCTCCGATGATATCTATCACGACTCATTATTCCTTCTGATTGCGGAAACGTACCGTATCCACTAATCACATGTAACGGTCCGTCATTCGTCAACGTCTCCCGTGCATCACTCAAGCTCTATAGTCCGAGAGACGACCGTCAGTATTCCCTTGAAACGCGTTATACGATTTTGAGATTTAAAGCGTTTTCTGGCTGTCGATGTTGGTACAAGTCGGGACAGGACTGATTTCGAGGCAAATATTCTATTCTACCTCGGTGCTAGAGCGATATCGGATTGGAACTGTTGTTGTGAATAATCTGAGTCTTTATTTTTTATTCTCCTGCCTTTGTCCCACTCTTGGAGTCCGCACAACAAGCTATAAACATGTTATTAAATGATTTGGCTAGGTATCTTACACCTGACTGACGTCACCTTACCTTAGTTGCCTTTTACGTAACCTTGGTAAGAAATAAAGTGGTCTATTCTATTCACTGGATACCATATGTTATAAAAAATATATTTTTATTTTATTATAATTATATTTTGTATCGTTTCGATAAATACTGTACATTTTTGCTGTAAAAAAATAGAGTATTCTCTACAATAAAAAAAAAATCTAAGCAATGTTAAATATGCAATGTATTCATTGAATAAAATATTCAATATTGCTTACCTTGCTTGTGAAATAAATAATGCACAAAATATGAGATTAGAAGAAGATAATTATGGAAATAGGGAGCGAAAACGACGCGATGAAGGTAACTTGACCCACTGTTTGATATCCTGTTGAGTAGAATAGACCACCCTGTTTCTTACCGAGGTGTCATAAAAGGCGACTAAAGTAAGTTGACCCAACGTTTGGTATCCGGTTGAGTAGAAAAGACCACTCTCTTTCTTACCGAGGTGTCGTAAAAGGCGACTAAGGGATTAGGCTACGCATTTTACAACCCCACTTAGAGTGGGATAAGGGTAGGAGTATAATGATAATGACAATATAATTATTTTGATACTGCGTTATTTTTACGTGTCTTTGAGTTATATACAAATAAAATATATTTCTTAAATGAAAAGTACAAATAATAAATGTACTCGTTTCAAATGTATTTTTTCACACTCTCTCAATCTACTAAGCCGCAGTGACGTACAATTTTACCAAGACACCCACGATCAATGCTAACTCAAGGAGACAGAGTTCAACATCGATTGGATCTGTATTATTGGGAATTTGTATATAACGAGACGCCCAAAATTTCCAGAGCTCCGTCACATCTCGCTATAGGAAGAAAATTAGACGGTCAAGAGGAGGTTCAAAGTACGTTGCGGGTCGATACTGAATGGACACGTCTCACGTATGTCGTGGTATATTATCAGCCTCTTAATTGAAGATAATAAGGGGGGACATGTGTCTCTGTCGCGTTTTTATGGGGTGCGAGAGGAACGCGGGGTGTTTCACTTTTTCGAGACTCGTTAAGTCCGGCTATTAATTTACGTCAATCGTGTTTCCGTTACTTTGGTCGGGAATGTCGATTTAAAAGGGTGCTTTTTCATTAAGCCGCTCCTTTGATAGATTCTTTTAGTGTGTGTTCATGTCGATATGTTACTAATATACCTTATGTATCTATGTAGATATTATCATATTGATCCTTGATGATTCAAAGTGCTTGAAAGAGCTTATTTGAATAAAGATTATTTTGATTTGATGTGATTAATAATAAGCATACGATATAGCTTTTAGAAGCTGTGATAGGTCAGCGGTAAAACCGTGCGACTCTTTCAAGGAGGAGTTAGGCACTAATGATTTTTTTTATTAAATACTTATGTATTTAATTGATAATTTCAATTTATCACAAGCTTTTCGGTGAAGTAAAACATCTTGAGGAAACCTGCATATCTCTAGAGAATCGTATCCTACTAATATTATAAATGCGAAAGTTTGTGAGTATTGTTGTATCTTTGTTACTCTTTCACTGCGAATCCGCTGAACCAATATCGATGAAATACATAGAGACTATAGAAATCCTGTTAATTCTACAGGAATAGGATGACATTGAAAAGCGTTATTACCTTAGCACTCGACAACAGTCCACGCAAACAAAGTTGCGGTTAAAAGCTAGTTCTAGAGCGGAGAGAGGAGGCCTACGCCCAGCAGCAACACACACACACACACACACACACACACACACACACACACAACACACACACACACACACACACACACACACACCACACTATTACGGGCTTTCGCCTAGTACAGGGGCCCTTGCAAATCCTGTGTACCTGTATTTTAAGAAAAAAGCATTTTAATTTTTGATTTTGAGTTATAAATATACACATATTTCTTGTTTTCAAGAAGTTAAGACTTCCAGCATCAAACATCCATTAGAAAACAGGTATATTTACGGTGTACAGTAAATCGAAGCCCGTATGCAGTATAGCTCAGTGCAAGACACAAGTTTATAAATCGCCATTGTTCCGAGATCGCTGCCCGCTCACCTGCATTCAAGCAATATCAATCCATCTGCCGGGGGGTGGGGGGTGAGTGGGGGTGACGTCTTTGAAGGATATATAAAGCCACGTCAAACAGACAGCGTTTTAAAACCTTTATATTTATCTTGAAATCACCAGTCGAATCCTAGTGGTCAAATATTTCTATAACAATAAAGTATTTTTAATCTGGAATGTTTAGAGCCATATCATCTTCCTGCCCTTTTCCCACTCTAAGTGGGGTCGGCACAACATGTTATAAACATGCTGTCACATGATTTGGCAGCGTTTTTACGACCGGCCGCCTGCTTGACGTCAACTTACCTTAGTCGTATTTTACGACACCTCGGTAAGAAAGAGGGTGGTCTATTCTACTACCTAAACCGGATACCACACGGTGGGTCGACTTACCTTAGTCGCCTTTTACGAGACCTCGGTAAGAAATGAGGTTGGTCTATTCTACTAAACCGGGTACCACACGGTGGGTCAACTTACCTTAGTCGCCTTTAACGACACCTGAGTAGAATAGATCTACCTCATTTCTTATCGAGTTGTCGTAAAAGGCGACTGAGGTAAGTTGACCCACCGTGTGGTATCCGGTTTAGTAGAATAAACCACCCTCTTTATTACCAAGGTGTCTTACAATACGACTGAGGTAAGTTGACGTCAGGCAGGCGGCCGGTCGTAAAAACGCTGCCAAATCAGGCGACAACATGTTTATAACATGTTGTGCCGACCCCACTTAGAGTGAGATAAGGGCAGGAGGATGATGATTATCTTTCATAACAAACATGTCTAACTGTAATATTTATTACCCCAGTATTTATACCCTAGTTCCTCATAAATTGCTAAAATTATATATGATAGAAGACAATACAACAAAGATTGCATTTTGAAAATTCGTACCAAAAATAACATATTTTAATAAAATAAAATACTGATCTATTATTATACACAGTTGGGCCAAGTTCTTGTTATTTTATAAAGGAAGGAATCAAAAATAGCAGCTAAATTAATTCATTGTCAAATAGCATATAAGTTATTTGTATAAAATACACCCTAAGATCAACGTTTCTCGGACGTTGCCACCCTCAACCACCCTTACCACTTTGACACCGCACAGTGCAGGTGAAACGTGTCATAGACGTGTCACGTCATACAGCGAGCGACCAAGATAATGTTGATTTACAATGGCAAAGTATTGCGTTCGTGGCTTTACATAAAATTCAAAAAAAACATAATTATGAAAGTTCTAATATTTATATTATAGAATATATTATAGAATTAAGTCGTTACTTTGCGGAGGTCCATAATACAAAACTAATTAAAATATTATTTTGCGGATTATAGCAAATTAATATTGTCATTAGTTTTGTATGAAAGTTCTAATAAAAATTCCCTTATTAACATCATATATTCATATTACATTTATTCTCCTGCCCTTATCCTACATGTTACAAACATGTTGTCACATGATTTGGCTACGTATTTTACGACCGGTGGACGCCCTGAGAGCATTTTACCTTAGTCACCTTTTGCGACACCTCGGTGAGAAAGGTGATCTATTCTGCTCAACCGGATACGACACGGCGGGTCATCTTATTCGCCTTTTACGACCCATCGGTAAAAAATGAGGGTGGTTTATTCAACTCAACTTACCTTAGTTGCTTTTTACGATACCTCGGTAGGAAATGAGGGTTTATTCTACTCAGCCGGATACCACATGACGAATCAACTTACCTTAGTTGCTTTATACGACACCTCGGTAAGTAACATGGTCTATTCTACTCAGCCGGATTCTACACGGCTAGTCAACTTACACTAGTCGCCTTTTACGACACCTCGGTAAGAAAGGTGGTCTATTCTACTCAGCCGTATACACAGAATAGCCTTATTAACATTTTTTTTGTATAAAACATCAAGCCATCACACTCTTCCAAAACGCACACTAAAGCCAAGACTCCATCCACCCTTATTATCCGGGGGGGTGGGGTCACTCTCCCCCCCGGGAGGTCCGTCACGTCACTGTCCCCGGATCGCCGTCGTTGGAGCGTTTGTCTCCAACTTGAAGGGTTGGAATAAATTTGTGGCCACATTTGATGTTCAAATGAATTCGTAGACAGTTGTTTAATAAATCGTAAACACACGTAAATGTTTAGTGTAATTATCCTGACTATAACTGAAAAACTGCTATATTACTATTTGAAAATATAGGCTAATTAAACTGTCCGACTAATATCCTAATCATTAGGATTAGAATGTTAGTAGGACACCTAATTCTCGTATATTTGAGTATATTTGTTACTCTTCCACGGCGAATCCGCTGAACCTATATCGATGAAATTAAGCACAATTATTCCTTATTTACCGGAATAACATATAGGCTATAGAAATCCTGTTAATTTTACAGCAATAGGTTGAAATTGAAAAGCGCCCTATTCGACCTATTCGACACGACAACACTCCACGCGAAAGATGTCGCGGCTAAAAGCTAGTCGTTCCTAAATTTGAGCTGTTACAGTGTGTACACATCAAACCCCGGGCAGGCACTAATAACTTTTTCTGTTAAAATTTAGGTACATGTCTAATTGATATTTGCAAATTATCACACGGTTTTTGGTAAAGGAAAACATTGTGAGGAAACCTACATATGTCTAGAGACTTCTGGGGATATGTGTAATCTACCGATTCGCATTGGAGCAGCGTGGTAGGTCTTAGCTACAATTCTTTTTTCCAATGATGAACTGGCTTTGCAATTTCATTAGAACCTACACCAAACATCTTCAAAACAACTCAATTATTCTAACGGTTGAGGAGTTACACATTTTGTCTCCGAGCCACTTTATCAGACTCTTAAATCGTCAATGATGAACGGCTTTGCAATTTCATTAGAACCTACACCAAATATCTTCAAACACAACTCAATTATTCCCATAGGTTGAGGAGTTACATATTTCGACTCCGAGCCACATTGTAAGACCCTTAAATTTTCTTAATTTTGAAGTATTTGTGAAAAGATAAACCAACTTTGTAAGCAGTGCTCGGTAGAGCAATTTTTAGAATCAGGGGCAAAATTAGCGATTTTAAAGCACTTGCTTAAGAGTTTATTTGAATATAGAATATTATGAATTCGAATTATATTATTGTTAGTAGAATTCTTTTCATTTCGAAGTAATAACCATCGATCCCCCCATACCCAATACCTGGCCAACAAAACGACCGCGCGCCTTTTTTATTTCCTCGTATGCAATCGCTCCGTCTTACGTCTGCTCAGTGCAATATCAATCCATCTGGCGGGTGGGAGTGGGGGGCGCCCACCACCCCACGTCAGTCTTAAATGACTGTCACGGGTGCACTCGGGCGGCATTCGCTCCAGTAACGGACGGACGGCTCTACCCGCTTTGATATTGCCTCGTTATTTGTTATTGTATTGCGCTTTGGGTTTATGTCGTTCTAAAATTTAACATTGTTCCGCGGTGCTTTGGTATACCTAGACTTTAGTCTTGAAAGTTATCTTTTGATGTAGATTAGGAGTCTATATCTATTTGATCAATGATCTCGAAACGTTTTTCAAGTCGCTGAAAACTCCTATTCCTAAATATGAATAGTAGGGGCATTTAAAATCGCTGTTTCTAGTTTCAAAGCTTTATGTTTACTTAAAATAGAAAAGTTGAGGTATTTAAATTCAAATTCAAAATATTGTTTATTCAAATGGACTGCTTACAGTACTTTTGAATCGTCAACTGTTTTAAAGAAGCTACCACTGATTCGGAAGTTTGTTCCTATCGAGCAGAACCAGCAAGAAACTCGGCGGCTAATATTAAAAAAAATATTACAATATATACATATATACAGTATATAAAGCCGTGGGGTATCCGGCTTAGCGGCTGATCCGGCGAACTGACTGGAGCACCGCGGCGTCTTCGTTCCCAAGTGCTACAGTCATTATATCAGTCATATTTTTGTTCATCTACCTTCACTTGAACCGCACAATCCACGTATTAAGTGCACGTGATATAGCTTGCAACGATTTCTATCGCAAGTTATATTTATAATTTACTGGATCCTAATTCGTCGCCATTCAGAAGCCCCTCTTCTCTATTAAATGCTTTCTAATTTCAATGGCTTGACGTTCCACTCTTGCAAAATAGTGGGTATCAGTTGACAGGACTTTGGGATCATGAAGCTCAATCCAGTCATATCCCCCTAAATTAAGCAGATGGTCTGCGATCGCATTTTCAACTCGTTATTTCTTCATATATAAAGGTAGCTTATATCGCGATGTGGCCAGTATGTATCTGAATAATTATAGTTTCTTTTGTACTAAATTCTTTAGTATTGCATATTTCGCTGTCCAGTATAATTGTACTTACACGAGTGAGACGGTTTCTTACACTGAGGTTCCGTATCCGCTATGCATGTCACTACATCGGGTGGCACTCGCTTGTTTTTGCTCGCTTTCATTGAACTGTCAATGTGAAGGTTATTCGACTTCACTCCGAGCGCGATGGTGTTCGGAATAACTGCGGTCTTATATTATTTTACTGTCAGCTATTCTACACCTGATGCGCTAAACTAAGGTATAGACTAAGCTAAAATTCTTGTATCATATTTATAAGTTCACACTTAGACATCCTGTGACAATTGCGAAAGAAAGTCTCTGACGAGTAATAATAAAAGTATTATTTCTGACCAATGATGATCTGTATTACATACAAGTAGCTTTATTCTTTTTTCAATTCCATGTTATTCTGTTTTCAAATAGCCTTGTAAGTGCTTTTTAATATTCTATTTATTTTAAAGAATTTGGCTCAAATTTGGAAAATTAATTATATCGCGAAGAACCTGTAAGAAACTCTTATAACAAAATTAAAGAAATTATGTCATTCACATATCAATTATTGACGTGTAGTGCTGCTTATTTAAGTGCTGCGTAACTTACTTAACAATTCATACGTTTATGTATATTTTTGTCATTTATCATATTGTCTTTATATATAAAGGTTTGCTTAATAGTTTTAAGATACATTCCTAACATATCTAAAAGCAAGTCTAGGAATGCTCAAGGAATTTTATAATAGGATCCTTAGGATCTCTAAACATTTTTAAATATAGAAAAAAAAATTAAAGTGGAATAAAAAAATAGGATATATCGAACGGATTTCAATATGCACATTCACTTATCATAAAATCTAAACTGGCAAATATTGAACTGACTGTAAGACATTGTCAGTCAGCCTTCAACGCAGTTCGAGCTGTGCATTACCAAGTTGCATCTGGATGACGCCAGCGCTGTCACTCCCACGTCCCCAAGTTTACTCAGCTCCGTTCGAAATTTCACTCCAGACTTGGCGGGGCGCAGCGCAAGTCATAAGAGTTCATGTAATAATAACTTCTATAGTGAATTCAATTTTGGACAATAGTTGACGTGTTATTGGACTATTTTCGGACTTCCAAAAAGCGTTCGACACCGTATCGATTCCAATATTAGAAACGCGACTACAAAACCTAGGTATCAGAGGCACATCGTTGTTATGGTTCTCTAGGTACCTGAATAATAAATCACAGATCGTACGTATCGGAGACCACTACAGTGATAGTTTTAATAGCATATACGGAATTCCCCAAGGAAGCACTTTAGGTCCCACATTATTCCTAATATATATAAATAGTCTTTGCAAAATATGCATTCTAAATGGAGATATTTGAATGTTTGCCGATGATAAAGTTGTTTTATTTCATGAGGATTCATGGGAACATATTCGTAGTATTGCAGAAATGGGACTTAAACAAATAACTTAAACTACTTGGTTGGAAGACAACCTATTGACCTTAAACAAAGGCAAACTTAATATGCATCAGTATGAACAGTACCAGCAAGCGTTCCTCGAAATCAGCTTAATTATTCACACATATCCATGTAATCGACAAAAATACTACAGTAATGCCAGTTGCTGATGTGTTAAAATTGATGAAAGCAATACTGTAAAATATTTGAGTGTTGATATTGACAAATATGGGATAAACACATTATTTCTGTAACTAAAAGGACAACTAAAATAATCTATGCGTTTAAAAATCTGCGCACGGTAGCTAAATAATAATAAATAATAAAACGTAAGACTTAATAATCATTAAATACTTGCGATTTAAACAATCTATCAAATCAGTTAGTATTAAATAAATAATTTAGTATTAACCGCTATCGCTTATGACTTGCGCCAAATACTTGAAGTCAGCCCCGTCACGTCACTGTTTCTGACTGTCTCCAAAGCATAGAAGTCTACGACTGGATTGTTCGTTCAATGGTTTAAATATAAATAACAAGTTATGCTTAGTTAAATTGAATTACTTTAAAAATGTTTTAACACTCTTTTTTCAGAATTTCATGCACTATCGTGATTGTAGAGATAAAATATGTTTCCCTTTACCGAAAAGCGTGTGATAAATTGCAATTATCAATTAAACATCAAAAAAAACTCATTGGTGCCTGACCGAGTTATGATCAAATGACCCCTCGAAAGAGTCGCAAAGTCTGACCGCTGGACTATCAAATCTGTTATAGTATTTGAAAGATTTTTTTTTTTTTTTACATTCCATATAGTTTGGTGCGATATTATATTGATAGAGCACAGTGGTTAACAGATTTACTTGCGCATTTATTATATAATAAATATAAATATATATTTTCGTATTTATTATATAAAAATTATAAGTGAATATGCGCTTTATAAAACATATGTATAGGTATATATTGACAATTCCTGGTATATATGGTTCAGAACATTCCAGGCTAGAGTATCGTGCTGGTTTTTAAAGAGGAAGCCTTTAGTAGTTAAATAAAAAAAATCATCGCGATGAATTTCATAAATCCCATCACGCTGGCAAGAAATCATAAATATATGTGATAAATTATATCTAAAAAAATTTATACAAAGTATGAAATATTTATTATTTTGTTCCTCCCAAAAAGGAACGGAACTTTCCGAAACGCCGCGTCCGCGAATGCTCACTGTGAGCACACACGTCCACACAGCTCGAGGCATGCGAGACGTACCATTCGCAACGCATGCCTCGCGATATCTGTATACAAAAATACAAATATACATATTTCTTTTCAATAATTCATTAAAAGAAATACAAATTGAAATCTTCTCGTAAGTATTAGAAATACTTGTGTCAGAAGGTCTCGCTCTTCCATAACAAAGGTAAGTTATTTAATTATTAAAAATGTAAGAAATGTTAAGTTATTTAATTATAGCGTATATGTATGTGGCGTGTGTGTCTGTATATGTGTGCGTGTGTGTGTGTGTGTATGTGTCCGTGTGTGTGTGCATGTAGATCTATGGTACTTAAGATTCTAATAAAACTTCCGTATCTTCATAATTTAATGCAGTTATGGTAAGTCATCATATATATATTTAATTTTTTATTAATTATATCATACATGTATGACGCTTGTAAACAAGCACCTTTAGACTTATTATTTCATTAGTATTAAATCGCTTTCGCTCATGGTGTGCATCATACGCCCCAAGTCACTCCTGTCACGTCAACGTCGCCGACCGTCTCGGCCGATGACAGTCCGGGACTGAATTGTTCCACCACTCCTTGCTTCAACTTCGTTTATTTTCGTCCCGTTTATTATTGATTGCACATAAACGTCTATCCGTTCGACGGCTTCTATTTCTATATACTTATAACATGTTTGAATCTTATCTGGTTTAGTGACGTCTTCTTATTCTTTTTCAACAGATGAACGTCCACTCCGTCAGATCTCTTTTTCCACAACATACGATTTTGTGCCACTTGAATCCAGCGACTCCCCACGACGTTTTTGAGGTCGTCAGTGCACCTCCTAAGGGGTGTCCCGACACTGCGTTTTCCGGTGCGGAGTCGCCATTAACACCTTGAGACCCTAACGCGCATCGGTTCTCCGCACTATGTGCGTCGCCTATCGCCACTTTAGCTTCGCGACACACTGAGCTATATCGGTGACTCTGGTTCTTCTACAGGTCTCTTCATTTCTGATTTGATCACGTAGAGAAATTCCGAGCATCTACTTCAATAAATAATATATTGAATTTCAATATGACAACACATAGTAAGATCATTCTTTTTTCGTCGAGTAGTAAAATAACTCTAACGGATCAACGCATACTGGTAAAAATTGTCCCACTTTAACGAACCCGAAGAATAAAGCAATCTTTTTGCTTTGGGAACAGAAAAAAACTACATAATTAATTTGGAAAAGCAAGACAACAATAGCTTTTTTAATAGTTTGTAGCGTGATATTGATGGCATTGAAATAAAGAATTTTGAATTAGGTCTCTTTAATAATAAGCTTGCGAAATTCTAAAGAAACACTTTATTTTTTTAGAAACAACAAATTCTAGATTTTAATAAAGAAAATTTTTATAGCAATTCACAGTTCCTTACTCAAATTGTAACTGACATCGGCACGTCACTTGCTATCAGGTCACGGAATCTGTGCACTAGTATCGTGACACCATTTCGGTTGCTATAAAAGAATTTATTTTAAAAATATAAACAATAAAGTGCGCTGTAAAGTTGCACGCTGCAGTGCAGTGTGTCACTCCGCTCAGGGTGTCGCCGACAGCTGTGTCACGTCAGTCGCTCGCAGGTTGCGATGTCAGCGAGCTACTTACGAGCGTGTTTGTCTTGGATCTAATTTCAACAACTTCAGAACTGTAACTACATATTTCTTGTTAGCAATTGTTGAACTCTCCATTTATTTAAATAATTTTACCTAAACCAATTTATTTATTAAAGCGCCTGAGTGTTTTAATTTATTTAATACGATCGTTTTGTAAAGCATTTCCTACATTATGATACTTTACAACATTTAACTTATTTAAATGTTAGCTTAAATATAGTGAGAGGGGAACTAAAAGAAGGACATAACAACGTGTAGCCGGGCTTGTATATAAACTACTCTGTATAGCGACACGCTGCTGCAATGTAGTGTGTCCACTCCGCTTAGAGTGTTGCCGACAGCTATGTCACGTCAGTCGCTCGCAGGTTGCGATGTCAGCGGGCTACTTACGAGCGTGTTTGTCTCGGTTCTAATTTCAACAACTTCAGAACTGTTACATTTTTTGTTAGTAATTGTTGAACTCTCCATTTATTTAACTAATTTTACCTAAAACAATTTATTAATTAAAGCGCTTGTGTTTTAATTTTATTTAAAACGTTAGTTTTGTAAAGCATTTCATAAATGATGATTCTTTACAATATTTAACTTATTTCAATGTAAAATAGACAAGGACATAGCCACGTGTAGCCGGGTTTGCTTAAACTACAACTACTACTCTGTATAGTGACATTTTTTTATTTGCCCGAAAACAGGTATAAAACAACATTTTTAAAGAAACCTAGCTAGATCAAATCCCAAAGCCTCTTACATGTTGAATTTCATGATAATCTCTCTATCTCTGTGACACGTTGCTGCAGTGCCGTGTGTCACTCTGCGTAGGCGTGTCACCAACAGCTATGTCACGTCGATCGCTCGCAGGTTGCAATGTCAGCGAGATACAAGCGTCTTTGTGTCTTGGTTCTAATTTCAAGAATAATTTCAAACTTCAGAACTGTACCTAACTACATATTTATTGTTAGTAATTGTTGAAGTCTCGATTTATTTAACTTATTTTAACTTAACCAATTTATTTTTGAAACGCTTGTGTTCCAATTTTTTTAATATGTTAGTTTTGTTATATATACAAAAGGAGTGGCACGAATGATAGAGGAGAATAGAAGATGAAGACCCCACTTAGGGTGGGATAAGGGCAGGAGGATGATGTCATATTAGTCGCTCATAATTTGCTTAGTTAGTTAACTACTAAGACGAACCAAATCAAACCAAAAAAAAACAAGAACCAAATGTCTTTTTTCCATGTTTATACATTACATATATGAGGGTATGTACTTAAGTTGGCGAGAGCGAAATTATGGAAATACCTAATGTTTTATAGATTAAAACAATGTTGGCACTTTGCAGTATAATATGTCACTCCACTAGCTACTGGCGAGATGTCACGTCATTCGCAAACTGCGATGTTTGCTTACTGCTTATGAACATTATTGCAGTATTGTTTTTAAAACAATATATTGTGTATAAAATATGTGGCTGTCTGTTTAAACATATAGCTAACTGTAGCGACACGCGGAACTGACAACCAGTGTTGCCAACATTCAATAATTTAAAGTAAATAAATATATGGGACAATTACACATAAGGTCGTCCGTCGCTGAAGTAAGTAACTTAATACTTGTGCTATGGGTGAGAGACAACTGTTAAATTATAGATATATAATTTTAAATAAATACTTTCAATACCCACACTCGAAAAACCAACAAATTGTTTATAGAAAATGTTAATCCCCGGAGGGAATCAAACATGCAACCCGTGCAGTTGAAGGCAGGGTCACTGTCACTTGGCTTATGTACTTTTAGCGATCATTTACTCAGCGTAAATACACACTATCGAGATTTTTGAAGTGAAAACTTCTTTAGCACTGTACTGTATTGGATAAAAATTAGTCCCTTACCATTCTAAAATATCAAAATTTTGCAACCGCCGAGTTTTAGGCTCTTCTCGGTTGGAACTGTTTTCCGAACTAGCAGAGAGTTGACGGTTTAAAACCACTTGTTGACAAATTTACTTGAATAAATAATAGTAACTGGTTGACCATTGTTCGGTAATTTCTTACAAAAAAAAAAAGAAACTTAGGTAGGTGGAGCCTGATCCTAGGTATTTTCATTTCTCGCGACCACCCGTTACCCGAATAAGTTACTTGCTTGACAATTTGCGGCAAAAATAGTAAAACAAAAAAATAATATGTTCAATGTAAATTTTGAATGCCCAAAAACAAGGACAAAACGATTTTTTTTTATATAAAACCTAGCTAGATCGATTTTTCTACTCCTGCAACAATTTTACCAACAATTTTACTGAAATTCAGTAGAATTTCAGTAAAATTGTTGGAGCAGTTTCCGAAATTCCGAAAAATTAATATATACATTCAAGGTTATGTCATTTAAATAAAAAAGATGTTGAATTTGAATTGAATAAGGATATCGTGTATGTTAATCATATCAACATAAATATTATATACAAAGAGAAGTCTAATAGTAAATAGAAGGAGGAAAACATTAGGAAATTGGGTTAGCGGAATTGTCCTTTTACGGGAAACGATTATCTTCAGATGCGATTGGAAACAGAGATCCGTAGTGGAATGTATATCGAAATGATATAGTTTCTTACTTCATCTATACACAAGCTCCGACTTTTTTGCGTCAACTTAAGCGTTGAAATAACCTTCAATATGCACTAATATCTGTGCCAGGAAAATCAGCGTGTCACGATATTTATTGCAAATTGAAATTTTAAACATAAAAGTAGTTATTGTGAGTTAACTATAAAAGATAGAGACCAGATGTCGCGGACTTTTATGTTGTATTTTTGTAGATCTACAATTCTCTAGTACATTATTTTTTGGGAATCTCTGATGGATTAAACGGTGTACGCGGGTAACGTTCCTAGCAGGCGAGTTTTTTATAACTGCGCGACCTCTTCAACGCAAGTTATATATAAAATTAAGAATTACACTACCATCAATCATACTCTTGCCCCTATCCCACTCTAAGTGGAGTCGGCACAACATGTTCTAAACAAATTGTCACATGAGTTGACAACGTATTTTACGACCGGCCGCCTGCTTGACGTCAACTAAACTTAGTCGCCTTTTCCGACACCTCAGTAAGATAGAGGGTGGTTTCATCTACTAAGCCGGATTCCACACGGCGAGTCGACTTACCTTAGTTGCCTTTTACGACACCTTGGTAAGAAATGAGGGTGGTCTATTCTAAACAGTCGGATACTATTTTTTACCAACAATTTTTTTTAAAGGTTACTATAAATTTGGGTTACAAATTACTTGTATACTTGTTAACCTCTCCAGCTAAGCTAAATGCTTGTGTTAAGAGTGGGTTCACGTCGGTAGTATAATGGACGGGATTCGAACCTAAGATCTCTCGATCGCACGTCCCTTACCCTAATTTTTCCGCTACAACCGCTTATCTATAATAATAGCTAATCTCAGAAATTACTGGACCGATTCTGTAAAATTCTTTCAGTGTAAGATAGGCCATTTATTGAGGAAGGCTATAAGCTATATAACATCACCCTAAGATGAATAGGAGAGGAGCAGCAATAAAAAATATGACGAGAACGGCAAAATTTAAAGCTTTCCTTGCGTGCGCTAAATAAACGTTGAAAGTTTTTTAACATGTATAAAAAATTGTTCCCCTCTAAAAGTTTTAAAAAAAAGTCTGAGGCAGCATATGTCTAGCTTTTGGGGTTAACCCAATTTAATCACTTTTATGGTTATTAAAATTCTATATCACGGTTTGAATCTTTTCACGCGTGCGGAGGCGCTGGCGAAAGCTATAAAAATATAAAGTTCATATATTCATGTATGTCTGTCTGTAACAGGTGACAGTGTGCGGTGCCTTATTGAAAGCGCCAACGCGCCAATGAGCACTAATCAATACATTGAAGGTGGCGAAAAATAACGAATGTTGTATTACCGATGCTCGTGTGTTTCCGCGCGCCCAGCTGGCGGTACAGTTGACAAAAACACAATTTTTAAACATCCTACTAATATTATAAATGCGAAAGTTTGTAAATGTGGATGTAAGTTTGTTATTCTTTCACGGCGAATCCGCTGAAACAATATCGATAAAATTTGGTACAATTATTCCATATACACCGGGTTAACTTTTAACTATAAAAAATCCTGTTAATTCTACAGGAATAGGATGACATTGAAAAGCGTCAACTATTATCAATCTATGTTGTGCCAAACGCACTTAACCTTGGAAAAGAACAGGAGGTTGATGAGTGTTTGTCAAGTATATGTCAAAAATATATTAATAAAATACTAGAAACAGATACAGAGTCCTTAAAATATCCCAGGTGAATGTAAGCAGCTTATTTAATGTTACTAAATTCTAATTTTAAAAGATATATTCGATCTAATTTATAGAATTAGGCGTTACTTTGCGGAGATCCATAATACAAAAGTTCTGAAATTAATTTTTTGCTATAAGCCGTGTTAAATTTTCTGATCGCGTATAATAGTAAGTACCTGGGTGACCGCGCCTTGCTCGGTAATGTCTTTAAAAGATAAAAAAAATATTTAAAAAATAAAAATAGTTGGGCAGGTGGGGTTCGAAAGGTATTTTGACCTCTAGACCGCCCGTTCCCCAAATGAACTACCATGACTTTACGTTTGACAGTTGAAAATGCAACGTAAATTTTAGCATTTTCTCGAAAACAGGGATAAAAATATTTTTTTTTTAAATAAAACCTAGCTAGATCGAATTTTTCCCCAAAAACCCCTACATGCTGAATTTTAAAAATATCATTGGAGCCGTTTCCGAGATTCGTAAAATATATTTATTTACAAGATTAAAAAATTAAAAGAAGAAAAAAGAATAAAAAATTTTATCCATTTTAGCACCTCGGTTCATTGCCTCTTCAGGTGACAAGAGGGCTGGGAGATTAAACACGGAAATGCTGTCAGCATTCTTGGGACCATTCCACGTGGGCATGATTTGTATATTCCTAGCGTGTAGATAATTTAAGATAGATATAACTTGTACATTTTTGCTGTAAATAAAAAACAAAAAATGAAGGCTGATTCATTATATGATAGGAACTTTAAATATAAATATTAAAGATATAATATTTTCATTACTTATGTATGCGATGATTTTTGTTGACGCTCCAACGGCATATGCAGCGGTGCTCGTAATCGACGGCCGGCCGGGGACGTATTGGGCCGTCGTTGAGACGCCGCTGGCTCTCTGTTTTTAAAGCTTTCTTTGCCCCCAGCCCCCACCGGCCCCCACCCTCACCCCCACCCCAATCGATGCCCGTCATGTTGGTGCAACGCCCGATCAAGTGCATACGTGAGGACTCCTTTGATATGTCTTTCTGTGGGTCGGCGGGTGTCGAGGGGGTTACTTGTTAATTTCTTTTCGTTTGGAAATCTCGGACGATGTCAAATTGCAAACTCTTTTAATGGACGCCGGACGTTGATTCTGACAACTGGCGATAGCTTTTATTCTTTGACGACATATGTTAGGATGTATATGACTGGCCTGTTGGCGAAGTGGGTAGTGACCCTGCCTTCAGCTGCGCGGGTCGCGGGTTCGATTCCCGCCGAGGGCCAACATTTTGTATAAAATGAATTTGTTGGTCTTTGAGCCTGGGTGTATATTTGTAATTAAGTATGTATTTAAAAATAATATAAGTATATATTCACATTTGTCTGTCACCCATAACAAAAGTATTAAGTTGCTTACTTTGGGGACGGACGAAAGTGTCCCATATATTTATTTGTTTTTTTTGGAGGGAAATTTAGCTGGGTTTCATTAAAAAAAAAGTTTTTTTATCCCTGTTTTCAGGCATGGAAAATGAAAAATTGAATGAGAAATGAGAAATGAAAAACAATGAAATGAATTCTTTTTGAAAATAAAAAAAAATTAAATTGGAATTATTTATTCTAAACAATAAACATACTATTTTATTTCTTCCTGTGGCCTACTTCTATGTATTTTGCAATCTCGACGACACTTCTGCGCTCGCCCGTCTCTATCAGTGTAGTTCTGAAAGACGTTAAGTTAACAGAATCAATTCAAAGTTAGTATTAAATCCTAAAAAGTTTGTGACTGGTTATGTTTTCGCATACTCCAACAAACCTTGTTATTAATAATTGGAATAGACATTGTCAAATTCATTCATATTCGAATTCATAATTTAAAATTCCACTTGTTTGCGAATATAGAATATATTTTTTTAGTTTTACTAATAAATAACGCCGTGTGGTATCCGGCTGAATAGAATAGTACCAACTTCTTTTCTTACCGAGGTGTCATAAAAGGCGACTAAGTTAAGTCGACCCGCCGTGTGGTATCCGGCTGAGCAGAATAGACCAACCTTATTTCTTACCCAGGTGTCGTAAAAGGCGACTAAGGTAAGTTGACCCACCGTGTGGTATCCAGTTTAGTAGAATAGACCAACCTCTTTCTTACCGAGGTGTCGTAAAATACGTCTGAGGTAAGTTGACGTCAGGCAGGCGGCCGGTCGTAAAAATGCAGCCAAATCATGTGACAGCATGTTTATAACATGTTGTGCCGACCCCACTTAGAGTGGGATAAGGGTAGGAAGATGATGAGTTTTACTAATAAATAGAAATTAACTGGTTGGTAGGTATCAAACAAGTTTTTTACAATGACGTGCAAGAAGACGTTGCAAAGTAAAACAACGGGGTAAGCGCGACGTATAACCGTCTAAAGCTAAAGTTGCCGGATAAAAACGACAAAGTATATCGGAACACGGAAATGCAGCTCATTATGACCGGGGACAGACGGTCAAACTGTCTGCTTACACGTCATGCGAAATCTGCCGTGCGAAAGTTTTCAAATTAAACTTGCGAGTCGGTTTGAACTCGCTATACTATTGTTTGTATAAGTAAGTAGCGGCCTGTTACTATCCCACTGCTGAGAATAGGCCTCTTCTCTCCGTTTTTGGAAAGAAGGATTGGAGCTAAGACCTACCACGCTGCTCCAGTACGGATTGGTAGGTTACACATATCTCCAGAATTCTCTAGAGATATGCAGGTTTCCTTACGATGTCTTCCTTCACCGAAAAGCGTGTGATAAATTGCAATTATCAATTAGACACATAAGTTTTAACAGAAAAACTCATTGGTGTCTGCCCAGGTTTGAACCCGTGACCTCCTCGAAAGAGTCGCACGGTGTTACCGCTGGGCTACCACAGCTTATTGTTGTATACGGTCGTAAAATTTCCAATCTGTTAAATTGATTAATATCGCACTTTAACTCTCCAACAGCCGAGAGGATCCAGTTGTTGGATTATTATTTTCATGTATCGACTGAGAAGCGAATGTGGGACCTCTTAAAAGCCTGCCAAACGCCGAACCACATTGTACCTATGCATGCTGATAAGTTCCTTATAAGTTTGCTAATGTCACTGAGCAATACGAAAATCGAAGCTGAGACCCATAATTCTTCAAAAATTGCATTAATGGTTCTAAGTTTTTCTCATTTCTCTTACTTTCTCTCTAATGGTCTCGGTACAAGATGTTATAAACATATTGTTCAATGATTTCATATTGTATTCAGGCGCCTGCCTAACGTATATTTACCTTAGTCGCCTTTTACGACACTTCGGTAAAAAATAAGGATGGTCAACTCTACTCAGCCGGGTACCACTCGGCAGGTCGACTTACTTAGTCGCCTTATACGACACCTCCGTAAGAAATGCGGGTGGTTTATTCTACTCAGTCAGATTCCACACGGACTCCTTTGTTATTATTCCTATTAATTAGGTACATAAGTTTTTATAAAACTCAGGGAACCCCCGCGACGCCCCGAGCGCATTAAAGGACGAGAAAATCTATTTAAAAGTAAAACTTCCGCAATTGAAATATTCATTAGTTAATTACTTTCCATCCTGTATTGACATCGCGAACGGGACTTGTTTTTCCATTTACAGTTTGTAAGTAGTTTGTTTTCATATTTTCGAACAGTTCTTTAGTTGCGACAGCTCGGCGAATTGGTCGGGCTATGCTCATAGACTGAGCGATTATGGAGCGCAGCGGACAGCGATAATAAAGCTTTTATTTTGTCTAATTTATAGAATTAGGCGTTACTTTGCGGAGATCCATAATACAAAAGTAATAATAAAATTATTTTGCTATAATCCGCGATAAGATCGCGTTTCATCGCAGATTATAGCAAAATAATTTTATTATTACTTTTGTTTTATTTTGTTCTTTATCTCGAAAATAAAAGATAAACTATACGGAACTAAAAAAATGATGAATTTTCTTACATTAAAGTAACGGCTTGTTACTATCCCACTGTTGGGCATTGACCCCCTTGTTTTTGAAGAAAAGGATCGCAGCTAAGACCTACCACGCTGCTCCAATGTGGATCGGTATATTACACATATCACTAGAATTCTCTAGAGAAATGACGGTTTCCTCACGATGTTTTCAATCACTGAAAAGTCTGTGATACATTACAATTACTAGTTAGACATTACTTGTGTGTGTAATTTTGTTGTTGAATGGAAAGTTAATAGGGGATCGCTTTAAATAGCGGTATAGCGTGAAATAAATTTAGAAATTAGTTAGTTCTATGCGTCACTACTATTTTAGGAAAAAGATTCTTCCAAAAAGACATAGTTTTATACTTAAATAAATATATGGAACTTACACACCGGTTGTCCGTCCCCAAAGTAAGCAACTTAATACTTGTGCTATGGATGAAAGACAACTGGTGAATATATACATATATAATTTTTAAATACATACACAAATTTACTCCACGGGAATCGAACGCGCGACCCGCGGAGCTGAAGAAAATAACGTGATTCTGAAAATTTCTTCTACTTTACTAAACTTGATTATTATTTTCTTAAATATACAATTCTTATAGTTTCCTAAATTTACCTAGTACACGGTGGGTCAGCTTACCTTAGTCGCCCTTTACGACACCTCGGTAAGAAATGAGGGTGGTCTTTTCTACTCAGCCGGATACCACACTGCGAGTCGACTTATCTTATACTGCGTCCATCATATTATCAGTCTTTTGACAGCTCACGCTCATTAAGTTTTGTATTGCTTACGTACAAATATCATACAAATAATATTTGTACTTTATGGATGGGTACCGCCCACTTAGTGATGTCACACATAATGGTTACTACGATTATGCCACAGATTAAAAATAATCGGTAGAAATCGATGTTACGAGTATTAAAAGACATTTAATAACATTATATAAAGTTTTACTTTCTTCTTAGTTAATACATGAATACAAATAAAACAATCAGGATATTTTAATTTATTTTATTAGCACGAGTCGTCGGAATGATAATCAACACTAGACTCCTCCGATGAGGAGTCTTCAGTAGCAGTTATTATTAGCTCTTGTGTAGATAATATATTATCAAACGCAATATCACGTTCCCAATCAGAGAATATTACTCTTTTAGTTCTTTCCACCACACTTGCCCAGTTCTCGGCCGTTACGTGGGTGCAAGCATTTTTTAGCAATTGCAACATTTTATTCGCTGTGAATGGGGGGCTTGTATTGCATCTCGCAGCATGCCCTTTTACTTGTGCCCATATAAGTTCTATTGCGTTGTACTGGCAGTGGTATGGAGGAATCCGAAGAACAGTATGGCCATATTCTGCTGCCATTTCATTGATTACATAGCGTTTTGCTCTCTTTTTGGTTTTTAATATTTTTATTAATTCAACTTTTAACATTGAGTCGTCCACATTTTCTCCATTGTCCCGAAGCCAATTAATTATTTCATGCTTTTTATTAGCCTGTGTTGGCATTTTGTCAATTTGACGGGAGTGGTAGGGCGCATTATCAATAAAAATTATTGATGGTTCTTCCAATGAAATGAGCATTTTTTTGAACCACTCTTCATACACATTTGCATTCATCTCTTCGTGGTAGTCATTTGATTTCTTCGATTTAAATGCCAACAGTGCGTCTTGTACAAATCCTTTTGCTGTACCTGCATGGCAAATGATTAGGCGCTCACCTTTTCCCATTGGTACTGAGGAAGTGGAATCAGCAGTATCATCAGTCCAGAAACGAGATAGTGTGTGGTTAGCGTTGAGCCATGTTTCATCCGTGAAAACAATATTTGCCCAATCTTGTATTTTCTTTGCCTCTCTTAAAAAATCACAACGTGCTATAGCTATATCTGTGCGTTCCATTAATAATTTTCTTTTATTTAACTTTTTATATGAAAAACCAATTGTGTTCAAAACTTTGACCAAAGAAGATTTTTCACCATGAAATAGACCACTTCTTTTCAAAGAAACAATAAGTTTTCTCAAAGTTGGAATTTCTTTTCTCAAGTAGTAATCATATACATGACGACGAATAGCGTCAGCGTCAAAGTCATCAACAGCTGTCACCTTATTAGCCCGGCGCTTTCTTTTTGGTGTAGATGGTTTGTTTTGCTCCAAGCCGCTCCTGCCGTAGGCATCAGTAGTGATTTTAGTCACAGTTGATAGACTGATCCCCAACGCGGCTGCAACACGGTTTCGGACTTGCGTGATAGGTATAAGAGGTCCGCCATTTTGATTTTCTTGCTCAAAATACTCATGAAGTTTTAACACTAACTGTCTCGATTGTGCTTTCAACACACGTCCTTTCGGCATTTTCACGATCAATTAATATAAGTTTCACAAAAGTTTTTCCGAGGAATAAAGCTACTTAACTCAAGGTGTAACAGATGCGAGAGAACACTCAGCGAACGTAAATGCGTGTGACTATCACGGGCGTTTCGTTGAGAGTGACAGATCACGTCAAAATGGCGGCTGAGCGGAAGGTCTGTTGATGTTGCCAGTTGATGTATAATATATTTTTTATGATTATAATAAATACACACGGATTAACATTTATTTTCAAAAAACTAAGGCAATATTAAATCAAAATGTTGATTTCTATATCTGTTATTAGTTTACGTAGGTTATCATTAATCGAATTACTTAGGTACGTAATTCGATTAATGATAGTAGGTACTATAATCGGAATGGTATCGCATACGAGAATCTTTAGGACATCACTAAATATGTAAATCGTCAATCTGTCAAAAGATGGTTAATATAATGGACAGTGTATAGTCTTAGTAAGGTTATTTGTTAGAGGATTTAAATTATTATCGTTATTTTAAAAGTGATTTTCTGATATTAAGTTTGCTAACCGCTTCCTCTTGTGACCGTGCGCCTTTCCCACCGCTTTTAAATCTCGAACTTTTCGCCGTTTTAATTAACTTGACGTCAGCGTTACAACTGTGTTGGTTCAAGAACACCCACCACGCCATATTCAAACGTCGTGTCGGAGCGATATACGAAATTCACTTCTTTGGTAAGCTGTAAAAATTTTGACTATACTCAAAATTACATCGTGTTAATCAACAAATATATGTTTTTTTTATTGTTGTCGAAGATGTAACGAGAATTTTACTATATTATATGTAGGCCCGATGAGTTTTAATTGTATCATGTTAGTATGGAGTAGGGATACGCTGTGTTATATCTGGCTGAATAGAATAGTACCACCCTCATTTCTTACCGAGGTATCGTAAAAGGCGACTTAAGTAAGTCAACCCGCAGTGTGGTATCCGACCGAGTAGGAAAGACCGTCCTCATTTCTTACCGAGGCGTCACCATTGTCTTGCCCTTATCCCACTCTAAATGGGTTCGACACAATATGTTATGAACATGATTTGGCTTCGTATTTTACGACCGGCCGCCTGCCTGACGTCAACTTAGCTTAGTCGTATTCTACGACAGCACTCAACATTTGCTATTACCTATAAATATTTTTATCGCGGATTATATCAAAGTAATTGCTAACACCTAAAATCTCTCAGTGAATCTATTTCAGAGATAATTAGCTCATAATAGACACTTCCAAAGAGTCACTTAACCCGACGAAACCTAACAACGTTACGTCGTATTTCTCGACGAAGTTTGGTTAATTTTCAACTCTTTCGCGACAGATGAGACATATTGTTAAGCAGCCGTCCACTCCACGCTTGCTTTCTTTTGTTGCGTTCAATTTGCGAGGTATTGTAGAGTTTATTTACGTACTTCACTTTTTTCATCGGCCTGCTATACATAACTTTTTCATGGGCCTACTATACATAACTTTTTCATGGGCCTACTATACATAACTTTTTCATGGGCCTACTATACATAACTTTTTCATGGGCCTACTATACATAACTTTTTCATGGGCCTACTATACATAACTTTTTCATGGGCCTACTATACTTAATTTTTTATCGATCTACTATACTTAACTTTTTCATGGGCCTACTATACATAACTTTTTCATGGGCTTACTATACGTAACTTTTTCATCGGCCTACTATACTTTACTTTTTTCATCGGTCTACTATACTTAACTTTATCACGAGTCTACTATACGTAACTTTTTCTTCGGCTTACTATATTTAACTTTTTCATCGGCCTACTATACTTTACTTTTTTCATCGGCCTACTATACTTTACTTTTTTCATCGGCCAACTGTACTTTACTTTTTTCATCGGCCTACTATACTTAACTTTTTTCATGGGCCTACTATACTTAACTTTTTCATGGGCCTACTATTCTTAACTTTTTCATGGGCCTACTATACTTAACTTTTTCATGGGCCTACTATACATAACTTTTGCATGGGCGTACTTATACATAACTTTTTCATGGGCTTACTACACGTAACTTTTTCATCGGCCTACTATACTTAACTTTTTTCATCGGCCTACTATACTTAACTTTATCACGAGTCTACTATACGTAACTTTTTCTTCGGCTTACTATATTTAACTTTTTCATCGGCCTACTATACTTTACTTTTTTCATCGGCCTACTATACTTTACTTTTTTCATCGGCCAACTGTACTTTACTTTTTTCATCGGCCTACTATACTTAACTTTTTTCATGGGCCTACTATACTTAACTTTTCATCAGCCTACTATACTTAACTTTTTCATCAGCCTACTATACGTATCTTTTTCTTCGGCCTACTATATTTAACTTTTTCATGGGCCTACTATACTTAACTTTTTCATGGGCCCACTATACTTAACTTTTTCATGGGCCTACTATACTTAACTTTTTTCATCGGCCTACAATACTTAATTTTTCATCGGTAGTAGTGGTAGTATAGTAGACACTTTTAAATAAAAATTACGTTGAAATTCTTTCATGTATTCTTGTACAAAGAAACAACGCGATCGGCTTTATTGTAAATATACAACTGTATATAAGACCCCAAATACATATACCCTAAATATAAATACACCAAACAAAGCACTTATACCATAAATGCCATAATATTACAACGTAAATGTTTATTAAAGCAGGTAAGCGTGCCGTTGTTGGACAAACATCTGCCTCCCCACAAAATCGAATACCATATGAATATTTTTAATTAAAAGATATAAAAAAACATCGTTGACCCTACAAAAACCACCCCCGCAAAATAAGTAACTTCCCAAAGACATAAACCGAAATTGGATTACGGAGCGAAGGTTAGACCGTCACTTCCTCATAAATATTTTAAAAAGCCCCGCAAAACTATTCCGCTTAACCCTGTCTCTGACGCGGGGGCAGTTGCGTCCCGATAAGGCAGGTAGTCCCGATATTCGGTGAATCCCATCACGGTATTGCGAAATCAAATTAGGTATACAATAAGCGCGGTTGTGTCCCGATTTACATATGTATTCCAGCTATTTGGCCGGCTGATATGGGATAGCGGAATATTGCCTGTGTACAGCGACTGTCTTGACTTGTTTAAAGACTTGACGGCGACCCCCGATTGCCTTTTCGCCCGCTCTCTTATTGGACTTATGCTATGTGAGTGACGTGTCGGGATTTTATTAAATTCAAAGACAGTTTATTAGAACGTAAATTTATTATAATTTTTTTGAAATTGTACTAATTCATTCATGAATGAATAATATTTTAAATAGCATTTGTAAGTGAAACTACAATATTTTTTTATTACCAATAAGAAATCACAATAATTGACAGAAATATATAGCAATTTAAAACTCTTTTTACTTTTTATTCTTATATCTATAATAGTATTGTTATATAGTATAAGCTGTATAGGCTGAGTAAAATAGACCACCCTCATTTCTTACAGATGTGTGGTAAAAGGCAACTAAGGAAGTTTACCTACTGTGAGATATACGGCTGAGTAGAATAGAGTACCCTCATTCCTTACCGAGGTGTCGTAAAAGGCGACTAAGGTAATTTGACCCACCGTTTGGCACCCAGCTGAGTAGAAGACTACCCTCTTTCTTACCGACGTGTCGTAAAATACGACTAAGGTAAGTTGACGTTAGGTTGGCGGCTGAAGCCACGTGACAATATGTTTATAACATGTATATAGTGGTATAAGGGCAGGATTATCATGATATCTATAACAGTATCACAGTGACTACAGAAAGATATTTACAATTTAAATTTACATTTTCAAAATTGTTTTTGTATCGTCCATTAAAATTCAGCCATTTAAATAAATTCTAACAACAATATTTATAGCGTCCAATAAAAAGTTCGCACTTCATAAAATACAATTCGATCACGGGTCATTGAGGCGTTATAAAATTTCGGGATTTGGGCTAAGGGTTAAATATTATTAGGTCGATATTTAGTTTACTTTCAATATATACTAGATTCATTGTAAATCAGATTAATGTATAGGATCGCTTTGCTATCATCCTCCCTTATCCCACTCTAAGTAGGTATGTGCAACATGGTTTAAACATGTTGTTACATTATTTCTACGTATTTTACAGCTAGCCTGACGTCAACTTACCTCGGTAAGAAAGAGGGTGGTCTATTCCACTCAGCCGGATACCACATGGCGGGTCACTAGTAGAAACTCCACAATCGTTTCGCCCCGCAACCATCAGGAGATAGACTCCGCGTCAAAAAAAAAGGAAAATCGCGGATGTTTGTACATGTGTTTTATAAATCCTGTATGTATCAGGTATGAAAACGGATTGTCCACTCTACATTTAGCAGTATATATATTTTGTACTTTACTTCATTATTTTGGTATGAAAGCTTATTGTATATAGATTATTTTGATTTGATTTGACTTGACGTAATAAAGTTGCTTTGAAAAGTGTTAAACTAGCCCGATAGCACGTCCTAACTCCCCTAGGAGTGGGCGCCGGACACTATCTCTCAATGCGACATTCCGACCCAATATTAAATCCACTTCATCCTATAAAGAATTCCAATGGACTGTCCCCGGCCCGGTCCCTCGTCTGAGCGAAACAAAGGA
Organism: Morpho helenor; assembly: GCA_029227775.1. Lineage (NCBI taxonomy): Eukaryota > Metazoa > Arthropoda > Insecta > Lepidoptera > Nymphalidae > Morpho > Morpho helenor. Next base: position 907,768 of record JARGCU010000017.1, read on the forward strand.
AGCTTCATCTGTTATTTTTGCGGTCTCGGAACGTTTGACTTTAGCGGTTTAGACGTTTACGTAACAGAAAATACATATTTCATATGTATTCCATATTCCTGGATCTTTAGTATTAAAATAAATGGAATCCAGCCACAATTTCCGCCTTAATGATAACTTAAATAAGTTATAAATTGCAATTATCAATAAGACACAAAAATTAAAATAAAAAAAACACCCAAGCCAATATATACATAAGTAAGTTATAACATATATATTGTAACATATAAGTTAATACCCCGAGTATATATTAACTTGTCGCAGTGGTTATATTTAAGTTAGATGATTAAAAATACATAAAAATATATTTATATTATTAATTTTACTATAATAAAATCTATATTATTATATAATTAAAATTAAGGTAATTTAGTTTCGTTTATCAAAGACAGTATTATTGTCACCTCTTAATAATAATAATATTTATTTGCATTAAATATATGTCAGTACAGTTACAAATAATATGGTACATTCTACAACAATATATTCAGCCATTTCTGGCATACAAATTCAGTTTTACAATCAACAAATACTAAAAATAATACTGTCAATTATATTAACAATAAAATTAAAGTTGTTAAATATCCTTTATAATTTATTACATAATATTTATTACTTAGACGAGTCAGAAATCAGAAAATGTCAAAATATAGCATCAATATAGTTCATAAATACTATCTCTCAAAAAATTCTTTAATAGTATAAAAGGGGTTACTCGACAGCCATTTTTTTAATTCCATTTTAAATTTTTTTGTGGGCAATTCAATTAAATTTTTAGGAAGGGCATTGAATATTTTTACACACATGGCTCCACAGTTTTTTAGATACAAAGATGTATTTGGTTTCTTTTGGTATGCAAAAATTTTTTTATTACTAGTGTTTCGTGTAAATTGATAATGAGCTTTTCTGAAATAATGTGGGTTTAACTTGACAAATGTAGCTACTTCAAAAATATACATGTTCGGAAGAGTTAGAATTCCTAATTTTTTAAAAAGAGGCCGACATGACTCATAGGGAGCTTTACCACATATTGCACGTATACATTTTTTTTGGGCAATAAAAGCTCTTTCGACATCAACTGAATTTCCCCATATTAACAATCCGTAACTTAAAGAAGAATAAACAAAACCATAATATGCGGTGAGAACTGTTTTTTCTGACGCTGTCTTCCGTAATTTATTTAATAGATATGTGAATTGATTTATTTTGTTACATACTTTTTCGACCTGTCCTTTCCAGTTACAGTACTTATCTATAACTATTCCTAAAAAAGTAACTTCATTAGTTTCTTTAATTTCTTGCCCTCCATGGTTAAGGTTCAGTTTTGCTATATGACGATTGTTATAATTACGAAAATGTATATAATTTGTTTTTGATAAATTTATATGTAAATTATTGTCTGATAACCATTGTATAATTAATTGTATCTTTTTATTTATTTCCAATTCTACTTTAGCTTTATTTACGAGCTTTACTTATTAACGAATATAAATTTTATTTTAATCAAATTATTTTAATTTGTTACAGGTAAGTAAAAAACATCTCTACGAGATATCAGGACTAAGTTTTCCCGTCTCTTTTGAAGTGATATCGGAGGTAATATTTTTTTTTATTGTGGGACATTCTTATAATCATTAAGCTTGACTAAGTTAGAGTACCAAAAAGTAGAATCTTTTGGTACTAAGGGATAATTAATATTCAAAATTATCATTATATAAGTAAGGGTAAATAATATCAATAATTATTTTGAGTAACCAAGTCATAAACTGGGTGAACACCAAGTTATATTAATTGATTTTTTAATTAAATTATTAAGTTTTGCACAGGTATGTTCTGATTCATCATCCTCCAGCCCTTTTCCCACCCTAAGTAGAGTCGGCACAACATATTATAAATATGTTGTCACATGATTTCGTTACATATTTTACGACCTACCTACTACTACTATCCACTCAGCCGGATCGACTTACCTTAGTCGCCATTTACGTCACCTCTGTATGAAACGAGGGTGGTCTACTCTACTCAGCGGGGTACCACACGGCTTTATCACAATGTTTTTTATGTATTTAAATAGACAAGATAATTAATAGTTCCGCACAGGTATGTTCTGATTGTAAAATTTTATTGCTAAACGGCGAAGAATGTAAATGTAATAGCGATATATAAAAATAAGTCCCGATCACTGAATGAAAGTGGTAAAATATTTTCACATCATTTCTATATTTAATTAAGCCCGCACTACGGGCGCCCACGTCGCCATTCCAGGTGAGCCCATTAAACCCCGCCTTATCCCGCCCCGGGATTGCCAATCATCCCGGGATCACGGGATCCCGCCATTCGGATAATAAGTGCATTTTTGTGAATATTTACGCGCCACGTGATCTGTTGGCATTATTGTGAACGTCTGTTAAAACTGTCAAAAAAAATTGTAATAGATGTTTTATTATAATTTTTGTTACGTAATATATACAATTTTTTTGTTATAGTTTTTTTTTTAGTCTTAAAGCTTAGACATTAGGGATATTAAGCTCTTTTTTATATTATTCATTATTAGAATTAAAAAAATGCGCTTGTATGTGAGAAAACTAGAAGAGAGCTAAAATATATACTTACTAATATTGTAAGGAGGAAAAATTTGTATATATGTTTGTTATGTTTTCAAACAAAAACTACTGGACCGATTTAATAAATTCTTTCACCATTGGAAAGCTGCATATGTACTAAGCAACATAGGCTATATTACATTAAAAAAAATAGGGATCCGTTATAAAAATGTAATAAGGTGTAAACAAATAAATATTTCGCGGTTGAAACAGCTGGATGTTACTAGTATATAATAAGCTGGTTTAAAGACACAAGTACCTGAGTGATTGAGCAATGCTTGGATTTATATATAAAAAATTTAAAATAGAAAAAATGTTGGTGATACCAGGGTAATTTATTCTTAAGTCCGCCCTTCTCTACTGAGCAATTACAACTGTGTACATGACAACGAAATTAAGTATTAGTATTTTTAATTTTTTGTAACAGTTTTTCAGTGCCTGAAAACAGGGTAATTTTTCAAAAATGATCGTTTAGATCGATTTATTGCCCCCGAAACCCACTACATACTGAGTTTCATAAAAATCGTTAAAGCCATTTCCGAAAATTTCCGAAATGTCTGCCTGCCTGTCTGTCCTCCCGTTTATCCTTCAGAACATAGTATCTATATACTATGTTCTGAAGGATAAACGGGATACATTCTAAATACCTTATATACATACATTATGCTTAAAATCATAGCAATAAACCCACAAGAAAACAAGTACCACAGTGAAGCAGATAGAACTATAATTCCTGAATCGGCCGACTGGTCACAAATTAGTGAAGCACTCGTTCTACTCAACCCGTCTCCACATCCGGCCCGGCTGCGGCGGCCACACTGTTTGCAATTGCACGGACATGGTCCGAAATGAAAGACAAAACCACAGCAAGAACTGTACAATGCATTGAAGGGATCGGATGGAAGTATAATTTCCAACTTCCATATCTTCTTTCTAAGAATATTGCAAATATTTAATTAAATTAAACGGATACACACTGGGTGTATATTTGTATTTAAGTATGTATTTAAAAAATATATATGTATATATTCACCAGTTGTCTGTCACCCATAACACAAGCATTAAATTACTTACTTTGGGGACGGACGACCGTGTGTGTAAGTGTCCCATATATTTAAAAAAAAACAAAAAAAAATACAGCGGGCTATAGAGCAAGCTGTACTCGACGTATATGTACGTGATCGAATCAGAAATAGAATAGAATAGAGCATTCTTTATTGCACCACTAAAAAATACAATATACAATGTAAAGAAAACAATATAATTTAAGTGAAGAGACCTATGTCCAGCAGTGAACTTCTATTGCTTACAGGAAAGAGAGAGAAACGGATGCAGCATCGTCAAAAAACGCACCGGGATTTGTTCAAATTAATCATCATCCTCCTGCCCTTATACCACTCTAAGTGGGGTCGGCACAACATTTTATAAACATGCTGTCACATGATTTGGCTGCGTTTTTACGACCGACAGCCTGCCTGACGTCAGCTTAACTTAGTCGTATTTTACGACACCTCGGTAAGAAAGAGGTTGGTCTATTTTACTAAACCGGATACCACACGGTGGGTCAACTTACCTTAGTCGCCTTTTACGACACCTCGGTAAGAAAGAGGTTGGTCTATTTTACTAAACCGAATACCACATGGTAGGTCAACTTACCTTAGTAGCCTTTTACGACACCTTGATAAGAAATGAGGGTGGTACTATTTTACTTAGCCGGATACCACACGGCTAGATTTGTATAAATTAATGTTTAAATCTAATTGAAAGAAATGATGGAAGTAACTTTTTCTCTCCACTCCTTGCAATTATTTACCTACCTCTGTTTGTAAATGCAAGTATTAAGTAAAATATATTTTACTTTGCTAAGCACACGTTTCAATTACATGGGCAAGAGACGTCTGTAGTGTTGCTATCAAAATAAAATTATGTCTTTAAAAATCTTCGTTCTATGTCAAAAATACAATTGATTGTGGATTTTTGTCAAATATCTTTGTCCTATTGTAAGTCGGAAGATGTGGTTAGCCCGTCTGGACACGTCCCGGCCGGACCTCTCCCGTCTTGCAGCGTTTGACTGAGCGAAATCACTCAAAAGTTTTAATGCCGCTTCCGTGGGGACTCCCTCCACTTCCCCCCAACCCCCACCACCCTCGGTGGTCTACGTGTGAACTTCTACGTGTAGAGTATTGGAGATGCACTTGTTTTGTAATGCCGCGGTCGAATCTGTGTTATGTGATTTTCGGTGTACTTAGTTTTTTTTATTTAACGGAGTATTAAAATAAGAAGAATGATTTATGAGATTTTTGTTATTGTTTCTGAATATTATAGATTGCTTAGGGATAAATGTAAATATTACATATTTTCCATTTTAGATCTTTGGTTTGATCAATTTATAGAGGACAAATTTGATCTAAGCAAGCTTCCGGTGATGCTATAATAGTAGGAGTTTCAAAGTTTAGTACATACTAAATCGCTGTGTGGTATCCGCCTGAGTAGAATAGACCGCCCTCATTTCTTAACAAGGTATCGTAAAAGGCGATTAAGGTAACTTGACCTATCGTGTTGTATCCGGTTAAGTAAAATAGACCACCTTTCTTACTGAGGTGTTATAAAATACGACTAAGATATGTTGACGTCAGGTAGGCGACGTAAAATAAGTAGGCAAATCATATGACATTAGTTTATAACATGTTGTGCCGGCCCCACTTAGTGCAAGGGCAGGAGGATGAAATGCTGAAAATACTATTTTATATAACAAAACATAAGAACAACTTGAATTAACATCTATTAGTCAGTTCATAAAACTACATATAATTGCAAAATTTGTATTCTTATTACTTAAAATATACCGCACATATGAAACGCGTGCGAATGAGATTAAAATAACGGACCTTAATTAATAAAATATAAACTGGCCGCATTGAAAACTTAACACTCAATTGAAATTTCGATCAGTCAATGCAAATTTCGACAGGCAATTTATACATTGTCGCGGATCTGGCGGCCGATTTAATTAGCCCCGAACATCCGCCGAGCGTCTGAACGAAATGAACAGTTGATTGAACGTAGTCCGTCTAACCTAGGATTGATATACGTCCCGATGTATTTGATTTGTCACCAATGTTGACCTTTCTGTCCCGATTTCTGGATAAAAGGATAAAATGTCCCGATTAACTTTGCGCATTACAATTGTTAGTGATCGCATACACACATCATCGATTGTTGTCAGGCGGATTTTAGAAAAATGGTATGGATTGAGCGAATGCCAATCTTTTTTTGAGTTGCTAAATACAAAGATCTTTACAGAGCATTTAACTTAAAAATAAAATTATTTTTTTATACTTCTAGCTTTTTGTGTCCCAATAAGACAATAAACAATATGGTAACACTAACCTTTATAATTACGTGTAATTATACAATATTTAAGATTAAAATTTACGTTCATTCAGAACTAATATCTGACCGTAAATTTGTCTGCATGTTCTTTAGTATCAAGGTAAAAACAGATATACGAGTACCTCTGTTGATGATTTAAATAAAAGATGCGTGCGGTTTTCATGAAATTGCTTTAATCCTTTTCTTTATGGTTTACGTATACATAGACAATTTTGACATAGATTAATAAACGACTTCTTAACCATAGACATCTCTCTTTCTGGATACCAGTCTGAACAACCTCTATACCAAAAATTCACTTTAAAGAAAGAGATAAGCTATGTTGTGCATTTATATTTTGATATTATGACGATGATTTTATAAGAAGCAAATTTTTTGAAAAATTTATTATTTAAGCTATTACCAAGGCTTCATTCACGTCAACTTAAATGTAAAATATACTCCCAACTCTATGCTAAAATTACCCCCTGTTCTCGAAAGGCACAAATGTTAATAAACATGATGCGATAAATTTAGCACTCGTTTTAATTAACATTTAATTAATATTTAATAATTTAATAATTAATAATTAATAATTTTGCATTATGGATCTCAGCAAAATAACGCCTAACTCTATAAATTACCTGTATATAAGGTTGAATTGTACTAAATTATATCAATATTGGTACAGTGGGTTGGACGTGAAAGCATAACAGATAGACATACTTTCTTATTCACACACGTAACAACTCTTGCAGGGAAACTGAGTTCAGCGGCCTACGCTGTTCGAAAGATAAGACAATTCACAGACGTCGAAACAGCAAAACTTGTTTATTTTGCCTACTTCCGTAGCATTATGTCTTATGGAATATTGCTATGGGGTAAATGCGCGGATAGTGAAAAAAATTTTGTTTTACAAAAAAGAGCTATACGTGGCATTTATAATTTAAGACCGCGTGATTCCCTGCGAGAGAAGTTTAAGGAAACAGGTATTCTTACATTTGCTTCACAGTATATTTTAAGCAATCTAATTTATGTACATAAAAACATAAACAATTATAAAACGATAGGTGATGTATACAATAGACAAAGCAGGAACCGACATAAGCTTGCGACTCCTGCTTTGCGCCTTGCAAAAGTACGTAATTCGTTTGTGGGTTTTGGTATAAGATTCTATAATAAAATTCCGCAATCAATTTCAGCTTTGCCATTACAGCAGTTTAAAAACACTGTTAAAAAGAGGTACAGAAAGCCTACTATACTCTTGAAGATTATTTAGAAGATAAGAATGTGTGGATATAGCTCTCTTTGAACCTGTACAAGACAGTAATGACATAATGTAAATAGTATTAAGAATTATATTTTTAAAAGAGCCGAGTTTCTTGCCGGCTCTTCTCGGTAGGAACAGCTTTCCGAACCAGCAGTAGAGTTGACGATTCAAAAGCACTTGTTTACAAGTTTATTTGAATAAAGAATATTTTGAATTTGAATTTTAATTTGATATATTTGATTTGTCACCAATGTTGACCGATCTGTCCCGATTTCCGGATAAAAGGATAAACGATTAACTTTGCGCATTACAATTGTAAGTGGTCACACACACATCATCAATTGTTGTCAGGCCGATGTTAGAAAGATGGTATGGATTGAGTGAATGCCAATCTTTTTTGAGTTTGACTTTGTTTGAGAGCATTTAATTTAAAAATAAAATTTATTTTTCTGTACATCTGGCTTTTGGTGTCCTCGCCATGTGGTATCCGGCTAAATAGAAGAGTACCACCCTCTTTTCTTACCGAGGTGTCGTAAAAGGCGACTAAGGTAAGTTGACCCGCCGTGTGTTATCCGGCTGAGTAGAATAGATCAACCTCATTTCTTACCGAGGTGTCGTAAAAGGCGACTAAGGTAAGTTGACCCACCCTGTGGTATCCGGTTTAGTAGAATATACCACCCTCTTTCTTACCGGGATATCGTAAAAGGCGACTAAGTCAATCGTAAACCACCCTCATTTCTTACCGAGTTGGTGTAAAAGGCTACTAAGGTAGAATGAAAAGATGATGATGGCTTTTGGTGTCCCAATAAGAAAATAGACAATATGGTAACACTAATCTTAACTTTATAATTACGTTTACTTATACTATTGTTAGGATCCAAAGTAGGATTTATAAAAAGTGAACTAAATTAATACATTTGTAACCAAACAAACAAGATGGCTGACGTTAACGCATTGAATAACAGAGCTTTCGCACGCAAGTACCGATCGTAAAAGAGACCTCTGTTCTTGACCTGACTATTTTTATACTCTAGATGAGAGGTAATTATGAAGTGTTGCTAGCAACAATAAATTAAAACACTGATTAAAAATGTCGCTGTCTACACTATATTTTAGGTTAAAATTTACGTTCATTCAGAACTAATATCTGACCGAAAAGTTGTCTGCATGTTCTTCAGTATCAAGGTAAAAACAGATACACGAGTACCTCTATACCAAAAATTCACTTTAAAGAAAGATATAAGCTATCTTGTGCATTTATAATTTGATATTATGACGATGATTTTATAAGAAGCAAATTTTTTGAAAAATTTATTATTTAAGCTATTACCAAGGCTTCATTCACGTCAACTTAAATGTAAAATATACTCCCAACTCTATAAAATTACTCCCTGTTTTTGAAAGTCACAAATGTTTTATGTTTTGCGTAGCCTTTTATATAAGATAAAAACAAAAATTTGGGTGCCCGAGCCTTGCTCGGTAATTTTTTTCAAAAAAAAAAGAAACTTAAAATTAAAAAGAAAAGTCTTAGGATATAATAAATAAATATATATACATACATACAAGATTAACTGATTTAAATATTGAACATTATAAAAAAATTGCTATAATCTGCGATAAATTTAGCACTCGTTTTAATTAACATTAAATTAATATTTAATAATTTAATAATTAATAATTTTGCATTATGGATCTCAGCAAAATAACGCCTAATTCTATAAATTACCTGTATATAAGGTTGAATCGTACTAACTTATATCAATATTGGTACAGTGGGTTGGACGTGAAAGCATAACAGATAGACATACTTTCTTATTCACACACGTAACAACTCTTGCAGGGAAACTGAGTTCAGCGGCCTACGCTGTTCGAAAGATAAGACAATTCACAGACGTCGAAACAGCAAAACTTGTTTATTTTGCCTACTTCCATAGCATTATGTCTTATGGAATATTGCTATGGGGTAAATGCGCGGATAGTGAAAAAATTTTTGTTTTACAAAAAAGAGCTATACGTGGCATTTATAATTTAAGACCGCGTGATTCCCTGCGAGAGAAGTTTAAGGAAACAGGTATTCTTACATTTGCTTCACAATATATTTTAAGCAATCTAATTTATGTACATAAAAACATAAACAATTATAAAACGATAGGTGATGTATACAATAGACAAAGCAGGAACCGACATAAGCTTGCGGCTCCTGCTTTGCGCCTTGCAAAAGTACGTAATTCGTTTGTGGGTTTTGGTATAAGATTCTATAATAAAATTCCGCAATCAATTTCAGCTTTGCCATTACATCAGTTTAAAAATACTGTTAAAAAGAGGCTGATACAGAAAGCCTACTTACTATACTCTTGAAGATTATTTGGAAGATAAGAATGTGTGGATATAGCTCTCTTTGAACCTGTACAAGACAGTAACGACTTAATGTAAATAGTATTAAGAATTATATTTTTAAAAGAGCAACCGCCGAGTTTCTTGCTGGCTCTTCTCGGTAGGAACAGCTTTCCGAACCAGCAGTAGAGTTGACGATTCAAAAGCACTTGTTTACAAGTTTATTTGAATAAAGAATATTTTGAATTTGAATTTGAATATTTGGAATATGCTCGTAAGTGTGAATGTGTCAATTCAGATATTTTTTCATCACGATGTCTACCTGATAATGGAAAAGTAAAATGTTTTGTAACAAATCAAACTATTAAAGTCCTTCAACCAACCCTTGAAACCTCACGTCGAACTTAAATAACTTCTATAAGCAATGGGTCATTCTTTTGGGAAATCAAAAAGAACTCGAAATATCACTTAGCATATTCGCTGACCGGATTTACTCGATAAATCTGCGACTCAGTCACTTTTATAGCTATTCTTTTATGTTAATCATAATTTTATTATGACATAGTAGTAGTAAGTAAGTAACGGCCTGTTACTATCCCACTGCTGGGCATAGGCCTCTTCTCTCCGTTATTGGAGAGAAGGTTTGGAGCTAAGACCTACCACGCTGCTCCAATGCGGATTGATAGGTTACACATATCTCCAGAATTCTCTAGAGATATGTAGGTTTCCTCACGATGTTTTCCTTCACCGAAAAGCGTGTGATAAATTGCAATTATCAATTAGACACATAAGTTTTAATAGAAAAACTCATTGGTGTCTGCCCGGGTTTGAACCCATGATCGTCTCTAGAGATTCACACGGTCGCACCGCTAGGCCATCACAGCTTTTTTATATTATGACATACATAAATCGATTTCGTTTGAATATAATATTTCCTTACATGGTAAAAACTGTTATTTTGATTCTATAATCTAACTAGTAAAACTTGCGGTATGGTATCCGGCTTTATAGAATAGACTACCCTCTTTCTTATCAAGGTGATGTAAAAGGCGACTAAGTTGACCCACCGTGCGGTAAACGGCTGAGTAGAATAGACCACTCTCATTTCTAACCGAGATGTCGTAAAAGGCGACTAAGTTATGATGACCCACCGTGTGGTATCCAGTTGAGTAGAATAGACCACACTCTTGCTTACCGGGATATCGTAAAAGGCGACTAAGGTAAGTTGACCCACCATGTGGTATCCAACTGAATAGACCACTCTTATTTCTTACCAAGGTGTCGTAAAATAAAACTAAGGTAAATTGACCCACCGTGTAGTATCCGGTAGGTAGATTATACCACCCTCATTTCTTACCGAGGTGTCGTAAAAGGCGACTAAGGCAAGTTGACCCACCGTTTGGTATCCGGCTGAGTAGATTTGACCACTCTCGTTTCTTACTGAGGTGTTGTAAAAGGCGACTAAGGTATGATGATCCACCGTGTGGTATCCGGTTGAGTAGAATAGACCCCTCTTTTTCCTAACGAGGTGTTGTAAAATGCGACTAAGGTAAGTTGATTCATTAAAATACGTAGTCAAATCATGTAATATGTTTATAACATATTGTGCCGACCCCACTTAGAGTGGGATAAAGGCAGGAGAATGATAATTAATAAACCCAGATTAAATTAGTTTTTTAGCAAAACTAATGAGAATATTATTTTGCTAGTTATATATTTCGCTATTTAGATTATAGAAAAATAATATTCTCATTAGTTTTGTATTATGGACCTCCGCAAAGTAACGCATAATTCTATAAATTAGTTTTTAGCACCAAAAAACTGAGGGTTGTCTTCCGTCAATTAAAATGAACTGAATAATAATTTTCGACGTTTATTTTCTTTACCTTGTTTCATCACTACGTGTCATTTTGTATTGTTCCAAAAAAGGATTCGGAAAAAAACCCAGCGGAGCGTTAAAAAAAGTTGATGATTTTTCCCGTAACAATTGTTTAGGACCCTGACATTAGAACCGGAAGAAGACGTCCCGTGACGTCACTGAGATAACGTCAAAAGGGTTGAGCCTCGAATAAAAATGCCTGTTATCAGTGGCCCTTCACGAATATACTGATAAAGCTGATGAAAAAAATATTGTCTAAATTGAGTCACTGATAACTGAACAAAACATTATGCAAAACTTGAATTGCTTTTGATAAAGGAATCATTATCTTCCTGCCCTTATCCCACTCCAAGTGGGATGTTATAAACATGTTATAAACATGCTGTCACATTCCGCCTGCCTGACGTCAACTTACCTCAGTCGTATTTTTTCGACTCGGTAAGAAAGAGGGTGGTCTATTCTACTAAACCGGTTACCACACGGCGGGTCAACTTACCTTAGTCGTCTTTTACGACACCTCGGTAAGAAATGAGGGTGCTACTATTCTATTCAGCCGGATACCACACGGCGTCTTTAGATAAAGGAATGATTAAATAATAAATATAATATGTGACACTGACACTTACACACACAGTCGTCCTTCCCCAAAGTAACCTAATACTTGTGTTATGGTAGACAGATAACTGGCGAATATATACTTTTATATTTTTAAATACATACTTAAATACAAATATACACCCAGACTCGAATACCAACAAATTCCTTTATAGAAAATGTTAGCCTTCGGCGAGAATCGAACCCGCGACCCGCGGAGCTAATGGTAGGGTCACTGCCCACTGCGCCAACGGGCCAGTCAAGTTAAGTCAGTATAGTTTAATGCATATACCGCTGGTATCCGACTGAGTAGAATAGATCGCCCTTATTTCTTACCGAGGTGTCGTAAAATGCGACTAAGGTAAGTTGACCCGCCGTGTGGTATCCGGCTGAGTAGAATGGACCGCTCTTTATTTCTTACTGAGTTCTCGTAAAAGGTAACTAAGGAAGTTTATGTCATACAGGCGGCCGGTCGTAAAATAACTAGCTAAAACATGCAACAACATGTTTAAAAATTTTTTGTGCCGATCCCAATTAGAGAACAAAGGCAGGAGAATCATGATATTTACATTTATAATAACACTGGTATATATCCTTTAATTCCGCCAAATTTTATCATTATTGGTCCAGCGTAATAGTCTGCTACGTGAGCTGTGATGGCCAAGCGGTAACACCGTGCGACTATTTCGAGAAGGTCGCGGGTTCAAATCCGGACAGACACCAATGAGATTTTCTTTTAAAACTTATGTGTCTAATTGATAATTTCAATTTATCACACGCTTTTTGGTGAAGGAAAACATCGTGAGGAAACCTGCATATCTCTCAAGAATTCTCTATTCTGGGGATATGTATAACCTACCAATCCGCATTGGAGCAGCCTGGTAGGTCTTAGCTCCAATCCTTCTCTCCAAAAAAAAAAAACGGAGAGAAGAGGCCTATGCCCAGCAGTGGGATAGTAACAGGCCGCTACTTACATTACTTACTAATACTACTACTTACTAATAATAGTCGCCAAAGCATAAAAGACAGACTGTCGCATTTTTAATATTAGTTTGTACAAAATGGCCGACGCCAGATCGAAATGCCACATTTCATGAAGTAAGTCGTCAAGCAAATATTAAATCTGTAAGCGAATGTCGCTAGTGTAAATATCACCCCCCCCACGACCCCCCGTTCGTTATCACGTCCCGGACATAATTTAAGACGAGTCAAAGGGAGCGCCGGTCGGTCTGTCCGTCACGAACAGCTGCAGCGCTGATTTGTTACGGATTCTTCGTGTTTCGCTAACCGGCAGTGATTAGTTGCAAAATGTGTCCATACGTCCATACACGTAATTTATATATACGTATATAAAACGCTGAATAATTTGTATGTTAAGTGATCATCATCTTCCTGCCCTTATCCCACTTCAAGTGGGGTCGGCACAACATATTATAAACATGTTGTTACAAGATTTGGTTGCGTTTTTACGACCGGCCGTCTGCCTGACGTCAATTTACCTTAGTAGTATGTTACGACACCTCGGTAAGAGAGAGGGGTGGTCTATTCTACTTAACCGGATACCACACGGTGAGTCAACTTACCTTATTCGCCTTTTACGACACCTCGATAAGAAATGAGAGTCGTACTATTCTATTCAGCTGGATACCACACGGCGTCATTTGTATGTTACATATATTTCATTATTGATGTATGTTTGTTACTCTTTCATGGCAAATCCGCTGAACAAATATCCATGGAATTTAGCACAGTTATTCCTTATACACCGGAATAACATATCTTTACTAATATATAAAGCTGAAGAGTTTGTTTCTTTCATTCTTTGATTGATTGTTTCAACGCGCTAATCTCAGGAACTACTGGACCGATTTGAAAAAATATTTCAGTTTAAGATAGTCCATTTATAGAGGAAGACTATATAACAATACGCTATGATTAATAGGAGAATAGCAGCAATAAAGAATATTACGAATACAGGAAAATTTAAAGCTTTCCTTACGTGCGTTAAGTAAACGGTGAAAGTTAAAAAAAATCACGTATTACAAAATTGTTCTCCTCTTAAAGTTCTATATAAAAGTCCGGGACGCACGGAAAGCTTTAAATTTTGCCGTTTTCGTAATATTTTTTATTGCTGCTTCTCTCCTATTTATCTTAGCGTGATGTTATATAGCTTATAGCCTTCCTCGATAAATGGACTATTCTACACTGAAAGAATTATTTCTAATCGGTCCAGTAGTTCCTGAGATAATCGCGTTTAAACAATAAAACAAACAAACAAACTCTTCAGCTTTACATATTAGTAAAGATTAGCTGTCCGGCCACGCGTTGCTGTGGCTCAGTTTCGAATTCCACTTGAAACATTTCAACAGTTTAGTTCGCCACCAAACATTACAGGATCATCCGCTGGGTCATTCTAATTAATTAAAAAAACCTCGGAATCGAACGCTGTACCTTTAGACGTGTTGCGCCATACCACTCTAATAGTGTCTATCAAAAACAGTAGTTAACAAGTTCTGTATGTTCATAGATAATTATTTGACACGGTCTTTGTAACTTGTCATTCTGTGATATCGTGGAACAAAGAAAGTGACCTAATCTAAAAATTTTCGTTTTGTAGAATTTTAACTTCGGAATATTTTATTACCCAAACAAATAACACATGCAAATATTGTACAAAACTTTGAATTCACATCCGTATCTCCTAAATTCTTATCTTAAAATCCCTAAACCCGATACGCCGATCCCTTGTGACTTTGAGATTTTATGTGTTTGATATCACATAAGTCGTATATAAGCAATTGAAACAGACAAATATCATGCCTGTATCGTTTATAATATTATAAAAAACTACTAAACTCTAGCAATGAAATGCATTAATACCAATAGTGCTATCCAGCTGAGTAGAATAGACCACCCTCATTTTATCATCATTTGAATCTCTCATCGCGAGTTATATGTTTGTGTCATTTGCAGTTGCATAGACCCTAGGGCCATGAAGTACAAGTACAATTTTTTTTTATCCATTTTAACACCTCAGTTAATTGCTTCTTCAGGTGACTAGAGGGCTGGCTCCTTTTTCCCACAAAGAATCAGCTTAGCGATTCAGCGCGGAAACGCTGCCAGCATTCTTGTGACCACGTGGGCATGATTTGTATAGTCCTAGCGTGTAAATAATTTGAGATAGACATAACTTGTACATTTTTTATGTAATCAAAAAGTAATTTCCAGCTTTATTATTCTAAGCTTTATTATCATTTACACCTTCAACTGTATTCGCATATTTAATTAAAGGTATTCTTAAAATTAAATACGTATTAAAAAAATTAGAATTTTCTGTTTAGGTCGCTTTGTTTGTTATCGGTATGACATGACCGTGATATAAACTAATTAAAAATGTACAACTTTTGTCCAATTAACTAGTTAACAGTAAATATTGGTAGCCAAGTAGCTGCTTAATGAACCGTCACAGATACTAAGAAATAACAAGTTTTCTCTTATCTTGTTTATGCATGCATCATTTTTGGGAGTGACTTTCAGTTTGCATAAATTAATATTTAATGTGTTGAATGAACAAAGTATGCCAAGTGATATCCGGCTAAGTAGAATAGACCTCATTTCTTACCGAGGTGTCGTAAAAGGTGACTAAGGTAAGTGGACCCATTGTGTGGTATCCGGTTTAGTAGAATAAATCACCCTCTTTCTTATTGAGGTGTCCTATAAGGCGACTAAGGTAAGTTGACCCTGGTATCCCGCTGAGTAGAATATACCGCCCTCTTACTTACAAATCATGTGACAACATTTTTATAAGATGTTGTGCCGACCCCACTTAGAGTGGGATAAGGGTAGGAGGATGTATTTGTTGAATAAACAAAGTGTATTATTTGATAGATAGTAACTTTTATATGTTATCAGTAGTTTTTACTGGGCGGTAGCTTTTGTCAGAAATAAATAATAACTGAAGTTATTTATCACAGCGTTAGTAGACTTAGTTAACAGAAGACCTCAAAAAGGTAGGAAGTCGCCATTCCAACACTTTGAGATCCCAACACCCATCGGTTCTCCGCACTATGTGCCCCGCCCATCGCCACTTCAGCTTCGCGACACGCTGAGCTATGTCGATGACTCTGGTTCTTCTACGGATTTCCTCATTTCTGATTTGATCACGTAGATATACTCTGAATGTAGCTCGCACCATCGCTCGCTGAGCGACTCTGAGCCTTCTTATAAGGAACATGGTCGGCGACCACGAATAACTTCCTTTAAATGACCAACAAGATTTGATTTGAGAAACTCACCAACTGCACGTCAAGGTATTCGCTCGATTGCTATTCGCTCAATGTCTCCGTCAAAGTTATTTACGATTACATTCATGTTTTTATTGACTCCATAATTCATCCGTCCGTGTGTGACGGTTGGGAGGGGGTTCGCGTGGAAGACTTTTGGGTAAACACTCTTGACTAGTCATAGACAGTACAAGGCTAAGCGCGTTATGTAACTGATTCCATATACCTTTGTATTTTTAATTATTTACAAGCAAATAAGTTCTGGTCAATTTGTTCACAATTAATGTTTAAAAACCGGCTATACTCACGCATTATTTAATCGGATAAGCTTGACTAGTTTCAAGTCCATCCATCCATCCTCCTGCCCTTATCCCACTCTAAGTGGGGTCGGCACAACATGTTATAAACATGCTGTCACATGATTTGGCTGCGTTTTTACGACCGGCCGCCTGCCTGACGTCAACTTACCTCTGTCGTATTTTACGACACCTCGGTAAGAAAGAGGGTGGTCTATTCTACTAAACCGGATACCACACGGTGGGTCAACTTACCTTAGTCGCCTTGTACGACACCTCGGTAAGAAATGAGGTTGGTCTATTCTACTCAGCCGGATACCACACGGCGGGTCGACTTACCTTAGTCGCCTTTTACGACACCTCGGTAAGAAAAGAGGGTGGTACTATTCTATTCAGCCGGATACCACACGGCGTGACTAGTTTCAAGTCCATACGGGGCTTTTATTCATGAGCTCTTTATGCGGCATTATCGCGGCGGGAAAAGCTTGTTCACATAAGTTTTGCATCGTGAGAAGGTGACTATAAACCCTGCTAATACTTGGTAGATCGCAGACAGTGATGCCCGTTTGATGCGACGCCAATCCTGGTACTATCCCACTGCTGGGCAAAAGCCCCTTCTCTACTTTTGCAGATAAAAAATAGAGCTTTGACCTACCACTCGCTCTAATGCGGATTGATAGGTTACACATATCCAAGGAATTCTCCAGAGATATGCAATCAAGTTTTAATAGAGAAACTTATTTGTACCAGACTCTAGGGTTTGCTGGTCTAAGCAAAGACTGGACACTTTCTATAGTATTGTAGCAGATTCATCAACCCTTTTTCTCCTTGCTGCTTTTTCCTTGAATTATTAACGGACGGAGTTCATATTTCTGATTACTGCTATGAATATACTGCAGCCGTATGGTAGAATAGACTAGAATAGACCATCCTCTTGCCTACCGAGCTGTCGTAAAAGGTGACTAAAGTAAGTTGATCTGCCGTATGGTATCCGGCTGAGTAGAATAGACTCTTAGACATCTTGCTTACTGAGGTGTCGTAAAATATGACTAAGGTAATTTGAAGTCAGGATCGTTAAATACGTAGCCAAATCATGTGACCATATATTTATAACATGTTGTACCCCACTAAGAGAGAGTAAGAGATTAGGACAGGAGAATGATGAGTGCTATGAATATACTGCTACTTTAATTTAAAATTGTAATATAAAGTTTAAAGCACCGCAAAACCATATCTCTGTCTTAATCCCGTGCAGTAAAGAGGAAATAAGACCCTCTCAACTAACCCACCCGTGTATAAAGACAGAAGATAAGCTAGTCTCCAAGTTCAGACCATTACCATAGTGAATGTGGCCGATTTATAACTCATTCGAATTCGCTGGCGCGGTTCAATTATTATAAATATGGCTGCGATGTGGGTCAGGCGAGGGTGGTGCAAGGGTGGGTTTGGGGGGTTGGTGCTCCCGTCAATCGATTGTCAAGGAGTGCAGTGGATCGGGCGGACGGCACACTCGCGAAGAAGTTACTAAGGTTGGGTGCATTTACGTATGGAAGTGTTTGCGGTGTATGGTACATTGTTGATCTTGTTTTGTGCTTACGGATTTTACATATTTTTACTGTTCAATGCTTGTCATTTCATTAATTTTAACGTCGATTGTAATGTTTTCACACTGCTTAGTGGTCAAGTTCATAGATAGACACTTTTACGAGTAAAGCGCTGGACTGAAATTGATGATATTGGGTATTTTAAAGCTTCGATTTGCGATTGCAAATCGCAAAATGGTGTTATTGGTGGGGGTTAGTGGGAGTTTTTACAAATTCTGGATGTATTAGGTATGAGAATGAATAGTACAATCTACATTTAGCATTGCATATATTTTATTTTATCGCGGATTATAGCAAAATAATATTCTTATTAGTTTTGTATTATAGACCTCCGCAATGTAACGCCTAATTCTATAGAGTAACAGCATTTATAATATTAGTATTAGTTATAACATGAGTAAGCTATTTAATTTATGGAACACACTATACTTTTATGGAACTTCCCCTAGATATAAGAAAGTCTCCTTCTCTTTCCATTTTCAAAACTAAGATCAAGCAACACTTCTTAACTACATAATTCAGTTTTACTTTTGTTTTTTTTTTAAACTTTCCTTTTTCTTTCTTTACTGTGTCATCATATTTTTTTCCTCGTTTTAGTTTCTGCATCCCTGCTGTTATTATAACATAAAGTTCTCTGCCCTAAGGTTGCCTAGCAAAAACGCTCTTTAGCGATAAGGCCGCCTTTTGTACCTAACTTTTTGTATTATCTGTTTATTATTTTTGTCGTACAATAAAGAATATATTATATACTATAATTAACTTTAGGGGAACTCAAAAAAGGGGTGAATGCACTTTTCACAGACAAATTTATTGACATTGACTCAATGAATGTCAAGACATTTGATTCCAGACATTACAGTAGAAATTATTGAAATGAAGATAAGTAAGTAAAATATTAATTTAACTTGGACAGTAAGGATATGTGAGTTGGGTGGGCCTAGTTATTAATTATCAAATTTCTTTTGATGTTCCTATATAATATTATTATAGATTCTTTTGATTGCTGAGACTATTACACGATTCATACGTACAAAATAGCAGGATTTAAAGAGGCCGGCAGTCGTTTGATGACAATAACGTGTGTTTTATTAGTGTCGCCGTGTGGGTGAGCTTCTGTTTACGACATTATCGCTCGTCACGTGAACGTTACGGAGCGGGAAGAATGGACGCGGCATTACTATAGCTCAAGTATGAGATTTCACCATTTCCGGAAACTAAAATCAATAATGAATTTCTTACAAAAGTAAAAATGAAATTATTTTGCTATAATCCGTGGTAATACTAATATACTAATATTTTTCATATATTTTTTTAAAGATTTTTTTGTCTTGCGTGCGTTGCTTTAGTCTTGCGTACTCGGGGGAAAAGTTTGTACATGATGATGATCATGACAAACTTGTAGTTTTTACATGATGATGATCAACAGGATTTTTGAATAATTTACTATTACCGTTTACTCAGTGCATGCAGGGAAAACTTTTAAATTTTGCGTTTTCGTACTATTTTTTATTGCTCCTTCTCTCCTATTCATCTTAGTGTAATATTATATATTCTATAACCTTCCTCGATAAATGGACTATCTTACATTGAAAATTTTTTCATATCAGTCCAGTAGTTCTAGAGATTAGCACGTTCAAACAAACAAACAAACTCTTCAGCTTTATATATTAGTATAGATTAGGGGCGGAGTTGTTGGAGAGGGTGTTTATAGTGGAGTTAATTTCCTCCAGATCAGTTTTCAAAAGAACAAAAGATTTAGGAGAGGAAATACCATTTGAATTGAGTTTTAAAGAGGTGTGATTCTTAGTATTCATTATATTCTCAGCCAGACTTTTACCCAAGTTTGAAAAATAGTTATTAATGTAATTTGCAGATTCCAAAGGTGAAGACTTTAGTGAAACTAGATGTGTGTCATTGCTATTTTTAATATTGATATTACAACTAGATTTTAATGTTTTCCATAGTGATTTAAGATTTCTTGTAGCAGAATTGAATTTATTTCTTTTGTTTCCCCTACCTATTTTTCATAAATCGCCTATCTATCTAGATACCACATCCGTCCGCTTCGTGAATCCGCCGGCCGGCTCGCATCACGAACTATTCTCGAAGTATCTCACCAACTATAAATATAGTTTATAGCTCTATCAATCCCATACACAGCAGCTGGACCACTCGTTAAGAAGACGATGATGGATACCGTCGCAGAGAATCCGAATATTTTCGGGGTGAGGATTACGTACAATTTATTGTGCCGCCCGTTGCAGGAATTTGTTCGATATCGGCGGCATTCGAACTGTCTGTTTGTATGTGTTTAGTATTGATTAACGGTCTTTATATACGTATTTAATAATAGATGACACACCTTTATAAATTACACGTTAATTTAAAATACCTTCAATTAAGTGTTATTCCCATTCCCGAAGGAACATCCGGAATTTAATACCTTAATAATTTTGATATTTGCGTACCAAAACTGGTTTACTATAAATTTGTCTCACTTCGTAGGCTAGCTGGCAGAGAACTGTCTCCGTCCTCCTGCCCTTATCCCACTCTAAGTGGAGTCGGCACAACGTGTTATAAACATGGTGTTACATGATTTGGCTACTTATTTTCGAGCGGCCTGTCTGACGTTAACTTACCTTAGTCGCCTTTTACGACACCTTGGTAAGAAAGACGGTGGTATATTCCACTCGTCGGGATACCACACGGCATCACGAAAGAAATCGTTCGTTCTCGTTTAAAAAGAATATCTTTTTTGTCTCTCGAAATAGACACAAAAAATTACTTTTTTGTCATATGCAATATTAGAGAATGTCAAATAAATCATATCAGATTTCATAATAAAATAGGCCACCGCTAATTGTAGAGAATATAAAAGCGCAGCTCCTATTTCTAAATCAATAAAAGTCATAATACACTATAAAAGTTACGTGGTTTTGTATGCTATTATTGTAGGGAAAAAGTTGTTAAATCTTCGAGCGCGGAAGACATAAAGCGAGATATGATATATAACGAGACGAAAAAAGAAGCTGTGGAAACTGTGACGCCCGTGATTTATACAGTAAACACATAAATCCGACTTCTATCTGTCAGATGTAAAGGTTCGGTCACGTGGACGGCGATCGCGACCGAAATAGCGGCAGAAACATTAGTAAATGCAAAATAAAAGCTTCTTATTAAGTAAGTAGCGGTCTGTTACTATCCCACTGCTGAGAATAGGCCTCTTCTCTCCGTTAAAGAGAAGGTTTGGAGCTAAGACCTACCACGCTGCGCCAATGCGGATTGGTAGGCTACACATATCCCCGGAATTCTCTAGAGATATGCGTGTTTCCTCACGATGTTTTCCTTCACCGAAAAGCGTGTGATAAATTGCAATTATCAATTAGACACATAAGTTTTAACAGAAAAACTCATTGGTGTCTGCCCGGGTTTGAATCCCTGACTTCCTCGAAAGAGTCGCACGGTGTTACCGCTGGGCTACCACAGTTAAATTCGAAAATAGACCACTCTAATTTCTTGCCGAGGTGTCGTAAAAGGCGACTATACCTTAGTCAGTAGTTGACCAGCCATGTGGTATTCGGCTGAGCAGAATAGACTACCCTCTTTTTACTGTGGTTTCGTGAAAGGCGACTTATGTAAGTTGACCAGCCATGTGGTATCCGGATGAGCAGAATAGATCACCCTTTTTTATTGAGGTTTCGTAGAAGGTGACTAGGGTAAGTTGAAGTCAGGCAGGCGGCTGGTCGTAAAATAACTTGCCAAATCGAGTAACAACATGTTTATAACATATTGTGATGACTACGAATATCAGATTAAAAAGTTTATGAGCAATGAAAACAAATAAAAGAAGATTTCTTGAAAATTAGATCAGAATGTTAAGGTTGTGTGGTGCAACAAGATTGGATAAAATACGATACGAGAATATAAATTAAAAGTTAAAGAAGTAAAAAGAAGAGAAGTGCAAGAACAGATATATAATGAGAAGGGATGAACAAGTGATTAAAGTAACGTTAAATAATATAACAAACGATATTTTTCCTTTATACTTATGCAATAATAAAAAGCAATTTTCCCAAAGTCAACCCATCTAATCTCTTTCAACAACTCAATGACATAATAACAGTTATAATATTTTTTATATTATCGACCAATATATGAGGGAGGTCGTATTTGAAACATGGGTAGCCTAAAAAGAGAGTTGGATTGTGTGAAGTATGACATGCATGTAAAGGGAGAAGCGCCAGAGTTGATGAATGATAGTAGAGAATGGGAGAGAAAAATATGTTGTAACGACCTCACTTAGAGTGGGATAAGGGTATTGGAATAAGCATAATCTTACGTCATAGTTCAAGGTGTCAGTCAGGTGTCAATGTCAGTTACGTGAAGTTCCCGCGTCAAGAACCGATCGCATCCAGCCTTTCCGCCCGCTTAAAACTTGGCACCGCGTCGGGGGGGTGCGTGCAAATATGACAAATTTATGTAAAGCGGGCCCCCTTTGTACGGAGCAAGGCAGCGGGAAATTAGTGCTCATTTTGTCTGATGTTTATGAGTGCTGGAGCACTGTGCGCTTCAAAAATACGATAATGGCCTCCGCGGTCGGTTTCGTCTGCTCCTAGTATCGATTGTTGGAATACGGTTTGTGTTAGGATTGTATTTGTTCTTGACTGTTCTAGTTGAGTTTTTAATGTACAAAGAAATCAAATTTAGATCTAAATTGAAAAAAAAAGTTTAATATTTAAATGAATTAAACTTGTATGTATATATAAAAATAAATTTACTGAATCTCGGAAACGGCTAAAAACGATTATTCTGAAATTCGGCATGTAGGGGTTTTTTTTGGAGAGAAAAATCGATCTAGCTAGGTTTTATTTAAAAAAAAATATATTTTTGTCCCTGATTTGTGGCACTAAAAAAAATTACGAAAATAGGAATAGATAGCTACTCATAATTTGAGCTCTCAAATGCCAAATTGTGACAGCCTAATGTTAATGCACGGACCACAAAAGTTCGAAATCTAGGTTCGATTCCCACATATCAACCGGCACTTTTTTCTTTTTTATTGTATTTTTTTATATTTAAAAAGCAAGTTTTTTTTTATATTTAAAAAGCATTTTTTGCAAGTACTTTTGAATAGTCAAGGATCAATCAACTAGATTCAATTCCATCTTTTCTTACCGAGGTGTCGCAAAAGGCGACTAAGGTAAGTCGACCCGCCGTGTGGTATCCGGCTGAATAGATTAGACCACCATCATTTCTTACCGAGGTGTCGCAAAAGGCGACTAAGGTAAGTTGACACACTGTGTGGTATTCGGTTCAGTAGAATAGCCCACCCTGTTTCTTACCGAGGTGTCATAAAAGGCGACTCAGGTAAGTTGACTCACCGTATGGTATCCGAGGGTAGAATAGACCACCCTTATTTCTCACCGAGGTGTCGTAAAATACGACTAAAGCAAGTTGATGCAAGGCAGGCAGCCGGCCGTAATAACGTAGCCAAATCATGTGACAACATATAGTGGGGTAAAGGCAGGGGGATGATGACTCTTATGATATAAGGCACTTAGTATGTGAAATCGCTATCCACAATCCGAATCCTCCCCCACCACCCAATCGCCTGCCAAACTCACATAACAGAAGATCACGTCAAAACCATACCCAAGGAGCGCGGGAAAGGAATAATTTCTTTATAAATTATTACCACCAAGAATTGAACTGGTATCCTTCAAAGGAGGCGGGGTGGTGTGGCGGGGTGGGTGCAGGGAGGGGGCTGATTTATTGGGCTATAAAGTATTATAATTAAAAGCTGGGGTGAAACTATACGGTGGACGGAACTCCGGGCCGTTTGCGCGCCCGCAAATGCTAAGCTATTGGGGTATACACGGCGACCGGATCATAGAACAAAGACATTATAAAATAAAGTCGCCCGCCATATCTGTATGTTTGTACGCGATAAACTCAAAATTTACTGAACTAATTATAATGCAACTACTTTGAGATGATAGAATGATTCATCATTGTTGAGTTTGTGAACGTATATAGTGCTTATGTATCATGGTGGCGGTGGTGGAGGTTTGTGCATGTGTTTTTTACGACTCCTGCATGTATCAGGTACGATAACCGATTGTCCACTCTACATTTAGCATTATATATATTTTCTATTTTACTTCATCGCGGATTATAGCAAAATAATTTTATTATTACTTTTGTATTATGGATCTCCGCAAAGTAACGCCTAATTCTATAAATTAGAATATATACAACACAACTTTCGCCGTGAAATGTCGAGTCAGCGTAGCTTATTCGGGAAACGGGTGGTCGCGAGAAATGTAAATACCTAGGATCGAGCTCCACCTACCCTATTATTTTTTAATTATTTATATATTTCTTTTTTATTTTGTAAAAAATTACCGAGCAACGCTCGGTCAACCTGGTACTCAAATATTAATCCTAATTTAAGTCTAAAACCACTCTGTTAACGCACACTATATACAATAACAAGATATAATAGGAATACCACAATTCCCGTTCCAAGATGCACTTCTCTTACATGACGAACAAAGACTGAATGTCACTGAAACGTTTTATCAATAGGAAGACTCAACCGGAAACAACACGTCACAGTGTTGGTACCATTTTAATCAAAAAGGGCGCGATACTCTTGTTTCATGACTGTGTTGCTATAAAATACAAAGCGGAAATCAATGGCGACAACAACTCCTAAATAAAAAAATATGAAATTCATCTAGCTACTAAGTTTCATCGAGTATTATTTAATTTTCTCGTATTAAATATTGCCATAACCTCGCCCGTGTTGGAGCCGGCGTCGTAACGTCTGCGTGACAAACGCTCTGTTTATTAAAGTCAAAACATAATACGGGAGTGGTGTAAATCATGAGCGGGGGTGGTGCCCGCCCGCCCACTCGTTCGGGAACTGTTGGGTACCCGCTCGACTTGCGGGGACAGATCGACTCGACCGAACGTCTGGTGGACGTCTCCTGTATAAAACGTTCAGTATCGGTCTGTTGCTATCCCACTGCTGGGTATAGGGCTCCTCTTTTTATTGGGGAGAAGGGTTGGAGTGTAGTCCGTGCTGCTCTTATGCGGAGTCGAATATTGTAACAGAAAAGGAGGTGGAAGAAGTTTTTACGTTGTTATTCGCGCGTAGTTAAAAAGTTGTTAAATATGAATCAATTGGTAGACTTTTGGGAAATCATCATCTTCCTGCCCTTATCCCACTTATCCCACATTATTATTATTATTATTATTATCATCTTAGTCGTATTTTACGACATCTCGGTAAGAAAGAGGGTGGTCTATTCTACTCAACCGGATACCACATGGCGGGTCAACTTACCTTAGTCGCCTTTTACGACACCTCAGCAAGAAATGATGGTGGTCTATTCTACTCAGCCGGATACCACACGGCGGGTAAACTTACCATAGTCGCCTTTTACGACACCTCGTTTACCGATAAGCAAATGCTAAATTGTAAACAACAATTAGGCACGTAAGTTTTGAAAATTTACCTTCAGTATACTAAATACTTATAAATTAAAGAATGAGAAATGATAATACCAACTGTGCAAATTAAGTGGTCCAATTTCAAATAAAAATTCAATAGGTGAACCCGTGATCACCTATTAAATGTCATACAATGTCACCACTCGGTCAGCACGGCTTACTAATTAATAATCCTGTAAAAGAGAATTCGAAAGATTCAAAAATACAAATTATTCAATATCGAATCGTGTGCTTCGAACATCCGACCTCATCGAGAGACCTTTTCAGTGACCTCCGGAGCCCTGAGGCGGGAGAGTCGATCTAATGAGGCCCATGTTACTTCGTTAATAAGTTGTTTCTGAAGTTTTAACATTTCTATTCATTCAATATTCGAACGGCAATAATTTAAAAATTGAAGCGTATACATTTAAATATCGAACCGTTTATATATAAATTAGGAACGCAACACAGAAAAATGTTATTGGCGCATATAAATAAAAATAAATGTATTTGAAAATGGAACGATAAATATATTTTTAAAATGAAAAAAGTATCAACTTCGCTAATAAGTTGTTTCTCAATTTTTAACATTTCCATTCATTCAATATTAGGGCGGCAATTATTTAAAAATCGAAACGTATACATTTAAATATCGAACTTTTTATACATAAATTAGGAACGCAACACAGAAAAACGTTATTGGCGCATATAAATAAAAATAAATACATTTTAAAAATGAAAAAAGTATCATCTTCGTTAATAAGTTGTTTCTGAATTTTTAACATTTCTAT
Organism: Morpho helenor; assembly: GCA_029227775.1. NCBI lineage: Eukaryota > Metazoa > Arthropoda > Insecta > Lepidoptera > Nymphalidae > Morpho > Morpho helenor. The sequence goes on from JARGCU010000017.1 coordinate 934,330, forward strand.
TCATTTAAATTTCAAACGGCAATAATTTAAAAATCGAAACGTTTTATATATAAATTAGAAACGGATGAAGGAAGTGAAATGAAAAAAAAATCTGAATTTCTGAAGGTAGATAAGTTACTACACGTTCTTTGTTTTCATCGTTTATTATTTCTAAATTAACTATAATCTTTAGTGATGTTTACAACTGTTAAATAATTATATACCAATGGCTTTGAGTACATGTCTTTCTTACCAACATAAAAGTGATTTTTATTGATACAAACAAACATAAAGTTTAGGGTAATTGTTTACCCTCGTGTATCAAAGTCGATTAAAAAGGTCCATTATCGGACCGAGAACGAATTCGGCGACTCATTAAAATATCCGGATATTTGCAGAACGAAATTAAATTCTGTCATAAGCGCAACAACAAATCATATTTATTTACACCTAAAAATACCTCGGGTGGCCATTACCGCTCACAAAACGCGGACTACGCGGACCGCTGAGGAGATTAGGCAAGGAGCGACATTAAAGTGAAATTATTTATTTAGGGCCCAGCTAGATTACATTACTCCATACACATAAATAACGAAAACAATAAGAGCTATTCTAATAAATTATCTTTTTATTGCCGGATTGTGAAAATTTTAGACACTTATCCGGGGGGGCTGGAGGGGCGCAGGGGGAGGGTTTTTGTTCCAATTATTTATGGCGGTTGAGACGCGGGGGATTTTGAATTCGTCGGCGCGTCTGTGTCGCTCCTTTCTTGTGGAGAGTTCCTTTTTTTAATTAAAACTTTCGTGTAGGTTAATTAATGGCCGCATAATAATGGGATAGATATCTTTATTAGGGCGGCTTTTTGATGGATCAAAATACGTGTTACGAGATTTATGTGCGATTCTCATCCCTCTGAATTTCTACGATTGGGTTTTCATGATTATAAAGTAACATCTGCTATATTTTATTACATATTTATAACAAATGGTTGACTAGAATTTAATTCAAGGTATGAAAAAAATTCATATCTTTATAGAGGCCACGCTGTTAATATAAAAATATTTTAAATGCGGAATGTCAGAAAAAATCATGAACATAGATTTAGATGGCGTGTATACTATGATGTGAATATAAAAAAGAACAACTGTAGAAAAACTCTGATAGGTTCGATTTGTTACTAAGTTTAACATCTTATTTATGTCTATCTAGTTTTTGTACTACAAAATTCACTTGACTCAATTAATTTCTGGATAACTAATTCGCATCCAAGCCATTATGTCGGTCTAAGCTCCAAGCAGCCCAGCAGTGCAATAGAAATATGCCCCTATACTACTAACTTATGTATTATTAAATAATATAATAATATATGTTGTTATCGCTCTTTTTCATTTTTCACGAATATAAAAAGTTCATCCATAAATTACGGATCCAAACGTGAAATGTGATATGTTAGGCCCGTATAAAAATTCAACCTAACCTCTCGTTAGTAAACATCCCCATGAATCAAACATTGCAAGACGAATGCAATCCAACGCGACCCATCCCATTGTTCGAGCGCCGCTATGCCACAAATCAATCACAAAAAAGTCCAAAAACCGATACCAAGCACTAAATGTCCTTCAAACCAATACGGCACAAGAATACCTCGCCATGAATAATCTAATAAATAATCTTTTGAAACGTAATTTATTAGCTAAGGCATTACCGGACGGAAGGCTTCTGAGAGCGGGAAAGGTAGATGCTGCGGGAGGGTGGTGGGAGAAGGATGGAAATAATGTCGTCCGTCATAAATAACATCGAGCAAAAACAATGGACAATGGATTGTGGTGCCGAGATACGTCTTCTTTAGGGCTTCCCCCTTTTAGTGGGGAGGAGGGAGGTGGCACATTTAAATGCGGACAAGACTGTCCTGACAGAACGCGTGCGCAACATAACAACTAGTTTTTTTTATACTTTGTTGTTAAATTTGAAATAAATAGGTTAATAAAAGATTTTGTCTTGATGAATGATATATGCAGTAAACTAGTTTTTTTAAATACAACAAATTTGGAATAAAAATTTCATTCAAAAATTCTTGATTGAAAAAATTAAGAATTAACTTTTGAATACTTTTCATATTATACACACATATATATCATCATATACATGTAAAAAAAGTTAACTATTATAGCTATATATGCTTTAAATAGAGAAGTTTTGGTCTCGATATGATTGTCACATCCTCTTTTGCCTATGTTTGTCTAACTTAGATAAATATAGAATTATTAATGGTATCTACTTAATGAATCAATTCAGGAATATATTAATTAGTCACGAAAACGAAATTGTGTTTTCTAATTAAAGTTACTGGCCAACCCGCCTTTAAGAGCTGATAGAAAATATCTGTAGAAGGGACCTATACAGCAATCCATCAGTAGCCGATTAGCATTTTACACTAAAGCTCCCTCCTGCAATGTAAAAACGTAGTTGCAAATTTATGTTCAGATACCTAATCAGTATTCGCTCATGAATATCGGGACACCCACAATCGGAGCGCGCCCGCGCAGCTGTCACGCGCAATTAAAAGATGGCGCTACCCGCGACTAATTGACTTTTCATGTCCCGCATACGAGCTACCTTTATGTGGACACCCACTTTGCTGTATGCGTAATGATGTGTGTTTTTAATTAATTAATTGTTTTAGTACTCAGGTGACCGAGACTTTCTCGGTAAATTTTTGAAAATATTAAAAAAAAATGCAATAAAAAGAAGGAAAGGGTGGGTGATATCTGCGACTCGATTTGGAGTATTTTCACTTCTGTAGTTCTAAGCTATTACCTTTACAAATGACAGCAAAATTAACATTTGCATAGTATTCTACGGTATTTTTGAAATTATATAAAAATGCAATTAAAAGAGATAAAAAGGGCAGGTGATATCTGCGACTCGATTTGGGGTATTTTTACTTCTGTAGTCCGCCCGTTCCCCATTGAACTATTACTTTACAAATGACAGCAAAATTAACCTTTGCATTCTATTCTATATTTTATAATTTTTTCAGTGCCCGAAAACAGAAATCAAACGACTTTTTTAAAGTAAAAGCTAGATCAATTTCGCCCCCAAAACTCCCTACATAACAAGTCTTATGAAAATCGTTGTAGCCGTTTCCGAAATTCAGTTTATACAAGATTAACTCATTTGCAGATTAATGATTTCTCGTTTTTTTTCAATGCCACCGCATTTACCCAACAAAACATCACCAACATTTCCATTAGACATACTTGATTTGACGCTGTTTTGTTGTGTACTAGTTTTCCTCTTGATCCTTAGCTATTATTGTCCAGAAAAGATAAAACATGTGGTGTATATATGAGCAAAGTTGTACACCTATATATTATATATATACAATTTAAGCGCAATTAGACTGATAGTGATTTAAGTTATTTTTTGGGAATTTAAGCAGAGGAAGCCATAGCCATTAGATAAGTATCATTTATAGTTTAAACAGATCTATAACATCTAGAAGTGGCCGAGGTTTACGACCGACGAGAATCCTCTTAGCATTGGAATGCGACGCGCGGTGATATATTAAAGTGTCACGGTTTTCAACTCGTAAAAACTAAATTTGATCTGACCTAATATTTGTGGTAAACGTTTAGTGTAAGGTGAGACTATTTACTAAGATAAGGAAAAGAAAGTCGTTAAACAATCGAGAGAATTAATAATATGAATTGACTGGGTCGCTGGCGCAGTTGGTAGTCACTTTGCCTTTTGGTTGTAGGTTCGATTCCCACTGAGGGCCAACATTTTGTAACACAAAAATTTGTTGGTTTTTCGAGCCTGGGTGTATATTTGTATTTAAGTATGTATTTAAAATTATATAAGTATATATTTACCAGTTATCCATATTTCATTCAGATTCACCCATAACACAACTATTAAGTTACTTACTTTGGGGACAGACGACCCTGTATATATATATGAAGGTTTAAAGCTGTTATAGACTACCGGTGGCTCTATAGGACTCTATTAGGAGATCACGGATTCAAACCCCGGGCAGTCGCCAATGAGTTTTTCCATATGTCTAATTGATAATTTCAATTAATCAGATTAAAATAAATATATAAATATATGGGAAAATTACTCACACGGTCGTCCGTCCCCAAAGTAAGTAACTTAATACTTGTGTTATGGTAGACAGACAACTGGTGAATATATACTTATATATTTTTAAATACATACTTAAGTACAAATATGCACCCAGGCTCAAAGACCAACAAATTCATTTATAGAAAATGTTTGCCCTCGGCGGGAATCGAACCCGCGACCCGTAGAGCTGAAGGCAGGGTCACTACCCACTGCTCCAACGGGCCAGTCAAATAATAGATATTTTGATATTTTCAATTTATCATCGCTTATCAGTGAAGGGTAATATCGTGAGGAAACCTGCATATCTCTAGAGAATTATGTTTCGCAGCTTCATTCTTTGCGATTTTCAGTTAACATGTTGTAGATGCGTTTTCACAACATGTTAACTGAAAATCGCGTTGAATGAAGCTGTTCACATAATCGTGGTCTAACTTCACTTACAGGTAAGTTCGTATGACCTTTAATTCTAGGGATATGTGTTACCTACAAACTCGCAGTGGGAGGTCTTAACTCCAATCCCTCCAAAAAACGGAGAGAGGAGGGCTATACCCAGTGGGATAGCATTATTTTAGAACACTAGTGATGGTACGTACCTACCCTCAATCATTTAATATGCATTAATACAGAAAAAATGCTTATGTTGATAGTGCTTTACAATTAAGCTTTAATTGTGCCTAATTTCATCAAAATTGGTCCAGCGAATTAGCCATGAAAGTATAACAGACTCCCGCGTTAATAATATAAGGTATGGAGTGCACTTGCACTAGTCTCTGCAATATCACAGAAAAAATATACAAGTTATAATAAATCCAAAAAAAATTATTTTTAGATAGCACGCTTCATTAGTTATGCGCAGGCGCAGGTCAACGTTTATCGGTTACATTTTACATATAATGCGCGCGTTGATCGCCCTAAAGTTTATATCTTCCTTAAATTTACGATATTGTCTAAAGTGGCGTTTATAAATAAGTTTTATGTTTTTCCTGTGATTCTATTTCACTAATTAGTGAGAATAGCAAAATAATGAGACCACTAGATATATAGAGTACCGTTTTTGCTATTATTGAAAAAAAAGTAATTAAAATATTATAATATAAGGCCAAAAGCCTGAGGCTGAATTAATTAGTGCCATTGGTATGTTTTATTATGGAAATAATACCTGCGTTCGAAAGCAAAATAAATGGTAGGGGTTAAACTCATTACTATATGGCTATGCTTTCTTGTGTGCAATGCTTGTGTATTGTTTTGCTTTTAGTGGTGGGTAGTGCATGAGTTATTACGAATCCTGCATGTATCAGGTATGATAATGGATTATCCGCTCTACATTTAGGATTATATCTATTTTCTATTTTACTTCATAGCGGATTATAGCAAAATAATGTTATTATTACATTTGGATGTGTCTATAATTTTTTTTATTATTTTTTTAATTTGTGCACTTATTATTCGTTTCTTGTTTATACTGCAAACGCTTCTCATTAAATTTTACTCTCCTATCAGTTTCTCAGAGGTTGACTGGAAGCGCCTTTGTACACTTTTTTATAATCTAACAATTTTGTTTTTTCTTTTCTATTTTGTATGTAAAATTGTGTACAATTAAGTGATACTTAACTTATAGACTGTGTTCACATATAAATAAAATTTTAAAAATGCAGTTTTTTTTTCGGCTCTAAGAAAAAGACAATACTAATTTATTTGAACATTTAATAATTTATTTAGGTTGAACGTAATCGTGGGTGCAAAAAAAACGTGTAGAATGCAGAATGAATCTGACCTTAATTATGATCTGGCCCATTCTAAGATGATTCGAAAATAGCATAAACAATGACGGGATAGGAGAAATCTGCCTGCCCTTATCCCACTCTAAGTGGGGTCGGCACAACACGCTATATACATGCTATCACATGATTTGGCTGCGTTTTTACGACCGCCCGCCTGCCTGACGTCAACTTACCTCAGTCATATTTTACAACACCTCGGTAAGAAAGAGGGTGGTCTATTCTACTAAACCGGATACCACACGGTGGGTCAACTTACCTTAGTCGCCTTTTAAGACACCTCGGTAAGAAATAAGGTTGGTCTATTCTACTCAGCCGGATACCAAACGGCGGGTCGACTTACCTTAGTCGCCTTTTACGACAACTCGGTAAGAAATGAGGGTGGTACTATTCTATTCAGCCGGATACCACACGGCGTAAACAATAACGGGATATGTCAGTACAAATATTCTCACCTTTGATATAATGATTGTTAAAGATATTTCAAACATTTGTTTGCTTCTGCTTCGTATCTAGCTTCCTTTGATACCTCTTGATCTATAACGACTGACAGTTCAAATATTGTTATTATTAATATATGGTAACACTAGTTTCTGCTCGCAATTTCCTCTACAAGAATATATAAATACATTCACATACTTATCTATACTCATTTCTTACCGAGGTGTCGTAAAAGGCGACTAAGGTAAGTTGACCCACCGTGTGGTATCAGGTTGAGTAAAATAGACCACCCTCTTTCTTACCGAGGAGGCGTAAAATACGACTAAAGTATGTTGACGTCAGGCAGGCGGCCGGTCGTAAAAACGCAGCCAAATCCTGTTACAGCATGTTTATAACATGTTGTGCCGACTCCACTTAGAGTGGGATAAGAGCAGGAAGATGATGATATAAATAAAAACCAAACTTTGTTTAAATATTGAAAAAAAATTTTAAATGTCAAATGTTAGCGCCAAGGCGCAAACATCGATTGCGCATGCGTGTTGCGTCGCCGCGAACTCGTTCATTGAAACCTTTTTTTTTAAGGTAGAGATTCAACCTCCGTGGTCCAGCTGGAGGTTGTATAGGTGTATCGTGATGATTAAATTTTTGGCCTGTACGTAATGTTTGTCATAAGAATTTTGGTTTCAGTTTTATAATATTTGTATTATAGCATCAGAGTAGATAAAATATTAAATAGAACAAAACAAATTTATTCCACTCTATTATGCTACGTTTAAAGTACATTGCAGTGGTCTCTTAAACCTGTCATTTCTAGCAGCCGCTAATGTCAGAGGTGATTGGCTCGGAGCCAGGAGGCTGGAGTATCGGACGGACCGATTCTTAATTTATGGACCAATGGAAGACCCAGTTTTGAGGATGTGTTGGCAAAGAATACAGCTTCGATATTGTTCGGGCGGAAAGCTTTGGAGTTATAATTGGGGGACGAGTTGGGATTTGGAATGATTTTTTCCATATTGGAGAAGTAGATTAAATAAGTTTGAGTTTTAGTTTTCTGTTGCAAGATCGAGATTCCGTAAATCTTAACTGCATAACGACTATTATTAGTTCGTTGGTGCAAGTGGTAGTGACCTTGCCTTCAGCTACGCGGGCCGGGGTAATCGAATCGCGCTGAAGACTAACATTGTTTAAATACACTTAGTTGGTTCTTCGGGTCTGATTGAATATATATGTATTTTAGTATTTATTTTTAAAGCTATATATAGCTTTAAAAAATAATAAGCTTTTACTTATGATTTTTATTTATTAGGATAACCAACAAGACTAATATTATTAATATTATAAAATACTCGTAGTCTACCTTTTTATTTAAATGTAGTTTTAATTATACGTTCACGGGAATTTTTATATTTTGTATGTGAGCCAGGTATATAAGCTTCAATCGCTTCAAACTATTAATAATAATCACAGACCGACTTTATAATATAAGTAGTCCGTCTTAAGTAAGTTACTTTTGTGTAGTGACAGACAGCTTCTAAATGCATATATGGTACAAAAGAAAAGAAATAAAAAAATTTGGGCCTAGGCGGGAATCAAACCCGTGACTTGCAGAACTGGAGTCAGGGTCACCGCAACATACATCAACGGGCCATTCAATTATAAAACTATAAATTCAAAATCGCTTCGAAACCTAATAATATCAGTCCTAACCCACTTCGCCTTATAGTTCGCCATGACAGCGTATGAAACGATGCAAATTGATTACAATATGATGAAAGTAAACAGAACCGTTGATTGACTACGGATTCGCATATTTGTTCTGGGCCCCTGCACATCCTCAGTGCACCGTACATCAGCGGCCGCATAAATTGCACACCTGCGTTGTTTCATTCATCCCAGCAAAGTGCATCTTGCACGCGTTAAAAGATGCAAACTGGAATTATTACGCGATAACATTGATGCATATGTTTAAAATGTTCCCAGTCTGTTTCCTCTAAAATCAAGTACATTGTAATTTATAGAATTAGGCGTTACTTTGCGTAGGTCCATAATACAAAACTAATGAGAACATTATTTTGCTATAATCCGCGATAAGAGAAAATATATGTAATGCTAAATGTAGAGTATTCGTAAATACTATTTGTTCTCATGCATGATACTTGCAGAATTTGTAAGAACTCATGCACTACCCGACACCGAAAACACAACATTACACAGGCACTGCACACATCCAGCTCCACAATCTCAACTTGTTTCGCCCCGTAAGACAAGCATCATCAGGAGATACACTCCACGACAAAATCGAAATGGAATTAAAGAACGAATAGTACACTCTACAGTAAGCATTACATATATTTTCTTTAATTGCGGATTATAGCAAAATAATATTCTCATTAGTTTTGTAAGTACATTGTACAGAAGTTACAATAGAATTATTTTGCTATAATACGCGTTCGTTGAGAGAATCTCATTATCATCCTCCTGTCCTTTTCCACTTTAAGTGGAAAATCTCTAGCTATTTTTTTCGGTGCGTGGTCGCCATTTTCGCAGCTAAAGACATCCACCGCTTCTTCTAACTTAGTGCCCATTGCCACTTCAAGCTAAGCTATATTCCTGATTTAATCACGCTGAAATATTTTAAGCATAGCTCGTTCTACAAGTCTGAGCATTTTTATAAGGCGTATAATCAGCGAGCTACATCAATTTGACCCTATTAATTCAGATAGTATACATTTATCATCAAACAAAGACAACCAGAACTGCTATATACCGATAGACATAGTCCACTCAAAAATTCTTGCTTAAAGAGAAAATCGAATAATTGCAATTTTACTGACGATTTTCTCTCTTGCTTATGAAGAAGGACGCAAGTTAATGATAAGATGTCTTAAGCAAACACACTGAATTAGGTTTCCCAGTTTATACATCCGCTGCAATTTATCAAATTTTAAGAGGTCAAGAGCAGAGCAGACCATAAATAAACAAATAGGTCTCCAATTCACGATTATAAATACAAAACAGCAAACATCAATAATAAACTGTATCTTGATCTGTTGAGTAGTATCTGCTTCATTTATCAAAAGCTCTCCTTGAACTGTGTTACCTACATTTTCTACACATCTGTCATTAGGTTTGATTTCTAAATACACCTAAAATGATCGCCCACTAAACATCACGATATTAAAATCCTCATAGCCAGGTCACCGAACTCCGACATCTCGGCGTTAATCAGTTTCCATCTATCAAACACAAAAGTCGATGCTTGATTCTGTTTGGTATTCATAACGATTTGAATATAAATGGCGTCGCTCATAATCGTGAGACGCGTGAATTATAGCTTTGTTGTTATTAAGATTTTGTCATCTCCCTTGCAACTATCGCTCGTATCGTTAGAGGTTATAAAGACAAAAGTATATTTGAGTCCGTTTGTGTATCCATTTGAGTTATTTAAAAGAATTTGGAATAAATCATTTGAGAAGACGGCGCCAGCTATGAACTACAGCTACTGCTTATACTAAAACAATTAAATCAATTTTAGGGTCTTCTTGAACTTGCAGTTGTTTATGGATGTGTGTACTTAATTGAAGTACCAATAACTGAAGAGTGTTTTTGAAGTTGATAAAGATTTAAGCAATATATAATACATATTTTTATTAACACATATGCTGTTTTTTTGATAAGCTGAGCTGAGTTAGGGTAAAATGCATCGTTAATTTTGATTCTTCTGCATGTCTCTTTAAATTTAATTTAAAGAGACATGTCGGATATGCTCTTATCTCGTTTCATCGCACCCTGGGTCTCTTTGGGGTTTAATAGACCTAATTTCAACTTTCAAGTTTTAGACCTATAAATACTGGCAACACGTACTGTGAGATGACTTTGTTCTGCAACCGATGAGAAAATTGGGACAAATCTTTATAACTTCCTGAACTCAAGTTGGGTTTATCAAATAACCTCCTCTCTGGATTATAGGTCCTAGGTATATGTAAGTCCCCAACGTGGTCGAGCGGAATACGCGACTATCGAGTAGGACATTTTCGTTTGTTAGCGTTATTTTTAGGCATCAAATATTTCGGCGCTCACAATGGCTTTCGTAATTTTATTTCCGTGCGACATATGTCTGTCTATCTTCGCTCTAATTCTAGGATCGTTCGTCGTCGCCTCCGTTATTCAGCGTTTATTGCCCATTACTCTTTGATTAAAAGTGCTTATAAATCGTCGCGTTATAAAAATACATGCAGAAGTCTTAGAGTTGTCGGCGCGATGTCGCTCGTATTTATTGTACACCTTCCGCCCACCGGCCGAAGTCGTATTTTATTAAGAATAACGCGTTATTTTTCTTGTTTTATGACAGAATCATGTTTAATTTTGTGATCATAAATAATTTGTGGTACACCTACAACATCGGCTGTTACGATTGCTTTCTGTGTTTTCTTATTGTATACGTTTTAGGCTGGAGATATATGTGCGACCTAGATGTTTTGTAAATTTATATGAATCTCTACTAATATTATAAATGACAAAGTCCATCTGTTTGTCTCACACACTTTTACGGCTAATTCGGTGTAGTGATATTAATGATATTTGGCAAAACTTAAGCTTATATACCCGGCCAACGTAAAGGATACAAAATTCCTGTTTTTCAAATAAGGAGATTGAGAATATTTTAACATTAAAGTTAACTACTATGAAGTGGCAAAAACTAATAATATTGTATAACCTGCAGAGGTTCCTCACTTATTCCTAACTACCGAGAGCTTGGGCCCTTCCGCTCCCCTTGGACCCGATTTTGCTATATTTTTAAATGTTTCTTTCGGAAAATATGTCAAAATGTATTAGAATTTGTAAGTAAATAAAATGGTAATAATATAGGTATAATTTGTGTTTAATAATGATAAATATATCTAAATAAATAAATTATTCCGAATAACAGATCGCATAACTAAGAAATGACTTGTTGAGCAGTATACATTAGTAGATGGCATAATAGTAGAGGATATGGCATAGTGTTCATCTAAGTTTTTCCATAATGAGGTTAAAGTTGAAGTTGATGAATTAGTTGACGTAATCCGTGGGAGTAGCATTCGAGGTGACCATGACTTGAAGGTGCAAAATCAAAAGCGCGCGCGGATTAGTCATATCTTGACGGTTTTATGGCTGATACAAATATATTTTAGCAATTTTAGCTTTTCTAAAATTAAAAAAACTATAAAAGAATCTGACACCAAAAGCTTATTATAATGTTGAGGATAATATTAATGATGAAAATGAAATTTTTCTAGTCATCGACTTTATACTAAATAGTTGTGACAAATTATAAGAATTATTTTTTGAAAAGATTAACCGCTGAGTTTCTTGCTGGTTCTTTCTCTGTTAAAGTATCATTCTGAACCTTATTGAACCTAAATTACTTCATACTAGTAACTTCATTAAATCTAATTAATCCTAGCCGATACAGAAATGCTTGAAAACATTTTAATAGAGATTATTTCGATTATTTTTTTTAATTTTAATTGAATTTTAATTTTGGTAACCCTGTAGAAATATAATTTTTTTTGTAAATATTATTCAGCTTAAATAATTACATCATCTATTTATCGATTCGCATCATCTGATTCATCAATATCAAGTTTTGGTTGACATTTACCAGAATCAACAAAAACATTCTTAACTAGCAGGTTTATTTTCAATTATATTGCGTAAAGGATCACAATATTGTGCTTAAAATGCTTAAAACTAATAACTTACGATAGGTGATAGGGTGGTGGAGGTTTGTGCATGTGTTTTTACCAATCCTGCATGTATCGGGTATGAAAACGGAAAATGCACTCTATATTTAGGATGATATGTACTCTATTTGCTCATGTAATGAGGAGGGATGAAAATCATGTGACCAAAAGTTTTAAATATGAATGTGGATGGATGTATGGCTAGGGGGAGGCCGAAAAAAGATGGATGGATTGTGTGAAAAATGATATGCATGTTAAGGAGTGGCACCAGAGTTGACGTATGATAGAGGAGAATGGAAGAAGAAGACATATTGTGCCGACCCCACTTAGAGTGGGATAAGGGTAAGAGAATGATGATGTATTCTATTTACTCTATCGTGGATTTATAGCAAAATAATTTTATTATTACTTTCATATTATGGATATCTGCAAAGTAACGCGTAATTCTATAAATTATTTGTAGTTTCTAAACTTATGTAAAGGCTTGACGAATTTTAGAATCAATGTGAAATTCACTGATGACAGTCGTTAAAACAATTATCTAAAAAGCTTTTAACTTGTTTTTGTATAACGGACTAAATAGTTAAAGTAAAACTTTTAATTTATTTAGAATAAATTAAAAAAAGTGGTTGATGGACGTTAACTAAAGATATACTTTGATAAACGACATTAAATTTATGATGATGAATTATTCAGACATTTTAATCATTATTTAAATTGATATTTTATGAGACTTATATTTGTAAAGTTGTATATGCCATTGTAATATATTTTAAATCTTAAAACGCTAGATGTACTTGAGTCGTAAGAACAAGGTCGGTTGAATATATAAATATTTAGAACAAGGTGTATCTGCGGCTTCGCCCGCGTGCCATAAACGTAAAAGTAGTTATTGTAAGTTAACCATAAGAGATAGAGACATGCTGACGCGGAGTTTTTTGTAGTATTTTTATTGATCTACAATTCTCTACTAAATTGCCTTAGTGTATCTCTGTTGGTTTACGCTGTGCACGCGATTACAGCTCCCGTAGGCAAGTTTTTGCCTAATTTATGTATAGAAACCGGCTATACTCACGTCTTATTTTATCGGATTAGCTCGACTAGTTTAAGACTTAAGAGAGCATCCGATAAATAAGACGTCAATTTAGCCTGTTTCTATACATTAATCATGAATATCACTCACGATAGTTTAAATTCAAAAAGTTTTTGCCTACTGCAACTACTACTTTTTGGCGAATGCGCGACTTATACGACACAATTTACATAAAAAGTTTTTGTATTTATTTTAGTTTTTTATTAACCAAAATATTTCGAAAGAATCTTTTATTAATAACCGTACAAAAATCCCCTCAGTAGAACTTAAAAAAATCGATTACATACAGACAGACAGCTGTTTTATACTAAGTATAGTTCTAGATGTTGACATTTCCACGCCATTGAATAAAGTCACATGTATAAAAATCAAACTTTGTAGCAATGAATCAAAGTATTTTGACAGACAAGTTGATAAATCATTTAAATTTGAATTACGTGATCAAATACAAGACATAGAACCAAAAATAGACACTGACAATTTGAAGCTACCTTGTGATATGATACGATAATTAAATTAGGAATCGACAATCTATACTAATATTATAAAAAGGAAAAAAACTATATGTATGTTTGTAATGTTTTCACACAAAAACTACTGGGCCGATTTCAAAAATTCTTTCACCATTGTAAAGCTTCATCTTTACTGAGCAACATAGGCTATATTACATTTTTTTAAATGGGGATCTGTTACAAAAATGTAATAAGGTGTAAAAAAATAAAAAATTACGCGGATGAAACCTAAGGGATATTAATAGTCTTTTATAAGAATTTTTATCTTTGTTCATTGGTAATATATACTTAATTTTAAATGTCTGTATATTTGTTACTCATTTACAGCGAATCCGCTGAACCAATATCGATGAAATATGGTGCAATTGTTCCTTATATATCGGGGTATACAGGCTATAGAAATCCTGTTAATTCAATAGGAATAGGATGAAATTGAAGCGCCATCTATTATCGGCCTATCACACGACAACAGTTCACGCGAACGAAGTCGCGGGTAAAAGCTAGTACTATATAGAGACTCGATAATTTCCAACCCCCCGAACAGGCCGGATTCCGAGGAGGCTACGGCACCATAGACCACATTTTCACAGTACGGCAGATTATACAGAAGACCCACGAGTATAATCAGCCCCTGTGCTTAGTATTTGTGGACTATGAGAAAGCCTTTGACTCTATTGAAACCTGGTCTGTTCTGGAGTCCTTGCAACGGTGCCAAATTGATTGGCGATACATCCAAGTGCTGAGAGGTCTGTATGACGCCGCAATTATGACCGTCCAAGTACAGAATCAACAGTCTGGACCTATCCAAATGCATCGAGGAGTGCGACAAGGGGACGTAATTTCCCCGAAATTGTTCACTAATGCTCTGGAGGATATGTTCAAGACGTTGCACTGGAAAGGACGAGGCATAAACATAAACGGAGAGTACCTCTCTCACTTAAGATTTGCAGATGACATCGTCATCATGGCCGAGACCGTACAGGACTTACAATACATGCTGAACAGCCTGGCTGAGTCTTCTGCTCGCATCGGTCTCCGGATGAACTTGGATAAAACCAAAGCAATGTTCAATGAACATGTCATTCCGGAACCGATTGGCCTTTATGGGACTCCTCTAGAAGTTGTTCAGGAGTATGTCTACCTCGGACAAGTCTTGCAGCTAGGTAGAAACAACTTCGAAAAGGAGGCCCGCAGGAGAATACAGCTTGGCTGGGCAGCGTACAGGAAACTTAATCGAGTCTTTTCGTCACCCATACCACAAAGCTTAAAGACAAAGGTCTTTAACGAGTGCGTCCTACCAGTTATGACATACGGAGCCGAGACGTGGACACTAACAATGCGACTGGTCCACCAATTTAAGGTCGCTCAGCGAGCTATGGAGAGGGCTATGCTTGGAGCTTCTCTTAAGGATCGTATCAGAAATGAAGTGATCCGACAGAGAACCGGAGTAATCGACATAGCCCAAAGGATTAGCAAGCTGAAGTGGCAGTGGGCTGGTCACATCTTACGCAGAACCGATAACCGCTGGGGTAGACGTGTTCTAGAGTGGAGACCGCGCCTTGGCAAACGTAATGTAGGACGTCCTCCAGCTAGGTGGAGTGACGACATCCGCAAAGTGGCTGGCATCGGTTGGGGACGAAGAGCTGAAGACCGAGCTCAGTGGCGTGCTATGGGAGAGACCTATGTCCAACAGTGGACAGGAGCAGGTTGTTGATGATGATATAAATGGTACATAAACTTGATCTTAAATGGAAGTTGCCATCGCACAGATAGTTATGATGAAAAATAAATAATTTATCCAGAGTACAAAAGTCATGATAGAATTATTTTGCTATAATCCACGTTTGTTAAGAAAATCTATGTAATTCTAAGTGTAGGAAGCAAAACTGATCACATACTGTAATGTAAGCTGCCATTGCACAGATAGCTATGATGAAAAATAGCCAATTTATAGAAGTAGGCTTTACTTTGCGGAATTCCTCAACCTATCAAGCGACAACAGTCCACGTAAACGAAGCGGGTATAATCTAATCAACAATAATAATGTTACATATCCACAAATCGTCACTGACACGCATTACTCAAGAACTTTTGTCATTTATATCTAGAAGAAGCTTTTAAACGTCTTAAATAGTAATTTTTGTCAACTTAAATCTTCAAGTTATTCTGGGTCAACTCAAACACGATTAACATATGTCCATATTCGTCATTCAGGATGTCGATCGTGTCGAATGTGAAAACCGCTAGGAAATCCCTTTAGCAATCGCTCTGACATCATTTGGAATACAGATTTCTCGTTCTGTATCGCTGTCAGGTGAATCAGAAACGATAACATCATCATATTTATTGTTATATTTACTAGTATCCGTTCGCAAATGTTTCCGCGAAACGATATCTGCAGTTCAATATGTTTCTACTTCGCGTATTCGATAGCTTCGACGAAAATTTCGTCATTAACTACGACCTTTTGATTTCAGATTTTATCCTCATTTTAATAGATTTAATTTCATTACTCATGATAAAATCATGAACTTTTGATTTCGGATTTTATCTTTATTTTAGAAGTATTATTTACAATATGAATAGTCTAATAGCGACTGGGAATGTCAGCTTATGGCTATGTTATTGGCACAGGTGGGCCACGAGGTCTCCTTGCCGTGGTTGACAGGGAAAGATCGTGGGCACCAATGGCCTTCTTCTACGAGGATGTTATTTCGCGGAAGAAGAAGGCGGGGCGAATCCGGGAAGTCGAGTCTATGGATCCTAACGTAGTTTATCGGACGCCCACCTGAAAAGGTCCCTAAGGCGGTCTATGCATATGGTGTTCCCGATGCATCGTCTAGCGGAGGGAGGGGCCACTTCTATAAAGGCCCAGAGGTGGCACACTCTGGATGGGGGTAATGTGTACAACGCATAATGGATTTTCCTGATCCAAAAAAAGGGCTATGTTATGGTACTGAGATTCTATTACTTAAAGCTTAGATTCATTTTAAAACCTACTTGTAGAGATAAATTTAGTTAGGTCTTAGATAATAATATCAATGAGTCGCATCATTATTTATTCTGTAGTTTACAAATACAAAAATTACTGTTATAGGCAGATTCTGAGGTATGTGAATGTTGCCTGATTCTTACACTTAGCATTACATAGATTCTCTTAACAAACGCGGATTATAGTAAAATTCTATTATAACTTATGTATTTAATTATGCCGTGTGGTATTCGGCTGAATAGAATAGTACCACCCTCATTTTTTACCGAGGAGTCGTAAAATACGACTAAGGTAAGTTAACGTCAGGCAGGCGGCTGGTCGTAAAATACGTAGCCAAATCATATTACAACATGTTTGGAAGGACAAGGGCAGGATGATGATGACCTTATGTATTAAACTATTCTTAATTAATCTTCAAGTAAGATTATTTCAAAATAATCAGCGTTTATAAGCTTTTTTAAGTCGTCAATCAGTCAGTAGTAAATCTGCCATCGGTCAGTGGAGTTTCCAACAAGTCGGATACCGAATCAGTATCTCACGCAACAGTCCTATATCTGTAAAACGTTTCTCGTCGCTATTTTTATACTTTACCAATTACTATTTCTACGCGATCATACATTTGTTTGATATTTCGCAGAGTCAAAGAAGTGTTCTGAAATTCGTTGTAATGAAACAATCAATTCACTTCAATAATGACTCGAATATATTTATTTACAAGCGGCACCTGCTTCGTTCGTCCATCTGAAGCGTTTAACTACTAATGCAATATAATCACTACATAGTATAAAGCAAAGTCGCTTTCCCTGTCTGTCCCTATGTCCCTATATATATGTATGCTTAAATCTTTAAAACTACGCAACTACTGGATCGATTTGAATATTTTTTTTCACTGAGTGACAGGCTATATATTTATTTATGCTAGTATCAATATATAACTATTAATGCAATATATCATTCATATATAAAATATAATATATCATATGGTTTGGGTGGGGACAACATGTTATAAACATGTTGTCACATGATTTGGCCACGTATATTACGACCGGCCGCCTGCCTGACTTCAACTTACCTATGTATCTATGTAGGTATCTGGCACTTCGAGTGCGATAAGCCCAGGAGAATAATGAAAATGAAAAAATATATATTATTGAGAGTTTAGTAGTGAATGTGTGCAGTGCTTCAGTATTTTGTTTTTGTGGCGGTGCATGAGTTTTTACGTCCCCACTAAGGATAGGATAAGGGCAGGGGAATAATAAAATTCTTCGGTAAATCTGTTTGAGGCCTTAATAAGCTTGGCTCGCTAGATTTTTCTTACTTCCAGTTTAAGTATGCAAAACTAACTGCAACATCGAACTTTCTGGTTCAGACATCGTAAACCGTAACGACACTGAAGGCCCAGAGTCGGTGCACGGAGGTTTATTAAAAAAAATATAGTCCCATTCCCACTGACTGCTTCCAAGCTCAGTTACAGTAACGAAACGAGCTCGACGCGGCATCGGCGGGACTCCCCCGCCAAATGTGCTCTACAATCCCTATTCAAAAACGCACCTTACACCTTTCAAGTTAAAGTTGAATTTAGCTTAACAGAGGGTAGAGTCGAGATTTTCAAATTTCGAACGCCGCGACATTAAATCGTAATCGAACACTTTACAGTGACGGTCGCGGCGAAATATCGCGTTCGGTCCGTATAAATATGCACTTATCTTTCTTTTTAGTTTAAGTAAGTCTGCATAATGCAGGCCGTGCGGGCCCACGTGTGTCGCAAATAAAATTTTAGCACTCCCGCTTTGTTCTATGCGGTGTTGCGTGGGTGCGAGCGAGACGGCAGATAGGCTATTTTGTCTGCAATACCGAAGCAAGTGTCTACTATTCTATCCGGAATAAGACTTTTTTGAGATTCGAAATTTCGACTTGAATTTCGGTGCATTGGAGATATTGATAAGATTTAGGTAATAAATAGTGTGGTGGCTGAGTAGAATAGACCACCATTATTTCTTACCGAGGTGTAAAAGGCGACTAAGGTAAGTTGACCCGCCGTGTGGTGTCCGGTTGAGTAGATATACCCTCTTTCTTACTAAGGTGTCGTAAAATACAACTAAGGTAAGTTGACGTTCGCAGGCGGCTGGTCGTAAAATACGTAGTCAAAACATGTTTATGACATGTTGCGACGATCCCATTTAGAGTGGGATAAGGGCAGGAGAATGATGATAAATAAATAGATATAGTAGAGGGTGAGCTAAGGGTTCTTATAGAAAACTATCTTTTACCCGCAACTTGGTTCGCATGGACTGTTGTCGTGTGATAGGTCGATAATAGATTTCGCTTTTCAATGTCATCTTATTTCTGTAAAATTAACAGGATTTATGTTAGTTATCCCGGTGTATAAGGAATAATTGTTCTGAATTTCATCGATATTGGTTCACCATATTAGCCGTAAAAGATTAACAAACATACATCCATACATACAAACTAATTAAGTATATCAGATTATCTAAACTTTCAGGAGTTAAAACTTTTATTTTAACATAAAACATGTTAAATTTATATCATCATATTTTTGAATATATTTTTTTTAATTTCAGGTAAGCGAAACTGCAAGATGCAACTGAAACTGAAAGTGAGTGACTGAGTGAGTGAAGATAAAGTACCTATTTATTTACAAAATTACTGAGATCGTAAATATTAAACTATATTATTTAACTAATAGCCTTAACTATAAGTTACTACGGCTTGTAAAAGTGTATCTTTAATATTTAAATGAGTTAATCTTGTATGTATATAAATATTTTCGGAATCTCGGAAACGGCTCCAAAGATTTTCCTGAAATTCAGTATCTACGGTGTTTTGGGGGAAAAAAATCGATCTAGCTAAGTTTTATGTAAAAAAAAATCGTTTTATCCCTGTTTTTGGGGATTAAAATATACTAAAAATTATATTGAATATAAAACACTATTTATAGGTACCATAAACTCACCAACTACCTAATTATTTTTTTAGTTTCCTTATTAACGAACCGAGAGGTCGGAATCTTTCCCAAATACGCTAAAAGAATTATAACCTCAAAGCTTAATTATACCGTATTAAAAAGAAAAGCTTACCAACGTAACATCACATTACACTCGCCGTTGTCAAGCGACCCTCAAGGTAAATGTACCGACGCGGACAAAATCAAATTATCAATTAATAATGGGTTGTCGGCCCTGTGATTGATTAATAATATAAAACCCGGCACCGGCCGTCCGTCTGTCACGGTGATTGACATATTTTAGCATTAATTGACATATATCATATATTTTTTAATTGCGCGAAATGTATTTCTCGACATGAATTGATCACTTACGACAAATATATATTACGTAATAATATTTTTGGGTGACATTTCTGTACAGTACGATACAACTTAAATATAAATTTTAAATAACGAGTTAATAACATTTTTATTTACAACAGAAATTGTAAGGGGCGTCTAATCAAACTCCGAGTCAGGAGCGCACTGAGTGCGGAGTGCGTATGCTTTATTAATCAACTAATGAATCATCCTGTTACATCTTTCTCCTTTTAATATTCTTAAGGTACATGTTAAATAAGCATTAATTCTAACTTTAACAAATATTAAATAAACTATTTCAAAACATAATTATTAACTTATACATTTTTATTTATTAAATTATGTGTACATAGCTATATCGCAAACAGTTCAAATGTTTTGACTATATTGATTAGTTATTATTTATTTATTATTAATATTATTTTTTTTTTTTTTTTTTATTTTTTTTTTATTTTTTTTTTTTTTTATTTATTTTTTTTTTTTTTTTTATTTTTTTTTTTTTTATGCTATTTCAATAAATTATTTACGAAAACAACAACAAAAAATTATGTTAAAAAAAAATTAACTCTATAACTAGTTTAGAGACAAATTCTTTAACATTATTAGCAAATAAAAACAAATTAAATACTAAGAGTCCATCCTCAATCATCCTCATGCTGCATCCCTGCGCGCCGGGAACTTACATGTCATTATATAATTCCCCGTCTACTGGGTGGCCTCACTATCCTGCCATAACGAGTAATGCGCAAATTACAATTTTGTCTATTTTCAGTAGGTACACATATATCGTCATAGTCAAAATTATAGCGTGGCGTGTCTTGTCTTTGTGACGAGTCTAATAAAATGTGCCGTCTATTGCGTGTATATTTTCTCCCATTCGATGTTATAACTTCATAAGACCGGTTACTGAGGACGCGCCCTACTGTGGCCGGTATCCACCTTCTTTGTATCCTATCGTATATTCTGACTTTCTCAGCCTTGCTTAATTTCTTTAGGTTTTTAGCGTTCCTGTCGTAGTAAAATTTTTGCTTGTTTTGGTTAGCTAATATTTTTTTTATGGCATTCTTGTGAACTTTAGGCTTTAATAACTTTTTTGAAATCGGGAGAATACTTTTTAACTTTCTACTTTGCAATAATTCTGCGGGGGAAGGTAACCCTTCCGATAAAGGTGTGTTTAAGTATTCCAATATGGCCAACCGATGGTCAGATCCTTTTTCTTTTGTTTTAATCATGATATTTTTTACCGTTTGAATTGTGCGTTCAACTTGACCATTAGATTGAGGGTAATGAGGTGAGGAGGTAACATGATTAAACTCCCATTCTAAAGAGAACTGTTTAAAGTAAAATGAAGTAAATTGGGGGCCACAATCCGACATTAATACACTGGGAATTCCATGATGACAAAAAATGTTTTTTAAGCACGATATTATGTGTGCAGAGTCTGTACTCTGTAATTCTACCACTTCAAAGAATTTACTGTAATAATCGACTATTAATAAATAATTCAAGCCCTTAAATTGAAATAGATCTACACCAACTTTAACCCATGGACTATCGGGAATTTCATGCGGCTGTAGTTCTTCCTTCTGATTTGATTTTCTATGTGCCAGGCAAACATCACAATTTGATACCAAATTTTTTAAGTCATTATTAAGACCTGGCCAAAATATCGTTTCTCTCGCCCTAAGCTTTGTTTTTTCCATGCCCATGTGTCCAACATGTAATCTATCTAACATATCCTTCCTTAATACTTTCGGTACTACTACCCTATCATTTTTCCATATCAATCCACAGGCAAAAGATAAGCTTTCGTTATAATTCCAATAGGGTTTTACTATTTCAGGTATGCCGTGTTTGTGTGCGGGCCAACCGTTTTTAATGTACTTCATTACCTGCTGTAGTTCATTATCATTTTCCGTCTCTTTCTGTAGCGCAACAAACCGCGCGTCGCGGATGTAATGCGCGAGCGCCGACGCTGCGCCGCGTGTGACGGCACACACCTCGTCATGCAGCGAGTCCTCGCTCGAATGGAGCGCGGCGGCCGGTTCGTAGGCCCGCGATAGCGTGTCGGCAATGTACAAATGTTTCCCTGGCTTATATACAAGTTTAAAAGTGTATCGTTGCAGTCTTAATAGCATTCTTTGCAAACGCGCGGGGGCATCTGTTATCGGTTTCTTAATAATATTTATCAATGGTTTATGGTCAGTCTTGATAGTCACATCTGTTTTACCGTAAATGTAGGCATAAAATTTTTCACAAGCGAAGACGCACGCGAATAGCTCCTTTTCTATTTGGGCATATCTTTGTTCAGATTTACTTAACGTTTTGGACGCGTAACAAACCGGTAGTGAGTTTTGCATTAAACAGGCGCCTAAACCGTTTTTACTCGCGTCTACTGACATTATTATTGGTTTATTAGGATCATAGTATTGTAATACAGGGTGACTAGATAAGCATTTCTTTATATTTTGAAAACATTTATCGTGCCGTTCCGTCCAGTGCCATTCGATTTCATTTCGCAATAATTCACGCAACGGGAGTACCTTATCGGACAAATTAGGGATGAAACTACCTATGTAATTGACTAAACCTAAAAATCGCTCAACGTCTTTTTTATTTTTAGGAATTGGCATCTTCGTAATAGCCGTAATGTGATCGTCATCCGGATGTAAGCCGTCTTTAGTTATTCTATGCCCCAAATATTTAATTTCTTCTAAGCCAAAATTGCATTTATTTTTGTTTAATTTTAAATTAATTTTTTGACATCTTTCCAACACTTTATTCAGTCTTCTATCATGTTCCTCCTTAGTACTACCAAATATTAACAAATCATCAATGTACATGCATACTCCTTCCAAATCATCAAAATTTTCTATCATTTTTTTGTGAAATACTTCCGATGCTGAGCATATACCATATGGCATTCGCAAAAACTTGTATCTCCCAAAGGGTGTATTGAACGTGCAATACGAACTACTAATGGTGTCTAGACGAATATTCCAAAAGCCTGCCGATGCATCTAAAGTACTGAAATATTTTGCACCGGCCAATCTCGATAAGATTTCATCGAGTGTTGGTAGCCTGAAATGTTCCCTTTTTATTGCCTGATTTAACTCCTTAGGATCTAGACATATACGTAAGTCACCGTTAGACTTTTTGACGACTGTTATGCTACTGACCCAGTCGGACGGACCCTCTACTTTAGCAATAATATTTTGAGACTCCATCTCATTTAATTTTTCCCTCACTTCATTTTTAATTGCAAACGGTAACTTCCTAGGTGCATGAACGACAGGATATACATTATCCTTTAGGTGTATTTTGTATTGACCCGGTAAACATCCTATACCCTGAAACACGTCCTCAAATTTTGTTATAAATTCCGGAAACTGGTCATTACTCTTTACTGACATGACACGCCTCACTACATCCAGTTCCGTGCAAGCATTGCGTCCCAGAATAGGTATAGATTGAACATCTGCTACTTTGAATTCAAGCATAAAACTTTTACCTTTAAAAATTACATTTAAGTTTATCTTTCCAACAACGCCAATGCTAGCCCCAGAATAGCCACTTAACTTTGTACTAGTTTTTAACAATCTTTTTTGCGGTATTTTTAAAAGTTCCAAAACGTACAACGGTAAAACATTTACATCAGCACCCGTGTCTAATTTAAATTTTATTTTGATACCACAAATTTTTAAATTAAGGCTCCAGTCACAATTATTATTTAATGAATGTATTACCTGTTCATCAGACTCCTCGATATAATGAACTCGACAAACCCGCGCGAAATGATTCATCCTCGCACAACGCGCACATTTCTGTCCGTATGCCGGACACTCGTATTTTTTATGCACACTACCACAAAACACACACGGATTGTTGAAGCGTGAAGTTGGTCGCTGCTGACGTGCGCCCGCTGCTATCCTTCGCGTGGCGCGCGGCACCGCGCCGCGATCGCCGCGCCCTCTTCCTCGACCATTATTGGCTGCATCGCTTCGAAACTGTGAACTTGATGACGCCATCCTTGACCTCACGAATGCAATTTCATTTTGTGATGACTTCATTTCATGAACATTATATGTATCTTCTCTCTCCGGCTTTATGTTTTCCGAATAGGCTCGGGATGCGATCGCTGCACGGCATATATCGATCGCCTTTTTTAATGTCAAGTCGTCCTCTCGAAGAAGCCGTTCGCGGATACCTGCGCTTGAGATGCCACACACCAAACGATCTTTTATGAGATCATCATGAAGATCACGGAATTCACAACTTTGGGCTAACTTTGTCAACTCGAACACATACTGATCGATGGACTCGTTCTCTCGTTGATCCCTTGTAAAAAACTTATGACGTTCCACGGTAATGTTTCTTTTGCTTCGAAATTGACCATCTAACTTCTTAAATACATTTTCAGGTGTTACACATCGATCTAGGGATTGTTCTAGGATGTCACGACACTGTTCGCCCACTACGTGTAATAGAATGTTCAACTGAATGTCCACAGATTTTTTATTTATTTCACACGCTTTGCTATATATTTCATAACTTCTCTTCCATTTTATCCATCTTTCATTGATGCTGCCGGCATCCGCTGCATTTTTGTCGAAGCAAAACGCATTCGGCGGTGTCAGAATACTTTCCATTTTTAAATAAAATTTACCGACTGCGCCATGTAAGGGGCGTCTAATCAAACTCCGAGTCAGGAGCGCACTGAGTGCGGAGTGCGTATGCTTTATTAATCAACTAATGAATCATCCTGTTACAGAAATGTACAAGTTATATCTATCTTAAATTACTTAGACGCTAGGACTGTACAAGTCATGCCCACGTGGAATGTCCCCAAGAATGCTGGCAGCGTTTCTGCGTTGAATCGCTAAGCTGATTCTTTGTGCGAAAAAGGAGCCAGCCCTTTTGTAACCTGAAAAGGCAATTAACTGATGTGTTAAAACGACTATAATTTTTTTTTTGCACCTTGACTCCATGCCCCTAGGGTCTCAACTGCAAACGGAACAAATATATATATATAACTCTCGATGGAAATACATACTTCTGCTGTTTGCCGGATTCGACCATTTCCGCCGCAGCTCCAGGTCTTGACGCTGTTTCTGTGATATGGAACGAGGCTAACGTATCCACGCATGTTGCGCCCTACATTAGGGCCCGTCCCCGTTCCCAAGGAACCAGCGTCTAGCCTTCTGGTCTCTTGCCATCATCCTAACATATCTCCAAAGGCTCGAGAAGAGCAGGAATGTCGATGCAAGGCGAGAGCTCTTTTGATGGTATCATTAAGAGTATATATAGAATTATAATATACTTCAAAAGTAAAATCATAATTTTACTATAATTTGTGGTAAGCAAAACTATTTGATGCTAAATGAACAGTATTAACCGTTTTGATCAAATCCAAATAATCTTTATTCAAATAAGTTCGTTCAAGAAATTTTAAATCGTCAACGATCAATATGATTAATGAAGCTACAACTGGTTCGGAATGTTGCTCTTACTGAGAACAACCAGAAAGAAACTCGGCGGTCAATCTTTTAAACATTTTCAATTTTACATTATTAAACCGCAGTCTTGTATGAAGATGAAAGGATTTTTATATTTGACACATGCAGGATTCGGAAAAAGCATGCACTACAAATTCACTAGCACTGCACTCGTATACTACCACAATGTCAAAGAACATTTCGCGTATCAGAAGCACTATCAGTAGATATATTCCACGATATAATTGCAAAACTTTGTAAAGTACCTTCTACATTTAGCATAACATATACACATATTAACACGTATCGTTCGTTATTTCTAATTACATCTGCATTTGCTTAGTGTATGTCGTAATATAGATAGTTGTAGCAAATAAGGATTTTATACCAAAGCCTCTCACCTTACGTCACGTTGATCCCAGTCCTACCCTTCCACACTCGCAAACCACATATTATCTCACACTAATAAACACACTAACAAAATATTAATAATTTGACCTGTTTTGATACTTGAAGATTTCTTCATAATAATAAAAGTAAATCACCATAAAAATAAGAAAGAACTTAGGTGACATAACAAAAAGAATTCTATTATTCTATAGAGGTAAATAATAAAATGCATACATTTAGTTACTCTTTAAACATGCATCAGATAGCAATGACGAAATGTAAACTAATTATAATATTTAATGCAATGAGCTACCACAAAGTTTCATACTTGGTTACTTCTCAGTAATAACAATTTTGCGATCAGAAAAGTTGACTTTCCAAAAGAACTTGTTTACAAGTTGACGTTTTTTTTTAATTTGAATTTAAATACAAAGTATAGCAGTATGGATTTTTAGTACAAATATTAGGTGGCCGTTCTCATTCTTCTTAATACTATAGTTGACCCAGCTTACGCTATCGCCGCGCCAATCCATCACTCGTCAAGACTAAAAGGTAAATAGGGACAGGTCAAGGACCTCCCCCATCCCCCCTCGGGTCCTAGTTGATTGATTCCTTATTGACGCACGCACGTTCGTCGTCCGGACGTGATGAGTTTTGATAGTAGCATTTTTTATCTGGAAACTTATTTATTTGATTTATAGGTTCGCACTTGAATGTAAAATATTTATATTTCACATGATGGTCAGTCAGCGTGTGGTATCCGGCTGAGTAGAATAGACCACCCTCATTTCTTACTAAGGTAACATAAAAAGCGACCCAATGTCGACCCGCCGTGTGGTATCTGGCTGAGTAGAATAGAGCATCCTCATTTCTTGCCGAGGTATCTTTAAATGGGAAAAAGGGTCGGCTTAACGACACAAAATGTTTTAAACATGTTGTGTCGACTCGACTAAGAGTGGGACAAGTTTGAGAGAATGCTGATAGTCAGTGAGTGTAATTTATGAAACATATTGTACTTTTACGAGTATCTGATGAATCAATATTGATAAAATTTGGTACAATTGAAGCGTATCTTGCAATCAATAGTTATAATATGCTCTGTCTGGTTAAATTGCAACTGAATTTTAGCGATTTCATCATCATGGGCGGTCAACCCCTGGGCGAGCACCAATAAGTTTGTTGAAATTGAGAGAAAACCTGCATATTTCAGAAAGGTATTGTGACAGGTGTAACCTCCATACCTTCTCTCTGTGACCGGGGAGGCCTATGCCTTATTCCTTATGGTATACTATACAAGCGGTTCAAAATCTATCGTTATAACATCCATGGAGTTAGGATACAACATGAATGTTAATATGCCTAATTTCTTTATTAGGATTGTATTTGGCAACGCCCCAAAACGATTCGTCATATCGCAACGCCTCTGCGAAGGCAAAAAGTCTAGTTTATTAGATCAGAACCATTATTCTCTTCGCACTAAACGTTCACATCACATAACACAAATAAGTTAGTGTTATTGCCAACTCTATTTACAAATATCAAGACGCCTCAGCCAAGCTACAGCTGAAATATTAATTCTCATCATATCTCGGGTGATTGACGTCTGTCTACGCGGGATATATCCGTCACGGGTGAACCCCCTCCCAGCCCCCGCTGACCCCTCTCGCCCACTCATCCCCCCATCCTCGGGAGTGAAATATCTCAATCTTCACGATTTATTGATTGATATATCGATTCTGCGAACGTCTGCTAAATTTATGGCCGCCGATGTCGGTCAGATTTGATTCGGATCTTATGATGTATCTGGAATAATTTATAGTTAAGTTAATGTTTCTTGATGTATTACTTCGATTGTAATGGATTATTCAGGCGGTCGCGGAAATGTTACAAAATTACCTTTCTTTATAAAAGCTTTTATTTTACTTGCCGTGTATGTTTGATTGAGCTAAAATTTTACATACTGGTTCAGTCTCGATGACAATTCATGGTCATGATAAGCATAACATGATGATGCTGCCAGGATTGGCCCTAGACAAGAGAACTCCTCAACAGTTATAGGTAGAGACATTAAATATTCTTAAAAGCTTTTTAACTTGACTATTGTTCATTTTAATTTTCGACTGAATTTAAATTTATTTGCAACATAAAATATACAATTTATATCTATTTTAATTAACAAACGAATAAGTAATTAAAACAATTATACTATTTATTACTTTATGTACAATAATTTATTTTATTGGTTGAAAAGTATTTATTATAACTCTTTACATCTTTTATGAATTGTTGAATGAATTGACAAAATACTTTAGCATGCAAACGTCCAACCATAGCGACGGTTAGATTGTGACTGATGGCTGACGTATGTCAATGGTAGCTTTTTTTCTGGAATTACCGTCATTTCTATATTTTTTTACATACAAATGTGATTGCTATTTATATTATGAATAAGAAAGGTTTACCGAGACAAGAAATTAATTAAGCAAGCAGTAGTATTTAACTACAAGTCATACAGTCGTTTGAAATTAAACGATATTGCCAAGACTATTCAACGTGTAAAGAAAGTTTTCTTTTTTTTATTTACAGCAGAAATATACATGTTATATCTATCTTAAATTACTTACACGCTAGGAATATACAAATCATGCTCACGTGGAATGGTCCCAAGAATGCTGGCAGGGTTTCCGCGCTGAATCGTTAAGCTGATCCTTTGTGCGAAAAAGGTAAGTTTACGTACTTGCCACGATCTGAGTTTTTAATTGAAAGTAAGAGATTCCCACTCTTGAAACACATATAGGCCAAGGTAATTAAGACAACTTTTTCTGCGTAAAAGTTACAATAGAAGAGTGAAATTCATGAACGAGGTGCGAAGTAAAAATGCGGACCTCCCACTACGGGCCGCGGCATCTGCTCGCTATTTGTCAAACATCGTTTACTATTTTAGTCGGGACTGGAATACTCTGTCAGATGCAGCGGGTAGACTGCGTTTATATTTTGTATAAACACAAGTTTTTGGATAAAAGTGTTTATTTTTTATGCAAAAGTGGGTAATTTTAAACAACTACGCTTCAAGACATACCTTTGTTGAGTTTTTCAACAAATTTAGTCGATCTTGTTTGCAAATAGATTCGCTGATGAAATTCCCTAAACTTATTAATGTTTAACGTCGAATCTTCGACACTTTTAATTGTTATTGTGGTTTTTTTTTTTCAAAATTCAGGTATGCTTGTAACAGTAAATTGTTTTTTTTTCTGAAAAGTGTTTTACGAGTATGGAAGCGGACTGAATTTTTCAAAATCACGTAACGAATAGTCTTTCAGCTATTATCTTATTTAAGTCTTTTTATAAGATTAATCAAATCAAATCGAAAGAAATGTTGACCAGAATATCTTAAGAATTATTAATAATTTAGTATTGTATAAATTATTTAGATAAAAGTACTTTTGGAATACCTAGGCATCTTCTGGTGACTCTTGTCTGCACTAAGTCGCATTTTTGGCGGCCATTGTGCATGAGGGTGAAAGTGCTGGTTAACTCCAAGTAGCTGAGCTCCTTTTAGAAGCCGAGGATCCTGTACGGGACTCTCAAGGCTTCTTGTAACGTACCAAGGATGTTTGCCCTGTATTTATCCCCATGCAATGCAACATGACGTGACATGGTTTTAAAGGTTCCCTCATGCTTCCTGTATTCATTGTACTTCAATTACTTGTAAATTAAAGTATTGCTACATTAATATCTGTACTAGTCACATTTAACTATTCTTCCTTCTGTCTACATTCCTGTCGCACCGGCCAACACCATGATAGCGCCCTTAAAATTTTTCTTCGCTTATTTCTATTGACTCGTTGCCACGACCGAAGAGCGTCTTTGCTTTGACACTTTCTTTGTGACATCTGACGTTTAGCGTTGACAGCTATACATCTGAGATTCATTTTAAAACTATTTTCCATCGTATAATTCCTTACTACTCTTATTTAAAGTCGGATTTCGTTTGAATCGCTGCTTACATAACTTTGTCCGCATCAGTTGCTTCTGCATATTCCCTCTTTGCAGCTTCTATAGCTGTTAAGTCTTCGTAATAAAGCTTATTATTGTCTGGTTTTGTATTTCACGGTACATTTGCGTATCTTCAAGGTTGTTTTGATGGAGTGGCCCGTCAATTAAATAGTCGAGCGCTCAGTACGTCTTGTGTATGATTGAGTGCAGTGATGCAGATTTACTTTGAAGATACGCTCTTGTAGTGTTCGGATTTTTTTCTGTTTGTTTGACTTTTTAACTTTTTCATTTACCTTATAAATCTTTTTATAGTTTTGTTTACGGGATTGAGTATGTGATCTATTTGTGGTCATTTAAATGAGTATAAGATTTAGTATGTTATATAGTCACTCAAACCGATTTAAAAACTATATTTGTGAAATATAAAGAGGAAAGAATATTTCATAGAAGAAGGCATTACTTTGCGGAATTCCATAATGCAAAAGTGTTGATGGAATTATTTTGCTATTATCCGCGTTTGTTAAGAAATTTATGTCATGCTAAGTGTAGGAAGAAACCGCTCTCATACCTTATACATTCCGGATAAGTTACCGCACGTATACCAAGAGCCACACTATCTAAATGATTGTTTCGCCTTACAAAGCATCGTCAGGAGATAAGCTCTGCTAAAAAGCGATGAGTCACCCAAACGAGATATATAGTAATTACAACCCCCACCAAGAAAGTAAATGTATATTCTCAAATATATATAGTTTTATTACGATCTGTCCGCCGTCCATCACACGCAATCCGAGTTATTTTAACACAAACACGGGGGAGAAAAATCGATGATAGGCACATTGTCCGACCCACATCGACTTTGAGCTGTCAAGTTTGATTGAATCAACTGTCCACAGAGTTGATAAGGCGTAGAGCCGGCATATATGCAAATAAGGAATAATTAACAGGATAATGAGTAAAGAAAAGTTCAAACAAATGAAATTAGCGAGAAAAGACTACCAAATTTCAGATAACAGTATTTCTTTTGAAAGTTAGTGACAGTTTTTTTTTAATTATAGAGTAGGTCTTATATTCTTTTATATTCAGATAATAATAAGGAATCCTAAAAAACTTTTAGTTATTAACTTTAGGGGAAGTTATTACAAAACAATCTTTATATCCGATAATACAGAAATTTTATCGTATAATTAACTGCGTTGATACGAATTTTTGGACCGGATCATTTATTCTGCTGCCCTTATCCCACTCCAAGTTGGGTACGGCACAACATGTTATAAACTTGTTGTTAAATGATTTGGCTGTATTTTACGACCGGCCGCCTGCCTTACTTCAATTCATCTTAGTCATCTTTTACGACACCTGGGTAAAAAATGTGGGTGGTCTATTCTACTCAGCCGAACACCATACGTCGGGTAAACTTACCTTAGTCTCCTTTTACGATACCTGGGTTAGAAAAGAGAGTGGTCAATGCTATTCTGCCGGATACCATACGGCGGGTCAACTTACTTTAGTTGTCTTTTTCGACACCTGGGTAACAAATAAGGGTAGTCTATTCTACTCATCCGGATACCACACGTCGGGTAAACTTACCTTAGTCTCCCTTTACGATACCTGGCTAAGAAATGAGAATGGTCTATTCTACTCACACGGCGGGTTAACTTACCTTAGTCACCCAGGTGTCGTACTGGGTAAGAAATAAGGGCAGTCTATTCTACTCAACCAGATACCAGACGGAAACGAATTTTTACGCGCCATAATATGCAAATAACAGAAGAGTAATGAATTTATAAAAACGAAAATCGAATAAATAAATAATCGAATCGTATATAATCGAATAATATCGGCAATGAGATATCACATTTGATTGAGTGACTGCTTCTAGACAAATGACCTAGACATGTCAGATACTATGCTAATATGCGAAATAATGAATGTGGGAAAAAGGCAGTTGATGTTCATGAACTCCGGGACTCAGATCTTATCTGTATATTTTATTTCTATGTATTTTACAGGTGGATATATCCGATTACCAATATACATTAAATATTCATTTATATTTTTATATATTTTCTATATAAAATAAATACAAAAATCATTTAAAAGTATTAAAATTGTGGATCACAGGGACACGGAGAAAAGACTCAAGCTCCCAGTGGCTATTCCTCTAGACTAAGAAACCTCCTCATATTCCGTACCGTCTCTTTTTCCACTCTTTTTGACACTCCCCGAAATATATCCTGTAGAAGACTGATAAACAGGCCATCCTGCGCCGATGTTAAAGACTGTGTAATTTGGTATTGGTCAGGGTTTCGTTGGAAATGAGCCTTCTCGTCGATCCACCGACTCCAAAGCATCCAAGTGGTATATGGCAGATCCGTCCCACAAATGACAGCAGTACTCCATACACGAACGTACCTGAGCCCGGTACTGGTACGGTTTCGGTCTGAAGTACTGCTTGACTTTGTTAAGGATGCCAAGTTTTGTAGCAGCCGTTTTTGCTTGTCTCAAACGATACTGCCTTTTGTATCCTATGCTGGATCCAACAACTAAGTGAGAGCCTCTTAAGATGTTGGTCGTGGCTTCTATTATTTTTTCCCTAAATTTTAAATAAATGTGCCATGAAAATTACATCATCATTCGCCTGTCTTATCTCACTCCAATTAAAACACCTTTTCGCTTCCACTCTACTATCATTCGTTAACTCTGGCACCAAACCAATATTCTCTTTTTCGTCCTCCCTTTAGTCACTTGTTTTGCATCCCTCCGCATTATATATCCATATCATCTTAATCTTGCATCTCTCTTTTATCCTATAATGGGCGCAACTTTCACACTTTCTTTTATATACTAATTTTGTATTTTATCCATCCTTATCACACACAACATCCACCTTAACATTCTCATCTCATTTGCATGCAATTTTCTTTCGTCTGTATTTTTTCATCGCCCAACATTCTGATTCCTACGACAGTTGTTATGAACGTTTTATACATTCGAAAAAATATAACCCAGAACATATTCTCGTTATTGCGACTGGATAGTGATAGAGAAACTTATATAAGCCTACCAAATGAGGGCATAGAGACGTGTGATGTGATGAACAGATGTGACGTTCTACGGCGCGTTGGACAAAAATGCAAACTTTTCCCAATCATTAAGGAAACGAAAAGTTGCATACCTGGGTCGTGTACTCAGGCATAGCCAACACGGGCTATTGCAACTGACAATTATGCGAAAAGTTGCTAGGAAGAGACCTGGTTGTAGAAGGAAATCTTGGTTATGAAACATCCAGGAATGGACGGGATCAAGAGCTCTTCCGTATGTCCACGTATAGGAAGGTATATGCAGAGCTGACTGCCAACCTTCACTGGTTTGAGAGGAGCAAAGAAGATATGATAGTTATCCTGTGATCGTGTTTGGAATGGAATCCATTTAGTAAACGCGACAAAGGCCGCCATCCAAAGAGAAACCATAGGTTTCCATAGGAAAAATCATAGGTTTACCAAAAAGTTTAGGTAGCTCAGTAAAAAGAGCTTAACTTTATCACTATCCTTTCACCAATTCTATCAGTACAAACAGTATTACAAACAAAAGTTTATTACCTAGTGAACGTATTTATTGTTATTCAAGTTATTGCTAAGGGTTCGAATGTACAAGAGATAACAATGTTTAGCCACCCAGCTAGTCACGACTTTCAAATTGAAATAGTGGCTTTTATACAAGCTGTACCCGCGACTTTTGTGTCAATTTAAATATTAAAGTAACAGTGTTACTATTCCACTGATGGGCATAGACACTACCTTTTTTTTAGGGAAGCTTAGACCTACCACTCTGCTTCTTTTGGGATTGGTAGGTTACACATATCCCCAGAATTCTCTGTAGGTATATGAAGGTTTCCTTACCATGTTTTCTTTCACCGTAAAGCGTATGATAAATTGCAATTATCGATTAGACACAAGTTTTAACAGAGAAACTCATTGATTCCTGCCCGGTTTGAACTCGTGACCTCGAAAGAGTAGCATGGCTTCACCGCTGAGCTATCACAGTTCTTAAATTTGCCCTGTGTAAATTGAACCTTAATACAAGACAAGTCTAGACAAAAAATATATACAGACGCCTCTATCCTTTACAAAGGGCTCGGGTAAATAAAGCGACGGACAAAGACGTCCGTCTGTGCGCGACATCTGAGCGACGTGTGTCGACCCCCCCGGCCCGCAGCCGACCCCCCTGCCCGCGTCCAACCCCCCCTGCCCGATAATGATGTTAACTCGCCAGGGCCGGGTCGCATTTTTAAACGTTTAGGGAAACCTGGACCTAATAACTTGTTTTAAATACAAAAGTTATCATCATCATCCTTTTGCCCTTATCCCACTTTAAGTGGAGTCGGCTCAACATGTTACAAACATGCTGTCACATGATTTGACTTCGTATTTTACGACCGGCTGCCTGCCTAACGTCAACTTACCTTAGTCATATTTTACGACACCTCGGTAAGAAATGCGGGTGGTACTATTCTATCCAGCCGGATACTACACGGCGTTGTTTACAAAAATCTATGTGATACTATATGTAGGAAGCACTATCCGTTCTCATACCTTATACATGCAGGATTAGTGACCGCACGTCAAAATCGTAACGCTTTATGATTTTGTCCTGGATCCATCAAAGCCAGCTAAGAGAATATTTGAGAATGAGAGAATTTACAAAAACTCTGTAAATGTTTGTTTTTGTATTCATGGAATTCTATATATGCAACAAATTCCCTCTTATAAAGGGTGTATAACTTATATCAATAATTAATATAAACAAGTTAAGTTAAAAATGCTTTTAAAAAACCTTTTAACAAAATTTCATGTCCTTACTGTTAATCGTTGAGGAGTTCTTTTGTCTGGAGCCAATCCTGACAGCATCACATGTCATGCTTATCAGAAACATGCATTGTCATCAAGACTGGACCAATATGTACAATTTCAGTTCAATCGGACACCGGAAAGTCAGACAAATTTAAATTAAATGATTCCCCCTTAACTTGCAAACATTGCAGGTTGAATTAAAGATTTTAAAAATTGAGTCAAATTATAAAATATTTTCAAATTATGTAAATATAAAATTTAAAATATATAATAAACAAATTATATATCAGCTGAGTAGTTCTTTTTAGTATAAGTAGTTTTTTTTCACTCACTAAGCACCTATAAATGTACAATAATAGACAAATAAAGAGAATAAATAATAGACTTAGATAAATAAATAAATATTCTTATTTATTTATCCTATTTATTTATTAATCTTAGGATAAATAAATTAATAAATATTCTATAGATGTCATCATCACTATCACTACATCACTACATATTATAAAACAAAGTCCATATTTCCGTATGTACGCATAAAACTTTAAAACTACGCAACCGATTTTGATGCGGTTTTTTTTAATAGATAGAGTGATTCAAAAGGAAGGTTTGTACGTATAATAAAATTCAATACGAAGTAGAGAAATACTGTAATTTTTGAGGTTTCTGTAAATAATTACATTTTTTTCCGCTTACATTGCAAACGCAGGCTAAACCCTACGAGATTTATCAAAATGATGTACTAAGTATTTGTACACCTTAAAAAGGTCTACAGAAAAGTCCGCGATGGTATATGTCTATCTCTTTTTGGTAACCCACAATAGCAGTTTTTTTCATTTACTTTTTACGAAAAATGATGCCTTATGTTCAAAGCAATTTTTATACACTACAGCATTAATCCTTATCCAATTAAATACCTTAAATAAATTGTTGATTTAATATAGATCAATATCGCCGTTTACAGCATGTAATTTAAGTGAACATTTTCGGAGATATTACAGATTTAAAATGCCATGCGGAGGCCGCGCTTCACCCTATAGCACTTCGAATCCAGCAGCTATATCGTTCTTTCCAGAGTTTGTTTAACGACAAGGAAGCTGTGAATGTTGTATATAAAGACATTCTGTAATTAATTGTAAAAATTAAATACATAGGGAAAATGCAAAAGTAAATAAGTTAAAATGTACTATATGAATTTAGATATTCCAAAGATAGCAGGAAATCTTCTTGGTATAGGGAAAGGAAATTGTTTTTCTCCAAATTTAACGCTTGCGGGCCACGGGCAGTAATGAATAAATCAAAACTACTGGATCGGTTTAAATCATTTTTTTACACTGAATGACATGGGATATATATTTTATACCCGTGCGAAGCAGGGGCAGGCCGCTAGTTTTGTTATATCAAAATGACATCTATAGAATATTACAGACGATATTGTTTTAGCTTGATTAAAGCATGCCTTGATATCTTTAGAAGTTACTTCAAAAAAACCATAATTTGAATGATATTTGGCACATAGCAAAATAATACTATATAGGATCAAACGAACTTCGTAAGTGAAGTTCGATCATTATTATATGAGTTGTTTCATTCTTCAGATATAAATTAACCAGGTAGTCCTTTTATCGCACAAGGCAACATCGCTTTTCTTTTAGAGTATTTCCGGAAGAAGAAAAAAAAAACAGCTATCCCCACTACAACCGACGTTTCTTTATTCGTGCGCTCAGTTCGAACCTCATTCTTTATAGTATGCAAAACTTAAGGGTTTCTAGGGTGGGTGGGAATTTATATCTTCGAATGAAACAACTCATATAATAATGATCGAACTTCACTTACGAAGTTCGTTTGATCGTATATTATATTTCGTTGTTTCATTCTTCAGATATAAATTAACCAGGTAGATGTTTATAGATACTATTTAAGTTTTGCTAGTGTTTAAATAAAAACTATCTTCTCCTAAACAAAAAATAATTTATTTTTAATCTGTAGCATAAGAATAATTCAAAAACCTTAATTAATGTTAATTTTTCTAAGAATAAACTAATAATATTTATATTCATTAAGTATTCGCTAAGAATACCGAGCTAGCAAAGGTGCCATGATCTTCTATCGGTCGCTGGTAGAATCGTGCAAAAGTTTGCGAACTGCCTGACCAGCCCGCTGTCTTGCGAATGACATCTACAGAGAGGCCGGACGCATGGGCGGCAGACGTGGCGGCATGTCTGGTGCTGTGTGCACTGAATGCGGCCACGTCTACCCCGCTCTCCCTCATTACTTGTTTTATCCAGCGGCCGATAGTCTGAGATGAGGCACCTTTGTGTGGTCGTCTGACAGTTATTAGTAAATTATGTACATTATTGGGCCTTAAATCTATTGTTCTAAATACGTAATCTTCGAGAGCCCTTGCTGGACATATGTTCGGATTTCCTTCAAAATAGGGTAGTATTAAAACTGGCTGTGCTTTGCCTGCTACTGATGTTTTAATTATATCTGTTATATAAATTCTAATTTCCTTCGGAAAACATTTGATATCATTAACTTTTATTAACGAAAAAGTTTGCAATCTATGTGCGGTACACAGAGCCAAGAGCATCACGAGCTTCTTCGAAAGCTTTTCCAGGGAAAGTTCACAGTTGGGATACCAATTACTTAAATAAGTTAAGACAATTTGAGGATCCCAAGTACTACTATATTTGGGCCTAGGGGGACTTTGTTTATATGCCCCTTTCAGTATTCTCACAATACGCTCGTCTAAGCCTATATTGCTTCCAAGAAGCAAAGACAGTGCTGAGCGGTGACTATTTAAAGAACCATACCTATCGCCTTTTTGATATTGATTTGCTATAAATAACATTACTACCCGGACTGACGGTTCTAGGGGACTATAATTATTTTTGGCGCAAAACTCCCACCATAATTTAAAAGTAACATTGTATTGACGTAATGTATTAGTCGAGAGAGATGCGCAGGCCAGATCTAGCGCTTGGCTGGGTACTCCTCGGCTGGAAAATGCGAGTCGCAAAGAATCGCGGCTCCCAGGGTATGTTATGGGCACTGTTCTTGCTTCTGTGACCTGATATTATACCAGAAACTTATTAATTTAAATGCGGAAATTGTATACCTCCAAAAATATTAATATAACTAATTGCTGTTGTATTTGCGATATGCAAAAGTATAACCTAAGTATATAAGTAACCTATAATTAGTTTTAGATTTAGTAAAACCTTTTTAAACTAAGATTAGATTAGATATCGCAAGTAAGATTGATTTATGCTTTCTCACTGTCTTCAATATCCATTTACTCTAATTGTTAAAAAAAAAAAAAAACTTCCTATCCTGCTCGTGACACATCTGTTAATATTTCTAAACCATATTTTGATTTCTTTATTGAAAAAGTAAATCCTTTGTCCCTTAAAAAGCTGATGGTCCCCCTTCGACATGTACCTGTATTAGCGGCGAGGTGGCTCTTGATAAGTACGTTGTTTTGGGTAATTGTAACGTCGATGCGCATCTCCGCTGGTGGTGTGCGACTGATGCGTTGTCATCGTGGTGGTTCCCGCATGAGATGTCGTACGCCCCCCCCTGTTCCGCAAAAACAGAGGAGGGGTCGTCCAGTTTCCCTGCCGTAGCATAGACGATCCCGGCCTTGAATTTTCAGCGTACTTTTTTATAGAAAGCCCCTGCTTCTCTATTGTTTTTGCTGCTTTAATTTTCTCTGCAAGATTGTTCCCAAAAAGAGTTTCATCTCGATCGTTATCAATTATTTTTAACAAAGATTTATCTAAACTTGGTGTTAAAAGTTGAATTCTGCTTTCCGTGTTTTGATGATGTAAGTCCGACAGCATTCTTATTGCTTCTGACAGTAATTTATTGGAATGAATTTTGTCGCCATCCGTGAGTAATACAGTTATTGCCCTATTAACGGCCGTTATTCCTGCTCCCAATTGCTGTTGCATATTTTCCAATTTTTTATCTCTAAGTTGGAGGGATTCGGTGATAGCAGCCGATACTTCGGCATTCAGTATTGGGGCTTTAAGTAATTGACAGTTTTTAGGTATTAAGTACGATTTTATCAATTTTTCTCTGTTGTCATTAGAAAGGCCTTTTCGAAGTATTGGGAGCCATCTTTCCGCTAGGCTTGTGTGAATGTCTTCACCATATTGTGTAATGTCATCCATAGAATCTCCAAGTGCTTCAAGATATTCAGGTGTTAAAATAGGTTTTGGTGGAACGACATCTTGTTCCAAAACGACCTCTGAGGATCTCAAACCTTTGGAAGTATCTTCATTTGGCGTATTATTGTCGTCAACCTCTGCAACATACATTTTTGACTTTAATATAGTTTCCGACGTCTTGATTTTGACTCTCGGCCAACATTCAAGGACGTAATCCATCGTTTAACTCTCGGTTAAACTCAGGAAAAAATAAAAGTAAAAATAAAAATCACCGAAGATGACTTTGATGTACGTATATTTATAAAATTTTGCTTACCTGAATTATCGTCTGATGATTCCGAGAAAATAATTCTCCGCCGCTTGGGACAACGTTTACTACTTTCTTCTAAATCTTTGATTTTATTTTCATAGTAACGAATTTTATCACTTTTACGTTTGGGCATTTTTACACTTACAAAAAAATTAAACACTTTAAAATTAATACCAATATTACCAGAGCGCGTGCGATGGTTGCCTCGCTTGACAAAAGAAATGAGGTTCGAACTGAGCGCACGAATAAAGAAACGTCGGTTGTAGTGGGGATAGCTGTTTTTTTTTTCTTCTTCCGGAAATACTCTAAAAGAAAAGCGATGTTGCCTTGTGCGATAAAAGGACTACCTGGTTAATTTATATCTGAAGAATGAAACAACGAAATATAATTTATAATTATAAATACAGGTAATGAAATTCCTTTGCTTTTAAAATTTCAATATGCTATAATAACCTTAAACCTAATAATTAACCTTTACCTGTTAGTTTTAGTATATATTTAAATTATTATAGTAGTGTGACACCAAAAAGGATGACCACTTAGCTGTAATTGGAGGATAGGCCCAAAACTGAGCCCAAAGCCCCAAAATGAAAGTCGAAACATTATAAACAATATCGATGTTATGATTATGGCAAAGAAGTCGATTAAGTTGATTAAAACAAACAACAAAGCCAGGTGATAATATACTATTACTATACTGCAAAATGCCCACACGACGTTCCTTCAAATAAATACCGTTCCGACTCTAGCTCGCTCAGTAAATTGTCTTCAAGAGCTGACCGCCCCCCTCGCACCTGGGGGGCGATAGGGGACAGGGGGTCTGCCGAGGGGGCTACCGTCCCCCCGTTCGTCTTGCTTATGACTGACAGGCGGACAGCTTGAGTGATTGAGAGTGACTCGAGGTATAATGCGCTCAGGCGAGCGGTAGTATAAGAGACGGTTTCATTTTTACCACACGTCAAATGCAATAATATTTTGTTTACACTAATTGTTAGTTTTGATATTAATTAATATAAAACAAATTTGAGTTATTGGAATAAGATGAATAACTGACAAATCAAAAACACTGGAACCATGGTTGACGAGAATGTCACTAAAATCAAATTTAGGTAACTTCGACTAAATTGAAAATTATTTAGTTTTCAAAGTCAGCTGTTACCAGCTCGGTACAGACCAAGAAATCGATATAAAATTATTTGATGGATAGTTAACTCTTTTATTATTGGAGAGAAATACAGGGATCAAAAAAAATACTGTGATTTTTTCGGGTAATACGTACGCCAATTTCGACGCATCGTATGGTATCCGGCCGAGTAGAATAGGTCACTTTCATTTCTTACAGAGGTGTTGTAAAATTTGAAGGCAATTTGATTTCAGACAAGCGGCCGGTCTTGAAATAACTAGCCAAAGCTATTAAAAACATGTTTATAACATATTCCACCGACCCCAATTGTATTGGAATAAGGGTAGGAAAATGACGATTGCGCTTGAAATAAATTAAGTTGGGTCAAGTGCAAAATTATTTTTTATAAGAAAACTTACAGACATCTCTCACACTATCTGCCAAGATTATGAAAATATTTCACAATATCCTATCTCAGTGTCGTAACTAAACATTTTGTAGCTCTATATTTTGCTGCATAGAGTTGTATTTCGTTTACATCTGCAATGAAAATAAGTAGTTATGGATTCTATTAAGCAGAATGCAGTGTTATGAATTAAAATATGGCTCGCCGTTTTTAATGCGCTCTGCAAGGTGTTTGCAATTAGGTATCGTGTTGCGTAATACTGGTATTATTTCAAACTCTTTTGTTAGTCATCTAAGTTAGAGTTGAGTCTAATTATTTTAACAGAAGAATGAAGAATTTAAGTATATTTTTTACAATAATCTTTATGTAAATTGACTTTGGTATAGTCAAAGATCAACCAGTGTTGTGTTGTCACTTATTATATTGTTAAAAATGTACCTTGTTGACCCTACAGTTTAAAACAGTTCAGTATAGACTAAGTTAAGTTGACCTGCCGTGCGGTAATCGGCTGAGTAGAATAGCCCACCTTCATTTGTTACCCAAGTTTCGTAAAAGGCGTCTACGGTAAGTTGACTCGCCGTGTGCTATCCGGCTGAGTAAAATAGACCACCCTCATTTGTTACCCAGGTGTCGTAAAGGCGACTAAGGTAAGCTGACCCGCCGTGTGGTATCCGGCTGAGTAGAATAGACCACTGTCATTCCAGGTGTGGTAAAAGGCGATTAAGGTAAGTTGACCCGCCGCGTGGTATCCGGCTGAGTAGAATAGACCACTGCCATTTCTTACTGAGGTATCGTAAAAGGCGACTAAGGTAAGTTGA
The DNA here is from genome assembly GCA_029227775.1 of Morpho helenor. Lineage (NCBI taxonomy): Eukaryota > Metazoa > Arthropoda > Insecta > Lepidoptera > Nymphalidae > Morpho > Morpho helenor. The sequence goes on from JARGCU010000017.1 coordinate 975,876, forward strand.
CCCGCCGTGTGGTATCCGGCTGAGTAGAATAGACTACTGTCACTTCTTACTGAGGCGTCGTAAAAGGCGACTAAGGTAAGTTGACCCGCCGTGTGGTATCCGGCTGAGTAGAATAGACCACTGTCATTTCTTACTGAGGTGTCGTAAAAGGCGACTAAGGTAAGTTGACCCGCCGTGCGCTATCCGACCGAGTAAAATCGATCACCCAATTTATTACCGAGGTGTCGTAAACTTATAAGGGCAGGAGGATAATGATTTTGTTTTATCGCGAAATATATAAAATAGCATTATAAATAAATAAATAAATAAATAAATATATGGGACAATAACACACACGGTCGTCCGTCCCCAAATTAAGTAACTTAATACTTGTGTTATGGTAGACAGACAACTGGTGAATATATACTTATATATTTTTAAATACATACTTAAATACAAATATACACCCAGGCTCAAAGACCAACAAATTCATTTATAGAAAATGTTTGCCCTCGGCGGGAATCGAACCCGCGACCCGTGGAGCTGAAGGCAGGGTCACTACCCACTGCTCCAATGGGCCAATTACTTTATGCATAATTATTATTACTTTTCTATTAGGTATTATTATATGCCATGACGAGATACGTCCGTGTCTCGCGTGAGCATCGCCGTTGACGCGTCCGACTGGCACGTAATCCGGCGGTCTCTTATTATAACAGTATTCCTTTTATTAACACGTCTCACGGACGTTGAGGGTAAGGTGTTGCTATTATTTTCTATAATCCGCATGTTTTGACATGCACATAATGGAACTGCGGTAAAAATAAACGTGTAATACTACATGTATTTATACTGACATTAAAGAAGTTACAATATTTTTACAGATATTTTTTTAAGAAGTTACAATAGTAAACTATTTTGCTGTAATCCGCGTTTGTTAAGAGAATGAAGGCAACAATTACATACTACATACATGCAGGACAAGCCGCCACACGTATCATAAGACGCCGCCAACACCAACACTCCATACAAGCACTACACACACTCACTACCACAATAAAATCGTATTTCATTACGATTTTGTTCGTGGAGCCTATCCTCCCGATGATGCTTTGTAATTAAAGGTAATAAATGTTTAAAGAAGAAGATAGTTATAGATATTTAGTAGGGGATCACGGGTTCAAACCCCAGGACGACCAACGAGTTTTTCTATTAAAATTACCTTATTAATATGGACAATTTTTGGAAAACTCTTTTATTACTACCCTTTTATTTGTAACTAATTGTATCAATATTGGTGCAGCGGCCTTGAAAGCGTAACATACAGACGGACTTTCGCGTTACAATATTAGGATGGATATTACGTCATAGGATTTTAAACCATCACCGAACGTGGCAAGCGAGAACAGAAGCATGGTTAAATAAGCAAATTACGGAAAGACTGGGACGAACATTTTCTTTACACCTTACTTAGATAATTGAATAAACCAAATTGATCAATCAATCAATCAATTAATTAAAAAAATTTGCACAACAAAACAAACAGTACATATCGGGCGTCAAGTACCAGGCGCAAATAAGCAGTTAGGAGGTCGCAAATTATTCAACGCTCGACAAACCATTGTACACATTACACAATACTTATTTGTATAGCGATAGAGTTCTTTTCCGCGTATCTGTAGTCTTTAATAATATTGTCGAGCGTGGGAGTCCGACACGATGATCCTTCGACAATTTGATTCGGAATGTATCGCTCGGGCCGAGTTGTAAATAAGTGTCGTAGGTGGGTGCATGTTCGATTCCCGACGTACGGTGTACCTGCTTAGTGTGTGGCTCAATAAACAACAAGCGAACAGTGTTTAGACGTTTAAGCTGGAGTGGATTTGCGTTTTAACACATTTTATTTAAGCAGATAAAGTGTGTTTAGGGACAAGTATATTCAAGGTTTAGTTTATCATCGGGTTAACATCTCGACTGGGAAATATATCTTTAGTAGGGTAGAACAGGTTTTAGATAAATCTAACTTATTTTACTATACTGTTGAGGATTACTTGGAAGATAAGAATGTGTGGATATAGCTCGATTAGACCCTGTACAAGACAGTAATGACTAAATGTAACTAGTCATAAGAATTATATTTTTAAAAGAGCAACCGCTGAGTTTCTTGCTGGCTCTTCTCGGTAGGAACAGCTTTCCGAACCAACAGTAAAGTTGACGATTCAAAAGCACTTGTTTACAAGTTTATTTGAATAAATAATTTTTTTAATTTGATTTTTTTAAATTTAATTATGAGTAGTATACATAGTTAATGTATAGAAACCGGCTATACTCCAATCTTATTCTATCGGGTTAGCCCGACTAGTTTGGAACCCATCCGGGGAATTTATTCATGAGCTCCTTACACGACGTAATCGCGGCGGAAACTGAATAAGACGTGAGTATAGCCGGTTTCTATATATTAACTATAAATCTAACTTAAGTCGTAGTTTACGATTTGTAGTGGAGTTTATCTCCTGGTGATGCTTTGGTTGCGGTGCGAAACAATTGATGAGTTTGTGATAGTGAACGTGTGCTTTTGTATTGCGGTGGGGGTGGAGGTTTGTGCATATTTTTACGAATCCTAAATATATCAGGTATAATAACGGATAGTCCACCTCTATTTAGCATTAGGTATATATTTATATATATATTTCGTTTTTTGGTTTTCGAAATTTCAGAAACGGCTCCAACGATTTTCTTGAAATTCAGCATGTAGGGAGTGTTGGGTGAGACAAATCGATCTAGCAAGGTTTTATTTAAAAAAATGGCGTTTTATACCTGTTTTTGGGCATTAAAAAATGCTAAAATGTAGAATTGAATGCAAATGATATTGAACTGTAAAATGCAAAGCTGTGATAGCCTAATAGTAACGGGCGGACTAAAGAAGTTCAAAACCTGGGATCGATTGCTACAAGTCACCTGGCGCTTTCTTTCTTTTTTTTATTGCATTTCTTTTTAAATTGCCAGTCACGCAAGTTCTAAATTATTTAACAGATGAACTCTCGAGCCCTCTCAAGAGTCAGACGGTTGAGCTATCACAGCTTGTACTTCTATAACTTGTCATATATTTATTAACATCGCTATTCCAGTATAGTTTTATCTGCAACGTGGTGACGTCATTCGCAATCGCGCACATGTTGAATGTATATTATTTGTTTGTCGGATAATATTGTAGAAAACTGTCCGTCCGTCGCCGTCGCCGATGTGACGGGGGAAGACTTCCTGACGTCTAACGCAGGTGGAGCGATGCGATTGGGGCCTGGACACGGCTATAAGCGGAGCGGGTAGCGATAATAACTAAAAATTATCATAAGTAGCGGCCTGTTACTATCCCACTGCTAAAAATAGGCCTCTTCTCTCCGTTTTTGGAGAGAAGGATTGGAGCTAAGACCTACCACGCTGCTCCAATGCGGATTGGTTGGTTACACATATCTCCAGAATTCTCTAGCGATATGCAGGTTTCCTCACGATGTTTTCCTTCACCGAAAAGCGTGTGATAAATTGAAATTATCAATTAGACACATAGGTAAGTTTTGACAGAAAAACTCATTGGTGTCTGCCCGGGTTTGAACCTGCGACCTTTTCGAAAGAGTCGAACGGTGTTACCGCTGGGCCATCAAAGCTTTTTTGGTTGAAAATTATCATAATAAATAAATATATGGGACACTTACACACACGGTCGTCCGTCCCCAAAGTAACTTAATACTTGTGTTATGGTAGACAGACAACTGGTAGATATATATCTATATATTTTTTTAAATACATACTTAAATACAAATATACACCCAGGTTTGAAGAACCAACAAATTTATTTATAGAAAATGTTGGCCCTCAGCGGAAATCAAACTCGCGGCCCGCGGAGCTGTAGGATCACTATCCACTACGCCAACGGGCCAGTCACTGAAGAAAAACAGAAAACTGGTTGGCTAGAAGAGATTCCGATTCCGGAATAAACTTGACATTGCAAATTATGTTTTTTATTTTTATAATTAATAATGCAATAAAGAGATTACAAACTAACAAACAGCATACGACTGGTTTGTGTCAAGTTATCAAAATTTTGAATAAAAACATTAATACTAATATAATATAAGTTTTGTAATTTTCACCGTGTTGTATCCGGCTGAATTGAATTGGACTACAACCCTAATTTCTTACCGCTATGTCGTAAAAGGCGGCTAAAGTAAGTTGATCCCGTGTTGTATCCGGTTGAGTAGAATAGATCACCCTATTTCTTACGGCTAAATTTGAAGCTTTCCTTGCGTGCTCTAAGTAACTGTGAAAGTTATTCAAAAATCATGTATTACAAAAATTATTCTTCTCTAAAAGTCTAGTCTTATCTAAAAACTAAAAGTCCACGACAGCATATCTCTAGCTTTTAAGGTTAACCCAATTTAACTATTTGTTATAGTTAGCACAAGACTATATTACAGTTTTAATCTTTTCACGCGGCCGGAAGCGCGTGAAGAATTGATTATATTAAAATCAATCCTTCTGAACTTATACGGCCTTACAAATAAAACCACGCATAAGCGAGAGTTATCCTAGGAATAGTTATGCTTAGAATATCCTAAGTTTAAGGAGACAAATATATTCTTACAAATAAATTCGGTATAACCTCGGTATAACTATTCCTTCGTTATACTATGCATACGTAAGAAAAAGTAAAATTTTGTTTATGGCTGCCGTTTTTTTGTCATTTTGACATGACTTTGACATTTCTATTTGTAATTTGGCGGGCGACGACGAATTTGTGAATTGTGATTGTAGTGACTGGATTGTGCTTATTATACTGCGTCCATCATATTATCAGTCTTTTGACAGCTCACGCTCATTAAGTTTTGTATTGCTTACGTACAAATATCATACAAATAATATTTGTACTTTATGGATGGGTACCGCCCACTTAGTGATGTCACACATAATGGGTTACTACGATTATGCCACAGATTAAAAATAATCGGTAGAAATCGATGTTACGAGTATTAAAAGACATTTAATAACATTATATAAACTTTTACTTTCTTCTTAGTTAATACATGAATACAAATAAAACAATCAGGATATTTTAATTTATTTTATTAGCACGAGTCGTCGGAATGATAATCAACACTAGACTCCTCCGATGAGGAGTCTTCAGTAGCAGTTATTATTAGCTCTTGTGTAGATAATATATTATCAAACGCAATATCACGTTCCCAATCAGAGAATATTACTCTTTTAGTTCTTTCCACCACACTTGCCCAGTTCTCGGCCGTTACGTGGGTGCAAGCATTTTTTAGCAATTGCAACATTTTATTCGCTGTGAATGGGGGGCTTGTATTGCATCTCGCAGCATGCCCTTTTACTTGTGCCCATATAAGTTCTATTGCGTTGTACTGGCAGTGGTATGGAGGAATCCGAAGAACAGTATGGCCATATTCTGCTGCCATTTCATTGATTACATAGCGTTTTGCTCTCTTTTTGGTTTTTAATATTTTTATTAATTCAACTTTTAACATTGAGTCGTCCACATTTTCTCCATTGTCCCGAAGCCAATTAATTATTTCATGCTTTTTATTAGCCTGTGTTGGCATTTTGTCAATTTGACGGGAGTGGTAGGGCGCATTATCAATAAAAATTATTGATGGTTCTTCCAATGAAATGAGCATTTTTTTGAACCACTCTTCATACACATTTGCATTCATCTCTTCGTGGTAGTCATTTGATTTCTTCGATTTAAATGCCAACAGTGCGTCTTGTACAAATCCTTTTGCTGTACCTGCATGGCAAATGATTAGGCGCTCACCTTTTCCCATTGGTACTGAGGAAGTGGAATCAGCAGTATCATCAGTCCAGAAACGAGATAGTGTGTGGTTAGCGTTGAGCCATGTTTCATCCGTGAAAACAATATTTGCCCAATCTTATATTTTCTTTGCCTCTCTTAAAAAATCACAACGTGCTATAGCTATATCTGTGCGTTCCATTAATAATTTTCTTTTATTTAACTTTTTATATGAAAAGCCAATTGTGTTCAAAACTTTGACCAAAGAAGATTTTTCACCATGAAATAGACCACTTCTTTTCAAAGAAACAATAAGTTTTCTCAAAGTTGGAATTTCTTTTCTCAAGTAGTAATCTAGTTTACGTAGGTTATCATTAATCGAATTACTTAGGTACGTAATTCGATTAATGATAGTAGGTACTATAATCGGAATGGTATCGCATACGAGAATCTTTAGGACATCACTATCGTCAATCTGTCAAAAGATGGTTAATATAATGGACAGTGTATAATTTTGTTTGTGATTCTACTGATTAAAGAAACAGATTAATTGTGTTAATATTACTCAAACAACAATGATGGCAAATAAAAGAGAACGCTCTATCAACTGGGAACAAGATGAAAAGGTAACGATAATAAAAATATTAAATTCGCCTTGCGTGGTATTTTCGTCTTGTATGTTGCTTTTGTTTAATACGCTTTTGTTTGTTACAGCAACTACTTAGAGATATTATAAAGCCGTATAGTGATATTATCTCACACAAGGATTTGTCTACTAATACAAACAAGGCAAAGCTTAATGCGTGGAAGGAAATAACGGAGAAGTTTGTAAACAAACTTTTAACTGGATATTACTGTCTACTTTAAAATAGTTTCGTTGCAATAATGAAATGAAATGTTTTTTTAAAGTTCGATACAGCTAACGTAAGGAAACGCGATAAAAAGCAACTTATGAACCAGTGGAAATGCTTTAAAATCGCTTCCACAAAAGAAATGTCCGATTATCGACGAGAGTTAAATAAAACTGGGGAGGGCCGAAACCACCATCCCCTTCACCAGAAACCTTAGAGCTAATAGATTTGATACCTCAGGAATTCGAAGTAGATACTAACGAATTTGATTGTGATGGTGTTCAGGTAAAAAACTTTTATAAGTTTATATTACATACTTACTCTGTTGGCAGACAGAGTGTAGGTTACAATGAATAGTGTACAGTAAATATAAAGGTCAAACATAACCAATCCCTAACACAGGCTATACACCACCCAATCAAGGTTATATATTAGACTTGCTGCCTGTACATTTTTACATGCTACAGACCACTATTAAGTGACTGCACACTTGACATAGTTTCTAATTTCAGGATATTGGGCCTTCATCAATTATACAAGTTTTTGACAGTGATGCTGTTATGAATGATAAGGTAACATTGCTTTTATATTTAGTACTACAACTTAAAACTTATTGCTATTATTATTTAAAATCTAGTACTAATATATTATTATAATATAACATTGTTTATAGATTTTATTTCCATAACTTTTTAATTATTACATACATGTGCTGTTGAAAATATTGTTAGCATAAATAATGAATTGCATATTTTTATAGGATATGAAATTAAATAGAAATGACGAAAAAATTATAGAAGAAAAGAAATTAATGGACAAGCCGTTTACTACACCAAAGCGATCTGTTAATAAAACACCGGTAAGCGTTGATAATATAATATAAAAACAATAATTTTCATTTACACTTATTAAATAAATAAGAAGCTACTTTCTCAAAAACAAAACGTTTATTCTTTTTTAACAACGTTTCATTGATTCTGACAATGTTTTTTGTATTATTGACCTAACTATTTGAAAGAAGTTTTATTTGAAAGATGTAACTATTTATTGTCTAAAAAATCATCATGTTCTTGTTTTGTTACAGCTAAAAAAGAAAAAAGAAAGTTTCAATTTTGGGGAATCTTCATTCAAAGATATGCGTAACTTCAGAGTTATAGAAAATGAGAGACAGCAGAAGGAGCATGAACTTAGGATGAAAAATGCCACTGAGTTACATCATCAAGTGATGGAAAACTTAAGACTACAAAAATAAAATTTACTTCAGACTTTGGAGTCATTAAAAAAACAATAAATAATTTATAAAAATGTTTTTAATCAATTAAGAAGTTTTATTTATCTTAGAAATGTTCTTCTATAAAATGTTCTCTGCTGAGTTAACCCATCAATATCTGCAGCATCATCTAGTATCTGTAAAAAAAGCAAAAAAATGATAGTTGCATATATTGATCTACCTAAAAAAAGGTAACAGTACATTGTACCATAACTATGCAACGTTAACAATTGCAGTAGATACATATTAAAGTTATTTACCTGCTTGCGACCCCAGTATCTCAATGCTATTAATATCTGGAGAGTAGAAGGTAAACCTCCACCACGTTTATCCATAAAGATCCACCAAATAATTGATCCAGAAACATAACACCGCTTTTAGAAAATCTATATTTAATACGAAATTCATCATCACCATACAAATCAAAGGGATTTTCTCTGTTTTTGAATGTTTTAACTTTTCTTTCTGTCTGTATTTCATTAATAATATTATTAACTAGCTCTACTTCATATATTGCTCTTAATTACATCTTGAATAACAAATTAAATTAAAAAATTAACTTATTGCGCTTGCTAAAAATAAACACAAGTCAATGATTTTTGAGGTTATTCCTTAGTTAAACAAGGGCGAGGGTAAGAATAAGGTAGGAATAGTGCTAGTATGAAAAGATATTCCGACGTTATGCTGGGTATAACTTATTCCGAATTTATTTGTCAACATCTGGCTTATTCTCCTTTTATTCTCAGTATAACATTTTATACTGGGTTTATTTGTAAGGCTGATAATGTACTAGTTGTGCTCACGGCTCCGCCCGCTTTCAAATCAGTGTCACACAATTTTTTCCCCGTAATTCCCTTTATCTTATTGTCAGATAAAAATATTTGTTAACTAAAAATTGAACGTAAAAGTAGTTATTGTGAGGTAACCATAAGAGATAGAGACATGTTATCGCGGAGTTTTCGTAGTATTTTATATATCTACAATTTTCTAGCACATAACTTTAGTATTTCTCTAGTTAACGTGGCACATGGGAATAAAGTTCCCCAGGAAGCTAGTTTTTAACTAACTATAACTATATTACTTTAACTATAAAAATAATCCTCTTGTTACTTTGGGAACTAAAAAACGTTTCCTACCATCACTATGCCCTAAGCTTAACACTTTTGCACAGCGATCCGACGCATCATTCCTGCGTCTGAGTTTATAAACTGAGTCGGCGTATGCGCTCCGCCATATCCAGGATATATTTGCTACAGAAATATCTATTTATACTATACATATATATATATATATATATATATATATATATATATATATATATATATATATATATATATATATATATATATATGTATAGTATAAATAATAAATATATATATATATATATATATATATATATATATATTATTTTTTTATTATTATTAAACAAAGTCCCCAAAACGCCGTGATGTATCCGGCTGATTAGAATAAACCAACCTAATTTCTTAATGAGGTGTCGTAAAGGCGACTAAGGTAAGTTGACCCACCGTGTGGTATCCGGGCTTAGTAGATTATACCAACCTCATTTCTACCGAGATGTCGTAAAGGCGACTAAGGTAAGTTGACCCACCGTGTGGTATCCGGTTATTAGAATAGACCACCCTAATTTCTACCGAGGTATCGTAAAAGGCGACTAAGGTAGGTTTACCCACCGTGTGGTATTCGGTTAAGTAGAATAGACCACCCTAATTTCTACCGAGGTGTCGTTAAAAGGCGACTAAGGTAAGTTGACCGACCCACCGTGTGGTATCCGGTTTAGTAGAATAGACCTCCCCCATTTCTTATCGAGGTGTCGTAAAATAAGACTAAGGTAAGTGACGTCAGGCAGGCGGCCGGTCGTGAAATATGTAGCCAAATCATGTGACAACATGTTTGTAACATGTTGTGTCGACCCCACTTAGAGTGGGATGAGGGCAGGAGAATGATGTAATATCATTAAACTAATAGAAAATGACTCAGTTTATAATAAATGTTGAAACAATTTCATTTTATAACACTCATCAAATGTTTAGTAGATTTCTATAAATTAATTAAATGAATGCATTTATATTATATACCCATTATATAATTTAAATATAAAATGTATAAACTTCAAATAAATAAAATATATCAATATTTATGATTATTTAATAGACAATATATATCACTTAGTATTTTTTATGTTATCAATAAACATAAAATAATATTGAATGATTCTAACATAATGTAGACATAATTTTGAATTGACATTTGATTTTTTTTTATAATTTTGACATTTGACATACTCTGGTATAATGTGAAGGCTATTTTATAATCTTGATACGAACATTGTTCGTTTCTGCGAATAAATTGTTAATAAATTGCCAGTGATTTGCAATTATACTTATCGATATATGCGTTTAGGTTTTTGTAAATATTTTGGAAACTACTGGATCGATTTGAAAAATTCTTTGAGTGTAAGATAGTCCATTTATCGAGGAAGGCTATAGGCTATATAACATCACGCTAAGATAAATAGGAGAGGAGCAGCAATAAAAAATATTACGAAAACGACAAAATTTAAAGATTTCCTTGCGTGCGCTAAGTAAACCGTGAAAGTTATTTAAAAATCAAGTATCACAAAATTGTTCCCCTCTAAAAGGTCTAAATAAAACTCCGCGACAGCATATGTCTAACTTTTAAGGTTAACCCACTTTAACCATTTTTATAGTTATTAAAAGACTATTACGGTTTTAACTTTTCCACGCGGACGGAGCCGCTGGCGATCGCTAGTATCGGGTAGAGATGTGACTTGGAGTAGAAAAAAATCGATTAATAAATAATCGATTTTTATTTTTACCGATAAAAATCGATTAATAAATAATCGATTTTTATCGGTTTAAAAATAAGCGATTTAAAAAAACAATTAAAATCGATATAAAAATTGTCTTTTTATATGTTAATAATTAATTACAATAAAGGCTAATTAAAGGGGACAACTACAAAGAAATAATATCTGATGTGCTGTTTGTGAAATTGGATTAAAATGTGTAGTTTGGCTAAATTGGTTTCATCCAACAATGCATGTCTAATCTTAAAAAACAAGAAGAGTAAAAAAGAAAAAGGGATACCTAAAATAATCGATTTTTGATGGAAAAATAATTCAAGTTTTAATGATTCTGACATTCTAAGGTCGCAGATCTTTGCAGAGTGCATAGAAATGCAAATATCTGCAGTTGTTTAAGATCAGTTTAACTTAACAGCACCCTGGAGACACCTTGGCTTCGTTCTATGCGACACTAACATTTTGTGTTTCATTCTACTTCAAATAAATTGTTTTTAATATAAAATATAAGGATATTAGAAAACTAAATTATTTTTCACGTTGCGCTAAGTTTGAAATAATCATTTGGATGTCCCAACGTAATGGTTCAACGGAAAATATTATAGAAATTTTGCAGTCCACCAACAGTCGCCAGCGGCTCCGCCCGCGTCAATAAATTAAAACCGTAATATAGTATTTTGATAACCATAAAAATGGTTAAAGTGGGTTAACCTTAAAAGCTAGACATATGTTATCGCGGACTTTTATTTAGAACTTTTAGAGGGGAACAATTTTGTAATACATGATGTTTGAATAACTATTACCGTTTACTCAGCGCATACAAGGAAAGCTTTAAGTTTTGCCGTTTTCGTAATATTGTTTATTGCTGCTCCTCTCCTATTCATCTTAGCGTGATGTTATATAGTCTATAGCCTTCCTCAATAAACGGACTATCTCACACTGAAAGAATTTTCCATTCAAATTCAAAATATTCTTTATTCAAATAAACTTGTAAACAAGCGCTTTTGAATCGTCAACTCTACTGCTGGTTCGGAAAGCTGTTCCTACCGATAAGAGCCAGCAAGAAACTCGTCGTTTAGCCATCGTTATCGTTTAGCTTTTCAAAATGAAAAGATACTTATAAAATATCATATAGTAGTTGACCCATCGTGTGGTATCCTGTTGAGTAGAATAGACCACCCAATTTCTTGCCGAAGTGTCACAAAACGCGATTGTTGTAAGTTCGAAGTAAGTTGACCTCAGTCAGACTTCCATAGATCAGACACAGACTTTCAAAGGTCAGACCTAAAAATTCAATGACGCAATCAATAAGTTGCTTTATCGGTCTGATTGATGGCAAGACAACCGAGTCACGGTCGACTGCCGTAACTTCAATATGTGTAATGGCCAAGCCACATTGATTTATTTGCAAATCACTTGACAAACCAATCCATCTTAGTTTTTTATAGATGACTGGTTAGTTTTGGACTTCCGTTATGAGATGTAATACTACTTTTGACTGTATGCCCTTATCCTACTTTAAGTGGGGTCAGCACAATGTTCGCTTCTACAATAAACTTTTGACTTCCTGCCCTTATCCCACTATAAGTGGGGTCGGCCCCATGTTCGCTTTTACAATAAAATTCCGCAATCCAGACCAGACAGTTCCGCAGACCAGTTTACAGAATGGTTCAAATTAAGTATAAAAAATATTCTTATACGTAAAGCATATTACAAAATTGAAGATTTGGATGATAAAAAGCCTGGATTTGGAAATCCTTTCAGCGTCATAACATGCGGTTTAATAATGTAAAATTGCAAATGTTTAAAAGACAGAAAATGACAGAAATCATTTTCTAAAAAATATTTTCTTACATATGATCACTCTATTTTTTAGTCGTATTATACAACTTAAAGATAGAATGCTTAGTTAATTTAAGTCAAATATTTTAAGTTAGTTGGGATATTTTTTGACAATCTAGCTTTTACTCGCAACTTCGTTCGCGTGGATTGTTGTCGCGTGATAGTTTGATAATAGATGGTCATCATCAGATCATCCTATTCCTGTACAATTAACAGGATTTATACAGCCAATATCCTGGTGTATAAGAAATAAATGTGCCAAATTCAATCGATATTGGTTCAGCGGATTCTTCGTGAAAAAGTAACAAATATACACCCATACTCACAAACTTTTGCTTTTTGATTAGACTAGTAGGAAGTAGGACTTATAAATGTTTGTCTACCCAAAAATAAAAACTTCTAGACGTACTTAACTTAACTGCTCTAAGTAATTCTGTTATCATCTGCAGCATCAATCAACTCAAATGCATTAAGTTGGTAGACAACGCATCCATCTCGGAGATGGATATTCCATATTCAATAGAGACTGATATAACGCAAGAAACTTGCGCAAAGTACTGCGACATATTTGTAGTTAACGCAAAAATACATCTATGATTTATTGATTTATTTGCAGAATCAATGACAGCCCAATCAATCATGTCTTATTGCATGTCTTATTCTTTTTTGGCGAGGACATCGATAACTTGTGAATTTTAATTCGATTCTCGTGTTTTTTAGTTTGTCCGATTAATTGCGTCGCGTTTAATCGATGCACGACTTTATCGATTTTATTTGTTTTGTGATTCTACAGGACACGACAAGTTTTTTGGTTCTTGGTAATTGAAATGTAAATTGCCAAATGTATATTTTTTATTGGAGGTTTTTGGAAATTATCATTTACTGCAGGGATGTGAATATAAATTGTATTCGATTAACATTTTTATATTTTTATGCCGTGTGGTATACGGCCGAGTAGAAAAGACTACCCTCATTTCTTACAGAGGTGTCCTAAATGCGACTACTAAGGCTGACCTACCGTGTAGTATTCGATTGAGTAGAATATACCACCCTCTTTCCTACCGAGGTGTCATGAAAGGTGACTAAGGTAAGTGGACCCACTGTGTGGTATTCGGTTGAGTAGAATAGACCACCCTCTTTATTACCGACGTTTCGTAAAATACGTATCCAAATCATGTGACAACATGTTTATAACATGTTGTGCCGACCCCACAACTTCTTAAATGCTACTGAAAGGATTTTTATACGGTGTTTACAAAAGTGCAATTGTTGAAGAAGGTTTAGGCTAAAATTACGAAACGGCTAAACCGATTTTTATGGAACTTTCAATGAAAACTAGAGGAGGTTGTGGTGCAACATAGGCTTCGGTCACATTTCACGGAAACGAAGTCGTGGGTAAAAGCTAGTTGATAATATGGACGAACTTAGCGATGACTCGTTCGAAGATCTCTTTAAATTCTGACTAAAGTAACTAAAGATTGATTTATTATAGATTAATATTCTGATTTGTAAATCATAGACTATCAAGGTCCGGAGCTTCGATCGTATCATACTTGGTTTATTTGTGACTCTTTGTTTCGTTGATCTATACTTTATGACTTCAACTGTTTGCTTTCAGGGTTGAGAGGTAATACATTTTTGATTGATTATTTTATTTGTGCTAACCGGCTGAATAGAATTGTACCACCCTCATTTCTTATCGAGGACTCGTAAAATGCGACTAAAGTAATTCGACCCGCTGTGTGGTATCCGGCTGAGTAGAATAGACCACCCTCATTTCTTACCCAGGTGTCGCAAAAGGCGACTAATTCAAATTCTCATTTATTTATAGAATTAAAAATACATTACAGAGTTTGTTCCAACTTTTAAAAAAAACTAAAGAGGTCTTTCTGTATGTCAATTTTCTCAAAATCTATTAAACGAACTTTTGTACGGTTTTTATTAAAAGATTTGCTAGTTTTTACTAGAAGGTTTAGGTTAATAGTACATTCTCTGGAATAGCTAAACCGATTTTAATGGGACGTTCACTAAAAGATAAAGGACTATGTGGAGCGACAATACCCGGAAAAGATTTTCCATACACAAAAACGGCTGTGTCTTTCGGTGGAAAAATGGACATCTATCCGCGAAACCTCTGGAAGTTTTTTGGAAAAACTTATAAGCTTAGTTAGTTACTAATAAGTAGTGGCAACCCTAAACGCCGGTAGATCTGCATCGCGCATCAGTCAACGAATCGCCCGAGGGCACAGGTTCGAATCCAATGAAGATTGGAGAGATATGATATGATGCGATTATTGCAGACTATGCAACATATTATGAATGTTCTGTAAATTTATTTTGGTGATTTCCATAACAGAAATAATAGAAACCAACGTAATCTTGCGCCTTTAAATTCAAAATATTATTTTAAGTTAACTTTGAAACAAATGTTTTTTAATCGTCAACTCTACAGCTGGTTTGGAAAGCCGTTCCTACTGAGACGAGCCAGTAAGAAACTCGGCGGTTTCTCTTTCTTAAAATATAATTCTTATTACTAAGTTAGTTACTGTCTTGTACAGAATTACAGAGTAGCTATATCCACGCATTCTTATCATCTAATCTCTGCGCTCTAAGTCAGTGATTCTCAACCACTGTGCCGCGGCACTTTTGTGTGCCGCCAAATTTCTAAAGCGTGCCGGCAACTTTTGCAAATATATAATAATGTTAATATTATTAAATTACATCATTTAAAAATAAAAATATTTTTATTATTAGCTTGTAATTAATCCCTTAATAAACGTTTAGTTATTATTGTATTATATATTAGTTGATTTCGTATTTTTAAAATTTTTGTTATAAACTATTTATGCGCTGTGTTGTAGTAAGTAAATAATTTTTATCTTTTTCTTTTTGTGCCGCCAAATTTTGAAATCGTTAAATATGGCATATGTTTAACGATTTCAAAATTTGGCGGAACAAAAAAAAAAGGTTGAGAATCACTGATCTAAGTAATCTTCAATAGTAGAGGCTTTAACAGTGTTTTTAAACTGTTCTGATAGCAAATCTAAAATTGATTATTGGAATTTTATTATAGAATCTCATTACTAGTTTTGAATATTTCCCAAAATAATGGTAGCTGTATAAAGATGCTTCAATAAAGATATCTCAGCTGCCGCCAAGCGAATTTTTATCAGAAGCTAGCATTCGTGAGACGTGAGTGACGTTTATCTCTCACGTCTGAATCAGACGGTTATAGTTCGAAGACTGCAGTAATCCCCTGTACTTGAGCGGTTCTTGTTACAGACGATTTATATAAGACAGTGCAATTTCCCCCAAGCACTGAATGATTATTATCAGGACTAGACGTCAGCGCTTAAGTTTGAGCGACGTTTATCTCTGCTTTGAGCGCAGCAATCTGAATAAAGTCGGTCTCAAGACATAATTACTAGCTAAGTTAGTCAACATTACTTGGGTTATAAAACTAACTATACAAGGGATTGATTGAGTAATAATTACTTACTTTAACTGCAAGTTAAAACAAGTAACTCTTAAGTTTACGTCAGGCAACTTCCCTTAGTCGTAGGCGGCTGGTCGCAAAATATGTAGCTGAATTATGTGAAAACATATTTATGACGTGCTATGCCGACCCCACTTAGAGTGGTATAAGGGCAGGAGGATGAATGCATATAAAAATTACACACTCACTCATATGTTATTTATTTATAAACAAATATTTACCAGTACCCTCAAGTTGCCCAACATCTCAACTGGAACTGGTCTCTAAAAGTACAAAAAAACTTACACACCCCATCAATTACTGCGTCTATTAAATTAAGAAAAATAATACCTCAACCGGACCATCTATCATAATGGACCACCAACCTCACCATCTCGTTGGGAGCAATAGACAAATCAATTTAGACTCAACGCCTCAGACCCTTGAAGGGGTTGAATAATCGCGACGTGATTGACCGAGTGCTGTCAGATTTAATAACAGGCCCCAAACGTGATGAATAATATTATAATTACGTCTGCTAACGTCTTAATATCAATAAGTATAAACTCAGGTAGGCTGTACTAATGCCCGAACAAACATCAATCAATCAATGCTGCGTGTTTAAAACTTGAAGGAAAAATTGATGTTTGGCTGACAGTTTTGTGTGGATATGCCCTAATATTTTTACTTAAATGTAAAGTAACAGGATATTGCAGTCTTAATTTTGAACTAATTTATTTGGAAAAAAATCATAAAACATAAATAGGACCTACCTAGGTACCTAGGTAACGATAAAAAATGCAAATAAAAAAAAAGTAACAAAGCGCCGGTAACACGGGGATTTCTAAACCGAAACCTCGAACTTATATATATACAAGATTAACTCATTTAAATATTAAATATAAGTACAAAAAACAGCACAAACAACATAATAATTAACCTAACTCAAAAAATTTAAACGTTACAATAAATAATCCTCCTAATACTATTAAAATTATTAATGCTAAAGTTTGTGAGTATGCGGCAAATCCGCTGAACCAATATCGATGAAATTTGACACAATTATCATAACATACATCGGGTTAACATATAGACTATAGAAATTCTGTTAATTCTACAGGAATGGATGACATTGAAATGCGCCATCTATCAAATAGATTATCAGCTTATAACGCGACATAAGTAATATTGAAGCTGAGTTTGCCATTAGGGAAATGCAATAAAGTACTTTTGAATCGTCAAATGTCGTTAAAGAACCGAACCAAATTCGAAAGTTTGTAACTACTGAGAAGAATCAAGAAGAAACTCAGCTAATACTCTTATTAAATAATAATATCATTTGATTTACCTGTTACATGCATTTACATTACCGCCTGCAGTTAAATTTCTGTTACCTATATGTTATCCCGGTGTATAAGGAATAATTGTACCAAATTTTATCGATTTTGCTTCAGCCGATTCGCCGTGAAAGACTAACATAGATACATCCATAGTCACAAACTTTCGCATTTATAATATGGCATAGGATTTGACGACGTATCCACGCTTGCCTAACGTGAAACCGAAAGCAAAAACCACCGAGTATGAGTGTTGAAAGCTAAGGTCGACGCGCGCACGATCTGTCGTGTAGTGTTTATTTTCGTGCCTTCCTCACAGTCCCAGACACCTGTCTGAAGACGGATGACGATTGATTCAAATACTTTTTTTCATCAGGAATATCCTGTTCTTCTTATTATATATAAGGGTATAAGATACTATACTAGAATTCCGCTATCGATTTTAGCTTTGCCATTACAGCAGTTTAAAAACACTATTAATAAAAGGCTGTTACAAAAGGCCTACTATACTGTTGAGGATTACTGAGAGATAAGAATGTGTGGATATTGCTCTCTTCGAATCTGTACAAGACAGTAATGACTAAATATAACTAGTATTAGGAATTATATTCTTAAAAGAACAACCGCCGAGTTTCTTACTCGCTCTTCTCGGTAGGAACCAGCAGTAGAGTTGACGATTCATAAACACTTGTTTACAAGTTTATTTGAATAAAGAATTTATTGCTTCCATATAAAATATAACATCCGTACTTTTGTTTCCCGCCACGACAACACCGCGTAAAGAACTCATGAATAAGTGCGCAGAATGGGTTCGAAATTAGTCGGGCCAACCCGATAGAATAAAACGTGAGTATAGCCGGTTTCTAT
This sequence comes from Morpho helenor, assembly GCA_029227775.1. Classification (NCBI taxonomy): domain Eukaryota; kingdom Metazoa; phylum Arthropoda; class Insecta; order Lepidoptera; family Nymphalidae; genus Morpho; species Morpho helenor. The sequence goes on from JARGCU010000017.1 coordinate 994,142, forward strand.
ACATAAACATCCATACTAATTTATTATGCCAAAATCTATCTGATATGCTTTTGCAGGAAATTCTTTAGAGTTATATTGATGAAATTTTATATAATTATGGAGCAATAAATAAATGTGACTATTTTCCTTAATTTGATTACGACGTATGATTCGTCAGTTTACTAATTTCACAATCAAGATGACGCATTACACCGTATTTCATAACTTTCGGTTGTAACTGAAACCGGAGAAGTCGGTTCTACTACCGTCATCAACATCTACATTCTACTTAGATAATCCTAACCGATAGCCGATGGCCTTTGACATACAGAGCTTAACAAAAGGTAACCTCTTCGAAAGTACATATTTACGAGTAAGTTGACTTTACCAAAAACTTGAGGCTTGTGAAGTGAAGAATTATTGGAAACAAATCGCCCTATTCGAAAAATAATATGTCCCATGTATAAGCATAGGAAATGTGACTTTATTCTTCGGACAGGACCAAAATGTTTATTAACATTTAAATAAAATCACGATCTATATTATATAGTTGGGAAACATCAATTATAGCTTTAAAATTTATATTTTATCTATAACTCATCATCATCATTCTCCTGCCCTTAACCCACTCTAAGTGGGGCCGGCACAAAATATTTAAATACTTATGTTTTGGCTCGTTATTTTACTATCGGCCGCCTGCCTGACGTCAATTTACCGTCGCCTTTTACGATACCTCGGTAAGATATTCTACTCAGCCGGCTACCACACAGCGAGTCAACTTACCTTAGTCGCCTTTTACGACATGGGTAGAAATGAGGGTGGTCTGTTTTACTCAGCCGGATATCACACTTGACCTTACCAAAACCTTGAGGCTTGCGACGTGCCTGACCTTAAGTTACCTTAAGTAATTGCCTTTATGACACTTCAGTGAGAAATTTTACTGGGATGGATTCGGAAGGATTTTAAGTATAACTGTAAATTTTTAATATAATATTTACACTAGATAACAGAGCAGAACACTGATTAAATTTAAAAAAGGCAAAAGAAGTCCATCAATAAAAAATAACAGACGTCTGCTTAAGAAAACGGACTACTAATGAACGCAATTTTGCAAATTTACAATTGCAGCCTTGACCAACTCTATCATCATTTGAATAGGCGATATTTTCGCAGGGACATCGTCGAAAGCTTGGTGGTAATGCGATGTCAATAAAGATTAAGTGGATTTCCAGTGTCGGGTTACGCATTTTGGACAGACGGACGGACAGAAATCCAGCCGCTGACGTGTGATTGACGCGAGGACCGAGCGTCGCTCTAAAAGAAATACATCCGACATTGACGGGTTTAGCGATGTCGTTTTTATTTTGTCGCAGGCTTTTTTATGTGGTGATTCCGTTTTGAGTTTAGTTGAATATCGCATTTCGATTAAATCTGTTGATCTGTGTCTTGAATAACGAGCTATGACAGGAAAGATTTAAGCTATATTATAACTAGCAGTTCTATAATATAGTTCTAGTGACGGAGTTGCAAAACTCGGTAACTGCGTGTTTTACGAATTAAAAAAAACCACCCGTTCCCCAAATAAGCTACGCTAACTTGACAATTTACGGCAAAAATAGTGTTTTACATTCAATTTAATTTTTATTAATTTCATAAGAATATGCATAATTATAAAAAGATTAGCGATGTTTATAATAGACAAAGTAGGAACCGATACAAGTTTGCAGCTCCTGCTTTGCGCCTTGAATAATTACCTAAGTCGTTTGTGGGTCTGGGTATAAGATTCTATAATAAAATTCCGCAATCGATTTCAGCTTTGCCATTATAGCAGTTTAAAAACACTTTTAATAAAAGGCTAATACAGAAAGCCAGCTAATACAGTACTATTGAGGAACACTTGGATGATAAAAATGCGTGGCTACTCTTTGACTCTGTACAAGACAGTAATAACTAATGTAACTAGTAATGATATAAGAATTATATTTTGAATGGAGCAAATGCCGAGTTTCTTGCTGGCTCTTCTCGGTAGGAACAGCTTTCCGAACCAGCAGTAGAGTTGACGATTCAAAAGCACTTGTTTACAAGTTTATTTGAATAAAGAATATTTCGAATTTAAATTTTTAATTTGAATGTGATAATAAAAAAGGTCTTGTTTTTGTAAAAAATTGGAAATATGATGATAAAAATAGCCACAAACCAACAGCACGCTGTTTTGACACTACTCCGTTTACAATTTGAATTGAAACGCCCGTCATTGTGACAATGTGAGTGACGCGGCGCGTCACGCCCGTCGATGTATGAATATCAAGCTGGTTTAAATCCTACTAATATTATAAATGCGAGAGTTTGTATGGATGTATGTTTGTTACTCGTTCACGGCGAATCCGCTGAAACAATATCGAAGAAATTTGGCACAATTGTTCCTTATACACCGGAGTAACATATAGATTATAGAAATTCTGTGAATTCTACAGGAATAGGATGACATTAAAAAGCTCCATTTATTATCAACCTATCAAACTTTTGTTAATAATTTGCAGCTTTGGAGAGTGACAGAAGCTACTGGTTCATTCCAAGACTAGTAATATCCCGCGGTTTCACGCACGTAATATTTATTTTTTACATGTAATATAGCCTTTATTGCTCAGTAAAGATGCAGCTTTCCAATGGTGAAATTAATTTTTGAAAGTTCCAGTAGTTTTTGTATGAAAACATTACAAACATACGTACAATTTTTTCCTCTTTATAATATTAGTATAGACTACAGTCCACGCAAACGAAGCTGCAGGTAAAAGCACGTATTCTATAAATTGATGTTCTTAATATTTTTCAAACTCAAATATTTTTGGATTTTCTTTTCTTTCTTTCTTTCAGGTCACGGAGTTTCGTTGATTGAAATGGTCAGGCATAACTGATAACGCGAAAAGAATGTCCTAAAAACTATTTTCTTATAAACTTCCTCGCCGTAATTACTAATGTCAGTTAACAGGTTGACAATTTAACTAGTTGGAATCGAACCGGTGACCGGCGACCGATGACTGACAACCACTGACAGCCGCCGCGGTGGTCCGACACCTGCCAAGCGTGAGCTTGCCAAGAATTTACAAATAGTGGACCGTATTATTTTTACAGACAGTAGGATATTATGCAAGTTCTAACAATCTTTTTAAGTTTAATTTTTTTGATAATTTTAGTATGATATATATCGCACAAATAAGCTGTGATGGCCTAGCGGTGCGACCGTGTGAATCTCTAAAGACGATCATGGGTTCAAACCCGGGCAGACACCAATGAGTTTTTCTATTAAAACTTATGTGTCTAATTGATAATTGCAATTTATCACACGCTTTTCGGTGAAGGAAAACATCGTGAGGAAACCAGCATATCTCTAGAGAATTCTGGAGATATGTGTAACCTACCAATCCGCATTGGAGCAGCGTGGTAGGTCTTAGCTCCAATCCTTCTCTCTTATAACGGAGAGAAGAGGCCTATTCCCAGCAGTGGGATAATAACAGGCCGCTACTTTATATATCGCACGCTTGGTATCGAACTGACCTTATTCCAAATTAGGAAAATTAGACACTATAAAGTTAAACTGATAATGTACATGAAGAGACGGATAGGCACGACACTAAAATAACCCTGACGAATCATGAAAGAAAATATATAAGAACTTATTGAAAAAATTGATATACTTGGATGAATATTAAACTAACAGATAAGCAAAAGTAATAATAAAATTAATTATTTTGCTATAATCCGCGATGAAGTAAAATAGGAAATATATATAGATAATGTAGAGTGGACAATCGGCTATCATACCTGATACATGCAGGAGTCGTAAAAAACACATGCACAAACCTCCACCACCGCCACCACGATACACAAGCACTATATACGTTCACTATCACAAACTCAACAATCGTTTCGCCCCGCAACCGAAGCATCGTCAGGAGATAGACTCCACGACCAAAATCGCAAAGCGAAGCAATACCCAAATAAGTTTAGTTATATCGGTTCAACCCCACCATTTATTTTATTTAAATAAAATAAAATAAATAGTGGGGTTGAACCGATAGCCGATAGCCGATTGTCCACTCTACATTTAGCATTATATATATTTCCTATTTTACTTCATCGCGGATTATAGCAAAATAATTAATTTTATTATTATTTTTGTATTATGGATCTCCGCAAAGTAACGCCTAATTCTATAAATTATTTAACAGATAAGCACTTATTGAAGTTTAACATATGATGTTTGTGAAACAGTGAATTCTCACTGATTGAGATAAATCTTATAACTTTAAAAGACGAGTAGGTATTTAGACACAGATCATTAAAAGAGGTGTAGATAATAATGATTGAAGTAATGATTATTTGTGTACAGGAGTGGACAAGCATTGATTGAAGTGAAGTTTATGACTTAGATGATTTAAAGAAGAGTTCTTAGACAAATCATTAAAAGAGAAGTAGTTAAGCAATGATTAAAGTAACGCTCATTATGTTTGTGCAGAAATGGACAGACATAGATTGAAGTGAAGTTCATGAATTAGTTGATATAAAAAAGAAGAATATTTAGATACAAAGATCTTTTAAAAATTAAATATATACGAATTATTATATTCAAATTCAAATTCAAATTCAAAATATTATTTATTCAAATAAACTTGTAAACAAGTGCTTTTGAATCGTCAACTCTACTGCTGGTTCGGAAAGCTGTTCCTACCGAGAAGAGCCAGCAAGAAACTAGGCGGTTGCTCTTTTAAAAAAATATAATTCTTAATATTATTTACATTAAGTCGTTACTGTCTTGTACAGGTTCAAAGAGAGCTATATCCACACATTCTTATCTTCCAAATAATCCTCAAGAGTATAGTAGGCTTTCTGTATCAGCCTCTTTTTAACAGTGTTTTTAAACTGCTGTAATGGCAGTGCTGAAATTGATTGCGGAATTTTATTATAGAATCTTATACCAAAACCCACAAACGAGTTACGCACTTTTGCAAGGCGCAAAGCAGGAACTGCAAGCTTATGTCGGTTCCTGCTTTGTCTATTGTATACATCACCTATCGTTTTATAATTCTTTATATTTTTATGTACATAAATTAAATTGCTTAAAATATACTGTGAAGCAAATGTAAGAATACCTGTTTCCTTAAACTTCTCTCGCAGGGAATCACGCGGTCAAGAATACGAAGCTTACATACGAATAGCGAATATACGAATAGCGAATATAGCGAATATACGAAGCTTAGTTTATAATGATTGTTGGACAAAATTGTATGTAAGTTGTTGGCGTAATAAATAAATGAATAAAAGAGGAGTAGATAAGCAATGAATGAAGTTGTGCTTATTATGTGTGTTGGAGTAGATAGTCATTGATTGAAATGAAGCTTATGATTTTAAAAAGATTGGACAGGCACCGGAAGTTATACTCAACTGAGTTTCCCCTTGACATTTTGTCCAGCTCGTTTTAAAACAAAACACTCGGTGTTCAGTAACCAAAATGCTTGAGACGTTCCGTTTCTTGGAACTGTTCGGACCACACACCGCACTGTTGACGTATTGACGAGTCACTCATACTTAGTGGGTGAACGTTCCGGTTCACGTTCGCTAGAAACGGGACATTTATGTGATTGTTAACGACACCGCTGCTTGTTTTTTACAGCTTTTGTCAACTTTTCGTTACCTTCGAAGCTATTTAGTATAACAAGAGTAATGATATACCTATTTCTATATAGTCTGCGTTTTTTTAACACCTTGTAAGTGCATTCACTAGAACAATATCAACGATTATCCCCTTTTCTTACCGTTCTTACAATAAACCTTCTCACACTACGTGACAAAGATTAAGTAAAAAAACGCGGATTATAGCAAAATAATTGTAACATTACTGTTGTACTAAAAAAATTCGCAAAGTAACGCCTACTTCTATAAATAATTGTTAATCACGTTATTTCAGTATAAGTTGTTAGCTTACGGTTGTCCTAAACCGTGCAATAAGAAAATATAGTTCTTTTGGAGTTAGCTACAAGCTGTGATAGCCTAGCTGTAAGACCGTACGACTCTCTAGAGATCATCATGGGTTCAAAGCCCGGACTAAAACAACCGGTTCAAAAACCAAAACCTTTTCTATTAAAACTTACGTGTCTAATTGACGATGCAATTTATCGCTTTTCGGAAATGGAAAACATCGTTAAAAACCTGCATATCTCTAAAGAATTCTAGGGATATGTGTAACCTACCAATGGAACAGCGTGGTAGGTCTTAGCTCCAATCCTTTTCTCCAAAAAACTAGTATGCCAAGCCCAGCAGTTGGATAGTAACAGGCCGTTACGTTACTACAGAAGCTTTGATCAGAATCTTTTACTTTACAAAAGAAGCCTTTCATGAAATCGATGTCAAATGATGCGCGCCTAAATTCCTTGTGACGTAATTTCGGACCCTGTTTGAATAAATAGTACCCAATTCTCACTAAAACGGGATTTGATTGAGGGATCACTAGTGCAATTGTAGCGAGATGAAACGGGGAAAAAAATGTTTTTTTTTAAGCGTAACTCGGCGGGATTTGTGATATATCGGCCATTTATTTGGGACGTTTTTATTTCAACGGACAAAATGGCCATTTGTATATCTATGAAACATAAAACGGCAATGCTATTATGAACGAGACTATTCGGAAAAAGTTATATGAGCTTTTGTGAAGGCATAACGGCATTTATAGCTTTAAAAGTTTAGATAGAGTCTGGTTAGACAACTTTATCTTCTCTATCTTCTTCTGTAGTCACTTTAATAAAGTAGCGGGTATTTTATTTTCTAAACATGTTGTTACATTTTTTGGCTATTATTTACTACCGGCCGTCTGCTTGACGGCAACTTACCTTAGTCGCCTCTTACGACACCCTCGTAAGAAATAAGGGAGAACTATTCTACTCAGCCAGATATCACACGACGGTCAACGTACCTTAGTCGCCTTTTACAACACCTCGGTAAGAAATTAGGGTGGTCTATTCTACTTAGCCGAATACAACACGGTGGGTTAACTTACCGTTGTCGCTTTTTTCGATGCCTTGGAAAGAAATGAGAGTGGTCTATTCTACATTGCCGGATACCACACAGTGGTTCAACGTACCTTAGTTACCTTTCACAACACCTCGGTAAGAAATGAGGATGGTCTATTCTACTCGGCCGGATACTACACGGCGGTAGCATATAAACATTAATTGATAAACTATTTAAATATTATTATTTGTATTGCCAATCACACGATATTTTATTTTAGTTTTATGAATTTTCGAATATAAAGTATATAAAAACATTTCCATATAACAATACCATGCCAAAATTTGGAGGCAATCTACAACTATTTCTTGAGTTATACGGCTACAAACATACGAAAGCGACTTTTTTATATGTAATCATTATACTAAACGATGTCAATTTTAGCCTGTATTGCCATATTAAAACAAATTGGAGTCTTAAATGTATTTATCGGTCCTAAATCCCCGATAAGATCGTATGTTTATTTATGTGGCAACTTAGGACAGGGATGGCAAACCAATGGTACGCTACAATATTTTGAGCACGTGACCGATCACGTGATCAAACACCGGGCATGTAACAAGTTTTGCTGTTAAAACAAATTGATATTTTAATTTATCACACGCTGAAGGAAAACAATCCATAGGGGCGATTTTGATCAAAATTTGTATGAATAAAGCTTATATACAGGGCTAGGTTATAGCACAAAAAATCCAGTTTTTCATTTGGAAACTGAAAAAATCCATGCTAATATTATAGATGCAAATTCTATTTGTCTGTTTGTCTCGCTATTGCACTTGCATTGCAAATTGTTAGACCAATATTTATGAAATTTGGCACAATTTAAACTTATATAATAACTTATAGAAAATTACTGTTTTTGCTTAAGGAAGTGTACTTTTTTAACAATGTCGCGGTTTTAACTTGTGATTTACAAAAATTTCTTGTAATATATACGGGTAATATGTACAATACTTCCAAAACAAAAATTATTTAGGCTATTAATTTAAAAAAATTAACAGAGCATTTTTCACGGAGAAATTTTGATTTGAGCTGAAGCTCAAATCTACCCGCATTGGAGCAAAGCTCACATTAAGGTCAAAACACATTAGTGCAAATCTACCCGCATTGGAGCAGCGTGGTGAGACTAAGCTCCAATTATTCTCGAAAAAAAAATTGAAGTTCTAAAGTTACTGCCTATTTACCTATGGTTAAATCACGACTTCAAAATATTTTGAGCCCTGTATCATTTGAAAATTTGGAAAAAATAGCACGTTGATGCATAACGGTTCGCCTTCCCTGACTTCTGCCATCACCCAATAAAACGGATCGCATACATAAACCGTAGCCGGCCCAATATTAAACGTCTAACCGTCTACAAAGACGGCCCAATCAGCGGTATAGCCAGGTCGACATATTTACGTCACATTTCTTCGATTTTCGCGGCACGTCCGAGACGTAATAAGCCGGTCCGTCACAGGGAGGGCGGCTGGCGATCGAAGCAGGAGGGGGTCGTTGGAGTTAATGAAGTTTTCTCGGCTATTCCCACAGGTCGTCACATGCGGACCGAGTTTGCGGCACATATTGTGCACGTCGCGCTATCGCCTCATATTGCCCGGGTGAAATGTTTTAATAAGCGCATCCCGGGCCGCGACCGGCGTTGGCTGCTCTTATTAATATCTATAGTTCGAAGTTGTTTCGGCCTCTGATACAGCCTGCTCTTAATGACGTCTGCGATTGTCATAAAAGTTTTCAGGTTTACAAGTAATGATTAATATGCCAACATAGGATTGAAATAAAAGAGATTTTGTATAACAAATTATCTAATTTATTGAATACGGCGTTACTCTGTGTAGAAGAAGACAGTATTGCTTTAGACGTATTATGAGGAGGTTCATCAATATCATCATATCAATCCGTATCCACCGGAAATTAGAGTACTTTCTCTGCTTTCTGTAGTCATTTTTTTGGTTATTTTTAAATGTTTTTTTTTATTTCTATTATACAGAAAATATTTTAATATATATATAATTCGTTATATATAAAAGTAATGTATTTATAGTAATCTCATCTCGGATTATAGCAAAATAATAACATTAATTTTGTATGAGTAACTTAAAAACTAACAGTATTAACTACAATCAATGTAAATAACTGAAAGTAACATATGCGTGGTAGTATATATATATAACTCCTTTACATAATTATAATAAAAGCATCTTCTCTTCACAACTTCGTCTGCGAAATGAGATAAAAAAGCTCACCTGACTGTATTAAAATATATAAATACTTCTATTTGAATACCATACATCAAATCGATCATTTAGTCCGTTGAGATATGAAAGAAGGAAACCACACAAAATACATTTAAATTATAATATTAATAATAAATGACACAAATACAGTACTTTGTATGAATGTATTGTATTATTTGTGTGGATGTAAACGAACCAGGTTCGTCAATTTATTGTAAACGATTTAGAGTAACGCACGCTTCGCTCTCCGCAGCGTTCTCATTCAAATTAACAAACTTCAAGTCCGCTCCTGTGTGCCGTATTTGTTTTTTGTTGTAATTTATTAGTAACTTTAAAACATAATAGTTTACCGATCGAGCGTGTGTACAGTTACAATAAAAGGAGTATATTAAACCTATTTTTAATAATAAAGAGAAATTAAGTAAAATACATTTTTTTTAAATAAATTTGATAGAAATAAGCATTATTTTTCGGAGTTCCATGATGGAAAATTAATGATATTATAATTATCACTACATACCATGAAACAAAACGCTTTCTTTGTCTGTCCCTATACCTATCCCTATATATGCTAGATCTTTAAAATAACGCTATACATTTTGGTGCGGGTTTTTTTTATAGACAGAGTGATTGAAGAGGAAGGTTTATATGTATAACATTCAATATGGAGTAGAGAAATATTGAAATTTTTAAGATTTCAAATGTGATGTAAGTAATAAAAAAAAAATCCGCTTACGTTTTTCATTTATTGTATGCGATGAATAATCATCGCGGATTATAGCAAAATAATTTTATTATTACTTTTGAATTTTGTATTATGTCATCATCCTCCTGCCCTTATCTCACTCTAAGTGGGGTTGGCACAACATGTTATAAACACATAAACATGTTATAAACATGTTGTCATATGATTTGGCTACGTATTTTACGACCGGCCGCCTGCCTGACGTCAACTTACCTTAGTCGTATTTTACGACTCCTGGTAAGAAAGAGGTTGGTCTATTTTGCTCAACCGGATACCACACGGTGGGTCAACTTACCTTAGTCGCCTTTTAAGACATCTCGGTAAGAAATGAGGTACCTCTATTCTACTCAGCCGGATACCAAACGGCGGGTCGACTTACTTTAGTCGCCTCTTACGACACCTCGGTAAGAAATGAGGTTCCTCTATTCTATTCAACCGGATACCACACGGCGTTGAATTTTGTACTATGTACCTCCGAAAAATAACGTCTAATTCCATACATTATCTATTCGATAAGCAATTTCTATAGACATCATAAAAGTGTCTTAGTGTTCATCCCTCCGATTCAGCTCACGTTTGCTCCAACTGATTGACACGAGACGTCCGCGCCTCGCCCCCTTCCACCCTAAGCCAGACACCCCCCGGGGGTTGTCGGGAGACTTGACCTGCGAGCCGGGTAAGAAACATGTGAAAAATGTCATTAATGCACTCCTGCGTGCTGAATTGAGTCCCAGTCGATCGGTTTGTGAGAGGTTGGTCAATGACCTTACGGCACCGCACGTAATTTTTCTTCTATAGATTATTAATGTAATATAGGATTATACGTTACTTTGCGGAGATTCATAATACAAAAGTAACAATAGAACTATTTTGCTATAATCTGTACTGTTAGGAATGTAGATGTCTAAGCTGTGACAGCCTATATAAGACGACGGCTGACGGTGGCACAGTCATTCAAAAGTCTCTCTAAGAGATACTTTGAAAAAGCTAAGGTGCATCCAAACCCGCTAATGGCTAAATACACCTGCTATGATAGACAGTATTAAACAACAAACGTTTCAAACATCATAGACGCCCTAAGAGCGTCCTCTATGATCCTGACCATCACATCACGATCGCCAACGCTAAATACTGCACAGACATACACACAAAGCGTCTATGCCGGCGAAGACGAGGTCCCCACTTCCTCATGTCTAGCGGCCGAGGCGTCCAGCCGTTATGACATAAGGACTTTTCCGCAAGTCCGATACAGTCCTCTAAAACGCGTCGTTTTAAGCCGAGGTCCGGCCTCACAGGCCGACCAACACCATGCAACGAACTATTAAAAAGCTATTGTTTTATTGCTCTTCCAAGCCACGTGTATAACACTCACAAGTTTTGAAGTTTCTCCGCTTTATTGCAATTTACCACAAATTCCAAAAAAATTTTTTTTTTTTAATCACTTTAATATTAAGCATGCGCAATGCAATACAGAGATGTGTTTTAAATGAAAAAAAAACAAAATAATTATATATAAGTATATAAGTATCGGTGTCTCTATAACACTCACAAGTTTTAAAGTTTTACAAAAAAAAAAATTGAACTGTGTCACTTTAATACTAAATGTGCGAATTCAATACAAAATTATTGTATTTTTAAATGAAAAAAAATATTATGTAAAAATACAAGTATCGTCGTGTGCCTCACTCAGGTTTATCAAAAAATCCCACCTTCCGGAGGGTCCATATCTCTCGGACCACTAAATCGTTCGCAAATTATAAACACTTCAAAAAGCAGCCGCAAAAAAGTCCTTTTCTGAATTCAGTTTCGCATAAAAAAGGTCCGCGAAAGCTGATCTGTGATCACTCGAAGCCGTCGGAGTGAGTGAATGAATGGATGAGTGAAAGAGTGAATGGAGAGCGGCCACGGGACACCAGTTGATCGGGCATGATGCGGCCCTGTCTGTCAAAGTCATGGGCTAAGGTGATATGGAAAGGGGCTTTTATATTTATACTACTATATTGATACACATGACTTCATTTGAGATGACTTTACTGTTTAACTACCCCCAATAATATAAGTAATGTACTATAATACTTTGTAATTTTTCGCATCTGGTTTCGATCGAGCCTTGATCAGTAATTTTTTACAAAATACCAAAAAAGAAACTTCAAAAAAAAATAATAGGGTAGGTGGGGCTCGATCCTAGGTATTTAAATTACTCGAGACTGCCCGATCCCCGAATAAGCTATGCTGACTTAACAGTTTATGACAAAAATCAATTCAATATAAATTTTAGTATTTTTTATTGCCCAAAAACAGGAATAATATGGGTTTTTTTAATGAAACCTAGCAAAATTGATTTTTCCCAAAACCCCCTACATGCTGAATTTCAGGAAAATCGTTGGAGCCGTGTCAAAGATTCCGAAAAAAAAATATATATATATGTAACGCTACCATTATTCTTTATTACCTTTATCCCTCGCCGCTCGCCTATTCCCTGAACATGCCGCTGCCTTTGTCTCTACCGTCGACCATTCCGCGAAACCTTATCGCCGCTTTCTAGCCCGCCATCTGCACAACAGTGCATTCTTATCTCCACCTTTGTGCGTGCCGCCTAGGCACCCTTCCCAGAAGCCGAAGAATGGGGATAGACCGCTGAGGCACTACTCGACAGTGCGCCGCGAACCGTCTTAGAACGAGGTCCACACTATCTTACTCTCCGCGCTTATAACTGTTGTAACTAACTTGCATTGTGAATAAAGTCGTTTTTAACACAGACCCGAACATTTTCTTTGTAAGTGTAACTCTACCCACGTGAGGCCCCTTACAAGTGGCGCCTTACTACGTTAGACCCCTTACAAGTGGCGTCCCGACGTGGAGCTGCCTTACATATATATATATATGTAGACTCATCAGTATCTTGGGCATTATTCTTAGACATTGGTGGGCGTAATAAGGGTATCGTGCATATGGAAAAGTACAACGCTTATCTTCAACTTTATATTCTTCTTAACAATTTCACAACTGCGCCATGACACGGATCTGTCTTCATCTCTCACATGCGCCGTCTGCATTCTGTCACCGCTGCGCCTTCTATTTTCAATGTATTTTCAATATATTTTTAATGATGGAATGTTGGTTGCCAGGATGCGACATATATATACTAGCTTTTACCCAAAACTTCGTTTGCGTGGACTGTAGTCTTGAAATTAAGAGTAGCTTCTGTCACTCTCCAACTCTGCAAATGTCACCATCACTAAAATCAGATCGATCCGGGAAGAATCAGAGAAATTTATCAGTTTATCAAGAGCATAATTTGATAATTTTAGCAAGTAACCCGTACTTACATAAAACATATATTAAAATAGCTCAAAAGATTACGCGCAAAAGATTTTTCTAAGATTTACATAGATGAAAAGCGGGTAAAAAAATGTCTCAAGGGTGAGAAGAATACCAGATCGAAATAAATAAAAGTCAAACAACCAGATTAAAATATTAATTAACATTGTTAAGGTTGCTGCATAATTAATAACTGCAGGATAAAAAGGTTATTTACAAAAAAGAAAAAAATATATATTTATACTTTTGTTATTATTGGTATTGATGCAATTAAAGTATATAAACCAAAATAATGCCAAGAATAAAAAATCCCGTTTTCCCTTCGCTTATGTGAAAATAACACAGCACGAATTGAGAGTCTTTCAACTTTTAAGTTGACACTAACGAAGTAGCTAGTTAGTTATAGTGTTAGTAGCAAAATAATTATAGTATTACTTTGGATTAACAATTCGACTAAATCACATCAATCTGTTTGAATCCCAAATAAAAATATCAATTGAGATCGTTACGCGGCGCGGCGAAATAAATAACGCGAATCGCGTACGAATTTGTGCAAAACGCCTGCATCGGGACAAACGGTCAACAAATCGAAACGAGTTTCATTGAGAGACTTTTGCATTTTATTTACAGCACAACACGGGTTATCGTATGCGTTAAAATACCGGCCGTGTAAATCAAAAGCCCATAAAACCCCACAATTCGGCCGAAGCCCACTCCGTACTAGTGCAGCCCTTGATTTATTCGCTCACCGGTGTCGGCGCGAACGTACCTCGTGACGTCACAGTATTTTTTGCACGACTTTTTGCCCTTTTATTGATGGCGCTCGGTTAAAAAGTGGCCGGCCCAGGGCTAAGCGAGCGGCGTCAGAATTTGTGAATGATTTTTCATCCGACCGACTCATCCCGCGTTTCGCAACCATTTGTCAGCCGAGTGAAAAAGATGCATGTACGCGCGGCGTTTGTGTGCGTTTTTTTTTAATTTTTTCGGCTTTTTAGGCTTTTACGCGGATCCATTGACATGCGAAAGTGTGTTAGCGTCGGCCGAGTTTATAAATCTACCGTTGCTCGTTTTTCCGTTTTAAGTCCGATTTAATTTCCCCTTTTTTTGTCCCGCGCCATAGTTTTATGATGCACCGTTCAGAAGTGGGAGTTGGTTGTTTCTGTAATACAAATTTTTTAGATATATAAATCTAATTATTATTTTTAATTAGGCTTTAACGAAATATCTCATTATTTAGTCTAAAGGGAGGAAGAATAGAAATTTTTAATTTTGTCTTAATCTTGTTCATTGATAAAATGTCATACTGAGTATTACTTAACTTACACAAAATAAAATAACAAATGCTAAAATGTCTATATGTTTTTCTGCCTGTCTATTAATTAATAAGAAAAATATTAATAAAAAAAACTAACAAAAAAAAGAAAAAATAATTGGGTAGGTGGGGCTCGATCCTAGGTATTTTCATTTCCCAAGACCACCCGTTCTCCGAAAAGCTACGCTAACTTGACAGTTTTTGTCAAAAATAGAATTTTATATATTCAATGTAAATTTTTAATGCCCAAAAACAGGGATAAAAATATATTTTTTTTATTTTTTTTAAAAATTAAACCTAGCTAGATCAATTTAAAAAAAAAATCCTCCTGCATGCTGAATTTCAGGAAAATCGTTATACATACAAGATTAACTCATTTAAATATTAAAGATATTGTAGCCACTAATTGTTTTAAAAAAAAATTAGATTACGCGGGAATCAAACCAGTGTTCGGGTTACTACTTAAGCCATCTATTGCGAATACAATGCTAGTTTCCAGAACACTACAGCTATAAAGTATTCAGTTTTGATGGAAGTTTTCCCGCAAAAATGTCAGCCAACACGTTGCGAAGCCAAACCGAGCCGAATTTATATATAACTATTACGCGGACGCGGAACCGGATTTACGATTTCATTATGGCGGTGGTCATTGTTGATTTTAAATATGTTCAGAATAAATATATTGGATAACGGGTTTTAATAAGCAAGCATCAAGCTGTACAATATGTTCATCATTATCACTCTTACCCCACTCTAAGTGGGGTCAGCACAACATATTGTCACATGATTTAGCTACGTACGACCGGCCGCCTGCCTGAATTCAACTTACCTTAGTCGACACCTCGGTAAGAAAGAGGATGGTCTATTCTACTTAACCGGATACCACACGGTGGGTCAACTTACCTCAGTCGCTTTTTACGACATATCGGTAAGAAATAACAGTGGTCTATTCTACTCAGCCGCACATCACACAGTGGGTCGACTTATTTTAGTCGCTTCTTACGACACCTCGGTAAGAAATGAGGGTGGTACTATTCTATCCTAGTAAGCTGTATAATATAACCTTTGAGTGTTCAAGGTGATAACACGCTATCCTAAAAAAGTTATCTTAAACCTCCTGATTTAGGCTCAATCCTAGAAGGTTTTTTCTTAAACCACCTGATTTAGGCTTTATCCTAGAAGGTTTTTTCTGAAATCTCCTGATTTAGGCTCTATCCTAGAAGGTTTTTTCTTAAACCTCCTGATTTAGGTTTTACCCTAGAAGGTTTTTTCTTAATACTCGTGATTTTTTTATTTACTTATTTCTTTTTATACATATAGTTAGAAAGAAAAAGTAAAAAAGCACATCTATAAAGGCGGACGTGTCAATAAAAGGGATCTCTTCCAGTCAACCTTTGAGTAATAGAAGGAAAAGGACTAGAAGTGAAGAAAGAGAATACGGGTAATATAGAGAAAAAGAAAAAGTTTCTATAAATTTAAGTATTTAATCTATAAATTAATTTGGTTAAATAAATAGATGAATAAAGATGCTACTAATATATGATAACTTAAGACAAATATTTTCTAGTCTGTAACTTAAATAACGAAAGGGAAAGAGATTTGCGGATTTGATTCTGGTAAATCATTCCACAGCTTAACACCTTGAAAGCTAAATGACCTCGAGTAAGTCAGCATTTAGGGAAAGGGGAAAGCAAGATGAGCTATGTAGTTTTTCTCTTGAATCTCCTGATTTAAGCTCTATTCTAAAATGTTGACGTCAACTCAACGTAATCACCTTTTATGACACTTCGGTAAGAAATGAGGGTGGTCTATTCTACTCAGCTATACAACACGGCGCGAATTCTGAACTACATATACATAAATAAACGTATATAATACACAGTTTAATTACAACGAACTTTAATAAACATAAAGTGTACAAAACACAATTCCCTCTATTGCTATCTTATTTAAATTAACACAATGTAAAATTAGCCAACACAATAAACACACGGGCTAATCCCGGTGATCGTCACAAATGAACGAACATTACAGACATCACTAATTCTAACCCGGCAATAACCGTTACCCGGGTCTATTAACACAAAACATAACATATACAGGGATGGGACTATGGATGTGACATGGAGTAGAAAATTGATTAATAAATAATCGATTTTTTTCCCTTTAAAATAAATCGTTTTAAGTCGATTAATAAATAATCGATTTGTTTTCCTATAAAATAAATAGATTTTTTTTAAATCGATAATTTACGAAAGAATCGATTTTTCTGATCATTTGAAATGTTGCCTTTTTTAATAATTACAATAAAGTGTAATTAAAATGGACAACAATCAAGAAATAATAACAGATTAATTCACTGGACTTATATTTACCTTTTTTTTAAATGTAATCTACGATTGAGTGGAAGAGATTCCGATTACGGAATAAGCCCGCCATTGCAAATTATGTTGCTTTTTATTTTTATTTTAATTAATGCAAAGAGATTACAAACAAACAAACAGATACGCTGTCTGTGATAGTAAAAAATCGAAAGTAATGCCTGGCTTTGCGATTTTGTCGTGGAGTCTATCTCCTGATGATGATGATTGTTGAGTTTGTGATATTTAACATATGTAGTGCTTGTGTATTGTGGTGGCGGTGGTGGAGGTTTGTTCATGTTTTAACGTTTTTTTACAAATCCTGCATGTATCAGGTATGGATTGACCACTCTACATTTAGCAATTATATATATGTATTCTATTTTACTTCATTATAATCATGGGGATTATAATGAAGTAAAATTAACGATTATTAAAAATCGATTGTTTAAAAAAAATCATCATTTTAATAATCGATCATTTTTTCACATCCCTGGATGGGACACGGTGTATCAATGGTAAACACGGGTTTATCGACACCAGCAAAAACGCGAATTCAGCGAAGAAAACCGTGTTAAAACAAACGGCAACGCTAAATACCCGGGGCGGGGAGGGGGGCTATTACAATATTTGCTAGAATCTCGTTATTTTTAAGTATCACCCTTCAGTTGCTCCCAAAGTTTTAGAGGGCAATTTATTTTTGTTGTATTCAATTTTGGTTGAATTAATTGTTAAGTGTGTGCTATGAGCTGTGATAGCCCAGCCGTAACATCGAGCGATTGTTTCGGGGAATTCACGGGTTTAAACTTCGGGCCACCAATGAGTTTTTCTGTTAAAACTTGTATCTAATTCATAATTGCAATTTGTCATACATAAAAAAAAAAGTTGTCACACGCCTTTCGGTGAAGGAAAACATCGTGAGGAAACCTGCATATCTGTAAAGAATTCTAAGGATATGTATAACCTAACAATCCGCATTGGAGCTGTATGGTAAGAGCTCCATCCATCTCCCAAAAAAATATAAATTAAAAAAATATATAAAATTTTTGTCGATGTTTGTCTTATATCAATATTATATATTATTTATATTGATGACAATGATGAGGTGTCGTAAATGGCGACTAAGGTAAGTGCGTAGAGTAGTAAGTAAGGTAAGGTAAGACATCAGGCAGGCGGCCAGTCGTAAAATAACTAGCCAAAACATGTAACGACATGTATAAAACTTTTGTGCGCCCGCACTTAGAGTGGAATAAGGACAAGAGAATAATGTTTGTCTTATATCAATTATTGATGACAATTATGACCTAGACGTAAGCTCATCTTAACGTAGAATCGTATTAATGTATTTTTAACCGACTTTAGTAAAGCTTTTTATGAAATCATCCTAACTTATGGTAAAATCTGTTTTTATAATGACGCTTTCGCTATTAAACAACTAAAGACACTACAAATGTAATTAAATTTTCCAGTTTCAACTAATATTATTGTATTATTAAAAGATATATTTTCTTTATAATAAATAAGCATAGTCATTTATCTTTTAGTTAATTTTTAGTTTAAGTAAAACTCAACTTAATCGACCATCGGACTATTATTTTAAAAGTTAAACAATGAAATACGTCAACAACATTATTTCATATCCAATAAATACACTTTAGAAGGACATAAACGATAGTTGGTTTATTCTTTTGAAAATTATATCCCAAACTTTGAGAAACAGTTACCACCGACTGCGCAGCGTCATAGCTCGGCGACGTACCGTTGTAAATTATAATGTTTTATGGGTTAATACTGCAGATAAGGGGGGGGGTAAGGAGCCTATTATTAACCGTGTTAACGGGGTCCCGGGCGAGAGTGGGGGGGCAGTGCAACTTTGAGAAACACTCGCGTGTTAGCTTACACTCAATTTTTTATGTACTTCAGATGTAATACAATACAGAGAGTAAGTACGACTCTTTTCACGGGTTTAAAGCCCAGGTAAGCATCAATTTTTCTGTAAAAAGTAATGAAAATATTATTTCGCTATAATCCGTGATAAAAGAAAATAAGTGTTATACTAAATGTGTACTATCCGCTCTCATAAATGATACTCAAGAATTAAAAAACCATGCACTACCCGCTACCAAGAACACAAAAATACACAAGCACTGCACACATTCACTACCACAATCTCAACAATCGTCCAACGACGAAATCGTAAAGGTTTCGCAAAGCAAGTTTTTACATTTTGAATTACATATAATATGTATTTTCTTTTATATCGGATTATAGCAAAATAATATATTCATTAGTTATTGTATTATGGCCGAGGTGTCGCAAAATGCAACTAAGGTAAGTTGACCCACTCAACGCCTTTAGTCGCCTTTTATGATACCTCGGTAAGAAATGAGGGTGGTCTATTCTACTCAGCTGGATACCACACGGCGGGCCGACTTTACTTAGTCGCTTTTTACGACACCTCGGTAAGAAATGAAGGTGTTCTATTCTACTCAGCCGGATACCACACGGTCGGTCAACTAACCTTAGTCGCCTTTTACGACACCTCGGTAAGAAATGAAGGTGTTCTATTCTATTCAGCCGGATACGACACGGCGAATATAAATTTGTAAAAGTAATTTTCAATAAGTGAACAATAAATCCACAAAACACGGTAAGTGCGCGGTCGCCTTTAGAACATAATTTTTAACGAGCGACATAATTCTGTCGAATGCGTTTCATAATGTCTGTTTATGTGGCGAGAGAAGACATGTGTCGTGAATTTTGCCGCAATCGCAATACTAAACCATTGACATGTTTTGACTGGTTGACTTTGATGTGACGTTATTCACATCTCAGTTGGAACATTTACATCAAAGTAAGAAACTTTTAAATCAAATCTATATATATAAAAGAAAGTTGGTCTTAGTTACACTATTTATAACTCAAGAACGGATGAACCAACTCGGCTGAAAATTGGTGGAGAGGTTGCTTAGAACCAGGAGACGGACATAGGATACTTTTTATCCCGTTCAGCCGCATTTATTTTATCCCGTCAAGTTACTATAAAACGTGGTATAACAAAAACGACAATGACATGGAAAAACAAAACATAAATGATAGCTAAACGTAATTTAGTCTTTGGATAAGTATGGTAAAAATATGACAATTATCAAAATAGTAGTAGTAGTATAAAACAAAGTCACTTTCTCTGTCTGTCCTTATATTTCTATGTTTGCTTAATTCAAATTCAAATTCAAAATATTCTTTATTCAAATAAACTTGTAAACAAGTGCTTTTGAATCGTCAACTCTACTGCTGGTTCGGAAAGCTGTTCCTACCGAGAAGAGCCAGCAAGAAACTCGGCGGTTGCTCTTTTTAAAAAAAAATACAATTCTTAATGCTAGTTACATTTAATGTTTCTATCTTGTACAGGGTCGAACAATATTTATATCCACGCATTTTTATCGTCTAAATAATCCTCAACAGTATAGTAGGCTTTCTGTATCAGCCTCTCCTTAATAGTGTTTTTAAACTGCTGTAATGGCAAAGTTAAAATTGATTGTGGAATTTTATTATAGAATCTTATACCCAAACCCACAAACGACTTACGTACTTTTTCAAGGCGCAAAGCAGGGGCCGCTAGCTTATGTCGGTTCCTACTTTGTCTATTATATACATCGCCTATTGTTTTATAATTTTTTATATTTTTATATACAAAAATTAAATTACTTAAAATATACTGTGAAGCAAATGTAAGAATACCTATTTCCTTAAACTTCTCTCGCAGGGAATCCCGCGGTCTTAAATTGTAAATGCCACGTACGGCTCTTTTTTGTAATACAAAGATTTTTTCATTATCCGCGCATTTACCCCATAGCAATATTCCATAGGACATAACACTATGGAAGTAAGCAAAATAAACAAGTTTTGCCGTTTCGACGTCAGTAAACTGTCTAATCTTTCGAACGGCATAGGCCGCTGAACTGAGTTTCCCTGCAAGAGTTGTTATGTGTGTGCTCCATTGGAGTTTTGTATCCAAAGTCATTCCCAAAAATACAGTTGCATTATCTGTTTTTAGTGAAACATTATTTATAAAAAGTCTATTTGCTGTTTTAGCAGCATTAGGTAATACAAATTCTATCCATTTTGTTTTATTTGAGTTCAGTACTAAATTATTTTGTCTGAACCAATGAGCAACCTGCGACAAACCACTGTTTACTTCGTCAAAATTGTCGTCATTTCTATTTATTTTAAATATCAAAGATGTGTCATCAGCAAACAGTACAATATCGCATATACTCTGAGTAAAATACGGTAAATCATTTATATATACTAAAAACAGAAAAGGACCTAGGATTGAGCCTTGAGGCACACCCATAACTAAGGCCGATCCAGATGACTGCACATCATTAATGCACACTCTTTGAATTCGGCTGTGAAGATAAGATGCCACGAGTCGAAGCGCATTGTCTGTGATACCATAATGACCAAGCTTTAGCAACAGTGTCTCATGTTGAACACAATCAAATGCCTTGGACAAATCACAAAATACCCCTATGGCATTCTGTGAGTTCTCCCATGCATCAAAGATGTGCTTCACCAATCTCACACCCGCATCCGTTGTAGACCGACCCTTAGTAAACCCATACTGCTCAGGGTGAAGCAAGTTATTTAAATTGAAATGCCTGAGCAGTTGATTAAGAATGATTTTTTCAAACACCTTGCTAAGAGTTGGCAAGATGGAAATGGGTCTATAGTTGTTAGGGTCGCTCTTATCACCCGATTTAAAGACTGGGATCAATTTACTATATTTCATTAAATTCGGAAATATCCCTGTGTCTACAGATTTGTTAAAGATCTTGGCCATAATTGGTGCAATGATCTCAATAATATTATTAATTAATTTTACAGACATTCCCCATAGATCTGTTGTTTTTTTAATATTTAATGACTTAAAAGTTTTGACAATGTTGAATGGGGTAACGTGTTCAAATTTAAAACAAACAATGCTCTCCGCGACGCAGCCCTTCAATATATTAAAAGCTTCTATTGAGGATGAGCTTATTGAGCTAGTGGTAGAAATTGGTATATTCTGAAAGAAGTGCTCAAATGCACTTGCCACTGCTGTATCGGAATTGATAATCTCATTCCCAATTTTAAGCTGCATGGCAGAATTATCTATTTTTTGTCTGCCTATTTCTTCACCTATAACATCCCAAGTTGTTTTGATTTTATTTTCAGATTTAATTATTTTTCTCTTAATGTGAAGTGATTTGGCCTGTATGCAAACATTTCGAAATATTTTAGAATAATTTTTTACATATTCTAGAAAAGTGGGGGAACGATTATATTGCTTTTCTGCATACAGATCAAATAACTTGTTTCTGCTTTTATAAATACCATCAGTGGCCCAATCGCTAAACTTGAGATGTTTTGACACTTTTTTTTCTATTATATTAAATGTCTTATTGAATTCACAACCAATAATACCAAAGAGGGCATTAAAAAGATCATCTGAGCTACCGCAACTTTTGTCAATCTTTGATAGTTTTGATGATATTTTTACTTGGAATCGCTTTATTTTTTGAGAAGTGATAGGCCTGTATTTAATTAATTGTTTTTTTTCATGTATATAGTCAGGGACAGATATAATTTGCCCACTATGATCAGACCTTAAGCGACTTATTACAGATTTTTCTAAGATATTACAACTGTAATTAGTAAAAATATTATCAAGGCCGGTAGCAGAGTCTGCAGTTATCCTTGTAGGTTCGTTAAATACATTTATCATTTCAAAGCATTGAAATAAATTTAGTAACCTACAACGATTAGGGGTATCCACTAAAATGTCAACATTAAAGTCCCCACAAATTAAAACTTTTTTTGAAGATTTACAAGTCTTCTGTAGAACTTCCTCCATAACTCTCTCAAAGTGTAAATAATCACTGGAGGGTGGGCGGTATACAGAAACTATAATATAACGCTCTAACTCTACACAAGATAGCTCAATGGTACGTTCAACAGAAAGACCGACAATATCATTCCGTTCTTTACAATTTAATTTAATATGACTCAATATTAAAGATCCCCCACGAATGGCGGTTTTCCTCGAGAACGCACTAGAACATTTATAATTTTTTATATTTAACAAGAAATTAGAACTGTTAAACCAATGTTCAGTTATGCATAAAATATCAACATTAAATTTATTGATAAACAGTTCAATTTCAAATTCTTTGCCAGATAAACCTTGTAAGTTTTGGTGTACAATAATCAGTTTACAAGGTTTATCTGTTGTCTTATTACCTAGTTTAAAGTAATATTTTCCGTACCTAAAATATTACTTGATATATTATTAGTACTACTACTAGTACACATGTCAGAGTAAGAAAAATTAGTACTTATTGTACAATTTTTAAATGTGTCAAAAGACTTCGTTACACCACATGTAACTGTATTATTAACATTAAACGCTAGCAGTGAAGCTAGATTCTTCAAGCATTTTCTTGACAGATACATAGTATCTCTAGTCAACTTAAACGTCGAAATAAATTTGTTACTGTCAAAGTAAAATATTGCGTCACTATGGTGATTTGTCAAGTTATACAATTGTATATTTAAATTGTAAATGTGCTCATTTTGCCTTTGAGTTAAAATATTTGAGTAAGGAAAAGCACACACAATAAATTTACATTTAAATTGTTCATGTAAAAGTATCAATTTTTCTATATATTTTGATATCTGTGGTTTTTTCAAATTTAAGCTGTCGCCTAACATCAATATTACTGTGGTATTAGAGTCTAACTCATTACAGTTAATACTATTTAATATATGCTCAAAAGTTGCTCCTGGTGAACATTTGTTAATCACTGATTCCTTTAGATACAAATTCATCACTGCTCCAAAACCTTTGCCTAGCTTATCTGAGTAGATAAGGATTTTTTTCTTTGATTTTACATTATCAGAGCTACTTACATGTTTCACTGCTTTTATATATGATGGTGAAGGAGTTTCATCATGCACTTTCAAAGAACATTGACATTTTTTTTCCTCAGTCTCGGTATATTTGTTTGACAACGATACAAACCGTTCCATGTTGTCGTTGCAGATTTCTAATAAGCCATCAA
This sequence comes from Morpho helenor, assembly GCA_029227775.1. Classification (NCBI taxonomy): domain Eukaryota; kingdom Metazoa; phylum Arthropoda; class Insecta; order Lepidoptera; family Nymphalidae; genus Morpho; species Morpho helenor. Next base: position 1,018,264 of record JARGCU010000017.1, read on the forward strand.
AGGATGTAATATGCTCATTTATTTGTATTTGAGCTTTTGAATATAACTCTGTCATATTTTGTAAAGATTTTTCTAAATTTTCTATTTTTCTTTGAAGTTGCATGGTTTCACTATCATATATATATCTTCTTTGATGTAAACTATTGCTAATCGATTTTATTTTATTTATTAAAGTTATACGCTCTTTCCTACTTTTACCTAACTGTTGAATGCTGTTCTTGCTTCTGGTAATTTTTTGTGTTTTTTTGATAAATTTATTAATTTTGATATACTTTTTTAGTTTTCTATGACTACTGAAGTGTACGGTCTTCAGTGAGCCATCCTCAGAAGTTAAATCGATAATTTGTGGATTTTTTTCTATATTATTGTCATTAACAGAACCGCATTCAAATAGTTCATTAAAAAGGCTCTGTGTCACATTAACCTCCTGTGATTTATTTAGATTTTCTAAGTGAGAAATCGTTTGTTGTGTCTCATGTAGACTTGTTTCTAACTCAGTTATGCGATTCAGGGCCCTTTCATGTACAAAGCTACACTGATTAAAAGAGTCAACCATATCCTTAAGCTGGTTCCTTTCACCTAAAGTGTCCATATACTTAATATGCAGCTCTGACAGTTGTTTTTTATATTGTGAGGATTGCTTGACAATTTTGGATATTTCCACCTCACTTTCATCTCTCTCTTGCAAAAGTTGAGCATTGAGCTGTTTAATAGATTTCAGTTCATTAAGGGCCAGCTTAAGCTTTGACTCCATCTCTTTGTATGTTGCTTGACGGGTCATCATTTTTATGAAATTTGTTTTCTGAAATTATGAGAAGAAATCTGTTAAATAAATACTAGTATATAACTACTACTCTGTCAGATATTCAGAAGTATATATATATATATATCATAAAAATAGAAATAAAAACAAAAATATTGACCCGTTAATGATTTGGCTATATACAATATTACAATTAGTATGTGCTTCCAATATGTTTAAATAACATTAAACTTGAGGCTAAATTATATTATTGTGCAAAGGTTTATGGATCAGTTTATTAAAAAAAAAAATATGTATGCAGGTTAAACTTACAGCTGCCAGGCAAATCAGGTTGCAGTGTTATTAAAAGTAAACAAATAGGTATAACAATATAGTAAGCAGTTACCTAATATAGACTTATTTTAATTATTTTTTAATACTTTGCCAAGCTTTAATACTTGTTTGTCAATATAAATAATAACTAGAAATAATCAGTTAATAATAAAGTGTGTTTACTATTTGTATGTTGATTTTTATGAGTTTTATTGTTTGTGTTTATTAGTATGATGTGTGTGTGGCAGTAGGGCCTTCTTCAGCTTTGCTTCCACAGTTTGTCAAACAAAGAGAGATAATGCAATGCCTATGTATTAGGTGTGATGTTTCTCAAATATTGAGAAATTATGTAAAGTATGAGGTTTCAACACACTTTAGTAATAAACTAATTCATTTACTTAGGTTCCTAATCTAACTTCTTATGATTTTTAAATAACCAACAAGTAAATTATTACTGTATACAAATCCAATATTCAAATTAATTGATTTAGTCTGAAAATTAAGCAAGTTTTTTTTTAAGTATAGTGCAAGCACACAGATATTGAGTTGTTGGTTAGGTTTAAATAAATGAATAACTTATATCTATAAAATTAAAAGATATACTCCCCGGGTTTATGTCCGTTGAGGTATGAACTTCAACCGGTGATTCCTGTCAGCTGTCTATGTACTTATAACTTCGTAAACTTATTATATAATATTAATGATATTTAATTGAAATCAGTGATTATCTAAACTTCTAGGGCTAATAAACTTAAATAAACAAAATTTTAAATAAGGAGCAACTTAATTCGTGACATGTCACTTTGACAGCCAACCACAGATCCAAATCTTTAAAACTACGCAACAGATTTTGATGTGCGGTTTTCTTAAAATATATAGAGTGATTGAAGAGGAACGTTTATATGTATAATAAAATTCAATATGGAGTAGAGAAATACTGTGATTATCACTGAGTGACATAGGCTATATGCTTTATACCCGTGCGAAGCTGGGGCGGGACTCCTAGTACAAAAATAAATATTATAACAATATGACGCAATTGGCGCAAATTTGGGAGTTTTTCTATCTTTAATATATAAACAGATCCAACGATTTTCCTGAATTTCAGCCTGCATAAAGTTCAGGGGGGGGATCGATCTAGCTAGGTTTTATTTAAAAAATCGTTTCATCCTTGTTTTTGGGCATAAAAAAATACAAAAATTTACATTGCATATATAAAACACTATATGCTGAAAACTGTCAAGTCAACGTAGCTTATTCGGGGAACGGTCTCTAGAAATGAAAATACCTAGGATTGAGCCCCACCTACTGAATTATTTTTTCTTTTTTTAATTTTTTTTTTTATATTTTGTAAAATATTACCGAGCAAGGCTCGTTCAACCAAGTATTATTCTTTATTCAAGTAAACTTGTAAAGTGATTTTAAATTGTCAACTCTACTGCTGGTTCGGAAAACTGTTTCTACGAGAAGAGCCAGCAAGAAACTCGGCGGTTGCTCTTATCAAAATACGAGTATATGGATATGTGACCAGATGGAAGCTTAAAAAGAGATGAATGGATTGTGTAAAGTATGACATGTGTGTAAAAAGAATAGCGCCAAGGTTCACAAATGATTGGAGAGAATGGAAGGGAAAAACATGTTGTGAAGACCCCACTTAGAGTGGGCTAAAGACAATGATGATGAATAATAATTTGAACGAGCAAAAGTCTCTTCATTGGAACAAAAACCAAGTATCAGTAAGGGGGTTTTGGGGAAGAAAAATCGTTCTAATTCGTTCGTTTTCTTTAAAAAATTAAGTTTTATCCCTGTTTTCAGACTCTAAATTTTTTTTGAAATTTACGTTGAATACAATCGCAATTTTTCGCAAACGTAAAGTCATAGTAGTTCATTTGGGGAACGGGCGGTCTAGAGAGGTGAAAATAAATAGGATCGAGCCCCACCTGCCCTGTTATTTTTCATTTTCTGTCATTGATTCTAATCGTGTTTTTAAGTTACATGAAGAACATAAACAGCTTACCTTTAAGTACTTTTAGATGAGACACACAGCTTTCACAATCTAAATTTTGTTTCTGTAATTTTTGTAAATTTTCCAGGCAAACGAGTATGTACGGACAAAGTTGCGGCCATTCCTCTAGTATCATATAGCTAAAATCAATATTTTATCACACTAAACCAATAGCAATCTACCCATCCGAGGTTTATCTAATTAATTCCGAGCGTTAACACTTATCAGACGCTCAGTAAGCAGATAACTTTGCTGACCGAACGACCCAATAAAAAGGTAAATAGCCGTAATCCCTTTGTTTGAAACAAACGATATTTACCATATCTCACAGGTAGGCGATCTTATGTTGCCCGTCTTAACTTGGCCGCTTTACGTACCACCATATCGGTGTGCGTGTGGTACAAGATCAAAATAGAAGCGGGGAAATCCGAGAAATTTACATTACTTTTGCACTTTTGAATCGTCAAATGCTTTTAAAGAAGCTACCACTGATTCGGAAGTTTGCTCTTACCGAGAAGAACCAGCTAGAAGCTCGGCGGATCGGAATCTTTTCAATAAATAAAAATACAATTAGAATGATGGTAACAAGTTAATCTTTGCAGCTTCGTGTATAGCTGACTGCAGTTAAGATATCTCAAATAATCCTCAATTGTATAGTAAGCTTTGTATAGCATCATCGTTTTAAGATAATTTCTAAACCTTTGTAAAGACAAGTTTAATAAATATTGTTTAAGAATTTTATAAAAACGTGTACCGAGATCAACAAATGATTTTCCTTTTGGAGACGCAACCTAGGCGTCATTACTTAATGTCTGTTTCTAGTATGTCTATCATACCTATAACTGTTTATACTATACAAGTGAATATTGTTTCGCACAAATAGTATATTACCGTAGATATATTACGAGGCTACAATCATGACGCCTATTTCTTTCAATGTCTCCCTAAGAGAATCATTGATATTGTAACGCACGAAAAAATCTTTAAAAAAGTCAATGATGACGGCAATTATATTACTCAATAAAGTTTATTCAAAGTATGAAAAATTTATTCTTTTGTTACATTCTAAAAACGGTCACAACTTTCCGCTAGACTCATATTCGCTTGTACTAATATTAACCTGAGCTCAATTAGTTAATCGCTTGCCGCTCATGTCTTAGATCGCTCAGTGAATATTTCATTTATCGCTCACCGCGTTTGCGGAGATTACAGCAAATCTGCAATTGTGCCGTGTATTGATACAACCATCCACTCGCTAATCTATCGCTAATGTTTGCTTTATGTTAGCGAGTTTACGCGCCACCTATTTTATCTAGTTTCATTGCATCTAAGCCGTTACGTGTAAATATTTGAGCTTGATTGTCGGAGTTTATTGGTTTAGGGGTTAGTTTCGTTCTTTATATGATGTCGGTTGTTTCTTGTTATGGTTTACAACATACGAGTATATGCGTCATAGAAATGAAATATGGGTTCCTGATATCGAGGTGTTTCTATTCTTGTAGATAAAGCCTTTGGTTGCATTAGACAGCGAACTGCGTTTGGTGGGCGATTAAAATGAATACGTTGTCAACAAGCCTTGTGGCTACACTAGTCGCTTAATGTCGCTAGCGATTTACCCTTTAATTGGGATTCACTTTACTTGTAGCGTCGTTGCTTAATATAGCTGCAGCTTTCAAGCTGTAGAATGTATCAACAAAAATGTGATTTTTTTCCCCATTTTTCCATTGTACACCATAATCCATTTATGAAAAGAAGAAATCCAAAATTTCAATTACATGGCTTTAAAATCCAAGATATATTAATGTCATTCATTCCAAGATATATATGTTTTCACCAACGTTGCCGCCATTTATTGTTAATTTGTGTAATCAAAATTGTTTAATTTTGAAAAATGTCTCAACGGTAGAATTTTTATAACTCTATAATTGTTGTTTCTAGTTATATTTCTTCATTCTTAATTTGATCGTGGTCAGATACATCATCTTTAGTTCCGCTCCGCTGAAGTCTAAGCTTTCATTTGAGGCCCATAATAAGCAACCAAAAAATATATAAATATAATTCATCCGTACACGATATTCCCTTTTCGATTAATCTTTAAATGAATTCTTATATTAAAAACACAGATAATCAACGAATAGACACTCATGTGTCCCAACCCGTCCCCGATTTCCAAAGACAACACACACACACACCCTGCAACCTAGTGTGCAAGGTGGTGCGAAAATGGAATTAAGGGGGGGTTAAAATGCAAAGGAATCACCCGGCGCGCGCGGGGGCCAAAGTGTCCCAGACCGGACACTTTGAACGAATTATGACGGTCATTATTAGAACGTGGACAGAATTAAATTGCCTCCCCTCCCCTTTTTGCCCTCCCCCACCTTCCGGCTAAGTATGCCCGCATAATGATACCTGTCTGATACTTGCAACACTTATCTGGGAGTAAACGGATCTCTATCGAGTGTTTATGGGATTTCTTGTTCATCGTTTAAATTATTATTGAATTATAAGTGTTTTTGATTAAATATATCCTTTTAAAATTGATATTTTAGAACCATACTACTACCGTTACTAGAACTTGTAGTTGTAAACAGAAATTGAATAAACTAAAGACGATCGAGCCCTGTTTGATAATTTTTACAAGATAAAAAAGACAAAATAATAGTCGGGCAGGTAAGGCTAGATTCTAGGTATTTTCTTTTTTCTAAACCGCCCGTTTCCGGAACGATAACTTTACAATTGACAGCATAGTCTTTTCTATTCAATGTAAAATTCAGCATTTAGCATTCAGCATGCCCGAAAACAGAGAAATACGACAATTTTTTTTACTGAAACCAAGCTAGCTAAAGATTAAATTTAAATATTAAAGAAAGTATCCATGTAATGCTAAATGCAAATTGGAGATTCGTAAAAAGCTGTTATATACGCTACTACCAACGTCCCAAAAAACGCTTCACTGTACACATACCACAATCTCAACAATCCCTTAAACCTGTAACCGAAGCATAAACAGGGAATAGACTCCACGACAAAATCGCAAATATTTCTTTTCGCTATTCGATATACAATTTGTATCAGATTTGAAGACTTACCTAGTACACTCTACATGTAGCAATATTATAGATATTCTCTGATCCCCAATTATAGCTGCATAATATTCGACATTTTTGTAATTAGGAACTACGCAAGTACCTAATTATATAACTAATTTACAAGCAACTCAGAAATATTGAAGGAAAGTTAAATAAACTTTCTATCCTACTTCCTACTAATATTATAAATGCGAAACTTTGTGAAGATTAATGTAATTTGGCGCAATTATTCCTTATACACCGGAATAACATATAGGTTATAAAAATCCTGTTAATCCTACAGAAATAGGATGACACTAAAAAGCGCCATCTATTATCAACCTATCAAGCAACAACAGTATTTACAATTATTACGCGTTTTTTACAACAATTATTACGTTTTTTTTACAACAATTATTACGCTTTTTTTAACGCGACATCGTTCGCGTGAAAAAGCTAGTTACAAATGTAAAACTAAAATTCGAAAATCACTCAAAAGATTCACATTGCCCGGTTAAAAAGAGTAATAATTCATAGAGGTAAGCATCCGTTTAAATCCCAGCATAGAACAGATAAAAATCCTGAGCGACTCTTAAGATCGTGTGTTAAGAGGAAGTTGGCACGATTTTCAGTCGGCGCGTGTATAGCGGGCTTTATCAACACGTGTAGATGCGTATTAAGTTTGATTTATACCTCTTTATATCGCAAATGGATTAGGGAGAGGTCCCTTCGGTACACTTGTTCAGTTAATGTCCCCGGTTTATGGCGCGTAATTGCCGCTCTAGGCGCCTCTACGGTATCTGTTGCTGAATTTCTGAAGTCTTTGTTCTTTTTGACATACTCAAAACCGATCTGTTCGGCCGATGGTTATTATTCTTTAATAATTATAAGCTGAAGGGTGTAAGCAAGTGAGCTTTATCAAGGGTTGCGATTCCGAACACCGTTAAAGAGTTTCGTACTTAAATGATATTTACTCATTTTAAGCTTTTTGCAGTCAAATCAAATCAAAATAATCTTTATTCAAATAAGGTCTTTCAAGCACATTTCAATCGTCAAGGATCAATATGATTAATGAAGCTACGACTGGTTCGGAATGTTGCTCTTACCGAGAAGAACCAGAAAGAAACTCGGCGGTCAAACTTATAAACATTTTCAATTTTACATTATTAAACCGCAGTCTTGTATGAAGCTGAAATTATTTTCAAATCAAGCCATTTCTATCATTCGAATAATATAAATGGGAAAGAAAATATCTTATCGTGAATTTCTGGAATATTTGTAATCTGCCAATACGCATTTAAGAAGCGTGGTGAAAAAACAACTGACATATATTTAAAAAAATTCTTCCTGGTACTGTTTAGATATAACTTGCAAAAAATCGCCCGAACTTTATCACATATTTGCCACCGTCATTACGAAATCTGACAGTTATCATAATTTTCAAAGACAAATTTAAATATAACATAATACATATATATTTTATATTTCATCTGAATACATAGATAGCAACTGTTTTGTATGAGCAGTTAACCCATATACTTTAATCCATTATTTTTTTTATAATTTTTATACGCGTTTATCGTTGATTACAGAAAAATAATATTCATTAGTTTTGTATTATGGACCTCCGCAAAGTAACGCCTAATTCTATAAATTGTTTATTCTTTCCTTCTACTTTGTAGTATTATATCTAATTAATTATTAATTCTGTTCCAGGTATGTCCCATCTTTTTCGTGGTATTATTACAGTAAGTAACTTACTATTATTTATTCTTTTTAAAGAAAAACTGAATTCTTTTAGTCCTTTATATTAGCCCAGTATATAGGGTTTAAATGTACAAAGTTCTATTAATATTGTTCCAGCGGATTTGTTTAACGTAACAGACAAAAAACTTTCACATTTCTGTATTTGGTATCATTTCAGCTTTATCCAAGACTGCGGTTTAATAAAATAAATTGAAAATGTTTAAAAGATTGACCGCCGAGTTTATTTCTGGTTCTTCTCGGTAGAAACAACAATCCGAACCAGTTGTAGCTTCTTTAATCGTATTAATCCTCAAGGAATCATGCCGTGTGGTATCCGGCTAGAGTAGAATAGACCATCTTCTTTCTTACGGAGGTGTAGTCAAATACGACAAAAGTAAATTGATTTTAGGCAAGCGGCCGGTCAATACTCATGTGACAACATGTTTATAACATGTTTTCATTTAGAGTGGGATAAGGGTAAGAGGATGATGATGATTTAAAATGGAGTTTTTTGTTACCAATATAATGTGATTATAATTTGTTGATCTGAGTTTAGAAACTAACTGAGTCCGTTATCGTAGACAAGTGTTGTCCATTTATCGACACCCCTCGATATTTACGGTTTTTAATTAGAGCGTCGCGTTAACATCGACACGTGATGCGGTCGGGCCGTCTCGTCGATTGCGCACATTTGCTGACAAAATCGGCAAAACTCTGCCCGTTTTGTTTGGTGAAACTAAAAAAAACTCTCGTTCTTTTGTTTTAATATGTTCATATTTATTTGTGTACCAAAAAAGAAATGATACAAAAAATACAGTTAAAAGGACAACAAATACAAAGGATAACTTATCTCTGATATCTGTAAGAGATCTCTGCCAGCGACCCTTGGTGGTTGGGTAACTAAATCAAATCAAATCATAATAATCTTTATTCAAATAAGCTCTATCAAGCATTTTTGAATCGTCAAGGATCAATACGAGTAATGAAGCTACAACTGGTTCGGAATGTTGCTCTTACCGGGTGTGACAGACAGACTTTCCCGTGATGTATAATAGACAAAGTAGGAACCGACATAAACTTGCGGCTCCTGCTTTGCGCCTTGCAAAAGTCCGTAAATCGTTTGTGGACCTGGGTATGAGATCCTAGATTAAAATTCCGCAATCAATTTTAACTTCACCATTACATCACTTTAAAAACACTGTTAAAAAGAGGCTGATCCAGAATGCCTATTATACTGTTGAGGATTACTTAGAAGATAAGAATGTATGGATATAGCTCGCTTAGACCCTGTACAAGACTGTAATGACTAAATGTAACTAGTCATAAGAATTATATTTTTAAAAGAGCAACCGCCGAGTTTCTTGCTGGCTCTTCTCGGTAGGAACAGCTTTCCAAACAAGTAGTAGAGTTGACGATTCAAAAGCACTTGTTTACAAGTTTATTTGAATAAAGAATATTTTGAATTTGAATTTGATAATAGTACATATTTGACAAAATTTTATATCCTCTCTGTTATGCCTCTTGCCTACCCTCCTTTGCATTGACAGGCAATAACACGTACCATTTTCAAAATTAAAGCGGACTAAAAGAGAATTTCTATTCGTTAGAGTCGTTTGCATAATGAATTCACGGATATTGGACATTGGCGACTTATTGTGGAGCGGGCCTTATGTATGGAAGGAACAATTAACGCCTTTATTGTCATGTAATAAGGGCTAGGCGATTGCCTTCCGTAATCCATACGTAATTGTGCCTAATTACTTGTTTTTTCCTTTATGATACGTATTTTATTAAACTCAAGTTTGTTTCCTTCATTTTATTCCGAACTGACTATATGCTGTTAGGGCTTTTACAGCGTCAATGGGTGATTCAGGCGAGCCCAGAAGCATCTTTGATATAGCAAAATTTGAATAGAGCGTGGAATCTCTACTAGCGTAAGAGAGTCTTGTGAGACCACGGTTAAGATTTTATATTACGAACGTTTTATTTTGCATTTTTTACGTGACTGGCTTACTTTATATTATTTTACTGCTCGTGGATCTTTAATATAATATAAAAAAAATATTTATTATTCGTATGTAACAGCTCAGTTAAAGAATAAGTATAAAGTCTAAAATCAAAAAAAAAATTTTTTTACTTGTTTCTAAAAAATTCTCGCTTTAAAAAAAGTTTAATAAATTCTCGTTTGTTACAACAGAAAAAAACATTTTATTGTATTTTGTCTAATTAAGCTGCGAATAAAATTGCGGGTATATTTTGAAGTTTAATAAATTATATTAAATTAATTATTTTAATTTTAATTCTGTATAATGAAGCGAATCTTTTTACCATTGCGTCAAGAGGTAGGGGAAATATTTGGAAAAATATAATCAAAGCAAAAAGATCACTATCGGAATTCACCAAGACCTAGATGCTTATACAAGTCTGCAGGTGCACTAACTGGGCCCTTAATCAAGGGTCATTTAAATAAACACACCACCTCAGATGTAGACTTAATCCCGACTCATTAGAATTTTGAAAACTAAGAACAATACTTAAATACGGTTCATTTTGGAAAAAGTACAGCCAATTTAATGTAATTTGATTGATATTTTCGATTTTGCGCTTTTCGGTGAACGAAAACATCATCAGGAAACCTGCAAAAATACTATAAAAAAGTCAGCAATAGCATGTCTCTATTTTTTAAAGGTTAACACACATCAATGTTTAAAATTTAAATTAAAAATATTACGTTATTTTCGAGTCTGCTTCCTTCTATTCTAAATCTAAATAATAATCTATAATATAATTTAAATAAGTGCGTTCGTTAACTTTAGCATTTAATATAAATCAAAATAGTGCTATAACTTTGTGATACACTAATTTCGACGAGGCCAAAGATGTAGGCACAGCTAGTTTAAGCTAAAATTTATATTCAAATTCAAATTCAAAATATTCTTTATTCAAGTAAACTTGTAAACACGTGCTTTTGAATTTATTTATTTTTTATTCTTCTTTCTTTCTTTTTTTATACATAATTTAGAAAAGAATCTTGCCCTTTGCTCTTTTAAAAATAAAATTCTTACTACCACTTACATTCAGACGTTACTGTCTTGTAAGGATTCGAAGAGAGCTATATCCACACATTATCATCTAACTAATCCTCAATAGTAAAGTAGACTTTCTGTAATAGCCTTTTTTAAAATGTTTTTAAACTGCTATAATGGCAAAGCTAAAATTGATTGTGGAATTTTATTATAGAATCTTATATCCAATCCCACAAACGACTTACGTACTTTTGCAAGTCAAAGCAGGAGCCGCTAGGTTATGTCGGTGCCTAATTTGTCTATAATATACATCGCCAATCTTTTTATAATTATATATATTGATATGCACTAAAATTATAAAAGGAAAAGGAAATACAAAACACATGTCGATTCGTGTAAATCAAATCGCAACCGAACAATAAAAGATGACCGAACCCAACTTGACTTCATTTGCAGTCTAAGTTAAAATCAATTATGCCAGCGATTGTTTCGTTAGTTCCACAAATGTTTTTTGTCCCTCTCCCCCCGCCTGTCGCCCGTCGCCCCTCTCCCTCCCACGCGCCCCCTCTTTGTATTCCACCGACAGCCTGTCCCCCTTTTCTGTTTGGATTTCTTTTGATGAACTCAGTGCCTCGAAGACTTGTGATTGTGTGTGCATTTTGTTCATTTGCCGCTGTTTTTTACTTCATCAGCGATTTGTGCACGTGCCAGTCTGCAGCTACTTTTGGGGACGCAAAGGGAATGACTGATTATACTTTTCGGTTGTTTAATGCGCCTCTTTTGGTGCGACTGCACATTTTCTTGATACGTCGAATAATGAAATTCAGAATATATTTCATTTGACGACTTTTCTAGTTCATTCGAATTTTCAAATGTTATTATAGAAGTGTTACAGACACTAAATATTTCGGAATAGGAAACAGTTAAAGGACATTCTGTGTTGTTGTTAATAATGGAAGGGGGGTTCTTGAGTGGTCAATAGCGAGGGTAGGGACTTTTGTGTGAGTGGAGATTGCCTTAAATACTAAAACTTGACTTAAGGAGGTATAGTGTGTCGATTATCGCCGTGAAGGTAATTTCTAGTGAAAGTGAATTTATGCGTCGTTATAGGTTAGTTAAAGGAATAGTGAGAAAATAAGAAGAAAGAAATTAAAAGAAAAAAAGAATTAAAGTTTCGTCCCCTAAACCTTCTGGGCTCATTTTAGAAGGTAACAGTTATTCGGCAATTGGTTATTCCCAAATTCGCCGGTCCTCAACTGAGCTAATAAAACTTTACAAATGACAGCAAATTTAACCTTTGTATTCTATTTATATTTTAGCACTTTTTCAATGCCTGAAAACAGGTATATAACGAGTTTTTTTAATAAAATCTATCTAGATTGGATTTATCGCCCACCAAACCCGCTAAAAACCAAAACATACTAAATTTCATGGAAATCTATGTAGTAACAAGTTTAAGTCATTTAAATATTAAAGATATTCCTCACACCATAGAAGAACATGGTCCCGCAGTTCAAATAAATAATGCATATAAACTCAAATCACTTGCATTATCCAATAAACAATGCGAAAATAACGATTACATATCGTTAGGGTCGCGACCGGCTACTGGACACGATCGAGATGCTCGCACAAGATACGCGCCCGGCGATGCCCGAATTCAGATATGGTAATCGCTGCCTTAAGGTAGGTCAGCTGTATGAATTTAAATTGGACAATAAAACACGGCAAGACAACCTGCGCTGGTCAGTATCTGTGGGCGATACTCTCGGTTTGTTCTCTTTGGGATTCAATATAGTTTAATGTGGGATTCACTTTTTTTTAAATCAAGCATAGAATGATATAATATGTCTACGAAAAAGAATGACTTAGAATAGGATATATAGAACATAATAGGAATAGGAATAGGAATAAAATATACTAGGTATAGAATAAGAATAGAATAGAATTACAATAGGAAAAGAATAAAAAAAAGACTAGGATATAGAATGGGAATAGAATAAAAATCGACTGGGAATATAATAGGAGTAGAATGGGAATGGAATGGACATAGAATGAGAATAGAATGGGAATAGAATGGGCATAGAATGGGAATAGATTGGGAATAGAATGGGAATAGAACAGGAATAGAATAGAAATAGAATAGGAATAGAATGGGAATAGAATAGGAATAGATTACGAATACGATAGTAATAGAATAGCATTTATTTATATCTTTTTGACTACAACAATATTCAAATACAAGTTCACAATATTTTTTATTGAAGTAAACGTGTAATAGTCATTACTTTCTTGTACATGGTCGAAGAGTAGATATATCAGCAGTAAGTAGGCTTTCTTTATCAGCCTTTTTTAACAGCGTATTTAAGCCGCTGTTAATTGCGGATGTTATTATAGAACCTTATACCCAAACCCACAAACGACTTACCTACGTACTTTTGCAAGGCGCAAAGCTAAGGCGTAAGCTTAAGTCAGTTCCTACGTTGTCTATTACATACATCGCCTAATTTATTCGCCCCAAAACCGAAGCATCATCAGGAGATAAACTCCACCACAAAATTGCAATGCTTTGCAATTAATAATTGATAATTCGAAACAACTTTAGGATTACTTTCGTATAAAGTAACGCCTAATTCTATAGATCATATAGAACTGGCTTTTACCCGCAACTTCATCCGCTGGACTGTTGTCCAGTTTGATAAAAGGGCGATGACTTACTTCACAAAAATAATGACAAGCTATAAGAAATCTTTGCGCGTTTAGGGAAAATCTATAGAGTGTAGACATTTTCCTTTGCGCGGACTGTTGTCGCGTGATAGATTGATAATAGATGGCGCTGTTTAATGTCATCCTATCGCTGTAGAATTAACAGGATTTTTATAGCCTATATGTTAACCCGGCGTATAAGGAATAGTTGTGCCAAATTTCATTGATTTCGCATTTATAATATTAGGAATAGGTTGTCCGAAATTTCTAGAATGTCTCCTTGAAATCACTGGGTTCATACGTGATTGGTCCATTCTGCTGGGACGTCTTGGATGCATCCCGTTATAGAAATTCGATTAGACGATAATTACTGGCGTCGCATGTCGGACATTGTCTAGTGTTGGCACGTACATAATGTATCTGATGAGAATTCTATTAATACCAGCGTTTGTTACATCTATACTAATATATAGTGAAGAGTTTGTTTGTTTGTTTATTTAAACGGTAATCTCAGGAACTACAGGACGGATTTGAAAAATTCTTTGAGTTTAAGATATTCCATTTATCGAGAAAGGCTATATAACATTACGCTAAGATGAATAGGAGAGGAGCACCGATAAAAAATGTTACGAAAACGGCAAAATGATTTCATTGCGTGTGCTAAGTAAAGGGTGAAAGTTATTCAAAAATCATGTATCACAAAATTTGTTCTCCTCTAAAAGCTCTAAATAAAAGTCGGGGTCGGCACATGTTATAAACATGTTGTCACACGATTTACCTTAGTCGCGTTTTACGACAATTCGCTAATTCTTTTTCTAATATTTTCTATTCCATTTTCTATTTTCTGAATTTTCTGACATGTTATAAACATGTTGTAATATGATTTGGCTAGGAATTTTAGAACCGGCCGCCAGTCTGACATCAACTTACCTTAGTCGCCTTTTACCAAACCCCCTTAAGAAATGAGGATGGTTTATTCTACTCAGCCGGATACTACACGGCAGTTTAACTCGCCTTAGTCACCTTTTACGACACCTCGGTAAGAAATGAGGGTGCTCTATTCTACTTAGTCGGATACTACATTGCGGGTTAACTTATCTTAGTCGCCGCATAGGACACCTAGGTAAGAAATGAGGGTGGTCTATTTTACTTACCCGGATACCACACGGTGGCTAAATATATACATTTGAAATCAATATAAGAGGTATAAAAAAGCTAAGGATGTTAGGTTGATCAAAGATTTAACAAGGCCCCTCGATATGTAATCAAGTTAAAAAACTGCCGACTTTCCCCTCTGTCTACCGCCTAATTGTTAAATTAGTATTCCGCCTCAGTAGTGACCAATACGTGCTGCGACGGGGTCTGATAAGATAACAGTCATTAGCTAAAACACACTAAACACAAAATACACATGTGACTAACTATTCAAGTAATGTAAAGTAACGGCCTCTTACTATCCCACTTCTGGATATAGGCCTTGGGATGGAGCTAAAACCTACCACGCTGCTCCAATGCGGATTGTTAGGTTACACATATCCACCTTTTTGCCTCACGATGTTTTCATTCAGCGAAAGGCGTGTGATAAATGACAATTATAAATTAGACACAAGTTTTAGCATAAAACTTATTAGTACCTGCCAAGTGTTTGAACCCGTACCCTCTCAAAAATCACAGTAGCTAACAGTAGGAACTATAAAAATATTTTCTGTATAAATATATTTTCTGAATTTCGGAAACAGCTCCAACGATTTTCCTGAAATTCAACGTGTAGGTGGTTTTGAGGGAGAAAAATCGATCTAACTGAGTTTTATTTAAAAATAATTCGTTTTCGGGCACTAAAAAATTTGAAAAATTACGTTGAATACAAAAATAATTTTTCGCTGTCAAATGAAAAGTCATGGTAGCTCATTTAGGGAACGGGCGGTCTAGAAATGGGAAAATACATAGGATCGAGCCCCACCTGCCACATTTTTTTTTCTTTTTTTTAAATTTTTTGTTTAAATTGCCGAGCAAGGCTCGATTACTCAAGTACTATTCATTATTCAAGTAAACTTGTAAATAAGTTCTTTTGAATCATCAACTCTACTGCTGGTTCGGAAAGCTGTTCCTACCGAGAAGAGCCAGAAAGAAACTCGGCGGTTGTTCTTTTCAAAATATAATTCTTCAGATGCTTCGGTTGCCGGGCGTTGAGTTGTTGAGGCGTTGATTGTTGAGTTTGTGATAGTGAACGTGTGTAGTGCTTGTGTATTGTGGTGGCGTTCGAATCCTCCGTGTATTAGGTATGAAAACGGATAGTCTACTTTACACTTAGCATTATAAATATTTTTTGATTACTTCGTCAGTGATTATAACAAAATAATTTTTGTAAATTTTTTGAGTTAGATATGATTTAACCAGTGCCATTGACCCTACCTTTGGCTATGGGGTTCGCGGGATCGAATCCCACAAAAAACCAACATTTTCTAAATCAATTTGTTGATTCTTCAAGTTTAGGTGTATTTATATTAGGTGTATTTATTTATAACTAGGAGTCCCGCCCCAGCTTCGCACGGGTATAAAGCATATAGCCTATGTCACTCAGTGAAAATCACAGTATTTCTCTACTCCATATTGAATTTTATTATACATATAAACCTTCCTCTTCAATCATTTTATATATTTAAAAAAAACCGCATCAAAATCTGTTGCGTAGTTTTAAAGATTTAAGCAAACATAGAGATATAAGGACAGACAGAGAAACCGACTTTGTTTTATACTATGTAGTAACTTTTATAGCTACTACTATTTTGATAATTGTCAAATTTTTACCATACTTACCAAAAGACAAAATTACGTTTAGCTGTCATTTATGTTTTGTTTTTCCATGTCATAGTCGTTTTTGCTATACCACGTTTTATAGTGACTTGACGGGATAAAGTACATGCGGTCGAACGGGATAAAAAGTATCCTATGTCCGTCTCCTGGTTCTAAGCAACCTCTCCACCATTTTCAGCCGAATTGGTTCATCCGTTCTTGAGTTATAAATAGTGTAACTAAGACCAACTTTCTTTTATATATATATATAGATATAGATATACTACTAATATAATATTAGATGTATATTTACCAGATATCTGTCACCTATAAAACAAGTATTAATTTACTTTAGGGACTGAATTATAGTCAAATAAAATTTTTAATTGAAGTAGATTAATAGTCAAATAAAAATTTTAGTTATTTATTTATTTTAAATAAATAACTAAAATTTCAGATTACAGATTGTTATTGAACACAAAATTATGATAATATAATAAACAATTTTCCATCACCCCATCTGTGATTAGCATAAAATAAATGCAGTATATAAAATAAATTGTAACGACCGTGGAGTTAGGAAATTTCTTTATTTAAAACATACGACCGCCCGCGGTTTCCCCCGCTGATATTTAGTCGGCTAACAGTAAAATCAACGAGACATAACCGCGTTAAGAATAAAAATTTGAACAGTTTGGAATTCCGCTTGCAATACTTACGAAAACTTTTTTAGCCTTTTTGACTGTATTTAAATAACCATGTAGGAAGTTCTTGTTTAGGCCACTCTTTAATTTTCATGCAATTTAATTCTTTGTCTTTTTATTTATTCTTAGATAATATCTTAAAATGATGCTGCTAAATAAACCTATTTATTTATTTATACGGATTTTCAACAGCATAACATATTATATAACCCAAAAAATATCTAAATAGTCTCTCTAGTATAATGTGTAAGACTTAAAATTTCCCGTTTTTAATTTAAGAACAGATAAAATACACGCTTCCTAATTGAGGGTATTTTTAGGCATAATTATTCTCCTGCCCTTATCCCGTTCTAAGTGGGGTCGGCACAACATGTTGTAAGCATGTTGTCACATGATTTTGCTTCGTATTTTACGACCGGCCACCTGCTTGACGTTAACTTCCCTTAGTCGTATTTTACGACACCTCGGTAATAAAAAGGGAGGTCTATTCTACTCAACCGGATACCGACGGTGGGTCAACTTGCCTTAGTCGCCTTTTACGACACCTCGGTAAGAAATTGTTATTATTGCATAAATTGACGTTAAGGAACTCGCTGGTAGAAATAAAATACAAAGATTATATAAGTAATGAAGAAAAGTTTTACGAAGTTGTTCACTAAGAATTTATTTTTTGATTTAATTAAAGGTTTAAATACGGAACCCTATATATGTTATTTCGGCTCACCCGTTAATTTTATATTAATTCATTATCAAATAACGGAGTGACCGGTGATTTTTTTTTATTGTCAGGGTCAGAGGTCACCACTAAAGCGCCTCTGCGGGGAGTTAAATACATAATCTATAATTAAAAAGAAAAATAAAGTAAAAGCGAACTGCGCATTAACATTAAAACGATGTCTAATTACATTTTTATGTAATTAGACATCGTTTTATACTGTCTATCACCTATTACATATTTTATGTATTATTATTCTAAACAGCATGAAAAATTATGTAAATAAATAATCCATGAATCATCATCCTCCTGCCCTTATCCCACTCTAAGTGGGGTCGGCACAACATGTTATAAACATGCTGTCACATGATTTGGCTGCGTTTTTACAACCGGCCGCCTGCCTGACGTCAACTTACCTCTGTCGTATTTTACGACACCTTGGTAAGAAAGAAGGTGGTCTATTCTACTAACCGGATACCACACGGCGGGTCGACTTACCTTAGTCGCCTTTTACGACACCTTGGTAAGAAATGAGGGTGGTACTATTCTATTCTGCCGGATACCACACGGCGTTATGTAAATCTATAAATAATCCATGAAATAGATGATTTATTTGTTTTTTTAAAAACATAGAGTATAAAATCTGGTATAATCAAATTTCACAAAAGGAAGTGAAGCGAAATTAAATTTATGGCCCGTTGGCTTGGAAGTGACCTTGACCTCGGCTTCGCGGGTTGTGGGTTTGACTCCCGCCGAGGATCAACATTGGTTCTTCAAGGCTGAGTCATTTGTGCCGTGTAGTACACGGGCCTCATTCCTTACCAAGGTGTCGTAAAAAGCGACTAAGGTAAGTTGGTTGATCCGTCATGTGAGTATAATAGACCACCCTCATTTCTTACCGAGGTGTCGTAAAAGTCGACTAAGGTAAGTACCGTGTGGTATCCGGCTGAGTAGTATATACCACCTTTATTTTTTACCAAGGTGTTGTATAAGGTGTCTAAGGTAAGTTTACCCGCCGTGTGGTATACGGCTGAGTAGAATATACCACCTTCATTACTTACCGAGGTCTCGTAAAAGGCGACTAAGGTAAGATGACGTCAGGCACGGCCGGTCGTAAACTACCTAGCCAAATACCCCACTTAGAGTGGGATAAGGGCAGGAGAATGATGACGAAAACGCAATAACATGAAATCAGGGCATAATCATGAACCTGCGAATTATTTTTAACAGACACGCGCTCTCGCAACTCAGTCATAACGGCTTGTGTTGTAATTAATTATACCATAACATTTATAAGTAAACCAAAGGTAAGACATCTCAACATGTCAGTAGATATGACAAATATGGGATCATACAATTAATTAATGTGATACCGCTCAATCAAACTCCGAGGCTTCAAGACACGGCGCCAAAGACAAAAAACGCCTTTCATCTACAAAATGATAATGTTAAAAAAAACCCTCAAGGGCCGGAAAGGGCATGGTTCGAGCCGACAGCTTTATACCAATCGAGTGATGAAAGAATAAAAGTGATCTACCAAAGAGCTACAAACTTTGAGAGTCGCCCTTTTTCGAACATATGTAAGGTAAATCTATATCATATTTCCTACTAATGTTATGGTATGCTATGGTGAGTATGGATGTATGTTTGTTACTCTTTCGAGGCCAACCCGCTGAACCAATATCGATGAAATTTGCCACAATTATGCCTTATACGCCAGGTTAACATGGGTTAATAAAAGGATGAAAGAAATGTTCATGCGAATAAGATGAGAATGTTAAGGTGGATGTGTGGTGTGACAAAACTTGATAGAATACGCAATGAGTATATTAGGGGAAGTCTGAAGTTTGTGCCCATTACAGAATAGATGAGAAGTGCGAGACTAAGTTGGTATGGTCATGTAATGAGGAGGGAAATGGAAATGGGAAGGGGAATGGGAAAGGGAAAAGGGGATTGTGCCGACCCCACAGAGTGGGATAAGGGTAAGAGAATGATGATAATGATGACGGCGGGTTAACATATAGGGTATAGAAATCTTTTTAATATTCTACAGGAATAGGATGACATTGATAAGCGCCATCTATTGTCAAACCATCACGTGACGACAGACCACAAACTATTTGTACTATAAAACTAAGATACTAGTTTAAAATATGAAGAAAATTATGATATTAAGGACTTGTCCTTAAACCTTGACCTTGAATGTAATTTCTATTTCTTACCGAGGTGTTGTAAAGGCGAGTAAGGTACTTGACTCGCCGTGTGGTATTCGGTTGAGTAGAATAGACCATCCTCATTTCTTAACGAGGTTTCGTAAGATGCGACTAAGGTAAGTTAATGTCAGACTGGCGGTCCTAAAATATCTAGCCAAATCATATGACAACATGTTTATAACATGTCAGAAAATTCAGAAATTAGAATCAGATCAGAGAAAGAAAATTTAGCAGTACTTGGAGGAATCATTTTGGAATCATATCTTTTAATTTTGATTTAAGAAAAGTTTCTCTTGTACATAACACAAAATTTAAATCCTAGTTAAAAAAAATACTTATAATAATATTATTAATTGTCAATGCAGCATTTTTATAAGACTGAATCTATCTGACATTGAATCCTACTTCTTTATAGAAGAGATAAATTAATATTGACATTATATTCAGCAATAATTTTCTAGGAGGAATGGTTCGCTTTTTTTTCAATTTAGTATATATTTATTGTATTTATGACGTTATATTTTGTTAAATAGAATTAGGATGTCGGAAAAATATTTTAAAAAATCTTGATTTTGGCTTAAGATAACAAAAAAATGAATTTCTGACAAGAAAGATTTTTCGTCATAATTATTTAACGTGGAAGATCTAATACCGTTGTATGTCTGTCTCGTTAATTCGTCAGTCGATCTATGAGCGTGACAAATTTATTAGTTATGGTTTTTTGAACCCCCATGAATCTTGGTTTCCGGCGACAGGGACCATCATCTGTCTCTCAACGTCGGAGATAATATTGTGGGGATCCATTCACTTTGTTCATCTATATTTAATTATTTATTATGGGGACTTTTGTAAAAGTAAACCTTTAATATTAAAATGAGTTAATCTTGTACATATACATTTTTCTGAATTTTGGAAACGGCTCCAACGATTTCATGAAATTCATTTTCACTATAGGGGGTTTTGGGGGAAAATCGAGCTATCTTTTTATTTTAAAAAATGTTATTTTATAGTGCGGGCAACGAAAAAAACTGCTATAATTGTATGAGAAAGCAAAAGTATAATTACGCTGTCAATTGCAAAGTCATGATAGCTCAATTGGGTAACAGACGGAAAAGTTGAGAGAGAGATATTTATCTCTTTTAGATAATGGTCCAATTCGCTATAATAAAAAAAAAACAATGTATTAAAACATACAATTAATATATGCACAAATGCTCACGAGTGTATAAATCAATATTTTATAGCCAAATATTTGCAGACTCTTTTTTTATTTTATGTGTTAACGGTCAACGATTTCCGGTATCCATTTTGATTTAAAGTACATTCGGTGAGATCTATATACTAATATGAAAAGCTGAAGAGTTTGTGTGTTTGAATGTTTGGACGCGCTAAACTCAGGAACTACTGGACCGATTTGATAAATTCTTTGAGTCTATTTATAGGGGAAGGCTATAAGCTACAAAACATCACGCTAAGAATATTAATTAATTCTTAATTTTACTGTTAAAAAATTTGCATGTCAAATTTCACTAAACATGTTTTGAAAATATTTATTAACATCTTTCTGTAAATCATGTTTAAAGCAAATAAATGAAATTTGGTTTTGATAATTGCAATTTATCACACGCTTTTCGGTGGAAGAAAACGTCGTGAGATGACCTGCATATCTCTAGAGAATTCTGAGGATATGTGTAACCAACCAATCCGCATTAGAGCAGAGTGGTAGGTCTTAGCTCCAATCCTTCTCTTCAAAAAACGGAGAGAAGAGTCCTATTCTCAGCAGTGGGAAAGTAATATCCTGTTTCTATAGAATTAATAGGATTTTTTGACAAATTTGAACGTAATAAAAAAAAATCTTGAAATTGCTGATATAATAATCATTTCAGTTATTAAAGTAACGGTTTAAAAGTAATTATCAATTAGACCCACAAGTTCTAACAGAAAAATTCTTCAATCCGCACTGGAGCAGCGAGGTAGGTCTTAGCTCCAACCCTTCTCTCCTAAAACGGAGAGAGGTGGCCTATGCCCAGCAGTGGGATAGTAAGGCTTTCTTTACTTTTACTATCTCATGGAATGGTCTTTATGTATATTTATTTGATTTAATGGTAATTTTTATTTGTCCCGACACCTCGAATCTGCGGATGCGAGTCGAATTTGATAAATCACTGTCTTTACGATCACATAAAATTAATTTGTTTAAGATTTCATCGGAAATATCGATTTTATGGCGACCGTCTATGTGTCTTTGTTGACCGGAGTGTTATATTTTTATTGGTTTTAAAATGCTAGACTTAAAAGTTTATAATATACTAGCTGTGTCGGCAGCATCGCCCGCATGGAAATCAATGTCACAATTTTTTTCCTAGATTGAAATTTGGGGCATAAGAGTAGATAATTCGCGATAAAGTAAAATAGAAAATATATATAATGCTAAATGTAGAGTGGACTATCCGTTTTTATACCTGATACATGCAGGATTCGTAAAAACTTATGCACAAACCTCCACCACCGCTACCACAATACACAAGCACTACACTACACACGTTCAATAATCCCGCAAGCGAAGCATCTGAAGATAGAATTATATTTTTAAAAGAGCAACTTTTTTTCTTGCTGGCTCTTCTGGGTAGTAATAGTTTTCCAAAGCAGTAGAGTTGACGATTCAAAAGCACTTGTTAACAAGTTTACTTGAATAAAGAATAGGATCTGGGTGAATTTCTTAAAAGATACAAAAGAAATAAAATTTAAAAAAATATCACGCAGGTGGTGCTCGATCCTAGGTATTTTCAAGTTTTTAGACCGCCGGTTCTCCAAATGAGCTACTATGTCTTTACACTTGACAGCGAACAATTGTTTTTGTATTCAACTTGGTTTTTTTAAATTTTTTATGGCCCGAAAATCCGACACAATCGAAGTATCAGAAGATAGACTTTACGACAAAATCGCAAAGCTTTGCGATATAATATCGCTCGCTTCATCATATATTAAATTTAAGAGGCATTTGGGGGTCACATGTTGTTCCTGAGACCTTTCGCCACTTCATCTGCATTCATTCCATTATTCACATCTATTTTAACGTTCTCCATGGGGCCTCATAGTTTTAGCAACCATATTTCGATTCCATAAGTCAAAATATTCTTTATTCAAAAGTAATGAGAATATTATTTTGCTATAATCCGCGATTAAAGGAAATATATGTAATGCTAAATGTAGAGTGTATTATTCGAGTTAAATGGTGGGGAGTTTAATTCGTTACTATATAACTCAGCTTATTTCGCTTCGCTTTGCGATTTTGTCGTGCAGTCTATCTCCTGACGATGCTTCGGTTACAGGGCGAAACATTCACCACAATCTCAACAATTGTTGCAACAACATTGTTGTGTGTAGTGCTTGTGTATTGTCGTGTCATCGGTGTCGGGTAGTGCATGAGTTCTTACAAACTTAAATTCTTTATTCAAATAAACTTGTAAACTAGTGCTTTTGAATCGTCAACTCTACTGCTGGTTTGAAAAGCTGTTCCTACCGAGAAGAGCCAGCAAGAAACTCGGCGGTTAAAATTTGCGAGTATTTTGCATGGATACAAATAAAAATTCTTCTTATGCTTATTATATAAAATAAATATTATCTTAATTATTATTGATAATATTACCCGGATTCAAATGAAATCAATCATATGAATACCTTAATGTTAAAGATAATCAATCGATCAATGTGTGATATAATATTGACGATTAATACAAAGTTGTGATACGTGCATGACATGTCGTATATTTCTGTAACACTAATTGATGTTAACAACTATGTCTTTTTCTAAAAGTAAAGCACTGAAATAAACTGTGATAGCCCAGTGTACGTGCTCTTTCGAGAGGGTCACGGCTTCAAAAAAATGCCGGACAGGCTAATGATTTTTTCCATTAAAACTTGTGGGTCTAATATATAATTGGAATTTATTATTTATTTATTATTCTCTTTATTTTTAAGACCACTTAATTTCTAATACAATAAAAAAGAAGAAAACAAACAAACACAATGCAAATAAAAACCATTAATATTACAAACATCGTGAGGAAACCTGCATATCTCTAGAGATTTCTGGGGATATGTGTAATCTACCAATCCAGCACAGCGTGGTAATCAGTTTTTCAATTAAAACTTTCTGTGTCTCATTAATAAAACTATCTAATTAATAATACAATTGATCACACGCTTTTCGGTGAAGGAAAACATCGTGAAGAAATCTACATATGTCTAGATAATTCTATGGGTATGTGAAACCTACCAATCCATTGGAGCAGCGTGGTAGATATTAGCTCCAAACCCTTATCTCCGAAAACGGAGAAAGGTAGCCCAGCTGTGGGATTGTAACAGGCCGCTACTTTAACAACTGAAATAGATTATCTGCAAGCTCAAACAAGCTTTATGTTAAGTTCAGCTCTGAAAACTACTCTATTTTCCATAGTAGGTCGAAGTTCGAACCACATATAATTTAAAAAAGTAATTCACCTCTCTCTGTTCAAACTTTACCCGTAACGTTGTTCGCGTGGACTGTTTTGGAATTAGCAGTAGCTGCTGTTACTCTCCAACGCTGCAAACATGTCCATCATAAAAATTATATCGATTCTGGAAGACAGAGAGATTTATAGTTTTCTCAAGAACATAGTTTAACTATCTTAATAAATAACCCGTATGACTTGCATGAAACATATATCAAAATATCTCAGTTAAATTTATAGAATAAAAAAAACCGAAATATATAAAAACTTTCTTATAAACATGCATTGGGACTGGACCAGAGTGTATAAAATCAGCTCAATTGGACCCCGGGAAGTGGATCAAATTTAACTTGCAAGTTAAATTTGTCCACACCTTCACATACAAACACGGAAAGTTAAACAAAAGCTTTTAATGATCAGACATATATTTCAAAACGCGGGTATAGCTTATCCCCTTGACTACGTTCATGTCAACTTAAGTGTTAAAGTACCCACTACTATTTACTGTTTTTTCCATTTTAGTAGGAAAAAAATTTTTTTTTCATCCTATATAAGCCTGAATATTATGTAAAGCATAACAGATAGACAGACACATTTATATTAGTATAGATAGATAAGCATTAATTGAAGTGAAACAAACAACAAGTCACGCTCTAAATACTCAAGCATGTTAATGAGAAACAAATTTTATTGGATTTCGTCACAATGATAATCCGTTCATTTAATATCATGATCTATTATATGATAACGTTATATAAAAATAATATGCCTCTAAGAATTTGATATGTCATCGCTGTCGCTGTGACTTTTTGAAAGAAAGAAAAATTTAAAAAAAATTAAAAATTAAGGTATGTTCTTAACATTTTTCTGTGGTAGCCCAGCGGTAGCACCGTGCGCCTCTTTCGAGGAGGCCTAGGGTTCAAATCCCGGGCAGGCACCAATGAGTTTTCTAGTAAAACTTATGTGTCTAATTGATAATTGCAATTTATCACACGCTTTTCGGTGAAGGAAAACATCGTGAGGAAACCTGCATATCTCTAGAGAATTCCGGAGATATGTGTAACCTACCAACCCGCATTGGAGCAGCGTGGTAGGTCTCAGCTCCAATCCTTCTCTCCAAAAAAAAAAACAGAGAGAAGAGGCCTATGCCCAGCAGTGGGATAGTAACAGGCCGTTACTTACTACTTTACATAGAAACTTTTTCTATAATATATCGCTCATATTACCATAGTAGGACAACTCAAGAAATCAAGTTTTGAGATAAATGGGTTTAAAGTTTTAATTGCTAAGGAAAATGCATTGAAACGCTTTAGTTTGCTTAAACGAATGGCCTTATATTAAATTATTAGTCTGTATGTATTACTGCTGAAAAGAATATGTATTTTGACATTTACCTATTCTATGTTGCCACCATTTTAATCAAAAAGGGCGCGAAACTCTTGTTTCATGATGTTGCTATAAAATACAAAGCGGAAGTCATTGGCGACAACAGATATATAGATAAGGAAGGTTAATGACATTTTCTTCTTGTTGGTTGTGGTGACCCGCCGTGTGGTCTCCGGTTGAATAGAATATCGCCACCCTCTTTCTATTCACTTATTCACTTCTTTTTCTCTTTCATTTCTTTTAAAAACATTAAGCTATTCTCTACACGTGCTTTGTACAACAAAATGATAACCAAAACAATGAAAACTAATCGTTCGATTATACTTCCTACAAGTTAAAAACGTCGTATCAAAGTTATAGACACCGTAAAAAAGACAAACTGTATCAGATTTCGGATCGTAAAAACGCCGTAAAAACTTTTTGACGGGCTCTTAATGACATATTAAATCTGGCATAAAACTTATTCAACGACCGCTACACAAGTTTATGCATCGGTTTGTGACGCAGCGATTGGACGTAAGATCAAAGTGAAACGCATTCTTAGGGATGCTGGTCATCATGTTTTGGCCTTCTTCCCATTTTTAATTGGGATCGGCTCTCCGAACTAAGCTTTCCAGAGCTGGTGGCTCTGGATTATCTGAGGATAAGTGTTTTCCCTTTTAAGGTCGTCAATTATGGTTTTTATCCATGTAGTACGGGGTCTCCCGCGTCTTTTTAGTGCGGCTTCGAGTTTCAGAATTTGTCTGGTTATGTGGTCCCTTGGTCTCTTGATGACGTGGCCGTACCATCGCAGTCGTGATTCTCTAAGCTATTCCACGATAAGTCTTACTTTAAAAGTTCCTCTTATGTAATGATTGAGGACCTTGTATAGAAGCGTGACTCCCGCAGACCATCTCAGCATTCTCATTTCTGTGACGTGTAATTTGTCGGCCTGTTTCTGTTTGTGTTTTCTTCGTATTCTTAGGTATGCTACGAAAAATTAAAAATTAAAAAAAAAAACAAAAATCAAAAAATTCTTTATTCAAGTGGACTGTTTACAGTACTTTTACCGTACTTACCGCTGATTCACATGCGTAGAAGCACGCACCGAGAAGAACCAGCAAGAAACCGGCGGATAATCTTTTCAACAAAAAAATAATTACAATTTGATGGTTACAAGTTCATAAAATATCGTGGGTACAGAAAACGTCTAGGCAATCGTAGAATCTACTTATTACTTGAGTAGTTTAACTTCCTATGTAGATATATTGAACTGCTAAAGAATCCTAGTAGAATAGCGTGCATAAACTACGAAGGACAGGGTAGATTCGATCGATGGTAAAGCTGCACCATGAGTTATGAATGACATTGAAAGTCGATGCCATAGCAGCGTTGGATGCGGCATTTTATTTAATTAACTTCTTTAACTGTAAGGTTTTATTGTACAGTCCTTTGTGAGTGTAAGCTGATTAGATAGGAAATGTAGACCAACGTATTTCTTTAGAACATATTGACAATGATCATTCTCCTACTCTTATCCCACTCTGATTGAGGTCAGCATGTTTTATTCATGTGGTGATGTGATTTGGCTAGGTATTTTACAACCGGCCGCCTTACTCACGTCAACTTACCTTAGTATCCTTTTACGATACCTCGGTAAGAAATGAGGGTGGTCTATTCCACTCAGCCGGATACTACACGGCGGGTAACTTACCTTAATCGCTTTTTACGACACCTCGACAAAATGAGGGTGGTCTATTCTACTCAGCTGAATACCAGACGGCAGTAGAATAAAATGAAAATAACTTCAATTTTAAAAAGGTAAACCAAAACAATGTATTTCCGTTCCAATGATCCATGTCTTTGGACATCAGTTTATAAACCTGACCAGGTTACTACAGGGAACTGGACCTGAGTTACTGATGCAGCTTAACGATCACATTGACAGCAGACAACCTTACGTCTAAAATCACTGAAGTTACCACTGTACTTTTATTACAGCTGGAAACCGCAGTTCTGTTAGATCAAAGATTCTTTTAGATGTGGCACAAAAGTATGGCATCGAAATCTCTTATAGTCACCTATGTTTATACATTGCACGAGTTTAATGTGATATACCCAAAAATATATAAGAGTAAAGCGCACTAAGCAAATATATTACACTTCAGTTGCCATATAAATAATTATTTATACTCGTTACCTGGAAAATACCGCCACCACAAGTGCACTTACAGTTATTTGTCACATCACCACACAATCCGGTCCTACAACAATAATAATAGATCAACGCCAGTTCACTATCTTAATGGCGTTAGAATTGTTTCTATCAATAAGACACAGTGTGTATCTCTGTATGGTATAAACCGATAGATTTAAGAATCCCGAGAAGTTAGAGTGGTGATTCTGTATGGTAAGATTTAGTATTCGTAGACTAAAGACTTTGATATTCGCTAGATTCAAATGCCACATAGCATGCTCATCATCAAAAATACTCTAAAAGAAAATCGGCGCCCTCTATTTGCAAAAAATATTTTTTTAATTATATATAATTACTACAACAAATAAAAATTAGGTGTACTTAAGACTAACCAAGAAGTGAAAATTATATCTCTCTCGCTCCCTTAGTCGACTCGAGCTGAATTTACCCGAACGCGCGTTACAAAGCCAAGCGTGACGAGTCAGTCTTTTTCAGTGCCCACAAGCAATCCGCCCATAGAAGTTTTTACTTCAAATTCAAATTCAAATTATTATTTTTTAAAGTAAACTTGTAAACAAGTGCTTTTGAATCAACTTTACTGCTGGTTCGGAAACCTGTTCCTACTGAGAAGAGCCAGCAAGAAACTCGGAAGTTGCTCTTTTAAACATATAAATTCTTAATACGCATGTGGCCGTTACTGTCTTGTACATGTTCGAAGAGAGCTATATCCACGCATTCTTATCATCTAAGTTATCCTTAAAAGTATAGTAGGCTTTCTGTATCAGCAACACCTTTTTAACAATGTTTTTAAACTGCTGTAATGGCAAAGCTAAAATTGATTGCGGATTTTTTTTATAGAATCTTATACCCAAACCCACTAACGTCTTACGTACTTTTGCAAGGCGCAAAGTAGGAGCCGCAAGCTTATGTCGGTTCCTTTTTTGTCTATTATATACATCGCCAATCTTTTTATAATTAGGTAGGTATGTATATTCTTATACATACATAAGTACGTAAAAAGATAAAAGATAGCACAAATACAAAGGCACTTATTTCTTCAAGATCTCTTCAAGTCAAAACGGTTTCTACTTTGTCTATTATATACATAACCTATCCTTTTATTATTCTTCAAACATAGCACTATAATCATAAAACGTAAGAGAATATTCTGTACTGAATCTACGGTATTAATACGGTATAAATTGCGATAAGTCAATAGATTTAAACACTTTGACGGTCATATTGATGTCCAAACCTCGGAAATGCCGCCTCCACTAGTCCATTCGCAATTATTTCTCACATCACCGAGGTCGCCGGTCTCAAGCCGGTCCCACAACAATAATAATACGTCAACGCCAGTCCACTATCTAAATGGTGTTTGAATTGTTTCCATCAATAAGACACCGAGTGTGTATCCCTGTAAGGTGACGTTTGTTTTTATGTAATTTATTACACTGTGTCGCGACATTAACGTGACCGAAAAGAATCCGTGAGTTATTTCGCGTTCGCTCTACGGATTGGAATATTTTATTTAAGTTACTTTGTTTATGCATTTATTTATATATAGATAACGGATTAAATAGCCTATATATTTTTATTATCAAGAATTGAAGCCATGCGTTGTGATAGATCAATCTGATATTCTGATATTTCTTCAATTCAGATTCAAAATATTCTTTATTCAAGTAAACTTCTAAACAACCGCCGTGTGGTGTCCGGCTGAGTAGAATAGACATTAATTTCTTACCGAGGTGTCATAAAATACGACCAAGGCAGATTGACGTCAGGCGGCAGGTCTTAAAATAGGTAGCCAAATTATGTGACAACATGTTAATAATATGTTGTGCAAACTCCACTTAGAGTGGGATAAGGGCATGGGCAGGGAGGATGATGAATTAAATTAGAACTTCGGCTCTTTTTTGGATATTGGTTTCCTTTATATTTAACTAGCTTTTACCCGCGACTTCGTTCGCGTGGACTTTTGTCGTGTGATAGGTCGATAATAGATGGCGCTTTTCAATGCCATCCTATTCCTGTAGAATATACAGGATTTCTGTAGCCTGTACGTTATTCCGGTGTTTAACGAATAATTGTGCCAAATTTCATCGATATTATTTTAGCGGATTCGCTGTTCAAGAGTAACAAAACATACATTCTGTTAGCGCACACTATATTCAATAACACGATATAACGAAATACCACAATTCCCGCATCGAGATGCACTTCTCTTGAATGACGAACAAAGACTGAAGCCACTGAAACGTTTTTGAATAGGAAGACTCCACCGGAAACAACATGACACAGTGTTGCAAAAATTTCAGCCAAAATGGCGCGAAACTCTTGTTTCATGACAGTGTTACTATAAAATACAAGGCGAAAGTCATTGGCGACAACAATCCATACTCACAAACTATCGCATTTATAATATAAGTAGGATTTTCTTTAAAATATTTTCTAATTTTGCTTTCAAGCTATGTAAAAACATAATGGCACTGAGGTTATTGAAAGCCGATAAACTCCGTGCAATCCATAGAGATACAGTGGGGTGACAAAGCGTCGCATGTCTGCGGACAATGTTCGCGGGACACGCGGACAGCGTGTTCACACAATCAGATTGTGTTGCTTTATGGCACCGAGCGAGCCCCCATTAGTAGCGGCCTCTGCATGAATTGCCTAATTAGAATTACACGGCTGGGACGGACCGGTTTTTAGTTTTCGCTATTTAATCGCGATTAGACGACAAGTGAGAAGGCGATGCTCTTTACTGAGGGCAGTTTTAATACTGCTTGGTCGCTGTTATAAATTTACGCCCACACGAGATATAAAAATTGATTGTTGGGTCGGTGAATGGAAGCTCATATAGAATTCTATACTGTCTGAGTAAATGTAATGAGTAAACTTTTTATTGTACATTGTAAATAAAGATCTTATAGTTATACTGTAATTATAAAACGTTTCAACAAAATGAAATCAGATAATTAACATTTCTTTTCATTTAATTGTATATAAGTGTCTTCACTTTAGTGTTCAATTTGTTATTGTCAAAATCATAAACCTATATCGTGCTGAAAATAGAATTATTGGTAGCATTTTTCCCTTTTTATTGATTTAGTTCACGTTTTGCTTGCTACAAGATATTATTTAAAACATTTAAATAACACAGATATAATTTCTTTTTAAGGATAAATAAAATATGTTGTAGGTTTTTTGATAGAGCAAATAGCATATTGTAATGTCAATTGGAATGATTTCGATAATACATTTTTATAATACAAAATATCAAAACAGAACAATATGTGTAGCCAAATATAGACACACAATTTCTTTTAAAAGTTTTTTAACGATAAGAATGTTCTGTTTGGAATGTTCTGTTTGAAATGTACCTTTATTGATTAGTTCGTTTTATTAACACTTATTGTGTAAGCAAATGTTATCAATAAAAGTTTAGATTCTCTTAATTATTCCTAAATCTAGATAGATAACGGCAGTTTAGTTAAAATTGCTCTACTAGAGGGTCTTAAGGTAACTATACTTCCTTTTCTTTCTAAAAGGTAGATAAAAATAATTATGAATCTACAGGTGATCATACCTATTGTTATAGTTAAAACATTTTTTGTGGACGTTATTAGAATATGTGATTTAAACGAATATTTTGTCCGAATGTCATTATTACAATAATAAAAATTATTGAAAACCAAATCAAAACACAATTTCAACGTACTAAGATATTTCTTACAATATAGTGTATTGTGATATTTATCTACAATGAAATGTACAAGCTAAAAATAAAAAATGCATTAAATAAAAATTCTTAAGAATTCCTCCTGTGTTCAAGGTCTTTGACTTGCTTCCGATAAAATGATGTACACTTTGCAATGTTAACAGAGTGCCACCTCATCTTGATGCATAAACTTTATAATTTATCGTTATTTTATTTTATCTCCGCAAATAAACGGACGGCACGCAATATAACACTTTATGCAAACGCATTATCCGAATGGTACGAACATCCGAGAAATGCATACATAAAGATATCTGTTCCGTAACACAAAAACATTATCGTTGAAATATCGATACAATTTCCTTGATCTGCAATATAAAATCTCGCGGCTTGACGTTTTGTTTAAATTTACGCGGCGCTGCCATCGAGAGGTTGTCGTAAAATTGAGGACGTTATGGTCGCTGATAAGTGCGACGTCGGGTATCGGACTGTCCCCGGGTGACATGTTTATTGTGGACACCCTACCGGCGGACTATTCGAACTTTGCAGTTTTTTATTAGGCACTATAAAGCTTAGAGGCTTTATGTCTATATGTATGTGACCACTATATCTCGTATCGACTTTGTATATCATAGACATACGAGAGGTCACGAAAAGCTTTCTATTCCTGTGTTGCGACTCAGTAGAGTTATCAACTCTACTGAGTCGCTAATTCGATGGTCTCGGTAATCGCTTCTACAATAAAAATCCGCAATCCATACTAGATCAGGCTACAGAAAGGTTTAAATTAAGTCTAAGAGTTAAACTTATACGTAAAGCATATTACAAAATTGAAGATTATTTGGATGATAAAAAAGCCTGGATTTGAAAATCCTTTCAGCTATAGATCCTTGATCCTTGACCGCCAAGTTTCTTTTTGGTTGGGTTAATTAATTTGGGTTACAAATTACTAGTAACATTGTTAACCCCTCCGCTAAATAATTTATAGAATTACGCGTTACTTTACGGAGGTCCATAATACAACAGTAATGAGAATATTGTGCTATAATCCGCGATAAAAGAAAATATATACATAAATATATACCCTCCAACTAAGCTTAATGCTTGTGTTAGGAATGGGTCACGTTGGTGGTATAATAGCCGGGATTCTAACCCACGACTTCTTGATCGCAAGTCCGTTACCCTAACCATTCCGCTACCTCCATTTTAATTTTTTAATAAAAAAGAATATTTAGTTTACATAATTTATCATTGTTGACATTTGGCGAGGATAGTCACGTATTAATGACACTACATCAATCATACAAATGCTTATCCTATCCCTTTAATTGGTATCAGCACACCACGTTTTTGGCTTCGATATAAATTTATTAATAGATTTTCAACTTTAATACGCTGTAATAATATCCATATTTGCCGCAAATGCGATAAAACTGTAAGTCCGAGAGCCAGTGATCGTATATTTGCTAACATTACTACAGATAGAAAAACGTTAATAGATATAATTGTTTTCTATTATCTTGTTTCAATAATTTATAGAATCAGGCGTTGCTTTCCAAATAAAAAAGTAATAATAAAATTATTTTGCTATAATCCACGATGGAGTAAAATAGAAAATATATATGATGCTAAATGTAGAGTGGACAATCCTTTTTCATACCTGATATTTGCAGGATTCGTAAAAGCTATTGGCTTTGCGATTTTGTCGTGGAGTCTATCTCCTGATGATGCTTCGGTTGCGGGGCGATATGATTATCGAGTTTTGTGATAGTGAATGTATGTAGTGCTTGTGTATTGTGGTGGCGGTGGTGAGGTTTGTGCATGTGTTTTTTCGAATCCTGCATGTATTAGCATTATATATTTTTTTCAATTTTACTTCATCGCGGATTATAAGCAAAATAATTTTACTATTACTTTTGTAAACAATTTTCATTTCATTTCTTCGTTCCCGAGTTCTACATTTATTTGGTTCATCTACCCTCACTAAATGTTTTGCCGCCGGCTCTCCCACTATGTTGACATTGATGCACGTGTCAGTAAAACGTTGGCTGCTGGCAATTAGAGGCCCGGTGTTATTGTTTACCTGGTCCAAGTGTAGCACCGATCGATCATTGGACAGTGCAGATAAACCTACACTACACACCCCGGTAAAGGTAAAATAATTTCCTGTTCCTTCATTTTTCAATCAATTTTGAGATTTGGTATATGATTCTATAAGTTTTTTTTCATTTTTTTTTATGACGAATTATCCTTAAGATACGAATATATTTTATTTATTTATTTATTTCACAATAAATGTAGCTTTTGGCCGTAATATTTTCTGAAATTAGGAAACATTTTCAACGATTTTTATGAAACTTTTTCATTTAAAACAAAGTTATTTCAGCACTGTTTTCAGGCATTGAAAACCTGCTAAAATATAAATAATAAAGGTTATTTTTGCTGTCATTTGTATAGTTGTAATAGGTTAGTGGGAAACGGGCGGACTAATGAAGCGATACCCCGGATTTTAGTCCCAGATATAACCAGACCTTTCACTATAAAAAGGCGGATGTAAGTTTTCGTCGCCTTTTCATAGCTATGACAAAATGTTACTGGTCATAAGAATTGTTTTTGTAACATATATTTAAAAAACTGCTTTTATAGCACAATAAAAAAAAAAAAACCTTATATAGGTAGAATAATAATAATGAACGAAAAATATAAGTGCAATACTCTCATGTGCAGAATTAAGTTACTTAAGATACTTTCAATATTGTCGTATTTAATTACGGTACGATTGATAAAAGCTTTCATTAAAATAACGCACATGTTTACTCTAAAACCTTTTGAGGTCAACGAACTCGTCAATATGCAAGTATTTTTTGGAAATGTTATTGAAGTTGAATTTATAATAGGCGAAGCGAATAAGGCTGAAGCGATAGGAGTTGAGATTTTAATGGTTTAGGTTCAGTAAGGTAAGGTAAAGGTTAAGCTTGAAAATGTAGAGTTGGTAGACCTTCTACGAGGTTTTTTATAGTTACCTACTGTCCGACTTTGTACAAGATAGTAATTACTTAATTTAATGTATAAGTATTATGTTGAAAAGAGCAACCGCCGAGTTTCTTGCTGGCTCTTCTCGATAGGAACAGCTTTCCGAACCAGCAGTAGAGTTGACGATTCAAAAGCACTTGTTTACATGTTTATTTGAATTAAGTAAATTTTGAGTTTGAGTTTGGAAAAGACGACCTACAAGAGATCGTAGGCAGCAAGTGAATGCAATCAGAGCTAGTAGAGCTATTTCAGTAGACACTCTCTGCGCCCGTCCTCTCTGGTGACGCTTTAAAAGTCATTAGAGATCATTATTTATTAAATAAATATCATCCTCCCACCCTTATCCCGCTCTATTTGGGGTCGGCACTGCTGGTTCGGAAAGTTATCCCTAGAGAGAAGAGGCAGCAAGAAACTCAACGGTTGCTCTTTTTAAAATACTAGCAATCGCCGGCGGTTTCGCCCGCGTGGAAGTATTAAAACCGTAATATAGTCTTTCGATAACCTTAAAAATGGTTGAAGTGGGTGAACCTTAAAAGCTAGACATATGCTATCATTTATTTAGAACCTTTAGAGGGGAACAATTTTGTAATATATGATTTTTTAATAATTATTACCGTTTACTCAACGCACGCGAGGAAAGCTTTTAATTATGCCGTTTTCGTAATATTGCTGTTCCTCTCCTATTCATCCTATCGTAATGTTATATAACCCATCCTGCCATCCTGAATAAATGGACTATCTTACACTGACAGAATTTTTCAAATCGGTCCAAAAGTCGTTAGCGCGTTCGAACAATCAAACAAACAAACAAACTCTTCAGCTTTATATATTAGTATAGATAATTCATATTACTAAATCAGTCATTACTGTCTTGTGTAGAGTCATAGAGTAGCTACATCGACGCATTCTTATCATATTAGTAATCCTCAATAGATTAGCAGGCTCTCTGTATTAGCCTTTTTAACTGTTTTTAAACTGCTGTAATGGTAAAGCTAAAATTAATTCCAGAATCTTATACCCAAACCCACAAACGACTTACGTGTGCAAAGCACGAAGCCGGAGGCGCAAACTTATGTCCGTTTCTATTTCGCCTATTATATCCATGCAATATACTGGGCATAAGACGTGATCATTCTCGTTTCTGTTTTGCAAGGATACTAGGGAAGCTGCGACCACTCTAGAGATTATGATTGATGGATAGACCGTCACGGGATCAATCAATGTCTCGCCGGAGAGTCGCCGGCTGTCTCGACACATCGAACCCTTTTAGAAAAGATGTTCTGGAATGGTTTTTTTCCATTTAATTAATTGGACGGGACAGCGATAAAAGTAATTTAAAAATTTAAATGAATTAAAGGACACATAACGTAGAAAAAAGTGATTTCCAAATAAGATACACACACTAAATAAATAAGATCATCGAGTTTCTTGTTTCTCAGTAAGAGCAACATTCCGAACCAGTTGTAGCTTCATTAAATCATGATCGTTGACGATTCAAAAGTGCTTGTAAAAAGCTTATTTGAATAAAGATATTTAATTTGTATTAATGAATAAATTTTTTGATTAATTTTATTTATTAGATTTATTTGAAGAAAGATTTGAATTGATTGACCATTTGTCTAGCACTCGTCCCAAATCTAAATCTAATGATATAGAATCTGTAGTATTATTTCTTTTTTGACGTTAAAGCTAGTCTAACAGATTGATTTCATCTTTCCCAGGTCGAATTAGATCTGAGAACAAATATTCTCTATCATATTTTGCGATCTATATAAAGCTTTGACCACACGAGCGACCGTGATTGATGGATAAATTGTCGATGGTGTGCATCCATCACGAACGCGCCGGATAGTCGCCAGCTGTCATATCGTGAATCCTTTTAGACAAGATATATTAAACAGTTTATCTTTTGTTAAGATCTAATGTATAAGATTAATTAGGACACAAAAGGAATGATAATATTATTTTGCTACAATCCGTGATAAGGGTAAATATTTGTTATTCTAAAAGTTGTGCTATAGCTGTGACCGATCCGTAGAAAAAATTTATCATTACATTAAGCAATTCAATTCAATTCAAAATATTCTTTATTCAAATAAACTTGTAAACAAGTGCTTTTGAATCGTCAACTCTACTGCTGGTTTAGAAAGCTGTTCCTACCGAGAAGAGCCAGCAAGAAACACGGCAGTTGCTCTTTTTAAACAAATACAATTCTTAATGCTAGTTACATATAATCGTTTCTATCTTGTACAATATCTTCAACAATATTTACATCCACGCAATTTTATCGTCTAAATAACCCTCAACAGTATAGTAGGCTTTCTGTATCAGCCTGTACTTAATAATGTTTTTAAACTGCTGTAATGGCAAAGTTAAAATTGATTGCAGCATTTATGAAATACTAGCTTTTACTCGCAACTTCGTTTGTGTGGACTATTGTCGCGTGATAGGTTGATAATAGATGGCGCTTTTTAATGTCATCTTATTCGTGTATAATTAACAGGATTTCTATACACTATATGTTACCTCCGTGTATAGGGAATAATTGTGCCAAATTTCATCAATATTCGTTCTGCGGATTTGCCGTGAAAAAGTAACAAACATACATCCATAATCTTTAACTTTCGCACTTGTAATATTGGTAGGATTTAGTATTTAGTAGTAGGATATAATTGAAGGTATCTTAACATTTAGGTTAACTCGAAAAATGTCAAGGGTGCAGCTTGTAAAATAAATTTTAATTAACTTTGAAGAACTTTGACTGGCCCGTTGGCGCAGTGGGTAGTGCCTGCCTTCAGCTCCGCGTGTCGCAGGTTCGATTCCCGCCGAAGGCCAACATTTTCTATAAATGAATTTGTTGGTCTTTGAGCCTGGGTGTATATTTGTATTTAAGTATGTATTTAAAATTATATAAGTATATATTCACCAGTTGTCTGTCTACCATAACACAAGTATTAAGTTACTTACTTTGGGGACGGACGACCGTGTGTGTAAGTGTCCCATATTATTTATTTATTTATTTATAAGAAAACCGCCGTGTGGTATCTGGCTGAGAATACCCTCATTTCTTACCGAGATGTCGTAAAACGCGACTATGGTAAGTTGACGTCAGGCAGGCGGCAGTCGTAAAAAAATGAGCCAAATGATGTATAAATATGTTATAACATCGACCTAAATTAGAATGGGATAAGGGCAGAATGAATCTTGAAGAAAACATAAATCAACTTTTTGATATAATATAGAAATTACTAAATTTAATCTGTTCGTTGCATGTTAAATTCCCCACGTAATTACGGAACACGCTGTTAAATTTGTCCAGGACTCGAACACGTAACCCGTGTTTCCGAGAAACTAGCTTATTAGCGAAAGAAACGTTTATAGACGCGTCGCATGCAAACAATTATTCTACCTTGGTCCTTGGTACAAAGATTGGTGCAAATGTTTGAACAGATATATCTTTAGAATTTACGACTAGCATTGTTTTAAACATTATTCAAATTACATATACGAAATCGAATTCCATAAAAGTCGAAATTGATTTACAGGTTTTTTATTTTCCACTTTTGAATCGTCATAGGTTACTTTATGATAGATTCTGATACAGTTTCCAAATTTTTAAATCCAGTAAGAAACTCAACGTGTATTCATGTTTTTGTATGTACTTAGTTAATAGATAAACAGATAGATACAAAAGTAGTTACTTTTAAGTTAACAAATACATAAAATCTAACTCGTCCAACAGACATCCAATTTGTATATTTTTTAATTTTTAATATTCAAAAGTTAAATATACTTATTTATTTATCTATTTGTATGAATTAAACAAAATTCTAAATTGAATTTTTGGATAAATTTTCAATACATTAAGTACTTTTAAATTGTGACTTCAATCAAAATTATCTTTGTTATGTTTCTAGACTTAAGTGATTTATCTTATTCTAATGTTATGTTTTTGATCTGTTTCTAAAGTTGAATTTATTTAAATTTAATTACTGATTTCGTTGATTGATTTGTTTTGCTGTCTGAAAAATTTCAGACACTCCTATACAGCATGCAATATAAACGATCTATTATAACTTATCTAAGCGGGAAAGTAAATCGAAATCGTCAATTATATGTCGCCGGCCATCTTGGATCGAGTAAATGTCACCCGCGCCCGACCAATTACAAGATTGCGCGCGCGCAGTTGACGCGGACATGTAACAACGCACCGCTCGATACCATAAACCCCCTGCCATTTATGGAGGCGTAATCTTGGATCGGCGGCCGTTCCAATTAATGCTAATCCGATATTGAGAGGCTGCGGTATAAATCTACGACGAAGACGTATAGACTTGACCGGTGTCTATTTCAGGAACGAAACTTTCACACCCATCTGTGTTGTTTATTGTACAATATTATCTAGTCTTTAACTTAGGTTTTTAAGAACTTTATAATGGTCTGTTCTTAAATAATATGCAGAAGATTTTTATGATTTTTTTTTTTTTTAAATTGTCTATGACATTGAAGGCTGTAGCGTCATTGTTATTAAAGAATAGTTATTCGTTACAATTCGTTTATTCTTTAAGTATTTATTACCTATATTTTATTTGCAAATGTATGTAAATAACTTTTTTTATTTTTTACGGACGAACATCACGGTATAGGCATGCAAAGAATGCGAACCTTTGCTTGCATTTTAAATTAATTTTTGTTCTATATCTATATTCCTTATTACATTATAATCAAGCCTAATATTATCAAATTGGAAGTTTATTAGCTTTCAGTTTATTCTGTCACGTCCAAATGGAGGAGGATCAATGTGATATTTGGCATGCATATATTTAAAGAGTTAGAATATGACCAAATTTACTTATCTCCAAGTCCATAAAGACGAAATTATTATATCTGAAGGTAGTAAATAAGAAATAATAAATGTTTAAAATAGTAATTTTAATGACGGAATTTTACAAGACGTTGTAGATGTATTCGGTGTAACCAATGGAACATTTCTATTCTAAACTAATACTGTAATCAAAATGAAACCGAAAGCGGTCTTGATTAATATAATTTGCACGAGCGATAAATAACCATTTGCGTCGTGATATTGTCTATTACGGTCTAAAGGCAATATTAGAGGAGGACGTTTGAGCGTCGATAATTTAGTGGCGCAGCTTACCACCCGCGATATAACGCAACACTTGCCTCGCGGGCCACAATAATTCCGGACCGGCGCGCCCATTGTGCACTCACTGAGTGGACTCACGATCGGACGTCATAGTCCGTAACTCCTCGCCGGTATCCGATCTCATCCCATGTACAGGCCTAACTTAATATGTGCATCACGATGAACGCATATATGGACTGCACCCCGCCCAGAACGACCGGCCAATCCTATCGCGCATTTTAAACGCGCATTGTATGTATATTCCGGAGACGATGCGAATAAATTGAGTTTTCCACTGGCATTGACGTTTCGAGACGCCCATAGATCGCCAGCTGGATCTAAAAACGCTTATCCCTCGATTCTCCTTAACCTACAAATCAATCGTCCGGCCGCACTCCATAAATTAAGTGAAACAATGACCCTAAATTATAGGGCCGTCTCCTTTATCGATACTCTTTTTTTCCAGTCCACTCCTTACACAAATGAGACCGGACGACTTATTAGGTTTCGGAATTTCGCCCGCGGCAGATCGACAGGGTCGATAGCGCGAGTGGGAATGCGTCGTTGCTGCGATGGAACCTCGTTAATTATTCCACTTTCAAGTGTGACGTGTCCCACGGTGAGATTCGTGCTATCATTCTTTGGTTTCTCCTTTTATTTGTTCAATACATTGACAACTCTTGATCATTTCTAATAATGCCTGTTTTTATATTATCATGATTTACCATTTTATCCATTTAGTTGTCATCAGAGGACAGCTGAAAGGTATCTTAGAGGAAACTTCAAATCTACACCATGATAGTCATACCATAAAAAAAAAATACTAATACCCTGTAACCTAAGTTATCGTTATTATTTTCGATGTTATATAAGAATTAAAGTAACGATGTAAATTGTACGTGTTATTTAATGCAAATATATCTAAAAAAATAAAGAAATAAAGTGTTGCTAGAAATGATACTGTAAAGGAGATTAAATAATAAGAAATGGTGCTTGAGTTACTTTCTTTTATAGGGAATAGCCGTTTTTATTATATGCTATGATTTTTGTGACTAGTGTTTTTTTTATAAAAATATACATAATTTGTACAATAACAATATTTGAAATCTAGTAATGATGAAAAAAGGAATAAATAGGAGGATAAGTGCGGCCGTTTCCATTCGCAAAGTCCGAACAGCTAAATTACTTCAAGCCCTGATATCTGACGCTCCATCACGAGGACGCTCGCGATATTTTTCGCTAGCCGCTTAAAGCCGCATTAACATAAAACAAGATGGCATGCGGCCGCGTCCATATTTCTGCCGCTGCCGTCGTGACGATCGGCCGCGGTATTGTGCGCGCGATACGGATCTACCGACGCATGCGCACGCCGCCACTGGATATTTAGAAGCTGTCTCTTAAATTCGCGTCCGGGGCGACTTAACGAGTCGCATTCTGCGTATGGCGACATGCGATCGGCTATTGTCCTTTTCCTTTATTTAGAACGTATCCATAACTGGACGGCCGTTCGAATAACTCGCGATACGTGCGACAGCTTCATCAGACAATTAGCTACTAATGGAGAACTGTCTAGTAGGTAAAGGTAAAAGGCATTCGATATACTTCCACTTTAATAAGATTCTATTAGTATTGAAATTACAGATGGTTCTTACGTGATACTCAATAAAAAATTGACTTTAAGTGATTCAATTAATCTGTGATGTCGACTTCGTAAGGTACATCTTTCGTCATTCTTAAGGCAGATCTCAGCTTGTACTCAAGCTCTTCAGCTTGGTTGCTAACTAGGAGCATATAACAAAGCTCACAGTCGAGCAGCTATACATAGAGTAATCAAATCAAAAACAAATTCTAAAAATTATATTTAGAAAAGAGCAACAGCCGAGTTTCTTGCTGGCTCATCTCGGTAGGAGTATTTCCAACAGCAGTAGAGTTGACAATTCAAACCCACTTGTTTACTTACTTAATTTTTAATTTGAGTTTGATGTTCAAGATAGAGAACTAATTTTAGATAAGAACAAATTAAGAATTACTTGCAATAATTAGTCTAACATACAGTATACTAAAATTACTTTTTTTCCTTCAGGAACATCAAATACACGAAAAAATTGATAGTACTATATATTTAAGATGTCGCAAACGAATTCCCTGGTATAACTCGCGTCATAAAACATACTGTCTCTTAACAAATTAAATACACAGGTGGTGTCCGTTTATTTGCGAATATGACCACGGGCGTTATCTCAAATTTTGCTCAAATGATAACAAGGGGTGACTTGTTCAACCGCACAGTTGACGCGTCCCATTACGGACATCTCATAAATACCTTATTGGTGTTGCGAGGTCCCCACCTTTCTCATTAAGTTCTCTAAGATCATTAGTGGGAGATAAAATGCGGTCGCATTCGCCCGGAATCGTTGCAGCTTTAACGTACAACCCTTTTATCTTTGTTTACTTATTTCCACTAACTAAATAAGTCTTGAATAGATTAAGTTTTGTATTCTGTAGATTATTTGCACTGTATTGTCGTAGATTCAGTCGTGATGTATCCTCATTTCTTACCAAGGTGTCGTAAAAGGTGACTAAGATAAATTGACTTGCCGTGTGGTATAGGGCTGAGTAGAATAGACCACCTTTCTTACCGAAGTTGCGTTAAAGGCGACTAAGGTAAGTTGACCCGCTGTTTGGTATCCCGCTGAGTAGAATAGACCACCCCCATTTCTCAACGAGGAGTCGTAAATTATAATAATCGTGTTAAATCAATTATTAAAATTAGATGTTGAAAAGATCATGAGCCATTGATTTCCAAACCAGCAATAGATTTGACAAATTTATTTAAATTCTACTTATATTATAAAGGCGAAAGTTTATGAGTATGGATGTATGTTTGTTACTCTTTTACGGCGAATCCACTAAACCAATGTCGATGAAATTTGGCACAATTGTTACTT
Source organism: Morpho helenor (assembly GCA_029227775.1). Taxonomy (NCBI): domain Eukaryota; kingdom Metazoa; phylum Arthropoda; class Insecta; order Lepidoptera; family Nymphalidae; genus Morpho; species Morpho helenor. Next base: position 1,061,218 of record JARGCU010000017.1, read on the forward strand.
ATACACCGGAATAACATCCTGAACTCCTGTTAATTTTATAGGAATAGGATGACATTGAAAAACAACGGCACGCAAACGGAGTTGCGGGTAAGAGCTAGTACGTAATTTTGAATTTCAATTTGCAAGATTCTATATAAAAGTAATGATTAAATTCTAATAATAGACTCGTGATTGATTAATTGTATTTTTTTTGTTTTTTTATTTGCGAAGATTACCAAAATCTTTTTGTCTGGTCTCGTATATGATAATGGTGAACACCATTCAGATATAGTTGGTTCTCGGTGTCGCGCCCAGCATCTGAGGCGTGCAAGTCTGCGGCGGAGTGCTCTCGAAGAGCGGTATGGTAATGAAACTGGGTACATTCCCGGTTAAAGATGACTCCTAATGCGCATCTAAATATATTATAAAGTCCCTCTGCAAGAGGCTACTCACAGACTGAAAGATCGCTGAGCATTATCATTGGAGAAAACACTGGAATATAAATGAAATCGTAATTGTGTAACAGAATAAAACTATTTTTATATAAATAACTAGTGGCCCGCTCCGGCTTCGCACGGGTATAATATACTATATAGTCTATGTCACTCAGTGAAAAAAAAAATTAAAATCTATCCAGTAGTTTTGTTTTATTCATTACTGCCCGTGGCCCGCACGCGTTAAATTTGGAGTAAAACAATTCCTTAACCTTACTCTTCAAACACTCTATCTATTAAAAAAACCGCATCAAAATATGTTGCGTAGTTTTAAAGATTAAAGCATACAAAGGTATATAGGAACATAGGGACAGATAGAGAAAGCGACTTATTTTATACTATGTAGTGAAGTTTAGCTATTATTTTGATAATATTGACAAATTTTTTACCATATTTAACCAAAGACAAAATTATGTTAAGCCGTCATTTATGTTTTGTTATTTAATGTCATAGTCGTTTTTGTTATACCACGGTTTATAGTGACTTGACGGGATAAAATAAATGCGGTCGAACGGGATAAAAAGTATCCTATGTCCGTCTCCTGGTTCTAAGCAACCTCTCCACCAATTTTCAGCCGAATTGGTTCATCCTTTCTTGAGTTATAAATAGTGTAACTAAGACCAACTTTCTTTTATATATATAGATTTATAGAATTAGGCGTTACTTTGCGGAGATTCGTAATACAAAAATAATAATAGATCTATTTTGTTATAATACGTGATTTCAAATTTATTTTATCGCCAATTATAGCAAAGTAATCTTATTATTACTTTTGTATCTTGTATAAATAATATTAGTTGTACCTGTGAATGTATTTTCCTTCATTTAAGCGTTAAAGTGCTCTGAATTAGGTTTTATTCTTTCCCGAAAGAATAATGAGATTTTTTCCTATGCTATTTAAGCTTCATTAGTAAATAAGTTTACTAGTAATTTGTAACCTTTTTTTAATATAAAATAAATAAAAATTACGGATGATTTTGCTGTCCTAAGTCTGCTGTTAAAGTTAGATGGTTTTGTACTCAGGCATACAATTGATGACGAATGGGATGAGCTTCGTGCTAAAATTCCATAAATCCTACTAATACTATTAATGCGAAAGTTTGAGAGTAATGTATGTTTGTTACTCTTTCACGGCGAATCCGCTGAACCAACATCGATGATATTTGACACAATTATTCCTTATACATCAGAATAACATATAGGCTATAGAAATCCTATTAATTCTACAGGAATAGGATGACATTAAAAAGCGCCATCTATTACAGCAGTTATAAATTACAGCAGTTTAAAAACACTGTTAAAAAGAGGCTGATACAGAAAGCCTACTATACTCTTGAAGATTATTTAGAAGATAAGAATGTGTGGATATAGGTCTCTTTGAACCTGTACAAGACAGTAACGACTTAATGTAAATAATATTAAGAATCATATTTTTAAAAGAGCAACCGCCGAGTTTCTTGCTGGCTCTTCTCGGTAAGAACAGCTTTCCGAACCAGCAGTAGAGTTGACGATTCAAAAGCACTTGTTTACAAGTTTATTTGAATAAAGAATATTTTGAATTTGAATTTGAATTGAATATTATCGAACACAGGACAAATGTCCACGCGAACTAAGTCGCGGGTAAGAGCTAGTCTAGTAGGTAGTTTGTACACAAAAAGTAATATATATATTTCTTTTTGTGTACAAATTCCGCGCGACATTCTCTCAAGCAGTGTGTCAGTAAGCGGACAGTACAGTGTCGCGGCACTCGCGTTATGGTAATGAGATCGAATCCGAAATTGGACGCAGTGTGACCGCCACTCCAACTCGAATATACCCTGACGTCCAATTGTCTCTATTATTGCATTTAAGGCAATATTATTTATTGCAAAAGTCTAAACTTATTTAGAATACCAATATTGTACATAATTAAAAGCTGTGGTAGCCAAGCGGTAACACCGTGCGACTCTTTCGAGGAGGTGACGAGTTCAAACCCGAGCAGACACCAATGAGTTTTTCTGTTAAAACTTATGTGTCTAATTGATAATTGCAATTTATCACACGCTTTTCGGTGAAGGAAAATCGTAAGGAAACCTGCATATCTCTTGAGCATTCTGGAGATATGTGTAACCTACCAATCCGCACTGGATCAGCGTGGTAGATCTTAGCTCCAAACCTTCTCTCCAAAAACGGAGAGAAAAGGCCTATTCTCAGCAGTGGGATAATAACACGGTGTTACTTACTTACCTACTTACATTATTAAAGCGATAAATTAAATTTGTTTCGTATTCCAGCAAATACCAAAGCTTTTCATAATTTAAAAGATTAATTATTTTCAAAAATGCATACATACTTTTAATTAATAAATTGATAGTGAATGCCATCAAAAGTAAAGTAGAGTTTTTTGATTAAATGTTAATCGGACAGTTGATAAGCTAGCAATCTATATTCTTTAACAGTTGTGTAAACTTTACTAATTAATCTATATTAATAATAAGAATGAAGAAGAAACGCCGTATATCCGGTTGAATAGTATAGACCATCCTCATTTCTGAACGAGGTGTCATAAAAGATGACTAAGGTAAGTTGACCTGCCATGTGGTATCTGGCTGAGTAGAATAGACCATCCTCTTTCTAACCGAGGTGTCATAAAATAGGACTAAGGTAAGTTAACGTCAGGCAGGCGGCACTTCGTAAAAGTTACGCAACTTGGTTAAAACATGTTGTGCCGATCCCACTTAGAGTGAGATAAGGGCAGGAGGATTATGTATGTAATTGAGAGTAGCTTGTATATAAAATATAATTTTTTTTATTTTAAAATAATGTCGATGTTAAATTTTCATAATCTATCAATGATCTCGATGAATTGTTGAATTCATCAAACTCCTATTAGGGCAAGTGGTTTGTGAACTTAATATTTATTTTTTATCTTATGCTTTGTCCTTAATTCGTTGATAAGTGGTAGTGGTACAGAAAGCTGATACAGAAAGCCTACTATACTGTTGAGGATTATTTAGACGATAAAAATGCGTGGATATAAATATTGTTCGACCCTGTACAAGATAGAAACATTAAATGTAACTAGCATTAAGAATTGTATTTTTTAAAAAGAGCAACCGCCGAGTTTCTTGCTGGCTCTTCTCGGTAGGAACAGCTTTCCGAACCAGCAGTAGAGTTGACGATTCAAAAGCACTTGTTTACAAGTTTATTTGAATAAAGAATATTTTGAATTTGAATTTGAATTTGAGTATATAGCGAAAAGTACATATTTCTGCGCGTGCATTAGCTTAGTTAAACTATAACAAAGAAACCTGTCTTAACGAGTGTAAATATGCACGTTATCTTTTTAAGTCACGCCTCAGAGACTGAAGAGCTATGTATATTTGCGTTCTTATTTAATTATCTTTTATCATTTTATTATCTTTAAAGATCTAATAGACTTAGTAAACGATTATAATTCAACTTTAATTTTGCCGGTTTAATAATCTTTATTGGTGGGGTTTGCATAACATCTTATAAACATGTTGTCACATGATTTTGATGTGTATTTTACGACGGGTACTTACCTTAGTCGTAATTTACGACACCTCGGTAAGAAATAAAGGTGGTCTATTCTACTCAGCCGGATACAACACGGCGGGTCAACTTAGTCGCCTTTTACTAAACCTCGGTAACATATGAGGGTGGTATATTCTACTCAACCGGATACCACATGATGGGTCAAGTTATCTTAGTCACTTTTTACGACACCTCGGTAATAAATGACGGTGGTTTATTCTACTCAACCGGATACCACATTGTCAACCAACTTAACTTAATCGCCTTTTACGACAACTCGGTAAGAAATGAGGGTGGTCTATTCTACTCAGACGTATACCACACGTGATTTTTATTATCCAAATAATCTTCAATTTTGTAATATGCATTACTTGTTTTTGCTTTTATGCTTAGTGTACTAAATATCATCAATATCGCAGACAGATAGACAGATTCAACTTTATAATATCACTACCTGTGCCAGCATGGAAATTAGTGTGTCATAAATTTTTCCCAAATTCAAATTTTGAACATAAAAGTAGTTATAATGAGTTCATTATAAAAAATTTTTGAAATACTTTCATCGTTTACTTAGCGCACCCAAAGGAAAGCTTCAAATTTTGTCGTTTTCGCAATCATTTATCATTGCTGCTCCTCTCCTATTCATCTTATCATGATGGTATATAACCTATAGCTTTCCTCGATAAATGGACTATATTTCAAATCAAAAATGGAATTTTTCAAATCGGTTAAACAGTTCCTAGATTAACGCGTTCAAACAAACAAACTCTTCACCTTTATATATTAGTATAGATTATTCTCATAAGTAAATATTGTCCGAGTTATTTGTCATAGATAGCATCGTATGTCAGAATACAAGGTATTTCCTGACCGCAATACAGATCCATGCGATCGCGTGTCAGCGATACCTAAAACGGGTCAAGCAACACTGGTCGTAGGGCGTCGTGCGTACAATAGGCAAACCCGGGTAACAGTGCAAGGTTAAGTGGTTTCCAACGCAAGATTGATCGTTGACCGACGATTATGAATAATGATTTTAGTATAAATTTGATATAAGAGGGCGAAAGGTCAAATGTTATATAGCACAATGGCCTAAATTTTTGTACTTCGTTACGACAAATTTTTATGTATGTTTGTGTTTGTAGAACTTCAAAATACTTAATATATAAACTTAAAATTATAATTCAATATTAAATATTTATATTAGGAATGTTTTTATATACTTTTTTTGATTAAAAAGATATTTTAAGAGTCAATAATTAATATTGAATTGAGCCACACAGAATTGAATTAAATATTCACTTATAAAGCTCATTAATAAATTTTTTTGATTGTTGCAATGTTTTTTATTAAAGATAATGAGCTGTCCTTAAAAAAAAAATAAGAACGACAAAATTTGTTTGTTTTTTCGGTTAGAACCAAAACATAATATTCTTTTACCTTGTATAATATGTTATTAAAATATTAATAGTTAATGCTTATTTGCCAACCTTATTTTACTAAACTCTTTATATAACAAAGAAATAGTTTAATTTAGCGGTGTATCTGGCTGAGTAGAAAAGACCACCTTCTTACCGAGGTGACCTAAAAGGCGACTAAGGTAAGTTGACGTCAGGCAGGCGGCTAGTAAAATTAGCCAAATCATGTGACATGTTTGTAACATGTTATACCTACCACACTTACGAGTGGGATAAAGGAGAAATAAACAAAGAACCTGTCAATAAGCTGTGATGGCCTAGCGGTGCGACCGTGTGAATCTCTAGAGACGATCATGGGTTCAAAACCGGGCAGACACCAATGAGTTTTTCTATTAAAAAAAAACTTATGTGTCTAATTGATAATTGCAATTTATCACACGCTTTTCGGTGAAGGAAAACATCGTGAGGAAACCTGCATATCTCTAGAGAATTCTGGAGATATGTGTAACCTACCAATCCGCATTGGAGCAGCGTGTGTAGGTCTTAGCTCCAATCCTTCTCTCCAATAACGGAGAGAAGAGGCCTATGCCCAGCAGTGGGATAGCAACAGGCCGCTACTTAAACAAAGAACCTAAATGAGGGTATTTTCACACTAAAGTGCTCGAAGTCGCGGTGACAATTTGTTGTTGTATAATTATAGTAAGACTAAAATAAAGCGCAGGCATAACTAATAATAAATTCAAGGAAACCCCTTTATCGGGTACACTACCTGCTTCGAGCCTTCAAATAAATTCAATACAAAAAAGCGAAACTTGTCCCATAAATCTTGGGATTGAATGAATAAATATCTCAACTCAAGTTACCTACGGATTCCGGCCGCAGAAAATATCGCACCCGAATTCCGCGGCCCGTTGACAGGAGCAAAGGGAAAAAAGCGCGAAAGTCGAATTCTTAACTCCGCCCACGTGCCTTCGACAGGTGAATAGGCTGCTCCATTAAGCTGCACGACCACGGGCGAGTGTAATACTCAAATTGAACTCAATAATATCTAGACTTGGTTTAGTAAGTAAGTAGTAAGTAAGTAACGGCCTGTTACTATCCCACTGCTGGGCATAGGCCTCTTCTCTCCATTTTTGGAGAGAAGGGTTGGAGCTAAGACCTACCACGCTGCTCCAATGCGGATTGGTAGGTTACACATATCCCTAGAATTTTCTAAAGATATGCAGGTTTCCTCACGATGTTTTCCTTCACCGAAAAGCGTGTGATAAATTGCAATTATCAATTAGACACATAAGTTTTACTAGAAAACTCATTGGTGCCTGCCCGGGGTTTGAACCCTAGACCTCCTCGAAAGAGGCGCACGGTGACACCGCTGGGCTACCACAGCTTGGGTCTTTTTAAAACTTATGAATTTTATAAAGTATGCAACCTTTATTGCAATTTGCGACAAAACAACTTTTTTGACTTAGTTACAACTTTAATACTGTGTGCGATATAGACATCTTTTTTATGTCAGGAAAACCCATTATGAGTCGTCACCGCCCGACGGGGACGAGCGGCGAGTATGTGGGACTCTCACCGACTTAAAAACTGACAGTGCTCCACCACGCTGCTGGTGGCGGGGACAGCATACCGTTGTACACATTACCCCCATCCCCGCCAGAAGCAAGTCTGTACCCCAGAGTGCGCCACCTCTGAGTCGGGGCCTCTCTAAAAGTGGTCCCTCCATCCGCTAGACGATGCATCGGGAACACCAGATGCATCGACCGCCTCGGGGATCTTATAAGGTGGGCGTCCGATAAAACGGTATAGTCACCTACCCTTATCCTACTTTAAGTATGGTCGGGCACAAAATGTTTCTCAACAGCAAACAGCGACATCTAGTGACCGCTGTTCCAGCATCATACAAATTGGCGTTACGCTAACGATTGAGTAGGTTATAAAACTCGCACTAAGCACTGGAAAGACTGTAACTGTGGATTTCTATTATGAATATCATGATCATCGGTGTTTCCATACCGACTTTTCTATATCGGAAAAACAAAAGTTGTCAGGAGATGCATCACGATGCATATGCATATAGCCCGAGAGAGACGTACAACAATGAACAATGGGAGCATAAATCAGTATAATTAGTTTTGCCTGAACGGAGCGAAATCATTGGTCAAAACGCATCTGAGTGCACGCCCATTGCAGCGAGTCCGGCGTTAGAGCAGCGACTTGGATCGGATCAAATGTACTGTCGGCAAAGAAAGCCTAATTCTGTCAAAAAATCTGTCAGTCATCTTACTTTTAAATCAAATATTAAAAAAGATTGATAATCTGTAACAATTAATAATATTTTTCTTTTTCTTCATGTATTATCTTAGTTTTATTGTGCACATGAAAATTAAACTTAAGCAAATGAGAAATAAATAAATGGATAACAATCCATTTATTTATTTCTCATTTGCTTAGGCATGTCGCTGCAGTTTATTGATTTTTTTTTGTGGAAACAAACAATGGTTCTATTACTAAATAAATATTTAAATATAAATATGTCATACATCAATAAAGTTTCCACTAAAAATGCTACGCAAATATTAGTAAGTTAAGAGCTTAAATGTAATGATTAATACAGTATTTTTCTTATTTTATTTTTAAAAGAAAATATATTATCGTGGAATATATCAATGTCGTGAAATAAATTATTATATGCCTTAATAGAACGATGTTTTACAGTAGTTCCAGCATATTTAGTTTTAGAGAAAGGTACATGGAATAGTTTAGTCATTCGCGAGCCTAAACATCGTAATAATATTCTACTTAAAAGGTATGATGAATCAATATCATTATTAATAATTTTATAGAAAACATCTGATCTCTTTCTAATCGGCGATTTTCAAGTGAAGGAATAGAAAAAGGCATGCACTCGCCAGCACAATTATATTTATATTTAAAATTCTTAATATACTTTTTTTTACAGACTCTATCTGCTTTATATAGCATTGATTTTCATTTCTTAATTATTTAACGCCTATCAATATTAACGCCTATTAATACTTTTCTTCTTCTGTTTGTTTGCTGCACCTATTTAAATTTTCTGTTTGACCCTAAGGTCGACTGGTAGATAACGCTTAATTTAGGGTTAAGTCCGCCTTTTGTACTTATATATCTTAATAGTGCAATAAAGATTTAAAAAAAAGTCGAGCATGTCGATTTCTTTATCATAAAAAAATCCTGTTTTTAATGAAATTCCCTGTATGAAACGGAATTTTCTAACATTTTTCCTTAGGAAACCGGCAACTTAGGTCGAGCAGTTAGATTTCTTTAACCCAAATAATTACATCTTAAATTATTACATTAAAATTAGTACAAGTTATATCTATCTTAAATTACTTACACGCTCTATACAAATCATGCCCCCGTGGAATAGTCCCAAGAATGCTGGCAGCGTTTCCGGGCTGACTCGCTAAGCTGATTCTTTGTGCGAAAAAGGAGCCAGCCCTCTTGTCACCTGAAGAGGCAATTAACCGTGTTAAAACGTATAAAATACTCAAGTTCGTACTTCAATCATAAATTGTTGTTTTTGTTGTGTTATTGGAAATGGATGATTATGAAATTTAAAAGCCGATAACGCGCAAATTAATCAAACGCTCAATAGATTCCTTATCGCGCTCAAAATAGATTCTTGCCATGACACACTTAATTTGAATTTTCGCTTAAATATTTTCAATCAAGATAATTGTTAGATATAAAATTAAATCTTATCTTAACCGACTGGTATCTGATGTCGGCAAATTAAAATTAATTAATGAACGAAATATAAAAACAACTACACAAATGGTCTTCAAAAAAATTAGGGACTGATTTTGCCCATAGACTCGTACCTCGACTTTTATAATTTATCATAGACCATGGACTAATATTTTTAATAAACATTTTTATACCACTTCATTGTGTTTACCAGCCAGCTGATTTATTTTACTTGACTTATTCATTATCTCTAACTTTAACTACGCTAGACGCGATTATTTCTTTTTCAGAAATTATCACGTCATGTTTTTAACATATTTCTTTAAAAAAAATCCCGTATTTCATCTTCTGCTGGATAAATCCAGTGATTCCATGGAACTTATTTCAAATTGTCTATCCATATATTGGAGGTATTTATTTATTCTGGTTTTTTTTCACTAATTTAATATATTGGGTCGAATTGTTTTAATTCTTATACGCTTAATCGCTAATGTAAAGTACGCTTTCTCTTATAACCTTTTTAAAGGTTTTCAGATAACAGATTTAAGGTTTTCTTTAACTAATATGTGTACATTTGTTCTTGTAAAATTATGGGTTTTATTTAAATAAAGAAAATTTTTATTATTTTTTTTATTTTAGCTATGAACCTCATTTCTATTTGATCATTTTAAAATGGCTTAATGATATCTTTTTACTAACCACTTAATGACTCTGAGTTGTTTTTAAACGAATAGTCAACTTTAATTTTTTTTAGACGTCATCATGAACTAAATGCTCTGTTCAACGTCTTTAAACAATAAACGATTATGGAGATAAATACTTAAAAGAAGTCGCCAAATTGAAATTGCCAATCAAATCTGTATTGCACCATATTTTCATCGCATGTTTTGTGCATTCAAATTCGAATTCAAAATATTCTTTATTCAAATAAACTTGTTAACAAGTGCTTTTGTATCGTCAACTCTACTGCTGGTTCAGAAAGCAGTTCTCTCCTACCGAGAAGAGTCAGCAAGAAACTCGGCGGTTGCTCTTTTAAAAATACAATTCTTAATACTAGTTACATTTAATCGTTTCTATCTTGTACAGGGTCGAACAATATCTCAATATCATTTGAACGTTGATCTAAGCACACAGTTATTTATTAGTTTTTTTCTACAGACTTAATCTTTAACAAATAAACGTCTGGATATAAAAATATCTCAAAAAGATTACAATATAGAGGTTAGCAATTTTTGAATTTAAACTATCGTGAGTGGAATTCATAATTAATGTATAGAAACCGGCTATACTCACGTGTTATTTTATCGGATGAGCCCGACTAGTTTCAAGCCCATACGGGGCTCTTATTCATGAAACTAGTCGGGCTCATCCGATAAAATAACGCGTGAGTATAGCCGGTTTCTATACATTAATTACAATATAGAGTTTGAAAGTAACATATTTCGATCTCGAATCGATAGTCTTAAACAATGAGACAAAATAAATTGAAATATTTTATTTATGTTGCTGTCGGTACATGCATAAGCAAACGTTGTGAATGGCGCATAGATCAGCGCACCTCTTTACATCTGTACGTCAGATGTTAAGCGTTACTTACAAGTTATAACATAACGTGGAAATATATTGTCATATATTTTTATTTATTTTTTGAAAAATACTAGGTGTCTTTTTTATAATGGGTTTTCCTGACATAAAAAATATTTCTACGTATGAAGAGTTTGACAAAATAAAACGAAAAGGAAAACAAGATTTCGATTAATAGAATTAGGCGTTACTTTGCGGAGATCCATAATACAAAAGTAATAGATAATAAAATTATTTTGCTGTAATCCGCAATGAAGTAAAATAAGTGAATAATAAATAAATATATGGGACACTTACACACACGGTCGTCCGTCCCCAAAGTAAGTAACTTAATACTTGTGTTATGGGTGACAGACAACTGGTGCATATATACTTATATATTATTTAAATACATACTTAAATACAAATATACACCCAGACTCGAAGACCAACAAATTTATTTAATGTTGGCCCTTGGTGGAAATCGAACCCGTGATCCGCGGAGCGGAGCGGAGCCAGTCAATCTGTACTTATAAAACAAAGTCCCCAAAAACTGTCCGTCTGTATGAGATATTTACTTAACGGATTTTTTGTATGGTTTTTAATAAAAATGTTTGTGCATTACTTCCGGCAGGTTTCGGTTAGTACATTACTTACTAAAAATCACTAGCACCATTGCTTTTCACTGCCGTTGATTCTTCTGAAAAATTTTCTTCTTCGCGGAATATAGCAAAAAATTTTATAATCTTTAATATTTTTTTTTTTGGCGCTATTAAAGTCAAGATATGTTATTTTGGTAACGGGCAGTCCTAAATTCAAAATTCCAGTATCGATTCCAGATGACATTATCTTTTTTCTTTTTTTATTGCATTTTTTTTATATACTTCGTCACTCAGGTATTATTAAGTACTAAGGAACTGTGCAAAGCAACTACTATAAATAACAACTTTTTTTTATATTTCTGTTACAGCGATGCACAGAATGACTTACATAAAACATATACGCGTAATTTAACAATGAATACGTACGTAATGGTTTTTATCATATACAAAACGGTCCGTCTGTCCGACAATCAGTTACACGTTTTACGAGTTATAAGAAACATAACAATTTGTTGGTGGAACTTAGTTTTTGTATTAAAAACTCGCTAAGATATTAATTGGTTTTATTTAACTGAAGAAATTCTAAAGTCGTTCAATGGAAAAAGTTGTAAATATCTCGCCATGATAAAATCAGTAAGAAGCTGTGTGGTATCCGGCTGAGTAAAATATACCACCCTCTTTCTTACCGAGGTGTTGGAAAAAGGCAACTAAGGTAAGTAGACACGCCGTAAGATATCCAGATGATAAGAATAGACCACCCTCTTTCTTACCGAGGTGTTGGAAAAAGGCAACTAAGGTAAGTAGACACGCTGTATGATATCCGGCTGAGAAGAATAGACCACCCTCTCTCTTACCGAGGTCTCGTAAGAAACGACTAAGGTAAGTTAACCCACCGTATGATATCCGGCTGAGTAGAATAGACCACCCCCTTTATTAACGAGGTATCGTTAAAGATAAGTACCTAAGGTAAGTTGACCCGCCGTATGATATCCGGCTGAGAAGAATAGACCACCCTCTTTAAAAACGAAGTGTCGTAAAAGACAATTAAGGTAAGTTGAACCACCGTGTGGTATCCGGCTGAGTAAAATAGACCACCGTCTTATTTACCTATATGTCGTAAAATACGACTACGGTAAGTTGACGTTAGACAGACGACCGGTCGTAAAATACATAGCCAAATCATGTGACATTTGTAACACGTTGTACCGACCCCACTTAGAGTGGGATAAAGGCTGGACGATGACTCAAAATAGCCTAACCAAACTTCATTCATAACAACACCCCCCTTCCCCCCACCGTTTCGGGCCATCAGCCATCAATCAAACGACATCCTGATTGATATGACGACACTCGATTCATAAAGGTATTAATTTAACTTCGCCGCTGACATTGATTGATATTATCGATATTAATGCGATATACTCGAATAATTACCCCGCGGCCTCGCCGTATCGATTATTCATATCGGCTCCTATAACTGATAGCGATGCTTTGAAAATGATCCCTATGATATTTTTAGTTTTCACAATAATAGCAGCTTAAAAACACTATTAAAGAGAGGCTGATACGAAAAGCCTATTATACTGTTGATGATTATTTGGACAAAGTTAATGTATAGAACCGGCTATACTCACGTCTTATTCTATCGGGTTAGCCCGACTAGTTTCGGGAACAAGCGATAACGTCGTGTAAAGAGCTCATGAATAAGAGCCCCGGTTGGGTTCGAAACTAGTCGGGCTAACCCGATAGAATAAGACGTGAGTATAGCCGGTTCTATACATTAACTATGAATACACTCACGATACTTTATTTGGACAAAACTGATGAGAATATTATTTTGCTATAATCCGCGATAAAATCGTGTAGAAGACAGTATTGATTTTAGTATTATATAGCATTAGTAGCGGCCCGTTACTATCCCACTGCTCAGAATAGGCCTCTTCTCTCCGTTTTTTTTTTAGAGAGAAGGTTTGGAGCTAAGACCTACCACGCTGCTCCAATGTTGGTAGGTTACACATATCTCCAGAATTCTCTAGATATATGCAGGTTTTCTCACGATGTTTTCCTTCACCGAAAAGCGTGTGATAAATTGCAATTGTCAATTAGACACATAAGTTTTAACAGAAAAACTCATTGGTGTCTGCTCAGTTTTGAACCCTGACCTCCTCGAAAGAGTCGCACGGTGTTACCGCTGGGCTACCACAGCTCACATTGCTTTAGACGGCACGTATTATAAGAAGGTTCATCATTCTGAAGCCGTATCCACCGGAAATTAGAGTACTTTCTCTGCTTCCTGTAGTCGTTTTTTTCTGTATTTTTAAATGTTTTTTTTTTTCATTCTTTTATATAGATAATATTTTAAAATACAATGTTATTCGTATGTAAATAAAAGTAATGTAATGACAGTATTCTTTCAGCGGATTATAGCAAAATAATATTCTCATTAGTTTTGTATTATGGACCTCCGCAAAGTAACGCCTAATTCTTTGAATGATTATTTAGAGGATAAGAATGCGTGGATATAGCTACTGTCCGACCCTGTACAAGATAGTAATGACTTAATGTTACTAGTTATAAGTATTATGAAAAGAGCAACCGCCGAGTTTCTTGCTGGCTCTTCTCGGTAGGAACAGCTTTCCGAACCAGTAGAATTGACGAGTCAAAAGCACTTGTATACAAGTTTATTTGAATAAAAAAAATTGAATTTGATTTGAATTTGAATTTCGATCTTTTAACGAATCGAAATCTAAATTAATAATCAAATTATTTAGCTATAATCCGCGATGAAGTAAAATACAAAATATAATGCTAAATGTAGAGTGGATAATCCGTTTTCATATGCGGGATTCGTAAAAACCCATGCACAAACCTCCACCACTGCCACTACAATATACAAGCACTTCACACGTTCACTATAACAAACTCAAAAATCGCCTCGCAACCGAAGCATCATCAGGAGATAGACTCCATGACAAAATCGCAAAGCTCGTGTTCACAATTTTACTTGAATGAAGAATATTTTGAATTTGAATTTGATTTGAAGGCACAAATCCGGATATAACAAATCCTACTGTACAGGCCCAGTGGCGGGTCGACTCGTTCCTACTGACAGCTACAAATATTCACTTGTTGAGCCACGAGTACGGTACGCGGGCATTTGTTCGCTGTTAGTCTAACACGAGAATTTCGTACTATTGTCTGTATGTTGTATATATTATTGTATATATTTTATTATCTAGTATAGTGGATTGAGATGTGTATAGTAGCGACCTCTTGTAATATCAGTTTACAATATACTAGATTAACTCATTTAAATATTAAAGACTAGCAATCGCCAGCGGCTCCGCCTGTGTGGAATGATTAAAACCGTAATATAGTCTTTTGATAACCATAAACATGATTAAATTGGGCTTACCTTAAAGCTAGACATATGCTGTCGCGGACTTTTATATAAAACTTTTAGAGGGAAACAATTTTGTAGTACATGATTTTTGAATAACTATTACCGTTAACTCAACGCACGCATGAATAGCTTTAAATTTTGCCGTTTTCTTCCTATTTTTTATTGCTGCTCCTCTCCTATTTATCTTAGCGTCATACTATATAGCCTTCCTCAATAAATGGACTATCTTACACTGAAAGAATTTTTCAAATCGGTCTAGTAGTTCAAATTCAAATTCAAAATATTCTTTATTCAAATAAACTTGTAAACAAGTGCTTTTGAATCAACTCTACTGCTGGTTCGGAAAGCTGTTCCTACCGAGAAGAGCCAGCAAGAAACTCGGCGGTTGCTCTTTTAAAAACACAATTCTTAATGCTAGTTACATTTAATCGTTTCTATCTTGTACAGGGTCGAACAATATCTATATCCACGCATTCTTTTCGTCTAAATAATCCTCATCAGTATAGTAGGCTTTCTGTATCAGCCTCTCTTTAATAGTGTTTTTAAACTGCTGTAATGGCAAAGCTAAAATTGATTGCGGAATTTTATTATAGAATCTTATACCCTGTTCCTGAGATTAGCGCCATCAAACAAATAAACAAACTCTTCAGCATTATGTATATTGGTAAAGATTGTGCCGACTCCACTTAGAGTGGGATAAGGGCAGGAGGATCTTAGTTTCATCATTAAAATGGTCAAAACAATATCGCATGATATGTGATCGAACTGATATATCAGAAAAAAAGTCCTGTGAAGGCATATAATAAATCCGGGGTTCTGTTTCCCCGGATTATGTTGACCGGTGTGAGATTCCCTGCGGAATGATGTCGCTATCCGTATGTGTCGACATTGGGACATCTGGACATCATTTTCATTAGAACCACGCCGGACTCCATTTATACTAATGTTAAGGTGAGATTGGATCGGTGATCCGTGTGTTTATCTCTATTTTGGAAAAATTGAACGTATTCAGGAAATATTGAAAACTTGATGTAAATGAGAATATTATTTTGCTATAATCCGCGATAAAAGAAAATATATGTAATGCTAAATGTGCAGTGTATTATTCGTTCTCATACCTGATAAATGCAGAATTTGTAAGAAATGCACTACCCTACACCGATGGCACAACAATACACAAGCACTGCACACATTCACCACCACAATCTCAACAATTGTTTCGCCCCGTAACCGAAGCATCGTCAGGAGATAGACTCCACGACAAAATCGTAAAGCTTTACGAAAATTTGTACACATTGTGACAAATTGTTTATTGTGTGGCGGGGGTAGTGCATGAGTCTTTACAAATTCTGCATGTATCAGGTATGAGAACGAATAGTACACTCTACATTTAGCATTACATGTGTTTTCTTTTATTTCGGATTATAGCAAAATAATATTCTCATTACTTTTGTATTATGGACTTCCGCAAAGTGACGCCTAATTGTATATTTTTGTTCATTAAATTCGGTACGGGAAAGCGATGCTTCCGTCACAGGCCTGTTCAACTTGCATTAGCATTTAGGCCACTTGTTGCTCTGTGACGTCACGACCGCGACCATCAGTTATCCCGCTTTAGGTAGATCCGCGCCCATCTGTCACGCCGCTGGATTAACTACCACTTTGATTTAAACCTGGATTAGCGAAGCACTTGTCATCTGCTAGTCCTAAATATGATTTTTATCTGAAATTCAGACAATATGTATAGTTAAAGAAGGTCCAGAAGTGAGTATTAATTAGACCCTAAACCAGTGTTTCTCAACGTGGGGCCCACGACCCACAAGGGGGCAATTTGATGGTTGGGGGAACGAGACGAGTTTAAGTGCTAAATTTTGGTGCCAAATTATACAAAAAAAGCAATTTCTAAAATCTATTATTTATGTTATTAAATGGACAACCTAAACCCTATTACTTATGTTCTTTAAGTGGACAATTCAATTTTAAATATTAAAATTTAGGTATGATACTTAGGGGGGCAAAATAATTTTTAAAGTGGGGCATGGACCAAAAAAGTTCGGGAAAGACTACCCTAAACTATAATTTAATTCCCAAAGCTAACGTCACATCACACAAGATGACTTGTTTAACCGTTGCCATCAAAATATCTATTTGTTTTGCGCGTTACGCCGAGCACGCCATCGGCTGTGTTCGTAGGACGCTCTGTGGCAAGTCCTCTATTACTGTTTTGTGGGGTTGCGGCTAGTTATCCAACTGCACTGCTAATACGCAAGATAGCAGACCTCTTGTAATATCCGTTTACAATATATACTAGATTAACTCATTTAAATATTAAAG
Source organism: Morpho helenor (assembly GCA_029227775.1). Lineage (NCBI taxonomy): Eukaryota > Metazoa > Arthropoda > Insecta > Lepidoptera > Nymphalidae > Morpho > Morpho helenor. Next base: position 1,078,283 of record JARGCU010000017.1, read on the forward strand.
ACTAGCAATAGCCAGCGGCTCCGCCTGTGTGGAAAGATTAAAATCGTAATATAGTCTTTTGATAACCATATGAAATGGTTACAGTGGGTTTACCTTAAAAGCTAGAAATATACTGTCGCGGACTTTTATTTAGAACTTTTGACGGGAACATTTTCACCGTCTACTTAGGGCACGCAAGGATAGTTTTAAATTTTGCCGTTTTCGTAATATTTTTTATTGCTCCTCTCCTATTCATCTTAGCGTGATGTTATATAGCCTATAGCCTTCGATAAATGGACTATCTTACACTGATATAATTTTTCAAATCGGTCCAGTGGTTCCTGAGATAAGCGCGTACAACCAAACAAACAAACAAACTCTTTAGCTTTACATGATGTTACTACACCGCACCGTAAGCTGTGATGGCCTAGCGGTGCGACCTTGTGAATCTCTAGAGACGATCATGGGTTCAAACCCGGGCAGACACCAATGAGTTTTTCTATTAAAACTTATGTGTCTAATTGATAATTGCAATTTATCACACGCTTTTCGGTGAAGGAAAACATCGTGAGGAAACCTGCATATCTCTAGAGAATTCTGGAGACATGTGTAACCTACCAATCCGCATTGGAGCAGCGTGGTAGGTCTTAGCTCCAATCCTTCTCTCCAATAACGGAGAGAAGAGGCCTATACCCAGCAGTGGGATAGTAACAGGCCGCTACTTACTACACCGCATTAGTTAAGCGTTTGTTTCTGAACTGAAGGCGGATATGAAAAATGACATACCAAAAGTAACAAACAAAATTAATTAGCCGTCAATATAAAAGATTTTATCAACCAAGACGGTAATTAAGTAAATAATAATTGATTATTCGTTTAGATCTGATGATATTATCAACTTATCATCACGGTATTATATATTGAAGCGGTAACCTATTAGCTAATAGTTTTAAAGAAAACATCACGTTGAAATTCATAATTCTCTTCATTCAAGTAAATTTGTGATAACATGAAGGTATTGCCGGTAATCACCACGCTTGGCATGCGGGTTGGTGATCGCAGTGCTGACCGTGTCGCACCAACAGTGCTGCTGCCCACTGTCGGTCTGGTTTAATTTAGGTCAGCTATGTGAATGGTTATACCGCCATTGGTCGGTCGCCAGAGCCTCCTCGGTTAATCTGCAGGGTGCACCGCGTGCAGGTGAGGTTGACAATTGAGGAGACTGATTGGGACGAGCCTCCCCCTTACACCCCTACTAGAAGACCCCCTACTAGATGGACAGACGACCTCAAAAGGGTCGCGGGGAGCCGCTGGATACAAGCGGCACAAAATCGTGTGTTCTGGAGATCCCATGAAGAGACCTATGTCCAGCAGTGGACGTCCATCGGTTGAAGAAGAAGTAAATTTGTAAACAAGCGTTGTTGAACCGTCAACTCTGCTAAACCTTTGGTAAAAAAAAATTACGGTCGGCCGCCTGGCTGATGTCAACTTACCTTGGTCGTATTTTACGACATTACAGTAAGCAAGAGGGCGGTCTATTCTACTCAACCGGATACCACACGGTGGATCGACTTAACTTAGCCCCTTTTTACGACACCGCGGTAAGAAAGAGGGTGGTCTATTCTACTCTACCGGATACCACACAGCGGATCAACTTACCTTATTCGCCTGTAACGACACCTCGGGAAGAAAGGGTCGTCTATTCTACTCAACCGAATACCACACGGTGGGTTGTTTTACCTTAGTCGCCTTTTACGACACTGCGTTAAGAAATGAGGGTGGTCTATTCTACTCTACGGGATACCACACAGCGGATCACCTTACCTTATTCGCCTGTAACGACACCTCGGGGAGAAAGGGTCGTCTATTCTACTCAACCGGATACCACACAGTGGGTTGTTTTACCTTAGTCGCCTTTTACGACACTGCGTTAAGAAATGAGGGTGGTCTATTCTACTCAACCGGATACCACACAGCGGGTCAACTTACCTTAGTCGCCTTTTACGACATCTTGGTAATAAACGAGGTTAGTCGATTCTATTCAGGCGGATACCACACGGCGTGAGAACTATAAAAAATTACATCAACCACTGCGCTATAGAGGTGTCATTGTTGTAACTAAAATCTCAATGCCGATACCTCGTAATCGATTCCGATGTATCGATACTTTGACATCGATTAATCGGCCAATATTTAATTGAACTAAACGAGGTTTCAACCGGTTTTTAAATGTCCAATATCAAATAACAAGTACATTTTTTCTGTGAACCGATTAGTTATATTTTTATCAGGTCTACCAATTTATAAATAATAATATTATAAAGGGGAAAAATTTGTATGTATGTTTGTAATGTTTTCACACAAAAACTACTGGACCGATCTCAAAAATTTTTTCACCATTTGGAAACTGCATCTTTACTGAGCAATATAGGCTATATTACATTTCCAAAAAAAATAGGGATTTGTTATAAAAATGTAATAAGGTGTAAAAAAATAAAAATTTCTCTGGTGAAACCGCGGGATTTTACTAGTAATAATATTAAAAAGAGGAAAAATTTGTATGTATGTTTGTAATGTTTTCACACAAAAACTACTGGACCGATTTTAAAAATTCTTTCATCATTAGAAAGCTGCATCTTTACTGAGTAAAATAGGCTATTACATTAAAAAAATTGGGATCCGTAATAAAAATGTAATAAGGTGTAAAAAATTAGTCATAAAAATCTGTCATCGCATGCGCTGCGGAAACTATTGATAATTATGATATTTTTAACAAAAATAAATCAATAGCCCGACTTTCCACTGCCATTAGATCGATATGTACGCGGGCGAAACCACGGGATATTACTAGATTATAAATAACTTGCCTATCCGCCCTGACTTAGCACGACGAAACATAAAAAAAAATTAAAATTAATTATTTTTTTCTAAATACTAGTAATTCACACGCTTAGTATTAAAATGACCTAATTTAAAATTTGACATCTTTCATCACATAACATCGTTTATGACATCGCGCTATGCATTATTAAAAGCTAGTGTTTTCTTGCTTTTCCATGTCTTAAACACTCTCAAACGATTTTCCTGAAATTCAGCATTTAGGAGGTTTTGGGGGGTTGCAAAAAAATAATTTTATCCCTGTTTATGGACATTAAAAAAAGAGAAGGAGAGGTCGCGAGAAATGAAAATACCTAGGATCGAGCCCCACTTACCCTATTATTTTTTTTTTTTATTCTGTAAAAAATTACCTAGTAAGGCTTGGTCAACCTAAAATATTATAACATAAAATATTATAACCTAATATATCAGTTAAGCAAACATCAAAACTTTAGCAGCGACATAAGTTCAATGCGACGTAACCAGAAAATTATGGCAAAAGTGCCACCCGTGTTATCAACTGTCAGATACGCGGGATTATCTACCATCTGTCGGGTGATTGATCATCTGATAAATGTGACGTGGTGGCTGTCGATCAGAAAGCGACCTGATAACGTAAGCCCTGTCCAAAGCTTGTGGATGAAATTAATTGGGAACTCCTGCCCATTGGTGAGAGAATGTAACTGGTAAGTTCGTAACTGGGACCGTTAAGCTATGCTTTCCATATATACGAGCTCGTATTACTAGCTTTTACCCGCAACTTCGTTTGGACTGTTATCGCGTGATAGGTTGATAATTTATAGATTTAGGCGTTACTTTGCGGAGATCCATAACACAAAAGTAATAATAAAATTACTTTGCTATAATCCGCGATGAAGTAAAATAGAAAATATATATAATGCTAAATGTAAAGTGGACAATCGGTTATCGTACCTAATACATGCAGGATTCGTAAAAAAAAACACATGCACAAACCTGGTTTGTGCATGTGTTTTTTTACTTCATCGCGGATTATAGCAAAATAATTTTATTATTACTTTTGTTGAGGACTAGTTTAATGATAAGAAAACTTGGATTTAAATTGTGACCAGCTATGGCCTAGGTTATATTGTACAATTTTATTTGTGAACTATTACAAATACATTATTGAAACACATAATTTTGAGAAGAGTGACCGCCTAGTTTCTTGGTTCTTAAAGTTACATATATCCTGTATAAGTATAGGAAACGAGACTGTTCTTGGGATGGGGTGATATATCCAGCAGTTTAAAAACAGTGGTTAAAGGCTGATACAGATGACCTGATAAAGATACTGTTCAGGATTATCTCGGTAGGAACAGCTTTTCGAACCAGCAGTAGAGTTGACGGTTCAAAAGCACTTGTTTACTAGTTTACTTGAATAAAGAATATTATGAATTTCAAAAAAATATACTCTTCATACAGGCCAGTATTTTTATAATGTAAATTTAAAATGTTTGAGAGATTGACCGCAGAGTTTCTTATTGACTCTTTTTGGTAAACAACATTCAAATCAGTGGCAGTTTCATTAAATCTAATTGATCCTTGACGATTGAAAAGTGCAAAAGCTTACTTAAATAATATCTTTATTTAATTTCTTATTTATTTTTTGTTCAGAAACATAAATTACGGTTATTTTTAAAAACGAACAATAACAGATGCCAATAAAATGGAAGCTTTTCAAAAAATTACCTGCTGTACCTAAAAATACCGCAACAATTTATGTCAAGTTAAAAAAAATATAGTTTGTAAAGTAAAGATCTGTATCAACTAAATCAAATAGATTTACCTAATTTTAAACTACCAACCTCATTGACGTCTAAAGAATAATGTGACAGTTTAAGTAAAAAGAAAAACACCAATGCAAATAAGTTTTAAAAAAATCCAATTTCAAACCCAAAATTATCATTATAGATACAATCAACAATGACAAGTAAAATTAACCAGCTAAGGTCCACATTTGAGTGAAAGGTGCCGCATTATCGTAAGACCCATTTACGTTATGTCGATACAATCAAGATTTATAACTTTTATTGCGACTCGGTGAGTTTCTTTAACGGTGTCATTCGTATCGCCAATCGACGTTTTATCATCTATGATCGAATATTATATCGATTTCACGGTGGATTTTGGTGAAATTAATCCATTGTTTCCCTCCAAAAACGTCCACTCACCATCCTTTGATCGGTGTGCTATTGTGATGAGTATTTTCCAATTGGCCACAGACATTCATCTGATTAAGTACGACTGTATTACACGGTTTGGCCGATGGCGGAAAGCGATTCCGGCTAGCAGAATCGGACAGATGACGGCACGGCCGTTTGGCTTAGCGGGCCATAATTCAAAAGCATCACGATAAGCGTCATTTAAATTTGACTCCGGACAGCGCTCAGAGGCAGGCACCGGGCACGGAGTACGCTTCCTTTGATCGGAATCGAATGGGTTTATTCGATTGTAGCACTGCAATGGATCGCCCTGGGCTCTTGACGCATCTTTGCCGCAGCGGATTGACATGGTGCGCTTAAATCAATTAGCGTGCAGAAAAGCGGTTCACGGGCCATTGGGCAGTGAAATGAGCGGACCACGCAGGCCACCGTGGCGACGCATTTTTTGAATGCTCTCCGGTTTCAAAACGGCGTGTTTTTTTGGCTTTTTTCGGATGATAACTTCATAATCGGAGCGAAAGTCGATCTCGTTTCTCCTTTTGGTTTTGCGGGTCGTGAATTTTGATCGGGCGGACGGTTTGGCTGCTATTAGAAATTTGATATACGGAGATTGATGGACAAGCTATAAACTGACTAATAGGTTTTTTATGACTAATATTTGTTTTACTGTTACAAGGTTGAATAACAAATGCGATCTGGACTTTATTACTGTGCTCGAGTAACTCTAAATTGTCATAACGACGAAGACAATTTATATATATAACAATATACCGTTATGCAAACCTTCGCCTAGATATTAAATTTCTTCATCCATATCTTATGTATCTTAAAAGCTGTCAAACTAGCACACTTTTTGTCATAGTTTCAACCGAAAAACGTAGTATGCTCAACTAAGGTCAACGGATTTTTACCACAAACTAAATTTATAAGAATCTTGTTAATAGTGTACAATATTGTTAATAGTGCTTTTAAGGGGTAGCATGGATGCCCCTCAATTAGTTCAAAACATATTAATATCTGCTCCTTTAAAAAAGGCAAGGTCTTGCTCACGCAAAACTTTTTGCGTGCGAAGCTCCAAGACTAACCTTGGAAGACATTCTCCACTCAACCGCATGTCAAGAGTTTATAACAGTCTTGCTCTTATAGACAAAGAAATAGATATATTTTACCAAAAATTTGACAAATTTAAGAATTCCATAGGGGCTGCCTTGCAGCAAACTTCCAATTAAATCACCTTAAATATATTCTACACTTTAATATATTCTAAAATTATTTACTGCATAATACGTCATAATTAAGATTATTTTTTATCATTTTTAGCTTTTAGTTATATACTTAAGATTTACACCTAATTTTTATTTTACCTTTTATTCTTAAGTATTTTTGTTATTTTTGTTGGTTATCTTTTAAGTAGGTAACCACTATTTGTAATTTTTAACGTTGTTCATTAATTTTGAAATGTTGTGTAGGCCTGTAATTAGTGTGACATACTGTATTAGAAATAACACTAGTATTACGTTGCTAAGTATTTTTTATGTACATGCTGTTGGCTTTACCTTATAAAAATAAATAAATAAAATAAATAAATAAATAAATAAATATGATACAGTTAGGTTTCTTATTGACTAATTGACTATGCGAATTTCCTGCTTACACATGTATTAACTGCAGTATAATTATATATTTCATAAATTATAATATAACCTTAATAATTTTAAAATGTTTAAAGCACTTAGTCTTTAGAATTTACAACGAGTCCTCCAAAAAACTGTAGATTGAATTGAAACTAACGACTTGTTACTATCCCATGATAATCGGATACACATATCCTCAGAATTCTCTAGAGAGGTCTCTCAGAGATATGCAGGTTTCCTCACGATGTTTTCCTTCACCTTAAAGCATGTGATAAATTGCAATCAGTTAGACGCATAAGTTTTAATAGAAAAATTTATTGGTGCCTGCCCGGGGTTTGAATCCTTGATCGTATCTAGAGTCGCACGATCTCCACCGCTAGGCTATCACAGCTTTTAACATGATAGCTTACTATCAAATTGGATCCATAGATACAATAAATAAAAACGACACCGTCAGATATTGTTGCGATAAAAATAAGTAAATTAAACTGAAATTAGGGCGCAGCAGTCAAGTCATTGCGCAAACGGCATGCGATCAATGATTGATTGATTATAATGTTAGTCATCGACCGAGCAATTATTCAAAGTTGGTTATCAGCTGACATAATTTTATGGAATCGATAACACTGATATTTCAACATTGCACACCTTATCATTTAAGGCGATTGTAGAATCTGAAGGTTTAGAACTGTTGCCTTGTTGATCATCTGATTGACAACGGGGAATTTAACGAATTGATTGCCGTTTTAAATTGGATAAGTTCGGCTTTATTGATAGACAAAGTTCTTTTGAATCAAAATAATCTTCTGCAACAACAATTTTTTACAAAAGGTCGAAACACTGAATGTAACTTGTGGTTAGAGGAAGGAATAAAGGAGAGAAAAAAGTGGTGTAGGTTTTCAGAGAGCCGGTCACTTGCTGTGACTCGAGCGACTAACGTGTGGTAATGGCAAGTATCTTGCCGAGCCAAAATAGGCGACGCCGTGGCCGCAATTTTTGCCTGCTTTACACTTCATTCACGTAAACCACCAGTTCATTCTAAAGTTTTTTTGCAAGCACTTTTGAATGGTCAAGGATCAATTAGATTTAATGAAGCTACAACTGGTTCGGAATGTTGCTCTTACGGAGAAGCACCAGCAAGAAACTCTGCGGTCAATCATTTTAAATTTTTATTTTCATTCGCATTCCTGTATGAGGCTGAAACGATTATTTATTCTATATAATTTTATAACTATATAGCCATAGGATTTATGCTGAATCGAGACATCTGTCATCAAAACAGATGTTTTGAGTTCCAAACAGGGAGAGATTAAGATAATATAAAAAAAAGTAAGGAAATATACAAGTGTTGCTATTTTTTGTTAAATTCATTAATTATCTCTAATTTAACTCTTAAAGAGATCTTTTCCAGTCAACCTTTGAGTAACAGGAGGAAAAGGATAAGGAGTAAAATATATAAAATATGGGTAATATAAAAGGAAGAAATAGAAAATAACGAAAAACTATGAAATTGACAATCTACAACTTAACTATCTATGAAATTGGGTTAAAATTTGTATAGGTTAAGACTGCCTAGCCAATTCTTCAAAATTTTATTTATTAATGTGAAAACTAAAATAATGGTGTTGTTTTTTGGATTTTAAAGTGTATTAAAAAAGCTAGATGATCGTTTGAGTTGCTTTTAAATTGAAATGGAAGTTATATTTGACCTGAATATCAATATGCAATAAACTGTAGTACTTAATTCACTACTACATAATTTTTCATTAGATTGTAACAAAATAATTGTACCAGTTAAGCTCTCAAAATCGGATATTGATCGTCATTATTTTACATCTGCGATTTAAAAGGAACACAGCCTTCAGATACATTTTCACTGATCTCAACTTGTCTGTCTGTCACTCGAATGGAAGAGTTTATTGTATATTATAGATCTCACTCTAAATAATATCTTAGTGACGCGTAATCAAGATTAATTGTATTATCCATCTGTTAACACTCGAACAGTCGGATGAACTTTCTGAATCTATTCTTTTAATTTGATTCGTTGACCTGCATACAACTATGGCGTTTGGCGTTATCTTTCATCTATTCTTTCACTTTTTGATTGTGAATTTAAAGAAATTTGACAAATTCATTTATATTTCACCGTGAAACCTAAATTGGACAAAGGCCGGACTACCGTTAGTTTGCAATCGCCTTTTATGATCTGTGTATCCTACTAATATTATAAATGCGAAAGTTTGTGAGTATGAATGTATGTTTGTTACTCTTTCACAATGAACCCGCTTAATCAATATCGATGAAATTTGGCACAATTATTCCTTATACACCGGGGTAAGATATAGGCTATATAAATCCTGTTAATTCTAAAGGATGACATTGAAAAGCGCCATCTATTATCAACGTATCATGCGATAACCGTCCACGCAAACGAAGTTGCGGGTCAAAGCTATTATTATAAATGCAAAAGTTTGTAAGTATAGATGTATGTTTGTTGTTCACGGTGAATGCGTTGAACCAATATCTATAAAATTTGGCACGATTATTCTTTATACACCGGGGTAGCATATAGGCTATAGAAATCCTGCTAAGTCTAAAGCAAACCTTGAAAAGCACCATCTATAATCACCCAATGAGGATATTTTATATAAGTTAATTTATACATATCAAAGTGTTCCGTTAGTAATGCAACGCTCACCTTAAGCTTGACGATAACAGCGTAACTGTAAAGGGTGACTGTAAATAAACTGTAAATAATTAGGACAATATTGCGAAAGTGGAGAAAAGATTGTGATTGGATTCTTTAATAACAGTGATTGTTAACCAAGCAAATAATACAGTGTGGCCGGTTTGCGTAATTCAAAGTGAATAAGAACGCGTTAAATCGTTTTGAATCGCAACGTAATTATCGTCAACGCATATTAACATACAAGGCCATAGAATCGCGGCAATGTGACGAGTGTCATTGACGAGTATTATATACATGTGACGGACTTGTTGCGTGCTCGCTGCGACACTCAATGGACTCGTAATGCGTTCGTTGCGACACTCAACAGACTCGTTACGCGTTCGCTGCGATAGTCAGTGGACTCGTAATGCGCTCGTTGCGACACCCAACGGACTCGTACGCGTTCGCTGCGACACTCAGTGGACTCGTAATTCGCTCGTTGCGACACCCAACGGACTCGGTACGCGTTCGCTGCGACACACAGTGGACTCGTCTCGCGCCCGCTGCGACATATGACGGACTCGGCACGCGCCTTCTACGATACATAAAGGACTCGTAGCGAGCACGATGCGACATGTGACGGACTCGGCGCGCGCCTTTTGCGACACACAAAACGAGTTTCAAACGAGAATTCAAACGAGTTTACGTCTATGCGTAGTAAAGCTATCGTGATTATACTTTGACAGGATAATCGTCGTATTGTGTAAATTACACATCGATATTACAGAGTTGTTGAGATACTCACTCGTGTAGGTAATGTCTCACGAAAACCTTCTTTTTAGAATTAGTGTTTTTTCACTAACCCCTTATTTTATTTCCGATAAAAGTTGAGAGGTATAAAAACTTTGTAATTTTAACATTACGATTATGTTTTCTTTTTATTTCTTCGTCTTTTTTATTTTTGTTTTAACGCAATTACATTTGTTCGTATATTTCGTAAGTTTGTATATCAATAGTTTTAACGATCAGACTAACGTGAACCCTTTCCTTGTTCACAGAAGAAGCCACAAGTCCAGAAAGCGGTGTGAAGGAGCGCGGTGAACGGGAGCGGGGGGCGCGTCCCGAGGGAGAGGGGGGGTCACTCTCTGCCTCCCCCTTGTCTCACGCGTCCCCAGCACCTGAGGATAGAGACATCGAGCACAGCATCCCGGCTACCCTCATCCAGGATCCCAATGCTGAAAGGTTTATATCTCTTTAAATATACCACTATTAACTTAATTAACTTTTTTTAGCTTTCCAGCCACGCGTTGCTGTGGTTCAGTCTAGTATCAAGTTCCCCTCGAAACAAATTACTCAAATATAATAATAAATACGATAATTACTCCAATCGCCATTAAACATTAAAGGATTATTAATCAATCTAAATATTGTTTTCAAAATCGGTCCTGCCTTTGTACCGCATATTTTACAAACGTTTCGCAATGCGATTTTATTGTAGAGTGTCTCTCCTGATGATGTTTAGGATACGGGATGCCTAATCTGTACAAATTAGCACGCGCTCTTCAATAAAATACGACATCGTGAAGAAATATCTAGAGAATACTTGGAATCAAACAATCCATAAAGCAATGCAGTGTAACCTTTCTCTCCAAAAGAAAAAGGCTCCCAGCAGTGGGATAGTAACAGGCCGTTACTTCACTTTACCTATCTGTTGAAAGACTAACTTCCTATTTTCACTTCATACACTTCAAGAGTATCCACAATTAGACAAGTTTTTAATAGAAAAATTTATTGGTGTCTGCCCTGCGTTTGGACCTGTGGCTGTGGCATTTTAATAACCGACAAGTTGCCGGAGATACATACTAAGGTAAGTCGACGTCAGGCAGACGGCTAGTAAAATACGTAGTCAAATCATGTGAAAATGTTGTGGCGAACTTACTTAGAGTGGGATAAGGGCAGGAGGATGTTGATCACCTAATTCTAATAATTCCGATGTATGTATACAAAATTTTAAATTAAGAATTAGATTTGGATTTCAATTTATGAATAACTACCGCGTCAGCCGAATGTTATCTTGAATGAATGAATGATATATACGAATCTTCTACAATGCATTCATAACACTTGACGCGAGCGCATTGTCGGTGGTCCGCCTTCAATCCGCTATGTCCACTTTAACGATCCCATTGTTTTGGATGATCAGTTGTCAACTGCTGTTCGTGATACCAAGCATAATGACACCGATCATCACTTTAATACAATAGATGTAGAGGTCATTTTCGCACGTGCGAAGTGTCATTACTAACCGGTTTTAAGTTGACGTGTGAAATGAATGGACTCGCGATAGTGACAGCTAGTGTAGTGACACTAAAAATGATCGGGAATTCTTCACTTGACACTCCATCAATAACTGCTTTATATGAAGTACTAGCTTTTACCCGCAACTTGGTTCGCGTTGGCTGTTGTCGCATGATAGATTGATAATAGATGGCGCTTTTCAATGTCATCCTATTCCTGTAGAATTAACAGGATTCCTATAGCCTATATGTTATCTCGGTGTATAAGGAATAATTGTGCCTTTCATTGATATTGGTAAAGCGGATTCGCTGTGATAGAGTAACAAACATATATCCATTCTCACAAACTTTTGCATTTATATTATTAATAGATAAAAAAGTAATAATAAAATTATTTTTCTATAAATATTATAGCAAAATAATTTTATTATTACTTTTTTATTATGGATCTTCGCAAAGTAACGCCTAATTCTATAAATTAATAGAAAATTTATAGAATTAAGCGTTACTTCGCGGAGGTCCGTAATACAAAAGTAATGAGAATATTATTTTGCTATATTCCGCGATGAAACGCAATTTATCGCGGATTATAGCAAAATAATATTCTCATTACTTTTGCATTATTAATAGGAAAACTGATAACGTGATGATAGTCAACGTTAATACAGTGCGGCTCTCCGTAAACATTGAAAAGAAAAGTAACCCGAAACAAATTAATCTGTACCTGTTATAACACAAAGGTCCAAAAGTCCGCCTATATTTATGTGCTTTTTTACTTTTTCTCTATTCTAAATATATGTATAAAAAGAAATGAATAAAATAAACTCGCAATAAGTACTTTTATGTTCAAAATTTCTACGCGGGCGAAACCGCAAGCTAGTTCAATATGAGAACAATTTTGACGTCTGCACGTTGTTTTAATTATTAAAAGATACATCATCATCATCATCTTCCTGTCTTTATCCCACTCTAAGTGGGGTCGGCACAACATGTTATAAACATGCTATTACATGATTTGGCTGCGTTTTTACGACCGGCCGCCTGCCTGACATCAACTTACCTTAGTCGTATTTTACGACACCTCGGTAAGAGAGGGTGGTCTATTCTACTAAACCGGATACCACACGGTGGGTCAGTTTACCTTAGTCGCCTTTTACGACACCTCGGTAAGAAATGAGGTTGGTCTATTCTACTCAGCCGGATACCACACGGCGGGACGACTTACCTTAGTCGCCTTTTACGACACCTCGGTAAGAAATGAGGGTGGTACTCTATTCAGCCGGATACCACACGGCGTTCGCAATAAGTACTTTTATGTTCAAAATTTCTACGCGAGCGAAACCGCAAGCTAGTTCAATATAAGAACAATTTTGACGTCTGCACGTTTTTTTGTTAATTATTAAAAGATACATCAATAAATTAATTTTGAACAACTTAATTAGTATTATAACTTTGGCCGAAGCAATAAAAATTGGACCTTTGCTCGCAGGTAGGATGCTTTTTGCTCTACAAATGCAGTCATTATACCATTGTCATTCGATTATCAATCTTATTGCTGGAGACTTGTTAAACTGTTTGTCATGTTAACTTTGCCCGGCTGTAGATATATTGGTTGTACCTACGTGCCCTGTTCCATCACTGTCAATTAACTGCAGTGAGGAAACTTCATCAATCATAAACATCTCTGCAGAGCATCCATCCTGTGGGTCTATTGTTTCCATTTTCGAGTTTCATATTTATATAATCTGAAGTGCCTAGGCAAGAGTCAACTCCTATCTTTTCTTTTAATATTTAAATGAGTTAATCTTGTATGTATTTGTACTTTTTGTGTTTTACATAAAGTAGCAATTGCCAGCGACTCCGCCCGCGTGAAAACATTAAATCGTAATAACCATAAACATGGTTAAAGTGGGTTAACCTTAAAAGCTAGACATATGCTGTCGCGGACTTTTATTTAGAACTTTTTGAGGGGAACTTTTGTAATACATGATTTTTGAATAACTTTCTTTTACTTAGCGCACGCAAGGAAAGCTTAAAATTTTGCAGTTTTTGTAATATTTTTTATTGCTGCTCCTCTCTTATTCATTTTAGCGTGATTTTATATATCTATAAGCCTATAGTTAACTCAATAAATGGAATATCTTACACTTAAAGAATTTTTAAATCCAGTAGTTCCTGAGTTTAGCGCTTTTAAACAAACAAACAAACAAACAAACAAACAAACAAACAAACTAACAAAAAAAAAACAAACAAACTCTTCAGCTTTATATGACAGACAGTAAGAAAATGGATAATAGACAGTGGAATAGTGGGCTAGGGGGAATAGAATAGAACAGTAGAATAGACCAATATTCTACTCAGCCGTACACGGCTTAAGGATATGGATTTATGTGTAATAACTTTTTATTGCATTCCCTATGAAAACTAGAAGCGTGGTCAATCGCTTCGCGTACAATCTTCGTATAATGTATCAAAACAATATCAATATTAAAGAATTCCTCACTTTTATTGCTTCGAACTGTCGCCATCTGTGCCGGTTTTAAAATTCACGTTGTAACTGCGAAATTATTCAAATAGTATCAGGTGTCCCCCATGCCCGCACCGCGCCGAACACGCCGCCGTGTGTGCCTTGAGACACACAAATAATGGTACAGCCTAAATATATATTTTCAAGCTGTATCCGCGATTTAATTCCGTAAACAATTATTTATACTTATAAGTCAATTTCACTACTGGTTCGGAAAACTTTTCCTACCGAGAGGAGCCAGCAAGAAACACGGCAGATGCTCTTTTTAAAATATAATTGTCATATTTAGTTACATTCATTAGTATCTGGTACAGGGTAGAGGAGTAGCTTTAACCTTCGTGGTTATTCTTCTTCTTATCATTTATATAGGTATAATCTTAAACAGTATTGTAGGTTTTCTGTATCAGTCTCCCATTAACGGTGTTTTTAAACTGCTGGATATATGACCCCATCCTAAGAATAGTCACATTTCCTATGCATATACATGGGACATGTAACTTATATCTTCGAATAGGGCAATATATGAATTCGAATTCAAATTCAAATTGGCTTTTACAAGCACTTTTGAATCGTCAACTTACAATGATGCTACGAATGGTGATTCTTAATCATCATCCTCCTGCCCTTACCCCACTCTAAATGGGGTCGGCACAACATGTTATAAACATGCTGTCACACGATTTGGCTGCAATTTACGACCGGCCGCCTGTCTGACGTCAACTTACATGAGTCGTATTTTACGACACCTCGGTAAGAAAGAGGGTGGTCTATTCTATTTAACCGGATACCACACGGTAGTTCAACTTACCTTAGTCGCCTTTTACGAGATGTAACGTAGCGGAGACGTAACGTTAAAATGTAGAATGGAATGCAAATTATATTTTTGGCTGTCAAACGTAATGCTGTGATAGACTAATGGTAATCGAAATCCGGTTTTCAGTACGACATGTCACCGGCGTTATCTTTCTTTTTTTTTATTTGCATTTTTTTTAATATCTTTTCAAAAATTACTGGAAATGGAGTAGAATAGCCTCATTTCTTATCCAGGTGTCGTTAAAGGCGACTAAGATAAGTTGACGTCAATCGTAAAATAACTATCCAAAACATGTTTAAAACATGTGCCGACTCCATTTAGAGTGGGATAAAGGCAGTAGGATGTTGATATACTGATTTTATTATTCTGCGGCCAAAGGTAGCCTGTTCGGACTGTTGTCTGAGCGAGCGAGACGGACAGACATGTCACATAAATATAAATGATTAATTGACCCGCACCCACTAATGCTTATAGGAAACTATAAAACAGCTGGCGTTCGTGAATAATTCGTACTTTTTTTTATAAATTTATTATATTTGTATCACGAAATCGTGATGACTTACTTCGCAAAAATAATGATAATTTATAATCCGTCATCATCTTCCTGCCCTTATTCCACTCTAAGTGGAGTCGGCACAACATGTTATTAACATGTCAACGATTTGGCTATATATTTTACGACCGGCCACCTGCCTGACATCAATCTATCCTAGTCGTATTTTACGACACCTCGGTAAGAAAGAGGGCGGTCTATTCTACTTAACCGGACACCACACGGTGAATCAACTTACCTTAGTCGTATTTTACGACACCTCGATAAGAAAGAGGGTGGTCTATTCTACTTAACCGGATACCACACGGTAAGTCAACTTACCTTAGTCGTATTTTACGACACCTCGATAAGAAAGAGGGTGGTCTATTCTACTAAACCGGATATCACACGTTAAGTCAACTTACCTAAGTCGCCTTTTACGACACCTTGGTAAGAAATGAGGTTTGTCTATTCTATTCAGCCGGATACCATACGGCGTTCGAATAGACATAATGCTATAGAAGTAAAAAAAAATACCGATCTAACATGCAAAACAAAAATCAAATCGACCTGAACCAATATCGATGAAATTTGGCACAATTATTCCTTATACACCGTAAAATATAGACTATAGAAATCCTGTTAATTCTACAGGAATAGGATGTCATTGAAAAGCGCTCTTTCTTACCGAGGTTTCGTAAAATACGACTGAGGTAAGTTGACGTCAGGCAGGCGGCCGGTCGTAAAATACGTTGTCAAATCATGTGGCAATATATTTATGATATGTGTTGACCCCACTTAGAGTGGGATAAGGGCAGGAAGATGACGATAACGACAAATGGAAAACGAGTAAATGATTTTGCGATATAATTGATTGAAATGTTAAATTTCTATAATCCGCGATTAGGGAAAATCTATGTTTGCGTTTAACAGAGTATAATTAAAATTTGGGACTCGAAGGTCACTGCCTTTCTTATCACATTGAGATAATTGATTACCAAAAATCTCATTCAGGTTTCTGGTTAAAGTGATTTTTGTAGGTGGTTATTTTTGAACAACTTTTAATAAAGATGTGAACATTGTATTCAAAGGAAAATAATAAACAAGCAATAATCTATACTAATATATAATGCCGATGAGTTTCTTTGTTTGTTTTTTGGTTGTTTAAACGCGCTAATCTCAGGAACTACTGGACCGACTACATTTATCGAGGAATGCTATAAGCTATATAACATCACGCTAAGATGAATAGGAAAGGAGCAGAAATAAAAAATAGTACAAAAACGGCAAAATTTTAGGCTTTCCTTGCGTGCGCTGAGTAAACGGCGATAGTTATTAAAAATCATGTATTACAAAATTGTTTCCCTCTAAAAGCACTAAATAAAAGTCCGCGACAGCATATGTCTAGCTTTTAAGGATAATCCACTTCAACCATTTTTTTGGTTATCAAAAGACTATATTACGGTGTTATTCTTTCCACGCGAGCGGAGCCGTTGGCTAGTTTTTAATAATGATGGGGACATTTTATACAAAGGAACATACAAGCAATAATGTTAAATATTAGTTATATTTCTCTATCGGGTTAGATACTTCGAGTTCCTTACAATATCTAGTGATTTTCCGAACGTATTTTTCTCGCTGATGTTTTAGCTATTTTACCTTTATAATTATTCCATCGTTATTTTTATCATTATGATTACCTGGGTGACCGACCGAGTAATTCTTTTAATTATAAAAAATGAAAAAAATTAAAAGCAAAAATAGGTTGGTAATAACAGGGGGCTTCAACCCGGTTGTTCTTAAATCCACCAAATAAACTTCTTAAATCCACCCAGCGAAATTTACTATAGGTATTTCTAATAATTTTGCAACGGTTTTTCAGTGCCTGAAAACGGGGATAAAAAGTCATTTTTCGAAAATGAAACCTTGCTAGATCAATTTATCACCCTCTAAATTCCCTACATACTGAGTTTCATGAAAATCGTTTGACCCCGAAATTCAGAAAATATACAAGATTAAAATCATTTAAATATTAAAGAGACGTTGGCCAGTAATGTTTTACCAATACAATAATATATTACGATATATCGATAGGCCATCACTAGTTGTCTATTTCTCATTGGTGTCACAGTGAGTCAGCTATGCGAAGGAGCCGCGCGCTGTCGAGCTGTCATCGAAACGATCGCCCATCATTGCACGTCTACCTCGCGCATAGCACGCACGCTTGCATTACGCAGCGAACCACCCCTCGAGGAGGTGTGCATATATCTATCTCTGTTCTCCGCCCTGATTCGTCCGCTCGCGCGACACCCGTCCCGCTCTAGCGCGAACTGCGCGGGGAGGGGGCGCTGCAGGCGGGTCGTAAATCACGCGGCGTCTCATTCCACGCGGGACCGCCGCTGCCGCCGCAGGCACCGCGCACTTCCCTCCCGACCGCCGGCTACGCGCCGCGTCTTTCGTGACGTGTTTATTTACATGCAGGGAAGTTTTTTTGTCTTCTGGCAAGTGATTTTTACAAGTGTTGTTTGATTGATGGATCCGAGAACGTTCTATCATTGCCGGTTCGGTGGAAACTGAAAAGATTTCGTCCAAAATGATCGTCGAGCCCGACCACGTGAGGTAGGTTTTCTTTGTACAAGTGTTTTCATTGTTTTTTTGTATTGTTTAATCTGATTTATAATTTTGTTACAATTTATTCAAGTGTTTTAACGTAGTTTCTTATTTTATAATATATTTCCTTTTGGATTAATAAAATATTTAAATTCAGAACATTTTTATGATCAAGATGTTTTGTTCTATGTTATGTTTTATTTAGTTATGTTAATTATCTTGGATAGTATCATTATGAACTTCGTTAATCCATTCTAATGGAAAACGTTATTTGTCATAGTTTTCTGGTCAAGATTTATTTTTATTGCTTCCCCGTACATCGGCATTATAATCTATGTCTATAAATTTTATCGAATTAGACACACCGACATTCGATAAGTGGACGTGCATTGTTACAAAGAGTTGTTTATCTAACCAGTATCTTGATTACTTGAACGCTTAATTGTAATAAATAACTAGTTTTCTTCATGTTTAATTATCATAGTTTCGTTTGTTTTCTATAATTCGTTTAAGTTTGTATCTTGAGTATGTTAAAGTTTGTGAAAATTTATTTGTATATTTTTTGGCGACGAATGTTTGGAAAAAGTGTATGTTAGTTGTCTTATCGTCGTATATAGATAAATTTAGAAAAATTATCATGATTAGAAAAATCTTTGTAGACGCGTTTTAATATATGATAAAATAATTATTATTTAATGTGAGTTTCTATGAATATTCCCAATTTTGTGTGTTTTGGTTAATATATTTATTTACTTTTCAATTACGAATTAAAACAGGTTTTTTACTAATTATAGTGTCAAAAAGTTAGATTTTGTTTGAAAGAGTACCTAAGGAATTATTTTAGGAAACACAAACATCTAATCTATGGTCTGGAACTTTTATATCGAACTGTTCTTATGGATTATTGGGAATTCATGAATAGAATGATCTAATAGTTTTCATGATTTAATGTTTTGGACCAAAATATATTATTAACGTTTACTTTATGGTATGTTTTATATATTTTGAAATCCTTTATATAAAGAATAGAATAATTGAATACTAATCTTAACATAAGTTTTTTTTTAATTACACATATGCAACAAAATGAGCCGCAAAAAAAACCTTTTGTCTTTGGACATATATTTCGAATGTTGAAGTCATTTAGTAACAGTATAGGGATTGTTACACGAATGACTAAATCAGGGAATTTGTTGGTTAAATTTTGATAAGTACTAAAAATATAAAAACTACAAGCATTTTGAAGTTAAGCAACAATCCCTTGTTATCCTACTGGGCATATGTATCCTCTATCCATTTTCGGAAAGAAGGGTTGGACAAAAGTAATGATAAAATTATTTTGCTATAATCCGCGATGAAGTAAAATAGAAAATATATATAATGCTATATGTAGAGTGGACAATCCAATCCGTTTCCATACCTGATAAATGCAGAATTAGTAAAAACATGAACAAACCTCCACCACCGCACAATACACAAGCACTGCATACTTTCACTATCACAAACTCAACAATCGTTACGCTCCGCAAACGAAGCATCATCATGAGATAGACTCCACGACAAAATCGCAAATTTTTGCGATTTTATGGATTGTTAAGTTTGTGATAGTGAATGTGTGTATTTAGGCATTATATATATTTTTTATTTTACTTCATCGCGGATTATAGCAAAATAATTTTTACTTTTGTATTATGGATCTCCGCAAAGTAACGCTTCTAATAATTCTATAAATTATTTAGAAGGATTGAAGCTAAGACCTACCACGCCACTCTAATGTGGATTGATAGGTTACACATAATCATTCTCCCACCCTTATCCCACTCTAAGTGGGGTCAGCACAGCATGTTATAAACTTGTAATTTGTTTACGTGTTTTACGATCGACCGCCTGCCTGACGTCAACTTACCTTAGTCGCCTTTTACGACGCCTCGGTAAGAAATGAGTGTGGTCTATTCTACTCAGCCGGATACCGCACGTCGACCCAGTATGCTTTCATTAATATTGGTCCAGCGAGTTAGCAGTTAACCCGTAAAAGTACACTACAGAAAGACAGTGATTATTATCTGATAAAAACGCAGTAATATCCTAATGATTAGACCGAGGGAGTTAGACCGAGGTTCGTGGGTTCGGTTTCCAAACAGGCAACAGTTAATTACTCAAAAACAATTTAACAAAAAGTAATGAAAATATATTTTGCTTTAACCGAACATAAAGTTAAAATTTATAGCGGATTATAGCAAAATAATATTTTTGCTATTTTTTGTATTGTGGACCTCCGCAAAGTAACCCCTACTACCAGAAATTATGTTATAAACAAATTGCCTCATTTACAATTACATCATCATCCTGCACTTATCCTACTCTAAGTGGAATCGGCACATGCTACGACGATTTTACGACCTGCCACCTGTCTGACGTCAACTTAACTTATTCGTATTTTACGACACCTCGGTAAGAAATGACGATGGTCTATTCTACTCAGCCGGACACCACACGGCAGGTGGACTGTTTTCAGTACTTTTGAATCGTCAAATGTTTTTAAAGAAGTTACCACTGATTTAAAGTTTGCTCCTACCGAGAAGAACCAGCAAGAAACTCGGCGGATAATCTTTTAAAAAATAATTACAATTTGATTGATGGTTATAAGTTAATCGTTGCAGCTGGATGCGTAGCTGACTGCAGTTAAGATATGCTACTATCAAATAATTTATAGAATTAGGCGTTACTTTGCGGAGATCCATAATACAAAAGTAATAATAAAATTGAATAATAAAATAGAAATGGACAATCGGTTATCATACCTGATACATCAGGAGTCGTAAAAAAAAACACATGCACAAACCTCCACCACCGCCACCACGATACACAAGCACTATATACGTTCACTATCACAAACTCAACAATCGTTTCGCCCCGCAACCGAAGCATCATCAGGAGATAGACTCCACGACCAAAATCGCAAAAAACCGATTGTCCACTTCTACATTTAGCATTATATATATTTTCTATTTTACTTCATCGCGGATTATAGCAAAATAATTTTATTATTACTTTTGTATATGCTACTATCACTCAAAAAATCCTGAATTGTACAGTAAGCTTTATATAGCAGCATCGTTTTAAGATAATTTCTAATCTTGTGTAAAGGCAAGTCTAGATGATTTTGAGGAAATTTGATATAAAAACGTGTACCAACACCGACAAATGATTTTCGGACCTTTTGGAGGCGTAACCTAGGCGTCATAAGTTTGTCTGTTTCTAGTATATCTGTCATACCTATTACTATTTTTACTATACAAGTGAATATTACGCACAAATAGTATATTACTGTAGATGTATTGTGAAGCTACAGTAATGACGCCTATTTCTTTGAAATTTTCGCTAAGAGAATCACGAGATTTCATATTATACTCGTAAATCCCACGTATAGCTCTTTTTTTAGCATTACAGCAGTTTAAAACACTATTAAAGAGAGGCTGATACAAAAAGCCTACTATACTGTTGAGGATTATTTGGACGATAAGAATGCGTGGATATAGCTACTGTCCGACCGACAAGATAGTAATTACTTAATGTAACTAGTTATAAGTATTATGTTGAAAAGAGCAATCGCCGAGTTTCTTGCTAGCTCTTCTCGGTAGGAACAGCTTTCCGAACCAGCAGTAGAATTGACGATTCAAAAGTACTTGTTTAAAAGTTTATTTGAATAAAGAAACATTTGAGTTTGAATTTTTCATTACAGTGGTAATGGAAGGTGTCTCTATCACTAGCATTCGTTAGTTACTGTAAGCTTTTCATGCTTTACATTATGATGTTTTGATTGAAAATTGATTACAGTTTTTGTATTCAATTCTCAGATACTTTTGTCTATAAACTTTCTTGACAAATGCTGAAATTAGCTCTTAATATTGTGTTCACTCCAAAAATTTAAAATGTTTTATCAAATCAAGTTATGGACAAGTTCATTTAAAAAGAAAATTGTTCTGCTTATTGGGTAACCGACCTACGCGCGTTAATTTTTTTATAAAATAAAAAATGCAAAAATATTAAAGAATGAGCCGATGACATCTGCGATTTGATTCCGGGAATAATTTTTTTAGTCCACCCGTTGCCCATTGAGCTATCTCAACTTTACAAATGAAATTTTAACTTTTTCTATTTTTATTTTAGCAATATTTTTGGGGCCAAATAACAGGGATAAAACGTAATTTTTTTAATGAAACCTAGCTAGATCGATTTTTCACCCCGAAACTCATAGGTACTACCGAAACTCATTTCAATATTAAAAGCGAGAAATAATGTTAATGTTTTCTTGATATTCAGTTATGGTCTATTGAACGCTTTCCATAAATTGTAAAATACGTAATATTTGACATATCAAAAACATTTTTTTTTAATTTTAAACAGTAGTTTAAAATTTTTTTTTTTTGTTGGTTTAGTAAAACCAACTAAAAACCGCCCCTTAGTAATTCAAATTGGAATTACTGAAGGGCGGATATTTATATGATTGTAGGTGGGGTTGACAATTAAAATAATATTATTTCATTAAAATTTAGCCTTCACTAATGTATGTTTGTTTGTCCACAGGGAGAGTCCAAGATGTCTATCACGGGAGTCGTCTGGCGCGCCACGATGTCCCTCCAACGACTCGGTGTATTCGGGTCGGAGCGCGCCGAGCTTGCCTTTACCGGCCGCACTGTCAGCAGCTCTGCCAGCCGCCCTACCAGCGGCACTGCTGCCGCCCCACTCAGCCGCCGTGGCCGCTTACCTCGGCGCAGCTGCTGCTGCGGCCCAACAGCGACTCCTTATGTCCTGTCATGAAGACATGACGGACTCAGAACGAGCGGACGCCGTTCTAGATTTCAGCACGAAGCGCAGTGAATCCCCCATCGACGACGAGGATGATGATGCCGTCAACCTAAGTAAGAACGAAAACGGCCCGTTAGATCTATCCGTTGGCACGAGAAAAAGAGGACCAGCCAATTCACCGTCGCCTGTACCAACGAGAAAGAGCTCAAGGACTGCTGATTTTAAACCGATAACCACGCCATGGACGACACCAGTCGCTCCGCACCTTCCTTACTTCGCAGCAGCTGTAGCTGCAGCTAGTTTATCTCCGAAAACCGGCGTTCCTCCTGATTGGAATGGAAAACTTAAACATGGCACACCAACACCCAACGATGCTACTAAAGCTCTTGAAAAGATGAGCGAATTAAGTAGGTTAGGTGGAGAAGAACTGTTCAGGTCTGTCCAGAGTGCAGCCTTAGGTGCTGGATTAACGCCAAATGCAGCCGCTCGCCACTCAGCGTGGCAATCGCATTGGTTGAACAAAGGTGCCGATCAAACGAAAGACGTTTTAAAATGTGTATGGTGCAAGAAAAGCTTTAATTCGCTGGCCGATTTAACAGTTCATATGAAGGAAGCTAAACATTGTGGAGTGAACGTTCCAGTTCCACCATCGACTGGCGCACCGATACCGTCTTCACTTCAACCACCCTCTAGTTCACCGTCGACACCATCTCATAACTCCTCCTCGTCAAGTGGATCGTCTAAACCGAACCATAATGATCTGAATATGCTCATTAAAGAAAATATGCCTATACCTAGAAAGCTAGTCCGCGGCCAAGACGTGTGGTTAGGAAAAGGGGCTGAACAAACTAGGCAAATATTAAAGTGCATGTGGTGCGCGGAGAGCTTCCGCTCTTTGGCCGAGATGACAAGTCACATGCAACGCACTCAACATTACACTAATATTATATCACAGGAGCAGATCATTTCTTGGAAATCTTCGGATGAAGCTAAAGGTTCTAACTCCGCAAATCCTGGTACTAATAATACTGTTCCCCCGACGACCGGAACGAGTAGTCATGTAAGCGCTGTATTAACTTGCAAAGTTTGTGACCAAGCGTTTAGTTCGTTAAAAGAATTAAGTAATCATATGGTTAAAAATTCTCACTACAAAGAGCATATTATGCGTTCCATAACCGAGAGCGGTGGCAGAAGACGGCAGACGCGCGAGAAAAGGAAGAAATCCTTACCGGTAAGGAAACTTCTTGAGCTCGAGAGAGCCCAGCACGAATTTAAAAACGGTGAAGGCAACGGCGTTCCTATGGGAAAGCCAATTAGGGATTTCGGAGCCGGAAGCCGAATCACTTGCGAAAAATGTGGCGATAAAATTGAGACTGCTGTATTCGTAGAACATATTCGACAATGCATAGGCGCACCAATGTCAAATAGCCAAAGGAATTTTCTAAAAAGTGCTCTTCTGTCAAATAATATTATCCCACCTGATGTACCCGGCCATATTACTCCCACTAGTCGCGACGGTCGCAAAAGTATCAATGATGAGATTCCCTCCCCGGGATCAAATCATCACCGTTCCCCTTCGTCCGTGAATGATTCTTCTCCTAGTTCCAAAGATCCCAACGCAAGCAATGACAAAAGCTCGTCGCCTTCTGTGCTTAATGCTATAGAACAATTAATAGAGAAAAGTTTCGATACTCGCTCTCGTCATTCGGTGCCTGGCATGCCTGGAGGCGCTTCTCATGCGCCGATCGGTTCTAGTATTTTAAAAAGATTAGGTATAGACGAGAGCGTAGACTACACCAAACCTCTTGTCGATCCACAGACTATGAACATGTTAAGAAGTTATCACCACCAGCAAGGATATGGTCGTCGAGAACGTAGCGGCAGCGAATCTAGTTCTATGTCCGAAAGGGGTGGCAGTAGGGTAGAGTCCCTCACACCTGATAGAAAGTTGGACTCCTACCATATGACCCCGCGCACCACTCCGGACACCCGTGGTTCTCAAACACCCGCATCGGAAGATCGCGCTGCAGAAATTAGAATAAAGAAAGAAATCACTGATGAAGAAGAACGAGAAACTTGTGTTGACTTGAGTAACCAGCAGGTTAGAGTCAAAACTGAAGTTGATGATGATGACGAACAAGTAAGGCCGAACAGTACGACGGAAGAAGACATAAAGCCGACCGTCCCCAAGCGTGAAAGCGAGGGTCCTAGCCCAGTTCCAAGCCCGCGTAGTCCTGCCAGTGATCGCTCTGCACCCACTCCTGGTGCTGACAGGAAGCCGGCTTCTAGCTTGGGAGCTCTTTCTTCCATGTTTGATAGCCTTGCCGGCGGTGCGTCATCCAACGAGCCTAGTTCTTCTCGCCGCGGCGGCAGTCATCCGCTGGCAGCTTTGCAGAAACTTTGCGATAAAACAGAGACCAATTCGTCACGTGCCCCTCCGCCGGCTCCATCTCCTGCTGGTCCCCCCAGCATTTTAACGTTCAGTTGGGCTTGCAACGACGCAGTAGTCACAGATTCGATTATGAAATGCGCTTTATGCGACACTCCTTTTATATCGAAGGGGGCTTATCGGCATCACCTTTCCAAGATGCATTTTGTTAAAGACGGTGCCTTACCAGAGCCCGTACCCGTTAAGGCCCCGCCGGCCGCTTCCTCTCCTGGCGCTCATAAAAGTAGCGGATCCAACGCTGCTTCACCCCAAGATCCGCGCAGCCCGTCTCAGTCCTTCGACGAGAGTCCTCACTCCAAGTTCCTCAAGTACACGGAACTGGCGAAGCAGCTGTCGAGCAAGTACGTGTAGAGTGTAACGGTCGGCCGGGCCATCAGTTGTGATGATACCATATCCTGCTACATTGAAACCAATCTAGGTTCGTTAGGTCGCGACGCGACGTTAAGTATTTCGAAACTCTTTGCCAATTTAATTATTTAGGTAATCGTTAGAGTTCACCGCATAGTTCGGTTAGTGTAATTAACGACTAGCGACATAAGTATACGCCAAACGTCTTACGTTCGTTTAGATGATAAGAGAATATTTTCAAAATATTGCCTTTAGGAGACGGATGTCGCGTTGCCCGCGGCTCTCCGCGGCGGCTATCTTCCACACTACGATGTAATTCCATTTCGATAATTGTAAATATAAGTCGCATTAAGTCTTAAAAGTTCGATTCGATCTCTTGTAAATGTATATTTTTTTCTAATAATCCCTGAACGAGTGAATTCGTTTGCGCAATCACGTCACGAACGCGGCTGTCGCGCTGCGCGTGCGATCGTCGCGCGGCGCTTTAGTATCTGTCAGTATTTAATTATAAAATTCGTTGCAATATAATTTTCGTGTTAATCGTTTTTGTAAATCAGAGTTAGGGTTAGTTCCTTAGTTTATGTATATTTTGAAGCTGCTTTTGTTTCGTGAAGTGTTTATGAGATCCGTCGATGCCCGCAATCTCGGAGATCAAATCTCATGCAATTCGGTTCGTGTAAATACGACTCAGTTGGTCATAGCATGCAATACAATCTCCTTAGTGTAAATTTTGCTCTAGATAGGCTCTCCTCGCGAGGTTGCTATTTATTATTTAGTGTTAAGTGTAATGTAAGGCGACTCTACTGTGACGACATGTATACCATTGTACCACGCATTGAACGGTTGTCCAAATCAACCTATATTGTATTTTAAAAAAGTGATAAAATTATACAATTTTTTTTCTTTAAAAGGACGACTACATTCGTATACGTTTAGAACACTGTAACGATGTCTCTTCCAGTTGTAACAACAGATATACGATGCATATACGGTAATGTGAGTGAAGATAAAACTCTTTTATATATTATAAAAAAAATATTGTAAACTGATTAATGTAAGTTTCAAATATGTGATTCCCGCTCTCGAGGCATTACTGTATCGATTACGATAAAGTTGGAATGGTTGCTTATTTTAATTAGGGTTGTCAATGATGAAATACTGTACAGTTCTGCTTCGAGGGTTACCACTAAGAGCCTGTTCCTCGAAGCCCGAATAAATTTTCTTCGTCATATTTAAAAAAAACCGTTTTGTCTCATCCTACTTAAATACACATACATACATATAACAATTGCGAAAGTTTGTGAGTATGGATGTATGTTTGTATTTTTTACGGCGAATCCGCAGAACCAATATCGATGAAATTTGGCACAATTATTATACACCGGGTTATCATATTGGCTTTAGAAATCCTGCTAATTCTGTAGCAATATGATGACATTGAAAAGCGCTTTCTATTTGATTTTAATTATCTGTCAAACGCGAATATCGATATTATTGAATAAAAATCGATTATAGATCGAAATAGCACGATCCTATTTTTAATACCATATAAATGTTGGCTTCAGATAATACTGAATAAAATCGATTATAAATAAAATAGGTATATGATTATGATGCCGTTTAAAAACTGATTTTCCCAATTATTTTTTTATTTCCTTAAAATAAACTATTCCTCGTAAAAAGAATCCTTTACATCTATTAGTATTGTCTATAAAAACACTCGTATATCGAATATTCTATCGATTATTAGTTACAACCAACAATCGGTAAAATTAATATGGATTTTTTATACACAAAACATCCATATTAATTTTTATTATTACAAAATGAATTAAAAGTTTACAATAAAATTGATATATTGAGACTAAATTCTGACAATTGTATTTATTTGGCATAGAATGACAAAAATTCCTGGCAAATGAGGAATTTCTAATTTTTTGTCTATATTTTTTGATATTTTGAATTGAGTTTGAAACTGACAGTTTACTTTCTTTATTTTTGGGCATAAATAACTAATCTTAAGGAATAAGGAATTCAGTTGTAACGAGCAACTTGCGTTTTCCGGTAAAATTTCACCATTATCTTATCATTATCGTTTTTAATATCCCGCTCGTTGCCACTTAATTTTCGTTTTTGGTTCTACGGATTTACTCAGTTATGATTTGATCACATCGAGACACTAAGCTTATGACATAGACATCCAAGTTTCGGATCCATAAATTTATTCACGCGATTTATATCCAAAATTTATAAGGACTAAGTGTAACAGGCTCACTAACTGAAAATTTTTAATAAAAATCGTAAACTATCATTTTAACGATAATAATGAAATGTGCGACAAATATTATGTATACGCTAGCTCTGATGAGAGAATTTTGCTCATTCTATAAAAAAACGGTGTTGAAATATTGATTTTACCAAATTTAATAATCTTATTTAATATTTTATGTTGTATTTCAAAATGCAATTAAAAGCTCAAAGAAATATATATGTTAAATACTACTAACGGTATTTTATTTTATCCCTTATTCGTTTTATCATTATCCTCCTGCCCTTATCCTACTCTAAGTGGGGTCGGCACAACATGTTAAACATGGCACATGATTTTGCTACATATTTTACGACCGTCCGCCTACTTGACGTCAACTTACTTTAGTCGCCTTTTACGACACTTCAGTAAGAAAAGAGGGTGGTCTATTCTACTCTACCGAATACCACATTACTCAACTTCAACTTACCTTAGGCGCCTTTTACAACACTTCGGTAAAAAGTGAGGGTAGTTTATTCTACTCACCCGGATAATACACGGCGGGTCGACTTACCTTAGTCACCTTTTACGACACCTCGGTAAGAAAGAGAGTGGTCTATTCTACTCAACCGAATACCACACGGTGGGTTAACTTACCTTAGTCGCCTTTTACGACACCTCGGTAAGAAAAAGAGTGGTCTATTCTACTCAACCGAATACCACACGGTGGGTTAACTTACCTTAGTCGCCTTTTACGACACCTCGGTAAGAAAAAGAGTGGTCTATTCTACTCAACCGAATACCACACGGTGGGTCAACTTTCCTTAGTCGCCTTTTACGACACCTCGGTCAGAAAGAGGGTGGTCTATTCTACTCAGTCGGATACCATACGGCGAATCGACTTACCTTAGTCGCCTGTTAGGACACCTTGGTAAGAAAAGATGGTGGTCTATTCTACTCAACCGAATATCACACGGCGGGTCAACTTACCTTAGTTGCCTTTTACGACACCTCGGTAAGAAAGAGAGTGGTCTATTCTACTCAACCGAATACCACACGGTGGGTCAACTTACCTTAGTCGCCTTTTACGACACCTCGGTAAGAAAGAGAGTGGTCTATTCTACTCAACCGAATACCACACGGCGGGTCGACTTACCTTAGTCGCCTTTTACGACACCTGTGTAAGAAAAGAGAATGGTTTATTCTACTCAGCTGGATAACACACTGCAAAGCTATCCCTTATTCTTTAATTTATTTAAAAAAGTCAAGTTAAAAAGCCTTTTAAGAATATTTCATATCCCTTCTGTTAACTGTTGAGGAGTTTTCCTTATCTGGAGTCAATCCTGGCATCAGGTCATGCTTATCATAAACATGCATTGTCATCGGAACTCGACCAGATCATAAAATTTCAGCATAGAATTGAAGATTATTTGGATGAAAAAATGCCTGGATTAAAAAAATCCTTTCAGCTTCAAGGCGTTTTAATAATGTATTGAAAATGATTAAAAGATTGACCGCCGAGTTTTTTTCTGGTTCTTCTCGGTAAGAGCAGTTGTAGCTTCATTAATCATATTGATCCTTGACGATTCAAAAGTGCTTGAAAGAGCTTATTTGAATAAAGATTATTTGTATTTAATTTGACCCGTCAAATGATCACTCAGTTTAATAATAACAGAAACAGATAACTTAAGAAAGCAACTAACAATCTACACTTGCTCATTTTTGTACATTACTAGATTCGCTTGCGTGGAATTCAATGGTACAATGTTATTCATAAATACTGACTACACGGGTATTTTAATGCAATGTACTATTGATATAAACCATCCTCAAGAATTGCGCTATCTTTTAGTAAAAACCGTGCATAAATCAGTTCAGTAGATTTTGAGAAAATCGAATACATACATACAGTTTTTGCTTTTGCTTAATATGTATAGAAACTCTAAATGATGTTGAAGTAACGGCCTTTTACTATCCCACTGCTAAGAATAGACCTCTTCTCACCATTTTTGGAGAGAAGGAGCTAAGACCTACCACGCTGCTCCAATGCGGATTGGTATGTTACACATATCCCCAGAATTCTCTAGAGATATGTAGGTTTCCTCATGATGTTTTCCTTCACCGAAAACGTATCATAAATTGCAATTACCAATGAGACACATAAGTTTTAATAGGAACTCATTGGTGTCTGCCCGGGGTTGAACCTGCCACCTCCTCTAGAGTCGCATGTTGTTATACCGCTAGGCTATCACAGCTTATATATACACAGCATAGCTCAATTATAGCACTTGACAGCGGTTTAAAAATACTGTTAAAAAGAGGCTGATACAGAAAGCCTACTATACTGTTGAGGATTACATAAGGAGGATTATGATAAGAATGTGTGGATATAGCTGGCTTAGACCCTGTACAAGACAGTAATGATTAAATGTAACTAGTTATAAGAATTATATTTTTTAAAGAGCAACTGCCGAGTTTCTTGCTGGCTCTTCTCGGGAGGAACAACTTTCCGAACCAGCAGTAGAGTTGACGATTCAAACGCACTTGTTTAAAAGTTTATTTGATCAAACAATAATTTAAATTCTAATTTGACACTATTAAAAAACCAAAGACAAATTAATGTAGTAGCCAAAGTAGCTCAGGTGACATACAATTACAGAACAAATGAATTATTTCGCCTCAGTTTTGAACCTGCGACGTCTTCACTTCCGCGGGACCTCACCTCAATCACACTAACGACCTCATCCATCCCAACACGCGTACACCCGGCGACACAGCTTGCGGTGACAGATCAACATATTAGTTACTTCATACTCATGTATACAACCTGTGATATTCCAGTGATTTCGATATTTCGCTTAAAATATTGAAAGTTTCATTTATGAACTAAACTGATTCATTTATTTATTAATCCAAACTGAAATTCAAAATATTCTTTATTCAAGTAAACTTGTTAATAAGTGCTTTTGAATCGTTAATCTACTGCTGGTTCGAAAAGCTTTTCCTAATGCTAAATGTAGTGTATATATTATTTTGCTATAATCCGTGATGAAGTAAAATAGAAAAAATGTAATGCTAAATGTAGAGTGGACAATACGTTCTCATACCTGATAAATGCAAAATTTGTAAAAACTCATGCACTATCCGCCACCAATAACACAAGAACTGCACACATTCACAATTACAATCGCAAAGATTTTTCCAATTATTTCGCGAGTCAACCTCCTGACGCTTCGGTCTTCACTTAGTCATTCTCCTGCCCTTATCCCACTATAAGTGGTAGCAAAACATGTTTCCTACTCTTTCTTTTTCATTCTCTCCTATCATTTGTCAACTCTGGCGCTTCTTCTTATGCATGCACTTCACACAATCCAACCATCTCCTTTTAGGCCTCCCTCTTACATACCCATCCACATTCATACATATATCACTCGTTTGGTCAGTTTTTTACTCGATCGCGTAACGCCAATTTGTATGACGATGCAACAGAGACATCTAGTGACGCTATTCCAGCGCCAACTCGCAATAAGCACACTGAATATTTCTGGTTTACTGGTTATGGCAGCATTTCCAATGAAAGCTCCCTTTGCGGCCTGAAAATTTCCGTAATTTGCAATAAAAAATTATACAATAAAAATAAAAATTATACAATATTTTTTTTTAAATTATACAATAAAAACTTAAAACACTAAAAATTGTTGTTCTTTGGACTTTTATATATGTAAGTATATAAAAAAATTATCATTAAAATTTTGGCAAAAAATATATGTTGATTGATGAAAAAATATTCAATATTATATAATAATAATAATAATAATAAAAATCCCTCCACGGAAGACATCGCCTCGACTTAACCAACGTGAATGTTGACAAAACTGCGTCAAACGCATGGCTGAAGCGAGGCGAGCTGTTCCCCGAAACAGAGGGATTTATGATTGCCATACAAGACCAAGTAATAGATACAAAAAATTACAGAAAACACATAATACGGGACCCTACACTACAAAGTGATCTTTGTCGACATTGTCATGGTAGTGCTGAAACTATTCAGCATATCACAGGAGCCTGCAAATCAATCACTCAGACTGACTATAAACATCGTCATAACCAAGTTGCCGCCATCATACACCAATATCTAGCATTTAAACACAAACTTATTACAGACAAAACAGCATATTACAAGTACACACCACAAGTCATTCTGGAATCTGCTACTCATAAGATGTATTGGGATCGAACACTTGTTACGGATAAAACCGTACATCACAATCGTCCAGACATAACACTGCATGATAAAAAGAATAGCGTAGTATATTTAATAGATATAGCCATACCTAACACTCACAACATTCAAACTACATTCACTGAAAAAATCGCCAAATATACCGACCTTTTAGTTGAAATTAAAGCCCAATGGCGGGTAAATTGTATCCGAACTATCCCGATAATCTTATCCTCTACCGGAGTCATACCGAAATCCCTACAAAAAAGCTTGAAAATGTTCGACATACACCCACTCACGTTCACACTTTTACAGAAAGCAGTAATTCTAAATACATGCCGCTTGGTCCGAAAATTTCTTTCAATGAATACGTAAAACACTTTTCAATTTTCATTGCTTGGCCAAAAGCCCGTAATGGAAATTTCTCGCCATTAAAATGGTAGATTGTAATTTCAAAAAAAAAAAAAATAATAATAATAATATTATTATAATAATTATTATTATAGAATAAATCCCGTCAGGTGTTATAGAGTTTTCCTTTAAGATTCGCGTCAATCAAACCTCTAAATGCGGACGATGGTCGCGACTAGCGATGTAAACACACGGGACGAGTTTCCCACGAATTATATTGGTCCGTACAATATTTAGATAGAAAAAAAGCACAAACACCTTTTTTTTTAAAAACGTGTAATTTGCGAACGCTTGCTTCGAGAGATGTGCAATTAAATATTTTTTCATATTTTATACGTAATTTTTATAGTGACTTATTTTATTTTGAATTTTCGAAAAGTTTGCAAAATACATAAATAAATTATTTAATTGTCAGACAACCAACACTTGTGATATGCTATTTGAACGGGCGAGCGTGTGTTAGTAATCTTTTTTTCTCCAGTATCTATATCGTATTTCATGAGACTGTGGTAGTCAATGTGTGCAGTGCTTGTGTCTTGTGTAATCTCTCTCATCTAGTATTACATATATTTTCTTTTATTACGACTGAGGTAAGTTGACGTCAGGCAGGCGGCCGGACGTAAAAATGCAGCAAAATCATGTGACAGCATGTTTATAACATGTTGTGCCGACCCCACTTAGAGTGGGATAAGGGCCAGAAGATGATGAGTCGTCCAATATACTACCGCGTGTGTTTCCATTTCAGGAAGGACCCTCGCCGCCGCAGCCCTTCCGTCTGTCTGTCACTGTGTATCTATTAATGGCCGCTAATTAAAATGACGTTCTGTTTTATATCATCAAATTAATGAATACCGCAACCCCCCTGGGGGAGGAATTGATGTCATCAGTCTAGTAAATTTGGCTAAGTTGGCGAAACAATTTGAAATTTTAATTTATCAAAGGTTGTAAGGGTACAGTCTCCGCTGCTGCATAAATCTATATCTATACTACATATAATATAAAGCTGAAGAGCTTGTTGATTCCCAATTTGCTTCAAGTGGATTAGAATAGTTTTATCACTAACACCGGAGCCTGCAGCTAACTCGGACGTGGTTTGCGATGGATCCGCTTCCACAATAGCCTTCAATTCTTCATTATCAACTTTGGTCTTCGGCCGTCTACGAGGCTTGTTCTGCAGGTCGAAATTTCCAGAACGAAAACGTTGGAACCAAAAACGCACTGTGTTTTCTTTTGCGACACCGTCACCATACACATCATTAATCCTTCGAGCCGTTTCTGCAGCACTGGTGCCACGGTGGAACTCATACTCGTAAATAACGCGATATTTCATGTTTTCTATTTTGTAAACAGAGTGACACAAAGAAAAAAACAAAAGAAGAAAAAACAAATGAATTAGGGGGTTTGAAACACAAATGCATGAGTAAATAGCTGTATGAATTTGAATTTGAAATTCCTAACCATAAAGGTAATATTTGAGATCAAAGTGGCCAGTACGACAAAACGCCAATTTTATATGTAAGGACCTAATAGATTATCCGCCAAGTTTCTTTATGGATCTTCTCGGTAGGAGCTAACTTTCGAATCAGTGGTAGCTTCTTTAAAAACATTTGACGATTCAAAATTTCTGCAGTCAACTTGAATAAAGAATATATTGAATTTGAATTTGAAAAAGCTCTTGATGGTATAGTTAAGAATCTGTTTCTTCCTAAAGAAGTTTTACATAAAGGCTTTAAAGTGGAAAACACCTTAAACGCAAACTATAAGGTGTAAATCGAACCCGTCAAACCTACGGTCCCATTCGCGGTACAAAAGAGTCCAGTTAGTGAATGATCGCTCTCTTTGACCCCTCGTTGAGTAAATAGCCAGATTTGGTATAAATGATTTAGTTTGAGGCCGTTGTAATAAATAGATTGATGTTGATCGGAGGCCCGCCATTTGTCTACGCAGGGTTAACTGTGGCCAGATGTTTTGTTTTGAGGGAGGCTGGCTTTGAGAGTGGTGATTTAAGACGTGTAATTAACGTTTTACGTCTGTGTTTGAAGGTTGGACTTCTGTAATATGGCACTATAGTCCAGACAAACTAGGAATCATAGGAAACTAATGACACCTAGGTTACGTCTCGAGAAATTTCGAAAATTGTTTATGGTTATCGCTGTTATAGAAAATCAAGATTTACCATTTCTTCCTAATAAGAACCACTACCACTGCTCGAATTTGGATTGATAGATTATACATATCCCTAGAATTCTGTTAAAGTATGCAATATTGGCTTCACAGAATATTTTTATCAATTTAATTTTTGTGCGTAATATAACAAAACAAAACTTTATTTTGCCTACTTCCATAGCATTATGTCTTATGGAATATTGGTATGTGGTAAATGCGCGGATAATGGCAAAAATTTTGTGTTTAAAAAGAGCCATACGTGTCATTTATAATTTTACTCCACGTGATTTCCTGCGAGAGAAGTTTAAGGGAACAGGTATTCTTACATTTGTTTCACAGTATATTTTAGGCTATTTAATGTACATAAAAATATAATGAATTATAAAACGATAGGTGATGTATATTATAATAGATAAAATAGGAACCGACATAAGCTTGTGCATGTGTTTTTACGAATCCTGCATGTATCAGGTGTGAAAACGGATTGTCCACTCCACATTTAGCATTATATATATTTTCTAATTTACTTCATCGTGGATTATAGCAAAATAATTTTATCATTACTTTTATATTATGGATCTCGCAGTAACACCTACTTCTATAAATTATTTTTATATTTAGTTTCGTGATTACAAACTACAAAAGTTTCTTACAGAGTTGGTAAAAAAAGCGAAGTCTTAGCGTCCTTGGAATTAATTCAATCCAACTGACCGAAAGTTATATGCCATATGTTTAATTTAATAGTATATCTGCATCAATAAAACAATAATTAATATGACTAAATGAAATGACAGCGTGATAAGATAAACGCAAAATTAACACCGAGGCAGTCGATCACGTTGAGGAAGCGAGTGCCACGAGCTATAAATATTTAGGACAGTCCGTAAGTCAGGTTTCTTACATCAAATTCAAATTCAAATAATTCTTTATTAAAATAATTTATAAAAGCAGGCGTTACTTTGCGGAACTCAGTATTTAAGTTACAATAAAATTATTTTGCTGTAATCTGCGTTTGCTAAAAGAATACATGAAGTATTCTTCTCGGTAAGAACACCTTTCCGAACCAGTCGTAGCTTCATTGTAATTTGACGATTCAAAAGTGCTTCTATAAGCCAATTTGAATAAAGAATTTGATTTTGTTCGTGAAGCCTATCGTCCTTATTATGCTTCGGTTTCGGGGCCAAACGATCGTAGAGGTTGTGGTAGTGTGTAGTGCTTGTATGGAGTATTGGTAGTGGCGGGGTTTTGTGATACGTGTGGTGACTTGTCCTGCATGTTTGAGGTATGTGAATTTTACTGCTTCATAAGCATTACATAGATTCTCGCGAATTACAGCAAATAATTCTATTGTAACTTCTGGGATATGTTTAAAGTTTACTTTTTTTATTTTACATTGTATTCGCATTCTACAACAGGAATGTCCATTGTCCATTTACATAATATGGTTACCCTCTTATGGAGTAACACTGGCATTTAATAACAATTGTATAATTGGATGTTTGTTTAAAAAAACTCACATGCAATTACAAATATCTCATATATTGCGTGTTCTTTTAAATATCCTTCATCCATTAACACACGTTCACTGTTTACGTTTATTCATTTGATAGTATTTTATGGTGTTTTGTGCTTGTTAGTACGTTTACTAATCTTGCATGTATAAGGTTTGAAAACAGATGCTTCCTACACTCAGGGTCTGTTTCACAAGTTACTGATAAAGTGTCGGATAGTGACAAATTAAGTAGCAGATAAATGTCTAATCTAGTCTCTAACAAAACTCTAAAAAGTGAAAAATTAAAAGAAAATCGCGGCCATTTTAAAATAGTTATTTGCTATCCGTCAGATAAACAAAATAACAGCCACATGATCTACCTGTTAACTTATTAGGGACTTTAAATGCTGAATAATCCTATCAGAAACCTGAGAAACGCAAAACTCCGAGATATGTGTCAGATATGTTCCGAATAAGCTAACTGACAGTTATTGGTAACTTGTGAAACAGGCCCTTAGTATTTATTATATAGATTTTATAAAATAAAGTTTGATTATAGCAAAATATTCGTACATTATGTTTTGTAATGCAATTGTTCGCGCCTACTGCGTGCCTTCGATAGCTGCAGTTGGTGAGCATAGGTAGGATAGGCAGACAACCGGCTATTTAGTTTATTATCAAGTAGTACTGACCTTTGACTTAGAGGCTTCTCCTTAAGTTATGGCGTCTACGCCGCTCCGGCCGGAGTATAACAACAAAAAACTTAATCCACCTATATTCGTGAAATCACAAATTGAATTGTTCCGTAATATAGTTTATACACACAAACACCGATTTATCCGTTATATTATCCGTTTAATTTTTTTTTATTTACAGCAAAAATGAACAAGTTATATCTATCTTAAATTACTTACACGCTAGGACTATACAAAAGAAATTTCTTTAAGTTTTCTGTACATTGATAGATGTATTATAATAATTTTCCAAAAGCCAGATGAGGTGAAGGGACCTGGATTTTTTTTTTTTCATTTAAACATTGCTATTCTTTGAGATAAAATAAATTATATAGGGGTAAAATTTAGGAATTTTTTAGGAAAAAATTTTTCTTAAGCTAAAGAAGAAAATTATTAAGCCGGACATTGTATTTCTTAATACTTAAATACTTAAGTTACATTTACCATTGCAAGCCTAACATTATGCCTATATAATAATATATCTTTTACACTTATAATCATCCTCCTGTCCTTATCCCACTCTAAGTGGGGTCGGCACAACATGTTCTATAGATATTGTCACATGATTTGGCTTCGTATTCTACTACCGGCCGCCTGCCTGACGTCAATTTAGTCGTATTTTACGACACCTCAGTAAGAAAGAGTGTGATCTATTCTACGCAGCCGGATACCGTACGGTGTGTTAATTTACCTAAATCGCCTTTTACGTCACCTCGGTAAGAAATAAGGGCTGTCTATCAGCCGAATACCACACGGCGTATTATGTTACACCCAATAATTGAAATTAATATCTACTTCTAAAATAAGTAAAATTCAATTTAAATTCAAATTCAAAATTTTCTTTATTGAAATAAACTTGTAAACAAGTGCTTATGAATCGTCAACTCTACTGCTGGTTCGGAAAGCTGTTCCTACCGAGAAGAGCCAGCAAGAAACTCGGCGGTTGAAAAATAAATATGGCACACATTTTTTGTTTTTTAGTTTCGTAGCAGCGAGATCGTCAACTCTACTGCTGGTTCAAAAAGCTGTTCCTACCGAGAAGAGCCAGCAAGAAACTCGGCGATTGAAAAATAAAAATGACTCATTTTTTTGTTTTTTAATTTAGTAGCAGCGACATAGCCGGCACTGTGTGCTTGGCCTAAATTATAGTTGCGACAGTGTATGTGAAAAATACGTCTATTTATCATTGAGCCTTAAGTGTGCACATTTGACGGTGGCGGATGACGGATTGGCGCGCGCGTCCAGACCGCTCCAGATATATTCCCGTCGATCAATCGTGGGTGACGGGTTGAAAGCATGCACTATTCCCAGTGTAAAGCGTAAACTTTATATTTTATTTTCCCATTTCTCTAATAAAGGCGATTTGTTGTTTGATATATAATTATCATCATCTTCCTGCCCTTATCCCACTCTAAGTGACCCCACTTACATTACACGGCGCAACATGCCATAAACATGCCGTCACATGATTTGGCTGCGTTATTACGACCGGCCGCCTGCCTGACGTCAACTTACCTCAGTCGTATTTAACGGCACCTCGGTGGTCTATTCTACTAAACAAGTTCAATGTATATTTTAGTATTTTTTTAATGCCCAAAAACAGGGAAAAACCTAGCTAGATCGATTTTTCTCCACCAAAACCCCTTACATGGCGAATTTCAGGAAAATCGTTGGAGCTGTTTCCGAAAAGAAAAAAATTAATTTAACTCATAAATGTATAGAAACCGCCGCGTCAAGAGCTCATGAATAAAATCCGGTATGGGCTTGAAACTTCGGGCTCATCTGATAAAATAAGACGTGAGTATAGCCGGTTTCTATACAATAATTATGAATAACACTCACGATAGTTTAAACTCAAAAATATTAACTCATTTAAATATTAAAGATAGAAAAACTCCACTCGAAAGTCTGTGTCACCGTTGGACTATCAGTTAAAAAAGAAATTATGAGTACGTTAAGTTCGATAGTTAAGTCAAGCTCGAGTTGTTAAAGGGTGATGGATGAACGGGGTCTGTCAGAATAGTTTCAGATACACACCCATCAATCTACACGTTGACGGGTTAAAAGCTACGCTCGGACAAAGCGTGTGTGACGTGCGATTATGTATCGATATATTTATTTCATACACCAACGATATATTAAAGGTACATTAACAATATCAAAGAAGACCTTAGGAAACGGATAGAAGCATTCGAGATGTGGGCATACATGCGCATTTTGGCTATAAGCTGGACCCAGAAAATCTCAATGTGGAAGTTCTGCGACGCGTCCTTCAAAACCGGGAACTTTTGCAGACCGTTAAGATGAGAAAAGTCGCATATTTAGGGCATGTGCTCAGGCACGACAGATATGGAACTGCAACTCATCTTAATGGGAAAGGTTTCCGGAAAAAGAGGTGTGGAACGCAGAAAGAAATCCTGGCTTCGTAACGTAAGGGAATGGACGGGGATCGCGAGCGCCGCTGAACTGTTCCGGCTAGCGAGGGATAAAGATGAATTTACACAGCTGACTGCCAACCTTCGCTAGTCGGAGAGGCACTCCAAGAAGAAGAAGAACATTAACAATAAATCCTTATATTAATTCTAGTACCATTATAATTATTATTTACAGGCGTATACAGCAATATTTTATTCTAATTTAGTTCTTAAGTATTCTATCTTTATCTTTAATATAAAAATAAGTCGGGTTTTCCTTCCTGACGATATAACTCCAGAACGCACGAACCGATTTCCACGGTTTTGCATTCGTTGGAAAGGTCTCGGGCTCCGTGAGGTTTATAGCAACGAAAATCTAGGAAAAATTTCAATAGAAAAGCGGGAAAATAGGGAAAATCATTTTTTAAATACAGCGCCATATCAAAACTACTGGATCAATTTTAATCATTTTTTTTACACTGACTGACATGGGATACATATTTTATACCCGTGCGAAGCAGGGGCAGGCCGCTAGTCTTTAATATTTAAATGCGTTTGCAATGTAGGCGGAAAAAATGTAATTATTTACATCCGGATAGTTTAAATTCATCATCATCTTCCTGCCCTTATCCCACTCTAAGTGGGATCGGCACAATATGTTACAAAATCGCTGTCACATGATTTGGCTGCGTTTTTACAACCTGCCGCCTGCCTGACGTCAACTTACCTCTTTCGTATTTTACGACACATCGGTAAGTAAGAGGGTGGTCTATTCTACTAAACCGGATACCACACGGTGGATCGACTTACCTTAGTCGCCTTTTACGACACCTCGGTAAGAAATGAGAGTGGTCTATTCTATTCAACCGGATACCACACGGCGGGTCGACTTACCTTAGTTGCCTTATACGACACTTCGGTAAGAAATGAGGGTGGTACTATTTTATTCAGCCGGATACCACACGGCCAAAGATTAACTCATTTAAATATTAAAGATATAGGTTAAATTTACGAAACAGCTAACAAGAATAATAACCAACGAGCAATAATTCTTAACAGAAACGAAATTAAATTTTGACATCCGATCAAATTAAGAAGTCAAACATTAAATGTCAGACAAATCCTTTCACCGTCCAAGGCGTGCACCTGAATCTGTCACAATAACTGAAGGTCTCTGGGACCCTACTCAGCTCTCAATCAACTGTCAACGAATGTCGCTCGCATTGACTGGTTGAGGAGTTTCGAAAATACGATGTTTACGATCATAATACCTTTTGATTTTTAACTTATCCAATGAATAGATCTAGGTTTTATTAAAAAAATGTTGTTTATCCCTGTTTTAGGGCACACACAGCTAAATAAACTAAAACTAAATGAAATAAGCTAAAACCTAATAATTAACCTTACCTAGTTAGTATTTGCTGACCGATTGTAATATAACATACCCTATATGTTAAGTGAGGCTTTCTACTACATATTAGTTAAAATCAGATTAGCGGTTTTTGAGATTAGCGGGAACAAACGCACTGAGATTTGACATCTTAACGATTTTATTATATGTAATAGATAATAGAAATAGATAGATAGAAGCTAGATTTAAAGTATTTTATTTATTTATTTAGTAAGACATGCCAACAGTATTATTAACATACATTTTTTTTTTTACATGTATTTCATACAGTCTTAATCTATTTAAAATACTATTACAGGCATATACACCATTCAAAAACAGTAAAAATAAAAATAAACATTGGTTATGGTACAAAGTAAAAGTAAAAAGAGTAAAATTTTAAAATATTTGGGAACTAACACTGAAATGTAAAAAATATAATAAAATATTAAAAAAAAATAAAAATAAAAAATAAAATATTAAAATATTAAAATAGTAAAATATATAATAAAGTATAAGTATTTGTACAATGGTGTGATACCTAAAGGAATGACCATTCAGCTGTAATTGGAGCAAAGTGTGGATGTGACTTGGTGTAGAAAAAATCGATTAATAAATAATCGATTTTTATCCCTTTAAAAATAATAGATTTTTAAAAACCGATTATTTCGTAATAAAAATAATCGTTTTATCTGACAATTTCAAAAGTTGTATTTTTTAAAAATAATAATTAATAACAATAAAGGCTAATTACAGTGGACAACTACCAAGAAATAATATCAGATGTGCTGTTTGTAAGATTGGATTAAATGTGTAGTTTGGCTAAATTGATTTCATCCAACAATGCTTATCTAATCTTAAAAAAACAAGAAAAAGAGTAAAAAGAATAAGGGATACCTAAAATAATTGATTTATTTGAAAAAATAATCAATTTTTAATAATCGATTATTTTTCGATTAAATTAATTCGATTATTTTTTCAAAATAATCGATTATTTTTTTACATCGCTAGAGCAAAGCCCCAAACCTGTTTTTTAGTGGCCGCCGAGTACTGGACTCGCAGAGCGCATAAAAACAAACACAACCCCAATAAAATTAAAAAGGAAGTAAATATACTATGTGTCTATAAATAAGTATATGTGTTTTATAATTGCGACCGGCTACGCACTAGATTATATTGTAAATTTTCGATTTGTTAATAATTAAAAATACATTATTGAAATACTTAATTTTGAAAAGAGTGACCGCAAAGTTTCTTGCTGGTTCTTCTCGGTAAGAGCACCTTTCCGATTGAATAAAGCCAGCCAATTTGAATAAAGAATTATTTCTATTTGAATTTGAATTTAATTATACGCCGTGTGGTATCCGGCTGAGTAGAATAGACCAACCTCATTTCTTACCGAGGTGTCGTAAAAGGCGACGAAGGTAAGTTGACCCACCGTGTGGTATCCAGTTTAGTAAAATAGACCACCCTCTTTCTTACCGAGGTGTCGTAAAGTACGACTAAGGTAAGTTGTCAGGCAGGCAGCCGGTCGTAAAAACGCAGCCAAATCATGTGATAGCATGTTGTGCCGACCCCACTTAGAGTGGGATAAGGGCAGGAGGATGATGATGATTTTGAATTTATTTATATATTCTGCTGATTCTATTTCTTAATTAGATCACAACAAAAACAAAAAATATTAAAAATTAATGTTCTTCCCCCAATAACTACTCGCTGATTTACGCCTAAGTATAAGCAACTAATATATTTTGTTTTTGTAAATTAAGTAAAAAAGGTTTATACTTTGTGCGAAAATAGCCTATAGATTTGCAAACTGTTTCAACTCTTGCATTCCAAGCCGTGTCTTTCTCGTCAAAGTGTATTTAAATTAAGAATGTTTTTTAATTCAAAAGGTATTACTTTAAAAAACAAATCAATTAAACGATATTGAAATCCAAACCAACCGCGCCCTATTTAAAACAATATTCATAACCAGTTAATTTACCGGAGCACTTAATCGATTGAAAATACACCTAGACTACCCCTGGCCGAAACATAGGTGTATGGTCATTTGCAACCTTATCCGTATACAAATAAGGTGGTTGTTTTTAAGTTGAAATATGAGTGGTACAGTCGCCGCCAACAGTGATTGATGTGCGTTGACTGACGTGTGCACGAAAGTAGGGTGGGCGAGGACGATGGGACATGTCAGAAGCGGGAGCGGTTTTAACAAGAGTTACATTAAAGTAAAGTAGCGGATATTACAATCCCACAGCTGGGCATAGGCTTCCGATTTTGGAGGGAAGGTGTGGAGTTAAGACCACGCTGCTCCAATGGTTATGGTACTTAATAGACTTACTAATGTTGTCGCTA
Organism: Morpho helenor; assembly: GCA_029227775.1. NCBI lineage: Eukaryota > Metazoa > Arthropoda > Insecta > Lepidoptera > Nymphalidae > Morpho > Morpho helenor. The sequence goes on from JARGCU010000017.1 coordinate 1,121,445, forward strand.
ATGTTGTCGCCGCTTTGTATTTTATAGCAAGACAGTCATGAAACAAGAGTTTCGCGCCCTTTTTGATTTAAATGATGGCAACTGTGCTGTTGTTGTTTCCGGTGAAGTCCTAATGATAAAACGTTTCAGTGATTTTCAGTCTTTGTTCGTTATTCAAGAGAAGTGCATCTCGGAACGGGATTAGTGGTATTTCTATTACGTCGTGTTATTTTTGAAAGAGTTCGTTAGCAAGTTGATAATTGCTAAAGATCGAAAAATTAATAAACGAAACGTAAATTAAAGTTTGGTAGGTCCAATTGTTTATTTACATATCGTTTAAGGATTATTACCTGGTTGACCGAGCCTTGTTCGGTAATTTATTACGAAATAAAAAAAGAAACTTAAAAAAAAAATTAGGTAGTTGGGGGATCGATCCTAGGTATATACGTTTCTTGTGACTGCAGTTTCCCCGAATAAGCTATGCTGACTTGATAATTTATGGCAAAAATAGTGTTTTATATTCAATATAAATTTTAGTATTGTTCAGTGCCCAAAAACAGGGATAAAACGATTTTTTACATAAAACCTAGATCGATTTTTCTCCCGAAAAACTGAATGAATGCTGAATGAACATGCTCAATATCAGGAAAATCGTTGTAGCCGTTTCCGAGATTTAGAAAATATATTTATATACATAGAAGATTGACTCATTTAAATATTAAAGATTTAGGTCAATGACCCTGAGATAATATATCGACAGTCAAACATTTAATCCCCGACTTCCAGCTCGCCGCTTATGACTTGAGGCGCAGTTAACAGTTGGGGTACGTGCAGGGTTACGTAAAGGCGATATTGTACACAAGGTGACCTGAACGATTTTAACACGCGCTTACAGAGGGTTACTAAACTACTTAAATTAATAGTAGCTTAGTAGTCAGCTGTGATAGCCCAGCGGTGAGACCGTGCGACTCTTTCGAGGGGTTACGGGTTCAAATCAGCAGACACCAATAAGTACTTTTAGTCTGATTCTTCTTCTTTGTCAACCATATGACATAGGTCTCTTTATGGGATCTCCACACCATACGATCTTGTGCCGCTTGGACTCAGCGGCTCCCCACAACCTTTTTGAGGTCGTCAGTCTATCTCGTGGAGGGTTCGTTTTACGGTGCAAGGTCGCCATTCCAACACCTTGAGACCCCAACGCCCATCGGTGGTTCACCAACCTATGTGCCCCGACCATCGCCACTTCAGTTATATCGGTGACTCTGGTTCTTCTACGGATCTCCTTATTTCTGATCACGTAGAGATACTCCGAGCATAGCGCATTCCATCACCCGCTGAGTGATTTGAGCCTTCCTATGAGACCCATAGTCCCGATTTATGGTGCAAGAAAACATGGTTCAGAAACCTGCATATCTCTAGAGAATTCTGACGATATGTGTAACCTACCAATCTGCATTCGACCAGCGTGGTGACTTTACCTCCAAAGCTTCTCTTCCACAAATGTAGTTCACAGGAAGCACCTTTACGTTCCCCAACGCTAGTAGAGCTTTTGTGCTCTACTCTCCACATTTCGCAACCTTTCACCGTCCCGGTGACGCTGTTAAAGCCTTTAGGGCTAACAGCATATAGTCGGTTCGAATAAAAACAGAGGAAGGAGGCCTGTGTCCACCAATAAAATAGTAAAAGTCTGTTTCTTCATCACTGCGTTAAAGTTTATAAGTTTACATATAAGAACCGACTATACGTGTTATTCTATCAGGTTAGCCCGACTCGTTTTGAGCCCATCAGACGCGCTTATCCATATGCTCCCATGCATGAGCATGAGTTCCTTATGATGAAGTAACAGTTTCCGCGATAACGCTGTGTCGGGCCGCGCCGCACCTTGTTGTCGGGCTAGCCCTATGGAATAAGACTTTAGCATAGCCGGTTTCTATACTTTAACAAAGTTTATAATTCAGTTTTTGCAGCCAAAGTTTCGGATATGACTAAATCGAAATATTTTTTGTTAAATCACAAGTACTTTCTTGTTTTATCAGCGTAATAGAAAGAGCAGTTACCGAACAATTTTTTAAGTGACATCTTGTCGTGTATCCATCCGAACACATGACATCACTCGTAGTATTAATTGCGTACGAGTTAATCGATTGGGTCCCACGACCACTAAAGCACACTCCAGCGCAAACCTTAACAGATTCAGTAATAAACACACGCTGAAATTGTCTCTATATGTTCAGGAATAAAGTAGATAATGGTATGAGAGATTGTGACGATCGAGCGGCACTTTGTTGTCCTATAATACGTTTTAACGACAGTTTTTGTGATGCTGAAGCGCCACTTGGACTTATTAAGCCGCCGCATATAGGTGCCCTTTGATAGCGTTGGGTCTGTATGGATATACTGTTAAATTATATTGTTAATTAAGAATTCTAATTTAAAATGTAAAAATCTACTTGAATATTCTTATCCATTATAACCTAAGTGTAATGGCTTCTTCAGGAGGGCTGGTTTCCTATTCGCACAAAGAGTCAGCTTAGCGATTTAACGTGGTAATGGTGCCAGCATTGTTAGGACCTTTTCACTTGGCCATGATTTGTATAGTAATAGCGTGTAAGTAAGAAAGATTTAACTTGTGTATTTCGTTTTTAATAAAGGAAAGTTCACAATAGAATAACTAAGATACGTTTGAAATTTAATTTCAAAGGTACTTTGAATTGACAACTTTAGACAACTCAACTGCTGGTTTGAAAAATTCTTTCAAGAAAAGCCAGCACGAAACCTGGTGGTCGAGTATTTTCAAAATACAATTCATAATATAGCAGACGAGTGTTTTTGAATCGTCAATTCTTCTGGTAGTTAGGGAAGTTGTTCGTACCGAATTCTTTTGAACCTTCAACTTCACTGGAAGTTTGGAAAATTGGTCCTAACCAGAAGAGCCAGCACGAAACTTTGTGTGCGAGTATTTTCACAGGTAGACGAGTGATTTTAAATCGTAAACTCTATTGCTGGTTAGGAAATTGCTCCTGTCGAGAAGAGTGAGCAAGAAACACTGCATAGGCTCTTTCTAAAGTATAATTTTCATATATCAATTTTGAAACACAATTTTAATATTCATCACCTTTCTTGTGCCCTTATCCCACTCCCAACCCAATAGGGTCAGCACAGCATGTTTTTCTCTTCCTTTCTCTCCTATCGTTAACTTTGGCCTTACTTCTTTTATACGATTCCATATTTCCTATATCCTGACTCTATCTCCTGACGGCGCTTCAATTACGGAGCGAAACACGAGTAATCCTTTAATAATAATATACACTAAAGAGCTTGTCAACTTCTTTCGGATGTAGACTGCGGCGGGCTAAGATCTATAAATTCCTTAGATCTTGCCTTCCCTAAATGCTCCTCACTGACTTACTCGAGATCATTTAGCTTTCAATGTGTTTTCACCCAGTCGATCGCGTTAGCGTTATAGTGCTCGAACAGCGGTCACTAGATGTCGCTGTTACAACATCATACAAACGATCGAGTAGGTTAAAAAAACTCGCACTGAGCGCATAGGTACGGTTTCATTATTTTGATAGTGGCGTGCATTGTTTAAAAAGGCGCTTCCACACGTCGCCTGTCGGGCTATTAGTCTCTCGAGATTAGCGCTGTCGGCTCTGACAATTGATTTATGTCCGTCATGAGACGTCACGGCGACGCGCACGCATGTGTCTATCCCCGGCTTCTCAGAACAAATATTGGATCAAAGATTATACAACGGGTTTTTGACGTTTATGCCTACGCACACAAATGTTGCGATAGCTGACTAGGGCGACGTGTTATTTTGAGACAGGGGTCACAGGTTCTAACCCTGGTAGGTACCAATAACTTTTATACTAAAACTTACGACATTTGTCTAGTTTTTACCATTTAATGTCCACTTTTCGATTAGTAATACTGTATATTTTAAGAGGATTGTTTAGTTATAGAGTTACACTGGGTAGTAATTACACGTCTATCACACACATATATATACCGAATATTTTAAATGCAAACATCTTTCCATCTGTCTGTACACTTTCATGGTAAGCCCGCAGAAAAATATTCATGACATTATTAGTAAATATTCAAATTTTGATAGGTTAAAAAGAAGATAAAAAAAACATCCTTTATCTTTTTTCTTCTTATTTTGACTTTATTTATTCAAATAAACTTGCAAAGAAGTCCTTTTGAATCGTTAACTCTATTGCTGGTTCGGAAAGCTGTTCCTACCGAGAAGAGCCAGCAAGCAACTCGCCGGTTGTACTTTTAAAAATACAATTCTTTATACTATTTACATTAAGTCGTTACTGTCTTGTACAGGTTCTAAGAGAGCTATATCCACACATTCTTATCATCTAAGTAATCCTCAAAAGTATAGCAGGCTTTTTGCATCAGCCCCCCTTTAAAAGTGTTTTTAAACTACTGTAAAATGCTGTATATCTTTAAAACTTATAACATCCCATCAAAGCTATAAAGTTAAAGTTTGTGATACACGTGAACCGACTGTCAATTCTGGTTTAATAGCGACAAGTGTGTGAGGGAAATCTCGGTGATATATCATTCCAAAATAGTTGTACCATGTTTGCGGGAGCGTGTTTTAGCAGGAAAAGAAACAATTTATTATGATCTATTTCGATGTTGTAATCGTTAACAGCTGCTGAAGATGTGACAAACTTTACTGTTGGTTTTGACGCGCGTCTTTTTGGCAAAAATATGTAATTTATAGAATTAGGCGTTACTTTGCGGAGGTCTATAATACAACGACAAAATCGTAAAAGCGTTTACGGTTTTGTCGTGGAGTCTATCTCCTGACGATGCTTCGGTTACGGGGCGAAACAATTGTTTAGATTGTGGTGGTGAATGTGTGCAGTGTTTGTGTATTGTTGTGCCATCGGTGTCGGGTAGTGCATGAGTTCTTACAAATTCAGTTATCAGGTATGAGAACGAATAGTACACTCTACATTTAGCATTACATATATTCTCTTTTATCGCGGATTATAGCAAAATAATATTATCATTACTTTTGCAAAAATATGTCTTCGGCTCCGTAAGTTTCTGATTCCAAAACTTATTCGCTTTTGTCCTATAAGGTATAGATTGACTTAACTGGTCTGTTAGCGTAGAAGACATTGAACATGTAATAAACATATCGTCACATGTTTCAGCTACGTATATTACGACCAGCCGCCAGCGTGACATCAACTTACGTTTGTCGTCTTTTACAACACCTCAGGAAGAGGGTGGTCTATTCTACTCATCCGAATACCACACAGCGGGTCAACTTACCTTTGTCGTCTTTGTCGACACCTCAAGGCCGATAGACTGTGGCGAGAAAATGTAAAAAAATCTTTATTGCTTACTCTATCTTGAAATAATTTATGGAGGTAGGCGTTACTTTGTGGAGATCCATAATACAAAAGTAATAACAAAATTATTTTGCTATAATCCGCCTCTAAGTGATTATTCATCATTGCGCTTCATCGCGGATTATAGCAAAATAATTTTATTATTACTTTTGTACTCTATCTTTCTTTTTTAACGAGTATCTTTGTACTTAATATTTTTACTAATTCACCGAAGTGTTAGTAATTCATGTATTTATTATGTTTAACTGAACTTTTACATGTCAAAACCAGGGTCTGAACGAAATTTCCATAGCACACTGCTAGGCATAGGCCTCCTCTCTTCTTTTCCGGAGAGAAGGATTGGAGCTAGGACCTTCCACACTGCTCCAATGCGGATTGGTAGGTTACACATATCCCCAGAATTGTCTAGAGATGTGCAAGTTGCTTTCTCAGGATGTTTACATTCACCAAAAAGCGTGTAATAAATTGCAATTATCAATTCATAAATTTTAATACTATAAAATGGTGCCTGCCCGGGGTTTGAACTCATAACCCCTTCGTAAGAGTAACACGGTCTTATTGCTGGGCTCAGCTTAGTTGTCTCATACCTTACACTTCTAAGGTTATCTAAGGTTAAGACGATTGACTGAAAGAATCTGCGGCACATGACACAGAGCAGGTGTTAGCAACCTTTAATGTTACAAAATAAAATGTGTACTAAACCTGTCATACATAGCCAGCGGTCGTTATGTACTCTAATTAACAATCTGTCACTGTAACGGATGGCAGGTGAATGACGTGACAGCTGACGGCGACGTGACGTGACAGGTGACGGGAACGTGACGTCACAGTGACGTGACGGCGGCAATGAAAATGTGACTGAATATTGCATGTATAGGAAGGTAAATGCCATTCAATTTTAACCTTTATACATACATTAGCAGCGTTGATATTTGATATGGACTGTACATTAATAAATATGTTGTTTATAAGTTTTTTTTCGATCTTAATATCTACAACATATAATTCCATACAATAGCCGCACTGACTCGCGCACTTTCATTTCATAATATTGTATTTTACTTATTTTATATATATAGTATATAAATTTATAATATTAATATTTTATGTTATTTTCATAATTTTTGACTGCGAGGATGGCATATGCACACAGTTTTGTACGATCGCAACGTCATCCTCGCAAATGTAGCAATAACTACATATTATAAAACAAATGTCTATCTCTTATGGATAACCCATTATAGCACTTTTTGTCATTTACTTTTTACGAAAAATAATGCCTTATGTTCAAAGCAATTTTTATACAATACAGCATTAATCTTTATCCAATTTGGTACCTTAAATAAATTGTTGATTTAATATAGATCAATATGGCCGTTTACAGCATGTAATTTAAGTGAACATTTTCGGAGATATTACAGATTTAAAATGCCATGAGGACGCCGCGCTTCACCCTATAGCACTTCGCATTTAGCAGCTATATGTCGTTTTTGAAGAGTTTGTTTAAAGCTGTGAATGTTGTTTATAAAGACATTCTGTAATTTATTGTAAAAATAAAATACATAGGGAAAATTTAAAAGTGAAAATGTACTAAATGAATTTAGATATTCCAAAGATAGCAGAAAATCTTTTTGGTATAGGGAGAGGAAATTGTTTTTCTCCAAATTTAAGGCTTGCGGGCCACGGGCAGTAAAAAATTACTGGATCGATTTTAATCATTTTTTTACACTGAGTGACATGGAATATATATTTTATACCCGTGCGAAGCAGGGGTTATAGTTTAATTATAAAGTGTTAAAACATGGATAAAAACATATATAAATATATATGCGAGCCGGGCGCAGGCGACTCGCTCAAGACCTTCACGTGCCGCCCTAACGGGGACCTTTCCGGGCGTTCCGAACGGGGTTTAATCGGACGCCCACCCTATATGGTCTCCGAGGCGGTCGATGCATCTGGTGCTCCCGATGCATCGTCCAGCGGAGGGAGGGCCCTTTTTAGAGAAGCCCCGACCCAGAGGTGGCGCACTCTGGGGTACAGAGTTGCTGCTGGCGGGGATGGGGGCAATGTCTTCATAGGTACCCTGTTCCCGCCACCAGCAGCGTAGTGGAGCACACAGGTTATTTTAGTCGGTGCCAATCCGACATAACCGTCTCCTGACTCCCGTCGGGCGGCAGTACCCATAAGGGATATTTTCCCGTCTAAAAAAATAAAATAATTTGTATAATTAATTTTTCTCCCGAAATTCACCAGATGTAATCTCAACTAGCAAATTTGATAATACGCACACCATACTTGTGCTATGTATTTAAGAATCTAAAATTTCTTCAACCTATTCAACGGATCAAATTTTGAATTCGACAAAAAAATCTACAAAACGAAATCGCAGCCATTATCTTATTGTGTCCATTGTACCATTTATCATCCCGTCAACATTTTCATTAAAGTCCGGCCATCAAATATAACGAACACACAAAGGTGTCCGAAATCTAAAATTTTCATAACATCAACGCTCAACAACGCCCACAGACAATAAGCAGAAGCGTATCTGGAACTACGTAATAAATCAATTTTATAGAAAACTACAGTACAAAAACGCCATGCGTGCTCCGGCCATGAGGATTTGCATTAGTGATTACATTAATCATGTCCGCGCACAATCATGGCAATAAAATCCATAAAACCCCGCAGAGGCCGCCATTAATTGTCATTGACAGCTGTCAAGGGGCTGATTGACAAATGTCAGACGCGCGCGAAATTGTGAAAGGACTCCTTGAATGTTTTTTGTCAAAGATTCCATTATTTTTTTTTTGGGTGTTTAACGATACAGCGATGATGCTGCAGTATTCCATTTAAAACTGATCCTCGATGATTTTGTTGCGGACTGTAATTAGTTTATTTGTGTAGTATGACGTTCATTTTTGGATCTATGTAACAATTAATGTGACTATTTAATTATTTATCATCTTTAATCTAAAATCTTCTCGAAACTGGACCGATTTTATTAAAATTCTCAGCGTGTTCCAATAAAGTTTTGTGGCGTTCGAAGAATTTTTTTTAACTGCTCTGCTGTTTCTAAGGGAATTCGAAAGCAGACCGAGCCGCAGTAACATTCGACCGGATAGCTAGCGTAAAAAGAAATTAATCAATGTGTTAAATTATTTATACCAATTATCCCTACGTAAAGAAAACATAGTAATGAGAAATAAATGTGTCTCTACATATCGTATTATTAAAAGTCTAAAATACAGGTTTGTAGAGGCTTTGTAAGGTATTTTTAAAATTTAATTTTAAAAATAGTTATATAATATCTGCGATTTTTTTAGAATTGCGTTAGAATTAACGAAGTATATAAATTTGGACCCCACCAGTGGAAATATTTTTAAATTATATTACACTAACATACGTGAAATATGCCAAATTGTCACGTGTCATTAAAAAATATTTCTTCTATGGATTGTTATGCTACTGTATGCGGCGGTTTTTCTCTATTAAAGCAGTCCATCTCTATCCCACTTCTGGACAACTAGTTCTAGAATAAGTGGGGAAAAGTTTCAATTAGATCCAAAAGATTTGGCTCCTGTTCCCTTGAACGTCGAGGTGAGGTGGTTAAAGAATTTTTTAATTCATTTTTAGATTATGTGTACGATATTATATTTATACCTATGATTTTTATACCATTCTGTTTGTTATAAAATTCCCCATTGAATACAATAAATCATTTTTAAAGCTATTCTATTCTATTCTATTTTATAATAATAACTTATATTTATTGTTAGTGACGAAAACATTTAGATGGTGGTATGGTATGGTGGAACATCTAGACGTTGGAGAGGTTAAGATATTTTCAACAGATATTTATAATTCCTCTCAATGTTTTCCTTTAGTAAATTGCACGATAAATTGTAAAGCTATTAGATTACAGTACACTCATAGGTACCTGTCCGGGGTATGAACAAGCGACCTCCTTGTCAAGAGTCACGGCTTTATTGTTGTATCAGAAGTGGATACAGTTGTTCCAATGGTAACAATAACTTAGCTCAATAACGCAATAGACGTCGCATTAAGGCCTAAATAGACGATCGAATATGGTTTGACCGAAATTATTTGTTATGCCATGAGCTTCATCACATCATCGCTCAGCACCACAGACTGTTAGCTTCGCTTGACGCCTTGCTAGCAGTATGTAACACATTTCTTATTATGTCTACTATATTATAGAAACTGAAACTGCGTTAGTGGCTGCAGCTACTGTTACTATGTGAACATAAATAACGGAACGAATGGGCATTTTTTTAAATTAGGAAATATTACTTAAATTCATCACAACTTCTGTAAGAAATAAGATTATGGACGTGTACAGCAATCCATATTGTAATTTTTAAGAACACCTGCGAAGTTATAATTGTGGCCGTGAATCTCCGGAAGTGTGGGTGAATCTCCGGGTAATAGCGACCTCCACACGAAAGGATTTTTTCGGGGCACCCAAGTTCGATGTACTTAGAAATTGATCTTACTGAACTAATATAAATCATCATCATCATTATCTTCTTCTTCAACCGATGGACGTCCACTGCTGGACATAGGTCTCTTCATGGGATCTCCAGAACACACGATTTTGTGCCGCTTGTATCCAACGGCTCCCCGCGACCCTTTTGAGGTCGTCTGTCCATCTAGTACGGGGTCTTCCGACACTGCGCTTTCCGGTGCGTGGTCGCCATTCCAACACATCATCATCAACAACCTGTTTTTGTCCACTGTCGGACATAGGTATCTCCAAAAGCCAAAATATAAATACTATAATATAAGACGTGTTAAAAGCGCGATCGATATGTGGTTAACAATTAGTGTGCGTCATTTTGAAGTTCAAGAAATGATATTGAAACTCATAAAAATAACTATTTGAGTAAAATGCAATTTCTATGCGTTACCCAATCGAATCTTTAATATTTCAATGAGTATCTTGTATATATATATATATATATATTATATATATATATATATATATATATATATATATATATATATATATATGTCGCATCCTGGCAACCAACGTTCCATCATTAAAAATATATTGAAAATACATTGAAAATAGAAGGCGCAGCGGTGACAGAATGCAGACGGCGCATGTGAGAGATGAAGACAGATGCGTGTCATGGGGCAGTTGTGAAAATTGTTAAGAAGAATATAAAGTTGAAGATAAGCGTTGTACTTTTCCATATGCACGATACCCTTATTACGCCCACTAATCTCTAAGAATAATGCCCAAGATACTGATGAGTCGACATCAGTCGTGGGATTCAATCGTGCAAATGGATGGATAGTATGAAGAGACTATGATGACTCACAATGGCGGATACTACAAGAGTTCCGAAAGAAAACAATACAAACAACAAAAAAAGAAAAGAAAAAAAAATTTCCAAGCGAGACAAATAATATCAATTTGCCGGAGTTTAATCCTGATAAGCGATGATTTTACGTAAAATTGTGGTGTACTACAGCTGACTTATACTTGGACGGAAAAACAAAAGAAGATACATTTTCTGGAAATTTTTGCGGCTGCACTTTTAAATTTAAGCAATGATAGATCAATGGATAGTTAAAAATCATTCTGTATATGCCTGTTTTCGTGTTACGTTTTTAAAGAATTGTTGGAAGAATTTAAATATAGTGCAAATAGCAGCATGAACGGTGATTGCGCATTTGGTACAAAATTGATATATGACTGCAATGGCTTGCATTCACAACGGAGATATCTTCGCGTCAAAAGCTGCACCAGGAACTACAAGTATACTCCAGTTTGAAACGAAAGTTATTTATAGAGGATCGCAGATTCAACGCGATCCCAATTCAAGTGTCTTAGTTGCGAGCAGCAGCGCACAGAAAAATGGAGTATCACAAACGGATTTTGGAACCAAAAGACTATTGTCTGTGGTACTGTGGTAAGCTCTGAACAATGACGACAAGCAGATTAAAAATTATTTGTGTGCTGCAGGTATAGCAGGCTGGGCCGCGTCGCGAGTCGCTGCATGGCCAATGGAACTGCTCTTTGAGGTACCAGTACACCGACGTGTAGACTGTAGACCAATGTCTGGTCAAACCGCCATCAGGAGCTTTCACATAATTTGGTAGGTGTTATTACTTTGATTTGTTTCTGGGCCTGGATGTTCTCTCATAAAAGAGACTATATATAGCTTATAAATTTAGTTGGGTAATAATTAATAATGTTGTCATTAATAGGGATGGCTAACAAGAATGTTTATAGTACCTTGCAAATGATTGTCAAATAAAGTAAACGGTTTTACAACTGAAATTATAAGAAGGGGTTGAACTGTTAACCTTTTGCCAATTCAGCTCTTTTAGTCAAAAACATAATGTGTCTTATTGTCTTACAAAAATACCTGAGAGTCAAGTACCTATTGACAATGACAAGATTTGTGGTAACGTAATTTGTGTTGATGTCTATACAGACGGGTTCTTGGTTCGGTGGGTCGGTGACTGTACCAGAGTATCGTCTGTAGCCCAGTAGAAATCGGCATCTGCTCAGGGTGGTCCGTGGGTACGCAGTGAGCGATAGCTCTGGGGGTCGATGACACCAGGGTATCGTCTGTAGCCCGGTAGAAATCGGTATCTGCTCTGAGTAGTCCGTGGGTACGCAGGGAGCGATAGCTTTGGGTGGTGTAGTCGGGTCTAGCTGTGTAGCGATGGCCGTGAGTCATGTGGACTCGTTATCCCTGAGGGAAGACCCTTCTGCTGAGACAGAAGCGGTAGACCACGAACAAGATACCTGGGTTGTTTTTGAAGTAAATTCTGATAGGTTTTCTGATTATTTTTATAAAGTCATGGTGAGTGTCAGTCAATGGTACTCTGCCTCAGTACTTTTCGTATGCATTATGGGTTTGGCATGGCCTTACATGTTATTTGTTGGGTTTCATAGTTCAATGATCTTATCACTATCACTTATGACGAGATATAATTTTCCTTGTTTTGTTCGTTTATTAAAAAGATCTAGACCCCAATGACCCAGATGTTGTAGGATAGGCCGAACGGAATTTCTGGGTTCGTTTATTTGTTACAGATCAACACACGGGGACGTGTGTCTCGCAGGATGGCCGTGTCGCATCCTGGCAACCAACGTTCCATCATTAAAAATATATTGAAAATACATTGAAAATAGAAGGCGCAGCGGTGACAGAATGCAGACGGCGCATGTGAGAGATGAAGACAGATGCGTGTCATGGGGCAGTTGTGAAAATTGTTAAGAAGAATATAAAGTTGAAGATAAGCGTTGTACTTTTCCATATGCACGATACCCTTATTACGCCCACTAATCTCTAAGAATAATGCCCAAGATACTGATGAGTCTACATATATATATAATTAAAATGTCATTTGCAAAGTTTTAATAGCTCAGTGGGGTAATCGGGCGACAAAAAAACCCCAGTTCGAGTATAGGTATCTCATATCCGTTTTTTTCTTTTTTTTCATATTGCACCTTTTTTATATATACTTTCTAAAAATATTGAGTAAAGCTTGATCACCCTTGACTTTATCAGGTAATTGACAAATTGATTTGTCAGGTGATTGACAAAACTTGATCAGGTACCTAGGTAGATAGTTCGAAAGCGAACTATAGTTCGGTCATACTATGTTCGATCGTCTATTTATGCTTTTATAGTCGCGGCAGAAAGCGGTATCTGTCGATCGGCGATCCTTCGTCAATTGTCAGATGCCACGTTATCGGAGCTAGCTGACGCGCGTCGCTCAAACCCTGATATTGAATGAAATGTCAATTCCGAGTTGAAACTTAATTGACTTTTATTTTCAATTCTGTTTCACGGACCGATAAGTTTAAGTGAAGGTGATTTCTGATAACGGTTAAGTAAAAATTTGGTTTTTGAGAAAGAAAACTATAAACATTATTCTATTCTGACTGACTCGTTGGCGCAGTGGGTAGTGAGTTTGTTGGTCTTTGAACCTGGGTGTATATTTGTATTTAAGTATGTATTTAATATAAAAAATATATAAGTATATATTCACCAGTTGTCTGTCTACCATACCATAATACAAGTATTAAGTTACTTTGGGGTCGGACGATCGTGTGTGTAAGTGTCCCATATATTTATTTTATTATTTATTTATTTATTCTAGATCTTTGTTCCTCAACCAATAATGGAACTATCATTTCGGATAACTAATGATATTTTGTATTTAAGATTATAAGTATAATTTATAGTTAACTCGTTTTGAATTTAGTAAAGACAAATTAATATTTTAATTTTTTTTTTATTGAAAATATTTAATAATACACGACCACTACCTACGACAAAACGATGCCTTATGATTTCGTCGTAGAGCCTATCCTCTTGATAATGCGGTTACGGGGCTAAGCGATCGTAGAGATTGTCGTAGTGAGTGTGTGTAGTGTTGGTGGCCGCGTTTTGTGATACGTTTTGTGATTGATCCTGCATGTATAAGGTATGTGAACGTTGCCTGCTTCCTACACTTAGCATTACGTAGATTCTCTTATCAAACGCGGATTGCAGCAAAATAATTGTACTTCTGGACGTCTCTTATTTTATAAACGGTCGAAAATCTTTAATCGCTGACTTCATTTGCTTTGTCGAATAACAGAAAGAGCTTTGAAATCTAACGTTAAACATGCAAACAAAATCGCTACATTTATTTATTTATTTAAAAAGGCTATCAACAATATAAACACCATACATAGCTACAAATACACCATGTAAAATGCGAATTTTTTTTATCCGGTTAATTGTCTCTTCAGGTGACAAGAGGGCTGGCTCCTTTTTCGCAAAAAGAATCAGCTTAGCGATTCAACGCAGAAACGCTGCCAGCATTCTTGGGACCATTCCACGTGGGCATGATTTGTATAGTCCTAGCGTGTAAGTAATTTAAGATAGATATAACTTGTACATTTTTGTTGTAAATAAAAAAAAGAAATATAAATACAATAAAGTGGCAAAACAAGAACAATTAAATAATTATAAGAGCTATAAAAAAAGTAACACACGCGAACTGCAAAGTGCAAATTCCCCTTACCTAAATCGAGCCCCATAATACGAGTCCTTGGCCATCAGCGAACGCCATAACTCACCCGGACCTTCATATTTCCATCACATGCTGCAAAAATACAGCTAGATTCATTATCAGGGCGATACATCAGTGTAATGGCGCGGGGGGTTGATTCATAACCCATAAATCAATGGATCGTAATAGCCAAAATATTGTGTGGGGCGGAAAGTTGAGCCGCCTGGTAATAATATGGTGGAATACTGGTTTCTTGAAGTATGCGATCGATGAAAGCCTACGTTAACTGTTAATATGTATTATGCTTTTGCATTTAAACTAGTTAGACCCATTTATAGAATTAGGCGTTACTTTGCGGAGATCCAAAAGCTGTGATGGCCCAGCGGTGCGACTGTGTGAATCTCTAGAGACGATCACGGGTTCAAACCCGGGCATACACCAATGAGTTTTTCTCTTAAAAAACTTATGTGTCTAATTGATAATTGCAATTTATCACACGCTTTTCGGTGAAGGAAAACATCGTGAGGAAACCTGCATATCTGTAGAGAATTCTGGAGATATGTGTAACCTACCAATCCGCATTGGAGCAGCGTGGTAGGTCTTAGCTCCAATCCTTCTCTCCAAAAATGGAGAGAAGAGGCCTATTCTCAGCAGTGGGATAGTAACAGGTCGTTACTTACTTGCGGAGATCCATAATACAAAAGTAATAATAAAATTATTTTACTATAATCCGCGACGAAGTAAAATAGAAAATATATATAATGCTAAATGTAGAGTGGACAATCGGTTATCATAACCTGATACATGCAGGATTCGTAAAAACACATGCACAAACCTCCACCACCGCCACCACAATACACAAGCACTATATACGTTCACTATCACAAACTCAACAATCGTTTCGCCCCGCAACTGAAGCATCATCAGGAGATAGACTCCACGACCAAAATCGCAAAGCAAAATAATTTTATTATTACTTTCGCATTATGGATCTCCGCAAAATAACGCCTAATTCTATAAATTAAAATTATTTTGCTATAATCCGCGACGAAGTAAAATAGAAAATATATATAATGCTAAATGTAGAGTGGACAATCGGTTATCATACCTGATACGTGCAGGATTCGTAAAAACACATGCACAAACCTCCACCACCGCCACCACAATACACAAGCACTACATGCGTTCACTCTTGACGATTCAAAAGTGCTTGAAAGAGCTTATTCGAATAAAGATTATTTGGATTTGATTTTATTTTATTTGCTACCAAAGTATTTTTCTAGTTCCGAATAAAAATCGGGAGTTATTTAATTTTATTTAGTCCACTTTATATTGACAACATGTATTAAAATATGCTATTCCATTATTTGGATACGTATTTTACGACCGGCCTACCTGACGTCAACTTACGTTGGTCGCCTTTTACGACACTTCGGTAAGAAATGAGGGTGGTCTATTTTACTCAGCCGGGGATACTTACTGGTCAACTTACCTTAGTCGCCTTTTACGACACCTCGGTAAGAAATGAGAGTGCTCTATTCTACTCAGCTGGATACTACACGGCGGATTTTAGTCTATTAATCATAAGATATAAAAAATGACGATTCCCGTACAAGTGAAGAAGAACCAGCCGATATTTAAAGCAGTTTATGTACAGGACAAGTTATTAAAAGTATAAAATAACGTTTTTATAGTTATTGTTTTACACTAAAGTCGAGTGGACGGCACACGGCATAATAAAATGAAATGAAACAATCCCATGATTTATTTTATCACTATGGACCGGTTTATGCATGTATTTTTATACTTAAAACTGATTGACAATGAATATATCCCTTAGTATTAAAGTGACCTAATTTACAATTAGCCTTATTTGAATTAAATACATTGTAATTTATTACCTTATTTCAATGCCTTTATAGAACTTATTTAAAATAAATTGTGTTTTCTTCCTCATCCAAGTTATGGGTCAAGAGACTCAAGAGAGCAAGATAACAACGCCTACAAAACTCATTCATTACGCTTTATTGTAATTAGTAAAAAAAACTTTTTTGAATTAAGTCACTTTAATACTAATATGAGAAAATCGAATTATTTGTAATCGCTAAGCAGTGGTGAAAGTTGTGTTAAAGTAGATTTATAAATCCCTTCCTAATTATACATGATTTTTTTTTCCTTATCTCTGATACCATTGATTTTTTCGGTATATAAAGAAGCCTATATGGTATTTTAAAAAGGTTAAAACACACTGTAAGCGATTTTTATAAAGCATTAATACGCAACAATCATGTAAACACACACTCACAAAAGTTCGCTTTTATAATATTAATGGAA
Organism: Morpho helenor; assembly: GCA_029227775.1. Taxonomy (NCBI): domain Eukaryota; kingdom Metazoa; phylum Arthropoda; class Insecta; order Lepidoptera; family Nymphalidae; genus Morpho; species Morpho helenor. The sequence goes on from JARGCU010000017.1 coordinate 1,138,196, forward strand.
TCATTAAAATATATTAAAAAAGTTATAGCTATTTTGATATAAACAAAAATTTAAGACACATGGTTTTAAAAGTAAGGCATATAGCGGCTCACTGTTTCAGTGTGTGTGCGATGTGTATTGATTGACATACAGTAAGTATTAAGCTTAAGCGAATGAAGCCTGTAATGCAAGTACACAATAATAAGCACTTTTAATGTTAACTAAAATAAGAAATCTCATTGTTTATATAAAAGTAGTGGCTATATATATTATCAGATTTTTCCAACTTTATGATTTCCTCACGATTTCTCTTCGGTCTTACATTAACTGCAACTATCAGAGGTGGCTGTCAAGTATTTATATTTAATTTTTTATAAATATAAATATAATTTATATTTATATTCAACCTACATAAGCGTGCTTTGCAAAAATACGTAAATCGTTTGTGGGTCTGGGTATAAGATTCTATAATAAAATTCCGCAATCAATTTTAGCTTTGCCATTACATCAGTTTAAAAACACTGTTAAAAAGAGGTTGATCCAGAAAACCTACTATACTGTTGAGGATTACTTAGAAGATAATGTGTGATATAGCTCGCTTAGACCCTATACAAGACAGTAATTACTAAATGTAACTAGTCATAAGAATTATATTTTTAAAAGAGCAACCGCCGAGTTTCTTGCTGGTTCTTCTCGGTAGGAACAGCTTTTCGAACCAGCAGTAGAGTTGACGATTCAAAAGCACTTGTTTACAAGTTTATTTGAATAAGGAATATTTTGAATTTGAATATTAATATTATACTTTAATATTGAAAAGTCTCTAATAAAGCTTAAATAATAGGAAAAGTAAGTAAAATTTGTAGTATTGTTTCGCTTTCGCATGCTTCTATCCGTACAATCGACGCGCAGTATTATTTATATCGAGCAGAATGACACCGTGTCATAGGCTGATCTACGACCTACATCACGCGCTACGTCAGGGCACCGCTCACCGAATGTTGGATTGATGGCGAAATAAAATCCCGCATCAGTGGAAAACCGCGTTTTTATTTCACACCGGCTTACTCCCAGTTGCACCGACAAGTAACATTTAACATACGCTTACTCAAGCACCACCGTTGCACCAAGCGAAGGCGAGTTAAGAGCATAAAAATGTAAAGGCGATAGATAATAGAATTATGAAAAGGATCAAAGTATCTGAAACCTTGCTAAACAACGTTGTCTTATGAATGAGATGCTTGCAGCTAATTCTGCATTCGTAAGATATAGAGGTGATATATAATATGTGAGGTAAGAGACTAGTAATATCCCGCGGTTTCACCAGCGTACATACCGATCTCATGGCAGTGCAATGTCAAGTAACTCGGACTATAGATTTATTTTATAAAAGTTTTATTTCTTATTTAATTACACTAACATTTATAATCTAATGAATATACAAATTTTTATGACTAATTTTTTACACCTTATTACATTTTATTACGGGTCCTTATTTTTTTGAAAATTTAATATAGTCTACGTTGCTCAGAATAGATGCAGCTTTCCAATGGTGAAAGAATTTTGAAATCGGTTTAGTAGTTTTTGTGTGAAAACATTACAATCATACACACAAATTTTTACTTTTTATAAAATTAGTATAGATTAGTAATTGCACCCTCTACATAGTTTGCGTCCACTTTCTAGTTTTATCGTACCCTTAATTATATATAGAAAATATGATTTTCTCGGTCAAGCTGGGGGGTATCCGGCTGGGTAGAATAGGCCACCCTCATTTCTTACCAAGATGTCGTAAAAGGCGATTAAGTTAACTCGACCCGCCGTGTGTGGTATCCGGCTATGTAAATTAGACAACCCTCATTTCCTACCGACGTGTTGTAAAATACGACGAAGGTAAGTTGACGCCAGACAGGCGGCCGGTCGTAAAATACATAGCCAAATCATGTGACAACATGTTTGTAAATGTTCTGCCGACCCACTTAGATCCACATTAGATCGCACTTAGATCCCATTAGATCTTAGACTCACTTAGAGACGATTTGTTTTTCTCGTTCCTGAGACAAAAACGGTAATTTTTTTAACCTCTATGTTGGTCCGGTATCCTATTGTACCAAATTTCACATAAGATAAAAATATTACAAAATAATGTAATATTTAGTAATATTTTAAACAGCCGAATCATTGTAGGTTAGTAAAATCATTCGGCAAAGCGAAATTGCAAACAAAAATGAAATTTTTAACCATAGATTAATAGTAGTGCGGCGATAATCAACGCAACGAACGTCAATTTGAGCGACGTGTTATTTAATATTGTGATTTCGTAAAATCTACAATGCGCCGATTAATCAACCAGCGTTGGTAATTAATGAAATTTATGCGTGCCGTATATTTAAAGCGTATTATGTTATGCGAACGAGGTCATTGTTCGCCTGTTGCCAGATATATGGGAAACTGTTTTATCTGGATTTGTTTAGAAATAGGTGAAAAAAACAATTATTTAGTAGTGCTTACAAGCCATATACTGTTTGAATTTCGTTAAAGCTAGCAGAAAAGTGTTTACTTGATTCAAGGTGTTAGATTTTATTGGTAATGTACTGTTATTTTTGTCGGAAACGGTAGTAGTCAAATTTCTTTACTTTTTTATGCCGGATGTACCGACAACGTGATAATCACGTGACCGATAGAGAGGGGGGCTCGTTTGACTTCTATAAATGGCTGAGTTTGACGTAGTGACGCCAGACTTGTTGTACAACTCGACTCAGATGGTTATTAAACACCCGCGTCTTTAGATCGTGTCACAATTGGTGATGATGAGACGAGATGGTTAAATCTAGTTGAGTCATTACTAATCCAACTATATTTAGTTACTGTGCTGTATTAATGTTGGTTTGGGTGTTTCCGCGTTTAACCACATTAAGTATTTCGTGTTATTAGAATCTAACTTCAAATGGTTAACATACGTGATAAGGGCAACCGCTGAGTCTCTTGCCAGTTCTTCTCAGTGGATGACAACTTTCCGAACTGATGGTAGAATCGTCCTGGCATAACAATTCCAAATTATCATTAACTTAACCTGTTAATATTAGTTTGGCCTGTTATCTGTTGTTGATGTATTATTTAGTAGCTTTTTTACGTGAGTAGTAAGTAGTTTTTTACCCAAAAGGTCCCCGTTAGTGCGGCACGCGATGGTCTTGAGTGAGTCGCCTGCGCCCGGCTCGCCTACGGTGGGTCGGATCCCAGGACTCGACTTCCCGGATCCGCCCCGCCGCCTCCTTCCGCGGGATAACGTGCTCGCAAACGGAGGCATTCGTTGCCCACGACTTCCCCCTGTCCACTATGGCATGAACCATGGTGGACAGGGAGAGATCGTGCCCCACCTGTGCCACGAGTTCCTCCCGCTGAACCGCCCAAGCTGGACAGTCCGCGAGCGTGTGCAGCGCCGTGTCGAACTCGGCGCCGAACATTGTCTAAACTTGCCTTTACACAAGTTTAGAAATTATCTTATAACGATGCTGCTATATAAAGCATACTATACGATCGAGGATTATCTGAGTGATAGTAGCATATCTTAACTGGAGTCAGCTACGCACCAAGCTGCAATGATTAAAACCCAGCAAGAAACTCGGCTGGTAACACGTCCGAATCAGTGGTTGCTTCTTTAAAAAAATGACGATTCAAAAGGACTGTAAACAGTCCACTTGAATAAAGAATATTTTGAATTTGAATTTGGAATAAGGGCAGGATGTATATGATGATTTTATCATATCATAAATTATAAACTCAAATAATATGAACGAAACTAAAACACTGTTAGTAATGTTTAGACACCAACGTCTATCATGAGTTTAAACAGTGTTCACACACGTCTCCCGAACTGGGGATTAAGTAACATGCATCAAGTAAATCACTCAGAGCTGACACTATCAAAAACAATGCCGCACAAAAACCGGGCGAGCTTACACTTCGTAAATCCAAAAATTATCTCGGACGCGCCCTACAAGATACCGCTTGACATATTTACTACTGAGTTTTAGGGCATAAAACTAATCCCTCCGGGAGGGTAGGGGGTAAGGGGGAGACCTTTATTTCTACATTCGTCACATAGTAGCCGTAAATTATCATACTCGGCTATGATATGACGGGGGCCGCCCATTAAAACGCGTTTGATTTAGATGGGGCTATAAAATTGATTTATGCTTTCACGCCAACAAAACCCGTGGTACTGAAGCAACTATTATATTAACATTTTCGTGGATAACCTTTTTGGGTGTGCAATGTCATATATAATTCGAATAACGAGCTATATTCAACTCAATATCCATAATTACAAAGTTCAATTTCGTATATTAAGATGTTTAGTGATCAGACACTCGTGATTGAAAAAAAAAGTCGCTCTCATATGGTTGCATGCAAGTATTATGTGTTTAAAGTGAACTTTATTTGTAATGAGATACGGGTCCATTTGGTGCAATAGGGAGCGTGATCAGAACTATTGTTTTTGGTAATTTCGATTAATTTACTACTATGGTAAGCAGTGTAATCAGTCACAAGAAAAAACGAGATATTTATTTTCTATCGCTAATTACGTAAAATGAAACCTACTTGTTATGATTCTTATTTATAGGAAAACTTTATGGAAGTAAATTATATGTAGAATAGGGTGTTACATTAAGAAATTCGTTAATACAAAAATAATCTTTATTATTTACAACGAATGAACTAATGAAATATACTTTGTAAGAGTTGATTTCGTTGGCGTGGACTTTTGTCGTGTGATAGGCCAATCAATAGATGATGCTTTCCAATGTCCAATCCTATTTCTATAGAATTAACAGGATTTCTATAGCTGTATATGTTACCCTGGTGTACAAGGAATAATTGTGCTAAATTTCATCGATATTGATTCTGTGGATTCGGCTTGAAAGAGTAACTAAAATCCATACTCACAAACTTTTTCATTTATAATATGAGTAGGATAGGATAATATACACATGCACTCTACAATACACACTTCACACATACAACACACTTACATATACACATACATACATTTTTCTGTCGTCCTTATTAAAAAAAGATTACTGTTAACATAATGAAAATCCGTTATTGGCTGCATGTACAAATCAAAATAATAGTTTGTAAATTTATAGTTTAAGTGCCGTGTATCTCGTAAAAATAAATAAATGCAAAGTGTAGGAAGCACATACTTTATTAACACACCACAAAAGCTATACACACACTCACTGCGACAATCTCTACGATCGTTTCGCCCCGAAACCGAAGCATCATTCACCAGATAGTTCGCAAAGACTATCCAATCCAAGAAAACCAAAATTCAATAAAGTATAAACTCTACAACAAAGATAAAATAGTAAATTGTTGTATAAATTAGAAATTTGATAAATAGTTACCGAACCGTTCGCTACAGGCGTCGTGTATTATATTTTAATCCAAGCCGTGATTATAAATCAGCCACCCATTACCCTGGACCGACCAAATCGAATCAAATTTTTTTCCTTCAACCATAAACTGTCTCGTGAGATCATTATTTATCTATTTTACGAGTCATCCACGATTGGTGATGCATCCCACGTGGGACATGCTCGTAAAGCAAAGGGCCCCCGATTGGGTACCGCACTCTAAATCCAATTTAATGGGTATTTTTATAGTTTTTTTCTGACATAAAACTTTGAGGTGTCAATTGCTCGGAATCTGGAAACATTTGATACGTTACAAAAAAAATTGCTGTTCCAGCGCTGGGCAAAGACCTCCTTTCTCGTTGCTATCAGAGAGTAGGATTCGGGCTTAGACTATCACGCATGTTTCATCGCTAAAAGCGCGTCTGGATGGTAAAAATTGTTTAGGCCCATGTCTTCATTGGAAAACCATTAGGTCCTTGGATTTGAACCCACACGGGTTCTCCTCTACCTCTCTACGGGTATACGGTCTCATCTTTCGACTATCAAAGATAGTCATAACCCGGAGGAATAAATAGGACATAAAAATAAATATCAGTCAGGCATATCATGGTCTTCCATGATAGGCCTTCCTTCATCGTCATCGGAAATCCATTGGTCAACCGAATGGTTTTCTTTTTTATTTTTTTATTGCCTCTTTTTATATATTTTAACAAAATTACCAGGCAAGGCTCGGTCAGGTACTGATTTTTAATGGCCTAAAAGAGTGGCCGAAACAGAAGTTAACTATTCTTTAATTAATGTATAGAAACCGGCTATGAGCTCTTATACTCTGCGAGCTCTACGAGCTATAGCGAGCGTTATAACGCCGCGTAAAGAGCTCATGAATAAGAGCCCCGTATGGGCTTCATAGTAGTTGGGCTCATCCGATAAAATAACACGAGAGTATAGCCGGTGTTTGTACATTAATTGTGAATACCACTCACAATTCAGCTTTGCCATTACAGCAGTTCAAAAACACTTTTATGGAGAGGCTGATACGAAGAGCCTACTTTACTGTTGAGGATTATTTGGACGATAAGAATGCGTGGATATAGCTACTGTCCGACCCTGTACAAGATAGAAACGATTAAATGTAATTAGTTATAAGTATTATGTTGAAAAGAGCAACCGCCGAGTTTCTTGCTGGCTCCTCTCGGTAGGAACAGCTTTCCGAACCAGCAGTAGAGTTGACGATTTAAAAGTACTTGTTTACAAGTTTATTTCAATAAAGAAAATTTTGAATTCGAATTTGATAGTTTAAATTCAAAAACGATTCCTTTACATATTATAACGTGGCCAAACTAGACGTGTCTATTTGTCATTATAAACATTGTTACTGGAATTAATTATGCATTTTCGCTGTCATAAGGAATGTTTTATGGAATCTACATATACTATAATTAAAAGTTAGTAGTCATAAATAAACTATAAAAAACGTTAAGAGGGTGACGCGGTCTAGTGACCAGAATATTTACATGTTTCATGGCATTGAGAGCGTGTGATCTGTATTAGTTTGTCACAGGTATTATAATCTCTAGAGGCACTAATGAGTTGAGGCACTTCAAATACTATTTAATTGTGTATAAATACAACATTTCTCGTTATATCACATAATTATTCAGTCCCATCAGTGATTAAAAACATAATTCTTACGTTTGTCAGTTAAAAGCACTAGAGCGACTTGTGACAAATCTTTTATATATTACTAGTGGTCCGCTCCGGCTTCACACGGGTATAAAATATATAGCCTATGTCACTCAGTGAAAATAATTATTAAAATCTATCAAGTAGTTTTGTTTTATTCATTACTGCCCGTGGCCCGCACGCGTTAAATTTGGAGTAAAAGAATTCCCCTTACTCTATACCATGAGGATTTATGAGATAAAATAAATGCGGTCGAACGGGATAAAAAGTATTCTATGTCCGTCTCCTAATTCTAAGCAACCTCTCCACCAATTTTCAGCAGAATTGGTTCATCCGTTCTTGAGTTATAAATAGTGTAACTAAGACCAACTTTCTTTTATATATATAGATTTTCGTCACATGTATTCAAATACTTAAAAAACTGTTTGATTCTTCTACACATACAATATTTCGCGTTACATCACATAATTATTTAGCCTCATCGGTGTTAAAAATATAATTCTTAAGTTTGTCAATTAAAAGTACTAGCGAAATATACTTATGTCAAATCTCTTTAATATATATCGATCGTCACGTATTATATTTTTATAATAGAAATATTGTATGATTCTTGTATATTCGCGTTATATCACATAACTATTTAATCTCATCGGTGTTCAAAACATCACTGTTACATACGTCAGTTTCAGAATGAGCGATTTGCGACAAATCTCTCTTTTATATATTATTTTCATCATATATTACATTTGTATTATTAAAGTATTGTGCTATTCTGATATACATACAACATTTGGCGTTATATTTCATAATTCTTCAGCCTAATCGATCTTACAAACATCATTCTTACATATGTCAGTTACAGAACGAGCGACTTGCGACAAATCTCTCTTTTATATAAATATATCGTCATACATCGTATTTAAATAATTAAAATACTTTATATTTCTTGCATACATATATTACGCGTTATATCACACAATTATTCAGTCTCGTCTGTGTTCAAAAACATTATTCTTACGTACAGTCTGTCGTCCGATCAAAACGCGACCCCCTCGACTATATAAATCAATTTGTCAGTGACACAGTGACAGTCGCGACTCGACGAGCGGCGACATTCCTTTTTTTAGTTTACACGTTACCAATGTTTACTTGTCTTGTACGAGACATTTTTTATGCTTTATGCGTATGATTTTTCTTCCGTTTTGGACATTAAAATATTACTGTTATTCATTGTTTAAATTATTGCGTATTTTTATAATGGTTTTTGTGAATTCGATAGGGGCTTTGACAAAGGTTGTTTGTTTAAATTTTTTGATATTTTGTACGTTTAGTGTAATTATCAGTGTATTAAAGACTTAACACTTTAACATAGGACATGTAACTTTAGTCTTCGGATAGGGCAATTTCATCATCATCCTCTTGACCTTATCCCACTTAGGTATTTTACGAACGGCAGCCTGCTTGATGTCAACTTATTTTAGCGCCTTTTATGACACAAAAAAACTATTTAAATGAAGAATACACATTAAATGGCTTTATTATATACATACCATTTTAGCCTTTACTTAATTGTAGGATAAAACAAGCTGATCTTATAATGTTTTCCTTTTATCTGCTAACTACGACTTGTTCGCGTTAACTTTAGTGTTATTAATTAACACTCTCTCTCTCTTCTTCTATCAACGTGTTCTCTCGATAATTAACCGTGTTTTTTACTTTATCCCAAAAGAAAAATATTTTTTTTATCGTATGTGTTATAGGTTAGCTCGGAGAGCTTTAACTGCACTAAACTTAGTCACGTCACCTTCAGTAGGTTAACAGCAACACCGAAACAGACAGACAGACTTTCGCATTCACAATATTTAGATAAACAACTTCCACAAAGAAAATATTTAGATTCAAAAATTATATAGATAAAGTTAAATCATGACTAAGTAACATAAGTTTGAAGAAGCTAAAAAAAATAATTAAATAAAGATTTAAACTGGCTTTGACTTTGAACTTGATTATAAGATGTTATTCACCATCAAGTCTATTTAAATTATGGTGATTAAATATTAAAGACCTTTCTAATTAACATAACATACACATAAACTTAACACAACATAACATGTTCATAAACAACATAGTAAAATGACATGAATGTTAAATTTTGTATAATTAATAGCTGTTAGCATAATTTATTCGTGTATAGTTTTTTGTATTAATTAAATAGCTCACAAAGTTTTCATTAGTTAAACAAACCCATAAAAGTAAAAGTAAATATACGGCCTGTTACTATCCCCCAGTTGGGCATAGGCCTCCTTCCTCCATTTTTGAAAATATTGAAGCTAAGACCTACCACGCTTCTCTAATGCGGATTGTTAGGTTACACATATTCTTAGAATCATCTAGAGATATGCAGGTTTCCTCATAATGTTTTTTTTTACAGACAGGCGTGTGATAAATTGCAATTATCAATTAGACACAAAAGTTTTCAGAGAAAAACTCATTAGTGTCTGCCCGGGGTTTAAACCCGTGATCCTCTTGAAAGAGTCACACGGTCTCATCGCTGGGCTATAAATCTTAGAAATATTATAAATGCGAAAGTTTGTGAGTATGGATGTATGTTCGTTACTCTTTCACGGTAAATCCGTTAAACCAATATCGATGAAATTTGGCACAATTATTCCTTATACATCGGTTAACATATAGGCTATAGAACTCCTGTTAATTCTACAGGAATAGGATGACATTGAAAAGCGCCATCTATTATCAAACTATCATGCGTAAATAAATAATAAATCTAAATAAAAGCTTCCAAAACTTCTTCTTCTTCTTCTTCTTCAACCGATGGACGTCCACTGCTGGACAAAGGCCTCTTCATGGGATCTCCAGAACACACGATTTTGTGCCGCTTGTATCCAGCGGCTCCCCGCGACCCTTTTGAGGTCGTCTGTCCATCCTTCCAAAACTAAACATATTTTATAATGCGTATAAATTATTGAAGAATTCTGGATTAAAATTATTTGCTTCTCGATTTTTCATAGCAATAAACGCGTATTTTTCATACAATTCTTTTCAATACCGTAATAATCAACAGTTGATGTTAGATTTATATAGTGCAATATGTCTTAGGGCCCCTACAATGTATGTAGCAATCGCGATTACGGTACGTGTTTACTCAATAATTCGATACGTGTATGACGATTTAATTCATAAGCAATAAGCGTTGTTCAACCAGTCTAAACAGATTTTTGAATTTAAGTTATGAGTTATATTCAAGTTTACGTATAGCAACCGGTCGTACTCGCCTTCATGATTTTGGGTTAGCCTGGTTATTTTTGTACTTCTGCAAGATTCAATCGTTCTCAAAAATGAAGATCTATTATGTTTTTTAAAATAAATTTATGGAATTATTACACATACACGGTCGTCCGTCTTCAAAAAAAGTTACTTATTAATACTTGTTTTATGGGTGACAACTGCTAAATATACACATATATAATTAAAAAACTAAATACATACTTAAATAAATACACGCAAACTCGAAAAACCGTCAAATTGTTTTTTTTTGTCATATGCTATACCATTCTAAATAAAACAGCATTTATAATTTGCAAAGCTTGTGAGATAATCCTATCCTCCTAATATTATAAATGCGAAAGTTTGGGAGTATGTTTATTACTCTTTCACGGCGAATCCGCTGAACCAATATCAATGAAATTTGGACTAATTATTCTTGATTTACCAGGATAACATAAAGGCTATAGAAATCCTGTTAATTATACAGGAATAGGATGACATAGATAAGCGCCATCTATTATCAACCTCTCACGCGATAACAGCCTACGTAAACGAAAATCGGGGTAAAAGCTAGCAGAACAATATTCGGGAAAGATATGAGATTTATGTTTTATGTCATTTAAGTTTCCATTTCATATCTTGCTATCTTTTATAACTTGGACCATACGTTGTATAGCTAGCGATTTGGTCGCGACTCGTCATTTCTCGCATTGTCGTAATCCGCTGATTTACTAGCGACATTAATCAGGTTGACGGCCGATAGGGACTAAATCACTGCCAAACTTACCTTTGCCACTAATAAGGACTTTAGTACCCAGCACTAAACGTCACAATTCTTTGCCCGACTTTGTCACTTCGCTTGACTACTGCATGTTATTGCTTGTTATTCTTTTTGCGAATTTTGCAACTACATACATATTTTTTTTCGTTGTTTTCAGTTGTGTGTTGTATTGTCTAGTTATTGATTTATTGTGGCCGTTTCCTGTTGTGCCCTTTTTAGAGGGTTTGACTGCAACTTGAGACTTTTGAGCGGCGTGGAGTTAACAGTGATATATGTTTCCACAGAAAAGTAATAATAAAATTATTTTGCTATAATCCGCGATGATAAAATTGAAAATATATATAATGCTAAATGTAGAGTGGACAATCCGTTTTCATACGTGGAACATGACAAAATTGCAAAATTTTTGAATTTAAACTATGAGTTGCTGCCGCGATAACGTCGTGTAAAGAGCTCATGAATAAGAGCCCCGTATGGGCTTGGAACTAGTCGGGCTCATCCACTAAATTAAGACGTGAGTATAGCCGGTTTCAATACATTAATTAAAATTGCAAAGTTTTGCGATTTTGTCGTGGGGTCTATCTCCTGATCATGTTTCAGTTGCAGGACGAAACGATTAAGTTTGTCATAGTGAAAGTGTGTGCTTGTGTATTGTGGTGGCGGTGGTGGTGGTTTGTGCATGTGTTTTAGGAATCCTGTATGTACCAGGTGTGAAAACGGACTGTCCACTCTACATTTAGCATTATATATATTTTCTATTTCACTTCATCGCAGATTATAGCAAAATAATTTTATTATTACTTTTGTATTATGGATCTCTGCAAAGTGACGCCTAATTTTATAAATTATTTGAAGTTGCAAGTTTCGCCGTGCGAAACGTAGTATTGTGCGAAGATTTGTTGATTAAACTCGTTTGTAGAGTGTTAATCAAATTGGCAATCTTAGCAGTGTATGGGAACTAACTTGCGCAATTTGTACGCGTCACTTAGACTGTGAAACAATATATATTTTGTTCAGTAGAATGCAAGATTCTAGCATCTAGTTGTCCGCACGCCGCCTCAGATCAACACCGAGGAAGTAAATAATTGATATCAATCAAATCAAAATAATCTTTATTCAAATAAGCTCTTTCAAGCACTTTTAAATCATCAAGGATCAATATGATTAATGAAGCTACATCTGGTTCGGAATGTTGCTCTTACCGAGAAGAACCAGAAAGAAACTCGGCGGTCAATCTTTTAAACATTTTTAATTTTCCATTATTAAACCGCAGTCTTGTATGAAGCTGAAAGGATTTTCAAATCCAGGCTTTTTTATCATACAAATAATCCTCAATTTTGTAATACGCTTTACGTATAAGTAGGACATCTTCTTATACTTAAGTTTAATAATTCTGTAGACTGGTGATAGAATTAGGCGTTACTTTGGCGAGGTCTATAATACGAAAGTAATAATAAAATTATTTTGCTGTAATCCGCGATAAAGTAAGTAAAAGAATAGATGAATAAAGTAAGTAAAAAATAGAAAATATAATGCTAAATGGAGAGTGTACATTTCGTTTTCATACCCGATACATGTAGGATTCGTAAATACATGCACAAACCTCCACCACAATACACGAGCAAACACTAACGAAACAATAATTTTGCCCCGCAACCGAAGTATCATCAAGAGAAAGATTTTGCTTGATTTTGCACTTGTTCTCTCTCAGGGAAACTTTTCCATACGTTAAAGATAATTAGTAAAACCTTTACAGTATGTAATTTGTCGAAATACATGTCGGTAAGTCGAAAATGTCCCATCACCCGAAGCCTATTGAGTACTTATGTACTCAATAAGCTTGACGCTAAATTATTTTAGCCAGCACCCGTTACCGTTCGACGAGTAGGTAAATTGGATCAAATAATTGAAAGTCGACCAACAACGTCACAAGGCGAAGTGAGTTTGCGTGGACCTCACACACTGGTGTTTTGTGTCGATTCCAGTTGGAATAAATCGTCACGCAGTAGGTTAGCAACATTGGCAGATTCTTTTGACTGGAATACTAGTTAGTTGTATAATTTTATTGTAAATATATTTTGAAAAGCCGAAAATTTACGTAAAACAATTGTTGTTGACAAAAACTTGATTGTTTTACGTAAATTTTCTTAGGCTGGAGTTTATTTACTTAACTTTTTTATAAAACAAAAGTAATAATAAAAATTATTTTGCTAACCAAAATCGCAAAAGCTTTTGCGATTTTGGTAGTGGAGTCTATCTCCTGATGATGCTTCGGTTGCGAAGCGAAACGATTGTTGAGTTTGTGATAGTGAATGTATATAGTGCTTGTGTATTGTGGTGTCGGTGGTGGAGGTTTGTGCATGTGTTTTTTACGAATTCTGTATGTATCAGGTATCATAACCGATTGTCCACTCTACATTTAGCATTATATATATTTTCTATTTTACTTCATCGCGGATTATAGCAAAATAATTTTTATTATTACTTTTGTATTATGGATCTCCGCAAAGTAACGCCTAATTCTATAAATTATTTTTTATAAAAGGTTAAATGTACTGAAATACACATATTTCACGTTATGGAAAGTTTTATCACACCTAGATTTAATATTTTATAATCGATACGTCAGGAGGTATATATACAAGTATACATTTAAAAAAATATTTTCAGTAACTTCTGCTGTTAATTTCATCTGAGTGATCTATCGTGTCGAGATAAAAGTAGTAATTTCACTTCGTAGATCTATCTTAATATATGCAAATGCTTCGACTATGTGGCTTGGTAAAATCCTTTAGCCTACGTATAGACGCCTGCAGTGTTATTGTCGAAATTAAAAATGTTTAAAAATAGATCGCTGAGTTTGTTGTTAGTTCTTCTGGCTAAGAGTAACATTCTACACTAGTGATAGCCAAATCAATCTATTTGCTTCTCGATAATTCAAAAGTGTTTCGAAAAGTTTATTATGATTTGATTTAAGTTGATCCATCACAGGAAAAAAACATGTATTTATAATATTAGTGGAATTAGTATGGAATCCATAACATTAAATATATCATACGGTAGTGCGTCGACGCCTCGAGTTGGGCTATAAATCGACAAGTTTACTCGATCGCATTATAAATCACGCAGATGTATTAGTTGTGCAATGAAAAATATAATATAATACGGCTGATAACGATTTATGATACGACGGCAGCTGATTTGAAGGGATCAAATAAACTTGTATCTTACAACATGTAATTTGATAAATAAAAGAAGTACCTTACGAATTTTGCAACTGCCTTTGTGTGGAAAGGAATTCTTATTTACTTCCATAATTATTTGTGTGGAAAGGATAAAGTATCCTTCGACACTTCCATACTAATAATATTATAAATGCGATAATCTGTCTGTCTGTCTGAAAATCAACCCCACCTACACGCGCCAATCGGTGGCAGCAACAAATATGTTACTGTGGTGCTCCCTGCTAAGCAACAGACGGGGCTCTGGCGACCGAATCAGTGGCGGTATAACCACTTTTCCTACTGGGATACCAGCTAGAAGAGGCTACAGAGGCCTTGGGGTACAAATAACCTCCAAAAATACCTGGAGCAAAAGACAAGGGGAAACCACTGCTACTACTTACCCACGAAAGCCGTTACGGAAGTTACGGCCTTGACCGCTCTGCCAAAGCGTATCGACGGAGAAGAAGAAGAAGACCTCACTTAGACTGGGGTTAAGGGTAAGAGAATGATCTCATATGAAGAAAAAATAAAGTTGCGCCAGATCTTTTCATCCAATATTCCTCAGGGCCTGAAGACTAAAGTCTTCGAGCAGTGCGTGTTGCCTGTGATGACATATGGCTCTGAAGCTTGGTCGGTAATTATAGGCCTCATAAGAAAGCTCAGAGTCACTCAGGGGGCTATGGAGAGAGCTATGCTCGGAGTACCTCTGCGTGATCAAATTGAAATGAGGTGATACGTAGAACGACCAAAGTGACGGATAGCTCAACGGATTGCAAAGCTGAAGTGGCAATGAGCAAATTTTTGTTTTAAATAAATGTACCTTACGGTTAACTGAAAATATTTCAGTGGCGCACTTACGTGAAAGGTATTTTCCATAAAAGTAACCTCAAATCCCATACCCGTTATAGGAGCGTCCCAAAACTATCATCCCATCCAGAGGAATCTCCTTTCGTCAATTGCCAATTCATGAATATGCACGGGCGCGCCGGCTCGTTGATTGGACCTAAATAATAAATTCAATTTGCGCCTTCAAATATTTTCCCTGATAACGTTTCTATATTTGGACGGGGTGGGAATAATGGTGTTATTTAGAAGCTTGCAATATGCTAAGATAGTAGGCTGCCAGCATTAACAAGTCAGAAGATGGTTGCTCTCGGATGTCGGACATGGGAGGCATGGAGATTATTAAATTGTATATTTTTTGAATTTATATTTCAAGGAAAAGTGCTTAGAAAATCTGATATTGGCTGGCCCTTTGATACAGGTGGCAATGACCCTATTATCATATCATAGTCGCAGGTTCGCTTTCGATCGATTTCAACAATTTGTTGGTTCTTTGGTTTTTATTTATATTTAAGCATTTATTAAAAAATTATGTATGTATAATGACAACTGGCATTACCAGTTGTCTATCACCCATAACATAAGCATTTAGTTACTTACCTTGTGAATGAACGATCATGTCAGTAATTGATATATATGAAATATATACTATATTTATTTATACATTTGGGTAGGTACAGATCTACCATATCAATGATACCAACCACTTAACTGAAACAAAGGTGTCAGCTATTAGCGACCCCATAATACTTTGGTCCAAATAATATCAATACTAAATTCCGAAGAGATTGCGTTTCCGGAATAAGTCCACCATTCCACATTATGTAGAAATCTCTATATTTCATTAATAAATGTATAGGTAATAATTAATGAAATATAAAGATTACAAATAAACTAAATATAATCAAGATTCAAGGCATCTAAGTCAGATAAATTTCGCGTTCAAATAGAGACATTCCCATATAACAAACCTCTTATCTAATACAACTATTTTATTTAATATTTACCCGCTATTACAATAAAAAACTTAAAAATTTAAATTTAAAATAAAAAAATATAATCGCTTAGAGTCACCGTTCATAACGGAATGATTGCAATACGCACAACTATGCTATCTATAGCTCAATCCTATGATACTAAAAAAATTTAATTTAGATATTTCCGGTTTCAAAATATATAAAAATTAAAATAAATTTAGAATTAAGGCAGTCCCTATTCGTTTGGGAGAACAATTTTTACGACATAGCGAAGGCGCGCACCGCCGCGTAGTGGCCTCTTACAATTTTCGCGGGCTTCTGGCGCGCCTGTTAAAAACACAATGAATAATTATTGGGGGTTTGTTTCTTCGCCTTTTTCTACAGAACTCGCTTTAATAATACGCTGATGCTCTTTTAATTTGGTGATAAAGACAGCCTGCATAATTAGATTAAGTATGAATATAGTTACGTGATTAATTAAATTTAAATATATTCTTTGTTCAAGTAAACTTGTAAACAAGTGCTTTTGAATCGTCAACTCTACTGCGCGTTCAGAAAACTATTTCTACCGAGAAGAGCCAGCCAGAAAGTCTGCGGTTGCTCTTTTTGAAAATATTATAACTTATAACTAGTTACATTAAGTCATTACTGTCTTGAACAGAGTCGAAGATTAGTTATATCCGGCTTCACCCGCGTGGCATCAGTGTATTTAATTGACTTCAATCAAAAATTTTCAAATTTTTTTGAACATTGTTACTGTCAGTTAACCATAAGAGAAAGAAGTATGCTGTCGTAGACTTTTTTGTAGAAATTTAGTAGATCTACAATTCTCTACCTGATACATGCAGAATTTGTAAAAACTCATGCACTACCCGCCAACGATAACACGACAATACACAAGCGCTGCACACATTTACCACCCCCACAATTGTTTCGTCCCTAACCGAAGCATCGTCAGGAGATAGACTCCACGACAAAATCGCAAAGCGATTTGCTTGAAAGCTTTGCGATTATGTCGTGGAGTCACAAATTCTGCATTTATCAGATATGAGAACGAATAGTACACTCTACATTTAGCATTAATATTAATATTTTCATTAGTTTTATCAATGTAATCCTCAAAACTTATAGGCTTTTAGTATCAGCCCTTCCATCCCTTTAACATAAAATGCATCTCACATTATTTTTCTGGGGCTTAAAGCATTATTACCAATAACCGCAAAATAACTTTATTCCTCTTTAACTTAACGGCTAATCGAATAAAACAAAACATTTGCAAACTATATTTCATTAAACTTCTTGGCCAGACGTAAAGGGTTTCACCCCCAATGAAACATTTCTTCCTCAAGAGAGGAATTATTTGATTCACCCTTGATTCACCCCAGTCTGAATGATTCGGAGTTTTTCTTAGAGCATGCTTAAGAGGCTATAAATCCACAGTTTGTTTTTATAGGTATGTGCTACGTTATTTACTGCTTTTTTGTCCTTAATGTACTTTCTTTATTACGGATTTCCGAAGCGTGAAAATGCGTTTCATCTCTTCCATATTGTTTTTTCTTTAGGGTTGTTTTATTTGTTTTCAAGATTGGTTTTGTGGTGTAGCGTTAATTACTTCTTGTAGTGTTTTGCCGTTAGGTAAATATTGATATGTTAAAGGTATTCCAGAAAATTCTCAATGATGTTCAGGTTTTCTTGAAAGAGACTAATTTAGTTCTGGTTGTAAGGTTATATGTTACAAATGAGATCCGCGCATGAATTTATTTATGCGCATGAATGGTTTCACAAAAAATCGCAATATAACAAATGATTGATATTGGCATATTTAAATTGGTGCAAACCAAGTTGCGAATCTTTGTATTACTTTGTTTCAAATTTTTTTTTTAATCAATTAGTATACTATACTATTTAGTATCCGGAAGTAGAATAGATCACCGTCATTTCAAACCAACATTTCGTAAAAGGCGACTAAAGTAAGTTGATGTGAGGCAGGCGCCGATTATAAAAAACCAAGGTAAATCGTGATACAATATGCTTATAATGTTGTGTCGAACCCACTTAGAGTGGGATAGGGACAGGAGGATGATGATGTTTTTTTTCTGAGGGCAATAAGCCTTATTATCGATTATCTTATCCTACAAATATTATAAACGCGAAAGTTTGTGAGTATGGATGTATGTTTATTACTCTTTAACGGCAATCCGCTGAACTAATATCTATTAAATTTGACACAATTATTCCTCATACACCGAAATAACATATTAAATGCTTGACCGTTATTAGAAGCTTAAATATGAGATAGGCACACCTGGTTTTCCGTCGTATTTTACCTCTCTTTCTACCCAAATATCTCTGTCTCCTTCCTTTTTCCCCCCTTTTCACCGGACATGGCGGGAGGCGCTAGACAGCGACTCTTTGTATGTCATTGGCATTTAGTTTTCTGTCTAGTAAACTTGTGCAAATTCAGTGTTGGTAAAATTATTTAACTACCTTCAGTGAGTATTGTGTTAAATCCAGCACGTAAGTTGCACATTATTTTTATGGTTAACGGTGTTACCGTTCGTTATTTCTTTAAGAAAATTTTTATTTTTCTACCCTTTTATCTGTAATATTGTAACATCTGCAAGTATGATAATGATGTTGGCCCGAATTTATAAGCTATTGTTACAACATGTTTGTAATACAACCTCCTTCATAGAGTTGGCGATTAATATGAAAAAGCATTGTGGCTGTCATATTTTTATGTGTCATTCATTGAGTTGTAGCGAGAGAGTAAATGGGTTGACTCTGGGAAAACTGCTTTTTATTTATTGAATAAGTACAAAGAAGAAATATAGCCGTTTGTTATATTCAGAAGTGGGATGTAACCTAAACTCACAAATAGAGTGGACATAAGGAATATCTGGAAATTTAAAGAGTTTGAAGAAAAGACAAATGACGATCAATATCTTGAGACAACAAGGAGAGTGCGAATTTCATATAATTTCAGAGATGGTTGCGATATGCGATGCTATGGAATAAAAATTGAGAGCGTTATTGGAGAGATTAATGATGGTAATTGGTATTCGGTTAATTAATTCTGTGAGATCAACGTGACGATGTGCTATGTGAGGCCTTAGACGCGCCCGTGACTTTTGTTCGATGGAACTGTCAGCTAGAATGACGATTGTTCTCTGGATCTTTCCTGTTGTAACGACTGTTTTCTAGACTGTGGACATCTGCAACGACTGTCAGCTAGGCTCTGCCTGGAAGTGGTGATTGTTCTTTGAGCGTTATCATTTGCGAGTCTGTTTACGTGTGTATCTGCTGAGTTGGTTGCCACTAATTGAGCTGTGTTATGCCATGACAGTGATTGAGGGTGAGCTTGAGGTGCGAAATGCTTATGGTGCGAAAAGCTTAAGGAGTTGAGGAGTTGAGCTTAAAGAGTTGAGCATAAAGCGTGAGCTTAGAGTTGAGCATAAAGCGTGAGCGTAGTCCTGTCATGTCATGGCATGTGCGGTTTTCTTTTACAGATTAAAAGAGCATGTATTGAGTTTCTTGCCGATTCTTCTCAGTACAATCAGCATTCCGAATCGGTGGTAGATTCATTCCCAGAAGTCAGCTTATGAGATTTGCGGGGTCGCAAATGTTGTCAGGATGGTCGACTGTTACAACATGTTTGTAATACAACCTCCTTCATAGAGTTGGCGATTAATATGAAAAAGCATTGTGGCTGTCATATTTTTATGTGTCATTCATTGAGTTGTAGCGAGAGAGTAAATGGGTTGACTCTGGGAAAACTGCTTTTTATTTATTGAATAAGTACAAAGAAGAAATATAGCCGTTTGTTATACTATTTTTTAGAATAATGAATCCTTACAAGTGTTTTTGTAATGCATAACGATAACGTCATCCTGATGAATTGAGAGTGTTAATATGTCGCAACGAATTCACAACGCGATATCCGGCGGTTAATCTCTCTATTAGTAATTTAATTAAAGCAAACACTTTGTATAAAGGATAAATAAACTATTTGATAATGACTAATTTTTGTCAGACCTTAGTTGCGAGATAGAACAATCGACAAGTTCAATACTACAGTGATTCGAATCATGGCGTACATAATTTGACATTTAATGTTTTAATTAAAATGAAGAATCCCGTTTTACCTACCAACCTTGCGACCTCTGTTCAATGGTTTGGTAGTGATATGTGAATGATGTATATCGATACACAGAAATGGTATAATCATCCATCCGGATTCTAGCGTGAAGCAATAAATTGCGTCAGTCAGTACTCTGATAAATCCTATGCTTCGTTTGTTCGTTCGTTCGTTTGTTGCTTTAACGTTCGCTGTTTGAAAGCAATAAGAGATTATTCTATTTGCGAATAATTATGTTACGAATTATAAGCCAACTGATATATTCGACTAAAATATCAGATGTCGCGGTTGAATGTCAATTAAAAGATTGACGAGATATTTTTGAACATGTTTGAACATGTCACGGCTGACCTTTTACATATGGCTTACGATATTTTTATCGTAAACGTATCTTTTCTTCTGAAAAGACAGAGATGTCAAAGGATAGCATTTGAAAGTGTGAGCGCGATTTATTTATAAAATGTTAAATAAATAAAATTTTTAATCCCATATATTCCGTTTTCAAAGTCTCATTGCTACTGTAGACAGTGCGGTCGTGTGAGAAGGCAATCGGCCAGGACGCAGTTTAATAAACGGAAGACATTGAAAACACAGTATGTAACTAGTATAATAATAAATAACTGTAATGTTGTACCATCGCATGGTACTTCTTTAATTTATGACGTTGGTCCTAATTCATATACCAGTTGTCATTATATTCAGCTCTCGCGGGGCGGTTATCATCTTTGCACACTATGAATACGTGTAATTTTGTACCATCGCTTGGTACTTCTGCAAGTTATGACAATGAAGTTTGATCCTAATTCATATACCAATTGTCATCATATCCAGCTCTCGCGGAGCGGTTATCAACATTGCATCCTATGAATATGTATAATGTTGTACCATCCTTTGGTACTTCTGCAAATATGAAAATGACGTTTGGTACTAATTCATATACCAATTGTCATCAAATCAAGCTCTCGCGTGGCGGCTATGATCACTGCATCCTATGAAGATGTGTAATATTGTACCATCGCTTGGTATTTCTGCAAGTTATGACAATGAAGTTTGGTCTTAATTCATATACCAATTGTCATCATATCCAGCTCTCGCGGAGCGGTTATCATCATTGCATCCTATGAATATGTATAATGTTGTACCATCCTTTGGTACTTCTGCAAATATGAAAATGACGTTTGGTACTAATTCATATACCAATTGTCATCATATCAAGCTCTCGTGGGGCGGTTATCATCACTGCATCCTATGAAGAAGTGTAATGTTGTACCATCGCTTGGTACTTCTGCAAATATGAAAAGGACGTTTGGTACTAATTCATATACCAATTGTCATTATATCAAGCTCTCGCGGGGCGGCTATGATCACTGCATCCTATGAAGATGTGTAATGTTGTAGCATCGCT
This sequence comes from Morpho helenor, assembly GCA_029227775.1. NCBI lineage: Eukaryota > Metazoa > Arthropoda > Insecta > Lepidoptera > Nymphalidae > Morpho > Morpho helenor. Next base: position 1,159,928 of record JARGCU010000017.1, read on the forward strand.
TGGTATTTTTGCAAGTTATGACAATGAAGTTTGGTCCTAATTCATATACCAATTGTCATCATATCCAGCTCTCGCGGAGCGGTTATCATCATTGCATCCTATGAATATGTATAATGTTGTACCATCCTTTGGTACTTCTGCAAATATGAAAATGACGTTTGGTACTAATTCATATACCAATTGTCATTATATCAAGCTCTCGCGGGGCGGTTATCATCACTGCATCATATGAAGATGTGTAATGTTGTACCATCGCTTGGTACTTCTGCAAATATGAAAATGAAGTTTGGTACTAATTCATATACCAGTTGTCATCATATCCAGCTCTCACTGGGCGGTTATCGTCATTGTATCCTATGAAGATGTATAATGTTGTACCTTCACTCGGTACTTCTGCAAAAATGAAAATGACGTTTGCCCCTGATTTGTATACCAGGTGTTATCATATCCGACTCGTATTGGGCGGTTATCGTCACTGTAGCCTATGATTATGTATAATGTTGTACCATTGCGTGGCATTTTTGCAAGTATAACAATGACAAAGTTGCTGAAAAGAGCAGCCCTGGTCTTAAAAAGTAATCTTGTTTACAAAATATCCGGGAATGGACGGGAATTAAGAGCACTCCAAAACTCTTCCGTCTTGCCAAGAATAAAAAGGCATATGCGGAGTTGACTGCTAACTAGTTTGAAAGACACGCAAAGAAGAAGATGACAATGACTTTTTTTTTTTTCCAAATGCATATACCAGTTGTCATCATATCCAGCCCTCGTGGGGTGGTTAATTTTATTGATACTCCATGAACATCTGTAATGATGTACCATCGCTTGGTAATTATGCAAATACGAAAATGATGTTTTCCAAATTCATATAACAGTTGTCAGCATATCCAGCTCTCGCGGGGCGAATGTCATCATTGCCACCACATTAATATTTATAATGCACCATCGCTTGGCACGTCTGCAAGTATGACACTGATGATGGTTTAGATTCCTATGCCAGTTGTCATCATTATCAGCCCTCGCAGAGCAGTTATCATCTTTGCCACCCCGTGAATATCTGTGTTGTACCGTCGCGTGGTAATTCGGCAAGCATAACAATGAAGTTGGTCCAAATTTATATGCCTGTTATAACCATGACCAATCCTCGTGGGTCGGCTATAATCATTGCCATTCTGCGAAAATCTGTAATAAGGGGACAAAAGTGTCAATTATCGCCCACTAGGGTCAGTAGTAACAAAGGCAATACCTCCAAATCTTTTCGAGTGGGAAGTCTAGCACAGTACGTCAGCCCCTGAAGAAAAATAGGAGCTCCATATTATTTGTTACTATCAGAGTATCGTATACCGCTATCTAAAAAGCCTCAGCATAATATTTGACCGTAGTCGCACTTCGGAGTCACACAACATGACTTACACGTGACAAGGATATTTGACTTAGCCGCCACAACGCGAGCTTTATTTCTCCTCTATCTTCATTTCAAAGGATGATAGCGCATATCGTCCCATTTTCAATATAAAACTACTAAGTTAATAAACGGGAGATTGCATATGCGAGGTAAATTTATCACAGATAGTCGCTTCCTACGGCTGGTTATGAAAATCAAATGCTAGAAATGTTGTCTGTCGTTTCGGCATCCGAAATTATGCGTGTTGGCTAATTTATAACGCAAAATATTTGAATAAAAACTCTAAGGTTGGTCGTCGATTTGACCTTGACTATCTCTTGTGTAACAAAACTAGATCTTTGTGGCCAAGTTCATAGAACTGCTACCACCTAAGAATGTAAGTATGTGGCTCTTGTTGCTTAAGACACACGCGATACTGAGAGTTCTGAAGGATTTATTTAGTGGACGTATTCAATGTTGCCAGGTTAAGGTCCTTCGCGGGAGACTTAATCACCGAGCTACTCTCGGGTTTCTAAGTACGTTATCAGAACATGTGTTCATGGTGAAATACTCGCTTCCCGATCCAGGAGACTGATATAAAATTAATGTCTTAAGAATTTTCAATAAAACAACAGCTACTCGGCAATCGCAGAGTTGGTTTCCATTTTGAAAGACCAGAAATGTCAAAGTATGTCAAAAATGTCAAAAGTATGGTATTAATTGAATATGATACCGCATCGAAAGCGGAACGAAATCTCAGCTGATAACATAGCTAATTTTGATCGATAAATGTGATCGATTTATATGCATTGAAGACCGCTTGCGTGGTGACAAACGCAACTTAGATTACAACAATCACAAGGCAATGTATTAACGACGCTTTTAGCGTGCCGTGGAAACGTTCGCTATTGTAACTACATGTATGTAACATGTCTATATTCGACAGTAGTTCCATCGATGAGAAATCGATTGTGTTTTAATACGTTTCTAGCTAATCTACATTTAAAGCATAACCTATCCTATTAAACAATTTTACCTAACAAATCAGCAAAATACACTTCATATAAGAAGTGACAAGTAAATAATATGTACATGTTTTGGTCAAATATTTTCTAAAATTCATATCTTTAAGGAACTTAAGGTACGAAAACCAACAAATCGGGATATTAGAGGTGTTACAAGTTGTAGAGAAAAAATATACTGTCTCCACATTATAATAATGTAAAAAACAATAACGTATTTCAGGTGGTTGGGTACACAACCACATTACTATTTTATGTTTAGGTCGCAGGATAAAGGACCTAACCCTCAGTGTGTTGATAACAAACATTGTGTGGTGTTGACTTATCGATGAACTTACTCCTTTTTCCAAATAATTTATTTAAGTCACATTGGCACCTTTTCACCAGGCGATAACAAACACGTCTCATATTTAAGCTTCTAATAACGGTCAAGCATTTAATAGAGGCGTTTTACCTGAAATAAAACGCTTATTAAATACTTACCTTATTAGAAGCTTACTTTTTATACCTGCCTGGTGCTTAATGAGACACAATGACATACAAAGAGTCGCTGTCTAGCGCCTCCCGCCATGTCCGGTGAAAAGGGGGGAAAAAGGAAGGAGACAGAGATATTTGGGTAGAAAGAGAGGTAAAATACGACGGAAAACCAGGTGTGCCTATCTCATATTTAAGCTTCTAATAAGGTAAGTATTTAATAAGCGTTTTATTTCAGGTAAAACGCCTCTATTAAAATTTAAATCTATTAATTCTACAGGAATAGGATGAAAAGCGCCATCTATTATCTACCTATCACACGTCAACAGTCCACGCGAACGAAGTCGCGGATAAAACTAGTGTCACATAAGTTTGTATCTTAAACTAAGTCAACAGAATTTCGTCACAAGACAAGCGGAACACAAAAAGTCCCGCGCTTTATATATCGCCGAACCAACTTATCATTCCATATCTCATGCTCTACAACGGAAAGTAAAAAGCAAATAGCTCTTGATGTTTTTTTAAAAACTACCGCCATGTTGAAAGGTCGGCTTTGAAACACCGGTTTGTTTGAAGTTATCAAATCTGGCTCCTGTGTTACATTATGTCTCAATGTTGACTGTTCGAGTGCTGTTTTAACTAACTGTGAACTGAGAGATCACTGGCAGAAACAAAAACTTAACTTGGAAACTTCGATTACATTTTGAATTATGTTATTTTTTATAAAAAAAACTTTACGAGGCAAAAGGCGACTTACGTAAGTTTACTCACCGTGTGGTATCCTGCTGAGTAGAATGGACCTCCCTCATTTCTTGGCCAGGTATTATAAAAGGCGACTAAGGTAAGTTTATCCGCTGTGTGGTATCCGGCTGAGTAGAATAGATCATCCTTTTTCTTACCGAGGTATTATAAAAGGCGACTAAGGTAAGTCGACCCGCCGCTCCGTGTAGTATCTGTATGGGTAGAATGGACCACCCTCATTTCTAGCCCAGTTGTCATAAAAGGCCAGAAAGAAACTCGGCAGTAAATCTTTTAAACATTTTCAATTTTACATAGTTAAACCGCAGTCCTGTATGAAGCTGGAATGACTTTAAATCCAGGCTTTTTTATCATCCATACAATCTTCAATTTTGTAATATGCTTACGAATAAGTACATCTCTTATACTTAACTTAAACCTTTCTGTAGACTGGTCTAGTATATAACCTTTAAATTTCGTGCGTCATAAAAACGCGCAACAAATCAAAAATTCCGTACACCACAACGTTTTCCCCGCCATTTCTTAATCCATCTGCTCTCGTCACAAATCAACAAGACGCATGCTTTCCGGTCCGGGACTCGAACCTAATGGCGTTGGATTTATTAACCGCATAAACACGGTTATGTTGTTAAGGAACGAGATACACCGTGTATACAGATAATATAAGAAATATTTAAAAATATTAATATAATGACAGTGGCAAGCCAATATATGAAAATATAATGTATATGAGGAAAAATAGAGATAGTTTTAGGACTAATTTTGAGTGCCATCACTTAAACACTCGTAATAAAAACAAAATTGAGACGAGAAGGACTAGACTCAAAAAGGTTAGTTCCTTCTTCTTAGGAAATTGCATTTTTATAATAAGATTCCCGCAAAAGTACATTGCCAGAAGGGAAATTTAAATCATTCATAAAAAAATCATTATGCAGTAAGGGTAATTATAGTATTGAAGATTACATGACAGATAAACATGCATGGACATCTTCTAATAATATTTGAATTAATTATAATAATATTTATTATTATTACTGTTTGTAATCAACATTACCTATTATTAAATTTTGACGTTCAAAAAGTGTATGTACCAATTTTGAATAAAATGTTTGTTTTGAATTGATTTATAGATGCGAAAGATATATAAACAAGTGCTTTTGAATCGTCAACTCTACTGCTGCTTCGGAAAGCTGTTCCTACCGAGAAGAGCTAGCAAGAAACTCAGCGGTTGCGCTTTTCAAAAATACTTATAACTTGTTACATTTAAATAATTTATAGAAGCGTTACTTTGCGGAGATCCATAACACAAAAGTTATAATAAAATTATTTTGCTATGATCCGCCATGAAGTAAAATAGAAAATATATATAGGATTCCTCCGAAAATACATGCAGGATTCGTTTAGAAATTATTCGAAGTTATTCGAAAAAGCTTTCCGATTTTGTCCTAATGATGCTTCGGTTGCGAGACGAAACGATTGTTGAGTTTGTGATAGTGAACTTATGAAGTGCTTGAGTATTGTGGTGGTGGTGGAGGTTTGTGCGTGTATCAAGTATGAAAACGGATTGTCCACTCTTCATTTAGCATTACATATGTTTTCTATTTTACTTCATCGCGGATTATGGCAAAATAATTTTATTATTACTTTTGTTACATTTAGTTATTACTGTCTTGTATAGTTTCGAAGAGTAGCTATGTCAACGCATGCTTATCATCCAAATAATCCTCAACAGCATAGTAGGCTTTCTGTACCAGCCTCTTTTTAACAGTGTTTTTAAACTGCTGTAATGGCAAAGCTAAAATTGATTGAAGTACTATATTACGGTTTTAATATAATACAAAATTCGGAAAAATAAAAGAAACATTTTTTTTATAATTGCGGGTCTTCCAAGATTTAAATAAAGCCGCTGTCACGCCCAGATGGTAGGTATAAAGAACAATCGAAGTTATCCATAACACCGGACCGGATTTCGAAAAATGCTATATATACTAATATATAAAGCTGAAGAGTTTGTTTGTTAGATTGATTGATTGTTTGAACGCGCTAAGCTCAGGAATGACTAGACCGATTTTAAAAATTATTACAGTGTAAAATAGTCAATTTATTGAGGAACGCTATAGGATAACATCACGCTAAGATGAATAGGAGAGGAGCAGCAATATTACTAAGTAAACGGTGAAAGCTATTCAAAAATCATGTATTACAAAATTGTTCCCCTCTAAAAATTCTGAATAAAAGTCCGCGACAGCATATGTCTAGCTTTTAGTGTTAACCCAATTTAACCACTTTTTTGGCTATCAAAGTACTATATTACGGTTTTAATATGATTAAGTAAAAGTAAGTAAGTAGCGGCCTGTTACTATCCCACTGCTGAGAATAGGCCTCTTCTCTCCGTTTTTGGAGAGAAGGTTTGGAGCTAAGACCTACCACGCTGCTCCAGTGCGGATTGGTAGGTTACACATAACTCCAGAATTCTCTAGAGATATGCAGGTTTCCTCACGATGTTTTCCTTCACCGAAAAGCGTGTGATAAATTGAAATAATCAATTAGACACATAAGTTTTTAACAGAAAAACTCATTGGTGTCTGCCCGGATATGAACCCGCGACCTCCTCGAAAGAGTCGAACGGTGTTACCGCTGGGCCATCACAGCTTTTTCTTTAATATGATTAAAATTCGGAAAATGAAAGAAACATTTTTTATAATTGGGGGTATTCCAAAATTTAAATAAAGTCGCTGTCACGCCCAGATGGTAGGTATAAAGAACAATCGAAGTTATCCATAACACCGGACCGGATTTCGTAAAAGCTATCTATTATAATTAAGAGCTGGTGAACGCGCTCGTCACTGGCGACGGGCAGGCGACACACAGACACGCATCGGTCCCGTTTTTACACTTAATTATGTGATTTATAGCTTCCTTCATGCGGGATTAGCGATCCACGATATTGGGTGTGACGTTTACACCCAACGATACAACGTGTTGCAAATCATATTATGTATACATACATACAAGATACTCATTTTAATATATTTTACATCCTTTTCCTGCTGGAGGCTTGGGGTAGAAAAATCGATCGGTTTTTACTAAAACTTAAAACTTACTTTTAATTTGTTGAATATATAAAACACTATTTTTGCGTTTAAAAGTCAGTCGGCGTAGTTTATTCGGGGAACGGGTGGTGGCGCGAAATGAAAATACCTAGGATCGAGCCCCACCTACCCTATTTTTTTTTAAGTTACTTTTTGTTTTTGAAAAAAATTACTGAGCCAGGGCTCGGTCAACCAGGTTCTCATATTTGCTATAATGCGCGATAAAGTAAACAGAAAATAGAGCATGTGTCGGCACAACGTTTTATAAACATGTTGTCACATAATTTGGCTGCGTATTATACGACCAGCTGCCTGTCTGACGTCAGCTTTAGTCGTATTTTACAACACCTCGGTAAGAAATGAGGATGGTCTATTCTACTCAGCTAGATACCACCCATATTTAACAGAAAATATATGATATATGATGCTAAATGTTAATTGCAAAATATTTTTTTTATTACTCTATTTTTAATTTTTCTATGAAATGTATTATGTATTAAACAAGCTCTGTGTCTTTGTTCGCGTCAACTTATGGGTTAAAATACACTCAATTACTTCGTTGTACTTACTGTGTATTTTTATTGTTTTCGAAAGATGAAATTTGAGTGTCCCCTATAATAAATCAGTAAAAAATAATATTGTATAGATATTATGAGGCAAATGAAATAAAAATCGTAAATATTTTATTTGAATATTTAATGATTAACATTGCTCTTTCCTGTTTCTTAAAAACTGGGTAAAATAAGTTGATAGTGTTCACAGATTATCCATTTACTTACAGATTATTTAGCCTTGGGATTTTGTATTTATTATTACTTCCAAAAAAATTGTTTATAAACTTCTTCCCTATTCGACTTGGTGTATCGATTTAAGAGACGATTTTGAGAACAAATAATAGTATCGTATCCGTCACGGTGTCGTGCCGTCTAAACGTAAACCAGTTTACGACAATGTCTGTCATCCACGTGATATCTTGCGCTTGCGACCCTATAATTGGAGTGTGAAATTTCTTTTTAAATTAGGCGTAAGTATGAAAGAAATTGTGAGTAACGTGGCAGAGATTTTGCGAATCGCGATATGTATTCTTTGTTTTGTTTTTGGCAAACAATAGTATGTTTTGTATTATTTTTGATATTTAAATTCGTTCGGTGTTATATTCAGTACAACTATGATAGTAACGGCGCTATAGGCAAATGTAAGTGAGAGTTTCGCAACGAATAATGAGAGAGAAGAAACTCGTATAATTATCTTTCGTCTAGTTTATACTTGTTATAAAACAAAGTCCCCTAAACTGTTTTTGATTGACAAACTGATTTTCTCAAAATCTACTAAACGGATTTTTGTACGGCTTTTACTAAAAGGTAGTGCATGTTAATGATACATTACCTGCTTGTATGGAATCGAGTCCTTTAAGGCCTTTTATAAAAATACTAGTTCTCTTAAAACTACTCAACTACATTTGCAATTAGTAGTAGTAGCTTAGGACTAAAATGTACAAGTAAATACTATTTTAACTTATATTTTATCTATGGTTTTACAAATGAAATTAAAAATAGGTTTAATAAATAGGGACATAGATTTAGTCATGTGGCGTGAATCACTTATTTTGAGATTATATTCCGTCATCTCTCTGTCTTGTTCAGCCACTAAACTTAGTCTTTCTATACCAAAAGCTCTATACATTAATTAATATATACATAAAAATAATATATATGTATAAAATTGATAAAAAATAAAATAAAATAATAGATAAAAATATGTTATTGTTACATGCCACAGGCTAATAACTCCGAATGGTTTAAAATCTGCGCGCCATCAAATCCTAACAAAGCAATGCGAGCAAATAAAATCTAAATTCACAGGTAAAAGGGGCACCGTATCGTCCAGGGATATATTTATTATATTTCATTTATGCTAATTATTAGTTACGGCAGAAGTTGTGCCAGGTTACCTTAATTCTGATTGATGCGATGCCCGCGCGGGCTTTGTCATTTCTAATTTATGTCCACAGATGTTATTAACATGTGACTTTTGAGAGTTAACTTTTTTTCATCGACATTATAGAGCAAAGGTTAACAGGTTGTTCGCTTTTCTTATTTGATAATTAGAAATATGATTTTTTCCGCTGTAGCTTTGTTATCCGGTTGAGTAGAATAGACCACCCTCATTTCTTACCGAGGTGTCGTAAAAGGCGATTAAGGTAAGTCAACCCGCTGTGGGATATCCGCTTGAGTAGGATATACCACCCTTATTTCTTACCGAGGTTTTGTTGAAAGCGACTAAGGTAAGATGACGTTAGGTAGATGGCCTGTTGTAAAATGCCTAGTGAAATCATGTGACAACATCTTTATAGCCGGATACCTCACGACTTTTGCAGTTGCAAACATTACAAAAAGCAGAATTAAAAAAAAAATCAACATTCTAAATTATATTAATATAATTTTTGCGATATTTTTGAAATGCTAATCTACAGTGCAATCAATCAATCATCGTAAAAATTTAATATTTTGATTTTTATCCCATACTCATGAATCACAATCAGGCAATTTATATTTGTAACCAATAAATCAGGTTCGCATTATTTAAAAAAAATGGAGGTGATCATTATGAAAGACCCGTAAAAGACTGATTCAGTGTTCGCAAAGTAAAATTGAACTGTCAAAAGTCACAGATTAAAAATGGCGCGTTATACCGCGCGCGGGAAACCGCAGTCATCGATTGATTCCATTGTTTTAACGGCAGAGACAATAGACGATGGAATCTCTCTTAATGCCAAATTTGATCATTCAATTAAACCTGAATGGAGAGAAAAGAGGTTTAAAGTTGAAAATCCTTATAAATCAAGTCACGATAATAATTATCAGACTCTCAATCGTTTTGATTTCAAATTTATTGGAGGAATTACGCCTATGTGAAGCAAGGTGTGGGATTATTTATTTGAAAAGTTCTATTCTGAAAAACAATATGTTTGTTATAATGCCTTCAAAAAGAATTTGATAATATAGAGTTTAGGGATACTTAAGTTACAAATATTTAATGAGAAGTTTTAAAGTTATAGCTTAATAATTATAACTTAAATAATAATACATAAAAAAAAACCATTGTTATACCTTTACCCGAATTTTTTTAACTTCTTTTTGTCTTTGACGGCTCATAATAATAAACAGTATATATTGGCCTAGATCAAAGAACTTGCCATTAAAATTAATTATAATTATAATTAAATAACTGTTTTTTCTTCAATTCTATTGTTGCGCGTATTGTATATATATAGTATAACGCCGTGTGGTATCCGGCTGAATAGAACAGTACCACCCTCATTTCTTACCGAGGTATCGTAAAAGGCGACTAAGGTTAGTCGACCCACCATGTGGAATCCGGTTTAGTAAAATAGGCCACCCTCTTTCTTACCGAGGTGTCGTATACTAAACGCCGCATACTACTGCCGTATTTTTGTAAGGTTTTTACTTAGAAATAGTGCAATACTTAAGGAAGGTTTAAGTTAACAGTATATAAGTTCTATGTAAAAAAAACTGTAAAACAATGACTACCACGCGGGCAAAGCCGCTGTCACAGCTAGTGTGTAATAAAAATATAATCTTACACTACCCTCAATACAATTAAAGCTCATCAAATCAACGGACCGAAACCGTCGAACATTGAAACTACCTCATGCCTAATGAATTAAAGCCGTATTTAGTTCGTCCGTAACGTAATGATAGCCCCACCTTGGGTGAGGGTGAAAGGGGGGGGGACACCCCATCGGCCATTCCGTAATTTTATCGGGTTATAAATTTGAATTTGTATAATGCGCGGCATTAACGCATGATTTATACAACTTGACTCCGCTAAGATTTCAAAGATGAAAAACAATAAATTTTGTACCCGTAACTATTGCGTTTAATGGGAACAGCGATGGGAGGAACGTGGATACGCCTTATCTATATATATAAATTAAGTGACATTTATAAGTCTCGCTAAAACTTAAGAACGACTGAATCGATTTGACTTTGGTTTTAAATATTTCGAAAAGTCCAAGGAAGTTTTTAAAGTCTATAGAATAAGAGAAAAGCAGTAAAAGTAAAATAGTAAAAGCAACAATTTGTTTCAAATTTAAATGATTCTTTTTTTCAATAAACTTGTAAACAAGTGCTTTTGAATCGTCAACTCTACTGCTGGTTCAGAAAACTGTTCTTACCGAGAAGAACCAGCAAGAAACTCGGCGGTTGCTCTTTTAAAAATATAACTCTTATATTATTGCTAGTTACATTAGTTATTGTCTTGTACGGAGTCGAAAAAAAGCTAGATAGCAGACATTTTTATCATCTAAGTACTCCTTAATGGTATAGTAGGCTTTCTGTATTAGCCTTTAAAGATTTATATACTAGGTAGATAAAAAATTAATACTTAGGCAAACAAACATGTTCACATAAACGCCCTCCAGCGCAAACCAACTTTATAAAAATAAAACAGATGTTCAGTACTTTATTATCCAAATATATAAAATTCAAACTAAAAAAAAACTAATAAAAATATTATTATGCTATAATTCGCGATAGAAATAAAATATATGTAATGCTAAATGTAGAGTGTACTATTCGTTCTAGGAATGAAATTAGTGAAATAAAAATAATACAGCAGCATTCGTATAGCAAAATAATAATTTCGTTAGTTTGTATTATAGACCTTCGCAAAGTAACGCCTAATTCTATAAATTAAATAAACAAACTTTTAAACTCTTAATAAAAACAAAAATCATGACACATTTTCTATAAAGAACCGTTTTTTTATAAAGACTAACAGAATAACAACACAAATAAAAAATAACATTTCCTTAATAAATTGTAATTATAACAAAAAGTGTAGGTGTGAAAGCAAAAGGAGATTTGATAGCCTTATTATTATTTAGCATAAAATCATAAATGCAAAAGTCTGCCTGTCCGTCTGTCATGTTTTCTAGACTACTTAGCTCAAACAAACAAACACACAAGCTTATGAAACACGCTAATGAAATATAAGATAGATTCTTATATACTAAGGTAACATGTAAATAAAAAATACGGTATGGCCTTCTGTAAATATAGAAAAACTTTTGTTCCACAACTCTAATATAATAGTGGGTATTATAACATTTATATTCAAATTCAAATTCAAATTATTCTTTATTCAAATAAACTTGTAAACAAGTGCTTTTGAATCGTCAACTCTACTGCTGGTTCGGAAAGCTGTTCCTACCGAGAAGAGCCAGCAAGAAACTCGGCGGTTGCTCTTTTTAAAAAATACAATTCTTAATACTAGTTACATTTAATGTTTCTATCTTGTACAGGGTCGAACAATATTTATATCCACGCATTTTTATCGTCCAAATAATCCTCAACAGTATAGTAGGCTTTCTGTATCAGCCTCTCCTTAATAGTGTTTTTAAACTGCTGTAACGGCAAAGTTAAAATTGATTGCGGAATTTTATTATAGAATCTTATACCCAAACCCACAAACGACTTACGTACTTTTTCAAGGCGCAAAGCAGGAGCCGCAAGCTTATGTCGGTTCCTACTTTGTCTATTATATACATCGCCTATTGTTTTATAATTTTTTATATTTTTATATACAAAAATTAAATTACTTAAAATATACAAATTACTTAAAATATACAAAAATATAAAAAAAATATATAATTTTTTTTTTAAATATTCACACTAAATTTTTACATTTAGTCTTATCCATATAAGCCTTTCGTACGAAAGTTGACGACTTTTTACTTGGTCGAATTTATGCGATACATTTCGGAGGTGCCCGTCGTATACAAGTCAGTTAAATATTTAGCTTTCATTCTAATTTATTCGGCTTATACTGAAAAAGCTTTAGTTCCGCCCCATAAATAGCGTTGATTGATATTCTTTTGAGAAAAAGGTATTTTGTAAAAGTGGTGCCAGCAAGTTTGTGCTGCGAAATGGGACATTATGGCCTCTTTTAACGGACGCAGGGCACTGAAAATTTCGCACGCGATCATTGTTCTATTACTAAACGATAACATTATTTTGTCATAATCCGCGATAAATAAATATAAATAAAATTCGCCTTAAATGTTAGAAATCTCTATTTTATTTAACTTTTTTGTTTTATTCTATTTTATAGTTGGAGTGTGCAATAAAGTTTTATAAATAAATAATTAAAAATTAGCCGTGTGGTATCCGGCTGAATAAAAAAGACCCATCTCATTTCTTACCGAGGTGTCGTAAAAGGCGACTGAGTGAAGTTGACTTACCATGTGGTATCCGGTTGAGTAAAATAGGCCACCCTCTTTCTTACCGAGTTTTCGTAAAAATAGACAAAGGTAAGTTGACGTTAGGCAGGCCGCCGGTCGTAAAAACGCAGAAAAATCATGGGACAGCATGTTTATAACATGTTGTGCCGACTCAACTTAGAGTAGGATAAGGTGATTTGACGTTAACTTACCTTAGTCGTATTTTAAACCTCGGTAAGAAAAAGATCTATTTTCCTCGAACCGGATACCACACGACGGATCGACTTACCTTAGTCGCCTTTTACGACATCTTGGTAAGTAATGAGGATGGTGTATTCTAGTCAGCCGGAAACCACACGGCTTAAACAAAATAAATATATAAATATAAATATAAATATATGGGACACTTACACACACGGTCGTCCGTTCCCAAAGTAAGTAACTTAATACTTGTGTTATGGGTGAGAGACAACTGGTGAATATATACTTATATATTTTTTAAATACATACTTAAATACGAATATACACCCAGGCTCAAAGACCAACAAATTCATTTATAGAAAATGTTGGCCCTCGGCGGGAATCGAAACCGCGACCCGCGGATCTGAAGGCAGGGTCACTACCCACTGATCCAACGGGTCAGAATATAAATAAAAATAAGATATTATGTCTCGATAAAAATAAATATTAACGTTAAAAAAGAGTTACCTAACTAGATACTGTCGGATTTCGATAGTACATTCCGATTGATTTACAGACGGATCGACAAACAGATAAGCTTAGTTAGGTAACTGTTTTCAAAGGCCTTCATGTAGAGTTGACTTAAGTGGAACTTGTTGAAGCAATTTCATAATGATCTAGCTTTAAAATTTTAATCTAGAAACTGTTTTAATATAAGTTCCTGGTTGACCCTAGATTTGCTCGGTAAGTTTCTACAATATGAAAAAAAAAAAATTAAAAATATAATAATAGCGTAGATGGGGCTCGCTGACTATGGGCCTCATAAGAAAGCTCAGAGTCGCTCAGCGGGCGATGGAGCGAGCTATGCTCGGAGTTTCTTTACGTGATCAAATCAAAAATGAGGAGATCCGTAGAAGAACCAGAGTCACTGAAGTGGTGATGGGCGGGGCACATAGTGCGGAGAACCGATGGGCGTTGGGGTCTCAAGGTGCTGGAATGGCGACCCCGCACCGGGAAACGCAGTGTCGGCAGACCCCCAACGAGATGGACTGACGATCTCAAAAAGGTCGCGGGGAGCCGCTGCGTCCAAGCGGCACAAGATCGTGTATCGTGGAGATACCATGAAGAGACCTATGTCCAGCAGTGGACGTCCATCGGTTGAAGAAGAAGAAGAAGAAGAAGATGGGGCTCGATCCTAGGTATTTTCATTTCTCGCGACCACCCCTTACCCCGAATAAGCTACGGTGACTTGACATTTAATGGCATAAATAGTGTTTTACATATTCAGTATTTTTATAATGCTCAAAAACAGGTATAAAATTATTTTTTTAAAATCTAACTAGATCGTTTTTTCTCCCCCAAAATCTCTTGCATACTGAATAAGATTTGTATAATTAACTTAAGCGAGAAAATAAACGGTTGCGTCATGAAATAATTCAAATTCAAAATATTCTTTATTCAAATAAACTTGTAAACAAGTGCTTTTGAATCGTCAACTCTACTGCTGGTTCAGAAAGCTGTTCCTACCGAGAAGAGCCAGCGAGAAACTCGAATGCGGATTGGTAGGTTACACATATCCCTAGAATTCTCTGGAGATATGCAGGTTTCCTCACGATGTTTTCATTCACCGTAAAGCGTGTGATAAATATCAAATTGAATTTGTTAGTTCTTCGAGCATGGGTGTAAAAAAAGCTGTGGTAGCCCAGCGGTAACACCGTGCGACTCTTTCGAGGAGGTCACGGGTTCAAACCCGGGCAGACACCAATGAGTTTTTCTGTTAAAACTAATGTGTCTAATTGACAATTGCAATTTATAACACGCATTTCGGCGAAAGAAAACATCGTGAGGAAACCTACATATCTCTAGAGAATTCTGGAGATATGTGTAACTTACCAATCCGCATTGGAGCAGCGTGGTAGGTCTTAGCTCCAATCCTCTCCAAAAACAGAGAGAAGAGACCTATTCTCAGCAATGGGATAGTAACAGGCCTCTACTTACTTTTTTATTTAAAATTTTATATGTATATATTCACCAGTTCATAGCCGTGTGGTATCCGGCTGAGTAGAATAGTACCACCCTCATTTCTTACCGAGGTGTCGTAAAAGGCGACTAAGGTAAGTCGACCCGCCGTGTGGTATCCGGCTGTGTAGAATAGACCAACCTCATTTGTTACCGAGGTGTCGTAAAAGGCGACTAAGGTATGTTGACCCACCGTGTGGTATCCGGTTTAGTAGAATAGACCACCCTCTTTCTTGCCGAGGTGTCGTAAAATACGACTATGGTAAGTTGACGTCAGGCAGGCGGCCGATCGTAAAAACGCAGCCAAATCATGTGACAACGTGTTTATAACATGTTGTGCCGACCCTACTTAGAGTGGGATAAGGGCAGGAGGATGATGATGATGATATTCACCAGTTGTTTGTCACCCATAACACAAGTATTGAGTTACTTACTTTGGGGACGGACGACCGTGTGTGTAAGTGTCCAAAAAGTTATTTATTTATTTTATTTATTATTTATCATTGTGTGCCAGGGGTTTGAACCTACGATCGTCTCTAGACAGTCGCTCGGCCTCACCGCTGGGCTATCACAGCTCAACCAAACAGTTAAGTATATTCCAAATATATTCAGCTCATTCTAAAAGATATAGATAAAAGTTAAAGATATGAAAAGTCCATGTTCTCAAGTCAAAATCGGTACACTATTATAGTGATATGGTATAAACTCAAATATATCCATGATGGGATCAAATCGTAACAAAAAGCCGCTTTGATATATTTATTGGCATTTTAAGGGAACCGACTTTTATCGTGGAATAAACATCACTATTTAGTAGCTTTTATAAGGTTTTTATGTTTGGTAAGTTTGTATGGAGTAGGATTCTTATGGTATTAACGGAATAGATGCAATTAGATGTGCCCGCGGCTTCGTTAACATCAACTTTAGTGTGCTCCCGATGCACCGGTTAGCGGAGGGGAGCTTCTCTTTCGAGGGGTTCCTACCCGGAGGAGGTGTTCTTTGGGATCAGAGCTGTCGGCGGCGATGGGGACAATGTGTATAACGATACCCTGTCCTTGCCATCGGCAGCGTGGTGTAGCGTTTTAGTCGGTGCGAGTCCGACATAACCGCCGTCTGTCCCCGTCGGGCGGCGTTACCCATAAGGGGTTTTTCCTGTATAAAAAAAAGCATCAACTTGAGTGTGAAAACACTCATACGTAGAGTGTCATCATCTTCCTGCCCTTATCCCACTTTAAGTGGGGTCGGCACAACATGTTACAAACATGTTGTCACATGATTTGGCTACGTATTTTACGACCGGCCGCCTGCCTGACGTCAATTTACCTTAGTCGTATTTTACGACACCTCGGTAAGAAAGAGGGTGGTCTGTTTTATTCAACCGGATACCACATGGTGGGTCAAATTACCTTAATGGCTTTTTAAGACGCCTCAGTAAAAAATAGCATGGTCTATTCTACTCATCCGGATAACACACGGCGGGTCGACTTACCTTAGTCGCCTTTTACGATGCCTCAGTAAGAAAGAGAGTGGTCTAATCACTCAGTCAGATACCACACGGAGCGTGAACTTACCTTAGTCGCCTTATACGATATCCCGGTAAATAAGAAGGTATTATATTTATATAAATATTTAAAAAAAAATTTTTAAATAAATATTTAAAAAAATATTAGCAATTTAAATGCAATGCATCTTTCCATACTTATTTACCCGTTCAATGATTACCTGTATTGCTGGAAAGTTGAACGTATTGGGCACCCATCACATATTTTTCATTTTAAATTTATATATGCATCTCGCCTCTCCCTCTAAATACATCTATCTCTTACATATTAATAGCATTTATACAGATTACGCGCAAGATGTCAGTTTTGCGATTTTACCTCCTCCTCCTAATTTTATGGTCAAATAATCGTAAAATTTTTATCGAATTATTATTCAAGTATTTTATCGCAATCGCTCATTTGTTTAATTTTCAAATTTACTTTGTTTTGTTAATGTTTTTATTGCCCAATCTCACAGTAGCTGGGAAAAAAATGGGTGAAAAATTTCACTACACGTACCATTTCACTATACTATGTTTTTTTTTTAAACAGAATAATTGAAATAACAAGTTAAGTTGACCCACCGTGTGGTATCCGGTTTAGTAGAATAGACGACCCTCTTTCTTACCGAGGTATCGTAAAATACGACAGAGGTATGTTGACGTCAGGCAGGCGGCCGGTCGTTAAAACGCAGCCAAATCATGTGAGAGCATGTTTATAACATGTTGTGCCGACCCCACTTAGAGTGGGATAAGGGCAACAAAGATGATGAATTGAAATGACAAAAATAAATGTAATAAATTGATTAAGCTTTATAAAAGAACAGTTGCTAACCTACAAAGTGACTAACGTAAGTTGACCCACCGTGTGGTATCCGGATGAGTAGAATAGACCACCCTCTTTCTTACCGAGATGTCATAAAAGGTGACTAAGGTAAGTCGACCCACCGAGTGGTATTCGGTTTAGTAGAATAGACCACCCCCTTTCTTTCTGAGGTGTCGTAAAAGGCGACTAAGGTAAGTCGACCCTCCGAGTGGTATCCGGTTTGGTAGAATAGACCACCCTCTTCCTTACCAAGGTGTCGTAAAATACAACTAAGGTAAGTTGACGTCAGGCAGGCGGCCGGTCGTAAAAACGCAGCCAAATCATGTGACAGCATGTTTATAACATGTTGTGCCGACCCCACTTAGAGTGGGATAAGGGCAGCAAAGATGATGAATTAAAATAACAAAAATAAATGTAATAAATTGATTAAGCTTTATAACAGAACAGTTGCTAACCTAGAAAGCGACTAAGATAAGTTGACCCGCCGTGTAGTATCCGGATGAGTAGAATAGACCACCCTCTTTCTTACCGAGGTGTCGTAAAAGGCGACTAAGGTAAGTCGACCCACCGAGTGGTATCCGGTTGAGTGGAATAGATCATCCTCATTTTAAACCGAGGTGTCGTTAAAGGCGACTAAGGCAAGTTAACCCACCGTGTGGCATCCGGTTGAGTAGAATAGACCACCCTTTTTCTTACCGATGTGTCGTAAAATACAACTAAGGTAAGTTGGCGTCAGGCGGGCGGCCGTTCGTAATAATCATGTGACAACATGTTCATAACATGTTGTGCCGACCCCGTTTAGAGTGGGATAAGGGCAGGAGGAGGATGATGAGATTATAACGCACAGACAGTTTTATTTATATATAACACTCGTTTTGAATAACACAAAGTTCAAAATAGAACCAATGTAGGTAACATTACATTATACTGTAGTTAATTAACTACTCGGCGATTCGGATCGATTTTCATTACGGGGGTTGAATTATGTGTTGCTGTTTTACTAAATTAGGTACAGCCTCCTGATACGCGCGGAGCTATGGACCGTTAATACCATAGATTATAGATAGATGCAGATAAGTGTACTAGCTCCTTATTCTATTTGACCACCTATTGACCCTACCTATCACATAGATTATTAAATACTAGTAATTGCCAGCGACTCCACTCGCGTGGAAAGATTGAAACCGTAATATAGTATATTGATAAAATAAAAATAGTTAAAGTGGATTAACCTTAAAAGCTAGAAATATGCTGTCGCGGACAACAAGCAAGCAAGCAAGCCATGACGTCACATCTTGCCACAGCCTTTCGCGCCATTTTTGACGTGGGAGATGTAACAGCCGCTGTCATTAGCAGCTAGCCCGCGGATAGCGAATGAGAGTTTGCTTTGATTTCATTTTAGCATTTTTTATGAAAAGAATAAAACTGATTTAGAATACTTCTTTTATTACCTAATATAAATAGTTTAGTTACAATATAGATGCAGATAAACATAGTAGATGTTTCCTAATATAATTTTTACCTATTAACTATGCATAGATTAGATTTAGATAAAAGTACATGCATCGTGATGTAATTTAGAAATTATTCTCCTCTTCAAGTATACCATAGGTGTATATATAGATGCAAATAAATATAATAGACTAGCTGTGCCCTCAGCTTCGCCCGCATGGAAATCAGAGTGTCACAATTTTTTTTCCTGTTTTCGTACTATTTTTTATTGCTGCTCCTCTCCTATTCATCTCAGAGTATTGTTATATATATAGTCTATAGCCTTTCTGCATAAATGGACTATTTTACACTGAAAGAATTAGTCAAATCGGTCCAGTAGTTCCTGAGATAAGCGCGTTCAAACAATCAAACAAACAGAGAAACTCTTCAGCTTTATATATTACTATAGGTGTGTCCTGATTTTATTTTCAACCTATCAATTATGCCATAGATTATATTATTATATAGATGCAGATGCGCATTATGCTTCGTGATTTTATTTTCTACCTATCTTCTAAATTTCTGAGGATTGAATATTAGAGAACTTATAACTATCTATTAGAGAACGCCGTGTGGTATCCGGCTGAATAGAATAGTACCACCCTCATTTCTTACCGAGGAGTCGTAAAAGGCGACTAAGGTAAGTCGACCCGCCGTGTGGTATCCGGCTGATTAGAATAGACCAACCTCATTTCTTACCGAGGTGTCGTAAAAGGCGACTAAGGAAAGTTGACCCACCGTGTGGTATCCGGCTGAGTAGAATATACCAACCTCATTTCTTACCGAGGTGTCTTAAAAGGCGACTAAGGAAAGTTGACCCACCGTGTGGTATCCGGTTTAGTAGAATAAACCACCCTCTTTCTTACCGAGGAGTCGTAAAATACGACTAAGGTAAGTTGACGTCAGGCAGGCGGCCGGTCGTAAAATACGTAGCCCAATCATATGACAACATGTTTGTAACATGCTGTGCCGACCCCACTTAGAGTGGGATAAGGGCAGGAGGATGATGATAACTATCTATTAGAGAAAATATAACTATTACCAGCATGTCATTTTAAAAGCAAACCATAAGACGTAGTTTTGATGGCAAAAGTCGAAATTTTTGAAAATATAACGCTAGATGACGTTGGGAAATAGTTCAAAAATAAACAAATTTTTTTTGTTAACAATTTATAATACCAATAAATCAACATAAATAAAGTTTGGACGTTGTTTTTCGGTTTGTCCTTTATAGGACAGGCAAATATCAAAAACAATATAGCCTTGTCAGTCGTGTGTACAAAATGTTTTGAACTTTTAAAAGTTATTGGTCGATTAATATCGAGGTTGCCATAATTTTAGTTCAATGCTGAATTTTGATATATACATTTAATTAATTAACAACTTTCAACTCAAGCTTTGTTCGAAGCTTATACTGGAAGCTTATCTTTCTTTTGTCTTTTTTCGTCGCCGGCAGAACATTCTGTTACATTTCTATAATTCGTCACCTCAGGCGCTACTCTTTTTGCATTTCATATTTCACATAATACAACCATGTCTATTTCTCTGTAGTCACAAATCCATCTACATTCATATTTAGCACTCATTTGGTCACATGATTTTCATCCCTCCATGCCATATTTACATTGTATGGAGGGATGAAAATCACGTCGCACGTCTTGTGTATAATGGACGCAACATTCAAACGTCTTATATACTCATTTAGTATTTTATTCAGTCTTGTCCCACCACACATCCATTTTAACATTCTCATATAATTTGCGTGCAAATAAATTGTTGGTTCCATATTTGTATTTAAGTATGTATTTAAAACTATATATTTACCAGTTTTCTGGTACCCATAATATATGTATTAAGTACTTACTTTGGAGACGGATGACCGTGTCTGTAAGTGTTCCATATATTTATTTCATCCGTCTTTTTTATCGCCCAATACTCTGATCCAAACAATACAACAGCTCTTATGATGGTTTTATAAAATTTTCCCTTCAATACAAGAGGTATTTGGGGGTTGTATGTTGTAGGATATATACTCCAGATTCTACTTCGAGAACAGGAAGACATATAGAACACGATTGAGGGTGTTTAAACACTTAAGTAAGTACGAAGTCGCGAGCTCAACTTATGGTCCTACAAAGCGCCAAATAAGTCGGTCAAGGAGTGACGCTGTTTGTCCCCCTACGGCCACTCCTAAGATACGTAAGGCGTTATTTATAGGCAGAGGCGATGTCCAAAAAGCTTAGTCGTGTCAAAAGTTGAGCGTTAAATCATCGGCCACTATCAGGACGTTGCAGGCCGGACTATGGGCACTAGTGTGTTGCGCGTTTCCACTTTCATACGCGATGGCGTTTCTTTTGCACGACAAAATATCCGTCTTCTTTTTTCCTATGATACACTTAGACCACAGCTAGGTCAAAAGTCTGATCATGTCTGCTCTGATGAAGGTCAGATGAGCACAGTATTTGTCCTTCGGAACAAATTCCAAAATATCCGTCGTCTTCTTTTTCGTTGTCAATGAATGACGACTTAACTCCACTGCTAGACATATGTCTCTTTAAGTATCCATGGGATCTGGTGTCTTTGGCCTTTTTTACTTTCAGACGCGATGGCATTTCTTCTTAGAGAGAAATCTACAAAGTTAGTAATGCTATTCGCAATCAGTTAGTACTTTCCAAGTCAGTAATCGACATAGGTCGAAGTTTAAGGTTAAGTTGTTGCTAGTTTTTAGTCACTTTATCTGCAGGGAGCATCAAGAAAAGGTGAGAAACAAGGAGGAAGGGGGAGGTTGAGGTTACAAACTAGGGTTTTAGTTCCTCACCTCAATAGTAATGGTGTTCATCTGACTTACTGTCTGTCTGTCTTTTAAGCTCTTGCAGATGATCTGCTGGAGCAACTTTGATAAAATTAACATCACCAATCGATGTAGAAATAGCTTAAAACCTCACAACCTGTAATTTATTTACTCTTACATTTTTTTGACCAGCAGAGACCATATGAGTTAGCAGGTCTAATATCTAAGGAATTGCTATTTTTTATTACTTGTTTTTTTCTGGTGAAGACCGGCTGAATAGAATAGACCACCCTCATTTTTACTGAGGCGGCGTAAAAGGCGATTAAGGTAAGTTAACGCTAGTCAGGCGTAAACGTAAAATAACTAGTAGGCTAGTTAACATATAACAAACTGTTTAATATACTGTTGTGTTAAAACTGTTGTGCCGATTCCACTTAGAGTGGTATAAGAGCAGGACAATGATGACTTTTTTTAGTTGGGAGTCAACGTATAATAATGGAAACGCGACCAAGTTAAGTGATCCGGCACAAAATGATATATGAAGACATTTTCACACATTACAATATGAATTTTTCGTGTAAGGGAAATAAAAAAACATTATCCATAGAACCTAAGTAACTTATACGTCCACTGTGTAAGCATCTTTTGTTATACATAGATATGTATTATTAACATACATCTTCCTGCCCTTATCCCACTCTAAGTGGGGTCGGCACAACATCTTATAAACATGTTGTCACATGATTTGGTTGCGTATTTTACGACCGGCCGCCTGCCTGACATAGATATGTATTATTAAATTGATTTCAATTCGTTATTATGCTATAATCGGTGATAAAAGAATTCTTACTAATATGGCTAATGCGAAAGTCTGTTTGTCAATCCGCTGTACCAATATTGATGAAATTCGGCACAACTATTCCTTATACACCGCGGTAACATATAGGCTGTAGAAATCCTGTTAATTCTACAGGAATAGGATGACATTCACAAAACGCTATCTATTATCAACCTATGGAAGTTTTTTTATTCACGATGTGTCAAGGTGAAGTCAAATATGTATTTACAGAAGTATTTCAATTTGTTTGGCTTACGTCAAAAAAGTTGTGTTTACAGAGTTTATATATTTTGATTTGTGTTTATTGGATAAATCTAACTGAGCTATGACAACGTATAATTAATGTAAGAAATATGGGTTATTTACTATAATAATTAAACTATGCTCTCGAGAAAACGATAAATCTTTCTTCTCGGGTCGATCTGATTTTTGTGATGGAGATATTTGCAGAGTTGGAGAGTGACAGAAGCTACTGTTAATTACAAGACTACAGTCTACGCGAACGAAGTTGCGGGTAAAAGCTAGTATATTAACCCTTTGACAGTCAAGGTGAGGGGGGTGAACAAATTTTAACATCCGTTTTTAGATCATTTTATTTACTATATAATAATTATACCTATGATTTGTATACCATTTTCTTTGTTATAAAATTCCCCATTCAGTACAATAAATCATTTTATAATAACATACATTTATTGTTGGTTACGAAAACATTTTGATCTCACTAAACATTTGAGGGGTTAATAATCCTATGCTATGTGACTTTTGTTACTCACATAGTTGAAAGCTAAATAAGCTGGATAGCCCAGCGGTGCGACCGTGTGAATCTCTAGAGGCGATCATGCGTTCAAACCCGGGCAGACACCAATGAGTTTTTCTATTACAAAAAAAAAACTTTTATGTCTAATTGATAATTGCAATTTATCACACGCTTTTCGGCGAAGGAAAATATCGCGAGGAAACCTGCATATGTCTGGAGAATCCTAGGGATATGTGAAACTACCAATCCGTATTGGAGCAGCGTGGTAGGTCTTAGCTCCAATCCTTCTCTTTAAAAACGGAGAGAGGAGGCCTATGCCCAGCAGTGGGATAGTAACAGGCCGTTACTTACTTTACTTTACTTACAGTTGAAAGGCTGAAGAATATACAAAAGTGTTTTTTAATATTTCTTCTTAAATTTGTTCACTTTCAGAGTAAATTGATTTTGTGTAAATTGATAAAAGTGATTTTGTTTTTTGAACGGTTGTATAGTGGACGAAATCCTAATATTTTTCCTCAATATAAAAATAAATAGCCTCCATTTTAATATACAGTTAACTTTAATTGAGTTATTCAAAACAATAGTAACAATTTGTCCGGCGTCCATTTCGTCATGTCCGGGCGCCATATTTGTTTACAGCCTCAGTTAAACGTATAATAAAATCGTAAAGATGGCCGTTACCATGCATTCGCTTTTCTAAGTGCTTCATTCACATTCTTGACTCCCCTCTTTTCTATTGGTTACGATGGTAAGATTGAATGACCATTTTATGTATATATTTCTGTACCTCAGAAGCCTGAGAATTCTGAACGATGATTTTATGTGAAAGATATTATTTGGTTATTAATGTATTATTATTTTAATGTGTGCTATCTGGCTGAGTGGAATAGACCAACCTCATTTCTTACCGAGGTGTCGTAAAAGGCTACTAAGGTAAGTAGACCCATCATGTGGTATTCGGTTGAGTAGAATAGACCAGGCTCATTTCTTACCTAGGTGCCGTAAAAGGCGACTAAGGCAAGTCGATCCGCCATATGGTATCCGACTGAGTAGAATAGACCATCCTCTATCTTACCGAGGTACAGTAAAAGGCGACTAAGGTAAGTTTATCTGCCGTGTGGTATCCGTTTGAGTAGAATAGACCACTCTCTTTTTTACCGAGGTGCCGTAAAAGGCGGCTTAGGTAAGTTGACCCGCCGTGTGGTATCTATCCGGTTGAGCAGAATAGACCACCCTCATTACTTACCGAGGTGTCGTAAAAGGCGACTAAGGTAAGTTGATCTGCGGTGTGATATCCGGCTGAGTAGATTGGATCACCCTCTTTCTTACCGAGGTATCGTAAAAGGCGACTAAGGTAAGTCGACCCGCCGTGAGGTATCTTTCCGGTTGAGCAGAATAGACCACCCTCTTTCTTATCGAGGTGTTAAATACGACTAAAGTTATTTGACGTCAGGTAGGTTGTAAAATACGTAGCCAAATCATGTGACAACATGTTTATAATATGTTGTGCCGACCCCACTTACTGTGGGATAAGGGCAGGAAGATGAAGTTTATAGTAAATCATGAGTTTCATTTCCTTATCGGCTCCAAATGCTTTCTAGAGTTTACGCAAGAATTTACTTTATTTTACAATTTATAAATTTTATTTCATCTATTAGATTGTATTTTTCTGATGCAACATCATGGCCGAACAGAACCTGTCGATAAAAAATTTAATATAAAATAAAGAATAAGTGTATAGTAACTGCCACTTAATTCGGCACATTGTTTATTAAAACAATATTATCTTTAAACAAATTGCCTCATAACTGAATCCGCTTCTTGTTTTTAAACTATTAACCTTTTTAATATGAAATAAATGGAGAACAAATTGCGATTGTGCGTAAATGGAGCGTGCAATCCAAGAAATCTTTATTGGTTCAAATTTTTATGTACATACTATTTTTACCTGTGATTTCATTCGCGTTGAATTTGATTTTTAAAATATCCTATTTTGTGTATATTTCCTTTTTCCTATTCCCGAAGAAAAACACGGGGTTTTTAGCATATCTAACGCACTTTGTCGGGCTAAAATAAAAAAATATATTAATTTGAATTTGAGTTAAAAAAATGTTTTTAATCGCCACCAAACTTCACAGGATTATTTGCAAATGTAAAGATTGTCGGAAAATTCCATTAAAATCGGTCCAGCCGTTTCGGAGTGTATAACGAACATACATATATCTCTTTTCTTCGCCGTGTGGTATCTCGCCGAGTAGAATAGACCACGTTCGGTTCTTACCTAGGTGTTGTAAATGGTGACTATCTAAGGTAAGTTGACCCGCCGTGTGGTATCCGGCTGAGTAGAGTAGACTACCCTCATTTCTTACCAAGGTGCTGTAACAGGCGACAAAACTAAGTCGAGTTGTTTAGTTGTAAATTACCTAGCTAAATCATGTTACAACATGTTTAATACATGTTGCGCCGACCCCACTTAGTGTGGGATAAGGGCAGGAGTTCTCATGTTTTCATCGATAATTTAGTAGAGCCAGCAATATTTAAGATTTTGGTATACTTAATTGAAGCTTATGTACTAGGAAAACATAGAGGTCGTTATATCTCGTTTCTCTTTTGTATGTATAAATATTTTAGTCTGGTATATGGCCAATTAAACCTTAACAGACAGACGGAGAGACTTTTGAATATATAATATAAGTATTGATGATTTTAGAAAGGTGTCTCGTCAAATCTGGTTGTACAGGATATATAATAGCGTATGAAATTGTGAACTGGCTTATACGATGCTGATGTCATAACCTAATAATGGGCTATCATGAACTGCTGGTTATAATTCTGGAGTCATATATGTCTTACCTATGCATCTGATTCTCTCGATGCATCAATTAGCGGAGGGGGTACTATTTATAGAGGCCCTGATCTGAAGGTGGCGGTTTCTGAAACAAAGCTGCTATTAACAGGGATGGGCACAAAGTGCACAATATTAATGTCCTCGCCATCAGCAGCGTGGTACACAATCAGCTGTCTAGTTAGTGGGATTCCGACATACTTGCTCTTCGTCCACGTCACCTGTAAGGGGTTTTCGTGATATTAGAAAAATGGCTTCCCCACCATTCTCCTGCACTTACGCCGCTCGAAATCGGGTCGGCACAACATGTATCAACATTATTAATGTTGATACATGATTTGACAACGCCGTGTGGTATCCGGCGGAATAGAATAGTACCACCCTCATTTCTTACCGAGGTGTCGTAAAAGGCGGCTAAGGTAAGTCGACCCGCCGTGTTGTATCCTGCTGAGTAGAATAGACCAACCTCATTTCTTACCGAGGTGTAGTAAAAGGCGACTAAGGTAAGTTGACCCACCGTTTGGTATCCGGTTTGGTAGAATAGACCACCCTCTTTCTTACCCAGGTGTCGTAAAATACGACTAAGGTAAGTTCACGTCAGGCAGATGCCCGGTCGTAAAAACGCAGCCAAATCATGTGACAGCATGTTTATAACATGTTGTGCCGACCCCACTAAGAGTGGGATAAGGGCAGGAGAATGATGATGATTCCTGTTTTCATTTCGGAAAGAATTAAAGTATTTTGTTAGAAAACCAGATAAGAATGTTGCGCTATCACCATAGGAAACAAATACAGATTTCACAGCTATTTTCAACGCAGGCTTGATGAGATGTTGTACACAATTTTTAAGCAAATCTTGTAATTCTCTAGTTTTGCAAAACTTAGTTTTGTGGGTAGTGGAACATTAGAAACGTAACGTGCATTCACTATCTAACGATCTGCATAAAAAAAAGCTGTGATAGTCAGACGATGAGACTGTGTGCCCCTTTCCATACGTTCACGGGAATAATAAGCTTTTCTTTTACAACAAGTACCTAATTGATAATTGTAATTTATAACAATCGCGCGCATGCGTGCACGCAAGTTTTCGAATGAAGAAAACATCGTGAGGAAACTTGCATAAAAAAGTAAAATAACGATTGTTACTATCCCAACGCTGGGCATAGGTATGTTCTCTCAATTTTTGAGAGAAGGGTTGGAGCTGAGACCCACCACGCTGCTCCAATGGAGATTGGTACGAGTGGGTTACACATACTCGTAACCCCAGAATTCTCTAGAGATATGCAGGTTTCCTCATGATGTTTTACTTCACTGAATGCGTGTTATAGATTGCATTTATTAATTAGACACATAATTTTAACCAGAAAAACTCATTGGTTCCTGCCCGGAATTTATCTCATGACCCCCTTATAAGAGTCGCACCTTCTCATCGCCATGCTACCATTCCTGCAGAAAAATCTGAAAATTGCAAATTTCTAAAGAATTCTAGGGATATGTGTAATCTATCAATCCGCACTGGCGCAGCGTAGTAGGTCTTAGCTCCAAACCTTCTCTCCAAAAACGGAGAGAGAAGGCCTTACAATGGGATAGTAACACTCAGTTACTTTCCTTTTAAATAAAAACACTATATTTAATATAACATTGTATCACAATAAATAAGGTCTCAAAAATCAAGCAACAAATTATACTAAGCACTTTAATGTCAAAATTTAATCCAATTTATTACAAGATTTATAGTTGTGCGTTAACCATTACCGGCCTTGCTGAGACAGTTAAAAATTTTACGACAGATCACTTTGACTGGTTTACGGTGATTGTGTTTTGAGGTTTTTTTTTGATATCGTGACAGTTAACGGTCTGCTGATCAGCTATAAACGGTTATAGAGTGCGATTTTTTTATTTTATCGTCCATGAAATTGTTCGAAAGTTTTTTTATAATAGCAGTTGCATTGTCATACGACTTTTCTCTGTATTTAAAGGAGAGTTATTTGGGAAAGAACTCTTAATTAAAATACTACTTTTGGATCTTGGCACTTCAAGAGATACTACGCAAAATGGTTGTAATGCCAGTTGATAGCTCGTGGCACAGTTTGAAAAGTTTTCTAATTTTTAAAGTTTATTTTACTTTAAATTTAAAGTTTTTTCATAAGATTTTTTAATATAAAAATATAAAGAATTATAAAATAGTAGTATTAGATAGTTGATGTGTATAATAGACAAAGTAGGAACCGACATAAGCTTGCGGCTCCTGCTTTGCGCCTTCCGCAATCAATTTTAGCTTTGCCATTACAGCAGTTTAAAAACACTGTTAAAAAGACGCTGATTCAGAAAGCCTACTTACTATACTGTTGAGGATTACTTAGAAGATAAGAATATGTGGATATAGCTACCCTGTACAAGACAATAATGACTTAAAAGTAACTAGTAATAAGAATTATATTTTTCGAAGAGCAACCGCCGAGTTTCTTGCCGGCTCTTCTCGATAGGAACAGCTTTCCTGACGATTCAAAAGCAGTTATTTACAACTTTATTTGAATAAAGAATATTTTGAATTTGAATTCAAAAATCAAAAATCCTGATTATACAAAATTGCATAGTCCTCTTGCACATCTGACGTTTATGAAGTACTAAATGCTTCTTTTGGATTATTTTTTCGAGTTTATGAGTTACCGGGTAACTAAGTAATTTAGTTATATTTTGAAAATATATTTACTTATTTATAGTAGAATATACTACCTACTAAATTAAGTTGGTATGGTCATATAATGTAAAGTACCTGGGTAATTTTTTTTAAGATATAAAAATAATAACATTTAAAAAAAACGCGCCGGGTGACATGTGGGAATAGATCCCAGGTTTTTAGTGCTTTTCCAGTCCGTACAACAACTTTACAAATATCACATGCATTTTATTTAACATCATCTTCCTGCCCTTATCCCACTCTAAGTAAGGCATGTTATAGACATGTTGTCACATGATTTAGCTAGGTACGTATTTTACGACTGGCCGCCTGTCTGACATCAACTAACCTTAGTCGCCTTTTACGACACCTCGGTAAGAAATGAGAGATATTACTCCCATATACCACACGGCATTTTAAACTAAAAAAAATGTTAGCATAAAAAAACCTTAGTGTTTATTAGTTACCAAAGAGTAAAAAATTTCAGAGATAAATTTTAAAAATTTAATCAAATATAAGAATGCGTTCGAATTTAAATCGTATGATATTGACCAAATATTTTTAAAACTAATAAAGGCCCACTGAAACGTCAATGACATCAACTAATTTTCAATGCAATACTTACACTTATTTTTGTTTATTTGATAAAACATCAGAGATGAAACTTAAAAATTAAATCAAGGATAAGAATGCGTTCGAACATTTAACTCGTTACACTGAAAGTATTTTAAGAACTAATAAGATCCGATTGCAGTGTTACCAACCCTACTGTTTTAACAGTAGATATTTTCAGATTGTTGCCACTGTTTTTTGTTTTATTCCTAACTTATGCCTGCAGCATCGCCCGCGTAAAAATGTTATTACTGCTACTCAAGAGATAGAGCTGTCGCGGACTTTTTGTAGATCTACAATTCATAGTACATTACTTTAGTGTCTGCTGGTTTACGCGGCGCCCGCGATATATATATATATACTATATATATATTACGAATCTCGGAAACGGCTCAAACGATTTTCCTGAAATTCAGCATGTAGGGGGTTTTGGGGGAGAAAAATCGATCTAGACACGTTTTATTTAAAAAAAATGTCGTTTTATCACTGTTTTCGGGCTCTAAAATTTTTCTTAATTTTACGTTGAATACAATCACAATTTTTCGCTGTCAAACGTAAAGTCATGGTAGTTCATTTGGGGAACGAGCGGTCTAGAGAGTTGAAAATACCTTGGATCAAGTCCCACCTGCCCTATTATTTCAATTTTAATTTTTTTTTAATCACTTTAAAAATTACCAATTTTAAAAATGGTCACTCAGATACTTTAATATAAAACCACTTTTTTTTTGCCGTAAATCGTCAAGTCAGCGTAGCTTATACGGGGAACGGACGGTCTAGATAGATGAAAATACCTAGGATCGAGCCCTCGAACCTATCGATAACTTTTTCTTTCTTTTGAAGTTTCTTTTTTTTATTTTGTAAAAAATTCCCGAGCAAGGCTCGGCCACCTAGGTAGTTAGATATTATATGAGTACATTATGAAATCTGCCTTTCTTACTTTATGTACAGTTCTCTACTGGTTTTTATTGAGCTGCTGTTATTTAGTTTCTTTGGATTGGCAACACTGTCCCATTGAAACGTCAATGACACTTGTTCTGGAATCATCGGCAACATCAACTAAACCCAAAGGTTTACCGTTCAATATTTATGGTCCGCTGTTAATTTTATGTGCGATATGACCGTAACGGATCCAATGCCCCACAACCTCTCACTTGGGTTGTCATTAAAAAATTACGAAGGGGACACCTTTCACGAAATGGTAGGTTTGCGTGGAATCATGTTGCAATGGTGTCCGTGTTTGATGAGCAATGTGCGTTTCCATTGTCACGATTAAATTGATAGTTCGTGATTTAAAATTTCAGTTAACAGATCTACAATAATATTTCGCAATTCCACAATCCATAATAGACAGAAAGGTTTAAAATAAGTGTAAGAAATATATACGTAAAGCATATTAGACAATTGAAGATTATTTCGATGATAAATATGCCTTGATTTGAAAATCCTTTCAGCTTCATACATGACTGCGGTTTAAGAATGTTCAATTGAATATGTTTAAAAGTTTGACCGCCGAGTTTCTTTCTGATTCTTCTCGGTAAGAGCAACATTCCGAATGAGTTAACTTCACTAATCATATTGATCCTTGACGACTCAAACGGCTTGAAAGAGCTTTATTGAATAAAGATTTGTTGAATTGTTTGAGAGGGCTAATCACAGAAACTAATAGACCGATTTGAAGAATTCTTTGACTGTAAGATAGTCCATTGAATGAGGCTATAAGCTATATACATTACGCTAAAATGAATAGGAGAGAAGCATCAAACATTGCGAAAACGGTAAAATTTAGAGCTATTACTGCGAGCGCCAAGTAAAAAGAGAAAGTTATTCAAAAATCTCTTATAATTAACTCACGATAACTACTTTTATGTTAAAAATTTCAATTTGAGAAAAATTGCGATACACTCATTTCCATCAAATCTGCTGGCGCATCTAGTTAAATATAAGTCTATGCCTTTTTCCCGATATCTGATAAAAAAAAATCACAGTGATATAAAGCAGTATCACATATATTGTGTATGGATGTTGGAAAGGACGCTTACATAAGTTACAAGTACATTTGCGTTGCGATTTTGTCGTGTAGTCTATCTCCTGATGATGCTTCGGTTGCGGGGCGAAACGATTGTTGAGTTTGTGATAGTGAACATATGTAGTGCTTGTGTATTGTGGTGGCGGTGGTAGAGGTTTGTGCATGTGTTTTTTCGAATCCTGCATGTATCAGGTATGAAAACGGATTGCCCACTCTACGTTTAGCATTATACATATATATTTTCTATTTAACTTCATCGTGGATTATAGCAAAATAATTTATTTATTACTTTTGGATGATTATTGTGATAAAAAGTTATTTAAGCGTTTAACAACGTTATTATATATAAATAAATGACTTGACCATCATACAAAACATCATCATCTTTCTGCCCTTATCCCACTCTAAGTGGGGTCGGCACGACGTGTTATAAACATCTTGTTACATGATTTGGCTGCGTTTTTACGACCGGCGGTTATTACTTTTGTATTATGGATCTCCGCAAAGTAACGCCTAATTCTATAAATTATTTACATTTGCGTTAACAACATCTTAGGTATTAAAAGTTTTAAACATTTTCCCGTACGCCGTGTGAACGTGGAAACAAACGCCAATCAGGTCAATCTTGAAGTGTCAATAGTTCGAAAGGAAATCTGACGCCCGGGGTGTTAATTTAAATATCGTTAAATTTTATCGTGCGATGAAAAGAATCGCTGAAACTCCGAAACGCATCGTCATACGAACGCGTACAATTGAACACAAAAATGTGTAGTATGAAATTCATAAGCCTCATAAGTAATATGGTTGGCAATTTTAAACTCCTTAAGAATTTATTTTCATGTAGGTTAATATAAAATACGGTATATACACCTCATTTATAAATATGAAAAGAAAGAGAGATAACTCAAAAACTTTGTTTGTCTCTATCACACATATAAAAAGAGATATATTTGAATACTCACGATTTCAATGAGCCTGATTAACAGTTTATGTATAGAACCCATGTTGTTTAAATCGGGAAAAATCCCCTTATAGGTCCCGCTGCCCTACTGGGAAAGGCGACGGGTATGTCGAACTTTAAAAAGCTGTGATAGCCCAGCGGTATCACCGTGCGGCTCTTTCGAGGAGGTCACGGGATCGAACCCGGGCAGACACCAATGAGTTTTTTCTTAAAACTTATGTGTCTAATTGATAATTACAATTTATCACACGCTTTTCGGTGAAGGAAAACATCGTGAGGAAACCTGCATATCTCTAGAGAATTCTGGAGATATGTGTAACCTAACAATCCACATTGGAACAGCGTGGTAGATCTTAGCTCCAAACCTTCCCTCCAAAAACGGAGAGAAGAGGCCGCCTATTCCCAGCAGTGGGAGAGTAACAAGCTGCTACTGACTTATGTCGAACTTTCGCCGACTTAAACGACCTGAGTGGTCCATTACGCTTCTGGTGGCGGGGCCAGGATACTGTTGGACAAATTACCACCATCCCTGCCAGCAGCAACTCTGAATGCCAGAGTGTATCACCTCAGGCTCGGTGCCTCGGTGCTAAAAGTGGCCCCTCCATCCGCTAATCGTAGTAACGTGAGCACCAGGTGTCTTGACCGTCTCGGCGATAAATATGTATAGAAACCAGCTTTAATCATGTCGTCTAAATAGCTCATGAAAAAGGACCTTGTAAGGGCTCGGAAATTATCGAGCTAACCCGATATCTTAAGACGTGGGTTTAGCCATTCTTTAGCATTTTTGCTTGGGACATATTCAAGGATTAAACTCCGGACTTGCAATTGAAGCTGATTTTTGAGGCAAAAAACAGTTTTGGGAGCTTATATGATGACAGCTAAATACAAGGCAAAATAACTTTATAGACAAACTTTAATTCTTTATGTAACTCCATAGCCTTAAAATTACCATAAATAAATTCTTTAGAAAAATTGGTCTAAGGTAAACTATCAGTAAGACTTATAACCAAATAATGCTGCTGCCTGTACCGATATCAATATATTATTAAACACCCGCTCACCGCAATTTGGGTTAATAATTACGTCCAAGGATTCTGAGAGAAATGATTTTTATTATAATGTCTCGTGCACTTGAACGCTGTTAAATTATTGACTGCAATATTATATTTTGTCGTGCCTTAATATGTAATTTTATTGGTTAAAGTAAACTAATTATACTGTGCTCAGTTAAACTAATGGTGATATCGATTATAGTTGGTTTTAATTTTTTTTTAATCTCTTGTCAATTATTGGTGAGAGGAGTGAAGTTAAAATGCGATTTTAAAACTGATTTTTGTATTACAGATGCAATAGTAAATTGTTTTGGAAAATTTTGGATATTACCGACCTCCATTGCGAAGACATTCATTGATTTTTTTTTATATTTACTCAGCCAATTAAGAGTTATATAAGTAAAACTAGCGGCCTGCCCCTGCTTCGCACGGGTATAAAATATATATCCCATGTCAGTCAGTGTAAAAAAAATGATTAAAATCGATCCAGTTGTTTTGATTTATTCATTACTGCCCGTGGCCCGCACGCGTTAAATTTGGAGAAAAACAATTTCCTTTCCCTATACCAAGAAGATTTCCTGCTATCTTTGGAATATCTAAATTCATATAGTACATTATTACTTATTTACTTTTACATTTTCCCTATGTATTTTATTTTTACAATTAATTACAGAATGTCTTTAAACAAACTCTTGAAAGAGCGACATCGCTGCTAAAGTCGAAGTGTTATAGGGCGAAGCGCGGCGTCCTCACGGCATTTAAATCTGTAATATCTCCGAAAATGTTCACTTAAATTACATGCTGTAAACGGCCATATTGATCTATATTAAATCAACAATTTATTTAAGGTACTTAATTGGATAAGGATTAATGCTGTATTGTATAAGAATTGCTTCAAAAATAAGGCATTATTTTCCTTAAAAAGGAAACGACAAAAAATGCTTTAGTGGGTTATCCATAAGAGATAGGCATATACCATCGCGGAATTTTCTGTAGACCTTTTCAAGATGTACAAATACTTAGTATATTATTTTGATAAATCTCGGAGGGTTTAGCCTTTTGCAATGTAAGCGGAAAAAAATCTAATTATTTACAGAAACCTCAAAAATTACAGTATTTCTCTACTCCGTATTGAATGATATTATACGTACAAACCTTCCTCTGGAATCACTCTATCTATTAAAAAAAACCGCATCAAAATCTGTTGCGTAGTTTTAAAGTTTTATGCGTACATAGGGATATAGGGACTTTGTTTTATAATATGTAGTGATATGTAGTGATGACAAATAAAAAAGTAAAAATATGCGATAAAGTAAATAGTTTATATATTAGATATATCTTATTCATCTACTTATTTAACAAAATTAATTTATAGATTGAATAGTTAAATTTATATAAATTTTACTCCTGTTTTAAGTGTAAATATTAATTTATGTATATAGTTTTTTTTTCTTTTTTTCTATATTTTCCGTATTTTACTTCTTATCCTTTTATTCCTTATCCCTCTGTTTTCTAAGGTTGACTGGAAGAGATCCGTTTTAGGGATAAGTCCGCCATTTGTACATATTTTACTTTATCTTTCTCTACATGTATGTACTATAAAGAAATAAATAAAATTCTATAAATTACCGAGGTGTCAAAGGCGACTAAGGTAAGTTGACCCACCATGTGTTATTCGGTTAAGTAAAATAGACAAACCGCCTTCCTTACCGAGGTGTCGTAAAATACGACTAAGGTAAGTTGTCGTCAGACAAGCGGCAGGTCGCCAAACACGCAGCCAAATCATGTGACAACATGTTTGTAAGATGTTGTGCCGACTGACGATTGATAATTACAATTTATCACATGCTTTTAGGTGAAGGAAAATCATTATCCTCCTGCCCTTATCCCACTCTAACTGGGGTCGGCACAACATGTTATAAACATGTTGTCACATGATTTGCCGGTCGTAAAAACGCAGCCAAATCATGTGACAACATGTTTGTAAGATGTTGTGCCGACCCTACTTAGAGTGGGATAAGGGCAGGAGGAATCTATAAATTAAATAAACCTAATATTAAGATATTCGAAACAATTCGCCACAAACGATTGTTTCAAATTTCCAGTGACGTGTGAGAATGTCCGGGCATCGAAAGTCGTAATTAAGGCGGCAATAAATAACTCAGGAGGCGGAACGCGGGAAGGCTTAGGGTAGACGGACGAAGTTACTTCATATCAAAATGTTAGGTTGAGTACACATGCTATTTTTAATTATTCGATGGCCATATTTAAGCCATGTGGTAACTGGCTGAGTAGAATAGACCACCCTCATTTCTTAACCAGGCATCGTAAAAGGCGACTAAGGTAAGTTGACGTTAACTATCGCAGAAATTCATTTTTCTGTCGTGCACCAGCAGCGTTCAATAAATTGGCCAATCGTCATGAAATAGACTTGTTTACGTCTAAACCCAAAAAAGTAAAACAACATATGTCTGAAATGTGGTTTGACTCGATTCCCATTCTTCGTTAATTTTTTTCCTAATTTTTTTTTTGTGCTACTTTAATCTCTGTTTTTTCTTTGTTCACAAAATTATATCCGAATAGACTATTAATTAAGTAGTTTATATGTGAAAATGTATAAATAGCTTAAGCTGTTCATTTTCCAAATAAATAAATAAAAAAAAGCAGGCGGCATAGAAATCAAGACCTAGTCAAATCATAAAACAACATATTTATAACATATTGTACCGACCCCATTTAGAGTGAAATAAGGGCAGCAGAATATTGATGTTAACCTAACCATCTTAGTAATGTCACAAGATAGTGGAAAAATAGCTCAGGTGAAATTGTAAAAATAGAAGAGCGCAGAAAGGGTACTAGCTTCGTCATACATTTTATACAGTTTTTGAATTGCTCTAAAACCTAAAATCTTAGCAGTGTCAACACAAAATTGTGCATAGGCATAGTATTTACAAGTTCCTTCGGCCTTCAATCCTTGTTTTCGGGCACTGAAAGACTGTTATAATTTTATGACAAGGCAAAGAATAATTACGCAGTTAATTGTTCTTTCTAAAAGTCATGATGGCTCAATTGGGTAGCGGGCCGTTTCGATTTTTGAATACTAGAATCCATCCCAGATTTTTTTTTAATCTTTTTAATTCCATTATTTTTTATAAAAAATACACCCAGGTATTCATATATTAAACGATTAGGATCTTGAGCGTTAGAGAGTAATATATTAATATAGAGTATCCTTAAAATTAAGTAAGTAAAGTAAGTAGCGGCCTGTTACTATCCCACTGCTGAGAATAGGCCTCTTCTCTCCGTTTTTGGAGAGAAGGTTTGGAGCTAAGACCTACCACGCTGCTCCAATGCGGATTGGTAGGTTACACATATCTCCAGATTTCTCTAGAGATATGCAGGTTTCCTCACGATGTTTCCTTTCACCGAAAAGCGTGTGATAAATTACAATTATCAATTAGACACATACCTAAGTTTTAACAATAAAACTCATTGGTGTCTGCCCTGGTTTGAACCCGTAACCTCCTCGAAAGAGTTGGTGTTACCGCTGGGTTACCACAGCTTACTATCTTACTATAGTATTCTTAAACATGTCCGTAAACTTTTAACTTTAGGCACTTTGGGATTTTTAATCAAATATTGTCGCATAATTTTTTGAAACTCCTTGATAAATAGCGTATTAAAATACTAACCAGCTGGACTGTAAGTCACAAGTCAAAATGAAATAGTAATAAAAAGTAAAATTGTTTTCCTTTTATGAGGAATTATCGAAATGCTTTCATATAAAGTTATTTAGGTAAATGTTAAATTATTCGTTCGTGAGTACAACTCCTTACTGTAAATCATGTTGCGCCCCGCGAGTGACACCGCTTCGTAACTGTTAATTGCTATAAACATAGGAATTTTCGTAAAACGGAACGATTTATGCTCTATGACTTGCATTGTATTTTGTTACGTTCCGTTTATATCTCACAATCAAGGGATGTCATTCGTGATGGGTAAAATAAATTCTATGGTATTTTGCAGTGTTATAAATCAGGGCTTCTTAAACTTTTTTATATAGCGACCCCCTTCAAGCTTAGGAAATTTTAAACGACCCCCTCCTCCATATAATAAAATATATATTAACCGTAGATGTAGATGTAATATCGCACTATTTTACAATGTAAATAACAGTTTTGCATTGCCACTTTTTTTAAAAAATAGTTATAATAAAACTACAATAGTATTTTGTATGATTTTTATTTATATTTATATTTGTACGTAGTGTGTATACTAATTTTAAAATTTTGTTATAATTGTTGTAAACTAACCAATCATAAATTTAATAAAATCTATTGAATTAAATTTAATGAAAAGGGGTAATGAAGGAACTTAGGAGGAGAAATATCAATAAATATTTGTTAGAAAAGTTCTTTAAAGGACAGCTGCTGCCATGTAGTTGTATCAATAATGATTGAAAAGTATCAGATCTTTGCGACGCCTTTTGCTTTCAGTAATTTTGCGGCCCCCCTGGGGGTCGCGACCCACAGTTTAAGAAGCCCTGTTATAAATAACAATTATCTATATCTATACTTATTATAAAACCCGCCGTGTGGTAAAGTAACATGTGCTTCTGTAAAGAATTTGACAAATACCTTACTAGAGTAATTTTATGTCATAAATTTTATAATAATTTAGTCAAATTTCTGTTATTTTTTAAAATTTATTTATAATGTCAATAACTTCTATAAACCGTATTCGTCTGTCGTAAAAGACGACTAGGGTAAGTTGACCTGTGGTGTGGTATTCGGCTGAATAGAATAGACCACCCCTATTTCTGACCGAAATGTCGTAAAATCCATCACAAAATTGCACAACGAAGCTAAAGTTTTCACTTTAAAAAAAGGCGAAAAAGTACTCAAATAATCTTAAAAATCGCAAAAAATTGTTCTTTATCAAAACGCCTATCACAACTTAACATACGGTCACGCCTTTTCAATCAATAAATCTCCTGAACCATTAGAAAATAGTTAAATATAACAAAAAAAATACCAAAGAAATATTGACGACTCTAATACTCTAGTAATAAGGTTGGAAATCGCGTAATTTAACCCGTTAAGTGTAAAGCCTTACGGCGCAAGCGATGCAACTCAGCATTTGACCATTTTAATTGAAGCTTCCATACAAAAATATTCTTTAATTATAATGTGGTAAGGTTTAAATTGAAATGAGCAATTATTATTGTAATAAGTACTACAAAACAATCTACTTTGTATCATTATTCCATACAATGGATAAGGATGTATTTGTTTATTTAAATTTAAATTTTATTTCGTTTGTGTTAGA
The DNA here is from genome assembly GCA_029227775.1 of Morpho helenor. Classification (NCBI taxonomy): domain Eukaryota; kingdom Metazoa; phylum Arthropoda; class Insecta; order Lepidoptera; family Nymphalidae; genus Morpho; species Morpho helenor. Next base: position 1,198,852 of record JARGCU010000017.1, read on the forward strand.
GCTTAAATTAGAATGAAAATTGCTTATGGTCAGTATATAGTAAACAATCCATCACAAATCAATAGTGACTTGGTGCAACCCATAACTGATGGGGTTTAATTAGGGGGTTGGCTTTATCATTTGTAAGGTGCTTATACCCATTGATCATATCTCTGAACAGAATTAATGGTGGTATCGACATTTTTTTTATTATCTACTATATCCCGCGGTTTTACCCGCGTACATACCGATCTCATGGCAGTGGAAAGTCTACTAAGTCGGATTATAGATTTATTTTTGTTAAATATATCATCAATTTTACGACGATTTTTATGCCAAATTTTTTACACCTTATTACATTTTTATTACGGATCCCTATTTTTTAATATCCTTTGTTGTTCAGTAAAGATGCAGCTTGCCAATGGTGAAAGAATTTTTGAAATCGGTCCAGTAGTTTTTGTGTGAAAACATTACAAACATACAAATTTTTCCTCTTTATAATATTTTTTTTTTTTTTTTATACATATACATATTTAGAAAAGCGAATGAAAAACTAAAAAGCATATGTATATATTAGTATAGACATATGTGATATAATGCAAAGCCGTGTGCTATCAGGCTGATTAGAATAGACCACCCTCATTTCTTACTGAGTTTTCATAAAAGGCGACTAAGGTAAGTTGACCCGCCGTGTGATATCTGGTAAAGTAGTATATGCTACTCTCATTTCTTACCGAGGTGCGGTAAAAGGCGGCTAAGGTATGACGTCAAGCAGGCGGCCGGTCGTAAAAACGCTATTTCTTCCTACACTTAGCATTACATAGATTTTCTTTAAAAGATTTAGATTATAGCAACATAAATATATCATAACTTTCTTATCACATAAAACTCACTTCTAATTATGCTTCATTACAATTTGCTAAGTACTACTGGCTAACTTTATAAACTATGATGACTGTATTTTCTACTACTAACGCCATCTAGTAACGGAGTTTATCATACTTCAATGGCGTCAAAGTTCGAAACACAAATCTATTGGATGCCGATATATAAAAACAAGTATTTTATAGTTTAAATAGTATAAAGTAACTTTGTATTTATTAAATTATGCATTTTTTAAATCAAATCAAATCAAATCATCTTTATTTGCAGATTATGAGTAGGTACATACAAAGGTCTTAAAATTAATTAAACACAATCATAAACTGCCATAAATGGCGTGCAAATTTCAAACAATATAAATTTACATAACTAGCCCGCATAAAATTAAAATAAAAAATGACAAAATTAAAAAAATCATTATATATTAAAATTAACTAAAAATTCATTAATATCATAACATTTTTCTAAAAGATAAATAAATAATTTAATTTTTTCGGGTAAAAGGTAGTTTTTTTACATCGTCAGAGATCTTATTATATAACGTTTACATTAATATGACGTCATCAGAGATTAGTGACGTCACTCGAAGAGATTATTTTTGTATAACATAAGAAACATTTCCATTTCCAATACAAATGCGATGTATGAACTAAATCCAATCAGATCCCTTCACCAGGGAATAGCTTGAGGTGGAAATCCATGCAGAATCTATCACTGTCCGGATCGCTTGCCGCAAGCCTGCATAAATCCCACAAGTATAACAATTTTGACATATTGTTGATCTATCCAAACGGGGATCATTTCGACACCTAGCTTCTGTCACCCAGGGGACGTCAAGCGAAACTATACAACTCCTCCAACGTAATATATCAATTTGTTTTATACATTTAATATACATTGCTGCTTTTGAATTAACATCGAAAATTGCAACGAAACTCAACACGCAATGTATAATATTAAACATTTTAGTTTCTAATTCGTAATACGAGAAAACGTGGATTTTATATACAAACCAAAACGTCATATACGCCATCTAATTTGTAACAAAATATAAACTTTAACTGTATAAAAATACGATTGATATTGTAATGTAATAATATGGAGATATATATTTTAACAGTTTACCACAGAGTAGATAGTTTGAAAGACAGGTTCTATCAAGCGGTGACAACTACATATTGTGTATTTTATTCGGTAGGTGTAACCTCTGCTTTGAATAGGTGCTCTATGAAATTGGCTTGTACCGTAAGTAGCGATGCAAAATAATAGTTCCTTATATCGTTGTAGTTAAAGATTATTTTCCTTTGTCAGTTGGATTAGTGTACTGGAACAGATAACACGTGTTTTGGTAATACATTATTTGTATACACATTTATAGGTTTTGAGCTTTAAAGTATTAAAAGTTTAAAAATAAAAGAAAGCGTTTTTTTTTAAATAAGGTTTATTATGAATGATGAAGTTTTCTTGTATATTAATGTCATTATTTAAATTAGATGAAGCGGTGTTATAATTGTTTTATGACAAGTATCGCTATATGTAAAATATTTTGACAGACATTTTATTGGAACATTATTATTTCGTAACTTACATTTAACTCAATTTAGATGTTAAAATACCCTCATTATAGAATGTTCCTGTTTTTTAAAAAACGTGAATTTTGAACCCTATATGTTATCTCAGTACTTAAACTTCAATTGTACCAAAATCATAAAAACAAATCCTCCAGCCCTTATCCCACTCTAAGTGGGATCCGCACAACATGTTATAAACATGTTGTCATATTAGCTACGTATTTTACGATCGGTCGTCTGCCTGACGAGAACTTACCTAAGTCGTATGTGACAACACCTCGATAAGAAAGAGGGTTGTCTATTCTACTCAACCGGATACCACACAATGGGTCGATTTACCTGAGTCGCCTTTTACAACACCTGGGTAAGAATTTAGGGTGGTCTATTCAACTTAACCGGATACCACACAACGGGTCAATTGACCGTAATCGCCTTATACGACACCTGGGTAAAAAATTAGAGTGATTATTAGAGTGATCTATTCTACTCAGCCGGATACCGCACGGCTAAAAAGTAAGTTATAAGTAATAAATATAAATGACGGATTCTAGATAAAACAAAAAAGAAAAAAGTATAATTCCAAGATGGCCGCGATTATTAACACAAGCTGCTCCGGATCACTTTGATTTATACAAAGTAGTGTTATCTAATCCCATAAATACAATCAAGGGCTTCAACGGACTTTGGAGGGTATAAAAAAAATTAAAAAAAGTAACAATAAATATCCAAGTTATCAGATTGGGCGGGAGTTTAACGTTTTAATAAATAACCCGTTGGTATTCTTTTTTCTCAAATTAATAATAATATGGCATAAATCAATAAAAGAATGGAAACATTTCAGAACTGGCTCTGAATGATTTGTTGTAAGGTGAGCACTCTGTCTGTCGGTTGTGTCCACGTGGAATTAATGGTTTTGATAGTTTAAGAAAGCGTTTATACGCCGTGTATAAAACAGAGCTATGTTAATAATGCGGCCATCTTGCATTTGTTTTTTTTTTAATTTTGTTTTGTCTACAATCCGTCATTTATATTTCTTATTTATATGTTACTTTTTAGCTGTGTGGTATCCGGCTGATTAGAATAAAGCACCTTCATTTCTTACCGAAGTGTCGTAAAAGGCGACTAAGGTAAGTTGACCCACCGTGTGGTATCTGGTTGAGTAGATTAGACCACACTCATTTCTTATCGAGGTGTCGTAAAATACGACTAAGGTAAGTTGACGTCAGGCCGGTCGTAAAATTCGCAGCCAAATCATATGACAGCATGTTTATAACATGTTGTGCCGATCCCACTTGGAGTGGGATAAGGGCAGGAGAATGATGACTTTAAGAAAGCGTTTATACGCCGTGTATAAATCAGAGCAATCCGGGGAAAGCTTGTGTTAATAATCGCGGCCATCGTGCATTTGTTTTTTTTCTATTTTGTATTATCTACAATCCGTTACAAACCATCTATATTTGTTACTTATATGTTACTTCTAGCCTTGTGGTATCCGGCTGAGTAGAGTAGACCACCTGCGGTTTAATAATGTAAAATTGAAAATGTTTCAAAGATTGACCGCCGAGTTTCTTTCTGGTTCTTCTCGGTAAGAGCAACATTCCGAACCAGTTGTAGCTTCATTAATCATATTGATCCTTGACGATTCAAAAGTGCTTGAAAGAGCTTATTTGAATAAAGATTATTTTGATTTGATTTGATTTTGAGGTTCATTTCTTAATGAGGTGTGGTAAAAGGCTACTAAGGTAAATCGACCCGCTGTGTAGTATCCGGCTTAGTAGAATAGATTAACCTCATTTCTTAACGAGGTGTAAAAGACGACTAAAGTAAGTTGACTTACCGTGTGGTATCCGGTTAAGTAGAATAGACCACCTTCATTTGTTATTGAGGTGTCGTAAAAGGCGACTAAGGTAAGTTAACCCACCGTGTGGTATATGGTAGAATAAAATAGGTGGTCACCTTCATTTCTTACCGTAGTGTCGTAAAAGGCGATTAATGTAAGTTGACTTGCCGTGTGGTATCCGGCTGAGTAGAATAGACCACACTGATTTCTTACCGAGGTGTCGTAAAAGGCGCTTAATCTAAGTTGACTTGCCGTATGGTATCCGGCTGAGTAGAATAGACCACCCTGATTTCTTACCGAGGTGTCGTTAAAGCCGACTAAGGTAAGTTGAAATCAGACAGGCGGCCTGCCCTAAAATTATGTAGCAAAATTATGTGACAATATGTTTTTTACATGTTGCAGGCCCAACTTATAGAGTAGAGTTATTATAAATACAAAAAATGTCGCTTCGGAACAAAGGAAAATCTTAAATCAAGTATCAAAAGCTCTCAGGCGCGTTACACAAAGCTAGTCCTATATCAGTCGATATCGAGTTGAGTCTAGATGGCGTCCCACCTCCAATAAAGTGCAGCTATCAATTCTGATGTAGACTCATTTTACCCCGAGCTCAGGTATGACAGATGCGATATTTGTAATTAATATTTTGTATTAAGCTCAGCCCCTAGAGATGGGACTTTATTGATGGCAGATTTAACCCGCAATCTCAGATCATGGTTAGTTATTTTGTGTATAGTAAGGAGAATGAAAAGCTGTGATATATCAGCGATAAGACCGTGCGAATCTTTCGATCTTTCGGCCACTAGATCAAACACAGGTCAGCCACCAGGTCAGGTTTTATTGTGCGGAGATGGACACTCCAAGACATGCCCTTTTCGAGTGTGAAGCATTCGCAGAGCTAAGTAGTACAGCGCAGGGAACAAGGGTGGCCTTAAGTGCACAAAACCTGGTGCCACGCATGCTCGCAAGTGAAGAGGAGTGGCAGAAGCATTCAAAGATAATAAAGAAAATAATTCTTAAAAGGGAGCAGAAGGAAAGAGAGGAAAAAGGGGAAATTTAGAGAAACGGTCAGCGCGAAGTAATGCGACAGCGGTTCCGTGCTGATTGGTAGTAAAAAGAGGAGGTTATTTAGTCCGTGCGAGTCGGACACTCCCTACCAGTACGGGCTGGTAGGCGTCCGTCAGGGATTTTTCCTCCTCACGAGAAAAAAAAAAAAAAGGTCAGGCACCAATGAGTTTTTAAATATACCTGACGATCAAATAACGATCGCAAACACGGAAACACGTAATACACAGCGTCTTCACCGGCCAAGACGGGGTCCCAGATTTCTGACATCGGTTGGTCGTGGCTTCTTGCCATCCTTCCGTCGTCGTATTGACTAATCAAAGTCATACCATCAGCCCTCCACTACACGTTGTTTTAAGCAGTGGTCCGGCCTCACAGGAGGCACCCTTAGAACGACGTTCCCCGACGCTAGTAGAGCTTCTGCTTTCTACTCTCCGCATTTCGCAACTTCGGTGATACTTCTGCGCTCGCGTATTTAATACAATGATATACATATATAATTGTAAGATATTTAAATTTGAATTTTATTAATATGTATTAGACCTTAAATTAGACCCGCGGAGTAATATTTAGTAGAAGTAAGAAGTAGAATATGCCACTCTTATTTCTTACCGACGTGTCGTAAAATGTGACTAAGTTAAGGTGACGTCATGCGGCGGGTCATAAAATACAAAGCCAAATCGTGTGACAACATATTTATAATATGTTGTACCAATCCCACTTAGAGTGGGATAAGGGCAGGAGGATGATAATATGATATCAACACGATAATGTGTTTCGATACAATACGCGTAACTTACATCCGCGTCATATCTAGATGGCAATATAAGTTCAGGGAAAGCTTTCAAAGCATTAAATGAAAGCTCATTGTCTCAAACATATCTGCGGGATCGGATCGCAAAACATCGTACCTGAATAACCCAATAATTGTGTACATAAATCATTTGAACGACTTCTGATAATTCTCCCTGCAAAGTAAGCGGGTGGTCCATGAAAAAAATACTAGCGTTTTACCTTTCATATCATCCTCCTGCCATTATCATGTTATAAACATGTTGTCACATGATTTGGCTACGTGTTCTACGACCACCTCCTAACTGACTTCAACGAAAGGTTTTTACGACACCTTGGTAAGAAAAAGGGTAGTCTATTCTACTCAACCAAATAATACACGGTTGGTCACTTACCTTAATCGCCTTTTACAATACCTCAGTAAGAAACGAGGGTGGTCTATTCTACTCAAACAGATAATACACGCTGGGTCACTTATTTTAGTCGCCTTTTACGACACCTCGGTAAGAAATGGGGGTAGTCTGTTCTACTCAGCCAGATACCACATGGTGAGTCAACTTACCTTGTAGCCTTTTACAACACCTCGGTAAGAAACACGGTTGCTGTCAAACACGATCCTAAGCTAGTTACGTTACTCTTTTAAAAAATAAAAAAACTAAGTTGTAATCACATTTGCATTAAAATTAACTGTGCATTGTATTTTAGAGCATATAAACTAATCGGTGAAGTGTTATCTCAAGAAATAACTGGATATTTTGTGTAATCTCGTAAAATAACATTACTGTACAAGTGTCGCGGCTAGTCATTTTTGTTGTTACCCACACATTTAATTGCATACAATAACAACCGTGGAATTTCGTATTATGGAATGTACATTACTTTCACGTGAAGGGTATGGACGTTCGTAGCGTAGTGGCGATAAGAGCAGTTTGAATTGATTAGTAACACAAGTTCAAAACTGACTATTTTATTCTAATATCAAGAGATTAATTTTTTTTTTTTGCTTTCTTGGATGTTTTATGGAGACAGAAATAAGTCTTTCATTTAAATATTTTTTCATTCAAATCTCTTGAAGATAATTATATATTGAAATATGTCTTTATGCGGGGCATGTAAATTGCATTTTTCTGCCGGACAAAAACGCATAAAATGTTCAAATGGTAACTGTACATTGCAGTATCATCCTCAGTGTGTCAGTTGCGATGAAAATGTATCCTATCGCTCAAGGTGGATCTGTCCCAGTTGTATTTCAGCCCGTTCAAAAACAGATAGTAATACTCCGATTCAGAATAAAGGTCTAAAGAAACATACTGAAATTACTACTTTAGCTGCGCATGAGACTAATACGCTGGAATCTGTTATGAGTGAAATTCGGAGTTTTCGGAGCGAAATTAACGGAAAGCTTGAATTGCAACATTCAACCCTAAATAGTTTCAGTTCCCGACTAGAAAAGTTACAAGGGGAAGTCAAAGGAATCATTTCCAATTTTACTACATTACGGGAGGAACTTAATGACGTCACGAAATCCTTAAAGTTCCTCTCCGATTCCTACGATGAACAAGCGGCAATTAATAATGAGCAAAAAATTAAAATATCAGTGCTTGAAACAGAGAACTTGGAGCTGCGCAACAATATGGTTCATCTTGAACTGAAAATAAATCAAATTGAACAACAATCTCGCGATTGCAATCTCGAAATCCAGTGTGTGCCTGAACATAAATCGGAGAACCTGTTGGCGATAGTAAAAAAGTTAGCGGATTCTGTCAATTACTGCCTACAGGATAATGATATTGTAAATTTTCATCGCGTGGCAAAAATGAACTCCGAATCTCAAAGACCACGTAGCATTATCGTCAAACTACCCAGTCCTTTAAAGCGTGATAACTTCTTAGCGGCGGTAAAGACATTCAATAAAAGAAATAAAGAGGAAAAACTTAATTCTACACATCTGGGTATCACAGGTACCAAACAACAGGTCTATGTTGTGGAACATCTATCGCCGAGTAATAAGCGTTTGCATGCTGCTACCAGAGTCGCTGCTCAAGTCAAAAAATATACTTATGTATGGGTACGGAGTGGTCGCATTTATGTTCGTCAAAACGATACATCTCCTTCAATTTTAATTAAGAACCTTGATACTCTTAAAAAGTTGTAATATATATATATATGTCGCATCCTGGCAACCATCATTCCATCATTAAAAATATATTGAAAATACATTGAAAATAGAAGGCGCAGCGGTGACAGAATGCAGACGGCGCATGTGAGAGATGAAGACAGATGCTTGTCATGGCGCAGTTGTGAAAATTGTTAAGAAGAATATAATGTTGAAGATAAGCGTTGTACTTTTCCATATGCACGATACCCTAATTACGCCCACTAATGTCTAAGAATAATGTCCAAGATACTGATGAGTCTACATCAGTCGTGGGATTCAATCGTGCAAATGGATGGATAGTATGAAGGGACTATGATGACTCACAATGGCGGATACTATAACAGTTACGAAATAAAACAATTCAAACAAAAAGAACAAAAAGAAAAACACCAAAAACAAAAAGAAAAAAAAATCCAAGTGAGACGAATAATATCAATCGGCCGAAGTTTAAACCCGATAAATGATGATTTTACGTAAAATTGTGGTGTACTACAGCTGACTTATACTTGGACGGAAAAACAAAAGAAGATACATTTTCTGGAAATTTCTACGGCTGCACTTATTAATTTAAGCAATGATAGATCAATGGATGATTAAAAATCATTCTGTATATGCCTGTTTTCGTGTTACGTATTTGTTGAATTGTTGGAAGAATTTAAATATAGTGCAAATAGCAGCATGAACGGTGATTACGCATTTGGTACAAAATTGATATATGACTGCAATGGCTTGCATTCACACCGGAGATATCTTCGCGTCAAAAGCTGCACCAGGAACTACAAGTATACTCCTATTTGAAACGAAAGTTATTTATAGAGGATCGCAGATTCAACGCGATCCCAATTCAAGGGTCTTAGTTGCGATCAGCAGTGCACAGAAAAATGGAGTGTCGCAAACGGATTTTGGAACCAAAAGACTATTGTCTGTGGTACTGTGGTAAGCTCTGGACAACGATGACAAGCAGATTACAAATTATTTGTGTGCTACAGGTGTAGCAGGCTGGGTCACGTCGCGAGTCGTTGCATGGCCAATGGACCTGCTCTTTGAGGTACCAGTACACCGACGAGTAGACTGTAGACCAAAGTCTGGTCAAACCGCCATCAGGAGCTTTCACATCATTTGGTAGGTGTTATTACTTTGATTTGTTTCTGGGCCTGGATGTTCTCTCATAAAAGAGACTATATATAGCTTATAAATTTAGTTGGGTAATAATTAATAATGTTGTCATTAATAGGGATGGCTAACAAGAATGTTTATAGTACCTTGCAAATGATTGTTAAATAAAGTAAACGGTTTTACAACTGAAATTAAAAGAAGGGGGTGAACTGTTAACCTTTTGCCAATTCAGCTCTTTTAGTCAAAAACATAATGTGTCTTATTGTCTTACAAAAATACCTGAGAGTCAAGTACCTATTGACAATGACAAGATTTGTGGTAACGTAATTTGTGTTGATGTTTATACAGACGGGTTCTTGGTTCGGTGGGTCGGTGACTGTACCAGAGTATCGTCTGTAGCCCAGTAGAAATCGGCATCTGCTCAGGGTGGTCCGTGGGTACGCAGTGAGCGATAGCTCTGGGGGTCGATGACACCAGGGTATCGTCTGTAGCCCGGTAGAAATCGGTATCTGCTCTGAGTAGTCCGTGGGTACGCAGGGAGCGATAGCTCTGGGTGGTATAGTCGGGTCTAGCTGTGTAGCGATGGCCGTGAGTCATGTGGACTCGTTATCCCTGAGGGAAGACCCTTCTGCTGAGACAGAAGCGGTAGACCACGAACAAGATACCTGGGTTGTTTTTGAAGTAAACTCTGATAGGTTTTCTGTTTATTTTTGTAATGTCATGGTGAGTGTCAGTCAATGGTACTCTGCCTCAGTACTTTTCGTATGCATTATGGGTTTGGCATGACCTTACATTTTATTTGTTGGGTTTCATAATTCAATGATCAACTTATGACGAGATATAATTTTCCTTGTTTTGTTCGTTTATTAAAAAGATCAAGACCTCAATGACCCAGATGTTGTAGGATAGGCCGAACAGAATTTCTGGGTTCGTTTGTTTGTTACAGATCAACACACGGGGACGTGTGTCTCGCAGGATGGCCGTGTCGCATCCTGGCAACCATCATTCCATCATTAAAAATATATTGAAAATACATTGAAAATAGAAGGCGCAGCGGTGACAGAATGCAGACGGCGCATGTGAGAGATGAAGACAGATGCTTGTCATGGCGCAGTTGTGAAAATTGTTAAGAAGAATATAATGTTGAAGATAAGCGTTGTACTTTTCCATATGCACGATACCCTAATTACGCCCACTAATGTCTAAGAATAATGTCCAAGATACTGATGAGTCTACATATATATATTTTGTTTTTTGTGTCCTTTAATATTTTTATCTATTTACTTTATAAGCATGTTTTTATGACTATAAAACTATCAATATTAATTTTAAAATAATATATCAAAATGTAAGAGGTGTAAGAACTAAAACAGAAGAACTTTACCAATCTTTATTACGACTAGATTACGACGCTATTGTTATCACTGAAACATGGCTCAACGAATCAGTTTTTGATCATGAGTTTATTGATGATAGGTATCATGTTTTTCGACGTGACCGCCATTCTACTTGTTCCTTTCAAAAGAAAAGAGATGGAGGCGGTGTAATGATCGCAATAAATAAGAAACACGATGTAATCAGAAGAGAGCGTTGGGAATCACCTTGTGAGGATTTATGGGTTTCTATCGCGCTAGGTAAAAATCAATATCTGCACATATGCGCCATTTATATTCCGCCACCCGTTGAGATGAATTATTTAGAAACTTTCTTGAAAAATATGGCGTCTGTGAATCAAAAGTTTATTAATTCTGAATCGTCGTTATTAGTAATAGGCGATTTTAATTTACCTCATATTGTATGGAAAACGAGTCCGGACACACAATCACTGATACCGGAACCATCTCAGAATCCAACATATAATTATTTTCTTGATTCGATTGCTTTCTGTGACTTACAGCAACTAAATTCGATTATGAATGATAACGGCCGCATTTTAGATTTAGTATTATCAAATCATCAATCATCTTGTGTGACTAAACTAACTTCTTCTGTACTTCCTGAGGATCCTCATCACCCTGCGCTCTTAATTTGCAACAAATTCTCGAATAATTCTTATTTAAAACCTGAACGATCCACTTCACTTAATTTTAATCTATGCGATTTTGACTCAATTAACAATGACCTCTCTCAAGTAAATTGGAAAGCAGTCATGGAATCGGTAGTATGTGTAAACCAGGCTTTGAATATATTCTATGATATACTTTTACCAATCATTTATCTGCATACACCTTTAACTAAGCGCAAATCAGCAAATTATCCTATATGGTTTACTCGTAGTCTTATCAAGGCCCTAAATGAAAAAGCTAAATATCATAAAAAATATAGAAAATACAAAAACGAAATGGACAAAATAACTTTTGATAATTTAAGGAACCGCTGTGATATGCTTATAACTCGCACTTACAATAGTTTTAAAAATTCTGCTGCTAGTCACTTACGTAATAATCCCAAATATTTTTGGCGGTTTTGTAATCACAGAAAAACTAACAGCACGTCAATACCGAATCAAATGTATTTTAACGATGAAAGTGCAACTGGGGGCCAACAAATATGTAATTTATTTTCCAAGTATTTTCAATCTGTTTATGACATCCAACGTCTATTATCACCATCTCATAGAAACCACGATGTTATTAACAGTGAGTCGATTACAAATTCTTACGTTGACGTAGATTCCGAAGAAGTTCATAAATACTTAATGACTATAGATGTGAACAAAGGTAGTGGACCCGATTTAATACCGCCTCTCTTGTTAAAGAAATGCGCTGACCATCTTTCATATCCACTAACTTATATATATAACCTATCATTAAAAAGTGGTATATTTCCTGATAAATGGAAATTAGCTCACCTCACTCCAATCCATAAAACTGGAGCGGTAGATAATATTAGCAACTATAGGCCCATTTCAATTTTATCATCGTGTGCTAAAGTTTTTGAATCTCTTGTCCAAAAAAAACTACTTTTTATTTTGAAAAGGTACATACATCCAAATCAGCATGGCTTTCTTCCGCAAAAGTCAACCACTACAAACTTAATTAGCTATGTAACAAATATTACCGATGCTTTAGACAATAATAAGGAAGTTGACGCTATTTACATGGATTTTAAAAAAGCTTTTGATTTAGTCGATCACAACTTGCTATTGTGTAAATTAAGCGCTATAGGAATACATGGATCTTTACTACGATGGTGCGAATCGTATTTAAAAAATAGGTCGCAACTGGTAAATCTTTGCGGTTTTAAATCTAATATAAATTCAATTCCGTATGGAGTACCCCAAGGGTCCCACTTAGGCCCACTATTATTTTTAATATTTATTAATGACGTTAGCAACGTAATAGAATCAAATTTTAAACTATATGCCGATGATTTGAAAGTCTATCATGTGTTTAATGAAGAGCAGGACGCACATATTTTACAAAAAGACATTGACAACATTTTATCTTGGTGTGACAACAATTTTATGACTCTTAATTTTGATAAATGTATGTACATTAAGTTCTCAAGGAAAAAAAATACAACTAGAAGGTCCTACAGTGTCGTTAATACTTTGTTAAAAGAGGTGAATGTAATTCGTGACTTAGGTATCACCCTTGATAGTTCACTTTCTTTTCGTCATCATCTGGATACAATTATTGCTAAGACATCAAAATTGTCAGGTTTCATTTCACGTCAGATGAAACTCTTTAAAGACCCAAACTTAACGGTATTGATTTATTATTCAATTGTCCGCAGTATTCTTGAATATTGCTGCTGTGTATGGAATCCTGGTTACAAGGTACATAGCAATAGATTGGAACTTGTGCAAAAACGTTTCTTGTATCACTTAACCTTTAATAATAATAAGTGTCGTATTTTGAATTCTTATAGCGCTCGTTTACGTTACTATAATTTAATGTCACTAAATGATCGGCGGAAGATGTTGGACATGGTGTTCTTTTTTAAAATAATTAATGGTGCCGTAGATTTGCCTGAAATTTTGAACCGTATACAACTGTGCGTTCCGCGTAGTGGTAGTCGACTAGAGAATCGCAAACCATTTAATTTACCTAAATGTCACACGAATCTTAGACAACATGCCCCTATATACCGAATTTGTTCTCAATTAAACGCATTCAGAAGCGACGTAGATATTTTCTGTGGTTCTTTAGCCTCATTCAAAAGCAAATTGTGTAAATGCCTGCGTAACTATAAGTAATTTAAAAGAGTAATTTAATTTAAGTGATCTATGTATACTAATATTTGCATGCTGTGTTCATTTCCAGTAGGGTATAATCTTGTCTATTTGTTATTGCAACTTCTTGTACACATGTGAATTGATTATATCCAGTTTAATGAACAAAATAAAAAAATAAAAATAAAAAATAAAAAAAAAATTGTGCATATGTTTTTACGAATTCTGCATGTATCAGGTATAAAAACGGATAATCCACTTTACATTTAGCATTAGATAGATTTTTTATTTGCCCTATCGCGGATTATGGGGAAATAATATCATTACTAGTTACGAGTTTTATTGTGATTAAATAAACGAAAAAAAAATAAAAAGTTATATTATGATACAGATGTCCATAGACCTGTATCGTAATAAAACTTTTTAATTTTTGTACTGAACGTAATGTTTGTCATAAGAATTTTGGTTTTAGTTTTATAATCTCCGTATTATAGTATCAGAGGAGATAAATTTCATAGTTAATGTATAGAACCGGCTATACTCACGCCTTATTCTATTGGGTTAGCCCGACTAGTTTCGAACCCATCCATAAGTGCCCCGGATGGGTTCGAAACTAGTCGGGCTAACCCGATAGAATAACACGTGAGTAGAGCGTATAGTATAAATCTAAAAATAGATAAATTTCATTTCATTTTAAATTGCTGTTACGGGAAAAACGCCAGAAGTGTAGAACCCGCTGTCGCTTACGACTTGAGTCATCAGAAGCAGTAAGGGTTGGCACAGGCCGGTGATAACACGATACGTGCGAAACTCGACTTTTCAACCTTTTGTTGGGCAAGACGATAATGCCCCTAATATATGCGCTTTGTTGGGGGCTGTTTTTGCGTTTGTCACATTTTATATTTCATCTCAAAGGGGTACCCTTGTGATGTTTTGCCTTAATTCTAATGCGTGGTCCCTTTTTGTTTTCTTTTGTGATATCTAATTGGGTTACAGGAATCGCGTGTCTTTTACAGGGACAAGTAAAACATATACAGCCTGGAGGCCAATATGGATATTAACTCCGTGAACTCTGTGATCTGAATTTGTAAAGTCAGAGCGTACTAGTTAGGGCTAGTCTCGGTTAGACTCCCAAAATGTCAAAATTCATCTAAGAAAACTTTGATGGTCTTTACTAAAGCCGCAAAAGCGTTAGCGTTTATTTATAAGAGCACTGTATATATTCACTACCACAATCTCAACAGATGCTTCGTCCCCATAACCGAAATAACATCGTATCAAGTAAATTTGTAATCTTCAATCCACAACTGGTTCGAAAAGCTGTTCCTACCGAGAAGAGCAAGCAAGAAACTCGGCGGTTGCTCTTTTTAAATTCTTATAACTAGTTACATTTAGTCATGACTGTATTATACAGGGTCGAAGAGTAGGCATGTCCACGCATTCTTATCATCTTAATAATCCTCAACAGTATAATAGGTAGGCTTTTTGTATTAAAAAAAAAGTAATGTAACGGCCTGTTACAATCGCACTGCTGGGCATAGGTCTCCTCTCTCCCTTTTTGGAGAGAATGGTTGGAGCCAAGACCTACCACGCTACTGCAATGTGGATTGGTTTCTGTATAAGACTTTTTTAACAGTATTTTTAAACTGCTGCAATGGTAAAGCTAAAATTGATTGCGGAATTTTATTATAGAATCTTATACCCAAACCCACAAACGACTTACGTACTTTTGCAAGGCGCAAAGCAGGAGCAGCAAGCTTATATCGGTTCCTACTTTGTCTATTATATACAATCTCTATATAAAAAGTAGTGTGAAATCGCGGATTGATTGTATTATTACAAATTCCATCATCTTCCTGCACTTATCCCACTCTAAGTGGGGTAAGTGCTCCGTCGCCTGCCTGA
Source organism: Morpho helenor (assembly GCA_029227775.1). Classification (NCBI taxonomy): domain Eukaryota; kingdom Metazoa; phylum Arthropoda; class Insecta; order Lepidoptera; family Nymphalidae; genus Morpho; species Morpho helenor. The sequence continues at coordinate 1,214,334 of JARGCU010000017.1, forward strand.
CGTCAACTAATCCTAGGCCTATTTTACGACACCTAGATAAGAAAGAGGGTGGTCTATTCTACTTAACCGGATACAACACGGTGGTTCAACTTACCTTACTCGCCTTTTAAGAAAAGAGAGTGGTACTATTCTATTCACCCGGATGCCACACGGCGTTGTATTATTACAAATTACAATAGCGAAACTTTATAATTGTCTAACAAGAATAGCATTTAAAGTCAACTCGCTTGTACAACGAACCGAAATACTTCATTTTTATTCCCTCTGTCTAATAGATTTTGCTAAGTGCTCGCTGAACAATTTCATAAAGGAAAAAAGTTTGGGTGCGCGTCTGCCATTCATTAGGCGGGAAAGCTGAGTTCAAAATATCACCTTTATATCAAAGGCGTTAAGGATTTTTTGTGTTAACAGTATACAAGCGTCACGTGATGATTTAAGGGTTCCTGCTTTAATGGTGGCAATAAATATTGCGGTCAACGCTACGCTAAGTACGCGGGAGAATAGCACTTAGCAAGCAACGCCATCTAGCGGTCACGTTGAACAACTGCACGATCAAATATAAATCATATTGCTTTCTGTTAAATGTTTCCCATATTTTGCGGATATAATTTAATGTTTGTTTACTGTTTGTGACGTTATTTTCATCCTCTCATTTATTTCTACGTAGGTATATTTACTTAATACTTGTATGTTAAACGTCTGATCCTTTTTTATTGTTTTTTCGCCTTTACCTTCTTACCCGGACTTCTCATACAAGTGATATTTAATCGCCTGGGTATTCCTATGTTCTACATTCTCTAGATATTACTGTATTCAAGTTCCGTTATTATCCGGGGTAGTCTTTCACTTGCCCGGGGACGAGAATGATACGGACTTCGAGGCGAACCTGCAAACCCAAGTCATTTCTCGCTGGCATTCGCCTAGAATTAATTTAGACCTGGTGACCTAGGCCTTAGCTATAAAATCTACTAATCGATTTGATTCATTATTTCGCGTATAGATGTCGCTAGCAGTATGGTCGATGACCATTTAAATTATATTATGTTGTTTAAAATTGAACGACAAGCATTAATATAAATGTTTAAGTTGTCAGCAACTAAAGCTTATTAGTATAAAGTACTAATATTGCTTAAAAATCGCAGAATAGGTATCAAACGCTCATTTTAAAACACGAAGTTTAAAAATAGACGCAGAGATGGCGTTAGTGGTATGGTCATAGACCATAAGTTCCAATCTACAATAAATCGATAAAGTTCCACGTTCGCACATCAGATGTCATTGTGAGGTCTAAAAAATAAAATCAAAGTATGGGATTAACAACGCTTTTAATCAAAAATCAATTAACCACTAAAATAAAGAACTGTGTCTGGTATAGTAAGAAAGAGTAAAATAAGTAACTAAACCCCTTATGAGATATAAGTTAAAATATAACTTTAAGTTAATATTAAGTTACTTATGGCTGAATTGTACTTACAATACTTGTTGTGGTTGAACTTTACAACAGAAATATCAACAACATTGAATATATGTATGAAAGTCCATCCGTCTGTGTGTAAAAACAAAATATTTAAACTATGTCTATTCCCCTCAGACGGATACCACACGGCAAGTCAACTAACCTTAGTCGCCTTTTACGACACCTCAGTAAGAAATGACATCGGTCTATTCTTAGCCGGATACCACACGGCGTTTTCAAATCATCTATATCTTTAACGAAAATTCTTAATGTTGTAAGATGAATCTTCAGTGATTTACAGCGGAAACTGGGTTCCGTAGTTAGTATCTTCCAATCGTCACGGGCCCACCCAAAATTTTTGATATCGATTCATTCTCACGTAGTTCCGCATTTTACAGATATGGAAATCGGTTTATTTATTCATTAGTTATATACCGCGGTTTCACCCGCGTAAATAGCGATCTCATGGCAGTGGAAAGTCTACTAAGTCGGACTATTGATATATTTTTGGTAAATATACTCGTATCATCAATAATTTCTGCAGCGCATGCAATGACAGATTTTTATGACTAATTTTTTACACCTTATTACATGTTTTTTACGTATCCCTATTTTTTTTGAAAATGTAATATAGCCTATGTTGCTCAGTAAAAATGCAGCTTTACAATGGTGAAAGAATTTTTGAAATCGGTCCAATAGTTTTTGTGTGAAAACATTACAAACATACATACAAAAATTTTCTCTTAATAATATTAGTATAAATTCAAATTCAAATTCAAAATATTCTTTATTCAAATAAACTTGTAAACAAGTGCTTTTGAATCGTCAACTCTACTGCTGGTTCGGAAAGCTGTTCCTACCGAGAAGAGCCAGCAAGAAACTCGGCGGTTGCTCTTTTAAAAATATAATTCTTAATACTATTTACATTAAGTCGTTACTGTCTTGTACAGGTTCAAAGAGAGCTATATCCACACATTCTTATCTTCCAAATAATCTTCAAGAGTATAGTAGGCTTTCTGTATCAGCCTCTTTTTAACAGTGTTTTTAAACTGATGTAATGGCAAAGCTGAAATTGATTGCGGAATTTTATTATAGAATCTTATACCAAAACCCACAAACGAATTACGTACTTTTGCAAGGCGCAAAGCAGGAGCCGCAAGCTTATGTCGGTTCCTGCTTTGTCTATTGTATACATCTAAATATCATATAAATAACATGTATTATTCTATATGTTAGCCATTGATACCCAATCAATATTTTTAGTTGTAAGTATATATATTTTACTTGACCGTCCTTTTTTACTTCCTGTATGACTTATTAAAGGAATCTTTTTTTTTTGATCAAGCACACCACGTGTTTCATTAGTTATAGGATATAATATACTAATATCTTATTGAAGTATAATTAATTTACTCATGTTTATCATTTATACGTTTATAACCGCGTCAAATTTCGCGCCATAATTTGAACTTTGTCTCTTATATTTTTAGTAAATTGCATTGTTTAAAAGTGTTATGAAGTCAAAGTGTTTTAGTGTCCCAATTTAGTCGTCTGAATCAATAAACGAATCTATATTAATATATAAAGCTGATGGGTTGTTTGTTTAAACACGCTAATCTCAGGAAATACTGAACCGATTTGAAAAATTAATTATATTAATAGGAATACCACAATTCCCATTCCGAGATGCTCTTCTCTTGAATGACGAACAAAGACTGACTGTCACTGAAACGTTTTATCAATAGGAAGACTCCACCGAAAACAACAACGGCACAGTGTTGCCAACATTTCAATAAAAAAGGGCGCGATACTCTTATTTCATGACTATTGCTATAAAATACAAAGCGTAAGTCAATGGCGACAACATATTTAAATATAAGATAGTCCGTTTATCGAAGGAGGCTACAGACTATATATCACCGTGTTAAGATAAATAAGAGAGTAGCAGCAAAAAAAATATTGCGAAAGCGGAAAATTTCGCTGAAATCGGTAAAGCCGTTTCGGAATCTATAAAGCACATACAGACAAACTTTCTTTCATATTTAACACGTGTAATACATAAATGTTATTTTTCTGTAATTTTATATGAACTTGAATCAAACATTCCAGATGTAATTTTTTTTATAAATTTTGATATTCTTTTCTAGTATTCCTAGTATTTCTTCTCTGGGACACACATGCCGTTAAACAAATGACTGTTACAATATAAACACAAAACGTGGAGTGATAATTAAAATGATACGAGCATAACATTGTCAAAAAGGTATATTTATGGGCGGTTTAGTCACAAGTCAACCCTCTCGCGGGCCCGATATCGCCCAAGTTAATGCGAACTTGGCGCCCAAATTTTAATAATAATATATCTTTGTAATTTATTTGAACCCCTGCCGGGCGACAACTGACTCCCACTTTTCCGATCGACGTTTCGTGAGTTATTTTCAATAGTTCTTAATTTACATCATGAAAACTTATGCATCAGAATTACTGTCACTCTAAATCAGCTTGCATTGTAAAGTAACGGCCGGTTAATAAAATCAAATCAAAAACCTTTTATTGACAATTGTCACACTTACCTTATATCATCTTCCTGCCCTTATCCCACTCTAATGGGGGTCGGCACAACATGTTATAAACATGCTGTCACATGATTTGGCTGCGTTTTGACGACCGGCCGCCTGCCTGACGTCAACTTACCCCAGTCGTATTTTACGACACCCCGGTAAGAAGGAGGGTGGTCTATTCTACTAAACCGGATACTACACGATGGGTCAACCTACCTTACTCGCCTTTTACGACACCTCGGTATAAAATGAGGTTTGTCTAATCTACTCAGCCGGATACCATACGGCGGGTCGACTTACCTTAGTCGTCTTTTACGACACCTCGGCATCAGGTAGGCGGCCAGTCGTAAAAAGGCAGCCAAATTATGTGACAACATGTTTATAACATGTTGTGCCAACCCCACTTAGAGTGGGATAAGGGCAGGAGGATAATGATTTTCCTTCACCTAAAAGCGTGTAATAAATTGTAATTATCAATTAGATACATAAGTTTTAACAGAAAAACTCTCTGGTGCCTGTCAGGGGTTTGGACCCGTGACCCCTCGAAAGGGTCGCACGATCTTACCGTTGGGCTATCACAGTTAAGCTGCAAAGTAAAATTAGGTATTAAAAAGCATCAAGCAAAGTTCATTAACCTCATAAAGGCCCGTCAAATGAGGAATATGGGCTGAATCAATAATTACGTACAGATATTTACGATTATTTACGATCACGGCCTACGTACCCAACCCAACGGGGAAAAACACCCCGTATCAAGCCCGAGGCGAGTCGATGTGCCCCATAAATAATAAATACTAGCACGGTGCGTCTGTAGATAATGGTAATTTACGATTCGCTACCATGCCGTCAAATCTTTGGCAGCGGTCGGTTTGGTGTTGGGGCGTTCGCGACCCGCGTCACATGAACTGTTAAATTTGGTGTTTATTGACTGATTTTTAGTCTTTAATACATACGAATAAAGCTGTGATAGCCCAGCAGTGTAATCATGCGACTCTTTCGAGTGGGTAACGAGTAAATCCCAGGCAGGCACCGATGAGTTTTTTTAATAAAACTTGTCTAATTGACAATTGCAATTGATAAATTGCAAATTTCATTTAGGCACATGTTAGGTCGCTGATAGGTCATAGATTTCTATTAATCTTTAATTTATTAGCTAACAATTAATAAATTGTTTGCTAATCTCAAAAACTGTTGGACCGATTTGAATAATTCTTTGAAAGTAGAATAGTCCATTTTTAGAGGAAATTCATATTTTCAGATATGAAGTTTTCCTAGCGATGTTTTCCATCACCGAAAAGCGTGTGGCAAATTGCAATTAGCAATTAGACACATAAGTTTTATAAAAACTCATCTGTGCCTACCCGGGCTTTGAACTCGTTACCCATTCGAAAGATTCGCACGTTTTCAACGCGAGGCTATCACAGCTTGTTGGAGCAAATTATATAAATCACAAGCTGGAGCGACTGTAGCTGTATATTTAAATACCTAGCAATCGGCAGCGATTTCGCCTGCGTGGAAACATTATACCCGTAATATAGTGTTTTGATAACCATATAAATGGTTAAAGTGGGTTAACCTTAAAAGCTAGATATATGCTGTCGCGGACTTTTATTTAGAACTTTAAGGCGAAAACAATTTTGTAACACAATTTTTGAACAACTTTCACCGTTTACTCAGCGTACGCAAGAAAAGCTTTAAATTTTGCCGTTTTCGAAATATTTTTTATTGCTACTCCTCTCCTATTCATCTTAGCGTGACGTTATATAGTCTAAAGCCTTCCTCCATAAATCTTACACTCAAAGAATTTTTCAAATCGGTCCAGTAGTTCCTGAGATTAGCGCGTTCAAACAATCAAACAAACAAACTCTTCAGCTTTATATATTATTATAGATTATTATAGTATTATTATTATTATCACTACATATTATAAAGCAAAGTCGCATTCTTTGTTTGTCCATATATCCCTATGTATACATAAAACTTTAAAACTTGGTATAGGGAAGGGAAATTGTTTTTCTCCAAATTTAACGCTTGCGGGCCACGGGCAGTAATGAATAAATCCAAACTACTGGATCGATTTAAATCATTTTTTTTTCACTGACTGACATGGGATATATATTTTATACCCGTGCGAAGCAGGGGCAGGCCGCTAGTAGTATTATATTATAGTAGTATAGTTTTAATAAGTATATATATACAACTCGCAGACGTATGGATCTATTTTCTACAAATGAGAACTTACCATCGTAACATCGAGAAATCTTTGGATGGCGTCTAATTAATAAAACTTATGCCATAAATAAAGTGCGGGCGGCTGTTAGCAAAAACTGTTAGCGTCATAAAGCTGTCAGCGTATGATGCACTGCCTTTGTTGCGATGTAGCGTCGACCGATAAATCTATTGTGAGACAATTTGGCTTCGCCGCTGGGCGGACCTTCTTTCGATAGCGTTCGATAGCGTTTTTGGTGCGACAAATTATCATGCCTTTATCTATTCAACGAATTATTTTTTGAATTTAAACTATCCCATTATGTTTTATGTTTAGAAACTGGCTTTCCTCACGTGTTATTCTATCGGGTTAGCCCGACTGATTATACTAGTCGGGTTCACCCGATACATGTTATAAATACGAAAGTCTCTATCGTGGAATTATTTTATTAGTTGTATATATAATTGAGGACTATACGATATTAAAATGTTTTAAAAGTCGTTTAAATTTGATTTAAAAAGTCAAACACTTACTTCCTCTTGCCTTTATCCCACTCTAAGTGGGGTCGGCACGACATGTTATCACATTATTTGGGTACGTGTTTTACGACCGGCTGCCTGCCTGACGTCAACTTACCTAAGTCGTATTTTACGACACCTCGGTAAGAAAGAGGGTGGTCTATTCTACTCAACCGGATACCACACGGCGTGTTAACTTACCTTAGTCGCCTCTTACGACACCTCGGTAAGAAATTAGGGTGGTCTATTCTACTCAGCCGGATACCTCAAGGCGGTCAAAAAGTTAAACAATAGTGTTTTAAATCCCAAATAAGTTTTTAAATACAAAACAATATCCTCTGTGCATAGATATTTTTTGGCTCGTTGATGTATTCAAAAAGTATTATTAAAGAATGTAGATCTAAAAATTTTACGTAAACACAAACGAATATTTACGTTTTACAAATCAAAGCTATAAATTTATCAGATCGCACCAAATGATTAGAATTAAATACCGCCACGAACAAAACGAATCTGAAAGCAATTAAATTACTCAAATCAAGGATATCCGGAAATACAATACATACATTATCTGAATCAGTATCGAAAAGCTAATGCAATCGGGACGCCTATAGAAATATCGTCAGGTGATAAATCAATCGTCAAGTGTTGCCATCTATCACGCGGGACGTTCAACATGAAAGGTGTAATGTTGGCTGGTGACGGATAGATGGCGTTGGCGTGCGCGCGCGCACGGCGAGTACTCGATATTTGCTTACTTTAAAGGTATAAATCTCGTTGTCAAAACATTGACCTAATCGGATGTGATGATTAAAACGATTATTGAATCTGTTATACTTGTATTTTATGTATAAAATTGTGTATGTTACATTTCTGACGGTTTACCTTGATTATGTTCCGATTTTAATTATTATTTATTTATTTCTTTGTATACATATATTTAGAAAAAAAATTAAATTGCGGAACTTTATTGTAGAATAAAATTCCGCACAAGTACAAAACCCATTGGGTATAAAACCCAAACCCACAAACGGAGCCGCAAGCAAATCGGTTCTTACTTTGTCTATTATATACATCGCCTTTTTAAATGTACATTCTTTTTAAGTTAAAATTATTTAAATTGAAATGATATCTCACTTTATATTACGAGGGACTGCAGTGATGAAATGCTCCCTAGCGACTGTCTCTACATTTCCCTTTAAGACCGACAGACAGACCTATGCATTCTGGTTAAAGCTTTCGTTGATCATCGACATAAATCTTTTATCTTACTTTGGATAATTTATGTAATTTATAGAAACAGGCGTTGCTCTACGGAGGTCCATAAAACACAACTAATGAAAATATTATTTTTGTATAATCCGCGATAACAGAAAATATATGTACTGCAGCGTAATGTAGCGTGAACTATTCGTTCTCATACCTGATACATGCAGAATTTGTAAAAACCCATGCACTACCCGCCACCGATGACACAATACACGAGCACTGTACACATTCACCACCACAATCTCAATAATTGTTTCGCCCCGTAACCGAAGCATCGACAGGAGATAGACTCCACAACAAAATCGCAAATATGCTGCTATTTTAAAAGTGCTTTAAAGAGCTTATTTGAATAAAGATTATATTTATTTGATTCGATTTCATGTAAGATGCTGTGTGGTATCCGGCTAAGTAGAATAGACCACCCTCATTTCTTACTGAGGTGTCGTAAAATACGACTAAGGTAAGTTGACATTGGCAGGCGGCCGGTCGTATAACACCTAGCCAAATCATGTGACAACATAACATGTTGTGCTGACCCCTGACTTAGAGTGGGATAAAGGCATGATGTCATCCATCCTTCCATCAGCCTACTGCAGTCTACTGCTGCACATAGGCCTCCCCATGTCTGCGCCAGGCATCCCGGTTTTCCGCAATGCGCATCCACCTGGCCCCAACAACCTTCCTGATGTCGTCGGTCCAGCGAGAAGGTGGGCGCCCTACACTGTTTGCCAAGACGCTGTCTCCACTCCAGGACCCTTTTGCTTTTGCGGGGAGCAAGGGGAGTATAACAACTAGTCCTCCCAAATGCCAACCTCACCTGCACGCGATGCCCCCTGCTAATAACAGACGAGGCTATGGCGACCGATTGATTGCGGTATAACCATCCAATAAAGCTGACTTGAAATCTAAACTATCGTGAGTAGTATTCATAGTTATTGTATAGAACCGGCTATACTCACGTCTTATCGGGTTAGCCCGACTAGTTTCGAACCCATCCGAGGCACTTATTCATGAGCTCTTTACACGACGCAGTTCCCGCTGTAATAACGTCGAAACTAGTCGGGCTAACCCGATAGAATAAGACGTGAGTATAGCCGGTTCTATACAACAACTATGACTTGAAATCCTTGACCAAAGGTGGGCAGCAGCGCCTCTAATGTCGAATGAGTCAGCTCTGCGGTCACCAACCCGCTTGCCCAGCGTGGTGACTATCGGCAGCAACCCCCATATGGAAAGGCATGATTATTTGATATGAAATAAGAACACCCAGAAATTCTGTTGCCCCAGTATGTATCAGAAAGGAAAAGTGTAAGACAAGTATAGCCGGCTACGAGCCGTCCACTTCATCACTCGCGCCGTGTTTTCATTAGCCGCTTTAACGTATGACGCGGCGAGGGACTAAATCTTCATTTTTGACGTCCCACGGGTGTTCGCCCGGCTATAGAGTCGATAGATGTGGTATTTACAATACAAAATATTACTACTCCTTTTCCTACACTTTGAAATCCTAAAATGTGCTATTTTAACATGACACTATTATTCCATGTTCTTTATTTAAGATATGAAATGAGATTCAAATTCAAATTTTGTCGTTATAATTATGGTCAACAACTTTTGACGAAAGATCACAGAGAATTTAGAAGAAGCATGACACATGAGATAAAAAATAAATGATATTATTATTTTTATTTTCGTAATATGCGTTTAAAAAATCTAGGTCATGCTAAATGTATCAAGCACAATTTCAAATCAAGCACAAATCAAACTCTTTCAAGCACTTTTAAATCGTCAAGAACCAATATGATTAGTGAAGCTACAACAGGTTCGGAATGATGCTCTTACCGAGAAGAACTAGAAAGAAACTCGGCGGTCAATCTTTTAAACATTTTCAATTTAACATTATTAAACCGCTGTCTTGTATCAAGCTGAAAGGATTTTCAAATCCAGGCTTTTTATCATGAAAATAATTTTCAATTTTTTAATATGCTTTATAATAAATATATCTCTGATACTTAATTTAAACCTTTCTGTGGACTAGTCTATGGATTGCAGAATTTTGTAAAAGCGAATACCAAGACCATAGAATGAGTTGTTAACTCTGCTGAGTCGCGACACAAGCTTTTTGTGACCTCTCGTCCTATGTCTATGATATACATCGAATTCCATCTTATATTTTTCTGTCATCAATCAAGCTTAAGTCTGCGGCTGGAGAGTACTTTTTTCATCTTAGCAAAGTTACTACGGGGTACCTTTCCTCCTTCAATTCCTTAAAAAGTATTTATGTTGTAACCTTTCTTGTCCTATCCAGTATTTCTACATCCGGGTAGCGTGTTTCGTCGCGAACGGACGGGGACAGCGCTAATGTTGATATATCGGGCCGAGTTCGGACGGACGGACGACTTTCGTGCCGGGATGTTAAATAATAACGCTACGATCATGGACTGCGCCCGGGGGAAGGTGGTGTGTTTTGAATATTGTAAACTTTAGCTGTGATAGCCCAGCGTTGAGACCGCGTGACTCTTTCGAGATCACGGGTTCAAACTCCAGAAAACCAATGAAATTTCTGTTAGAACTAAATTTGTGTAAAAATGAAGTGAAACGATCGTAGATTGTCGTAGTGCATATGTGTAGTTCTTGTGTAGTGTGTTGTTGGTGGTGTCTTGTGATATATGCAGTAACTAATTTTGCATATATAAGGTATTAGAAGGGTTTTGCTTTCTACTCTAAGTATAACATAGGTTTTCTTAACAAACGCGGATTCATCCTCCCCTAAGTGGGGGTCGGCACAACATGCTATAAACATGTTGTCACGTGATTTAGCTATGTAGTTTACGCTCGGCGGCCTGCCTGACGTCAACTTACCTTAGTTGTATTTTACAACACCTCGAAATGAGGTTGGTCTATTCTACTCAACCCGATATCACACGGTGGGTCAAATTACATTTGTAGCCTTTTGCAACAACTCGGTAAGAAATGAGGGTGGTATATTCTACTCAACTAGAAACCACACCGTATCTTAACAAACGTAGATTATAGCAAAATAATTCTGTCTAAAATTTTAGTAAGAAAAGGGTCAAATTCGTAAGTTTTTTATCATGATGTGGGAAAAAAAAAGTTGATTGTAGTACAAGGTAGAGGTCCGTCGACATAGTGATTAACACGAGCAAATACTAAAGTAATCCCTCGGGATATAAATCGCGGCGGTGTGATGATCAATATCCGGTATGATGTACTGATCGCGTCAATATTTCAGTCTGCGCTAACTTGCCCTCACAAAATTATCGGGGCTTAATTCTTCCACACGTACCAGAGTATGCTCTGCTTTTGTTTTTAACTCTTTTTTTACTGAACAATTGAAGCACGTCTGGTAATGGTAATGACGTATGGTATCCGGTTAAATAGAATAGACCAAATATCGCCCATCTGAAAAGGTCCCCGGTCGATGCATCTGGTGCTCCCGATGCATTGATTAGCGGAGAGAGGGGCCACTTTTATAAAGGCCGCGACTACGACGACTACGCATTCTGAGTTTGCTGCTGGCGGGGATGGGGGCAATGCAACAGTATCCTGCCCCCGCCACCAGCAGTATGGTGGAGCTAAGTCAGGTTTTTAGTCGATGTAGTCCGACATTCCCGCCGCTCGTCCCCGTCGGGCGGTGACGTTCCATAATGGGTTTTCTTGACATAAAAAAAGGTGGAATAGAATTCCATTATATCTTAAAAGGTGGCTAAGGTAAAATGACGTCAGGCAGGCAAATTTATACCACTTTTATGCTTTGATCTTGCATAAGATTGCAATGATTATTGTACGTTTGTTACAAGAAATACATTTCCATTAGATTATCCACAGAAATATCAGTAGATTTCTGGTTAGGACAAAATTTTGCAAAGTGCCCCAGTGAAAACGAGATCCTAATGCGTAACATCTTTGTATTGGCGATTTGACATAGGTCCACCTTATAGTTATGGTGGAAGTCACTATTATTTTATAATACACACGGCGTTACAAAGTAATGCCAAAGTAAAAATTTCGATAAGGACTCGAAGAAATGAGCTATTGAATTATATAGTAAGTTGACGTTCATAAATGAACTTTTAAAATAAAATGAAATCTTAAAATATGAAAAATTACAACGTCGTCTGGCCTCACAAACTTCATCCATAGAACGACATTCCACGAGGCAAGTAAAGCATTTACACTCTATTCTACATTTTGCACCACTTACGATCTTCGATTCACTACTGACCTGCTATAAAAGCCTATTTAAATAAATTACAAGATTAACAGATTTATTGTCGGTCCAAAAAATCCAGTATAAAAGCCTACTTTAATAAAGATTATATACAAGATTAACCGCATTATTGTCAGTTCAAAATATTGAAATTGTTTAATGTTTTATACATCACTACCACAATCATAAGAGATAACTCTTTATAGAATTTGTATTTTTTTTATTTTATGACTATTTTGTGTAACGGAAAATAACGCCTTATTCTTTAAATTAGTCCAAATTAATCAACACAAACAATTTAGTAGAGCATACTTCATGCATCCCTAATAAAAATAGCCAATCTCGTTCGCAAATAATTTATAACCGGCCATCACGAGAGGGTTTATCCTTAGGTACGCACTATATAAAACTTCTTCACCTATCGCCTGTAAAAACTGTATCAACCCCTCTCAAAATGAGTTGTATAATACAAAATTATATACAAATAAATACAAAATAATACAAAATAAAATAAAATAAAATATAATACAAAAAACATGGGTCATTTACACACACGGTCGTCTGTCCCCGAAGTAAGTAACGTACCTAATACTTATGTTATGGGTGACAGACAACTGGTGAATATATACCTATATATTTTTTAAATACATACTTAAATACAAAGTACCTGGTTGATTGCCTTACTCGGTAATTTTTTACCTTTTTAATTTTTTTAAAAAAATAATAGGGTAAGTGGGGCTCAATCCTAGGTATTTTCATTTCTCACGACCGCCCGTTTCCCGAGTAAGCTACGCTGACTTGATATTTGACGACAGAAATAGTGTTTTATATATTCGATGTAAGTATTTTTTGATGTAAAAACAGGGATAAAACCTAGCTAAATCGATTTTTCTCCCCCTAAATCTCCTGCAAACTGATATGCCGTTGCCATATATATATATATATATATATATATATATATATATATATATATATATATATATGTATATATATATGTGTGTGTGTGTATAATATTTATTTTTCCTCATGTCACTTTCTATAGACTCGGCTGCGGCTCTATGATATGAGTTGCGCGGGAAAATTAAATTTAAATGTTCTTTTTTTATATATATATAAAAAGATGATGAAGAAAATTTATTATCTAGGATACCACGCGGCGACATGTTTTGAAAACTAAACATACAAAAACGCCTGTACCTTAGTATTTTTATGAACCAAAACCTTTTCGTAAAGTTAAGTCATTCCCCAGACCCGTCCAGTCCGTAGAATATCGTTTCGCACTAGCTCTTCCCGCTATCTTCCTTCATAAACAGGGCTCAGAGCTACCCTTTCGCCATAAATCGCCCCCTCCCCTCCTGCGAGGTGGTTTTGAATGGAGATTGAGCCAATTAAAGTAATCGCCGTAACAGTCGGCGTTGCCTTGGATTAGTTCTGTGGGTAGAGGTGGAGTGGAGTCGCTTTATTTGTATTTTTTTTTTATTATACAATTTATACTCACCACTTCATTGTCGGCATATAAGTGTTCAACTATCTGGTATTTAATATTTTAAACTGCTCGCTTAACAAATACTGTTTTTTATTATAATAATTAACTAGTAATATCCCGTGGCTTATTAAATTTTTATAACGGATCCCTATTTTTTTGAAAATGTAATATAGCCTATGTTGCTCAATAAAAATGCAGCTTTCAAATGGCGAAAGAATTCTTAAAAACGGTTCAGTAGTTTTTGTTTGAAAACATTACAAACATACATACAAATTTTTCCTCTTTGTAATATTAGTATAGATTTGCCATTAATTCTTTAAATTAATTTTAATTAATTCACTAGCCCACTAATAGGTTTAAGACTTTCTCTTTCCTTTATAAAAACGATTTAGACCTAAACACATACCTCATTGCTCTGATATCTATTTTCTGTTTACGTAAATCCCGAAAATGCTTCATGTGTAGACTTACAAGATTTTAAAAGCTACGGTAAAAGCTAAAAGCCACGCAATTTGTTCTATTCAGACATCAACAATTTTACTGTCCTTATCCCATTCTAAGTTGGGTCGGCACAACATGTTTTAAGCACGTTGTTAGTAGACCTTATTTTACGACTACCTACCTGACGTCAACTGACCTTAGTCGCCTTTTGCGACACCTCGTTAAGAAAGAGGGTGGAGTTGAATAGATCCATGTGTACTCACAATAAAAATGTGGTTTTGAAACTGTGTCCTTTCTTCTTTAAAGTATAAAATATAATTTATCACTTAAAAAAATGTAAAACATATGCTACTCCAAGCGTCGCTCTGTGCTCCAAGGATTAGTATCATACAATACAAGCAGAGACGGAATCCTTTTATTTATTGCTATTTATTGTTATTGCATTCTCTCATTCCGCCCGCCTAATATTGTCTCGGTGTAAATATCGCTTAGCATTTTACTCGCTAGCTTTATATATTATCGCTCTAATTAGCACGTAACTAAGCTTTTAGGAAATTACAGTTTCTTTTTTTTATTGAACAAGTTCGCTTAATTGTTAAGTACCTGGGCGACGATTTTTTTTAAAACAAACTAAAAAAAAAATTGAATATAAAAAGGAAAAATAATAGGGCAGGTGGGGCTCGATCGTAGGTATTTTCACCACTCTAGACCGCCCGTTTACCAAAAGCACTACCATGACTTTACATTTGACAGCGAAAAATTGTGATTGTATTCCACGTAAATTTAAAAAAAAATTTAGAGCCCGAAAACTGTGACAAAACGACATTTTTTAAAAATAAAACTTATGTAGATCGATTTTTCTCCCCCAAAACCCCCTGCATGCTTAATATCAGGAAAATCGTTGAAGCCGTTTCCGAGATTCCGAAAATATATATAATATATACATACAAGTATTCAAAAGGCGTGTAAAGAATCACTATTTATCTATGTAATTTTTATTCACTATTAGTATACTTATATATGTATTTATAAATATATTTTTATGTATGTATGTATGTATTCTTGTATATGTTGTATATATGTAGAATTATGAATATATATTGAAGTTTGTATGTATGTATTCTTGTATGTGTTGTATATATGTAGAATTATGAATATGTATTGAAGTATTTATATTTTCTTTATTTATTTTATGTCATATTTCGTATATGTATTAGTATTTACATCTGGTATTAATTGCACTTATCCATATCAATTTTATTTATTTTTTTGTTTTAAGGTTCTTAATGTTATGGTTGCCTGGAAGAGATCACTTTAAGTGATAAGGCCGACCTTTGTTTATATTTAGTTTTAACAAAACATTATGTAATTTAGCATTGTCAACAATAAAGTTTTCATAAATAAAACATAAATAAAAATACATACAAGATTAACTCATTTAAATATTAAAGATAATTATTATTACTAGTTACACGACTATATTATTATTATAATGTTGGCGGGAACGAAATAGCGAGTAGTTGTTACTAGAAAATTGATATATAGTAAAGTTATATAAGATTTCTCCGTCGCTTTCAGTGTATATCACTCCATGTCCATATATCAAGTGGAAACGTCGCGGTTATTAAGTGAAAGCGTCGCAGTAATTCAAATGATTAGGTAGATTTATGTGGCGTCGGATTGCAGATATCGGCACTGCGGCGTCACTCAGGGTTAGATGAGCCTGACATCCACTACTGCCTTTTGATTAGGCTTGATTAATAAATAAATATATGGGAGAATTACACACACAGTTGTCCGTACCCAAAGTAACTTAATATATTATAGGTGACAGACAACTGATAAATATGTGGGAGATAATAAGTTATTTGACTTATTTTGTCAATAACTTCTGTTCTGATTATTTCCGTTTCCGTAAGATATTGTATTTGACTAAAGGTTCATATCCGCTTGTGAGAACCAGTACTATGTCAACTGTCGACAGATCAGTCATTGTCCGGATTTGGACACGGCAAGTAGTGCCCTGAACTGTCTCTGCGTGGTCGGGTAAATGTTAAGTATTGTGTTTCTTGATTGTTATTATGCTGCATCTGTACATATTCTATTCCTACATGAGTTGCGTTCGTTATTTGTGAATTTAAACGAGAAAGATATTTAAATAATCAAACTATATAATTTAAATAAACGATAAAACAGTTTAACTAACATATTGGTCTTATTTCTAAAGTACGCGCCCACAAATACATTAGTATTATTTACTAATTATTAAATTTTACGTTATCTGGTTATTTTACGCAAGCTGTGGTAGCCCAGCGGTAACACTGTGCGCCTCTTTTGAGGAGGTCTAGGGCTCAAACCCCGGGCAGTTTTCTAGTAAAACTTATGTGTCTAATTGATAATTGCAATTTATCACACGCTTTGCGGTGACGGAAAACATCGTGAGGAAACCTGCATATCTCTAGAAAATTCTAGGGAACCCGCATTGGAGCAGCGTGGTAGGTCTTAGCTCCAACCCTTCTCTCCAAAAATGGAGAGAGGAGTCCTATGCCCAGCAGTGGGATAGTAACAGGCCGTTACTTACTTTACACACACAGTTGTCCGTATCCATCATCATTTTCCTGCCCTTATCCCACTCTAAGTGGGATCGGCACAACATGTTGTCACATTATTTGGCTACGTTTTTTACGACCGGCCGCCTGCCTGACATCAACTTATCATAGTCGTATTTTACGACACTTCGGTAAGAAAGTGAGTCTATTCTACTTAATCGGATACCACACGGCGCACAGTTTTCCGTACCCAAAGTAACTTAACATGTTATAGGTGACAGAGAACTGATAAATAATCATTATTATTTACTACTTTTTAAATTTTAACTTCCGTTATCTAGTTGGTTGGAAAGATTCAGATGCCGCCGTAGTAAACCCGCCGATCATCATTCTCCTGCCTTTATCCCACTCTAAGTGGGGTCAGCACAACATGTTATAAATAGTACGTGGGTGCCGAGCCTTGCTTGATAATTATTTACAAAATAAAAAAGCAATTAAAAAAAAAACAGAAATAAATAATTGGGTAGGTGTGGCTTGATCCTAGGTATTTTCATTTATCTAGACCATCCGTTCCCCGAATAAACTACGCTGACTTGACAATTTATGGCAAAAATAGTTTTATATCACTACATATTATAAAACAAAGTCCATATTTCCGTATGTACGCATAAAACTTTAAAACTACGCAACCGATTTTGATGCGGTTTTTTTTAATAGATAGAGTGATTCAAAAGGAAGGTTTGTACGTATAATAACATTCAATACGGAGTAGAGAAATACTGTAATTTTTGAGGTTTCTGTAAATAATTACATTTTTGTCCGCTTACATTGCAAACGCAGGCTAAACCCTACGAGATTTATCAAAATGATGTACTAAGTATTTGTACGCCTTGAAAAGGCCTACAGAAAAGTCCGCGATGGTATATGTCTATCTCTTATGGATAACCCACAAAAGCATTTTTTGTCATATACTTTATACGAAAAATAATGCCTTATGTTCAAAGCAATTTTTATACAATACAACATTAATCCTTATGCAATTAAGTACCTTAAATAAATTGTTGATTTAATATAGGTCAATATGGCCGTTTACAGTATGTAATTTAAGTGAACATTTTCCGAGATATTACAGATTTAAAATGCCGTGAGGACGCCGCGCTTCACCCTATAGCACTTCGAATCTTTTAAGAGTTTGTTTAAAGACATTCTGTAAATAATTGTAAAAATAAAATACATAGGTAAAATGTAAAAGTAAATAAGTAAAAATGTACTATATGAGTTTAGATATTCCAAATATAGCAGGAAATCGTCTTGGTATAGGGAGAGGAAATTGTTTTTCTCCTAATTTAACGCTTGCGGGCCACGGGCAGTAATAAATAAATCAAAACTACTGGATCGATTTTAATCTTTTTTTTACACTGAGTGTCATGGGATATATATTTTATACCCGTGCGAAGCATGGGCAGGCCGCTAGTTCAATATAAATTTCAGTATTTTTAATGCCCAAAAACGGGGATAAAACGATTTTTTATAAATAAAACCGAGCTAGATCGATTTTTCTCCCCCTACATGCTGAATTTTATATATATATATATATATACATATATACACGCTTCGTCTCCAAAGTAACTTAACATGTTATAGGTGACAGACAACCGACAAATATATTATTATTATTGACTAATTTTAAAATTTTAACTTACCTTATCTGGTTGGTTCGAAGAGATTCCGATGCTGGAGTAAACCCGCCATTCATCATTCTCCTGCCCTCATCCCACTCTAAGTGGGGCCATACTCCACAATTGCAATTGAGAAGACCCTGTCGAAGCAATCGTCAACATTACCCAAACCTTAATTGCGTTGTCCGTTTTGACATAATCTTGCGTTTTATTACACACAATATGTAAGCGGAGAAATAAAGTAGCATATTATAATTTGCGTGTAATAATGGCCATATATTTCGTGTGTATTAACAGTAGATCATCCTGTTCGCATTAAAATGTTTATTTATTATGAGACGCGTTGTAATTTACATATTTTACGGTATAATCACGAGTTATATTAATATGTACTTTGCGATTTTGTCTTGAAGTCTAGCTCGATCGTTATGGTACGTGTAGTTAATAATCTTTAATATTTAAATGAGTTAATCTTATATATTCCGAATCTCTGAAGGGCTGGCTCCTCTTTCGCACAAAGAATCAGCTTAGCGATTCAGCGCGGAAACGCTGCCAGCATTCTTGGGACCATTCCTCGTGGGCATGATTTGTATAGTCCTAGCGTGTAAGTAATTTAAGATAGATATTACTTGTACATTTTTTCTGTAAATTATTTACATTAAAAACAATTGATCTCTGTTAACAAGTAATCTCCTTTTATATTCACGCCAGTCCAGCTCAATTTCAAAGCTCTGTTAGTCAATATGTAACAGAGCCGTTGTATAACACCCAGAAGCTTAGATAATGGAGCTTCTGCGTCAGCGCTGAACATTATATAATATAATTTCCTCAGATCTACAGGTGATTGAGTTATGTCGTGCGTTCATTATCCTTCTAATATTGTTAGAGGAAAGTTTGTGTGTGTGTGTGTTTCTGTTGTGTGTATGAAAGTAAGTAACGGCCTGTTACTATCCCACTGCTGGACACAGGCCTCTTCTCTCCGTTTTTTTTTTTTTTTGGAGAGAATTATTGGAGCTAAGACCTACCACGCTGCTCCAATGCGGATTGGTAGGTTACACATATCTCCAGAATTCTCTAGAGATATGCAGGTTTCCTCACGATGTTTTCCTTCACCGAAAAGCGTTTGATAAATTGCAATTATCAATTAGACACATAAGTTTTACTAGAAAACTCAAGGGTGCCTGCCCGGGGTTTCTCGAAAGAGGCACACGGTGATACCGCCGGGCTACCACAGCTTCTGTTGTGAGTATTGAAACT
This sequence comes from Morpho helenor, assembly GCA_029227775.1. NCBI lineage: Eukaryota > Metazoa > Arthropoda > Insecta > Lepidoptera > Nymphalidae > Morpho > Morpho helenor. The sequence continues at coordinate 1,233,990 of JARGCU010000017.1, forward strand.
TATATACTGAGCTAAATTATAGGATAAAAAATTCGCAATTTTCCTTCAGGAATAATTCTAACCAAATAATACTTTATTGAGTCGCGAATATCATTACTTAATTGTAAGTACGTGCGTAACCGAGCGTTTGGTTATATTATTAAAAATATATAAAAAATGCAGTTAAAAAAATAAAAATAGAGTCTTTTTAAATAAAACCTATATCGATTTTTCTCTCCTAAAACCTCCTACATGCTAAATTTCAGAAAAATCGTCGGAGCCGTTTCCGAGATTACGAATAATTACAAATATACACCCAGGTTCGAAGAGCCAACACATTATTTTTTTTATTCTATAGAAAATGTTGGCCCTCGGCGGGAATCAAACCCGCGACCCAGTTGACCCAGACCAGTCAAATATATTCATAGAATTAATTCATTTAAATATTAAAGACAATAGCGATCTCGCATCTAGATTCAAGGTTGAACTGCAACATCCGTTGCAATTATTCATCAAGTTGGCTGAGTGCAATATCCTGTTGCATATTGGATTTAGTTATCTGACTGGAAAAACCTGTCGTTATTCTTCGTTGAGTATATCGATGACCTTGGCGTATTTGTGTCAAATGTTTGCCAAATATGGCTTTATAAATGAGGAGGTTGACATTTCCTTCTAAGACTTAATCAATTATCCTAAACCTGTGTGCTTAGTGCCAGTTTTTTTATCTGTAAAAGCTACAACAGCGACATCTAGTGACCGTTGTTCCAGCGCTATACAAATTGGCGTTACACTAACGTGATCGAGTAGTTTATAGAATTAGGCATTACTTTGCGGGGATCCATAATACGATCATCTTTCTACCCTTATCCTACTATAAGTGGGGTCGGCACAACATGTTACAAACATGTTGTCACATGATTTGGCTATGTATTTTATCTCTGACATCAACTTACCTTAGTCGTATTTTACGACTCCTTGATAAGAAAGAGGGTGATCTATTTTACTGAACCGGATATCACACGGTGGGTCAATTTACCTTAATCGCCTTTTACGACACCTCGGTAAGAAAAGAGGGTGCTGCTATTCTATTCAGCCGGATACCACACGGCGTAATACAAAATCTATACATATAATAAAATCTTAGAGGTGTTAAAATAAATAATAAAACAGAAGTAATGATAAAATTATTTTGCTATAATCCGCGTTAAAGTAAAAGAGAAAATATGTATAATGCTAAGTGTAGAGTGGACTATCCGTTTTCATACCTGATACATGCAGGATTCGTAAAAACACATGCACAAACCTGATTAGACACATAAGTTTCCACAGAAAAACTCATTGGTGCCTGGGTTTGAACCCGTGACCCCTCGAAACAGTCTCACGGTCTCACCGCTAGGCTATCACATAGCTATATATCACAGTTTTATAATAATTATAGATTAAAAGATAAATACATTTTAAAGTTTCTTATTAATCATAATTAATGATCGTGAAAGTAATTATTACTGAGCTTTATTATTAAATCATAACAATGACTACATTATTAGTTCTATTATGTATTGTTATAAAGTAATTTACAAGCGTGATCGCTTCTAGCTATGATCGTTCATTTGATTAGATTAGACAACTGATTGATTGCAAATAACTGTATATGCTTAATTATAAATAAATAATAAATATATATATATGGGACACTTACACACACGGTCGTCCGTCCCCAAAGTGAGTAACTTAATACTTGTGTTATGGTAGACAGACAACTGGTGAATATATAATATACTTATATATTTTTAAATACATACTTAAATACAAATATACACCCAGGCTCAAAGGCCAACAAATTCATTTATAGAAAATGTTAGCCCTCGGCGGGAATCGAACCCGCGACCCGCGGAGCTGAAGGCAGGGTCACTACCCACTGCTCCAACGGGCCAGTCAATTTGTTATTAAATATTGATGATCGTGATCATAATTTAGATTTTTCTTTTTCATTCGATTGTATTAGATATAGAGATCACAAAATGCTTGCGATTTCTGCTTCGCTTCGCTTCGGTACTCGCTTCTAAAATAAAATTCCGCAATCCATATTAGACTTATATATATATCCTCCTGCCCTTATCCCACTCTAATTGGGGTCGGCACAACATGTTATAAACATGTTGTAACATGATTTGGCCGCGTTTTTACGACCGGCCGCCTGCCTGATGTCAACTTACCTTAGTCATATTTTACGACACCTCGGTAAGAAAGAGGGTGGTCTATTCTACTAAATCGGATACCACACGGTGGGTCAACTTACCTTAGTCGGCTTTTACGACACCTCGGTAAGAAATAAGGGTGCTACTATTCTACTTAGCCGGATACCACACGGCTAAATCCATATTAGACTTATCTACAGAAAAGTTTAAATTAAGTGTAAGAAATATGCTTAAACGTAATATATATTACACAATTGAAGATTATTTGTATGATAAAAATGGCTGGATTTAAAACTCCTTCAGCTTCAAACGAGACTACGGTTAAATAATGTAAATTGAAAATGTATAAAAAATTTGTCGCTTTTCTTCTCGGTAAGAACAAAATTCCGAACCAGTTGTAGCTTCATTAAATCTAATTGATCCTTGACGATTCGAAAGTGTTTGTTTTATTAGTTATCCCTGTTTCTGGGCATGAAATAATACTAAAATTTATATTGAATTGAATTTTTGCCATTAACTGTCAAGTCAGCGTAGCTTATTCGGGGAACGGGTGGTCGCGAGAAATGAAAATATCTAGTTTCGACCTACCCTATTATTTTATTTTTAAGTTTCTTTTTTTTATTTTGTAAAAAATTACCGAGCAAGGCCTTTAGTAAGTAACGGCCTGTTACTATCCCACTGCTGGGCATAGGCCTCTTCTCTCCTTTTTGGAGAGAAGGATTGGAGCTAAGACCTACCACGCTGCTCCAATGCGGATTGGTAGGTTACACATATCTCCAGAATTATATACTACTATCCTACATATCTCCAGAATAGAGATATGCAGGTTTCCTCACGATGTTTTCCTTCACCGAAAAGCGTGTGATAAATTGCAATTATCAATTAGACACATAAGTTTTACTAGAAAACTCGTTGGTGCCTGACCGGGGTTTGAACCCTAGACCTCCTCGAAAGAGGCGCACGGTCATACCGCTGGGCTACCACAGCTTACCAGCATACCAAGGCCTTTATTAAACCTTAATTAATTAAAAACCTTACCTATAATATTATATAAAATACAACACAACAAGCATCTTTTTTAAAATTCTTACTGTGTTTTTTGAAAGTACCCGCACTGGATCAGAAAAATCTTAAACAAACAACGGATGAGATTATGTAATAAGTGAACGTGTCCACTGACCACATAATGTGGACTCTACATTGTTTATGACTGATTTATCTTGATTTTATACATTACATTTTTGTCAATTCTGCTCGCGCAGTCATGAGAAATCTTTCTGTGTAAATAATCCTTGATAAAAACTTTAAATGTTACGCTTTCTACAATTTTAGCCATAGGCGTTACTTTGCGGAGATCTATAATACAAAAGTAATAATAAAATTATTTTTGCTATAATCCGCGATGAAGTCAAATAGAAAAAATATATAATGCTAAATGTAGAGTGGACAATCCGCAAAGACTTTGCAATTTTGTCGTGGAGTCTATCTCCTGATGATGCTTTGGTTACGGACGAAACGGTAGTTGAGATTGTCTTAGTGAATGTGTGTAGTGTGTTGTCGATGGTGTTTTATGATACGTGCTGTAACTAATCTTGCACTTATAAGTTATGAGAACAGTTTTTGTTTCTTTTGCATTACTTATATTTTCTTAATAAACGCGTATTATGGCAAAATAAATAAAAATAAATAAATATATGGGACACTTACACACACGGTCGTCCGTCCCCAAAGTAAGTAATTTAATATTTATGTGTCATAGGTGAGAGACAACTAGTGAATATATACATATATATTTTTAGGTACATACTTAAATACAAATATACACCCAGGATTGAAGAACCAACAAATTCTTTTATAGAAAATGTTGGCCCTCGGTGGGAATCGAATTCGCGACCCGGGGAGCTGATGGCAGGAGCACTACCCACAGCGCCACAGTTAATCTATGATAACATTGGTATATTTAGACTTCAGTTGACTCGCATGTACTCGCTGATATAACTTGTAGTTATTAAGTTAAAGCAAATAGTACGAAGGTAAACATTATGGTGAAATTTCGCAAAACCAGTATAGGCCCAGTTAACATTGTTAGCTAGCACGTGTTAATGTAAAACAGGGGTATATTACTGTAGTTACGTGAACGGAGAAAGGTTTTAACGCTCAGAAACCTACTGCCGTGGATTCGATTACCGGTTTTGATTACATTTAAGTTGCGTCCATGTAGAAGCCGCAATAACTGATGTATCTATAAAGATTAATAATCTAGTACATGGGTGGGAGAGCTTTGCCCGGTTTTTTTAAGATATAAAAAATACAAATCTATACTAATATATAGTATAAAGAGATAATATATAGAGCTGTGGTAGCCCAGCGGTATCACCGTGCGACTCTTTCGAGGAGATCACGGGTTCGAACCCGTGCAGACACCAATGAGTTTTTCTGTTTAAATTTATGTGTCTAATTGATAATTGCAATTTATCACACGCTTTTCGGTGAAGGAAAACATCGTGAGGAAACCTGCATATCTCTAGAGAATTCTGGAGATATGTGTAACCTAACCGCATTGGAGCAGCGTGGTAGGTTTTAGCTCCAATCCTTCTCACCAAAAACGGAGAGAAGAGGCCTATTCTCAGCAGTGGGATAGTAACAGGCCGCTACTTTGCTAATATATAAAGCTAAAGAGTTTGTTTCTTTAATTGTTTGAAGGTTTAGCACGTCTCAGAAACTACTGGACCAATTTAAAAAAATCTCTCAGTGTAAGATAATCCATTTAACGAGGAAGGCTATAGGCTATATAACATCAAGCTAAGATGAATAGGAGAGGAGCAGCAATAAAAAATATTACGAAAACGGCAAAATTTAAAGCTTTCCTTGCGTGCGCTAAGTAAACGGTGAAAGTTATTCAAAAATCATGTATCACAAAATTGTTCCCCTCTAAAAGTTCTGAATAAAAATCCGCGACGGCACATGTCTAGCTTTTAAGGTTAACCAACTTTAACCATTTTTATGATTATCATCATCATCTTCCTGCCCTTATTCCACTCCAAGTGGAGTCGGCACAACATGTTATAAACATGTCATGATTTGGCTGCGTTTTTACGACCGGCCGCCTGCCTGACGTCAACTTACCTCAGTCGTATTTTTCGACACCTCGGTAAGAAAGAAGGTGGTCTATTCTACTAAACCGGATACCACACGGTGGATCAACTTACCAAAGTCGCCTTATACGACACCTCGATAAGAAATGACGCTGGTCTATTCTACTCAGCCGGATACCACACGGTGGGTCGTCTTACCTTAGTCGCCTTTTACGACACCTCGGTAAGAAATGAGGGTGGTACTATTCTATTCAGCCGCATACCACACGGCGTCATTTTTATGATTATCAAAAGACGGTTATAATCTTTCCACGTAAGCGGAGCCGGTGGCGATATATATAGTCTTCAATAAATTTACTATCTTACATTCAAAGAATTATTCAAATCGTTCCAGTTGTTTCTGAGATTAGCGCCTTCAAACAATTAAACAAACTCTTCAGTTATATATTAGTATAGATGTTTTCTGACTTCTTTAGACATTACTATTGCCAATTCTTCGATATGCAATAAAGAGTATTTGAGATTATATCTGGGATATAGAAAGGCGCAGTACATCGGGTTTCAATCAAATGACGTAAGATAACAAACGGACCGACGTTAACCGAGTCACAATCGGTTAACTTAATCTCGGCCACTCGCAGGATCACCGTAATAGTTTCCTAGTTCAGTTATGTAAGCCGAGATTATTATGAATGTGATATGAAATATTACACCGATATACCTTACACAAGTTCAGGAAATATCTATAACTATGCTACTATGCTACTATGCTACTAATACTACTATCTTTTACAGTTGCTGCTGTGGAGCTCTGGAACGCCTCTTCCTAGTGTCATTCGTCATTCTGAATCGATACATATTTTTAAACGTCGTTTAAAAAACCATTATTTGTTTAATTAGTTGTTTATTGTGTATTTTATTTATATAAATATTTATGTTATAAAAATAAAGTATGTATATTACATCAGTTTAATAACACTGTTAAAAAGAGGCTGATACAGAAAGCCTACTATACTCTTGAAGATTATTTGGAAGATAAGAATGTGTGGATATAGCTCTCTTTGAACCTGTACAAGACAGTAACGACTTAATGTAAATAGTATTAAGAATTATATTTCTAAAAGAGCAACCGCCGAGTTTCTTTCTGGCTCTTCTCGGTAGGAACAGCTTTCGAACCAGCAGTAGAGTTGACGATTCAAAAGCACTTGTTTACAAGTTTATTTGAATAAAGAATATTTTGAATTTGAATTTGAATATAGGTATATTTTATCTAGTCTACACAAACTTATATGTATGCTTACCATATATTTATGTATTTTAGGATGTAAAATATAATGTTAATTTATGTTACTTTATTTATTACCTATTTATGTAAGTTTACTTATTCTGTCTTCCTTTTAACTTTACTCAACCACCAACAATGTACACTCCATTATAAGGATGTCCTTAGGCATACGGGTTGCCTGTTAGAGATCACTTACAGTTATAAAGCCAGTGATAAAGCTGCCCTTACACATTTTATTTTTAATTATTTGTTTTATTTGTATGTAATGTTGTGTGTAATAAAGAATTTCTTATCTTATCTTATCTTATGATGTGCCGTGATAGCCCAGCGATAAAACCGTCTTGAACTCTTAAGGAGGTTCACAGGTTCAATCTGGGCAGGTAGCAATACGTTTTAAAACTAAGTACCTGGGTGATCGAACCTTGTTAATGTTTTACAAAATAAAAAAAGAAACAAAAAAATAATAAGGTTTTCGATTCTAGATATTTTCATTATCGCGACCGCCCATTCCCCGAATAAGCTGTCTTTACATTTAACGGCAAAAAAGTGTTTTGTATATTCAATAAATTGTTTGATATTATTGTAAATGTTGTAGCCATCTTTAATTAATATAGCATTTAGTTTCTATTATTTAATGTATCATATATCTTTTGAACACGTATTTAATGTATATATATGTTGATGGCCTAAAAAAAATTAAAACAGGTATAAAACTATTTTTTTTTAAATAAAACTTATCTACATCGTTTTTTCTCCTCCAAAACCTCCTGCATGCAGGAATTTCAGGAAAATCGTTGGTTAAAATTAAAAATGTTTAAAAGATTGACCGTCGAGTTTCATTCTGGTTCTTCTCGGTAAGAGCTACATTCCGAACCAGTTGTAGCTTCATTAATTTTATTGATCCTTAACGATTCAAAAGTGATTGAAAGAGCTTATTTAAATAACGATTATTTTGATTTGATTGAACAATAAATTATGTAAACACTGTTTATATAAATAAAGGTTATTATTATTTATATTTATATTTAAATATTATTATTATTATTTATTGTAACACTTACAGCCCTGCTTATGGCCCCCTCCTCTAGTATAGCTATGGGTTGGGCAACAAACATTCCTTCGGGTTAAATATCAATTACACGCCTAGGTCGCGAGAGGTACAAAATCTCAGTCTAGCCTATGAGATTTGCATTTTATTCTAACACTAGCTTTCGCCCGCGACTTCGTGCGCGTGGACCTCAGACCCAGATTAAAAAGTACCCTCTGTCAACCCTGCAAATATCTCCATCACAAAATTTAATCGATTCTTGGGGTTAATTTGATATTGAATATCACGCTTCAGGAACGGCAAAAACGGAAGAAAATGCAAGTAACAGTATCATAGTATACGGCTTTTCAACTTAAAATTGACATATCTTTTTTATTTGTTGCCCGATTGAAATAAAACACCCTATATGTTAAGTGAAGCTTTCTACTACATATTAGTGAAAACCGCGTCCAAATCGGATCAGCGGTTTCTGAGATTAGCGGGAACAAACGCACAGACATACAGACAAACAGACAAACAGAGAAACAGACAAAAATTTTCAAAACTATTGTTTCATGTTTAGAAGCGTGTTTTGAGACGACAACACTAATTTTTTCTAAAAAATATCAAATGTACAGATTTTAACACCTCTACGATTTTATTATATGTAAGTATTGATCACGAATTGGCACATCAAAAAATCATAAATAGAGGTCTCAAGTGAAAGGTCAGTAATTTCCTTCTTGCTAAAGCGCTGTGTTTGTCCATCATTATTAATGCAAAACAACTATGAAAATCCCATAAGAGTTTAATGTAGAGTACCTACATACATAAATAAATAAATATACATAAATAAATAAATATATATAAATATATTAAGTAACTTAATACTTGTGTTATGGTAGACAGACAACTGGTGAATATGTACTTATATATTTTTAAATATATACTTAAATACAAATATACACCCAGGCTCAAAGACTAACAAATTCATTTATAGAAAATGTTGGCCCTCGGCGGGAATCGAACCCATGACCCGCGGAGCCGAAGGCAGGGTCACTACCCACTGCGCCAACGGGCCAGTCAATACATGTAGTAAAACTTTGCGTTAAACATGTATATATAATCACTACTGATAAGTGGTAAGCGCGACTTTGTTCGTACGAATTTAGTATTAAAATATTGTCAATTATTTATTAACTATATATACTTCCTAGTAAGTAGTAAGTAGTAGTAAGTAACGGCCTGTTACTATCCCACTGCTGGGCATAGGCTTCTTCTCTCTGTTTTTTTTTTTTGGAGAGAAGGATTGGAGCTGAGACCTACCACGCTGCTCCAATGCGGGTTGGTAGGTTACACATATCCCCAGAATTCTCTAGAGATATGCAGGTTTCCTCACGATGTTTTCCTTCACCGAAAAGTGTGTGATAAATTGCAATTATCAATTAGACACATAAGTTTTACTAGAAAACTCATTGGTGCCTGCCCGGGGTTTGAACCCTAGACCTCCTCGAAAGAGGCGCACGGTGATACCGCTGGGCTACCACAGCTTTTATATACTTCCTATTCCCGTTGAAAAAACGGGATTTTTTTATCCCATTTGTTATCCCGGTATATAAGCTACAATCACAAATTTAATCAATATTGCTTCAGCGAATTAGCTAACATACAGATAATCACATAGCCAGACAAACTTTCTCTTATATATTTCTATGGGTCATTATTCTCTGCCCTTTTCCCACTATCAGTGGGGTCGGCACAACATATTACCAACATGTTGTCATATGATTTGGCTACGTATTTTACGACCGGCAGCCTGCCTGACATCAACTTACTTTAGTCGCTTTTTATGACACCTCGGTAAGAAATGAGGGTGGTATATTATACTTAGCCCGTTACCACACGGTGGTTCAACTTACCTTAGTCGTTTTTTACGAACCTCGTTAAGAAAGAGGGTGGTCAATTCTACTCAGCCGGATACCACACGGGACATACCTTAGTATGGTGATATTTGTATGTATATATTTTACAATTTTGATACATGCTGATTATGTAAAATGACAAGACAATCACTATGTATATAAAAAGATGATGAACAAAATTTCTTTTGTAAAAACGCGTATATAGTAGATATAGTAAATTGATCGGACAACTGTGTGTAGTCTAAGACATGAGCTCATCTTAAAATAAATAGTAATAGGTAAGTAGCGGCCTGTTACGATCCCACTGCTGAGAATAGGCCTCTTCTCTCCGTGTTTGTAGAGAAGGGCTGGAGCTTAGACCTACCACGGTTCTCCAATGCGGATTGGTAGGTTACACATATCTCCAGAATTCTCTAGAGATATGCAGGTTTCCTCACGATGTTTTCCTTCACCGAAAAGCGTGTGATAAATTGCAATTATCAATTAGACACATAGGTTTTAACAGAAAAACTCATTGGTGTCTGCCCGGGTTTGAACCCGTGACCTCCTCGAAAGAGTCGCACGGTGTTACCGCTGGGCTACCACAGCTTCAGCTTCAATATTATACAATCCATATTAGTATAATAAATTAGCTTTTTTGTGGCTTTGCCCGCGTGTAAATCAGTGTATTTAATTGAAATATTTAACGTAAAAGTAGTTCTGAATTAACTATAAGAGATAGAGACATGCTGTCGCGGACTTTTTTTTTAATTTTTGAATGCTTATTATAAAACAAAATCCCTAAAAGCTGTCTGTCTGTAATGATCGATTTTCTAAAAATTTACAGAACAGATGTAATATAATGAAATTAAAGTTACTACAAGTAAGGGGATATAATTTCAAATAAGAAAATTAACTTTTCCTCCATAATTTTGTAACTTATTCCAGACCAAATATAATGCGAGGTGCGCGCGCGCAAGATTGATCGTTCACCTTCCACAGACTTAGATAACATATAGATACGCCTAAAATATTATTATTATTATTTTAAACTTTTTAATAATAATACTATAGATTGTCCAGAGCTTTTGTCCAAATTCTGTATTAATACACCACGTAGTAATAATCCCCGACGTCCCTGTAAGTTGTTCTACCATAGTTTTAAAGAACTAACCTAGGTAAATACTCACCCGTGCCACAAATGTCAACATTCTACAATATTTTGGCTGAACAAAAGTGCGATCTAGACATTTTCCATGATAATTATCTAGAATTTAAACGCAAAGTCACGGAACTTGTTTCTGAACTTGTTTCTTGTTTCACGGAACTGAAAAGAAATTAATAAAATTATTATAATTATTTTTAAAGATTCAAATGTATATTATTATAAAACTATTGTTAAGTATTACTTTATGACTTCTTCTTTATGATATTGAGATTGACATTATATATGATATATTATTGACATAATTATTCAACTCGAATTAATACGAATGACGTGATAACATTTAAATAATAGAGCATTTACAATGAGATTTGACTAATATAATTTAAGGAATTAAAATGTATCTATTGTTAGTTGTCCAATAAATATATAAATAAATAAATTATATAAATATTTAAAATTTTACCACCACGGCAGGTATCTCTGAAGTTTTCCTCTAAAACTTATACCCGCGGCTTTCCCGGCGACGAAATCAAAGTGTCACATAGTCATTCTATCGTAAATCCCGACCCCAACCCGAAGTAGTAGAATCTAGTATTAACCTAAACCTTCCGGAAGAATTAGACTATCATTTAGGAAAAGCCGTACAAAAATCTGATTTATTTATAGATTATGAGACAATGGATTACATACAGTTTTTGAAGGATTTTAGTGACTTTGTTTTATGAGCATTCAAAAATTCTAAAAAAAATCCGCGACAGCATGTCTCTGTCTTTTATGGTTAACTCACAATAAGTACTTGTACGTTTAAAATTTCAGTTAAATACACTGAATCCTAATCTATATCGTGAAGACTCATATCTTCCTCTTCATATTCTATTTTACTTTAATTTACAAACAACATCATCAACATCATCCCGCCCTAATCCCACTCTAAGTAGGGTCAAACAGTGCAGTAAGTGGGGTCAAAAAAATCAAATCACTCAATCATCATCTTCGTGCTCTTTTTAAGTGGAGTTAACAGCATGTTGTAAACATGTTGTCACATGATTTGGCTTTGTATTTTATGACCGGTCGCCTGCCTGACATTGACTTACATTAGTCGTATTTTATGATACCCCAGTATGGAAGAGGATGGTCTATTTTACTTAGCCAGATACCGCACGGTGGGTCAACTTACCTTAGTCGCCTTTTATGACTTCTCGGTAAGAAATTAGGGTGGTATATTCTACTCAAACGGAAACCACACGGCGGGTTGACATACCTTAGTCATCTTTTACAACTCCTCGGTAAGAAAGAGGGTGGTCTATTCTATTAAGTCGGATACCACACGGCGTAATTTAGAAATGACACTTCTACGTATTTTTATATCTACATAGGAAGAATATATTCGCATTAGGCTAGCTGTGTGACGCAATAGTGTTTACCCTTTCGCTTCACTAACGCCTTTAACTTTTTACTTGACATATGGTTACTGGCTTCGGCTTGTACGAATGTGAGATACTGTGGTTAATGAGCTAACTCTTAACGTAATCTTCGAATCAATTTACGACCGCTATAAGACATAGATCTCGGCTGCACGTGCAAAGGTTATTGCTAATTTGTGCGTTATAAACCTGTAAGGGTGACATAAGAGTGTCACTCAGAGTGTCAATATCACCATCAATAAGCTTATTTCCCTAAGAGTAAGTAAAGGTGACATAAGTGTGGAATAAATGCCACCTACAATAAGCTTATGTCTCTAAGAACGATAGTAAGTAAAAGTGACATAAGTGTGGGATATCATGCCACCTCAATAAACTTAGTCCCTAAGAACAAGCGTAAGTAAAAGTGACATAAGTGTGGGATAACATGCCACCTCAATAAGTTAGTCTTTAAGAACAGCTTATCAGCTGAGTAAGAGTAACTAAAAGTGACATAAGTGTGGGATAAAATGTCACCTACATTAAGCTTATGGCCCTAAGAGTAAGAGTAAGTAAAAGTGACATAAGTGTGGAATATCATGCCACCTAAATAAGCTAAGTAAATAAGTCTTAAAGAACAATAGTAAAAGTTATATAAGTGTGGGACAAAATGCCACCTACAATAAGTTTATGTCCTTAAGAACAAGAGTAAGTAAGAGTGACATAGTGTGGGATAAAATGCCATCTACATTAAGCATATGTCCTTAAGAACAAGAGTAAGTAAGAGTGATATAAGTGTGGGATAAATGCCACCTACATTAAGCCAATGTCCCTAAGAACAAGAGTAAGTAAAAGTGATATAAGTGTGGGATAAAATACCACCTACAATAAGCTTAAGTAAGAGTGACATAAGAGTGGAATGAAATAGTGTGACCTATGCTATGTATGGTATATCTATATATATATAAGCTTATTTGCATAATTGATATTTACAATTTATCGCGTATATAAGATCAAGCTGTGATAGCTGAATGGTGAGAACTTATATCTCTTTTTATGGGGTGATGGATTCAAACTGCAGGCTCCAATTAGTTCTTATTAGTTTCTTTTTATACTTATAAGCCTTAAAAAATCTTAACACAAACGATAAAGAGGGAGTTTTCTCTGCCTATTTTCAGTGTATTTCTAACGGTTTATCAAAAATTGTTCCTCATTTTATGTTACAAATGATCTCAGAAGAACTAATATGATATAAACAATAAGAAAGCTAAATAAGTAACGCAATAAATTCTGTCATAATACAGACAAGTTTTTGTCCCACTTTAAACCAGATTTAAAAGTTGCAATAAACGCAAAATTATTTCAAAAATCAGTTTTAAATCGTTTATTACATGTTTTGCAAGTTATACGAGATTTAGCCTAAATATTTTGGCGAGATGAATGACGTAACTATTAGTACATAGTCGTAAGCTAAAAATTTCTCTCGTCATAGACTTTGAGAAATCAACAATAAGATTATGCCATAAAAACCATATTCATCAGGCTTTACGTCGGTCAGTTTGTAAACGCTTTCACTATAATCGCTCCGCAAATAAATGTTCTAAGCTTATATGTTCATAATTTATAGAAGGAGGCGTTTTGCGGAATTCTATAGTACAAAAGTAAGGATAGAATTATTATTCTATAATTTAACAAAATGATTGCAAAAAAAACTAATGAGAATATTATTTCGCTATAATCCGCGATAAAATAATTATATTATAGCACAATAATATTCTCATTAGTTTTGTATTATGGACATCCGCAAAGTAACGCCTAATTCTATAAATTATTCAAAATGACTGATATCGATTACGGGGCGAAACGATTGTTGAGTTAGTGGTAGTGAACGTCTGTTGGCGGTGGTGAAGGTTTGTCCATTTGTTTTTACGAATGCTGCATGTATCAGGTATAAAAACGGATTGTCCAGTCTACATTTAGCATTATATATATTTTGATTTTTACTACATCGCAGATTATAGCAATATAATTTTATTTTTACTTTTGTATTATGGACTTCCGCAAAGTAACGCGTACTTCTGGTAATTACCTGGTAGAGAGTCTACCGACGCTGCGTTTTCTGCTCTGGAAGTCTCCATACTAATACCATAAGACCCTGATAAGTGATTGATTATCTCGAAATCTATTAAACGGATTTATGTACAGTTTTTACCAAAATATAGTGCAATTCTTTCAGAAGGATTAAGTTAATAGAACATTATCACTTTATCTAAATTGTGATGAATAGGTCGCAGAGTTGTAAAAACTCGCCTGCTGACTGACAGCTTTAGTCGCGAGCCCCACATAAACCAGTAGTGATACACTAAAGTAATGTATAAGAGAATTGTAGATCTACAAAAATACTACATAAAAGTCCGCAATAGGATGTCTCTATCTCCTATATTTCACTCACAGTAACTACTTGTCCTCATCCTCCTGTCTTTATCCCACTCTAAGTGGGGTCGGCACGACACGTATAAACATGCTGTCACATGATTTGGCTGCGTTTTTACGACCGGCCGCCTGCCTGACATCAACTTACAATACTCATATTTTACGATACCTCGGTAACAAAGAGGGTGATCTATTCTACTAAACCGGATACCACACGGTGAGTTAACTTACCTTAGTCGCCTTTTATGACACCTCGGTAAGAAATGAGGCTGGTCTATTCTATTTAGCCGTATACCACACGCCGGTCACAGTAACCATTTGTATGTTAAGAATTGTAATTCGGGGAATTTTTTTGTATGATTTCCACACGGTCAAAGCCGCTTGAATAGTTAAATATAAAAAGTTTCTATCTCACTAATAGGTTAAGAACTTAGCAACTTAAGGCTTAAATAAATATACGTTCGGACGGCGGTCATAATTATGGCCAGATGGTCTAAACACCATATAAGGGGAAATGAAAGGCGACCTCTTCAACATCATTAGGTGTTTCTAACGCAGAAAACACGCGAGCATCCTTGATGATCGATTTACTCGCAAATATGTAGTTTATGGCTTATTAAGCTGTGGTAGCCCAGCGGTATCACCGTGCGCCTCTTTCGAGGAGGTCCAGGGTTCAAACCCCGGGCACCAATGAGTTTTCTAGTAAAGCTTATGTGTCTAATTGATAATTGCAATTTATCACACGCTTTTCGGTGAAGGAAAACATCGTGAGGAAACCTGCATATCTCTAGAGAATTCAGGTGATATGTGTAACCTACTAATCCGCATTGGAGCAGCGTGGTAGGTCTTAGATCCAATCCTTCTCTCCAAAAAAAAACGGAGGGAAGAGGCCTATGCCCACCAGTGGGATAGTAACAGGCCGTTACTTACTTTACTTAACTTATAGTTGAAAGGCTGAAGAGTACACAAAAGTGTTTTTTTAATATTTCTGCCTAATTTTTTCACTTTCAGAGTAAATTGATTTTGTGTGATTTGGATAGTAACAGGCCGTTACTTACTTACTTTTATGTGGCTTATAACTCGCTAAGATGAAAATTTATAAGATTTTTTTGTATTATTTTTAAGAATACATATATTATCCTATCATGTGTAATTTTTCTTTTACTTTTTGTTTGTATAATATATGTACAGGACATTAATGTTATATTGTATTTTAAAAGCAGTGAATCCTGGATTACCAAATATAACATTATACGAAGCAAATGATTGAATATGAAGCAAATGATAATTTTATGATTTCGGAAAGCTATACATTATAAAGCTGTCGATGGGATAAGTTAAAAGCTCTGGAAAAATCTTTGACTTCTCTCAAATAAAAATCAATTGTAAGATAACAATATTTTTTCAAAAAATAATACAAAAATTTGTTTATCCCATACTCAAAATCTTTTATATCTGAGTAGAATAAACCACCCTCATTTCTTACCAAGGTGTAAAAAGCGACTATGGTAAGTAGACGTCAGTCAGGTGGCTGTTCGTAAAATAACTAGCCAAATTATCTAACAATATGTTTAAAATATGCTGTACCGACACCACAACATGTTTAAAACATGATGGACCCTTGGGGTTGGGACTAGACCAGCTAAAGTGGGGTCAGCACATCATGTTATAAAAATGGTTTAGCTACGTATTTTACGAGCGGCCACCTGTCTAACGTCAACTTACCTTAGTCGCCTTTTACGACACCTTAATAAGCACCTCACACGGCGAATGCTATTTACTAATAAAGCTTGTAAAAAAAAATCTTAAATGATTATATTTTTAATACAAATTCATTAATGGTTTTATACCAAAAAAAAAATTACCGGTTCAGTAACAACGCATTATTCCATCATATTAACGCGCGTAATCTCAATAAACAAAAGTAAAGTGTATATGAGTAGTAATTCCCAGACTAATACGTAATATGTTCGTAGAAAGTAAACTAGACATATAATATGGTAATATAACAAAAAATCCATGTAAGTAGGTATTGCCGGCCGCGTTGTGCGCATGAGAAAACGTCTTTTTATTTGCAGAATCGTGTAAATTTGCATTGAATGACTCAGAAATATCGGGCGGGAAGAGAAAGTGGATTCGTGTTTATTTGTACTGTATTATTAGTAAGCTCCGATAGCCCAGTGGTAACATGCGACTCTTTCGAGTAGGTCATGGGTTCAAACCCCGGGCAGGCACCAATGAGTTTTCTAGTAAAACTTATGTGTCTAATTGATAATTGCAATTTATCACACGCTTTTCGGTGAAGAAAAACATAATGAGAAAACCTGCAAATCTCTAGAGAATTCTGGAGATATGTGTAACCTAAAATCCGCATTGGAGCAGCGTGGTAGGTCTTAGCTCCAATCCTTCTATCCAAAAACGGAGGAGACCTATTCTTAGCAGTGGGATAGTAACAGACCGTTACTTACTTACATAAAATTAGAGAGAACAGTTGGTGCCCGGGATTCGAACCCGTGACTTCCTAATTGTGGTCGCGCGAATGCACCGCTCAGCTATCACACTTTCATTCGATTGACGTAAAGCAATTTTTTTTACGTCCGAACGCTATGGTACTTCGCAATCATCTTTAGATAGTTGTAACGCAACTTAGAAATCTGTCCGTGTATCGCTAAAACTGATTAATTATGGTTAACACCATCCTATCCATTTGTGAGACGTAAAGTAATTTATGGTTATAAGCTTTGATGGGCCCTTAACTGACGTATTTATATATTACTTTAGGTTGTGATAAAGCAATTTTGAACATGAGTATTTTTTTAAATCTTTAAAATGATAATCAGGGTTGTAACAGTACGTAAAAATGATAATATCGATAAAGGATCGACCTCCAAAACAATCGACCTAGCACCTGACCGTCGACAAGTGTACTCGCCGTGACCCGCGTCATTAGCACATCACTAAAGTTCACGAAATAATTCACATAAAGAGTACCTAGTTATCCGAGCCTTGTTTGGTAATTTTTTTGAAAAAATATTAAAATAAATGCAATAAAATCTGGTATTGAAAAACTTGATCTCGGGTATTTTGATTTCTCCAGCCCGCCCATTGACAGTTGACAGCTAAATTAATCTTTGCATTCTACTGTCTATTTTAGCATTTTGTCAATACTCAAAAACGCCATTGTTTTAATAAACCCACTTAGATCGATTTTTTGAAACCGCCTATATACTACGGTTCACGAAAATCGTTGGAGCCGTTTTCGAAATTTATATTCTACATTTATATACAAGATTAACTCATTTAAATATTAAAGATGACGTTCGATTTAAAATAGTTTTTATTAACTTATCACTCATCGTCTTACACGAGTGTTTTTGATCGTTAAATATTATTAAAGAAGCTACCTCTGATTCGGAAGTTTGCTCCTACCGAGAAGAACCAGCAAGAAACTCGGTGGAAATCTTTAAAAAAAAATTATAAAATTTGATTAATTATTTTTATATTTATCGTTGCAGCTTGGTGCGTAGCTGACTGCAGTTAAAATATTCTACTATAATTCAAAAAATATTTAACTGTATTAAGCTTTATGTAGTAGAATATTTTTTGAATATTTTCTAAATTTGTTTACAGGCAAGCCTAAATTATATATATTCTTTTTATTTATGAACTTTATATATGTAGGTATGTATTATTTATGATCGTGTTTCAGGGGTTCCAATCCCATGGAGGCACTAATAATGATTTTTTGGGTAATGATTTTTTGTCCTCTGTTCTAACAATATGTATCTATAAAAAAGAAATTAATGAATGAGTTTTTCTAAACAAACTTTGAAGTAATAAATTTAATTTAATTTATTTTTGAAGTAGTAAATTTATCATACGCTTTATAGCTTAGGAAAATATCAAATCCTACCTTTTTTACCTATAAAAATAGGATTTTGTCTATCCTATATGTCAGATAAAAGTTTTAAATGTACCAAATTGCTCTTGCTCTTGGTATCGGATTACCATTGAAACCGTTACAGACAGACAGTCTTACGCATTTATATTATAAGTATGGATTACTTAAGATATGATCGATGACTCAACAGAGATTCGAACCCGCACGTCGACGTTCGCATACCAAATAAGCGTCGTAACTGGATAACCGCTTTATATTCTGACCTCAAGCGCGGATAAGGCCTACACAAATAGAGTAGTATAACCTACGCATATTATGCAACCGATATTCGATACATTCGCGAACAGCTTGAGAGAAAGTGCATTTACCTGCAGCGGGGCCATATTTGCTAATTTTACTAACACGATGAGGCAACCAGGCTAATTCCACACCTAAACCAATTTACCTCTTGCGCAAATAAACAATCATATATATCTCTTTAGCAATCTTAACAAAATTTTGCAACATCCAAACGAAATGTTACAAATATGATTTACTGCTAATGAAGTTATATCATTCTATACGCTATAACCGGAAACCCGATCGAAAGTAAAAGTAAACAGTTGAAACAACAGAACGGTTAGCGCTCGGCCACGAATTACATCTACCATTGACATGTTCATCGTAAAGTTGATCTGTTGATTCCGACTTTCGACTCGTTAATGGACTTCTCGAGTACCTTTTACGGCATCACCCAATGTTACGTGTCAAACATTCCACTTTACTTGGAACAGTTAAAATGTGCTCACGGAACAATGAAACATAGATGTTACAAAAAGATAGGGTTTTATTTACAGAAAACTTACATTAACAACAAATATAATACAGTTAACGTCTAGAATGCAATCACATGAGTTTCATAACGGCAAAGTTATGATATGACTAAGTTCGTTTCGTTTAATGTGGGGCCCCGTATGAAGATGAAGGGACGCCGTATGAACCTGACGGGACGCCGATCGTGGTGTAGGAGTGGGAGGGAGCGCTGTAGGAGATTGAGCCATGACCTCCGGAGTAGCCACCACCGGAGTAGCCAGAGTATCCGCTGGCGTAGCCTTCTTGAGCCTGATGATATTGGGCAACTTGGATACCCTGTTGCAGAGACTCTAGCTCGACGCCGACGATTTTATCATGGGGTACGCCGTACACTGGCGCAGGAGGGCCGTAATGGGAGGAAATACCGTGGCCGTGACCGTGTCCGTGTCCGCCACCGATCGAAGATTGGTAAGCTTCGTTCTGGATCTCGTCCTTCAGGATGATGTGGCGGATCTTCTCGAGTAGATGTGGGTCAATGTGGTAGCCCTCTGATGTTTGGTGGCCTACGGGTACTGAGTGGTAGTGGCCGCCGCTGGACAGTGGTGATCCATGGCTGTGTCCACCACCAATGACGATGGAAGGCGCTGAATAGCTGTACCCGACTGGAGGTTCAGCGACGGCGCAGCCGACGAGCGCGAGGGCGATCTGCAAAACAAATAAATCTTAAATTCCACTCCATTTTTTTTGGTCTCTTCATTTATATGATAACATCAATTAATTAAACCAAATTAGCGTCTAAAACGTAATTACTTTAATCAAATAATAAAATTAACTCGTCTAATATACGTTTGGCATTATTTTTATTCAAATTTTATCCCGCAATATTACATATTACGGCGCGTTTGTTTTACGTTTATTTGAGATTCAAATTTGTTTGTATATATTTAAAATTCACAGTAACGTCCGTTTAACACGAGTTAACACATTTTAAGCACTAAAGGGAACACTAAGGGTTGTCCGACACTACACTGCACTCCTTTTGACACTTACTATGCTCCACTTGGCCATTATTGTTGTATGAACTCAGTGAATGGTCGAGGTTGTGTGATGCCTTCTTGGTTGGTCCAACGGTTTATATAGCGAAGATTCTGCCGTCTACTTTTACTTTAGGTCATCCGACGAGGACGAATATTGGTTACGAATGAACCATTTTTTTTTCTTTACGAGCGTAAAGAAGCGCTAATACAAATTCATCCGAAGAACGCCCAGTTTGGACTTGGGATGGTCGAAATTTGGCAATCGGATCTCGGGTCGTGCTTTAGAGAAAGGATTTTTTACGGTCTTTTTTGTAAATAAACATAGCGATTTGCATAATAATAGATCGAGTTATTTACGGTACTTAGTTTTATGTAGTATTCTATCATAGTAATATAATCAATTTTGTTTTATCAAAGTTAAATTGAGTTATTTACAACAACTATAAATAATAATTTTAAGGTATCATATTTTTTTATTGAAAAACAGATAAAAATCTTTAATATTTCAATGAGTTAATCTTGTTTATATATTTTCTGAATAAAATGTCGTTTAGTCGTCTTTTACGACACCTCGGTAAGGAATAAGGGTGGTCTATTCTACTCAACCGGATATCACGCGGCAATAACCGTTTTATGTTATCTCATACTACATAAATACTGGATGTGAATAAATTTTTAACGTAAACTTTCCAATTGCATTCGGAACCTTGTTTTTGTTATTTATATTCTGACTAAATACGTAAGACATTAATGTTATATTGTCTTTTAAAAGCAGTGAATCCTGGATTACCAAATTAACATTATACGAAGCAAAATTTTGATTTCTGAAATTTATACATTATAAAGCTGTCGATGAGATAAGTAAAAAGCTTTGGAAAAATCTTTAGCTTCTCTCAAATAATAATCAATTGTATGACAAGATTAATTTTTTCGAAAAATAATACAAAAGTTTATTTCATACTCACAATTTTTTTAATTAAAATTATGTATTTGGTAAGTAAAGCCGTGTGGTAATCAGCTGAGTAGAATAGACCACCCTCTTTCTTACTGAGGTGTCGTCAAATGCAACCCGCCGTGTGGTATCCGGTTGAGTAGAATAGACCACCCTCTTTCTTAACAACGTGTCGTAAAAGGCGAATAAGGTAAGTAGACCCGCCGTGTGGTATCCGGTTGAGTAAAATAGACCACTCTTTTTCTTACTGTGATGTCGTAAAATACGACTAAGGTAAGTTGACGGCAGGTAGCCGGTCGTAAAATACGTAGCAAAAACATGTTAATACCTAACCCATTTAGAGTGGAATAAGGTCATGAGGATTATATTTGATAAGCATAATACTTTTCACCCAAATCCCATTGCACAAAATATTTTGCTATAATCCGCGTTGGCAAAGAAAAAAATAATGTTTACAATACACAAATAATACTTCTAGAATTACATAGATATATCTATCAAAACTTTTGTAATTAATCATTATTATAATTTCAATTAACATCGCGTCATTATTTTTAGTCGAAGCATAAATGACCTACTATTTCTATCTGACATTGACAAATCAAACGCAAGCAATTTTCTATTTCATTTTATGTTAGGCATTCGTAAGCTGTTGTAGCCCAGCGGATCGGAGATGGCATTTATGTGCACGTTGAACAGTCGTTGCTATCAGTAGCATGGTGGAGCACTGTCTGGTTTTAAGTAGGTGAGAGTGCAAGAAGGGCTTCTCTTTATAAGAAAGGCATATGATGTGAGAGACCCCAACCTGAAGGCGTTCTCCAGGATAGAGAGATGCTGCGGGGATAGAGGCAATGTGCACATTACCCTGTCCCAGCCACCAGTAGTTTGCTGGAGCATTGTCTGGTTTTTAGTAGGTGAGATTGCAAGAAGGGCTTCTCTTTATAAAAAAGCATATGATGTGTCGAGAGACCCCGACCTGAAGGCGTTCTCCGGGATAGAGAGATGCTGCGGGGATAGAGGCAATGTGCATATTACCCTGTCCCACCCACCAGTAGTTTGCTGGAGCATTGTCTGGTTTTTAGTAGGTGAGATTGCAAGAAGGGCTTCTCTTTATAAGGAAGGTATATGATGTGTAGAGAGACCCCGACCTGCAGGCGTTCTCCAGGATAGAGAGATGCTGCGGGGATGGAGGCAATGTGCACATTACCCTGTCCCAGCCACCAGTAGTTTGCTGGATCATTGTCTGGTTTTTAGTAGGTGAGAGTGCAAGAAGGGCTTCTCTTTATAAGAAAGGCATATGATGTGTAGAGACTCTGACCTGAAGGCATTCTCGTGGATAGAGAGATATTGCAGGAATGGAGACAATGTGCATATTACCCTGTCCCATCCACCAGTAGTTTGCTGGAGCATGTCTGGTTTTTAGTAGGTGAGAGTGCAAGAAGAGCTTCTCTTGATAAGAAAGGCGTATGATGATGTTTAGACAGAGTCCGACCTAAAAGCACTCTCCAGAATACAGAGATGATGCCAAGATGGAGTTTATGCACGTTAACCAGTCCTTGCTATCAGTATCATGCTGGTGCACTGACAGGTTTTAGTAGGTCATATTGCAAGAAGGGCTTCTCTTTGTAAGGAAGGCGTATGCTGATTAAAGGTGTATGATGATGTATGGACAGACCTGGAGGCACTCTCCGGGATACAGAGATGGTACTATCCGTCCTTACGTCCGTCAGGTTTTTTCGGCGGTCGGTCGGTCGGATGACCCCACTTAGACTAGGATAAGGGCAGGAGGATGATTTGTGTAACAACGGGTTCTCTTGATAACAAAGTCGTGTGAAGATTACCTTTTTTTTCTCAGGAAAACCCCCCCGTGGCGGAGACAGGGTATCGCTCGACACATTACCCCCATCCCCGCAAGCAGCAACTCTGAACTCCAGAGTGCACTCCCTCTGGGTCGGGACCTCTTTAAAAGCCCCCCCTACCTCCGTTAGACGATGCATCGGGAGCAACAGATGCATCTACCGCCTCGGGGATTGCGATTACGTTACTTTAACATTTAAGTTAAAGTAATTAAGTACAAGTCGATGTTATGTGTGTCATTAACTAAGTAACAGGCTTGGCATTGGCTATGTGGGTGACCGGTTCGATTATTGTGCAATATTACAATCTCTTTTTTTTCCTATTCGCTTATTATACACACTTTTAATATTGATAAGACCTCTGTATGTACATACAGCACTACCAATAAATGAGACCTCGATACGTACAATAGTTTTAATTGCCGTTCTATAGGTTCGATTCCTGGTTAATTAAATAAAGGATTGGTTAAATTTAAATATGGTTTTTGTTCTTTTTGTTACTTAAAAAATTATTAATCCTATCGGGAATCGGTTAAATTTTACTAAAACTTAGCACACAGATAGCGGATAAGATAAGAAACTCTTTATTACTCACAAATCAAATCACATCAAAATATTCTTTATTCAAATAAATTCTTTCAAGCACTTTTGAATCGTCAACGATCAATATGATTAATGAAGCTACAACTCGTTTGAAATGTAGTTCTTACCGAGAACAACCAGAAAGAAACTCGGCGGTCAATCCTATAAATAGTTTCAATTTTATATTATTAAACCGCAGTCTTGTATGAAGCTGAAAGGTTTTTCATTATTATCATCGAAATAATATTCAATTTTATAATATGCTTTACGTATAAGCATATTTCTTACACTTAATTTAAATCTTTGTGTAGACTGGTGTAGTATGGATTGTGGAATGTTATTATTGAAGCGAATGAGTTATTAACTCTACTGAGTCTACAGGTATAACAAGCCTTTTATACATTAAAGCTCTTGTTGCGCTTAGAATGTTTATTTTAATAGTCTGTTTTTCAGACGTCGAAGAAAATAATTGATCATATCTTACTTCAATGACATTATTACTTTTTTTTGTCACAAATCCTATAGTTTTTAATGTTATCATAGCGTTTAGCTTATACTTGTACATAACTTCAAACTACAATTTTTTTTGGTTCTCCCATTGAAATTAAAGTAAATAATAATTAATACTAAGATAACAAATATTCTTCTAATTAACGACACAAAAGTTATTACTGTAACGTCTGGGCCTGTAAGTTGTACGAAATTTTGACAGTCTCTAACTTGCAAGATTCCTCCATACATACACGGAAATTAACTTGCCGTGTATGTATGGATGGATAAAATAATAAAATAGAGGAGTGGAGTTATAGTATAAAAGTTAAAGTATAAAATAGATGAGTGGAATTATAGTATAAAGCTATGAAACAAATTATAGGTGTTTTTTCGTCATGTCAGATAAACCAAGATAGCAATAAAATAATAACTCATCCGTTTACCTGACTCTTGCGAACGTGTTGTCTTGCGCAAAGTTCCGAAAGTGAATTTATTACTGTTAGCCTAATTATCTTAGAATGTATGCCAAGGTTCGAATAGTAAAATATAATAAACCTATCGAGTTAACTAAGGACATTATCTAGAGGGTTATTGATTTTTACATTTACATTAGTCCGATTACAAGCTGTGGTAGCCCAGCGGTAACACCGTGCGACTCTTTCGAGGAGGTCACGAGTTCAAACCATACACTAATGAGTTTTCCTGTTAAAACTTATGTGTCTAATTGATAATTACAATTTATTACACGCTTTTCGGTGAAGGAAAACATCGAGAGGAAACCTGCATAGCTCTAGAGAATTCTGGGGATATGTGTAACCTACCAATCCGCATTGGAGCAGCGTGGTAGGTCTTAGCTCCATACCTTCTCTCCAAAAATGGAGAGAGGAGGCCTTTTCTCAGCAGTGGGATAGTAACAGGCCGCTACTATATTAGTCCGATTTAATATGCATCGCTTACTTTATTAATTTATTAAAAAAGTAATAATTATTTTGCTAATATTTTGACCTATATTCTGTAGGTTTAGGTACTTAACAGTACACATGTCAAAAAAAGGTTATTTTAAGCAGATTACAACACATTACATAACCCTTAATATTATTCTTATTTAATTATCAAAGCATTTAAAATTACTATTAATCGACTGGCCCGTTGGCGTAGTGGGTAGTGACCCTGCCTACAGCTCCGCGGGTTCGATTCCCGCCGAGGGCCAACATTTTCTATAAATGAATTTGTTGGCCTTTGAGCCTGGGTGTATATTTGTATTTAAGTATGTAATTAAAAATATATAAGTATATATTCACCAGTTGTCTGTCAACCATAACACAAGTATTAAGTTACTTACTTTGGGGACGGAAGACCGTGTGTGTAAGTGTCCCATATATTTATTTATTTATTTATTAATATTTGCGCCATTTTATTATGGCATGATGACTCGGTGGGAATTGAACCCGCGATCCGTGGAGCTGAAGGCAGAGATACTACCCACTGCGCCAACGGGCCAGTCGAATACATGATTAACTCATTTAAATATTAAAGAAAAGATATTATTTAATGTAATGTATTTTAATCTACTTTAACCTTTGTTTTACATGTGAGATGACAAACAAACACACAGGTATTTGAACCTTTTCTGCAAAACAATGGAAAATATTAAATACGCCGTGTGGTATCCGGCTGAATAGAATAGTACCACCCTCATTTCTTACCGAGGTGTCGTAAAAGGCGACTAAGCTAAGTCGACCCGCCGTGTGGTATCCGGCTGAGTAGAATAGACCAACCTCATTTCTTGCCGAGGTGTCGTAAAAGGCGACTAAGGTAAGTTGACCGACTGCGTGGTATCCGGTTTAGTAAAATAGACCACCCTCTTTCTTACCGAGGTGTCGTAAAATACGATAGGGTAAGTTGACGTCAGGCAGGCGGCCGGTCGTAAAAACGCAGCCAAATCATGTAACAGCATGTTTATAACATGTTGCGCCGACCCCACTTAGAGTGGGATAAGGGCAGGAAGATGATGAATGGAAAATATTAAATATACTATAATACAACATTATCAAAGTGACTTTAAAAAGATTGATATTATGGTACATCAGATAATAATATAATATAATAACTATTGCCAGAATATCATATTAAAGTAGTTTAATTCGTTTTAATCTGCATCTTATGAATATATTTTATAAAAAAAAATTATAAACATCTTTTGATACTAAATATTTATATTAAATTTTATAAAATGAATATATCATAATTTTTTTTAACATATACATTTTTATCAATTCAATTTCTTTATTTGTAGATCATATTATTGCAATAAAATATTTGGCACACTTGAATCATATGATTTTGTTTGTTTACATTTATTTAGGTACCTCAGCCTATGGAGTATATATAGCTCATGAGATAACGACCATGTAGAATGTTAACTCGACAATAATTGTTCCTAATGTTGTGTCGGTAAACGGTCCACTAGCGAAGAGCCTCGACCAACATCTCAAGAGGCTCTCGCTTAGCTGTTGGATCAAGGGCAGGATAAAGAAGGCAGTGTTTCTTGAGACGGTTTTCTGTTATCCTAATTACCGGGAGTTTGAACCTATTCTCCCTTCAATCTATACTAATATATACAGCTGAAGAGTTTGTTTGTTTGATTGATTGATTGTTTGTTTGTTTGAACGCGCTAATCTCAGGAAGTACTGGACCTATTTGAAAAATTATTTCAGTGTAATATTTATTCAGTGTAATATTTAGTCCATTTATTCAGGAAGGCTATAGGCTATATAACATCACGCTAAGATGAATAGGAGAGGAGCAACAATATAAAATAGTACGAAAACGGAATAGTTTAAAGCTTTCCTGCGTGCTATGAGTAAACGGTAATAGTTATTTAAAAATCATGTATTACAAAATTGTTCCCCTCTAAAAGTTCTAAATAAAAGTCCGCGACAACAAATGTATAGCTTTTAAGGTTAACCCACTTTTACCATATTTATAGTTATCAAAAGACTATAAATATTACGGTTTTAATCTTTTAATCTTTCCACGCGGGCGGAGCCACTGGCGATTGTTAGTAGATAATAAAACATATTAAATAAAATTTATCATAAAATTTAAAATCAAGATTTATTTTGCTACAATCAGCGCTAAAAATTCAAATTTTCATCGCGGATTACAGCAAAATGATATTTTTGTTACTTTTCTAAATATTTAGTTAGTTTTGAATTTTTTATGGGATTTTTCGCATTCAGATCATTAGCATTACCTTGATTGTAGATCATGGTTCCAAAAAAAAGATCTTGAAGATATTCATCAATGACAATATAGCAAAATAAATTATGTGAGAAAAATATTTATCTTTACACGAAAAATATATAATCGTTCGTGGGAACGGGTTTACACTTCCACAATACAAATCCGGCGGAAGCTTTAGATTTGTCTTTAGACAAGTTGCTTAAATATAACATACTAGCAATTGCCAGCGGCTCCGCCAGCGAGGAACGATTAAAACCGTAATATAGTATTTTGATCACCATTTATGGGTAACAACCCATGACATTAATTAACTTTGGGGACTAACGACCTTGTATATAACTGTCCCATACATTTATTTATTTACTATTCTTTCATTGAAATTATTAATTGCGACGCCATTAATAACCCATACTAATATCAAAAATGCAAGAATGTCAGTCCGCTTTCACGATTAATCTGCTGATGAAATTCGGTACATATCATTATAAAACCGCTGAAGAAATTCGGTCCAATGATGATGAAATTAGGTACAATATTGATAAAATTTGGTACATTACTGATGAAATCCGGTACAATAATGATAAATTTTGGTACAATATTGATAAATTTTGGTACAATATTGATGAAATCCGGAACAATATTGATGAAATTCCCTACAAAATTGATGAAATCCGGTACAAAATTGATGAAATTCAGTACAATATTGATGAAATCCAGGAAATAATTTATGAAATTTAGTACAATATTGATGAAACTTGGTCTAATATTTATGAAATAAAATAAATAAATAAAATAAAAAAATAAAATGATACCTGCTACACCATTGATGAAATGCGGTACGATATTGATGAAATTTGGTACAATATTGAAGAAATTAAATTAATTAATTAAATTGTGGTCAAGCTATAGATAAGATTTTATAAATCCGACATTATAAAGACATAACAGTATGACATAAGTCTATTACTCGTTAAATCGCAAGATTAAAATTTATTCTATTCATATCTCGCGATAAGATGTACGTAACAAAAAGAATACTAGGTGAAACATTATCTATATATATGAACAAGGAGACCAGGTCACGCGTTGCTGTGTCTATTTTCATATTTCCCACTACTAATAAATTGTAAAAATTCTGAATAATGTAAATTTTAAATATTTAATAGATTAACCGTCGAGTTTTTTGCTGGTTTTCTCGGTAACATTTAGAACAGGTTGTAGCTTCATTAAATATAATTGAACCTTGTCGATTCAAAAGTGCTTGTAAAAAGCTTATTTGAATAAAGATTATTTTCATTTGATTTCATATTACCTATTTTTATATTGTAAGAGGGTAAGGCAAAAATAGACACAGCAATGCGTGGCCTGCTAATCTTAATATATAAAAATGAATATTGTCTGTATGTCCTTTATAGACTCCAAAACGGCTGAACCGATTTAAATGAAATTTTTAGGCAATCTTTAGAATTTCCCAGTTTTTGTAAAGTTTGGTGGCGATCAAAGCATTTTTTTAACTGTTGCATTCTGTTTTAAGGGGAATTCGAAACTGACTGAGCCACAACAACTCGTGGTCGGACAACTAGTATGCTATAATATCATCATATGATGTTGACCTAAATACTTTCGCAAAACTAAATTTGCGTAATAACACGTTAGCAATCGAGAATTATGTAACGCCGCCTTGGTAGGTGGTCAAAGTGATTCCCCATGATAATTTCTATTGTATTTAAATGTGATAACTTCTATTACAAATACATATAATGTTTACATATAATTGTAACGGACAGTTAAATATCACAAGGTCATATTTTCCACACACTTTACGACATGGTCTTTCCTCATCCTAGTAAGTAGTAAGTAGCGGCCTGTTACTATCCCACTGCTGGGCATAGGCCTCTTCTCTCCGTTATTGGAGAGAAGGATTGGAGCTAAGACCTACCTCGCTGCTCCAATGCGGATTGGTAGGTTACACATATCTCCAGAATTCTCTAGAGATATGCAGGTTTCCTCACGATGTTTTCCTTCACCGAAAAGCGTGTGATAAATTGCAATTATCAATTAGACACATAACTTTTAATAGAAAAACTCATCGGTGTCTGCCCGGGTTTGAACCCATGATCGTCTCTAGAGATTCACACGGTCGCACCGCTAGGCCATCACAGCTTATATCCCCATCCTAACCTACTAATATTATAAATACGAAAGTTTGTGAGTATGGATGTGTTTGTTACTCTTTCACGGCGAATCTGCTGAACCTATATCGATGAAATTTGACACCGGAGTAACATATAGGCTATAGAAATCCTGTTAATTCTACAGGAATAGGATAACATTGAAAAGCGCCATCTATTGTCACACTTTCATGCTACCACAGTTCAAGCGAACGAAGTCGCGGGTGAAAGCTAGTATTGTAAATGCGATAGTTTGTGAGTATGGATGTGTTTGTTACTCTTTCACGGTGAATCTGCTGTACCAATATCGATGAAATTTTGCACAATTATGCCTTATACCGGGGATATATTTTTACCATCATCCACCTTATCACACTCTAAGTGGGGCGGCACAATATGTTATAAACATTTTATCACATGATTTGGCTACGTATAAGACCGGTCGCCTGCCGGCTGCCTGCCTGCTGACGTCAATTGACCTCAATCGCCTATACGACACCTCCGTAAGAAATAAGGGTAGCCTATTCTATTCAGCCGGATACCACACAGCGGGTCGACTTAACTTAGTCGCCTTTTGCAACACCTCAGTAAGAAATAAGGGTGGTCTATTGTACTCAGTCGGATACAACACAGCGGATCGACTTACCTTAGTTGCCTTTTACGACACCTCGGTAAGAAATGAGAGTGATTTATTCTACTCAGCCGGATACAACACAGCGGATCGACTTACCTTAGTCGCCTTTCACGACACCTCGGTAAGAAATGAGGGTGGTCTATTCTACACAGCGGATCGACTTACTTAGTAACCATTTTCGACATCTCGGTAAGAAATGAGGGTGGTCCATTCTACTCAGCCGGATACAACACAGGGTGTCGATTTACCTTAATCATCTTTTATGAAACATGGTAAGAAATGAGGGTAGTCTATTCTACTCAGCCAGATACCACACAGCGGATCGACTTACCTTAGTAACCTTTTACAACACCTCGGTAAGAAATGAGGGTGGTTTATTCTATTCAGCTGAAAACCGCACGGTGGATATACCGGATTGACATATAGGACAAAATTTTGCCATTTTTTTTTCAGAAACAGAAAATAATACATTACTGCAGGTATTTTTTTTAAATATATGAGACACACACACGGTCGTCCATCCCCAAAGTAACCTAATACTTGTGTTATGGGTGACAGACAACTGGTGAATATATAGGTACTTATATATTTTTAAATACATACTAAGTAACGGCCTGTTACTATCCCACAGCTGGGCATAGGCCTCCTCTCTCCATTTTTGGAGAGAAGGGTTGGAGCTAAGACCTACCACGCTGCTCCAATGCGGATTGGTAGGTTACACATATCCCCGGAATTCTCTAGAGATATGCAGGTTTCCTCACGATGTTTTCCTTCACCGAAAAGCGTGTGATAAATTGCAATTATCAATTAGACACATAAGTTTTAATAGAAAAACTCATTGGTGTCTGCCCGGGTTTGAACCCATGGTCGTCTCCAGAGATTCACACGGTCGCACCGCTAGGCCATCACAGCTTAAATACAAATATACACCCAGGCTCAAAGACCAACAATTTATTAATAGAAAATGTTCGGCAATCGAACGTTGTGACGGGAATCGAACCCGGGACCCTGAAGGCGGGAGCTGAAGGCAGCATCACTACCCACTGCGTCAACGGGCCAGTCACATTTGAGTTGATTACATTTATGTTAATAATACAGTATGACCTTATGTCAGTATGTCAGATGACAAAGTGACATTGGCCTACCGGGCCGGAGCGATGAACTCCGAAAAACGTGCTTGTCGACGTCTGTCAACCTTGACGACGGCCCGTCTGCCAAATACACAATCGATCAAAGGTCACGGGCTCGATTTCCGGTTGAAACAATGTAAAAAAAAGTAAGTAAGTAACGGCCTGTTACTATCCCACTGCTGGGCATAGGCCTCCTCTCTCCATTTTTGGAGAGAAGGGTTGGAGCTAAGACCTACCACGCTGCTCCAATGCGGATTGGTAGGTTACACATATCCCCGGAATTCTCCAGAGATATGCAGGTTTCCTCACGATGTTTTCCTTCACCGAAAAGCGTGTGATAAATTGCAATTATCAATTAGACACATAAGTTTTAATAGAAAAACTCATTGGTGTCTGCCCGGGTTTGAACCCATGATCGTCTCTAGAGATTCACACGGTCGCACCGCTAGGCCATCACAGCTGAAAAACAATGTAATGTAACCCAATTTAAAATTATATCCCTTAAAGCCATATTCGGCTGAATAGAATTAACAAATATACCCCTTAACGCCGTGTGGTATCCGGCTGAAAATGAATAGACCACCCTCCTTTCTTACTGAGGTGTCGTAAAATGTGACTAAGTTAAGTCGATCTGCCGTGTGGTATCCGGCTGAGTAGAATATACCACTCTTATTTCTTACTGAGGTGTCGTAAAATGTGACTAAGGTAAGTCAACCTGCCGTGTGGTATTCGGCTGAGTATAATAGACCACTCTTATTTCTTACTGAGGTGTCGTAAAAGGTGACTAAGGTAAGTTTACCCGCCGTGTGGTATGCGGCTGAGTAGAATAGACCAGCTTCTTTCTTACTGAGGTGTCGTAAAAGGCGACTAAGGTAAGGTAAGTATCCGGTTGAGTACAATAGACCACCCTCATTTCTTACTGGGGTGTTACGTTACGCCGGTCGTAAAATACGTAGCCAAATCATGTGCCAACATGTTTATAATATGCGGACCCAATAAGGGCATGAGGATGATGTTACTTTACTTTAAGCATTAAAATATTTATCTTTAGTAATTATATATTAGTAGCAATATCATCTATTTATTTTACCAAAATTAATTAATAGAGTTAATAGTTAAATTTATATAAACTTTTTATTTTTCTCTATATTACCCGTATTCTCTTTCTTCTTCAATTCTTGTCCGTTTCCTTCTGTTACTCAAAGGTTGACTGGAATAGATCCCTTTTAGGGATAAGTCCGCCTTTATACATGTGCTTTTTTACTTTTTCTTTCTCTTTTATAAATATATGTATAAAAACAAATAAATAAATAAAATAAGATGGTTTAAATTTATGTAAGCACGCGTTACAAAATGAAAAAGCTCTGAAAACATGCATTGCTCTGTACAGAACAAACGAGCCGTCCTCAAGTGCGAGACGCTATTATTGTTCAATGTCAGGTCAATGGCGTGACCCGATGTCATTTCATGTCATCACGGACTAACTGAGATGATTTGCAGAATCCATTCATATTCTGAAAACCTCTGCTTCTTATATTGGCTTACTTATGTAACCGCATGTAATAATCAATTTTAGCTTTGCCATTAAAGCAGTTAAAAACACTATTAAAAAGAGGCTAATCAAAATAACGTCGTTATCGCGGGGCATGTCTTGATGATGCTTCGGTTACAGGGTGAGATTGTCGATGTGAATGTGTGTAGTGCTTGGTGGTAGTGGAGTTCTGTCATTCTGGTAACTAATCCTGCAACTAACAAACGCGTATTATAACAAAATAATGCAAAGTAAATAAATTAGCCGTGTGGTATCTGGCTGAGTAGAATAGACCAACCTCTTTCTTACCGAGGTGTCGTAAAAGGCGACTAACGTAAGTTGACGTCAGGCAGGCGGCCGGTCGTTAAAACGCAGCCAAATCATGTGACAGCATGTTTATAACATGTTGTGGCGACCCTACTTAGAGTAGGATAAGGGCAGGAGGACGATGAATGCAAAGTAAATAAATAGCAAACAAAATAAAGAATGTATGTATGAATGTATGAATGTGTGTCTTTGTAATATGTATGTATTTTGTATCGGAATTTCGCAAAGCACGAAAATCCATTCAGTAGATTATAATTTTAAAAAATTATAAAATTATCCTTTGCTTTCTTATAAAATTATAGCAGCTTTTTTCAGTGCCCGAAGAATCCAGTGCCGAAATAGAAATAAAAAAACTTTTTTTCGAAATAAAACCTAGCTAGATCCGATTTTTCCCCCAAACACGCTCTACATGCTGAATTTCACGAAAATCGTTGAAGCCATTTCCAAAATTCAGATAATATCCTATTCTATCCTACTAATATTATAAATGCGAAAGTTTGTGAGTATGTATATTTGTTACTCTTTCTCGAATCCGCTGTACCAATATCGATGGAATTTCGCACAATTATTCCTTATACACCGGAATAACATATAGGCTACAGAAATCCTGTTAATTCTACAGGAATAGGATGACAATGAAAAGCGCCATCTATTGTCGACCTATCACAAGACAATAGTCTACGCGAACACAACAAGATTAACTCATAATTAATGTATAGAAACCGGCTATACTCACGTGTTATTTTATCGGATGAGCTCGACTAGTTTGAAGCCCATACGGGGCTAGTAGTCGGGCTCATCCGATAAAATAAAACGTGAGTATAGCCGGTTTCTATACATTCATTATGAATACCACTCACAATAGTTTAAATTCAAATAGATTAACTCATTTTAATATTAAAGATTTGTTATTATTTAACAAGTTAACGTGCGCTACTCTGTAATACATACGTTCATCCTCGCTCTAATAACTTACATTCATCTGTATTGTACCTGTGTGTACACGTGCACACACGAGTAATGTACATACATTACACAGTAGGAGAAAGGTTTAAGAGCCCAGTCACTCGCACCCGTGATGTGAGCATGTCCATTCTCTCACGAATATTTCAAACTGTGCCTGCTGCTTCGTAAAACAGTGTGACACAAAAGACATAAAAGTAGTAAAAACCTAACCTAACCATAAGTATCATTTAATGATGTTTGTGGGTTTTGGTATAAGATTCTATAATAAAATTCCGCAATCAATATCAGCACTGCCATTACAGCAGTTTAAAAACACTGTTAAAAAGAGACTGATACAGAAAGCCTACTATACTCTTGAAGATTATTTAGAAGATAAGAATGTGTGGATATAGCTCTCTTTGAACCTCTACAAGACAGTAACGACTTAATGTAAATAATATTAAGAATTATATTTTTAAAAGAGCAACCGCCGAGTTTCTTGCTGGCTCTTCTCGGTAGGAACAGCTTTCCGAACCAGCAGTAGTGTAGATAATTCAAAAGCACTTGTTTACAAGTTTATTTGAATAAAGAATATTTTGAATTTGAATATGCATACACACTTACACTAGCATACACTCACACGCACACGCACACGCACACGCACACACACACGCACACACACACGCACACACACACACACACACTCACACACACACACACACACAGACACACACACATACACACAAGCCACACATAGATATACACATATACAATAATGTACCAAAAATAAAAACAAATTTAACAGATACTAATCTATTTTAAAATTACTGTTACTAACTTGACTAACACTACTGTATATTGACCTATTATTAAGGGAGGACACTGGCTCCTGGAATACAGTTTATTCTAGTTTAGGGGCCAGGGTTCTAATATATTGTGTACCTTGTTTATATGCACCAATAAAGATTATTATTATTATTTAAAAAAAACTATAAGAGATAGAGACATGCTGTCGCTGACTTTTTTGTGGTATTTTTGTAGAGCTACAATTCTTTGGTACGTTACTTTATTGTATCTCTGCTGATTTACGCGGCGCACGCGGCTAAAGCTCCCAACAGGCGAGTTTTTTCACAACCGCGCGACCTAAATAACACAATAAACACAGAACCGTAATGTACCATTAACTTAAACCTTCCGAAAGTATTGCACTATGTATTAGTAAAAACCGTACTAAAATCCGTTCAGTAGATTTTTAGATAAGCTGTGGTAGCCCAGCGGTAACACCGTGCGACTCTTTCGAGGAGGTATGTGTAACCTACCAATCCGCATTGGAGCAGCGTGGTAGGTCTTGGCTCCAAACCTTCCCTCCAAAAACGGAGAGAAGAGGCCTATTCCCAGCAGTGGGAGGGTAACAGGCTGCTATGATGATGATGATGAGATTTTTAGAAAATAAATCACAAATAGATATAGATTATAATAAGTATAGATATAGACTAGCTTTTAGCCGCAAATTCGCGCGCAGGAGTCATCTCATACCCTTGAGAGGTAGGCGGGGTACGGGCCTCGAGGAGAACCTCTTTGCCCGGGCCGATCCTCGCAGGCTTTAATGGCCTGGACTATGTTCGGGCCGTTTAAAAGGTAAGGTAAGTTGACCCGCCGTGATCCAGCTGAGTAGAATAGACCACCCTCATTTCTTACCGAGGTGTCGTAAAAAGGGTAGGTAAGTTGACCCACCCTGTGGTATCCGGCTGAGTAGAATAGACCACCCTCATTTCTAAAATTCATTATTTTATCTACATTGAGGAGTATTTTTCACTTTTAGTTTGATATCCTAAAAAACTATTTTTAACAATTTTTTAAAACTGAAACATACTATTATTTGAGTATTACCCAGTAACAATTATGACAACCGATTGTTAAAGCGATATTTTTAATAATTTCAATACGAAAATTTAAACCTAATATAACACCTCAAATTTAACGTATAATGGAAACAAATACACGAACTTTCAATACGTCATAACCTGACGAGTGTTTGACCCGCAAACGTTCACCGATCAAACTTATATAAGATAAATATGTACAGTTGTTTAAATACGATCTCGGTTAACGCATCACAGATTAAACCACTAGCTATACTCGCTACTTTGTTCGCATCAATTGAAGTCTTAAAATACCCAAATGTATGAAATGTATTATTTCTTGTTCCCTCAGGATTGAAAATCAATATATTTTTTATCTTGTAATTCCATTATCAATTTTATCGAGTGTCATATACAGTACCTGGTTGACACAACAAAAACTAAAAAAGGAACTTAAAAAAAAATAATAGGGTAGGTGGGGCTCCATCCTAGATATTTTCATTTTCATTTCTCGCGACCACCCGTTTCCCGGATAAGCCACACTGACTTGACTTAACGGTAAAAATAGTATTTTATATATTCAATCAAAATTTTAGTATTTTTTAATGCCCAAAAACAGGGATAAAACGATTTTTTAAATAAAACCTAACACCGATAACACAACAATACACAAGCACTGCACACATTCACCACCACAATCTCAACAATTGTTTCTCCCCATAACCGAAGCATCGTCAGGAGATAGCATCCACGACAAAATTGCAAAGTTTTTCGATTTCGTTTTGTATTATGGATCTACGCAAAGTAACGCCTAATATTAGAAATTATTTAAAAATTTAATTTTTGTAATTCTGTACATTAAATTTGTCTTATGGATATTCACAAAGTAACGCCTAACTCTATAAATTATTTAAAAATTTAATTTTTGTAATTTTGTACATTCCATTTGTCTTATGGATATTCACAAAGTAACGCCTAATTCTATAAATTATTTAAAAAATATTTTTTGTAATTCTGTACATTACGTTTGTGTTATGGATATTCACAAAGTAACGCCTAATTCTATAAATTATTTAAAAAATATTTTTTGTAATTTTGTACATTACATTTGTCTTATGGATATTCACAAAATAACGCCTAATTCTATAAATTATTTAAAAAATATTTTTTGTAATTCTGTACATTACATTTGTCTTATGAATATTCACAATGTGACGCCTATTTCTATAAATTATTTAAGAAATATTTTTTGTAATTCTGTACATTACATTTG
This sequence comes from Morpho helenor, assembly GCA_029227775.1. Classification (NCBI taxonomy): domain Eukaryota; kingdom Metazoa; phylum Arthropoda; class Insecta; order Lepidoptera; family Nymphalidae; genus Morpho; species Morpho helenor. The sequence goes on from JARGCU010000017.1 coordinate 1,271,207, forward strand.
TCTTATGAATATTCACAAAGTAACGCCTAATTCTATAAATTATTTAAAAAATATTTTTTGTAATTCTGTACATTACATTTGTCTTATGGATATTCACAAAGTGACGCCTATTTCTATAAATTATTTAAAAATTTATTTTTTGTAATTTTGTACATTACATTTGTCTTATGGATATTCACAAAGTGACGCCTATTTCTATAAATTATTTAAAAATTTATTTTTTGTAATTTTGTACATTACATTTGTCTTATGGATATTCACAAAGTAACGCATTCAATAAATTACCTAACGAGACGTAAAATTTATTACATCGAACTTATTGCTTACGATTAAATCTGTTGCGCTTGTCATTTTAAATAAGTGATCGGTGTTTATAGTGATGGTGGGTTACGAAATGATTATTTCGGATGTCTTCATTACTGTGTAATATAAAAATGTGGGGCAATTGTTTTAACATGCATTTTAGCTCGTTACAGCGACCGTTTATGTGGGATTAGGAAATAGCTTCTGTGTATTAAAGGTTTTAGATTACGTTATACGCAGCTGCGATTGTTGGATATAGGTATTTGGCATTTTAAGGATAGAATTATTGGTTGGGTTGGAAATAATGTTATATGGCCAAGATGATAAGCTGTAATCAGTTACTAGTAGATTTGAGATTAAGCATTAGAACTTATCTCTTTGAGGATAAACTAATCCCACAAATATAAAATATTCTCCTACCCTTATCCCACTCTAAAATGGGTCAGCACAACATGTTATAAACGTATTGTTACTTTATTGAATTAATTAATTTATGACCGGCCGTCTGCCCGAAGTCAATATTCTTTTATGTCAGGAAAACCCATTATGGGTCATCACCGCCCGACGGCGACGTCGGTATGTCGGCCTCGCACTGACTATAAACCTGACAGTGCTCCACCACGCTGGTGGCGGGGACAGGATACCGTTGGACACATTGCCGCCATTGCTACCAGCTGCAACTCTGAACCCCAGAGTACGCCACCTCTGGGTTGGGGCCTCTCTAAAGTGGCCCCTCCCTCCGCTAATCGATGCATCGGGAGCACCAGACGGGACCTTTTTAGATGGGCGTCCGATAAACCCCGTTCGAGACCCTCAGAGGTCCCCGCTAGGGTGTTATACGACGGGTTTCGGCGAGTCGCCTGCGCCCTGCTCGCCTGCGGCGGATCGGATCGAAGGCCTCGACTTCCCGGATCTGCCACGCCGCCTCCTTCCGCGAGATTACGTCCTCGCAGAAGGACGCCATCGCTGCCCACGATCTCTCCCCGTCCGCCATAGCATGAATTACGATGGTCAAGGAGAGATCGTGCCCCACCTGTGCCACGAGTTTTGCCCGCTGAACTGCCCAAGCTGGGCAGTCTGCGAGCGTATGCATCAAATTTGGCGCCGCACTCGTGGCACTCACCGGCCTGAAGTCAACTTACGTTAGTCACCTTTTACAAGCACACGGCGGAATCGCTCTGACTTGTACTACTAATATTAAAAATGCAAAAGGTTGTGAGTATGGATGTATGTTTGTTACTCTTTCACGGCAAATCCACAGGAATAGGATGACATTTAAAAGCGTCATTTATTATCGACCTATTACGCGACAAGATCACGCGAACGAAGTCGCGGGTATAAGCTATTATAAATGCAAAGTATGGTTGTATGTTTGTTACTCTTTCACGGCGAATCCACTGAACCAATATCGATGAATTTTGGCACAATTATTCCTTATACACCGGAATAACATAGAAATCCTGTTAATTCTACAGGTAAAGGATGACATTGTCAAGCGCCATTATCACACTATCACGAGACAACAGCCCATGCAAACGAAGTTGCGAGTAAAAGCTAGTAATTTATATAATTTGTTGCCATAATAATAATTACTTGCGGAAGTTACAATAAAATTATTTTGCTGTAATCCGCGTTTGTTAAGAGAATACATGCAATGCTAAGTGTATGTGTGTAAATGTAAGAGTAAGCCGCTACACGTATCACAAGACGCCGCCAACACCAACAAGCACTACACACACTCACTACCACAACCTCTACGATCGTTTCGCCCCGAAACCGAAGCATCATCAGGAGGATAGGCTCCACGAACATAATAGTAATTACTTGCAGTTATTGTGTTAAGACAATCAATATCTAACACTTAAAATGTTACCTAACTCTCCATTATTGTAATGAAATATAGAACCCTTTCTAAGCTCGCAATCGATCATTATGCAATACATACAGACAGATTCAATTTGCGGATGCTAAAATACTAAGATTATATTCTGTGTTACTGTTATGCTATGTTTTGCTTACAGTGCCTTTTTACTAAGTTAATATATACTAAGTTAGCCGAAGCGTTTGATTTTTTAACGCGCTCATCTTAGGAACTACTGGACCGATTTGAAAAATTCTTTCAGTGTAAGATAGTCTATTTGTCGAGAAAGGCTATAGGTTAACATCACGCTAAGATGAATAGGAGAGAAGCAGTAATAAAAAATATTACAATTATACACAATTTTGCAATACATGATTTTTTATAAAAATATTATTATAAAAAATCATGTATTACAAAATTGTTCCCCTCTAAAAGTTCTAAATAAAAGTCCGCGACAGTACACCTATGTCTAGCTTTTAAGGTTAACCTACCTTAACCATTTTTATGGTTATTAAAATACTATACGCCGGCGGAATAGAATAGTACCACCCTTATTTCTTACCGAGGTGTCACAAAAGGTGACTAAGGTAAGTTGACACGCCGTGTGGTATCCGGCTGAGTAGAATAAACCACCCTCATTTCTTATTAAGGTGTCGTAAAAAGCGACTAAGGTAAGTTGACCCACCGAGTGGTATCCGGTTAAGTAGAATTGACCACCCTCTTTCTTACTGAGGTGTCGTAAAATACGACTATGGTAAGTTGATGTCAGGCAGGCGGCCAGTTGAAAAATACGTAGCCAAATCATGTGACAACATGTTATAACATGTTGTACCGACCCCACTTAGAGTGGGATAAGGGCAGGAAGATGATGATGGTTATTAAAATACTATATTACGGTTTTAGTCTTTCTACACGCGTGTTAATTTATTGATTTTCTTTTCTTTAATATTTAAGCCTATTAATAAAAACAGTGAAATAACAGTCAAGCGCAAAGTAATAAAATCAAAAATAATAAGGCACCATAGTGGTGTAATCATTGACTCACTCTTTTGTCTATGCCGATAATTGAAAGTGTCTGTTCTTATTTAATAATAGAATAACCGTGTTGCAATCACCTTTTTGGTCGTGGATATAGTAACTTCCTAAAAAGATTAGATAGTAAGATGCACTTGCGAATTGGCGGCGGTTTAAGTATTAAAATACCCTTTTTTATGTTATTTGTTGTTTGATATCTCCCAAAAAATAATGGGAATCTTTGTATCTGATACGCTGCTGAACCGCTATGTAGTATCCAGCTCAGTAGAATAGACCACCCTCATTAAGGACCCTTGGTAAGGACCAAGGTGCCACAAGAGGCGACTAGAAAAAACTCGGCAGTTGCTCTTATCAAAATATCTTATTTATATTAAATTATTTATATTTAAATGAGTTAATCTTGTATGTATATATATGTATATTTTCAGCTGTGTGGTATCCGGCTAAGTAGAATAGACCACCCTCATTTCTTACCGAGGTGTCGTAAGCGGCGATTAAGGTAAGTTGATCCGCCGTGTGGTATCCGGTTTAGTAGAATAGACCAACCTCTCTCTTACCGAGGGGTCGTAAAATACGACAGAGGTAAGTTGACGTCAGGCAGGCGGCCGGTCGTAAAAACGCAGCCAAATCATGTGACAGCATGTTTATAACATGTTGTGCCGACCCCACTTAGAGTGGGATAAGGGCAGGAAGATGATGTTGTTTGATATCTCCCAAGGAACAATGGGACTCTTTGTATCCGATGCTGCTGAACCGCCATGTAGTTTCCAGCTCAGTAGAATAGACCACCCTTATTAAGGACCCTTATTAAGGACCCTTATTAAGGACCCTTGGTAAGGACCGAGGTGCCACAAGAGGCGACTAGAAAAAACTCAGCGGTTGCTCTTATCAAAATATCTTTAATATTTAAATGAGTTAATCTTGTATGTATGTATGTATATTTTCGGAATCTCGGAAATGGCTCCAACGATTTTCGTGAAATTCGGCATGCAGGAGGTTTTGGAGGAGAAAAATCGATCTAGCTAGGTTTTATTAAAAAAAAAATCGTTTATCCCTGTTTTTGGGCATTCAAAAATATTAAAATTTACATTCCTTTTTCGCACAAAGAATCAGCTTAGCGATTCAGCGCGGAAACGCTGCCAGCATTCTTGGGACCATTCCACGTGGGCATGATTTGTATAGTCCTAGCGTGTAAGTAATTTAAGATAGATATAACTTGTACATTTTTGCTGTAAATAAAAAAAAAATATATAATATATAAGCATTGAATATATTTTATTATTTTTGCCGTTAAATGTCAAATCAGCGTAGCTTATTCGGAAAACAAGTGGTCGCGAGAAATGAAAATATTTAGAATCGAGTCCCACCTACCCTATTATTTTTTTTTGACGATTGTTTTTTTTTGCTAAAATTTACCAAGCATGGCTTGTTCAACCAGGTACTGACAAATAAAAATGTGACATAATGACACAAGGATTAATATATGGGACACTTACACACACGGTCGTCCGTCCCCAAAGTAAGTAACTTAATACTTGTGTTATGGTAGACAGACAACCGGTGAATACTTATATAAGTTTTAAATACATACTTAAATACAAATATACACCCAGACTCGAAGACCAACAAATTCATTTATAAAAAATTTTGGACCTCGGTGGAAATCGTACCCGCGACCCGTGGAGCTCAAGGCAGGGTCACTACCCACTACGCCAACGGGCCAGACAGGATTGTTTTTTAGAATGTGTTTTAAATCCGAGATTACACTCATTCGGTATACACTGGAATGTATATTTTGCAATTCGGATTCAGTGCGTAGCAAGAGCTGCTTGTCTTCCCATTCGCTGGGAGATACTAAAGTTTGAGCTTATATTATCGTTTTTACGTAACATATTGCGACGTTTTGAAAGTACAGAATACGGATTCGTACCTAGAAAGTGATCTGGATTTTGTAAGAAAATATCTATAAATAAGAAGTCCTGATAAGCTGTGATGGCCTAGCGGTGCGACCGTGTGAATCTCTAGAGACGATCATGGGTTCAAACCCGCGCAGACACCAATGAGTTTTTCTATTAAAAAAAAAACTTATGTGTCTAATTGATAATTGCAATTTATCACACGCTTTTCGGTGAAGGAAAACATCGTGAGGAAACCTGCATATCTCTAAAGAATTCTGGAGATATGTGTAACCTACCAATCCGCAGTGGAGCAGCGTGGTAGGTCTTAGCTCCAATCCTTCTCTCTTATAACGGAGAGAAGAGGCCTATTCCCAGCAGTGGGATAATAACAGGCCGCTACTTTTTTACTTTAAGAAGTCCTGTATGTCTCTTACGTTCTCACGACGAATGCTAAACCAATAACAAAGAAAATTGACACAATTATACCTTACTTAATATCCCGCGGTTTCAAGCGTACATACCAATCTCATGGCAGTGGAAAGTCTACTAAGTCGGACTATTGATTTATTTTGTTAAATATATCATCAATAGTTTCCGCAGCGATGACAGATTTTTATGACAATTTTTTTTTAACCTTATTACATTTGTATTTCGGGCCCATATTTTTTACGTAATATAGCCTATGTTGCTCAGTAAAGATGCAGCTTTCCAATGGTGAAAGAATTTTTGAAATCAGTCCAGTAGTTTTGTGTGAAAACGTTACAAACATACATACTAATTATTCCTCTTTATAATAATAGTATTTTTTGAATGATATAAAAAATATTAAAAAAAATAAAAGAATAAAGTAGGCGTCGATGACTTGTGAGATTCGAACCCGGGTTTTGAATATTTTCGGTCCGCCGGTTACCCATCGGCTATCGCATTACGTTTGACAACTAAAATTATCTTTTGCTTTTAATTTTTTTTGTAATGCCCGATAACAGGGATTAAATATTAAAGATAAAACAGTGTTTGTAGGTCGTAGTGGACATATCCTTGGTGCGAGACTACAATGAAATTAATAAAGAACTATATCTATTTGGGCTTTCCAGAACTGAGTGCAAAATAAAGCTCATGTAATGGATAAAAGAACTAAATTACAATGAAACAGAACTCGTATTGAAAATAATAAATTAAAGAACGCACAATATACGTTTTTACACACAAATATATATTTTTTGTCTATCTTGATCTTCCAAGAGAGTCATTCGAAATTTAAATGAGATTTATTACCTCAAATTGTATATCTTGATGGGACATTCCCCATATAAGGTGAACTCATTATTTCGAGAACAACAAAAAATATATCAATTTTATTAACCTTAGCAAAACTCATTACCCCCTTTTGCCGGACACTTTTACCCAACACCGTTGTGACATGTTGTACGTGATATGCTCGCATCTATATTATGTAATCCAGTTATAATATTAAATGATTCGCCTGTGGTACAAATAACAAAGGTACAGCGTTTTTGACGTGACAACGTCTTAAATTAGGTTGCGGCTTGGAGTCACTCATGAAAAAGTGTAACGCCCGCTCACGTCTGTTACGATGAGTCACCGAACGAAAGAGAGGCCCGCCGGACTGGCGAATGCCTTGCGTCTCTCTCCCACTCCATTCCATCACATTTAAAAAGACGTTGTCACGTAAAATCTTTGCCCGTAAAACCGACTTTACAGGCAACCGTTTTTTGTTCCATTGATTAATTTTTTGGTTTTTTTTTATTTACAGAAAAAATGTACAAGTTATATCTATATAAAATTACTTACACGTTAGGACTATAGAAATTATGCCCACGTGGAATGGTCCCAAGAATGCTGACAGCGTTTCCGCGCTGAATCGCTAAGCTGATTTTTTGTGCAAAAAAGGAACCAGCCCTCTTGTGACCTGAAGAGGCAATTAACCGAGGTGTTAAAACGGATAAAAAACATTACACTTTGACTCCATGGCCCTAGGGTCTCAACTGCAAACGACACAAATATATAACTCTCGATGAGAGATGCATACTTCCGCCGCATCTCCAGGTCTGTACGCTGTTTTTCTGATATGGGACGACGCTAAAGTATCAACGCATGTTGCGTCCCACATTAGGGCCCGTCCCCGTTCCCAAGGAACCAGCGTCCAGCCGTCTGGTCTCTTGCCATCACCCCCACATATCCCCGAAGGCTCAAGATCTTCTTGAGCAGGAATGTTGATGGTGGCAAGAACTCTTTTGATACAAAAGTACAGGCTAAAGCTCTTTTGATGGTATCATTGACGTCAACCATGACGAAAAAGACTACCAGAGCTCCTATGACATGAAAGCCCGTGTATGCCAAAACTGTCAACTTAAGTTGAAAATCACACTGCAACTTTTCTAACTTAAACCAAACACCATCTAACGTTTTGTTGTATGAATGTTAACATACGCATGGGTTTTTATATGTAATCACACTAGTAGGTGTACCATTGACCCACTTGCTTATAGGCCAATGATCTTAACACTTGTTCGGTGCATTTTTATGGGAAATTTATGTAAAATGTTGAACATCTTACATAAACTCTTATTTCGTTTTGTTTTTGTTGAGTTTAGAAAAATATTTGATTGTGTCATCATCATCACTCACCTGCCCTTATCCCACTCTAAGGTCGGCACAAGGCGAGCGGGGCGCAGGCGACTCGCCGAAGTCCGTCGCATGCCGCCCTAACGGGGATCTCCGAGCGATCCGAACGGGGTTTATCGGACGCTCGCTGGAGTTAGGTCCCCGAGGCGTTCGATGCATCTGGTGCTCCCGATGCATCGTCCAGCGGAGGGAGGGGCCACTTTCAGAGAGGCCCCGACCCAGAGGTGGCGCACTCTGGGCTACAGAGTTGCTGCTGGCGGGGATGGGGGGCAATGTCTTCATGGGTACCCTATCCCCGCCACCAGCAGCGTAGTGGAGCACACAGGTTATTTTAGTCGGTGCGAGTCCGACATAACCGTCGCCTGTCCCCGTCGGGCGGCGGTACCCATAAGGGGTTTTTTCCTGTATAAAAAAAAAGGTCGGCACAACATGTTATAAATATGCTGTCACATAATATGTATAAACATGTTTGGCTATCACAGCTTTAAAAGAAGTAGGTATAAGGATAGTAAATTAATACCGTTACTTTAACATATCCCATTATCCCCACAGTTCCATATACGTTCCTAATGAAGGCGAACATCGAATTAAAGCTTCATTAATTCAAATTAAAACGCTTAATGAAATCCTTTATTCGCACATGCCGCAAGCAATTAATACGAGAGACGTTCCTTTATGGTAGCAAAATATAATGTGCAATATTAATGGTCCTTTATTTAATTATTAATCGATCTTGTAATGTTGAAAACATTCGATAAACAGCTGGCATTGAAATATCATTTTATATAAAACTTACATCCGGTTCAAAGGACCATATTGGCTGGTCTATTTGCGTTGGATTGATTACCGCCCTGGGCATACATTTACTTAAACAATTTGTCGGTACTACAAGCCTGTGTGTCTGTATGTATTTAAGTTTTTTAAATTTAATGGATTTCGTAGTGAAAAGTGTCGGTGCATAGTAAGATGCCGGCGTGATTCCCTTAACTCATTCCTTTATTTTTTTATTATTCATTTTAAATTGAATTTAGACTTAATTTGTAACAGTATTATAATCCTATTATTACTCTTGTATTTTACTATATTCTGATGCAACACCATAGAAAGTAAAAATGAAAGTACAACCATCATAGGCATATCAAAGTTACTCTAAAGGTCAAAGTAATAACAGAACGAATGAGCCACTAAGTGGTATATATGTAGGTACGTATTGCTCACGCACACTTGCGATTTGACTCGCGAATTTTGTTTTAGACAATTCTAGAGACAGTTACTTCCTATGCTGGAACGATGCTGCGAAACGCAGATATCATCTCTTTAAACACTTTTCATAGTGGTCCAAACTTTGAAAAAAATCTAAGATTCTTCAGCTAATGACTGCAGCTTCCACCTGCGCACTTATTAAATCGATCATGCAAATGCAATATAGGCAATTTAATAACTTTAAATCACAATTCCTTACTGTAAAACAGCAGATTATTTTAGGGTTACGGCAGTCAATCTGGTGTTACCGCCTTAATATTATAATATAGCGGAAAAGCCGTGTTGTATTTGAATCTGTTTATAGCAGTGACTTTCACCTACACTCATGTTTAATCAACACTACGAATATGTAGTTTGAAGCTTAGTACATGGCTCTTATCAAATCACAATGGCTACACTTGGCTTTTTTAATGGCAAAGATGAGTTTATGATTTCGAATCATAAATTCAAATTCAAAGTATTCTTTATTCAAGTGGACTGTTTACAGTACTTTTGAATCGTCAAATGTTTTAAAAAAGCTACCACTGATTCGGAAGTTTGCTCCTACCGAGAAGAACCAGGAAGAAACTAGGCGGATAATCTTTTTAAAAAATTATTACAATTTGATTGTTGGTTACAAGATAATTGTTGCAGCTGGATGCGTAGCTGACTGCAGTTAAGATATGCTACTATCACTCAAATAATCCTCAATAGTATAGTAAGCTTTATGTAGCAACATCGTTTTGAGATAATTTCTAAACTTGTGTAAAGGCAAGTCTAGATGATGTTGAGGAATTTTGTTATAAAAACTTGTACCGAGACTGACAAATGATTTTTAGACCTTTTAGAGGCGTAACCTAGGCGTTACACACTTCAGTAGCAATTATATCACAGGCTTCCTTCTACAAGCGTTCCAAAGAAAAGAGCCAAACACATAAAACGAGTGACATTTTTAATGTTTATATGCGTTCTATTCACCAAAATTCTAATCCTCAAAATTTCTGTTCATTCACCTATATATTCAGAGAATCCGCACAATACTACGTGGGTAGATTATTTGTCCATTATGTTTTAATATATATTTCTGGATTTAAATAAGTTATCAATATGACATAATGCAAATAGTGAATCCGTAGGTGTGTTTGCCGATACATTAATTAGATTTCAATCTTAAGTTCAAGATGTTGGCGCTTTGAAAGCTCTTAGAAAATAATGTGTATTATGGCATGTACTGACAATGCATTAAGTGCTACTGGTTGGTCATAAATAAATAATATTTGTCGCTGGTGTGTCGATGTTCTTACAAGTGGTTGCGTTTGCGCATATTCTGTGTGATAATTGGATCGCTACTGTACCTACATAGAGATGTTATAACCCAAAAAAAGAAACGATTTTGACCCAAAACACCTAGCGTATTTTAAACCACTTTAAATTCGAAATTGTATATATATGACTCGGTTATTAAGGACAGTAAATTTTAAAAATAGATTCTCAAAGTATTAGAGCTCTGCGGCAGAAACCAGACACCAGATTTACTTGCAATGTTTTCTTGCACTGAAAAGCGGAAGGAAATTCATGCTTCATATTTTCTATTATATGACCGTACTTGTCACCTTACTTTCCCACTGATGGGCAGTTGACGCTTCTCTGTTATTAAAAAGAAGTTAGAGAGTTAGAAGTTAGAAGTTAGAGGTTCAATCAACCCGCTAGAGTTAGAGCTCTAGTTAAAGTTCGATCGCTAAGGTACGTGTTGGATATACGTAACCTAGCAATTTGCAGGTGTAAAGGATAGGCTGGTTTACGCGCGATGTTAATTAATTAATTTTAACTAATTAAAAATCTTATGCGATACAAATGTGCTTGCGGCTTAGCCCGTATTTGTTAAAAATTTTGAACACAAAAGTAGTTATTGTGCGTTAATCATAAGAGATAGAGACATACTGTCGAAGAATTTTTTGTTGTATTTTTGTAGATCTACAATTCTCTACATCAGTTTAGTGTATCTCTGTTGGTTTAGGCGGTGCACGCGACTAAAGCTCGCAGCAGGAGTTTTTTTTTTCAACTGCGTGACCTCAACACATTTACATAAAACCATAATGCACTACTAACTGAAGCCTTCCAAAAGAATGGCACTACCTTTTAATAAAAACCGTATCAAAATCTGTTGAGTAGATTTTGAGAAAATCGACCACATACAGACACATACACATACAGCTTTTGGGCACTTTGTCTTTTAATAAGATAGACTTAGATTAGATAGACTTAGCCGACCGGCATTATAAGGGAAAGAAAATTACGACTTAAAATTGCTTTAGTTTCTTATTTTAATGTTTTAACCTCTATATGTAAATAACGTATAAACATATCTGGAGGAAACGCAAGTGATATCGCGTGTAACAGCTAGTCAATTTACATAATCCACAAGATGTTACTTACATTGCATATTACTTATCAGCAATTAAGTGCTCATTAAAATAATGCATTAAAACGGTTGTAATTCGCTTTACAGAATAAACAAAATTACAAGTGCAAATTGAGTGAGAGGAAAATATTTTGAACGTACAATAAGATTTTAGCTATAATAGCGTAAACAAGTGTCATAGCGGGAACATAAGCATTGTTGAGTGTGTTAGATAATGAAAGTACAGTGCAGAACAGTACAAAAATCTATAGGTATAATATAACTTATTATATAATGTAATTTATTGTTATCTGTCTTTAGCTTTCTTTTTATGTGTGCTAGTGCTTTCTTGCTAGATGTACAAATGTGCATTTGTACATCTAGCAAGAAATAAAAGGCTTTTTATTTTATTTTTTCTACTTTTTATTTATTATTGTTATCTGTCTTCTTTAAGAACCTTTTTATTGGCATGTGACATGACAAACACATAGGTATTTAAAATCTTTTCTAGAAAACGATGGAAAATATTAAATAAACTATAATACTACATTATCAAATAATTCTATAAAAAAAAACTAGCAACCCTAGCGACCCGTGTGAAAAGATTAAAACCGTAACATAGTATTTTGATCATCATAAAAATGTTTAAAGTGTGTTAACCTTAAAAGCTAGACATAAGCTGTCGCGGACTTTTATACAGAACTTTTGGAGGGGAAAAATTTTGTGTTACATGATTTTTTAATAACTATCACTGTTTAATGCCGTGCAATGCCATAAATTATGCCGATTTCGAACTATTTTTTATTGCTGCTCCTCTCCTATTTATCTTAGCGTAATGTTATATAGCCCTTCCTCGATAAATGGACTATCTTACACTCAAATAATTTTTAAAATCGGTCGAAGAGTTCGACAAACAAACTCTTCAGTTTTGTATATTAGTATAGATAAAATAATTTTTGTGTGCTTTTAAAGCATAAATATTAAATTGAATATAAGAAATATTTAATTAAGAAATTATTTTGACATATGCATATTCATATTATTGCAATAAAATGTTTGGCACACCTGAGTTATACGCTTTTGTTTACTTTTAGTTAAGTACTTGAACCTATGGAGTATACACAGTTGGAATAGAAATGATTTTATCATTGGAAATGATGTATTTATCAGCAACTGTCACCGAACGAAGTCTAGTTGAAAAAACAAAATGGCATTTGTGATTCCACAGCTTGCCTCCACAATCGCTATTAAGTAAATCCCCTTAGGCCTATTCCGAGGAGATTTGACAGAGATACGACCCAGTAAACACTACTGGCGTACCTGATCTCGAATTCACATACAAAGTTATGGAATTAGTCATAAAATGGATTCGTGACTCAAATATCTAACCTATGCGTTATGCTGTTTGAACTGACAATCCTAAATCTGTGTTACAGATATTTGAAATTCAACTTTAGTTTCCACAAATTAAGATTGATTTTCAAATGATTGTTATACAAGTAAAGACCTTTTGTTTGGTATAGAATCAAACGATCTGAGTTGACATTCGATAGAGGGCGTCGTGTGACGTCATTAAATCAGTAAAGTAACAAAATTTAGGGCTTAAGGGGGTCGCGATTGGATGGTGCTGGAATTGTGGGTGCTTTCAGTAATGATGGTTATATTGGTGTTATGGTTTATGTGTGCTGGTGTTGAAATAATTTACATTTATGACCAAACGCAGTGCAAGGGTATTGAAGTTTATGCTTCGCTTACATGTCAGAATAAATAGTTAAATGTAATTGGTTGTAATTAATATATAAACGAAAGTGGGATTCACAAATGAGTTAGGTATTCTCTTTAAATTACTTAAATACTCATAAGATTGAAAAATAATTGTAATAATTAATAGAATTATGCGTTATTTTGCGGAGGTTCATAGTACGAAAGTAATGAAAATATTATTTTGCTTTAACCCGCGAGTAAAGAAAATATATGTAATTTAGCATTACATGTAGAGTGTAGTATCAATTCTCATACATTTTACATGCAGAATGTTTAAAAACTCATGCACTACCCACCACTCATAACACGACAATACAGAATCAATGCACACATTCACAACAACAACCAGGATACTCCACGACAAAATCGCAAAGCGAAGCTTTACCCGAGCAAGCAGAGTAATATAGTAATAAGTTTAACCCCCACCATTTGTTTTGCCTTTACACAAGTAACGTTTTGTTAATTAATGCCATTGTTAAGTTTTATTATTTCCCGTTGCTCTCAAGTATTAGATCTTAAGCTTTTTTTTTAAACTTTACCCACACTAATTTGTCTTTGATATTGTACCCACATGTACAATTGTTAAAACAGTAAGATATAAAGCCGTGTGGTGGGTTTAAGATAAAACTCTTCTCACCCAAAGAGAAAAATACCTACACACAAATTGTGCGAATCTGTTTTTATTTACTTTGTAGAATAAATATAGTTTGATAATTTACGTGATTTTTTATTTAAAACATTAAAAGCTAGAGAGTTTATAATTGGAATTAAAAAACAAAGTTTTAAATAAAATATTTTTTTTCAATATAGTTTTTCAATCATAAAAAAAGAGAAAATCTTTGGAGGTCTATAAAATTTTTACAAAGTAATAAAACAATCTGTACTTCAAAACGTCTAAACAAACGTTTAAAAATATAAACACTAGGGGCCTTTCAAAAGTTCTTGCACACAAGCACTGATAGACACATTTTTGCGTAAAAAGGAAGCATTGCTAATTTGATTATCGGTTCAAAAGCCCGTCATCCACATCGTTCCTTTGATCGGGCAAAAATACAGATGTGTGCTCTACTCTATGGTCTACCTTATGATGGGGTACAAGTTATGAGCGACTTTCTATAGCATCCTAACATAATAGATTTAAAGGTTAGAAGAAAATCCATAGTACGAGTAATATTATTCTTGAAATATATTAAAATAAAGTGGTTTATTTTAATTTATATATTTATTTCCGGAAACCGTACGTATCTAACAATGTCACAGAGTAAAAGGAAAGTGTTACAGACGATAAACTTATAGATATTTAGGCAGGAAATTCATATTACATTTAACTATTACAATGCGAAAGTCAATCTGTCGGATACGCTTTCAGGGCTGGAGTAATATTAATGAAATTTGACACAATTGGAACTAAATACTAAAAAAAATATATATATACAAGACGACTTTAATATCTAACGTTTTTATTTTAAACTTAAATTCATACTTAAAATATTATTTGTTCAAATAAACTTGGTAATACCTGGTGAACGAGCCTTGGTTGGTAATTTTATTAAAATATATAAAAAATGTAATAAAAAAAACAAAGAAAAAGCTTGTGATATCCTGGACTCGGCCCGGGTATTTTTATTTCTTTAGTCTGCCTGATCCCCACTGAGCTATGACAAATTTACTATTTCTATTGTAGCAGTTTTTCAAGTTCTTTAGATCGATTTATTGCCCCCAAAACCCTATACGTGCTGAATTTCTTGAAGATCGTTGAAAATGGTTGGAGTCGGTTTTTAAAAGCTTTTATTCAAATTGCTTTGTGTATGTGAAGGTGAAATCTTGCAATTTAAATTTAACCCATTTTCCGGTGTCTGATTGAGCTGTCAAATTATGGAGTATCCATAATTTCAGCTCAATCAGTCCAGTCCCGATGACAATACATGTTTTTGATGAGCATGATGCTGCTGCCAGGATAAGCTTCAGACGAGGGAACTCCTCACGGTTAACAGTAGGGACACGAAGTTGTTCAAAGCTGTTTGGAATAGATTGACTCGGCAGGTCGTTTTGGCATTCGATTCCTACGAGAGCGGCCGGCCGACAGTTACCCTTGAAACACGATAGGGAGCGGCCGCGTGCGCCGGAACACGGCATTCCTTGCTTACGCACACGTGTAATTTTGCGTTTCGGGTGTTATTCTCCGATTTAGTGACGTGTTTAACCAGTGAAGCGTTTAATAAGACGCGACCGTCTACGGTTTTGGTGCGCGTTGGGTACTATTCCCCGATATAGGGATGACTTAATAACGTGTGACCTTACGAAGGTTGTGTGCACACCGGGTGTTATTCAGCCGATATAGTGAAGTGTATACTTAGGGAGAAACAGACATTACGTGTCCGTGGAAGAGTGCAGAGGCGAGCCAACATGTTGTAATGTCATTTTGCTGGTTATTTTAAGATCGGCCACCTGCCTGACGTCAATTCATCTTAGTCGCCTTTTACGACACGTCAGTAAGAAATGAGGGTGGTCTATTCTACTTATCCGGATACCAAACGGCGAGTCAGCTTAGTTGCCTTTTACGACACCTCAATAAGAAACGGTGGTGTTTTCAATAGAAATAATAAATGAAGAAATAATGAATAGCTAAATATAGCTCGCTATTCCATGGCATATTAATAACACTTATTTTATTTATTTAACTTTTTTTACTTATATTTATTACATCGTTTCAAATGTATGGCAAAGTTAGCTTAAGAACACCTTTGTATTAAAATATTTCAATTTTTTTTAATAGATCGTTCAAAACCGCTGTCGCTTATGACATAGCCCGGACAAAATAGAGCCTGAGGGCCGTTGTTCCCGCTAAGCTAATGAGATGTCAGTACAATCATTTGTGCTTTAGCCTTGCGCATAGCTTTTTGGTATTTAATTTGCCTTTCATACTCATATTAATTAATAGTACACGTACTTATGTATGTCACTATTATAGATCACATAGATCTAAACATGTTTGATCTGTATCTAATGGGAAATTTAATATTTATTTACTTACTATTAGCCGTTTTAGTGCCGGAAGCCGATTTTTTTTTTGGACTCGGAAACGACTCCAACGATTTTAGGGGATTTTGGGACTTTATAGGGGAAAAATGGATTTAGCTTGGTTTTATTAAAAAAACTTGTCGTTTTATCCCTGTTTTCGGGCATTGAAAAAATGCTAAAGTGTAGAATTGAAGGCAAATGATATTTTAGCTGTCAAACGTAACTCTGTGATAGTCCTATGGGTAGCGAGCGGACCTAAAAAGTTCAAAACCCGGAATCAACTTCCACATGTTACCAGCGCTTTCTTTATTTTATTGTATCTTTTATATTTGTGCCGAACCCACTTAGAGTGGAATAAGGGCAGGAAGATGATTGCATTTTTTTACATCTTTTAAAAAATTACCCAGCAAGGTTTGATCACCCAGAATAATATGGATTAATAACGCACTTGCATCAAATTAATTCAAAGCTTTGACGTTTCATATTAGAGTAATTTTATAAAGCAAATGTTTTTATTACAAAGGAGATCTACTGGCCTTGGGCGGGCGAGTAATTATTGTTTGACTTTGTATTGCCATTTGTTGTTTGAAGCAATTTTCTTTTGCTATCTTCCATTTATACTGTCTTTAACATAAATTGTAATCGTTATATATTAAAATATTATAATACTAGTGGTCTGTGGCATCGTTCGCGTTGATTTCAGCGTTGAAATATACTGAATTATTTGTATCCGCGTCTCAGTCCGCGTGTATATAATTTATACTAATATATAAAACTAAAGAGTTTACGCCGTGTGGTATCCGGCTGAATAGAATAGTACCACCCTCATTTCTTACCGAGGTGTCGTAAAAGGCGACTAAGGTAAGTCGACTCACCGTGTGGTATCCGGCTGAGTAAAATAGACCAACCTCATTTCTTACCGAGGTGTCGTAAAAGGCGACTAAGGTAAGTTGACCCACCGTGTGATATCCGGTTTAGTAGAATAGACCAGCCTCTTTCTTACCGAGTTGTAGTGATATACGATAGAGGTAAGTTGACGTCAGGCAGGCGGCCGGTCTTGGAAACGCAGCCAAATCATGTAACAACGTGTTTATAACATGCTGTGCCGACCCCACTTGGAGTGGAATGAGGGCAGGAGGATGATGATATAAAACTAAAGAGTTTGTTTGTGTTTGATTGAAAGAAAGAAAGAAGATATTTTTTCGAAATAATGCATCACTTAAAGGCTAACAATCTCAAAATTGATTGTTTGAATGCGCTAATCTCAGGAACTCCTGGACCGATTTGCAAATTTTTTGAGTCTAAGAAGAAACCCATTTATCGAGGAAGGCTCGGTTACTGAATTCTTATATAAATGAACTAGCAATAGCCCGCTAGCTCCGCCCGCATGGAAAGATTAAAACCGTATTATAGTATTTTGATTACCATAAAAATGGTTATAGTGGGTTGACCTTAAAAACTAGATATATGCAGTCGCGGACTTTTATTAGGGACTATTTTGTAAAATATTTGAATAACTTGTACCGTTCACTTAGCGCACGCAAGGAAAGATTTAAATTTTGCCGTTTGCGTAATATTTTTTCAAGCAGCTCCTCTCCTATTCATCTTAGCGTGATGTTATATATTGATGTTGATGTCTCTAGCCTTCCTTGATAAATGGTCTATCTTAAACTCACAGAATTTTTCAAATCGACCCAGTAGTTTCCAAGATTTCCGCGTTTTAACATCAATCAAACAAACTCTTCAGTTTAACGTACTATATGTTTTTTTTTCTAGATGGAGAAAGGAGAGACGAGGACTTTGGCTAGCTGATAGTAATAGGTTCATTAAACAAATGTTAAAAGCTAAACATTAAAATATAGATATGTGTTCGCAGTAAAACGTGACTTTTCGATGAACAAAACGTGATACAAATATAACTGACAGGCGTTTCTTTTTATTCCGGAACTAAAGCTCCATGATCAAACGTTTTTGCAGATTAACTGACACAGTCCACCCCGATGCAAACGAATGCCTATCACACCGTTAGTTCTGTTTTTATTATTACTAGCTGGGCTTGCGGCTTTACCCACGTAGAAATCAATGTATTTAATTGAAATTTTGAAAATGAAAGTAGTTATTGTGAGGTAACCATAAGAGTTAGATACGCGCTGTCGCGGACTTTTTTGTGTTATTTTGGTATATCTACAATTCTTTAGTACATTACTTTGGTGTATCTCTGTTGGTTTAAGCGGCGTAAAACTCCGAGCAGGTGATTTTTTTACAACTGTCCAACCACTTCAACACAATTTACATAAAATTATCATGTTCTATAACTCAAACCATCCGAAAATCCTGCACTACAGTAGTAAAAACCTTATAAAAATCCGTTCAGTAGATTTTGAGAAAATCGATCACATACAGACAGACAGCTTTTGTGTACTTTGTGTTATAATAAGTATACATATAGATTTTGACTATGAATTCTAAATAATATATATTTATAGACTTTTACAAATATTAAATCGTGCAAGTCAGTTAGATTTCAATAAAGATTGTTTTATTTGTTTAATTGTAATTATTGTTTTATATAAAAAAATAAGTTGTTAGTGCTATATACAATAACACGATATAATAGGAATACCACAATTCCCGTTCCGAGATGCACTTCTCTTGAATGATGAACAAAGACTGAATTTCCATGAAACGTTTTATCAATAAGAAGACTTTACCGGAAACATCAACGGCACAGTGTTGCCACCATTTCAATAAAAAGGGCGCGATATTCCTATTTCATGACTGTGTTGCCATAAAATACAAAGCTGAAGTCAATGGCGACAGCAAAATAATACAATCTTTTCTTTTAAATTTAACCTAACTTTTTAGACTATATAAATGCCTTTAGACGTAAAACTTCCTGTTAAGTTTGTATAGAAAGCTCGTTCACATAATTTATACATATAACACCAGTCACCACAAGTATCACAAAACGCCGCTACAAATACACAAGCACTAAAGAAACTTACCACGACAATCTCTACGATCGATTCGCTCTGTAACCAAAGCATCATTAGGAAGATAGGCTCAAAATCGATTGTATAAGGTCTCATACCTTAACGTTGTCTGCTTCCTACAATAAAAATCACTCACTAATAATCTCTAGAAATCTTGTTTTAAATTAATATACGTTAATATACTTCAATGGCAATACATAATTTTTTTTATTATTATATATTTAGTTCTTTTTCATTGATATCCTTTTATTTTTGCTATACATAAAAAGAAATCGTAAAACGGTGTGACATACATCCATATTTTGACCAAAACGTTATATACAAACGACATTTATTTTTCAAACAATATTCATTGCTCGTTACAATATAATTATAAAATGAACGCCAAACAAAAATCGCAATGTACGTCAAATATATTGCCAATTTCGCAACGTAATAGCCCTATACATTGCCTATTTTAAATCACTTTATTGATAGGGTAAGAGGAGTGTCATTTTTTCAAAAATAAATAAAAGCCAAAATCTGTTTGCATTGATGGCTTATAGTTTGCCACCGATGACAGCCGTCAGAATTCGTTAAAATTTTTCGTACGCCATTAAAACTGACAGTCAGACGAAATTTTGTTATTTTTTTATAGTCCGATAGTTGCTATTTGTTTTATTTAATCGATGTCATAACATAACACTTTTCCCATTCATTTATTTAATTTATAGAAGTGGGCGTTACTTTGCGGTGATCCATAATACAAAAGTAATAATAAAATTATTTTGCTATAATCCGCGATTAAGTAAATTGGATCGCAAAATCGCTTTGCGATTTTGTCGTGGAGTCTATCTCCTGATGATGCTTCGGTTGCGGGGCGAAACGATTGTTGAGTTTGTGATAGTGAACGTATGTAGTGCTCGTGTATTATGGTGGCGCTGGTGGAGGTTTGCTCATGTGTTTTTATAAATCCTGCATGTACCAGGTATGACAACGGATTGTCCACTCTACATTTAGCTTTATATATATTTTCTATTTTACTTCATCGCGGATTATAAAATAAATTTTATTATTACTTTTGTATTATGGGTCTCCGCAATGTAACGCCTAATTCTATAAATTTACTCCTAATTCCTTGTAAAAGTGTTAGCATATTAAATAAAATATCCTTAAGGAATCTAATAAACGTCCTTAACACCTAATAATATCTGAAAGTGCTTTAACAAAATGATATCTTATCCCAAAGGCTTGAGATTACCTCTGAGGTAGAAACCGCTTACGTGGCGCCGGCTTAATTCACTGACCGGTAATTAAATCCCCACTCCGGGCCACCCCTAACATGCTGAGGTGTGTATTTTTGCCTATTATGCTCGCTGAGGAAATTTGATTACGTCCTAACTTTCCTTTTAACTATGATATATCAATAACTGAGAAGAACCTGGGTGACAAATTTTTGGTAACTGGGTAATTTTTATAGAAAAAAAAAATAATTGAAAACAAGGAACATTGAAGAAAAAAACAGGAATAAAACTTGATATTTTTTTTAATAAAACCTGTCTATATTCAAATTCAAATTCAAATTCAAAATATTCTTTAATCAAATAAACTTGTAAACAAGTGCTTTTGAATCGTCAACTCTACTGCTGGTTCGGAAAGCTGTTCCTACCGAGAAGAGCCAGCAAGAAACTCGGCGGTTGCTCTTTTAAAAAATATAATTCTTAATATTATTTACATTAAGTCGTTACTGTCTTGTACAGGTTCAAAGAGAGCTATATCTACACATTCTTATCTTCTAAATAATCTTCAAGAGTATAGTAGGCTTTCTGTATCAGCCTCATTTTAATAGTGTTATACAAGAAACGCTTAAACGAGCGTTTAAGTAAACAAGTAAAGCAACGGCTTGTTATTATTCCACTGCTGGGCCTGGTAGGATACTCATATCCCTAGAATTGTAGTGGTATCCGGTTGAATAGAATGGACCACCCTCTTTCTTACCGAAGTATCGTAAAAGGCGACTAAGGTAAGTTGACCCACCGTGTGGTATTCAGTTAAGTAGAATAGACCACCCTCCTTCTTACCGGGGTGTCGTAAAATGCGACGAAGGTAAATTGACGTGAGGCAGACGGCCGGTCGTAAAAACGCAGCCAAATTATGTTACAACATGTTTGTAACATGTATGTTTGTAGCATGTAAGAAACGCTCGTTTAAGCCTTTCTTGTATAAAGTAATAAATAGTAAACAAGTAAAGCAACGGGCTGATATTATCCCACTGCTGGGCCTACTCCATGCGATTGGTAGGATACTCATATCCCTAGAATTCTAGTGGTATCCGGTTGAATAGAATGGACCACCTTCTTTCTTACCGAGGTCTCGTAAAAGGCGACTTAGGTGAATTGACGTCAGGTAGGCGGTCAGTCGTAAAATACCAAATCATGTGACATGTTGTGCCGACCCCACTTGGAGTCGGATAAGGGCAGGAGAACGAATGAATGAATTGAATAACTCAGACGTGAAAAAGTCAGTTTTAAACAGAGAATACTTCTGTTCGAATGAGAATTTGGCACATTAACCGGAAGTGTTAAAGGCTCCCATCTGCCGCGGCCCGTTAACTAAAAAATAACTCAATTATAACTACGCCACTTGAATCCATAAACAGTTAACGCTTTAAGGAGCTTCTCGTCAATTATCTTAAAGTAAAAATAATGTGCTGTGATAGCCTAGCGGTGCGACCGTGTGAATCTCTAGAGACGATCATGGGTTCAAACCCGGGCAGACACCAATGAGTTTTACTATTAAAACTTATGTGTCTAATTGATAATTGCAATTTATCACACGCTTTTCGGTGAAGGAAAACATCGTGAGGAAACCTGCATATCTCTAGAGAATTCTGGAGATATGTGTAACCTACCAATCCGCATTGAAGCAGCGTGGTAGGTCTTAGCTCCAATCCTTCTCTCCAATAACGGAGAGAAGAGGCCTATGCCCAGCAGTGGGATAGTAACAGGCCGCTACTTACTTTACTAAAATAATATGGATATATTTTTTTTATATAATTAGCGATACGCCGTGTGGTATCCGGCTGAAAAGAATAGCACCACCCTCATTTCAAACCGAGGTGTCGTAAAAGGCGACTAAGATAAGTTGACCCACCGTGTGGTATCCGGTTTAGTAGAATAGACCACCCTCTTTCTTACCGAGGTGTCGTAAAATACGACAGAGGTAAGTTGACGTCAGGCAGGCGGCCGGTCGTAAAAACGCAGCCAAATCATGTGACAACATGTTTATAACATGTGCCGACCCCACTTAGAGTGGGATAATGGCAGGAAGATGATGATGATGAATTCACAATAAAGCATATAAACAATAATTTTATAAGTAACAATAATTAAATAAGTATTAAATTGCGGAATTCTGTAGTATAAAAGTTATGATTTTCCTTTAATCCGATTTCGGTAAAGAAAATCTATGTAAAGCTGAGCGTATGTAACAAAAATCGTCTTTATTCTTTTCGCCCAGTAAACAAAGCATTATCAGGAAATAGGTTCTAGGACAAAATCGATTGCGATGAAGCTTAGCGATTTTCAAAAAAAATCATCAATATGCAAAAGTAATAATAAAATTATTTTGTTATAATCCGCAATGAAGTTCCGAATTTCTTGCTGGCTCTTCTCGGTAGGAACAGCTTTCCGAACCAGCAGTAGAATTGACGATTCAAAAGCACTTGTTTACAAGTTTACTTGCAACGTTGCTTTACTTGGTAATAAATGGATGCAAATATAATAATAAAATTATTTTGCTTTAATCCGCGATGAAGTAAAATAGAAAATATATATAATCCTAAATGTAGAGTGAACAATCCATTTTCATATCTGATACTAAAAGTTTCTAGTTTAAGCTTGTGTATTCGAAACCTCGCTAAATGATTGTCATATAAACAAGAAATAAATAAATGTATGAGGGTATTGTCATCTATCTATATAAAAGAAAGTTGGTCTTAGTTACACTATTTATAACTCAAGAACGGATGAACCAATTTGGCTGAAAATTGGTGGAGAGGTTGCTTAGAACCAGGAAACGGACATAGGATACCTTTTATCCCGTTCGACTGCATTTATTTTATCCCGTCAAGTCACTATAAAACGTGGTACAACAAAAACGACTATGACATGGTATAACAAAACATAAATGACAGCTATACGTAAATTTTTCTTTGGTTAAGTATGGTAAAAAATTTGAAAATTATCAAAATAATAGCTAAACTTCACTACATAGTATAAAACACAGTCGCTTTCTCTGTGTGTCCATATCATTTTATACCCGTGCGAAGCCGGAGCGAGCCGCTAGTATATAATATATTTAAAAAAAATAAGCGGGTATATTTACGAAGTAGCAGGTATTATATTTATAACTCAACCGAATGGCCGATGTTACACGTTCCCACAATTTCCCACTTTCGAATTCCCATCACTTAATCAAATATGAAAAAACAATAGCGATAGCATAGCTGTTTCATAACACTAAATTACATCTATTACTTTAATGGTGTAATTGTCTTGCCTTTGATAGTCGAGATGTAAGTATTCTGTAAGCTATAATTTATAGAATTAGGCGTTACTTCGCGGTGATCCATAATACAAAAGTAATTATAAAATTATTTTGCTATAATCCGCGATGAAGTAAAATAGAAAATATATATAATGCTAAATGTAGAGTGGACAATCGGTTATCATATCTGATACATGCAGGATTCGTAAAAACACATGCACAAACCACTTCACCACAATACACAAGTATTACATACGTTCACTATAACAAACTCAACAGTCGTTTCGCCCCGCAACCGAAGCATCATCAGGAGACAGACTCCACGACCAAAATCGCAAAGCATATAGCATTGCGATTTTGATTTTGGACTATAGCAAATAATTTTATTATTACTTTTCTTTTAGCTGTATTATTACAAGACACGTTCATGTAAGAACTCCGTTTTCTAAAGCCATTGTCACACGTCGACTTTTTGCAGCTATGCTATGTATGTATGCTATAAGGTAGGTAAGGTAGCGGCCTGTTACTATCCCACTGCTGGGAATAGGTTCCTTTTTTGGGGAGAAGGATTGGAGCTAAGACCTACCATACTGCTCCAATGCGGATTGGTAGGTTACACATATCTCCAGATTTATCTGAGATATGCAGGTTTCTTCAAAATGTATTCCTTTACCGAAAATGTGTGATAAATTGCAATTATCAATAAGAAACAAAAGTTTTAACGGAAAAACTCATTGGTGTCCCGGGGTTTGAATCCGTGACCTCCTCGAAAGAGTCGCAAGGTGTCACCAATGGGCTATCACAGCTTGTATGCTATATATAACCATAATGAATAGTGTAGTGTGTAAGGACAACATCTATCTATACTTCTATACTAGTTTTTTTTGTTTGTTTGAACGCGCTAATCTCAGGAACTAAAGGACCGCATTGAAAAACTAATTAATTTTAAGATAGTCCATTTATCGAGGAAGGCTATAGGCTATATAACATCACGCTGAGATTAATAGGAGAGGAGCAGCAATAAAAAATAGTACGAAAACGGCAAAATTTAAAGCTTACCTTGCGTAGTAAACGGTGAAAGTTATTCATCATGTTCAATCAGTTATCCAAAAAAAAGTTATTCAAAATTGTTCCCCTCTAAAAGTACTAAATAAAAGTCCGCGACAGCATATGTCTAGTTTTTAAGATTAACCCTTATCATCATCTCCCTGCCCTTATCCCACTCTAAGTGGCACAACATGTTATAAACATGCTGTCACATGATTTGGCTGCGTTTTTACGACCGGCCGCCTGCCTGACGTCAACTTACCTCAGTCGTATTTTACGACACCTCGGTAAGAAAGAGGGTGGTCTATTTTACTAAATCGGATACCACACGGCGGGGCGACCTTAGTCGCCTTTTACACCTCGGTAAGAAATGAGGTTGGTCTATTCTACTCAGCCGGATACCACAAGGCGTCATTGTAACCATTTTTAAGGTTATCAAAAGACTACCTATATTACGGTATTAATCTTTCGACGCGGGTGGACCCGGTGGCGTTTGCTAGTTCACCAATATATTTCTTTAACGCCATAAGTCGTGTGGTGGGTAACAAATAACTCAAGCACGATTTGTTGTCACCATCCATTCTCTCGGAAGCGGCAGTAATGGAAGCTGTTATCTGGTGTCCCGCTTATCTCGAAGGCTGCCCCTCAAGAAGGCTAATCGGGTGCTCATCACAATTTATATGAAATACTTGATATCACTGTTTCATTTCATTTATTTTTCAAGAGAAACAATAACAAAACAATCTAAAATCTATATCTGTCTTTTCTTTAATATTTAAACGAGTTAATCTGCAAAAGGCTCCTACAATTATTCTGAAATTCAACATGTAGGGGGTTTTGGGGGAGAAAAATCGATAAAGTTAAGTTTTACTTTAAAAAAAAATATCCCTATTTTTAAGCATCGTTGTATCCCTGTTTTTGGACATTAAAAATATGGTAGAACTTAAAGCAAAGGATTTTTTTAGCTGTCAAACCTAATGTTGCAATAGCCGATGGGTAAAGGGCGGACTGAAAATATTCAAAACTCGTGATCAAAACCCGCGTAAATTAAGAGAGATACACAAAAGCAATGTACTAGAGAATTGTAGATCTACATCTAATATAATAAATGAGAAAGTTTGTCAGTACGGATGTATGTTTGTTACTCTTTCACGGCGAACCCGCTGAATCAATATAGATGAAATTTGACACAATTATTCCTATACACCGGGATAACATGTAGGCTATAGAAATCCTGTTAATTCTACAGGAATAATTGAAAATCGACCTATCACACGACAACAGTCTACGCGAATGAAGTCGCGGGTAAAAGCTAGTATTTATATATACAAAAAAATGGATATACGACTAAAGGGCGGCTAAAAAGAAATTTACTGTGAAGTATGAATATGAGAGGAATAGTTGACGAATGATTGCAGAGAATGGAAGCGAAAACGTATTATGACAACCCCACTTATAGTGGAATAAGGGCAGGAGAGTGATGGCAGAATACAACGGCTTACACAAGCAAAGTGCCGGCGCCAAAAATAAAACTCATTTCGCAGACGCAAAACGAGCGTTCACCTAAATCTCGGAACAATCAAAATTATGGGTCAAAATAATGTAAACGCGCAGGTCATAAATTCGGGTGTAACACAACACGCGTAAATCGCGTATCATAAATACAGAACAGGTGAGTGGTGGTCTGTTTATCGGATCGTGATCGTTACGCGTGTCGATCGTATATCGTGCCGGGTACGGATGGCGACGCGGGTTGCGATATGCACTGGGTACGCGGGCGCTTTTATATTATGGATTCTCAGATATATTACAGTGGAAATCTGTAGGACGAGCTAATGTAGACAGGAATTTTGAAATTTAGTTTAACTGTTAAGAGAAAGAATTATGTTATACTAGCAATCGCCAACGATTCCGCCCGCGTGGCTTTATTAAAACCGTAATATAGTATTTTGATATCCATAAAAATGGATAAAGTGGATCAACCTTAAAAGCTAGACATATGCTGTCGCGGACTTTTATTTAGAACTTTTAGAGGGGAAAAATTTTCTAATACTTGATTTTTGAATAACTTATTTAGCGCGCGCAAGGAAAGCTTTAAATATTGCCGTTTTCGTAATATTTTTTATTGCTACTCCTCTCCTATTCATCTTAGCGTGATGTTATATAATAATCATTTTAAATTTTAATATGAGTTCACCTTAGCGTCATGGAATCAAAGTGCAAAAAATTTTAATCCGTTGTAACACCTCGCTTAATTGCCTCCTCTGGTGACAGGAGATTTGACACCTTTTTGGCACAAAGAATCAGATTAGCGATTAAACGCGAAAACGCTGCCAGCATTCTTGAAACCATTCCACGTAGGCATGATGTGTATAGTATTAGCAGTATTCCATACTAGATCAGCCTACAGAAAGGTTTAAGTTATTTTTTAGTAGTTAAGGTTTTATTACATAAAATCTTAAATGATAATACATAAATTCGACACGGCATAGCATAAACTTAAAACAAGTGACAAGTATAAGAGATATGCTTATACATAAAGCATATTACAAAATTGAAGATTATTTGGATGATAAAAAAACCTGGATTTGAAAATCCTCTCAGCTTTATACAATACTGCGGTTTAATAAAGTAAAATTGAAAATGTTTAAAAGATTGAGCACCGAGTTTCTTTCTGGTTCTTTTCTGTAAGAGCAACATTCCGAACCAGTTGTAGCTTTATTAATCATATTAATCCTTGACGATTGAAAAGTGATTATTTCAATATAGATTATTTTGATTAGATTTGATTGGATATCTCTATTACGTACTGTAGTTGTTAAGCCTGTTACTATCCCACTGCTGGGCATAGGCCTCCTCTCTCCATTTTTGGAGAGAAGGGTTGGAGCTAAGACCTACCACGCTGCTCCAATGCGGATTGGTAGGTTACACATATCTCCAGAATTCTCTAGAGATATGCAGGTTTCCTCACGATGTTCTCCTTCACCGAAAAGCGTGTGATAAATTGCAATTATCAATTAGACACATAAGTTTTAATAGAAAAACTCACTGGTGACTGCCCGGTTTTGAACCCATGGTCTCTAGAGATTCACACGGTCGCACCGCTAGGCCATCACAGCTTATTTACGTACTGTAAATTGTTTTTATTTCTAAAGGTTTATCTGTTGCTTTATGATGCTGTAATGGTATTTTGTATCTGAATGCCAAGAATATCTTTATGAACAAGACAATCCGAGTGATTCGTGAAGCAAGTATTGCGTGTTAAATTCGCATCGGCCCACATTGCAATTTCCTCCTTCGCTCATATTTATCCGCGAGAATATTATCCCATCTAATAAACCTGTCCGTGCATCGATTTCTAAATATAAATTAGCAACACCGATAAATATACGTCTAGCGCACTTTAAACCTGATCTTTACGTAATATTTGTGATGTAGGTATGAAGAGCTTTTGGATTCTGGCCTGTGATTGAGTGAGTGAGTCGAATTCTAAATCAAATTTTATTTATTTGCTAAATGTGGTATACATTGATGTTACATAAATATAATCTAGTATGAAACATTCTGGCTATTATAAGCATGCAAATAGTACATTGTATAATTTATATATTATTTTTTATTACATATTACTTTCACCAATATTTATTTATAGCTATTTATTCATCATCATCTTCCTACCCTTATCCCACTCTAAGTGGGGTCGGCACAACATGTTATAAACATACTGTCACATAATTTGGCTGCGTTTTTACGACCGGCCGCCTGCCTGACGTCAACTTACCTCAGTCGTATTTTACGACACCTCGGTAAGGAAGAGGGTGGTCTATTCTACTAAACCGGATACCACACGGTGGGTCAACTTACCTTAGTCGCCTTTTACGACACCTCGGTAAGAAATGAGGTTGGTCTATTTTACTCAGCCGGATACCACACGGCGACATTCAAATTACCTTATAGCAATTTATTATCTTTATTAAAAATACTTTATATGCATAAGGTATTTAAATGTTGCCTGCTTCATACACTTAGCATTGCATTTATTCTTTTAACAAATGCGGATTATAGCAAAATAATTTTATTGTAACTTATGTACTATGGGATTCCACAAAGTAACGCCTGCAAAGTAACAAATAAATAAATAACAAAGTAATAAATAAATGACCTGATTATTTATCTCCCGGTGACGCTGTAAAAGCCGCTCTGGCTAACAGCAAGTAGTCATTTTCGAAAAAAAAGGACTGGAATTCACCAATTAAGATAATATTTAGAATAATAAAGCATTTTCTTTATTTCACTTATACATACTAAAATTAGCATTATAATATTAACGAACAAGAAGCAGGAGAATTTACCACATTTATCGCAAAACGCCGCCACCACCAATACTCCACACCAGCACTACACACACTCACTATCACAATCTCTACGATTGTTTCGCCCTGAAACCGAAGCATCATCAAGACTAGGCTTAACACAAAATCGTAATGCTTTTTGCGTACGTTAAAGTTGAGCGTAAGAGTTGATTTTCTCACTGATGTTAGCACATGGTTTCAAACCTGTGACCCTTTGGAACCGTTCGGCTTAATAGCTTTCCAGCTGAAGTCGTCTCTGTCACTGAAGTCCGCAGCTAAACAGTGGAGCGGAAATTGTCGCGGCCGACGCATTTTTCCATTTGTGTCAATGCGACAGTGAGACTGGCTGACATAATGGATCTAGCGGTCAGTTTGACAGTATTGGAATTATTTTCCATAATTGAAACGACTATATCGCATCGACTTTAGTAGTAAAATACCCTCAATTATATAAATATCAACTCTAATGCTAGTTCGAAAAGCTGTTCCTACATTAAAGAACCAGCAAGAAACTCGGTTGAAATTTTTGGAAAAAAATTGTTATACCTTGTCAGATTTTGTCCTCTCTCGTTTAAGATTAAAAAGTAACTATATCCAAGCATTCTTATCATTTATGCGTGTATTTTTCTTCAGTAAAAAGGGTATTTCAACATTTAACTTGATGATAAACTTGTAACCATCTATCTAAGTGTAATTATTGTTGAAAAGATTATCCGCCGAGTTTGTTGCTGGTCTTTCTCGGTAAAAGGAAACTTCCGAATCAGTGGTAGCTTCTTTAAAAACATTAGACGATTCAAACGTACTGAAAACAGTCCACTTGAATAAAGAATATTTTGGATTCTGAATTTTTAAGTGAACGCGAATTAAATAACAACTAAGGGCCTGTTTCGCAAGTTACTGATAAAATGTCGGATAGTTAACCGAGAAATAAACTAAGTAACAGATAAGTGTCTCTAAAACGAGACTCTAAAAAGTGAAATTAAAAAAAAATAGCTGCCACTTTAAAATAGGTATTTGTTATCCAGCAGATAAACAAAATAGCAGCCACATGATCTACCTGTTAACTTATTAGGTACTATAAGTACTGAATAAGCCTATCAGAAACCTAAAAAACTCAAAATTCCGAGATATGTGTCAGATATGTTCCGAATTAGTTAACTGACAGTTTATTGGTAACTTGTGAAACAAACTCTAAGTGCTGAATAAGCCTGTCAGAAACCTGAGAAACGCAAAATTCCAAGATATGTGTCAGATATGTTCTGAATAAGCTAACTGTCAGTTTATTGTTAACTTGTGAAACGAATCCTAAGTGCTGAATAAGCCTGTCAGAAACCTGAGAAACGCAAAATTCCAAGATATGTATCAGATATGTTCCGAATAAGCTTACTGACTGTTTATTGGCAACTTGTGAAACATGCCCTAAACCTAAATAAAGATTTCGTTATCCCTATTGTTACTAAATCACATAGCTACAAAGCTTTTATCAGCAATAAAAGAAAAATCGAACGGAAAACTCGTAAGGTACAAGGAATTTTGCCGAAAAAGAGCGAAATTAGTCCCAAACAAGAGAAAAGGCGAAAGACGTTGGATAACAGTAACACATTTTCGTCGCTAAGGCTAACGATTCCGAAGCGAGCTGTCCCATAAATCTGGTACACCCTGATTGATACATGGCGGTGGGTTGACGCCCATCCCGTAATTTACTGCCAGCTACGCCCACCAGCCATCGAGATAGCAGACTTTTGTTTTGCATTAATTCCTTTTGGCCTCCTTCGTGCGAGGCTCGAGGAAAATGCTGTGTGATAAAACTTAAGAGGGATTGTTTTTCGTGTTCATCGATTGATAAGAAAGAAATCTATTGTACATTTTGAGTTATTTGTTTAGTAATAGAAGTTTTGGTAAATTTTAAAAAGATACGAGTAGATTATATGCCGTGTGGTATCCGGCTGAGTAAAATAGACCACCCTCTTTTCTTACCAAGCTGTCGTAGCTTCATTGTAATTTGTCGATTCGAAAGTGCTTGTAGAAGCCAATTTGAATAAAGAATTATTCGAATTTGAGACTAAGGTAAGTTGACGCAACGTGTGGTATCGGGCTAAGTACAATAGACCACCCTCATTCCTTTACGAATTATCGTAAAAGGCAATAAAGTAAGTTTATCCAACGTGTGGTATAACGCTCAGTAAAATCGACCACCCTCATTTCTTAAAGAAGTATCGTAAAAGGCAATAAGGTAAGTCAACCCACCGTGTGGTATTCGGCTGAATAGAATAAGACCACTCTAATTTCTTAACGATGTGTCGTAAAAGGCGACTAAGCTAAATCGAGCTAAATGCGAAAATTTGTGAGTATGGAAGTATGTTTGTTACTCTTTCACGGCAAATCCACTGAACCGAAATCGATGAAATTTGGCACAATTATTCCTTATACACCGGGGTAACGTATAGATTAATTCTACAGTAATAGGATTATATTGAGAAGCGCCATTATTAACTAATGAATATATTTTCAGGATTGGAGTATGACAGAAGCTGGTTCATTCCAAAACTACAGTCCACGCGAACGAAGTTGCGAATGGAAGCAAGTAAAGTATTATTTTAATCAGCAACGCCCTCAAAAACTCACACATCGCAATCACACGTCACACTCCTCGCTTCCCGGCTCGAACAAAAGCGTGTCCTTTAAAAGTCAACCGCGTAACAGACGTCTAGTCCCGACTAGCAGCCTTTTCAGCGTTTGCAAAATACTCGCCACTAATTCCAGAGTCACACAACGCGACACAGGGCCAGAATAAAGCCTTTCTTAAAAGCTAATCTAAGACAAAAGCGTTATTACCAACTGCCCGGGGGTGTGGGACGAGTGTTGGCTTTGTTTATTTTAATTTTTTCGCATGGCGGACGCCGTCTAGGCTCTAACTACCGCTAAGGAAGGGCGTACAGGGTGCTCCATTTTATTCAATATACAAAAATTATTCATATTTTTATATCCTCGATCCATACTAATATTATAAATGCGTTAATCTGTATGTATGTCACACTTACATAGTTAATCCACTAGAGCAATATTTATGAAATTCTGTACAATTAAATCCCATATAAAAATGCCCATATCCTCAGATACCATACAAAAATTCCTTTATAGTTTTTACATCTTCCTGCCCTTATCCCACTCTAAGTGGGGTGGGCACAACATGTTACAAACATGTTGTCATATGATTTGGCTACGTATTTTACGAACGGCCGCCTGCCTGACGTCCACTTACTTTAGTCGTATTTTACGACTCCTCGGTAAGAAAGAGGGTGGTCTATTTTACTCAACTGGATACCACACGGTGGGTCAATTTACCTTAGTCGCCTTTTACGATACCTCGATAAGAAATGAGGGTGGTACTATTCTATTCAGCCGGATACCACACGGCGTATCCATACTAATATTACAAATGTGTTAATCTGTATGTATGTCACACTTACATGGGTAATCCGCTAGAACAATATTTATGAAATCCTGCACAATTAAAGCCTCTATAAAAATGCTCATATCCTCAGCTAACATACAAAAATTCTAGCTATTTCTTTATAGTATTAAGCCTAAAATAGATATCTTGGACTTTTCAGTACCCCTTTAAAAGACGAATAACTCCACCATTGTTTTATTATTTATCAACCTGATTTTACAATTACTTTTAACGGAAACGCTGCTTCTGTTTCCGTTCAAAGCTCCCAGGTTTGCTGACTTTACCCAAATTTCCAATAATTATTGTCATTTTTGAACAAATCTATATACACAAAATATTAATAAATTATAAAAGTGGATACTTCGTTGCGTATTTGGGATTTTGTTTTTATAATATGGCTTCATGAATTGTCTCTAATGAGGATTTAGAATTTTTAGTATATGAGGATAGTAATTAAATTATTAAAAAAGATGTATTCAATGAAGTTCTACTAAAACTACTAAACATGTTGTCACATGATTTGGCTGCGTTTTTACGACCGGCCGCTTCCTGACGTCAACTTACCATAGTCGTATTCTACGACACCTCGGTAAGAAATGAGGTTGGTCTATTCTACACAGCCGGATATCACACGGAGGGAAGTTTTACTAAATCTCAACTCATACTACCTTACCAACCATTCCACTGCAAGCTGCGGCGGAAATGGCTGAAACCGGCAAACGGCGGAAGTATGCATCTCTCATCGAGAGTTATATATTTGAGCCATTTGCAGTCGAGACCCTAGGGCCATGGAGTCAAAGAGCAAAAATTTTTTTATCCGTTTTAACACCTCGGTTGATTGCCTCTTCAGGTGACAAGAGAGCTGGCTCCTTTTTCGCACAAAGAATCAGCTTAGCGACTCAGCGCAGAAACGCTGCCAGCATTCTTGGAACCATTCCACGTGGGCATGATTTGCATAGTCCTAGCGTGTAAGTAATTTAAGATAGATATAACTTGTACATTTTTGCTGTAAATAAAAAAAAAAAACCATTCCACCCAACCAACCAATTTATATTTTGATGGTTGAAATTCAGAACACGCTGTACAGTGGTATGATACAGAACAGTGATATGCAGTTCATTTTCAGCTTTGGCGGGAATTATCAGCGATGCGTGATGGTTACTGCCTTCCGCAGATGCTTTGTATAGCATTTTCAACAATAGCTTATTATATACCACACTTTTTAAAAGAAAAACTCCTCACTGAAGGAAGCTTTAATTAGCCTCATTTTAAAGTTTCGAATCAAGCTAGCCTTTTTATAGAGGAATATTTTTGTTAACCACAATAGTGGAATAGAAATACGGCGTAGTTCGTTTTGTTCATGTTTGGAATGGAATAGAGAAATTAAAATTTTCTTCGCTCTTTATTTCCGTCTAATATTCCTAAAGCAGGGATCGGTAACCTTTTAAGAATAGATGGATAAATAGAATAGAATTTTGTTTTTTAAAATATTCATCATTCTCCTGCTTTATATCATTCTATATCATTCCAACTGTTTTAACCATTTTGTGATGTGATGTCTAGGTATTTTACGACTGGCCGCCTGTCTGATGATAACTTAACTTATTCTACTCAGCCGGATAACACGTGTCGGGTGAAAGAAATGAGGGTGATCTATTCTACTCATCTGGTATATGAGATTATATATATTTGTTTTTCAATTTACAACAAATTAATAAATGTATACTAATTTAATTCTTAATCTTATACAAAAAGTAGTTTTTTTGTGACTTCTTTTTCGAGGGAAAAGTTGTTACATCCATTATTTTTGTACTTGGATAAATAGGACATAAAAAAATTATTTTTTATAAAGGTTATAAAAAGATATTTTTTCCCCTTTTTTAGATATTTTATCCCTTACTAATGCAGCGTAGCGGCATCAAAAAAAGCCAACTTTACATCAAGAAAGCCAAAGGTTGCCTATTACTGGCCTGGGTCATTGGTTTTTATAGATCATCATCCTCCTGCCCTTATCTCACTGGGGTCAGTACAACATGTCATAAACATGTTGTCACATGATTTGGCTTCGGATTTTACGACCGACCGCCTGCCTGATCTCAACTTACCTTAGTCGTATTTTATGACACCTCGGTTAGGAAGAGGGTAGTCTATTTATGATCTATTTATTTAACTGGATACTACATGGTGTGTCAACTTATCTTATTCGCCTTTTACGACACCTCGGTAAGAATGTGGTTGGTCTATTCTACTCAGCCAGATACGACGCGGCGGGTCAACCTACCATAGTCGCCTTTTACGACACCTCGGTAAAAAAGAGGGTGGTCTATTCTACTCAGTCAAATATCACGCGGCGGGTCAACCTACCTTAGTCGCCTATTACGAAATGTCGGTTAAAAATTGGGTGGTCTATTCTGCTCAACCGGACACCGCACAGTGGTTCAGCCTACCTTAGTCACCTTTTACGACACCACGAATGAGGGTGGTTTATTCATTTGCCTTTATAAATATTTTCAAAATACATGTTCGCTTTTATAAACAACGATTTCGTCTCAAGATAAGTCGAAAACTATTAAACAGTTGCCCCTCAAGGCATTTTTAATAGAAATGTCTAGGAACTAACTAGACAATTGTTTCCCCCGTGATTAAGGCACTGCGGTTGTAATTTGACTGTGATATATTGCGGTTATTTTGTAATTAAAGTATAACGACGGGATCACAATGCACGTCAGAGAGCACTCGTCAGTAACGCCCAAGGCAGTATAAATATGCACAAAACTACGAGTATCTCGCGATACTAGTTTGATATAGAAAATAATTTTTCGTATGTTTGTGCTTGGATAACTCAAAAACAAAATACACTAATAAAATTTAGGATAATAAAAAATTTGTAGTTTTTATTTAGGAGTGTCTTTACATTGTTTTTATTTTATAATATTTATGGAAAATGGAAAATTTGAGGCTTTTTCGAAAATTAAAAATTAACCATACTGAGCTATAACGAACTAGGCTGTGCTTTATTTCATAATATAAACAAAGCTTAGTTTGTAAGTGTTACATATTATTTTATTTTTATTACTGCGGTTCGGCCGTCTCGCTGCTGTGGCTTCTTTCGATTTACCCTCTATAGTTAAAAATGCTAAAAATCGCCACCAAACTTTACAGGATTATCCGCTGGTTCAATCTAAAAATTATTTCAAAATTTTATTAAAATCGATGACAAACACTCATTTCTATATTGTAACGGAATAAAAAAGAAGGAAAGTGGAAGTTGTACCATAGAGACGTAAAGATAGCTGTGGCGAGGTGTGTTGACGGGTGAGGTGCGGTGCGGTGCGGAGAGGTGGAGTTAACAAGTTGTTAAATAAGAATGGATTGATTGACTTTTTGGAAGAACGTTTCTCATTTGGCTATTGAATTTGTTTCTTATTTTACGACACCTCGGTAAGAAAGAGGGTGGTCTACTCTACTCAACCGGATACCACACGGTGGGTCAACTCTCATACTTGTGGATTCAGCTTGTTCTCAATAAATCCAAACTGAATAAACAGCAAATTAAAAAGGAATACGAAATCAAAGCGCACTGCTTACCAAAACCTATATCTCCACACATTATCAATTCCCACTTTACCTTGATTCAGGTTACAAACGAGCCAAAGCCTTTCGGCAAATTCATCTTAAAGGCTATCAAAACGCAAATATCTCACGTACCTGGGTGTCTCCGTAAATGCACACATCTGGGTTGGAGCTGCTAATATTTCAAGCGCGACCACCACTCGGCTTTCGCATTTTGCAACTTTAAATATACACCCAGTAAAATAAAATAATGCTCTTATAGTAATTGTAATAAGAGTCAATGTATAATTTCTTGATAGTAAACACAGTTTGGGAGGTCAGTGTAAAGATAGCGTTTACTGAGCTCGCCGTGGTCGCGGCTAGGTTGAAATATGCAGAGGCGGTATCGAATGTGACCTTTACAAAGGAGTGTTACGGTAAGACAGTCCATATGGAGACACTTCGTGCTTGCAGGTGAGCGCGTTTCCATTGCACACGGCACGGGAATATCGACATAAACAAAATAAGCGACCGGAAATTCTGAAAAGTAACAAGTCATAATAATTTACAGATTCAGGCATTACTGTTTTGTGTTTCGGAATCTCGGAAACGTCTCCAATGTTTTTCCTAAAACTCAGTATGTAGGGAATTTTGGAGGAGAAAAAATTGATCTAGCTTTTATGTAAAAAAGCTTTTTAGGTTTTATGTAAAAAGATCAATTTATCACTGTTTTTGGGCATTAAAAAATACTAAAATTTATATTGAATATTAAGCACTATTTTTGCCATATACTGTCAAGTCAGCGTAGCCTATTCGGGGTCTCGAGAAATGTAAATACCTAGAATCGATCCCCATTATCTTATTATTGTTTTTTTTTTTTGTAAAAAATTACCCCGCAAGGCTCGGTCAACCAGGTACTGATAATAATAGATTCTCATCATTCTCCTACCGTTATCCCACTCTAAGTGGAGTCTGCACAACATGTTTTGAACTGTACTTACATGTTTTGGCTAGTAATTTTACGACCAACTGTTTTTTATTATTTTATTTTTTAACTATAGATTTCTTTAGCTTTGAAAATAATTATATTTACGATATATTTGTAACTAAACCAATTACCAAATCTCAAATACCGAAATTAAACACGTAAGTTTTAATTATAGAACAGGAGAAATAAGATGATTGTCCAGTATTTAAAAACACTCGGTAAAAGACCATACATTCTCCGTCAACATGATGCATGATGTATCTTAAAAAAAATTGGTAGTTTAGTTTTTTCTAGATATATCTCAAAAGTAATGAATAAGAGCTTCTTAATAAACACCTCGACATAAACCTCCTTTATCGTTAACTAAGGTGACATAGATTTAAACTATAAGTTTGCTTTTAAAAGACTCTAAGCTGGCTAAGGATTATAAAAACATATTTTCATGTGATAATGAGACACATAAAATACAGAAATACGTCATTAAATCTGAATTACATTTGTATGATACCATTGTTATTAAGACCCTAACAGTAATTGAACACTTGAAGTATAAGGCACGTATAAGGCACGTATAAGGCAAGTATAAGGCAGGAAGAATAAGGCACTAAGTACCTAAAAATTAAAATACGGACTAAGTATGCAATTTCGTTCTAAAAGGCTTTTAGAATAAATTTATTCCTAAGATTCCTATTCACGGAAGAAAGGTATGCAAAATGTCGTGACGTTAAAATGGAAACGTGCACATTTTCAAAAGGCGTCCTCGGGGAGCGTACTGTGTCCTCTCAAAGTGACCGCCATTAAACATGCATAGCTTAAGTATGAAGTGTTAAATCTTTGTATATACTAACTACGTAATGCATTTTGAATATACTCGTATATTAACACAAAATTTATATATATACTTCTGTATAACATCATCATTCTCCTGCCCTTATCCCACTCTAAGTGGGGTCAGCACAACATGTTATAAACATGTCACATGATTTGGCTAAGTATTTTACTACCTCTGCCAGAGAGTTAGTCGACTTGTGCAATATTTCGGTAAGAAAGAGGGTGGTCGATGCTGCTCAGACGGATACCACACGGCGGGTCAACTTACCTTAGTCGTCTTTAACGACACCTTTCTAAGAAACGACGATGGTTTATTCTACGCAGTTGGATTAATATAGTGAACCCACCGTGTAATCACGTTGGGTTCACTTACCTTAGTCACCCTTTACGACACCTCGATAAGAAATGAGGGTGGTCTCTCCCACTCAGCCGGATACGACACGGCTTGAATCTCATTAAATATTGTCACGGCATGAATCTCATTAAAAAATTACACGTTGATTCTCCTAACTTGGTATAGAGCAACTTAAGTATATGCGTCTCCTAGAGCAACTTAAGTATATGCGTCTCCTAGAGCAACTTAAGTATATGCGTCTTCTAGAACAACTTAAGTATATGCGTCTCCTAAACCAACTTAAGTATATGCGTCTCCTAGAGCAACTTAAGTATATGCGTCTCCTAGAGCAACTAAAGTATATGCGTCTCCTAGAACAACTTAAGTATATGCGTCTCCTAGAGAAAGTTAAGTATCTGCGTCTCCTAGAGAAACTTAAGTATGTGCGTCTCCTAGAGCAACTAAAGTATATGCGTCTTCTAGAACAACTTAAGTATATGCGTCTCCTAAACCAACTTAAGTATATGCGTCTCCTAAACCAACTTAAGTATATGCGTCTCCTAGAGCAACTTAAGTATATGTGTCTCCTAGAGCAACTAAAGTATATGCGTCTCCTAGAACAACTTAAGTATATGCGTCTCCTAGAGCAACTAAAGTATATGCGTCTTCTAGAACAACTTAAGTATATGCGTCTCCTAAACCAACTTAAGTATATGCGTCTCCTAAACCAACTTAAGTATATGCGTCTCCTAGAGCAACTTAAGTATATGCGTCTCCTAGAGCAACTAAAGTATATGCGTCTCCTAGAACAACTTAAGTATATGCGTCTCCTAGAGAAAGTTAAGTATCTGCGTCTCCTAGAGAAACTTAAGTATGTGCGTCTCCTAGAGCAACTTAAGTATATGCCTCTCCTAGAGCAACTTAAGTATGTGCGTCTCCTAGAACAACTTAAGTATATGCGTCTCCTAGAGCAACTTAAGTATATGCGTCTCCTAGAGCAACTTAAGTATATGCGTCTCCTAGAGCAACTTAAGTATATGCGTCTCCTAGAGGAACTTAAATATGTGTGTCTCCTAGAGCAACTTAAGTATATGCGTCTCCTAGAGCAACTTAAATATGTGTGTCTCCTAGAGAAACTTAAGTATATGCGTCTCATAGAGCAACTTAAATATGCGTGACTCCTAGAGAAACTTAAGTATATGCGTCTCATAGAGCAACTTAAGTATATGCGTCTCCTAGAGCAACTTAAATATGTGTGTCTCCTAGAGAAACTTAAGTATATGAATCTCATAAAGCAACTTAAGTATATGCGTCTCCTAGAGCAACTTAAATATGTGTGTCTCCTAGAGAAACTTAAGTATATGCGTCTCATAGAGCAACTTAAATATGTGTGACTCCTAGAGAAACTTAAGTATATGCGTCTCATAGAGCAACTTAAGTATATGCGTCTCCTATTTCCTAAGATATAAATACGAGTGGTACATGTCACATTTGCTCGCAGCCGACCGGAGTGGACGTCCCGATCGATGACGTTTGACCCCTCACCTGCCCCCTGCCGGCCGTCTTACTGCAAGTGTTAAGGGCTAGCGCTACTCCATCTCAATTCAAAATCAAATTCAAAATAATAATAACAAAATTATTTTGCTTTAATCCGCGATGAAGTAAAATAGAAAATATATATTATGCTAAATGTATAGTGGACAATGATTTTTCATACCTGATACATACAGGATTGGTAAAAACACATGCACAGACCTCCACCGAAGCCACCACAATACACAAGCACTACATACGGTCACTATTACAAACTTAACAATCGTTTCGCCCCGCAATCGAAGTATCATCAGGAGATAGACTCCACGACAAAATCGCAAAGTATTTCCTGTTTTACTTCATCGCGGATTTTAGCAAAATAATTTATTATTACTTTTGTATTATGGATCTCCATCAAGTAACACCTAATTCTATAATTTATTCAAAATATACTCATAAGCAAGTGGTTTTTAAAAGTCAACTGTATTGTTTATACGGAAAATTAAATAAGGGCAGAGCCCGTAAGAAATTAGAAGGTTACTTTCTTAAAAAATCTTGTAGCTTAAACTTCGATTACAAAAACCTCTGTAACTTCAAGAAATATTCTACTCCTTTCTCGTCAGACCTCAAACCTCTGACCTAAACCTCTCAATTTTTAACCTCAATAACTTAAAGAAATGTTACAACGCACTCTGTAAACTATCTTAAACTATCCTCGGTAAGAAAGAGTTTATTCTACTCAGCCGGATACCACACGGCGGGTGAACTTACATTATTCTCCTTATATGACCTTGGTAAGAAATGAGGGTGGTTTATTCAACTTAGCCGGATATCATAAGGCGGTTCGACTTACCTTAGTCACCTTTTACGATACCTCGGTAAGAAATGAGTGTAGTCTATTCTATTCAGCCCGATACTACACATAACAGCAAATTGATTGTGAAATTTTATTATAATAAAGTAATATTGCCCTAATGAGCTGAAAAAGTGCTACTGACAGGCAGATAGAAACAGACAGACTTTTATCATAATAATATTCTTCTTCTTCTTCTTCTTCAACCGATGGACGTCCACTGCTGGACATAGGTCTCTTCATGGGATCTCCAGAACACACGATTTTGTGCCGCTTGTATCCAGCGGCTCCCCGCGACCCTTTTGAGGTCGTCTGTCCATCTAGCAGGGGGTCTTCCGCCACTGCGCTTTCCGGTGCGGGGTCGCCATTCCAACACTTTGAGACCCCAACGTCCATCGGTTCTCCGCACTATGTGTCCCGCCCATCGCCACTTCAGCTTCGCGACACGCTGAGCTATGTCGGTGACTTTAGTTCTTCTACGGATCTCCTCATTTCTGATTTGATCACGTAGAGAAACTCCGAGCATAGCTCGCTCCATCGCCCGCTGAGGGACTCTGAGCTTTCTAATGAGGCCCATAGTATCTGATAAAAGTATAGAAAAAAAAAAATATTTTAAGTGGACCCGCCTCCCCCTTAAGTCCAGTACCGCGTCTGCAATCTGCCATCTTTTATACAGACATCCGAAAATGAGGGAATTTTCAATACACACGTCTGCGTCGATCCTTTCATTTGATATCGGCTTTTAGATTACGACTTTGGTATAAGGTTGATAATACGAAAATATAAATTCATAATAAAATAAATAATAAGAAAATAAGTCAGACAAAATACTGCTACCGGTAAGTGTGTAACTCTTATTTATTTATTCAAATTCAAAATATTCTTTATTCAAATAAACTTGTATATAAGTGCTTTTGAATCGTCAACTTTACTGCTGGTTCAAAACAATTTTTGAGTTCGTGATGGTGACCGTGTGTAATGCTGAGTATTATGGCGGCGGTGGTGGAGGTTTGTGCATATGTTTTTACGAATCCTGCATGTTTCAGGTATAAAAACGGATTGTCCACTCTACATTTAGCATTATATATATTTTCTATTTTACTTCATCGCGGATTATAGCAAAATAATTTTATTATTACTTTTACATCCATTTATTACCAAATTAAAGCAACGTCGCAACGTCCCAAAGTAAACTTGGGGACAAGTGCTTTTGAATCGTCAACTCTACTGCTGGTTTGGAAAGCTGTTCCTACCGAAGCCAGCAAGATCTACTCCTCCTCCTCCTTTAGCTGCTGAGCTGAACTGCTGAGCGTCGTGATGGTCCCGATTCCTTTTATTATGCATAAGCTGGCGCCACTTTTCCCAGTCAGCAGCACTATGTATAGCCACGCTCAGTCTGATGTCTAGGTGTTCAGACACCTGATCCATCCATCTTTTTGGGCTCCACCCCCTGGATCTTTTGCCGTCTACTTTCCCAGTGACCATAAGTTTCTCAAGATTATCGCTGGGTTTTCTAGCAATATGTCCAAAGTATTGAAGAATTCTCTGGAGACATAGGCTTGAGAGTCTCTGTTTCACCTTAAGCTCACTGAGAATGGAGACATTTGTTCTGAAGGCTGTCCAGGGGATGCGCAACATACGCCGCCAGCAAGACATTTCGAAAGCGTCAATTCGTTTTCTATCTGCAGCTTTAAGGGTCCAGGACTCAGCCCCATATAGAAAGATCGGGAAGACTAGGGTTCTTACAATGTAAATCTTGGTCTTCTTAAGTACATTACGATCTTTCCATATCTTGTGAAGCAGACTCATGGCGGATTTGGCCATGCCAATCCTGCGTCTGATTTCCGTTTCAGAACCTCCCTTGCTGGTAATGGTAGAGCCAAGATACACAAAACTGTTCACAGTTTCATACTGGCTAAGAGATGTTCTTGCTTGCAGGATGCCGGATCTGTCTATTACCATGATCTTTGTCTTGGCCTGGTTGATCTTGAGCCCCAGTTCCAGACTGACCATCTCCAAACGCTGTAAAATATTCGCCATTTCTTCATAAGAAGCCCTTATTAATGTAGTGTCATCAGCATATCGCAAGTTCGAGATCCGCGTGCCAGCCACTGCTACACCACCATCCCATCCTTCTAGGGCTTTGCGCATTATGTATTCGCCGTAGATGTTAAAAAGGATAGGTGAAATGATGCAGCCCTGTCGCACGCCCTTTTCAAAACTAAAACCTGATGACCGTGCCGTACCAACTTCTACCGACCCACGACTAGATAGGTACAAGGACCGTACGAGGTGTATCAGATGTGCAGGGACCCCCATCTCTTTAAGCACAGTCCATAGGTGTTCCCAACTCACACAGTCGAAAGCTTTCTGGTAGTCTATGAAACACAAAACAGCTGGGATGTTGAATTCGTAGCACTTCTCCACTAGTGACCGAACATTGAGATCTACAACAAGATCTACTAACAATTTGTTTATATAATAAGTTAGCGTAAGGAATCAAACCCAAGATCTAAAGGTAGGGTCACTACCGCGCTAACGGGACAGTCAAAAAGAGTAAAAAAGTTATCAAGTAAAGAAACCCAGACCTCGCAACGTTAAATAAGCTCAGCGAACTGAAACTTTCGAATGAGATCAAATTTAAAGCAATAAAAAGAAATAAGTTTTTTGCGAAAAGTATTTCTGCTTATTTCTCAATTTGGGACTATTCATATTCCTGGCCTTCGGACCAAAACAAATCCACAACTCAGTGTGTAATAGTTACGTACACCGTACTGCATTAATGTAAAACAAAGATGTAGAGAAAAAAATGTTACTGGAATGACACAAAAAAATAACAAAAAAGTAAAGTACTTTTATTATCTTACTGCTTGGCGGAGGCCTTCTCTCTCCGTTTTTGGAAGGTTAAAGCTGAAACCCACCACGCTGCTCCTATGCGTTGGTTTGTACATATCCTTAAAATTATATTTTATGCAGGTTTCCTCTCGATGTAACCCTTTACCGAAAAGCTTGTAATAAATTGCAATTATCAATTTAACACATAACTAAACAAAAACTAAACCCCCCCCCCCCTATCGACCCTCCTCAAAAGAATCGGATGGTCTCAACGCTGGGCTTTTACAGCTTTTAATTTTATATTATTTATGATAGAAAAATTATAAACAAAAATCTTTAAAAAATTAATACTTTTATTACTTTGGTATATTTTTGGTACTTTATTTCATTATTATTACTACAATTTGTAATGAGTGTACAAAATAGAGAAAAACAACGGTGTAGCTTTTAATTTAGAGGGGGTCGATATAAGGTGATGTAGGTTAGCTAGCAACTATTAAATACCTTGATATCATATGCCAAGTCATATGCCAAGCTAATGTGCTGTGCTTAGTCAATGTGTATCGTGTAACTTGCCAAAAAAAACCCACGGTCATAATTTTTGTGCAATGCATTATATTAATCTAAGTTCGTTAATAATAAGAAAGTAGAAAATAGAGTTTATCAAATGCTTGACTACGGCTTGTATTGAAGCATCCCCACTCTTGGCGGTAGGTGCGCGGCACGAGCGACGTCACATCCTTTTATTTTTGGCGATACGGCAGTATCAATAGAGGCGCATGGGTTTGGTGTACAACTGTCATGTCTCAACTTTGGCTTTGGCTTGGCCGAAGGCATACGCTGAGGTGTTTTCAAATTGACGATTGCAAAAAGAGTATCCAGTACTGCTCTATATCCGCCATTGAGTATTTACGGGGACTGCTTTCCGAACCGCGTCCGGAGTGTCGTAAAATTCTATCGTTCCTATTGTGTACTGATGTGTCCGGGGCCCGGAAATGGACCGCTTTATTATTATTATATAATTAAATAGTCTATTAATATATAACTACTAGTCATTTGTTTGCTGCTTACTCCTCACATAGAATAAAAAAATTACATAGCAAATTACATGTGGAAAAGAAAGACTGACAGACTGAAAAGAAAACTATAAACAAAAAAGACTCGATAGTACTGAGATTGAGAGTCTTGATTAATCTATAATATTACTAGCTGTGCATGCGGCTTTGCCCGTGTGGAAATTAGTGTGTCGAAATTAATATAACACAATAATTAAACCAAATTTATTTCAAACTTTAATCATTTTTAACATTAAAGTAGTCATTGTGAGTTAACTGTAAGGGATAGAGAGATACTGTTACGGACTTTTATGTAGTATTTTTGTAGATCTACAATTCTCTACCATATTACTTTAGTGTATCTCTATTGGTTTACGCGGTATATTTTTTATCATCCAAATAATCTTCAATTTTGTAATACGCACAAGTACATCTCTTATACTTAACTTAAAAATAGCAAAAATATACTTATAG
Source organism: Morpho helenor (assembly GCA_029227775.1). Classification (NCBI taxonomy): domain Eukaryota; kingdom Metazoa; phylum Arthropoda; class Insecta; order Lepidoptera; family Nymphalidae; genus Morpho; species Morpho helenor. The sequence continues at coordinate 1,316,206 of JARGCU010000017.1, forward strand.
CAGAAGTGTATCATTATTTTGTCCTATTGTTTCAAACTCATACACGCGATTTACATCTTGGCAAAACATGAAATTAATACAATCCAAAACAGATCTCATTTCGTGAGTTTATTTACAATATTGTAAAGTACAGTTCCTTACATTCAGCTCAAAATATAGACAATGGTATTGCACGGAGGTTGCCAAATCGAAAACTGAGCTAAACATTCCGTCCCCGCGCCCATATCTGCTGCAACCATTTGCATAAGGAGCCGTTTTATAAAACTAAATTCTTCTAGGTTTTTCAATTACGTACTTTATACTGTTCTAGTATGTGCTGTTTTAGCAACTTTATCATAAACTAGTGGGAACACGAGACTTTGTTCGTTTCAATTTTAGAGTTAAAGTACCATCCATTATGTACCTACTATTTTTATTATTTATCTAAAGGAAAACTGGTTTTTCATTATTTTAAATATTAATCCGGTATGTAAGCTTTTATCATACCAAATGTTGTTAGCATCAATCCAGCGGATTAGCCGTCAAAGCGTAACAGAAAGACAGACAGATTTTTATAATTTTAATTTACTTATGGATATACGAGTAGTTTACCCATTGTGAACCTTTTCATCTAATGCTAAATTCAATATAAATTAATAATTAGTAAACATAGAGAAAAATGCATAAACAATCGTGACAATATATTTTAAGATTTTCATCATCATTCTCATGCCCTTATCCCACTCTAAGTGGGGTCAACATGATTTGGCTACATATTTTCCGACATGCCGCCTACCTGACATTTACTTACCTTAGTCATATTTTACGACAACTCGGTAAGGTTTATTCTACTCAACCTGATTTCGCACCGCGGGTCGACTTACCTTAGTCGCTTTTTACGACACCTCGGTAAGAAATAAGGGTGGTCTTTTCTACTCAACCAAATACCACATGGCGGGTCGACTTATATTCATCGCCTTTAATGACACCTCAGTGAGAAAGAAGGTTGTCTCTTCTACCCAGCCTGATACCATACGGCATAGTAAATAAACGTCTGTTTAAACTAAAAACGTGCTCGTAAATTTTTCTTAAAAACCGTGCGCCATTAAAGTAGAGTCAGAAATCACTCGCTATCATCGCACCTGGCGCGTGCGCGAATAATCGTCCATTAAACGTAGGGTCAGCAGGTAAACAAAGCGACATTAGGGGTGGATTAGCGCGGACTGAAATATGTCGGTGGCGGTAAATTTTCTTACGCGCCTCCCTCTCACGCCGCGACCCATCGACAGCCCTGATAGGTAACGTTAGCAGATAAATTTATTCTAAAAAAATAATAACAGAATAGACTATAATAGAATACTCTTTATTGTACACCACAAAATTTACAATAGTACTAAATAACAAAATCACAATATAAACTGCGGGATACAGTGAGGCGGCCGGCTAACAAGCGATCTCTTCCAGGCAACCTTTGGGCTAGAGAACTTCACAACTCAAGGAAAGAAGGTTGGTGGTGCAAGACATATATATACAAATATTACATATTTAAAATAAATATATACAAATATAAAATTTTATTTATTCACATAAAAAACATTAAACATTTAAGGAAATAACTTAATAAAATGTTCACCTTTTTATTTAGATTTGAATAATAGTAAATTTTTTAATGAAAAGGAAATAAGTGCCTTATTCGGGTTACTGGCCATAACCCGCTAATAATATATTCACTTAATATTACATAGTTTTCCTTTTTAATCCCTCCAACGTCTAGTGAGTACCATGAGCGCAAATTCAATTTTAAAAATCAAAATGTTTCGTCACCAACAACAAATGTAAGTTATTATTAAAAAATGATTTATCACATTCAATGGAGAATTTTATAACAAAGAAGATGGTACAAATCATAGGTATATTTATTGTATAGTATATTTATTAACATGATTTAAAACTGAATTTAAATTCAAATTCAAAATATTCTTTATTCAAATAAACCTGTAAACAAGTGCTTTTGCATCGTCAACTCTACTGCTGGTTCGGAAAGCTGTTCCTACCGAGAAGAGCCAGAAGGAAACTCGGCGGTTGCTCTTTTAAAAATATAATTCTTAATACTATTTACATTATGTCGTTACTGTCTTGTACAGGTTCAAAGAGAGCTATATCCACACATTCTTATCTTCTAAATAATCTTCAAGAGTATAGTAGGCTTTCTGTATCAGCCTCTTTTTAACAGTGTTTTTAAACTGCTGTAATGGCAAAGCTGAAATGAATATAAAACTCACCCTCTCACGTTGACGTTTATAGGGTTAAGTTTCACTGTATTGAGTATTATCGAGTCGATAGAAAATTTATTTACCGATAAGTTAGTACATTTTTTTTTCAACGAAAAATAAAAAATATAATATTGAATATTGTAAATTTTTTTGCTTACTCTACCGATGTCTCCCGATTCGTCCCACCGAAAATTTTCGTTCGAGCCGTTTCTAAAGCGCCTTTTTTAATCTCTATAAATCAAATTTATGACTTGTGTAAGCTTTCTGTTTTATTTACCCTTTTATAATTTTGTAGCTCCCGCTACCTCCAGATAAGGTAGGGTTGGGGGGCAGTACAAGTGTGGAAACATACGAAAATTAATAGGGCTTTGTTAATCTTATTATTTAGCTATTTTGTCAAGAAGTTCTCTCTTAAGATTTTAATTTTTCCTACTTCTAATATTCAAGGGAACTCAATTCCAAGGGAACCTTGGGATGTGAATTTTTTTTCCGACAGTAGAATAGACCATCCTAATTTGTTAACGAGGTGTCGTAAAAAGGGACTAAGGTAAGTTGACCCGTCGTATGGTATCCAGCTGAGAAGAATAGACCACCGTATTTCTTACCAAGGTGTCACAAAAGGCGACTAAGGTAAGTTGACGTCAGGCAGGCGGCCGGTCGTAAAATAATTAACAAATCATGTGACAACATATTTCATATTAGAAACAAATAATAGCATTATGACATATGGAATTGTGTTATGGGGTATAGCGGCTGATATTCAGGTTCGTTGTTTTACAAAAAAAAAGGGCTATTCGTATACCCCGTAATACGTAATATACTATTTTTTGAAAAAATATTCACTTTCATAGTAAAAGTGAAAGGTATGACAGACATACTCGTAAACTAATGAAGCATAGATTGCGCCTCAAAAAGGACCGAAAATTATTCGTCGTTCGCGGTACACTTTTTTATATCAAATTTTCTCAATATTATCTATACTTGCTTTTACACAATTATTTTAAAGCGATGTTACATAAAGCTTACTATATAATTGCTATAATAATAATGAGTGATAATCTGATAGGTTTATCGCTGCCAACAAACCCGATATAGTGTTAGTAGACCGGTTAGCGCGCCGTGCAATTATTGTTGATGTCACCATTCCGCATGACGATAATCTCATAAAAGCCGAAAAAGAAAAATTAACTAAATATTTAGACCTTTCTTATGAGATAACCGCCATGTGGAATGTTGACTCAACAATAATTGTTCCTATTGTTGTGTCGGTTAACGGTCTGATTGCGAAGAGCCTCGACCAACATCTTCAGAGGCTTTCGCTAAACAGTTGGGTCAAGTGTCGGATGCAGAAGGCAGTATTGCTCGAAACGGCGCGCATTGTGAGGAAGTTCCTCACTCTGGATCCCTGACCACCGGCAACTCGGGATATTTCCCCGTTCCCGGCGGACGACAATTTTTTATATTTTTAAATGTTTTTTTAAATTATTTTTTTTTAATTAGAAATATTTAAAAATGTAAAAAGTTAGGTTTAAGAGAAATAAATGAAATGAGTGATATCAAAATATCTTAACTGCAGTCAGCTACGCTCCAAGCTGCAACGATTAACTTGTAACCAATCAAATTGTAATTATTTTTTGTAAAAAAAATTATTGTTGGTTCTTCTCTGTAGGAATAAACTTCCGAATCAGAGGTAGCTTCTTAATTAAAAACATTTGACGATTCAAAAGTACTGAAAACAGTTCACTTGAATAAAATACCTGGTTGATATTTTACAAAATAAAAAAAAGAAACTTTAAAAAGAAAGAAAAAAACAATGATGTAGTGGGGATCGATCCTAGATATTTACATTTCTCGCGACCACCCGTTTCCCCGAATACTCTACGCTGACTTGACTGTTAATGGCAATAATTCAATTCAATATAAATTTTAGTACAAAAGTAATAATAAAATTATTTTGCTATAATCCGCGAAGAAGTAAAATAGAAAATATATATAATCCTAAATGCAAGTGGACAATCGGTTATCATACCTGATACATGCAGGATTCGTAAAAACCGCAAAATTTTTAAAACCGCTTTGCGATTTTGGTCGTGGAGTCTATCTCCTGATGATGCTTCGGTTGCGGGGCGAAACGATTGTTGAGTTTGTGATAGTGAACGTATATAGTGCTTGTGTATTGTGGTGGCGGTGGTGGAGGTTTGTGCATGTGTTTTTACGAATCCTGCATGTATCAGGTATGATAACCGATTGTCCACTTGCATTTAGCATTATATATATTTTCTATTTTACTTCTTCGCGGATTATAGCAAAATAATTTTATTATTACTTTTGTATTATGGATTTCCGCAAAGTAACGCCTTATTCTATAAATTATATAAATTTTAGTATTTTTTAATGTCCAAAAACAGGGATAAAATGATTTCCTTTTAAATAAAACCTAGCTAGATCGATTTTTCTCCCTAAAAACCCCTTCATGCTGAATTTCAGGAAAATCGTTGGAGCCATAAAATACATACAAGATTAACTCATTTAAATATTAAAGATATTTTGAATTTGAAAAGAATACCATTAACACATATCGCTTAAGCTCATATTTCGCACCATCATTAACTCTATCCGCAGGTTTTTGTCGCTCGTTTCCATCTGCGATCGCAATAGGCGGGTAGTAATTAATTTCAGCTTTGTTCGGGCCCGTTCGCCATTGTTCGGCAACCTTCGGTAGGTCGGTGTTTTCTTTGTATTGACATGATGTATGAATGCCAATTGATGGTTTTTTTTGCTAAGGCGGCAGGTGTTTGCTGCGTATTGTTATGGTATTTGATGGGATGCGAATTTTATCCTACAAACGTTACAATAGTCTTTAATGAGAGTAAAAAATAAATAAACTGTGTGGCTTGTATTTTAAACAGGGAATAGGTTTATTAATAATATAAAAGCTTGTATTAGGCTGAGTAAAATAGACCACCCTCATTTCTTACCGAGCTGCTGTAAAAGACGACTAAAGTGAGTTGACCCATCGTGTAGCATCTGGCTGAATAGAATAGACCACCCTCACTTCTTATCACGCCGAGTTACTTGCTGGCTCTTCTCGGTAGGAACAGCTTTCCGAACCAGCAGTATAGTTGCCGATTCAAAAGCACTTGTTTACAAGTTTATTTGAATAAAGAATATTTTGAATTTGAATTTATCGAGCTGTCGTAAAAGATGACTAAGGGAAGTTTACCCGCCTGGTGATATCAGGCTTAGAAGAATAGACCACCCTCATTATTACTGAGTTGTCTTAAAAAGGCGAGTTAGGTAAGTTAACCAGCCGGTTGGTATCCAGCCTAATAGAATAGACCCACCCTCATTCTTTTCCCAAGGTCTTTTCTTATCGAAGAACCATATTTTTTTCCTGTTTTAAGTTAAAACTCTGATTTGTTGTTTCGTGACACTGGCGAGAAACGCCGAACTCGTGGCCAACCTCGCTACAGGTCAGGGGTGACGGCTTCCACTATTGGATACGTCCACCGCCACCCCGCCTGTGCTTTGGGGATGGGAAAGCCCTTTGACGCTGTAGGGGGATTAGGGATAAGAAGAACCATATTGTTTATAAAAAATGTTGGCCCTCCGCGGTAATCGAACCCGCGATCCACGGAGCTGAAGCTACACTCTCTGCGCCAACGGGCCAGTCAAACACGACTGTTGAAAATTACAAAAGCATATCCCAAATAAAACGCGTCAACATACAGCGATAAATCTCAAGCCGGACCTCCCCCAAGGCGCCCCCCCTGTCAGGCCGTGATAGACGGCGCTCTATAAACCTGACGAGACGACTGTTCGCCCCGGAATGGCTCTACGGAGCCCACTATATCATTTTTATTACATGCCATCTTCATTTTCATATTTCATATTTGCATTTCCACCCCCCAAAGCCCACCCTTTTAAGTACCCGCGCGTTTTTTTACTGTAATCGACTATATGGTTAATGTTATAGAAAAAAAATGATAAATTTTGAAAAAAAAATTAGTTTGCTATATTCCGCGTTGAAGTAAAATAGAAAATATATATAATCCTTAATGTAGAGAATCATGCAGGATTCGTAAAAACACATCCACAAGCCTCCACCACCACCACCACAATACACAAGCACTACATACGTTCACTATCACAAACTCAAAAAATCGCAAATCTCCTGATGATGCTTCGCTTGCGGGGCGAAACGATTGTTGAATTTGTTATAGTGAACGTATGTAGTGCGTGTGTATTGTGGTGGCGGTGGTGGAGGTTTGTGCATGTGTTTTTACGAATCCTGCATGTATTAGGTATGAAAACATATTGTCCACTCTATATTTATCATTACATATTTTTTCTAGTTTACTTCATCGCGGATTATAGTAAAATATTTTTTTTATTACTTTTGCACTCTATAGAAGTTAATTTGCATAAGATGATTCTTTGTAACATTATGTTACTATCTTTAAATGATTTATAGAAGCAGGCGTTACTTTGCAAAAATCCATAGAACAGACGTTACAATAAAATTATTTTGCTGTAATCCACGTTTGTTGAGAGAATACATGCAATGCTAAGTGTATGAAGGCAACAATCACATACCACATACATGCAGGACAAGCCGCCACATGCAGGTATAACAAGACGCCGCCAACACTCCACACAAGCACTACACAGACTCACTACCACAACCTCTTCGATCGTTCCGCCCCGAAACCGAAGCATCATCAGGATAGGCTCCACGAACAAAATGGTAATGCATTACGATTACAGCAAAATAATTTTATTGTAACTTCTGTAATGTTACTATATATTCAAAATATTCTTTATTCAAATAAACTTGTAAACAAGTGCTTTTGAATCGTCAACTCTACTGCTGGTTCGGAAAGCTGTTCCTACCGAGAAGAGCCAGCAAGAAACTCGGCGGTTGCTCTTTTAAACTTCTTAATACTGTAAGGTTCATTAATTTAAGAAGATTTTTAGAAAAACATTTTTAGTTTTATTGGTAATTCTTGAGTTAAATATTAAAAAACAAAAAAAAAAGAAATCTAAAAGCATTTTACGATTATTGCAAATTGAAGGTGGGAAAATAAAAACGGAGGATAGTAGGCCGAGGGAGGCCAGGACGTTTGGTGATGTTAGAGAGTGAGGACGGAAGTGAATTGTAAATTAAAGTAAGAATATTGAGAAAAATAAATATATTGTAGTTTGAAGCTATAAATGTGTTTTACTTGGTGCGGCCGTTCTTACAGTTCAGCAAGCGGGATAACAAAAACGAATTCCACGTAAGTACTATAAAATTGTTTGAATGTCGAGAGTTCGTGTGAGAAGATCTGCTTATATTTATTTATTTTAATTATCTAAATTATTACTTTAAGCTCGAGGTTTCACAAATAATTATGTCAATACCGTTTGGTACATTCAAGAAATTATATATTACTAAATAAAAATCTGATATGTTGTAAAGTTGAAATCTACCCTCAGTTTGTTTTATCAATGCAATTGTTTCGAAGTTTCCCTTTACCTACTTGTTTTTAAATGTGCATATAGTAACCCTCTACTTCTCGTTTGTTTGAGTTCAACATGTTGGAACAAGAACGGTGCGATGATGATGGCGATCGGGGACAACGTAGGCGGGAAACGCCTCTCCGAGGCTCCTCGCACCGGTGCAGCGGTGCGAGTCGCAGCCGCAGTAGGAGTCGCAGCCGCAGTCGGCGCTTGCAGCAGCAAGAGCGAGACCTGGACCGCGAGCGTGACCGAATCAAAAGATTGGAGCGGGATCTTAGGGAGGAACGCGAAAACCTGCGAAGGAGGCGTAGTGAGGACCACCGTTCACCGAGCCGCAGCGAGCATCGGGGTCCCCGAACATCGACGGGCGCCGAACGCAGGCCGTCACAAGCCACTGGCGTCAACCGACTGACATCAGAGAGGCGCAACCGGGAGGACGACAACGGACACCAATCTCGAAGGTCACGTAGCCCCGTTTTTTCTACTAAAGATGTTTTTAATCTTATAAACTCCCTTAAGGATAATAGGCCAATGTCGTTACAGCCAATAGATCAAAGTGCAAAGTCCAGTAATAATTTCGATTGTAAAAACCTACTACCTGAATTTAATCCGTCTACTAAAAATCAGCGCATGGATGTTTGGTTGAACAAGGTTAATGAATGCGCTTCGGTCTATGGCTGGGACGATAAAACCACTGTTCATTTCGCTTTGCAAAAACTGCAGGGACTGGCCAAAACGTGGTACGAAAGTTTAAGTTCCATACTTTTTACTTGGAGAGAGTGGCAGCAAAAGCTTTTGAGTGCATTTCCATGCGAACAGAATTATGGCCAGTCTCTGGAGGATATGTTAAGACGAAAAAGTAGGATTAATGAACCGATTGAGGTTTATTATTATGAAAAACTGGCGTTGTTGAATCAATGTGATATAACCGGGAAAAGAGCGGTCGATTGCATCATTCACGGTATCAGTGATAGGACAACGAAATCGAGCGCGTTAGCTTTGCGATGTAATATGCCTGATCAATTATTACAATTCTTATTAAGTAATAAAGAAACCACGCAATTTTCATTCCTCAAAAACAGAAGTCAGGGTACCGGAGACATTGGGCAGCAATCTAAATTAATTACAAGATCACATAATAATTCCGGAGTGCATTGTTTTAATTGTAAAGAGAAGGGACACCCGTACCTCCAATGCCCAAAACCACTTATGAAGTGCGAACGATGCCATAAGATAGGGCATAAGACTGAAAGTTGTTCAGTAAGAACAGAAGACACAGTCACAAAGACTGGTGCGATACACAAAACTATGTGTATTACGGATTCTACACCGAATGACAAATTCGTAAAGTCAATAAACGTTAATGGAATAAGTTTGGAGGGTTTTATAGATTTCGGTAGCGAAGTTACTATGATACGGGAGTCCTCTTTTAAAGAACTAGGTTTACCACACGATGGCTCGGTGACTACTATGAGGGGGTTTGGTAGTAGCTTAGTTCAGTCAGTAGGTTCTGTTGAGCTAAATTTGGAGATAGATGACGTAGCCGCCACAGTTGCTTGTAGAATTCAATTCAATGGTCTTGCCAACTCTAAGCAAGATTTTTGAGAAAATCATCCTAAAGCAGCTGCTCCAGCATTTTAATTTGAATAATTTACTTCATCCTGAGCAGTATGGGTTTACTAAGGGTCGGTCTACAACGGATGCGGGTGTGAGGTTGTTGAAGCATGTCTTTGATGCGTGGGAGAACTCACAAAATGCCATAGGGGTATTTTGTGACTTATCCAAAGCATTTGATTGCGTTCAACACGAAATTTTATTGTTAAAGCTTGGCTATTATGGCATTAAAAACAATGCACTTCGTCTCGTTGCATCGTACCTTCACAGCCGGATTCAAAGAGTGTGCATTAATGATGTGCAGTCATCCGGATCGGCCTTAGTTATGGGTGTGCCTCAAGGATCAATCCTTGGTCCCTTTCTGTTTTTAGTATATATAAATGATTTACCGTATTTTATTCATAATATTTGCGATATTGTACTGTTTGCGGATGATACATCATTAATTTTTAAAGTAAATAGAAATGACGATAATATTGACGAAGTAAACAGGGGTTTATCGCAAGTAGCTCATTGGTTCAGGCTAAATAATTTGGTACTGAACTCAAATAAAACTAAATGTATTGAATTTGCATTACCTAATGCTGCAAAAACAGCAAATAGACTCTCTTTAAATAATGTACCACTAAAAACAGAAAATTCAACTGTATTTTTGGGAGTATCTTTGGATACAAAACTCCAATGGAGCACACACGTAACAACTCTTGCAGGGAAACTGAGTTCAGCGGCCTACGCTGTTCGAAAGATAAGACAATTCACAGACGTCGAAACAGCAAAACTTGTTTATTTTGCCTACTTCCATAGCATTATGTCTTATGGAATATTGCTGTGGGGTAAATGCGCGAATAGTGAAAAAATTTTTGTTTTACAAAAAAGAGCTATACGTGGCATTTATAATTTAAGACCGCGTGATTCCCTGCGAGAGAAGTTTAAGGAAACAGGTATTCTTACATTTGCTTCACAGTATATTTTAAGCAATCTAATTTATGTACATAAAAATATAAAGAATTATAAAACGATAGGTGATGTATACAATAGACAAAGCAGGAACCGACATAAGCTTGCGGCTCCTGCTTTGCGCCTTGCAAAAGTACGTAATTCGTTTGTGGGTTTTGGTATAAGATTCTATAATAAAATTCCGCAATCAATTTCAGCTTTGCCATTACATCAGTTTAAAAACACTGTTAAAAAGAGGCTGATACAGAAAGCCTACTATACTCTTGAGGATTATTTGGAAGATAAGACTGTGTGGATATAGCTCTCTTTGAACCTGTACAAGACAGTAACGACTTAATGTAAATAGTATTAAGAATTATATTTTTAAAAGAGCAACCGCCGAGTTTCTTGCTGGCTCTTCTCGGTAGGAACAGCTTTCCGAACCAGCAGTAGAGTTGACGATTCAAAAGCACTTGTTTACAAGTTTATTTGAATAAAGAATATTTTGAATTTGAATTTGAATTGTAAGTGATCATTTACTCGATAAGCCAATTCTCGTGGGGCAAACTTATACCGAACAATCTCATGTTATAGTATATAAGGATTCGGATAAATTACAATTTTTGGATATAACCTCGGAGATGCCGAGTCTTAGAATAAATGATACTGTCGATAATGTCATTAAAATTAGCCACGCTGGAGATAGTAGTCTATATGGCACAGCTAGTGTAAAAGCTACTACGGAAATTCCTTATTCTGGAAGCGTTTTGCTGCAGACAAAGATCGTAGGTAGACCAACCGACAGATACATCGTCAATGGGGGTATCTATAAAGTAAATGACGGACTTCTATGGGTTACTTTGTCTCCATGTTCGATTCCATGTGTCATTCAATACAATAACATATTTTCAAGGGGTGATAAAATAAATTCTGTTTATAAACTTAACGAAACATCCCGTCATTACGAAACAATTTCGGCAAAAATTATAGATGAAAACGAAGTGATTATAGGTGAATCGACGTCCGATAACGATAGGCATAGACTAATAAAAATTCTTCAACGTTATAGCCATTGCTTTGCGCGTAAACTCGGCGAATTACCGGGTACAAATATTACCGAGATGAATATCGAATTAAAGAGTCAATGCCCGGTTATTTACAGACCCTATAGGTTATCACACCATGAACGTGGCAAAGTGCGGGAGATGGTTGATGAAATGTTAGATGCCGGAGTAATTAGAGAGTCTGTTTCGAATTACGCTAGCCCTATCATTTTAATCCGCAAGAAGGATGGAAATAGTCGTCTATGTATAGATTATAGGATGCTTAATTCCATTACTGTTAAAGAAAGGTATCCCATGCCTATTATCGAAGACGAAATTTCGCGGTTATCGGGTCAAGGATGGTTCATCACTCTCGATTTAATGTCCGGGTACTACCAAGTTCCTGTTGCGGAACAGTCTAAACATTTGACCGCATTTGTCACGCCGGACGGCCAATACGAGTTTAATCGTGTGCCGTTCGGGTTGGCAAATGCACCCGCAGTGTTCCAGAGGATGATGAACCATGTCCTAGGCACAGCACGGTTTAATAAAGCTACTGTATATATAGATGACTTGTTAATATTTGGTGCCACTGCAGTAGAATGCCTAGACTCGTTAGAATCCATTCTAAAGCTACTTGATAAAGCCAGCCTGAAGCTAAATTTAGCTAAGTGCAGTTTTCTGCAAAATGAAATTGAATATTTGGGTTACGAAATATCGCTAGCCGGTATGCGTCCCGGTAAGGCTAAAATTGATTGCGTTACTAAATTTCCTCTCCCGGTAAATGTACACGGAGTACGACAATTTCTGGGCCTAGTAAGCTACTTTAGGAAATTTATCCAAGGCTTCGCTCAAATTGCTTTTCCACTTACGAAGTTACTCAAGAATAATACCGCATGGCAATGGACAGAAAGCCAAGAAAATGCTTTTAATATTTTAAAGGGGAAATTGATTGACAGGCCCGTGTTAGCAATTTACGATCCATCAGCCGAATTAGAGCTTCATACGGATGCAAGCCGAATAGGCATCGGGGGTATCCTTCTACAGCGACAAGATGGAAACGAATCATTTCGACCAGTGGCATTTTACAGTCGGCAGACAACCCCAGAAGAGAAAAACTTTCACGCTTACGAGCTTGAAACATTGGCAGTTGTATGTTCGCTGAAAAAGTTTCGTGTTTATTTACTGGGTGTCAAGTTTAAGATAGTCACTGACTAGTGCTCTTCGGTCAACGTTTCAAAAACGGGATCTCATTCCCCGTATAGCACGTTGGTGGCTAGCGTTGCAAGAATTTGATTGTTCTGTGGAGTATCGGGCAGGTGTAAAAATGTCCCATGTCGATGCACTCTCTCGAAACCCAGTCGCCAAAACAGATCTAGTTTGTGAACCGTACCCGGCTGTTATGATCATAAGTGACGAAGACTGGTTACTTACCTTACAGCTAGGAGATACTGAGTTGACACGCATTAAGGATGTCCTTGAGAGCGATATAAGTTCTAAAGAACTGACATACATTACGGATAATTACGTTGTCCGCGATAACAAGTTGTTCCGATGTCTGGCAGGCGACAAAAACAATATCCGATGGGTAGTACCAAAGGGTGCCCGATGGCAATTGTGTAAGTTGAATCACGATGACATCGGGCACGTAGGCTTGGAAAAGACTTTGGAACGGATGAAGAAAAGCTACTGGTTTTCCAAGATGGCGCGCTTTGTTAAGAAATATGTCGAAGCGTGCATCGAGTGTGCATATTCTAAGAAAACTTCTTCTCGAGAGGGCTTATTGCATCCTATCCCGAAAATCGAAGTGCCATTCCACACCCTGCACGTCGACCATTTGGGGCCATTCGTAAGATCAAAAAGGGGTCAAACGCACATTTTAGTGGTAATCGATTCTTTTACGAAATTTGTATTTATAAAAGCGGTTAGAAACACAAATACACAAAATGTCCTTAGAGTTCTAAATGATATTTTCGACACCTTTAGGGCCCCGGAACGAATAGTTAGTGATCGCGGGAGCTGTTTCACGTCACACGCGTTTAAAAGATTTTGTCTAAATAGGGGAGTGAAGCATATCTTAAATGCTGTGGCTAGTCCCCGTTCCAATGGACAGGTTGAGCGATATAATCGCACCATATTAAGCGCTTTGACAGCTCAGAACCTTAAGGAAGATGAAAAGGATTGGGATAATAACTTAGGCAGAATACAATGGGGTCTGAACAACACTGTACAAAAACCACAGGCAGAGCTCCTTCGGAAGTTATGTTCGGCATGTCAATGGCTGGAGAGATAAGCCCGATTTTAAATGAAATTATTAGAGAGACACACGACCCCGAGGACGTGACAACTATCCGTGCCGAGGTCAAGCGCAAAATTGGGGTGCAACAAGAATATCAAAAACAATACTATGATAAGACGCGTAAAACGGCACGAACGTATAACAAAGGAGAATTAGTGAAAATAACTAAAGTAAATTTTCAGAATTATGGTAAAAGCTCAAAACTATTGCCCTCATATGAAGGTCCATTTCGGGTTGTAAGCGTTTTGGGTAGTGATCGCTATAGGGTTGCCCCTATTCCTGGATTCCAGGGAATGAAGAACAAGCGCAAGACTACTGTGGCTGCTGACCGTATGCAGCCATGGATTCATATAAAAGCGTTAGAAGTAGACGATAACATTAATATTTCAGATGCCGAGGATGATGTAATTGATGAAGGAATGGTTGAATAGAATAGTTTTGAAATCATGACACTAGTTTTTTATGTTTAAGTAGTAATATTAGAAAAAGGGGGCTACAGGCTAAATTTAAGGTCAAGAGCGAGAAGTGATTGGTTCGCATCTTGATAGTTATGAATTGATCGGGTCACGAGAAGTGATTGGTTCGTACCCTTTTATAAGCGAGAATTGATTGGTTCGCTAAAGACACTGCTCTACCCTAAGAATTGATTGGTTTAGAGGTAGAGAGAGACTAGTGCTCTTCTGAGTAGAGATTTTCAAGTTACGAGAATTGATTGGTTCGTTTCTTGAAATAAGACTTAGCGAGAATTGATTGGTTCGCTAAAGACACTGCTCTACCCTAAGAATTGATTGGTTTAGAGGTAGAGAGTGATGAAAAGTTTCCCTCGAGAATTGATTGGTTCGAGGTAGTTTTAAGTTTCGGGAGAGGCACTAAACTGATGAATTTTTTTTTTGTTTCGGATTTATATAAATTGAAGAAAGTGCTATGAATCTTGTGTAATTAGATTTGTATGATCTATTTTTTTGTATATGTTTCCAGTATATGATGCCAATTTGTAATAATCGTATCAGTAACTATGATATTTAAAATATATATTATGAAGTATAAATAATAAGCAACTTAACCGGCCGAGTGTAAGGTTTCACCAGATGCGTGTATGGGGTCATACACGATGTCAGGATGGTCGAGTGTAAGGTTCATTAATTTAAGAAGATTTTTAGAAAAACATTTTTAGTTTTATTGGTAATTCTTGAGTTAAATATTAAAAAACAAAAAAAAAAGAAATCTAAAAGCATTTTACGATTATTGCAAATTGAAGGTGGGAAAATAAAAACGGAGGATAGTAGGCCGAGGGAGGCCAGGACGTTTGGTGATGTTAGAGAGTGAGGACGGAAGTGAATTGTAAATTAAAGTAAGAATATTGAGAAAAATAAATATATTGTAGTTTGAAGCTATAAATGTGTTTTACTTGGTGCGGCCGTTCTTACAATACTATTTACATTAAGTCGTTACTGTCTTGTACAGGTTCAAAGAGAGCTATATCCACACATTCTTATCCTCTAAACAATTCTCAAATCCTATAAAACAGGTTTCCAAAGTTAACTCATAAATAGTTATTTATATTAAACAGCAGCCGACTGTAAGTACGTAATTACCAAAGAAAACGCGACGTATGCCTTCCTGGTTAATGCACGGTGGAAAGTCGCATATTCACATAATATCAGACCCGAGATCGGGTTGGCTCAGTCTCTTAAACACGCCTCTATAAATACTGGACTAAATACCTGGCCGGCTCTTAAGGGGAAGTCTAAATCTAAATCTTTACTAATATATAAAGCTGAAGAGTTTGTCTGTTAGATTGTTTCTGAATATCTTCAATCTTAGAAACTACTGGACCGATTTAAAAAATACGTTCAGTGTATAGTGTTCAGTGTGTCCATTTATATATAGGCTATATACTATATAACTTATTTATGACCATAAGCCTATATACATAATACCTTATGTACTGTGCTTTTTACCATAATATCTATCTACCTATATAAAATTACACAATAATGATGAAGCTGTGATATTCCAGTGGTAACACCGTACGATTCTTTCGAGGTGGTCATGGGTTCAAACCCGGGCAGACACCAATGAGTTTTTCTGTTAAAATTTATGTGTCTAATTGATAATAGCAATTTATCACACGCTTTTCGGTGAAGGAAAATATCGTGAGGAAACCTGCATATCTCTAGAGTAACCTACCAAAAAATATGGCGATAACGGCAAAATTTATGGCTTTCCTTGCGCTAAGAAAACGGTGAAAGTTATTAAAAATGATGTATTACAAAATTATTCCCCTCTAAATGTTCTAAATTCCGCGACAGCATATATCTAGCTTTTAAGGGTAACCCACTTTAACCATTTTTATGGTACCATGCAGGCGGAGCCGCTTGCGATTGCTAGTTTATTATAAAACAAAGTCCCCAAAAGTCTGATCGATTTTCTCCAAATCTACTGAATCGATTTTTGCGCGGTTTTTACGAAAAGGTAACGCATTTCTTCCGGAAGGTTTAGTTAAAAAGTACATGCTAACAGGTGCGATGCCGACATTAGCTTCGCATCATTCTCGGTACAGCGGTACCTATAAAGGGTTTTCTCGTACAAAAACGATCATGGCGTGTCTCCCCCTTAACTATGCAGTGACCACGAGCTCAAGAGACAAAAACTGCAAGTGTACAGCCCTCTTTACGAGCGGCGTGCGGTGCCGGCAGAATTATAAGAGGTTTTAGCACAACTAAACAGATATTAAATTCAGCGTGTAAACGGGCTTTGGTTTTTAGAATGCACGCTTAGAATATTTCACCCTAAAACTGCAATGTTGAAGCTTTTAACGCGGGAGTTACTTTACAATGTATTAACGAGCTGGGAAGGTAACTTAATGTTTTGTTTATTAATTTAGTAACAAACCGGTTGGGTATCAGAATGTGTCTCATAAGTTTATAGTCGGAAACATAAAAGGCACGATGAACTGGTGAAAATAATACAATCTATATAATAATAATCTATACTTATTATAAAACAAAGTGCCCAAAAGATAGAGGCCTAAAATCTTATTGTACATTTAAAATACTTTCCTCTCACTCAATTTGCACTTGTAATTTTGTTTATTCTGTAAAGCGAATTACAACCGTTTTAATTTATTATTGTAATGAGCACTTAATTGCTGATAAGTAATTTGCAATGTAGGTAACATCTTACGGATTATGTAAACTGACTAGCTGTTACACGCGATATCACTTGCGTTTCCTCCAGATATATTTACACGTTATTTACATATAGAGATTAAAACATTAAAATAAGGAACTAAAGCAATTTTATGTCGTAATATTCTTTCCCTTATAATTACGGTCGGCTGTCTATACTTATTGTCTGACAAAGTGCCCTAAAGCTGTATGTGTCTATGTGATCGATTTTCTCGATATTTACTCATTTTTATTGTTTAGTCTTTACTAAAAGGTAGTGCAATTCTTGTGAAAGGCTGAGGTTAGTTATAGCAAAAAAGTAAAAAAGTAAGTAGCGGCCTGTTACTATCACACTGCTGAGAATAGGCCTCTTCTGTTTTTGGAGAGAAGGATTGGACCTAAGACCTACCACGCTGCTCCAGTGCGGATTGGTAGGTTACACATATCTCCAGTATTCTCTAGAGATATGCAGGTTTCCTCACGATGTTTTCCTTCACCGAAAAGCGTGTGATAAATTGCAATTATCAATAAGACACATAAGTTTTAACTGAAAAACTCATTGGTATCTGCCCGGGTTCGAAACCGTGACCTCCTCGAAAGAGTCGCACGGTGTTACCGCTGGGGTACCACAGCTTTTTTAGTTATAGCAAATTGTGTAGAAAAGGTCGCGCGGTGTAAACCAGTCGAAATACACTGAAGTAATGTACTAGAGAATTGTAGATCTTCAAAAGACAATGAAAAAGTCCGCGAAGGCATGTCTCTATCTCTTAGGGTTAGCTCACAATAACTAATTTTATGTCCAAAATTTCAATCAAATACACTGAAAACTACGCGGGCGAAGCCGCAGGCATAGGTACTTAAATATATAATCTAAATTTTGGGAACGGATACACGGGTTTTCATGAACTTTAGTATGTAGAAGGTTTGCGGGGAAATAAATCGATCCAGCTTGGTTTGATTTTCAAAAAGCGACGTTCTGTCTCTGTATTCAGATACGGAAAACTGCTACAATATTAGTAGAAAACAAAGGTTAATTACACTGTCATTTATAATGTCATAATAGCTTAGTTGAGACCGAGTGTTCTCGAAATGAAAATACCGAGGATCGAGTACAAATATCACCGTTCCGATCTAATTTCACTTGTTTTCAAGTTCCATCTTTTTTTATCATCTTCCTGTCATTATACCACTCTAAGTTGGGTCGGCACAACAAGTTATAAACATGTTGTTACATGATTTGTCTACGTTTTCTACAACCGCCCGCCTGCCCGACGTCATCTTACCATAGTCGTATTATACGTACACCTCGGTAAGAAAGAGGGTGGCCTATTCTACTTAACCGGATACCACACGGTAGGTCAACTTACCTGAATCGCCTTTTACGACATCTCGGTAAGAAATGAGGCGGCCTATTCTACTCAGCCGGATATCACACGACGGGCCGACTTACAAATGAGGGTGGAACTATCCTATTGAGCCGGATACCACACAGCGGAAGTTCAATCTTTTTATATATCCTTAAAAATATTACCGAGCGAAACTCGATCATCTAGGTATTACATAATTGAGAGTATTTTAAAACTAAACTTGACGCGAATTGTACTTACCTCTAGTAGCGAAATATTTGTCTCGTTACAAAATAGAACAGTTAGAATATCCCGCCAGATTCACAACGTGTTGTCACCACATTATCTATATCGATAGTAATTTCACTAAGCCGTAAAGCCCATTTTTCGCGACCGATCAAACAAACATTGCGATTTATGAACGATTTTATGGAATTCACGCCACTAACGGGCCCCTGAGTCAGCACACCTATAAAGCGATATACTCCTCAGTGTATTAGTGTAAATATTTGGATCGTAAAACCCATACAGCTTCTATGCGGTGAATCAGGCAGTTAGCCCGCATAAATCCATCGTTGCTTGCGAGTAAAACAGTACATACATATTTTGTTACGCGTTTTAAATCAAGTAACATGCGCTCGCGACTACTATGCCTCGCCCGACCTCGTTATTGCGGATAGTCCTGGGGTTTTTTTTTCTTTCGGCCATCTACGCGTGTTTATATCATCTTGTGAAATACATTGGATTTTTTTATGTAATTTTTTTTAAGTAATGTATAGAATTACGCGTTACTTTGCGGAGATCGTTAGAGTCCACTCTAAATTTAGCATTATATAAATTTTCTATTTTACTTCATCGTGGATTAAATCAATCAAATAATTTTATTATTACTTTTATCTTTTTTAGGTTTTAAAGTATACTTGTCTACTGTTAATTGTATATGATTTGATTTTTAAGTTTTCATACTTATAAAGCTTAGGTTAATTTGGTTTTGTAATTTGTGGAAACATGGTTTTGGTATTGTTTTTACAATTATTTATTATACGGTTTATTTTCCTTATATAAATAAAAAAGATCACACTTTTTAACAATCTGAATTCAAACTTTGTAATTACTTAATTTGCGTGATTAATATTTTTATTACTGTATATGGTACACATTAGGTAGTTAAGTTAAATCGGCAAATATTATTAAAGAAGCTGCCACTGATTCGACAGTTTGCTACTACCAAGAACAACCAGCAAGATACTCTAAGAATCTTTTCTAATAACAATTATATAATTTGATGTTTATTTATTTTAGTATTCTTTAGTTTTGAGGAATATAAAATTGGATCACATAGCATAAAGTATTCTTCTATTAACTAAATTATATTGTGTTGTTTTCAAATGAAACCAAATGAGATTACAAAATTATGCACGGTTTTTATTTTGACTGTATTATATCTCTATTTATGTTATTTAATATATTGAGTTTCAAACTAACTAATATTACCATAAAAATCAATCATATAAATCATTAAATACTGCAAGAAGTGCAGAGTTTAAAATTGCCAAATGTGAAATATTATAAAATCTTAAGGGGTACTCTGGACTAGAGAAACTATACTTAACCGAGCCGGTAAGTAATAGCGTATATAAAAACTCCTTCACATAATATTTCGTACATGGTAGTTTTTAAAAAGCCGAATTCTCCAACCAAGAAAATGATCCAAATCACCTAACTCGTGGTCACCACCTATGGCATAGTTGCCACTGTTTACGTTCGGACGGCGTGAGATCGCTCGAACAATTCGTCATCGCGAGAATGAATCTCTCAACACGTACCACCCTGTTTTAATAGAGACTTACATATTGCATAGACGTGACGTCGTATTTATTTTTTACATTGACTTCCATTGTTAATAAAGATAGAAAAGAGTAGAGGGGGGAGTACTCCACCTTGAGGTACACCAGCAGTGAGACGGTACTGCGTCGAAAATTTTTCTTCTATACGTATGGACTGTTCATGCCCAGAGATATACGACTGAAACCATTGAATAGCGGATGACGATATATTTATAGATCTGAGATGCTAAGAGGATATCGAAGTCAACCGTATTGAATGCATTCTTCTTCTTCTTCTTCTTTCTCAACCGGTGGACGTCCACTGCTGAACATAGGTCTCCTTAAGGGATCGCCACAATCCACGATTTTGTGCCGCTTGGATCCAGCGGCTCCCCGCGACCTTTTTGAGGTCGTCAGTCCACCTCGTTGGGGGCCTACCAACGCTGCGTTTTCCAGTGCGAGGTCGCCATTCCAGCACCTTAGGACCCCAACGCCCATCGGTTCTACGTACTACGTGCCCCGCCCATTGCCACTTCAGATTCGCGATACGATGAGCTATGTCGGTGACTCTGGTTCGTCTACGGATCTCCTCATTTCTGATTTGATCACGTAGAGATACTCCGAGCATAGCCCGTTCCATCGCCCGCTGAGTGACTCTGAGCTTTCTTATGAGGCCCATAGTCAGCGACCACGTTTCCGATCCGTAAGTCATCACTGGCAACACGCACTGTTCGAAGACCTTGGTCTTCCATTACTTATTGAATGCATTAGGTCACCTTATTGAATGCATTAGGAAAATCTAAAAAGGCAAGAATAGTTAGTTCAGATGATAACGCCATGTGGTATCCGGCTGAATAGAATAGTACCACCCTCATTTCTTAGCAAGATGTCGTAAAAGGCGAAAAAGGTAAGTCGACCCGCCATGTGGTATCCGGCTGAATATAATAGTACCACCCTCATGTCTTACCGAGGTGTCGTAAAAGGCGACTAAGATAAGTTGACCCACCGTGTGGTATCCGGTTCAGTAAAATAGACCATCCTCATTCTTACCAAGGTGTCGTAAAATACGACTAAGGTAAGTTGACGTCAGGCAGGCCGGTCGTAAAATACATAGCCAAATCATGTGACAACATGTTTGTAACATGTTGTGCCGACCCCACTTAGAGTGGGATAAGGGCAGGAAGTTGAGTACGTTATGATGTCAATCTTATGCAGTAAACTCTCGTTATAAAAGCTCTACGTAAACGTTATAAAAAGTTTGACTTGCCCCTTGGCGCAGTGGGTAGTGACCCTGCCTTCAGCTCCGTGAGTCGTGGGCTGGATTCCCGCCGAGGGCCAACATTTTCTATAAATGAATTTATTGCTCTTCGAGTCTTGGTGTATATTTATATTTAAGTATGTATTTAAAAATATATATAAGTATATATTCACTAGTTGTCTGTCTACCATAACACAAGTATTAAGTTACTTACATTGGGGACGGACGACCGCGTGTGTAAGTGTCGCATATATTTATATTATTTAAAAGGTCTGTCTAATAGTCCCTAGCTCTATGGTCAATACTCAGCTCTCAATCTCGCTGAGTCATGTCGCTCGCCGCCCTTACAGCAGCGCGGACGGACAGACGGCCTGACGGGTGACGGGAGTGGTTCATAACATCATTATAGCCTCCTGATTTATTTACGACTGTTAGATATATCTATTTTATTCCTGTATCAAAGATACCAAATATCACATCGCAATGAACGTTATTACAGTAGAAATACATAAAAAATATTTTTTTTTAAATTTATTGCACTAAAATGTTAAAATAAAAATATTTAAAATAAATACTATAGAGCAGTTTTCTAGCAATATAAAAATAATTAACAAAAAATATTAGTAATAATGTGAAAAAATGAAAAAATTCATATAGCAATATAATAGAAAAAAATAGCACATGTCCAAAGGCGGACTTATCCCTAAAAGCGATCTCTTCCAGTCAACCTTTGAAAACCAAAAAGGGAAAGCACAAGAAGTGAAATAAGGGTAATATAGAAAAAAATAATAACAATTAACTATGGTACCAAGATGAATATAAGCAGATATTTTAAATAGCATAATATTTAACAATCATAATCATAAAGTTATATTACCTCCAACCATACATACTTAACTCCATAAATAAATTTCTTTTTTAATACATAGAACCTAAGTGAGCCTTGCTCGATATTTATTGAATTAAATAATAAAAATGTAATTAAAAAAAATATCCGAGATCGATCTTAGTATTCTGAATTCGAGACCGTCAGTTACCCAATTGAGCTATCATAACTTTGCAACTGACCGTGTAAGTTATCCTTCACTTTCTAATAAATTTATATCAGTTTTTTTCAGTGTCCTAAAACATGGATAAAACGACATTTTTTTAATGAAACCTAGCTAGATCGATTTATTGCCGCCAAAATCCCCTACATATTAAATTTCATGAAAATCATTGGAGCCGTTTTCGAAATTGAGATTATTTTTTTTTATTTATTCCTTAGAACTACCAACAGAATTACATGTGTAACTACAGTAACATGGTTATATATCCTAGGGTTGCTAATGACATATAAATCTAATTAAAGGTAGTCACAGCGTGCTTAAAAGGTAACAAACATACAATAACTATAATAACTAACATTAGAAGAAAAAAAAAAGAAAATAGAAAATATAAAGTATAACAAACTTAGGGAAAATATGGAAAATAGCTTTGCATTGAGAATGGACGTATAAATTACGTCCTTACTCAATGCAAAGCTTTGTATAAGTGTTTTTTGAATAATGTATATAATGTATATTATAAATACAAGATATTGTATATTATATATACAAGATTAGGTTATTTAAATATCAAAGATACATTAGGAACGGTTGCCATCTTTATAACATCTTAAATCGATACCAAAACATTTAAATAGAATAAATGTAGCGCTAACTGGTTAGCAAAGTTATTGGTAACATTTTAACTGTGATTTTAGATGTTGTTAATAGCAATTTAAGTGCTATTAATAACTCTCGATCGTTTTAGACTATCCAGATATTTTTTAATGTAAACATATAAAAATGTTAGAATGGACCGAATGTTTATATCGATCACCGGACAAGCATACTTTAAATTGTTGTAGATGGAAATATCGTGAAAAGTGTTAATATATTTTGACTTTCTTAAATAATAGAGCTAGTAAACTTACAGAAGTACTTTAATCACTAGACGCTCAGATCTGGGGAATGCATATTGATCTAAAAAATATTTTAGTATTTTACGCGCCATGCCTGAAAGCGTATAATTATTTATATGGGTTTATTATACGGATATTTTAATAAGTACATGGGTGAGCGAACCTTGCTTTGTAATTTTTGAAAAGATACAAAAAAAAAATGCAATAAAAAAAATAAAAAAAGCACCGCGTGTGGGAATCGAACCTAAGTTCAGAAACTGTTTTGGTACGCGCGTTACCATAGATTGTCATATCTTTGCATTTGACAACTCAAATTGTGAGTTGCTATCTATTCCTATTTTCGTAGTTTTTTTAGTGCCCAAAAACAGGGATAAAACGAGTTTTTATTCAGATAAAATCTAGCTACATTGATTTTTCTCCCCAAAATTTCCTACATGCTGTATTTCAGGAAAACTTTGAAGCCGTTTCCGAGATTCAAAAAATATAAATACAAATATACACCCAGGCTCAAAGACCAACAAATTTATTTATAGAAAATGTTGGCCCTCGGCGGGAATCGAATCCGCGATCCGCGGAGCTAAAGGCAGGGTCACTACCCACTGCACCAACGGCCAGGATATATTTATGCGGTGATATGCGTTGTTTTGACGTGCGGCAAGTTGCAAACCGATAAATATAAGCTCATTTTTGTTGATAATGAATCGCGTTTAATGCGAGCCTGCCTGTGATTGCGGTGAACTGTTTGTCTGTACGTTAATTATTTTAATTATAATAAGGACTCGGCAATCTGTTTTTGATATTTCAAATTGTCGCTACAATAATTCAATTGGATACGATTGTGCATTACGGATCGCTTTTGTGGATTGAATTTAATTTGTAATTTATACAAACAAGCTGTTGCCGCGACTTCTTATGCGTTTACTTAAATGTATTCGTACTTAATTTATTTATTTATTACGTACGTAACACCTTGCGTTACGCCGTGTGGTGTCCGGCTGAATAGAATAGTACCACCCTCATTTCTTACCGAGGTGTCGTAAAAGGCGACTAAGGTAAGTCGACCCGCCGTGTGGTATCCGGCTGAGTAGAATAGACCACCCTCATTTCTTACCGAGGTGTTGTAAAAGGCGACTAAGGTAAGTTGACCCACCGTGTGGTATCCGGTTTAGTAAAATAGACCACCCTCTTTCTTACGGAGGTGTCGTAAAATACTACTTAGGTAAGTTGACGTCAGGCAGGCGGTCGCAAAAACGCAGCCAAATCATGTGACAGCATGTTTATAACATGTTGTGCCGACTCCACTTAGGGTGGGATAAGGGCAGCAGGATGATGTTAGTTATACCTTACGTGCTGTGCTTTTTACTGTAATAAAATTCTATATAAAATTCATTATACGTCTTTTATAAGACGTGTGGTATCCGCCTGAGTAGAATAGACCACCTTCTTTCTTAGTGAGGTGTCGCGAAAGTCAACTAAGCTAAATTGACGTCACGGTGGTGGCCGGTGGTAAAATATCTAGCCAAAACATGTTTATAACACACTAGCAATCGCCAGCGGGTCCGCCCGCGGGGAAAGATTGAAACCGTATTATAATATTTTGATAGCCATAAAAATGGTAAAAGTGGATTAACCTTAGAAGCTAGACATATGCTGTCGCGGACTTTTGTATAGAACTTTTAAAGGGGTACAATTTTTTAGTACATGATTTTTAAATTACTTGCACCGTTTACTTTGCACACGCATGGAAAGCTTTAAATTTGCCATTTTCGTAATATTTTTATTGCTGCCCCTCAATTCATCTTAGTGTAATGTTTTATATATAGCCTATAATGGGCTTCCTCGATAAATAGACTATCTTAAGCTCAAAGAATTTTTCAAATCGGTGTAGTAGTTCCTAAGATTAGCGTGTTCAATCAAACAAACTCTTCAGCTTTATATATTAGTATATATTGTGCCGATCCCACTTAGAGTGCAGTAAGGCCAGGAGGCAAATGAGCAAATTAATATTTGCATTGCTTTAATATTATAATATCGACCTCCGCATAGTAAAACCAAATTCTATTTATTTTTTCAATTATTGCACCCGCATATGCAAAGGGTTTCATAATCCCACCTGTCACACAAATTACGTGAATATATATTCAATTAATTGCATTAGGAGTTTCAAAACGACAATAATTCATTTAGCAACAATCACAAAGGCTTTGCGCGAAACGACGCGACAAACCGTCCTGGCGTTTAAATTATCTCGCTAATAAAATCGTTCTAAATTTCCCAAAATTTATTTATTTATCGCTTTTATAATACGTCCGAGTATATATCACGGCCTGTCATAATGGCGGGCGATAATGCAAAATTTACTGGTCACGAAAACCTTGGAGTAGACTCGTTTTAAAAACTTTTATTCAACTTGCAATGTATATATGTGAAGGTGGAATCTATATTGATGTATGCTACATGTATAAGCTGTGGTAGCCCAGCGGTTTCGAGGAGGTGACGGGTTCGAAAATCGGGCAGACACCAATGAGTTTTCTGTTAAAACATATGTGTCTAATTGATAATTGCAATTTATCACACGCTTTTCGGTGAAGGAAAACATCGTGAGGAAACCTGCATATCTCTAGAGAATTCTGGAGACATGTGTAAACTACCAATCCGCATTGGAGCAGCGTGGTAGGTCTTAGCTCCAAACCTTCTCACCAAAAACGGAGAGAAGAGGCCTATTCTCAGCAGTGGGAGAGTAACAGGCCGCTACTTACTTACTTTACTTACTTACATGTATATTTAAACATTTGTATAGTTATATAACCATTTTGTTTCCCAAAAATAAATAAATAAATCTACGTGCACACACACGCACAATATACACTCAAACATCACAGACACATATGCTATAATGCAATTTAGAATATTGTTAATGTTACTTTATGCTATAAATTTACTTACCTTTTTAATAGAATACTAATGAGTAGAGTAAAGTGAATTATTCGTTCTCATACCTATACATGCAGAATTTGTAAGAACTCATGCACTACCCGACACCGATAACACAATAATACACAAGCACTGCACATATTCACTTAATTGATACATTGTGGTGGTGACCACAATGGTGGTGGTGTGGTGGTGGTGGTGTGGTGGTTGACCGAGTAATTTTTTTACAAAATAAAAAAAGAAACTTAAAAAAAAAACAAAATAATGAGGTATTCTACGCATAAACAATATGAGTTAATATTATTTTATATTTTGTTTATACACGTTGTAAGTATGTATGACAATGGAAGGCACTAGTAACCAAGAATACAAGCTAGGCTTAGTTTGGTTGCTAGTGGTGACTTTTAGAATATAATCTAGATAATATACATAAGCTTTTGTTAAATAGTGTTAACCAAAATTGTGTTGAGCAAATAAATAATTTCTAATTTCTAAATAAAAAAATAATGAGGTAGTTGGGGATCGATCCTAGGTATTTACATTTCTCAAGACTGCCCATCCCCCGAATTTATGTCAAAAATAGTGTTTTATATTTAATATAAATTTTAGTATTTTTTATTCCGAGATTCCGAGTATTTATATATTGTTAGGAATCGAGATGTCTAAGCTGTGACAGCTTATATAAGATAACGGCTGACGTGATTCGCTCTCTTTTGGCTTGCGGCATTGGTAAGAGGTAAACGTGTTTGGGTGACCTCTTTTGTATTTCGTGTTATCAAAATCTAAACTCAAATAATTGCTATTCGTGATGGGAGCGACCGCTGAGTTTCCTGCCAGTTCTTCTCAAGTGGCTTAGTGTTCCGAACTGGTGGTAGAATCATTCTGTCGTTGGATTTTGTAGTGAACAGTGTTGGTGCACAGTAAGGTGCACGGAGTGATTCTCTAAACGCGTGATCTTCTAAAATTCCTTTATCTTCTAATTAGTCATTTTAGATTGAATTTAGATTTAAATAAATACGGAAGTTGTTCGTGGAATGGCCTTCAAAGACAAATCTAGGACCGAATAAGCTATCGAAAGGTAATATGTTAGATATAAAGTACGATTCCGAAACAATGTTTAAAAAATCCCTTCTAAAACTTTTAACTGACACCTAGTTACATAATCTGTGTTATTGTCACCTTTTTCTATCTTAATATGAATGTTAGTTATTTTTGTAAATGTTGTATCCATCTTTAATTAATATATCATTTAGTTTCTATTTTTAATTATCATGTATCTTTTGAACACGTTTATAATGTATATATTGTTGATGGCCTATAAAATAAAATAAAAAATACAAAAAAAATATTACAGATATTCTTATAATGGTTTATCATTTGTGGAAACTAACAGGTTAATAAAATAAAAATGCGATAATTCGAGTCCATCGCGCTCGTTACTCCCCGCGTCGAAGTGCTAGTAACGAGAGGCGTCACAATAATTTTCCCGTATGACAATGCTTTAATGTGCGTTTGATCTCATACAAATGAGGTTATCATTCGCAGCAATGTCGCTGTAATGAATTTTGATATTGTCAAGCGGTCGTTTTGTGGCGATTCGTTTAATTTTGGCACAAAAAATTATCAAGCTGTGATAAACACAGGTAAACAACTTTTATACAATCGAAGCTGTTCTTCAAATTTTTCGATATAAAGAAAACTAAACAGTTAAAGTCTCCTTAAAGTTTTTAATCCGGTTCGGGATACAAAACTTGGACTCTTCTCCTCGTATAAAGCTTTCCAGTACTAAATTTGATTGAGGTGTCGTAAAATACAACTTGACGTCAGGTAAGTGGCCGTTCGTAAAATACGAAGCCAATTATGTGACAACATGTTTATAACATGTTATGCCGACCCCACTCAGAGTGGGATAAGGGCAGATTAAGGATGAAGATGTTCACGATTGCGTCTTTTTATTTAATAAATCTTCACCACGGACAAGCACTCTACACGGGCGCCATTTTGATCCATTAACAATGCAAAAACGTGCACCGTACATCATAGCAAAACGCTGACGCCGCCTAAGTTATCCGGGAAAACTTTTCACCCGGACACCTTGAGGCCATTAAGGCCTTAATGACTGCCTGTAAATTGGCCATAACTCAGGCCAGGCCGTAAATAACTGGGCCTGTGATAAGGGCACTGCTGACTTGTCTCGTCCCGATGTGTCTATCTTAGTTAAACATGTGCGGCGATTTATGGCCGGTTTATATTGTAGAGGGTTCATTTGGCGCGGGCGGAATAGTGGTAATGGAATTCTCGAAGTTTCCTCTAATGTTATTCGAATTTGCATGTTGATAATCAGGAGCAGGCCGTTTCAAAACAAATGATCTTTCGCTTTGCGATTTTGTCGCGGAGTCTATCTCCTGATGATGCTTCGATTGCGGGGCGAAACGATTGTTAAAATTGTGATAGTGAACGTGTGTAGTTCTTGTGTATTGTGGTTGCGGTGGTGGAGGTTTGTGCATATGTTTTTACGAATCCTGCATGTATCGAGTATGAAAACGAACTGTCCACTATACATTTATTATATATATTATTTTACTTCATCGCGGATTATAGCAAAATAATTTTGTTTTTTTACAAATGATCTTAATAAGAATAAGCAACGAGTTCCACGACTTCGTTTAGGTCAGCATTTAGTGTTAAAATATTCTCATTTACGTTTATTGACATGTTTAATGACGTTCCCGAAGGAAAAACGGGACTTCCTCTAACTTATATGTTGCCCCAGTAGCCTGTAGGCTTTCTCAAACAGACTTTTATTACTTAGTATCTGGGTGTAAATATAGTATAGTAATTTTTTAAAAGATATAAAGATGCAGTAAAAAAAAGTGAGTGATATTTGACTTCTCTAGACCGCACGTTCCCCAAATGAGCTACCATGACTTTACCATTGACAACAAAAAAAGTATTTTCTAATTGCTGTAAATTTTAGGATTTTTTCAGTACCCGAAAACAGAGTCAAAATGACATTTTTTTTTAAGAAATCTATCTAGATCATTCCGCCCAAAACCCCTGCATGGTAAATTCCATGAAAATCGTTGAAGCCGTTTCCCAAAATTCAGAAAAAAATATATATACAAGATTAACTCATTTGTAAAGATATATGTTTCAATGGTAACTTAAATTTTAAGGTGACCATAAAATCGTAAACATTAATCTTTTACTAATACGAACGTTTTACGCAATTATTATAGTACGAAATCTTGTCGGTTTCTGTTTTATCTATGCACGTAATTTAAACCCGCGTCGCCCTGACAATTACCACGCAATCCCACCATTTGACTAACACGGCTTTTTATATAAACCACAGGTTTTTAAGATAGTGAATATCATGTCTTACCATAAATATATACCATTAATTTCCATACCACAAACTGTAGTACCCAATAAAAAGGAAAACAAACAATTACCAGGCGGGTGGTGCCGCAGAATTAACAATTACTTAGACCAAATCTCCTCGGCCGCCATTATCTCGTCTCGCCGTAACTCCTCGCTAACTGTTATTGCCATCATTCCCGCTTGATTTAAACAAGACGTTACGCTACAGTCGCTCCCGTCAGACTCCCGCCGAGCCACGACAACTTGGATGCGGTATTTATCTTTTTTTAAATAGAAAGAAAGATAAATATATATACTGCAAATTCAAATATTTTTACTCAAATAAACTTGTAAACAGAGAGGGCGCTGCTCTGACGTTGTCAACATCGTTTGCGTTTTACTGTGCATTTAAAAATACTATTAATAATTACGAACCGCAAAAGAGTGATTTTTAAAGTGTTATTATGGAAGACTAAACTAAAAATCAATAAATCCAGTGTACAAACTAAAAGATAACAGTGCAAAAACATTTTTGTCCCAATATAAAAGTCCGCCATTGTACTTTTACGTTTGTGATCAAGATATGGTGCAAAAATCATTAAATAAATAGTCTCGATAGTGCTATTTCTCAAGACAATACATTTTAATGTTACTATCTGGTGCTTAAACAAGAATAAAAATAAAAAAATAAACGACAAATGCTTTGCAGAAAAATTCCTTTTGACAAAATTAATTGACATTCAGTTTGAAAAAAAAAAAAAAATAACGCCATCAAGTGAAAGTGATGAAGTGACAAAAATTCAAAATAAATTAGCGATATAAACTAACGTACAATCTTAACTAAAATAATAAATAGTATTTCAAAGGGACTAGTTATAGTATATACGCTATAATTCTAAAGTCAACATTTTTTAGTAAAAAATTATTCCAAACAAATAAATGTAAACGCTATCTAATTGTCAAAGTTACGATAAATTTTAACAAAATTTCTAGAATCACTAAGGAAACGCAACTTATATATGAATTAAATCCAGACATATTATTATTTTCTGACTTTATTATTAACCTAAAATTCAATACAAAAATAAAAAATAACCAAAGACAACGTTAAAATAATTCATTTAATTTCTCATGAAATTGAAATCATGAACGGAACAAACAATCTCACGACAAAGTATTACTCTTATTGACTATGATATGCAAATATGAGTGAATATGCATAAACGTGTTTTTTACTGAACACATCTTGTTTTTTTTTCATAATATTTTTGATAAACTATGTATGACTGCACTAAAAAATATAAAAAATGGAGCAATTAACATTATTATTGAAAAATCTACAACACAAATTTGACTTTCAAACGAACGAAATACGAGAATTAAAACAAACTATTCCTGATATTATAAACAAAAATATAAATGAAAAATTTACTTACCTCGAGTCTAAATATGAAAATTTAGAAAAAAATATTGAGCAACAATGTCGGCGGATACAACAAATAGAAAGGTCAATAAGAAGAAAAAACTTGATTTTCTTTGGAATAGAGGAATCAGAACAGAATTACTTTGAATTACAAGACTTAATACTTGAGATAATAAACGACTCAATGAAAATTAACTGTAATGAAATCCATATAGAAGAAGTGCGTCGTTTGGGTAAAAAAAATGGAAAAACTAGACCTGTGCTTATAACTCTCAACACTATGGGAATGAAAATCAAGCTTTTAAAGAACAAAAAGAGTTTAAACAATTCTCCATATTATATTAAAGAAGATTATCCACCTGACATATTAGAAGAGAGAAAAAAACTAAAAGAGCAATTAAAGGAAGAAAAGTATATCGGTAAAAAAGTAGTTCTAAAATATAACAAGCTTATAATTTTATCAGACAAAAATGAAGAAATACCAGAAAATTTTGCAAATACTGAAAAGACAAATAAACGATTATTGTCTGAATCACCTGAATGTCATGACACAACAAAAAATAAAAGAAAAACTTTTTCTAAAATACAATCTACTAAAAATAGCTCAAGTATAAACAATTATTTAATAAAAAATGTCAACACTATGGGTAAAAGTAATAAGAATTCTGCATATCCCTCTACTTCAACAGAAACAATTTCTGCAAACGCAGATATTAATAAAATCTGACATAGAGAAGCGACCTCTCCAATACGACTCCCAGTACGGCCGGTCCCCGTGGGAGTGACAGACCAAAACCCTCCACTACAAAATCTCATCATCTGCACATACAATGTTAGATCTCTTCTTACAAATGAAAAACTACTGGAATTGAAGGAATCTTTATCCAACATTAGATATGACATAATCGGTCTTGCAGAAATAAAACGAACAGGTTATTCAATTAAAGAAGATGAAGATCATATTTTCTGCTATATAGGTGAAACAAAAGGTCTCCATGGAGTTGGTTTTTTGATAAAAAATAAATGGAAAAGCAACATTGAAAGTTTCATCCCTTTATCAGAAAGAGTTTGCGTGCTAAACTTAAGGTTTGCTACTTCACCCCTTTCAATAGTCCAGGCATATGCACCCACTGTTGATGCAACTGATGATGTTATAAATAACTTTTACTACCAAATAGAAGAAGCTCTAAAACAATGCCATCGTAACTATATAATAATGGGCGATTTTAATGCTCGAATTGGGCAAATACGTCCTGGAGAGGAGAAAATAATGGGTCCCTACTGCTACGGAAAAAGAGATGAAAGAGGCAAACGACTTTTGCAATTTGCACTTGAAAATAATCTTGTAATAATTAACACTATTTTTCAAAAAAAAATAAAGAATATGTGGA
Organism: Morpho helenor; assembly: GCA_029227775.1. Taxonomy (NCBI): domain Eukaryota; kingdom Metazoa; phylum Arthropoda; class Insecta; order Lepidoptera; family Nymphalidae; genus Morpho; species Morpho helenor. The sequence goes on from JARGCU010000017.1 coordinate 1,348,508, forward strand.
CATGGATATCACCAAAAAAAACAAAAAGTCAAATAGATTACATTATGTCAAATAAAAAAGAAAAAATTACTAATTTTGAAATCTTAAATCAGAACTCCTTCTCTAGTGATCACAGATTATTAAGATGCACATACTTATTGTCAAACTATAAAAAAAGCAGAGTCACTTATAAATCCAAAAACAATAATACTATTCCAGCAAAGAAAGAAAATATATTCTTGGATGATTTAAAAAAAAATATTCAACACATAATTTTAGATTTAAATGATAATGTAGATTCCTATTTCTCAAAAATTAAAAAAGCTTTGACTTCTAGCTTAACTGGTATAACTCAAATTAAAACAAATAAACAAAACATTATATCAATAGAGACAAAAAAATTAATATATAGAAGAAAAGAATTACAACATAAAAAACCACTTACTATAGAGGAAAGGCAAGAACTTAATTATTTATATAAACATATTTCTAAATCCATCAGAAAAGAATATCAAGAACATAAATTACACATCATAGAGAGACACCTTAGAGATGAATACATCAAAAAATTGGATTCCTTGTCTGAAGGATAACTCTACTAATACTAAAACCTTTTCAAGATCCAAAATAATTGAAATAGCAACTAACTTCTACAAAAATCTATATACAGGACCAACTAGAGCTAAATATGAACATACACCATCAACCTCTACCAGCCTACTAGATAGATTCCAAGAACAAGAAATCCTTAAAAAAATAACAAACTTAAAAAACAACAAAAGCAACGGCCTTGATAATATACCAAATACAGCTTTAAAATTAGGAAAGTTTATTCTCGCACCATTTTTAACAACATTATTCAACAAAATCTTGGATGAGAGAATTATTCCAAAAGAATGGGCTCGATCTGATATTATACTTTTATACAAAAAAGGAGACCCAATGAATATAAGTAATTACAGACCAATCAGTATACAACCAAATCTGTATAAGTTATTTGCAACATGCCTTGAGAATAGACTATCAACATATACTGAGAAATATCAGCCAGTGGAACAGGCAGGTTTTAGAAAAGGTTACTCAACTATAGATCACATCCATGTACTTGAACAAATAATAGAGAAATATGAAGAACAGAACTGCCCTCTGTATCTGGCTTTTATTGATTATGCAAAGGCATTTGACTCAATATCCCACAGTAGTATTTGGAAAGCACTTCAGGAATGTAATGTACCATTTGAAATTATTGATATTATAAAAAATATATATGGCAATAGTGTAAGCCGAGTAAAATTAGATAAAATAGGAACAAATATTAATATATGTAGGGGCGTCAGACAGGGTGACCCCCTCTCTCCGAGAATCTTTATATGTGTACTCCAAAATATTATGAAATGTTTAGATTGGTCAAAAAAAGGATTATACATTAAAGGAAAATACCTAAGCAACTTGAGGTTTGACAGATGACATTGTTCTATTCTCAGAAACTGCATCACAACTAGAGTCTATGTTAATTGAACTTAACATCGCAAGCAAAAAAATTGGACTAGAATTAAATACAACAAAAACTAAGATAATGACAAACAGATCTTCTAAAAATATAATTATTAATGGCAAATCACTAGATCATGTTTCAGAATATAAATATCTTGGTAAACTGATATCATTTAAGAAGTCCAGACACCGAGATGAAATGGATAGACGTGTCAACCTTGCCTGGAACAAATACTGGAGCTTCAAAGAAATATTTAAATCAAATCTACCGGTAAAGTTCAAAAAACAAGTTCTTGATTCATGTATCTTGCCATGCCTTTCATATGCATCTCAAACCTGGTTATTTAATGAATATACAGTAAATAAAATACAAACTTGCCAAAGAGGTATGGAAAGAAGTTTGTTAAACATTAAACGAAAAGATAAAATAAGAAGTACAGTAATAAGGAAGAGAACAAATATAATAGACTGTCTAAAGTATACAAAGAAATTAAAGTGGTCATGGGCTGGCCACATTGCTCGTATGGACAAGAATCGATGGCCAAAAATAATAACAAATTGGGCCGGTCCACTCGGGAAGAGAAAAAGGGGCAGACCACTACAACGTTGGTCAGATGAAATTATAAAACTTGTTGGAAATAACTGGATGTATGTTGCAGATGCTAGAGAAGTTTGGAAAAAAATGGAGGAGGCCTATACTCAGTAGAGGTCCTTAAAATAAACATAAACTGACATAATTGTGTTTTGACATATAATTTAATAATAATTAATCATAACAATTAAAATAGAAATTATAATATTAAAATAATGTACAAATAAAATAAATAAATCATAAAAAAAAAAAAAACAAAATAACTCATTAAGGACACAAATAAAAGGCTATAAAAAAAAAAAAATAAAAAATAAAAAAACTTGTAAACAAGCGCTTTTGAATCGTCAATTCTACTGCTGGATCGGAAAGCTGGTCCTACTGAGAAGAGCCAGCAAGAAAATCGGCGGTTGCTTTTTTCAACAATACTTATAACTAGTTACATTAAGTCATTATTATCTTGTACAGAGTCGGACAGTAGCTATATCCACGCATTTTTATCATCTAAATAATCCTTATCAGTATAGTAGGGTAAGGCACTAACTAGGCTTACTGCATAAAATTAAACTTCAGATAAAAAACAATAAAATGAAACTTTAAAACCAATATTAAGGTATAACGTGCAAAGGTTGTCTCTTCCAAACAACCTTAGAAATCTTCAATCAAAAAGAATCTTAAACATAACATAGTGTATGTTAGCACCATGTTAGCACTTTTGTGGAATAAATAATTTTCATTTCATTTCATTTCACTGTAACGTTTTACCAATAGGAAGACTCGAACGGAAACAAGACAACAGTGTTGCTACCATTTCAGTCAAAAGGGTGCAATACTCTTTTTTCATGACTGTGTTGCTTTAAAATACAAAGCTAAAGTCATTGGCGACAACAGGTATTAGAAATGCCGCATCCATTACTCGTATTCGAGGCTCCTTGTTAGGTAGAGAGTGTCTCAATGATTTGCTATAGGTAGGGTGATAAGTAAGTTCATTATGTTGCAATGACCACGGAAACACCTTCGGCGTTATCTTCTGGCGTTGTAATACGATTTTTCAAAAGAGGTTTTGTTTTTCTGATGAGATGACGCGATGGTATTTAGAAGAGAAATGTGTTTTGTTACGGCACTTGTTCATTGTCAAGTAATATTAAAAAGTTTCATGTATGCCAAAAAAATATAACATTTTTGTTTACTTTGTTTAATAGTGGAAGTGTGCATGACACTTGGCGTTTACGGTGAACGAAATAGTTGCTATTTTTGGCGTACATAGAAGTTGAACGCAGATTTAACTCAAAGCAAAAATATTATAATAACTAAATTGATACGAACGATAAAAACTAAATTGTACAAATTTTAGTACTGGGTGACCGAGCTTTGCTTGGTAATTTTTTTAATATATAGATAATGCGATAAAAAAAAACATAAAACGTTATCTCTAAACGATCCTATTGTATTCTAAATTTAAGTCCAGCCGTTATCCAAAAAAGCTATCGTGATTTTGAAATTAAAAGCGCAATTAACCTTTGCTTTCTCATAAAGTTGTAGCAGTTCTTTCAGAGCCCGAAAACAGGGATAAAAACCATTTTTTTAACAAAACCTAACTAGATTGATTTTCGCCACCAAAACCCCTACATGTTGAAATTCATGACAATCGTTAGAGCCGTTCCAAAAGTTCAGTAAATGTATACCCTTGTAATCTTGTATAAATATATAATGTAACAACGCCGCCTTGTCGCTACAGCAAGCAAGCAAGCCATGACGTCACATCTTGCCACAGCCTTTCGGGCCATTTTGACGTGGGAGATGTGACAGCCGCTATCATTAGCAGATAGCCCGCGGATAGCGAATGAGAGTTTACATTGATTTTAATTTTGCAATTTTTATGAAAAGAATAAAACTGATTTAGAATACTTCTTTTATTAACACAAGTAGTTTAGTAACATATTTAGTAACAATATACAAGATTAACTCATTAAAATATTTAAGATATTAAAGATGAAATTATTTATTGGAATCCGTGTATACAACAGCAATGATTACTGCAAAATAATTTTATCATTACTTTTATGCTAGGGAATTCTGCAAAGTTACACCTACTTCTATGAATTCATTATTCTCCTGCCCTTATCTCACACCAAGTTAGGTCGGCACAATATAGTTTCATCTTCCATTATTTTCTATCATTTTAAACTTTTTCGCTATGATGTACTTTACACAATTCATCCATCTCCTTAACTGCCACTCATATAAAGTTAAGTAGCGGCCTATTACTATCCCACTGCTGGGAATAGGCCTCTTCTCTCCGTGAGAAGAATTGGAGTTAAGACCTACCACGCTGCTCCAATGCGGATTGGTAGGTTACACATATCTCCAGAATTCTCAAGAGATATGCTGATTTCCTCACGATGTTTTCATTTGCTGAAAAGCGTGTGATAAATTGCAATTATCAATTAGACACATAAGTTTTAACTCATTGGTGTCTGCCCGGGTTCGAACATGTGATCTCCTCAAAAGAGTCACACGGCTTATCTCATATATACATCGGTATATTTATTTTGAAAGTTTTTTGGTTACGTGATAGGCTACCCTCGACATTACATACTTGCCTATTTTATATATCTTCCTGCCCTTATCCCACTCTAAGTGGGGTCGGCACAACATGTTATAAACATGCTGTCATTTACGACCTGCCGCCTGTCTGACGTCAACATACCTCAGTCGTACTTTACGACACCTCGGTAAGAAAGAGGGTGGTCTATTCTACTAAACCGGATATCACACGGTAGGTCAACTTATCTTAGTCGCCTTTTACGACACCCCGGTAAGAAATGAGGGTGGTACTATTCTATTCAGCCGGATACCACACGGCGGGTCGACTTACCTTAGTCGCCTTTTACGACACCCCGGTAAGAAATGAGGGTGGTACTATTCTATTCAGCCGGATACCATACGGCGTTGTTTTTATAAATAAATACATTGAAAATAAAAGCGCTTTCAAACAAGCCAAAAAGCAGCTCAACTTTAAAACTATTACGAACCGAATCGAAGGGCATTTGTCTCCCCTCCAACGCGGATTAGGGAGTGGGAGGACATTTAGTCGTGACATTCGGAGTATTTATTCGCATAATAATAATTCCTCAGCGCGTCGACGGCGGCCTTTAAGAGTTATGGCTGGGGGAGACACCTTTAAGGTGACGTCGCTCCGTGGTGAGAAAATGTGGACATTCCCGAATTACGTGTACGATAATCTGGGGGTTTCCTAATTAAAAGTCTTTACCCAAAGCGAGTGTCCTAAATAATTTTTATATTTAGCAAACAAACTTTTTTATTCTACTGATATGAGGTTTGCGTATATATTTTTCAGGTAGAATTAAACTTGGTCAGTGTTTTAACCAGAACCGGTTATAAACCAGAGAAATTCGAAAATATTCAACATTAACATATGTATCAAGGCTTACACATCTGAAATCAATTATTTTTATTTATTTCTTTCTTTTAGGAGTGATTCTTTTAAACATAATGTTTAACGTAATGTTTAAAAACTTTAACTTTATCTTGTATATAAACCTATATATAATCTCAATTTTGGAACGGCTCCAACGATTTTCATGTATGTAAGGGCTTCGGAGGCAATAAATCGATCTAGTTAGGTTTCAATAAAAAAAATCCCTGTTTTCATGAACTAAAAAACTGCTACAATATTATTAGAAAACAAAGGCTAATTACGCTGTCACTTGCTAAGTTATATTAGCTCACTTGGGAACAAACGAATTAAAGAAGTGAAAATACCCCGGATCGAGTTCCAAATATGAAAATCCATTTTTTTAATTTTTTTCTCAAATATGAAAAACAAAAATATAATAACATATTTTTTTTATATTTTAAAAACAATACCAAGCAAGGTTAGGTCAGTCAGGAACTACTATACTAGCAAGTGTAAAGTAATCACCGACAAGCGTGTGATAAATTGCAATTATGTCCGAGGTTTGAACCCTTGGCTCTGTGACCATGTGATCTCTTCAAACAAAGAGTCGCACATTGTCTATTGGTCTATCACAGTTTATACTATAGATAATAACTTAAATACCAAATAATAAAATTGCCTGCCTTAAATTTGCCTGTATTTATTATAAATAAAATAGTGTTGACATTAATTAATTTTATAACGTAACCAATTTCTTATAATAACACCAAACATTGAGATTATTAAAATCCATTCATAATAAAAATATATCGTTCGTTCACAAATGAAAAGATTATGAATATAAGGGGCATCAACGACAGTTTATAGTCATTTTATACAATATACAAGCCAGCCTTATCCATAATAGCCTATCGTTGTCCGTCCAACGTCTCAAGATTAAGGCATTAACAGCTAGGAGCGCGTCGCGAGGCGCAGTAACCGGCCCCAATATTGTTATACCTAAGATTACTGGTGTGATACACATTTCACTAGAACAGACGGTTTTTTTCCGCTGATATTATTATGAAGCATGTTTAGGATTTTTTTTAATGTCATAAAAACCTATTATGGGTCGTCACCGCCCGACGGGGACGAGCAGCGTGTTTAGGATAATACTGTCATGAACAATCACATCATGTTTGTTATAGGAAAACTAAATTAAAGCGTTAACCAAGAATAAAGAAAGTACAAAAATCATTTCGGAGTTTGAATATATGTTTATAAAAAATTCCGTATTTTGTGTAAACAAATTGGTTTTATTCAAATTCAAAATATATTTTATTCAAATAAACTTGTAAATAACTGCTTATGAATCGCCAACTCTACTGCTGGTTCGGAAAGCTGTTCCTACCGAGAAGAACTAGCAAGAAACTCGGCGGTTGCTCTTTTCAAAATTATACTAATAACCGGCCCCAGTATTGTTAAATCTAAGATTACTGGTGTGATACACATTTCACTAGGACAGACGGGTTTTTTTTTGCTGATATTGCTATGAAGCGTGTTTAGGATAATACTGTCACGAATAATCATGTCGGTACTTGTTATAGGAGAACTAAATTAAAACAACCAATATTCCAGAAAGTACATAAATGGTTTCTCAGCCTGATTATATCTACATATCTTGATTATAGCTGAAGAGTTTGTTTGATTGATTGTTTGAAGGCGCTAATCTCAGAAACTACTGGACCGATTTCAAAAAATATTCTTTTAGGATAGTCCATTTATTGAGGAAGGCTATAGGCGACATTACATCACGCTAAGATGCATAGGAGAGGAGCAGCAATAAATAATAGTACGAAAACAGCAAAATTTAAAGCTTTCCTTACGTGCGCTAAGTAAACGGCAAAAGTTATACAAAATTTTTCCCCTCTAAAAGATCTAAATAAAAGTCCGTAACAGCATATGTCTAGCTTTTAAGGTTAACCCACTTTAACCATTTTTATGGTTATCAAAATAGTATATTACGGTTTTAATCTTTCTATGCGGGCGAAGCCGCTGGCAATTGCTAGTGAAAAGATAAAGATATATTTTCTACTTACTTTATCGCATATTATTGCAAGTTTATTTGACTATTACTTTTTTATTATGGATCTCCGCAAAGTAATGTCTAATTCCATAAATTATCAGATATAGTCATTTCTAGTATAAGGTGATCGTTGTGCGGGGAGTTTCGCGGTGTTCCAGCATTAAAACAATAGCCGCGATTACCTCATCAAACGCGCAAATATCCAGAGATTAAGCCTGAAGAATTAACGCGTCTCACCGACTGTGACTTGTTCTCAAGGGTTAAAGATGGCGACCGTGACGTCAACATTGTGCCTTTGTAATGGTTGTGTTGTCGAAATTAGTATTATTTCACCGCCTTTACAATCTTCAATTTTCAACATCTATGTGACATTTTCAAACCCATATAATCTTTATTCAAATAAGCTCTTTCAAGCACTTTTGAATCTTAAATCATCAATATGATTAATGAAGCTACAACTGGTTCGGAATGTTGCTCTTGCCGAGAACCAGAAAGAAACACGGCAGTTAATTTTTTTTCTCAACAACATTTTTTGATAACAGTCAACATTTTTAAATATATCTTTCAAAATTACAAACACTCATTAATGTATATTGAAAAATTGTATAGATAGAATAAATAAATGAATATTTAGAATTACTGTAAAGTGAAAAATTTTAGAAAGAAAGAAAGAAATAAAAAAAAACTTTATTTATAACGTACACCACTAAGTTTTACATATAAGGACACAACAATTATGATAAATTATTTGTAAGGGCGCGGTGTGACGCCATAAAATGGGTAACCACTCGGCTTTGGTTCGAATTTGAAACCCGAACACCGATTTTCAGTGGCCGCCATTTTTTTTACGCACGGACGTCAGCAACAGATAAAAGCTAAACTAATTTACTATGTATATGTAAGTACAAATATATTTATAACTATTTATTTATTTTATGGATATAATGAATAAATGAATATTTTTAGCCTTGCCATTACAGCACTTTCAAATAACAATTAAAAGGAGACTGATATAGCAAGCGTACTTCATCATTGTGTATTATATGATGATAAATATCTGTGCATTTAGCTACTCCGACTTATCACAAGTTATCAATGAAGAAATGTAATTAGTAAGAATTCTATTTTGAAAAGAGGAATTGCCTAGCTCTTCTCTTGGTCCGGCCTCAAAGGAGGCACCCTTAGGACGACGTTCCCCGACGCTAGTCGAACTTCTGCGCTCTACTCTCCGCATTTCGCAACCTCGACGATGCTTCTATGCTCGCCCGCTCCGCCCGTCGAAAAAAAGCTGTAAAAGCCGTTAGGGCTAACAGCATACAGACAATTCGAAAAAAAACACTAGCTCTTCTCGATACGAAGAATTATCAGAACCAGTAATAGAGTTGTCAATTCAAAAGCACTTGTCGAATTTCATTTCAGAAATAATCAAATTCAAACAACTCAAGTAACCTATCTCCCACATATTAAAGCGACATAAACAAAGAATAAATATCGCTTATACCAATCAAATAATTGCTCGAAAAAACCTCCCAAAGCCTGACAGACTGCTCGAAGGGAAAACTCTCCCTGTATATCCCAAGATATTGGCGTGTGTTGACATATTTACGAGCTCCTAGACTATTAAGTGGTGATTTAGTGCAGCATATCGGGATGGATACGTTTTTATCGCGGCCATATATCCACTGGATCCGGGTCTATTATGGGTGCTATTGTGTAAGTCGAGATATCTTATGTTCGTTATATTTAACATATATAGCATTGTATATGTACTTATCTTTAATATTGAAATGAGTTAATCTTGTATATATATATATTTATTTATCTATTTATTTATTTATATATACATGTAAGAATCGGAGATGCAGGGGAGATAAAATCCTCATTATCATCGTTATCCATTTTATTAAAGAATCAGTGAACAATAGCAAGTAATCACTTTTACAATGATTTTTAAACAAAAAAAAATTTAAATCACAATTACTAACTTTATGACCTGAATTTGACCTTAAAATAAAACACTTCACATAAACACAACAACGACTTCACACTGAGAGTATTCGCAGACGAATGACCCCTCCACCGACAAAGCTCCGTTATTTATAATCTGCGCCAAGGTGGGGTTGACAACTCGATTACGTCTGTAGTGGTGTTGCCAACACTACGTTCGCGCCGATATACATATATGCTACATTAAGCTGTGATGGCCTAGCGGTGCGACCGTGTGAATCTCTAGAGACGATCATGGGTTCAAACCCGGGCAGACACCAATGAGTTTTTCTATTAAAACTTATGTGTCTAATTGATAATTGCAATTTATCACACGCTTTTCGGTGAAGGAAAACATCGTGAGGAAACCTGCATATCTCTAGAGAATTCCGGGGATATGTGTAACCTACCAATCCGCATTGGAGCAGCGTGGTAGGTCTTAGCTCCCATCCCTTCTCTCCAAAAATGGAGAGAGGAGGCCTATGCCCAGCAGTGGGATATGCAAGGACATTTGCAAGGATGGCATTGCGATAGTATAAAACTGTGTACATATGCCATCCTTACAGTCAAAATTATTAAAAGAACATAAGATATCAATTTTAAAAAATTATATAATATATATTTAAAATAAATAAAAGAAAATACTACTTCTACTACTATTAAATAAATATTATAAAATGATATATATATATATATTCGGAATCTCGATAAACGGCTTCAACGATTTTCCAAAAATTCAGCATGCAGGAAATTTTGGGGAAGAGAAATTGATCTAGCTAGGTTTTATCCCTGTTTTTGGACATTAAGTACTAAAATTTACTTTTAATTTATTGAATAAATAAAAAACAATTTTTGCCGATAAATGTCAAGTCAGCGTAGCTTATTTGGGGAACGCGAGAAATGAAAATACCTAGGATCGGCCCCACCTACCCTATTATTTTTTCTTTTTTTGAGGTTTCTTTTTTTTCCTTTCTTACCGAGCTGTCGTAAAAGGTGACTAAGGTAAATTGACGTCAGGCAGGCGGCCTGTCGTAAAATACGTAGCCAAATCATAGAGCCCCAACTAAGAATGGGATAAGGGTAGGAGGACGAGGGAAATCATTTGATTATTGGAATTTAAAAATATAAAGGGCCGCTAATACCATATACTTAATATTGTATTACCCTTTACCTACAATGCACAAAACTAATTAAATTCGAATTAATCGTAAAAAAGCAGAATCACGTCAAATTGACCGTAAAATTTCGAGAAGAAAAACAATGGGGCACCGACGATAACGGGCCGCGACTTAAATTAAATCGGGGCCGTTTCGACAAACCCTTCAGGTTTGGAAACACACGGGTTTGTAGTGAATACGTTCAAGCGACGACTGAATTCAAAATTAATTATAAAACATTTATGTCAAATCATCATCATCATTTATTATCCTGGCATTATTCCACTCTAAGTGAGGTCGGCACACTAGTTATCTTCCTGTCCATATCCCACTCTAAGTGGGGTCGCCACAACATGTTTTTCTCTTCCATGCTGTCCTATCATTGGTCAACTGTGGCGCTACTCCTTTAATATGCATGTCATAGTTCACACAATCCAACCATCTCTTTTTAAGCCTCCCTATTCACATCCCTATGCACATATTCATCCACATTCAAATTTAACACTCGTTTGGTCACATGATTTTCATCCCTCCTCATTACATGTCCATGCACTTCTCGTTTTTTCTATAAGTCCAATATGTTGTGCCGACCTCACAACATATTGTAAACGTGTTGTCACATGATTTGGCTACGTATTTTACGACCTGCCTGACTTCAACTTACCTTAGTAGTATTTTACGACACCTCGGTAAGAAATGAGCGTGGTCTATTCCACTCAACTGGATACCACACGGCGGGTCAACTTACCTTACTTGCCTTTTACAACACCTCTGTAAGAAAGGGGCTGGCCTATTCTACTCAGCCGGATACCACCCGGTGTGTCAACTTACCTTAGTCGCCTTTTACGACACCTCGGTAAGAAATGAGCGTGGTCTATTCTACTCAACCGAATACCACACAGCGGTTCGAGTTACCTTAGTAATAACTGAGAGTGGCCTATTCTACTCAGCCGAATACAGACGGTACTTAACTTAGTCGCGTTTCACGGCACCTAAGTAAAATGAGCGTGGTCTATTCTACTGGGCCGGATACCATACGGCTTTGCGATTTCTGGTTGTCATTTTTATAGTCGTTGTAGTCATGAAAGATTATAAACTTTAAAAGACATATAAAAGTGTATAAGTAAAGGAAGTAAACATTTTAATTTTAAAATATTTCGATCAGCGTTAAGAACAAAACTTAATAACAGTAAAGAACGAAGCTCATCTCGCAAAGGAACTCTTATAACGTTGCGATTATTTATAAAAAATGGCCCCGTATACTGCCACCGGAGGGTTAACTGTAAACTCCGGCCGAGGTATGAATATTTACGAAAGCATTAATTATTTTTTAACTTTCTTCAGCTTAAGAGGATTTTCTTGGGAAGTACTGAATGACTGTATTTATTTTTAGTTAGCCAACTTCGTTTCCACGTCGATATATTTTAAAAATTGGCAGCAACTTTGAAATTAATGCCAGGAAATTTTGATTAAATTATAATTTAGGAATGAAGCGAAGTTGTTCGTTTTTGAGATATTACTTTTTGATATTACAGTTGATTTATTGTAATGATTATTGTTCTGACGCAAAGCAGCGTTATATCCATCCAAAATCTTCCAAAACTACGTTTAAAAAAATAGGATTTTTTTTGTTTTTTGCTCGATTTAGAAGCTTTAATTGTGAATCTACAATAATTTCATAAATTTATCCCAACGGTTTTACTGTGAAAGCATTACAGACTTTTGAATTCATTATATTAGTATAGATATTGATGCCGAGTGGTATACAGCTAAGGTTTTCATGCGAACAAAGATGGAGGAGGGGTGCTTATAGCGGTCTCCAATAGGTTCAATTCAGTTCGTCTGTTTGATTGTGAAAGTCTCTGTGAGGATCTCTTTGTTAAAGTGGAGGTCGCCAACAATGTTAATATTACCTTTTGTTCTATTTATCTTCCCCCTCCGCTTAATCGTAACATAGCTAAGAATTTTCTAGATAATTTTAACAGAGTTTCTGATAACTTAAAAAATGTATGCGTTGTAGGGGATTTTAATATGAGTTGTATTAAGTGGTTCAACAGTAGTTTTGATTCTAGCCTAACCGCAAATTATAGCGGTTCGACTATTGCTTCGTTATTGATCGATTTTATCTCTCTTAATAATCTTACTCAGTATAATGCCGTAACCAATAATCGAGGCAAAATTTTAGATTTGGTTCTTAGTAATATGCTTAACATTTGCGTTAATGAGTCTACAGCTGCTTTCGTGGATATTGATCCACAGCAGGTACCAATAGATATATTAATATCCTTTAAAAATAACAAATCAATTAGTACAAATAATGAAGTTCATAAATATAATTTCTTCAAAGCAGATTATGATTTGGTAAATGAAAAGCTAAGTGAAATAAACTGGCTAAGCACATTTTCTGACTGTCACACGGTAAATGATATGGTTTATGATTTTTATAGAATACTTAATGAAATTATTAACGCACACATAAGTAAAAAGAAAGTCAATAAAGGGAAATATCCACCTTGGTTTAGCAAGTCTCTAATCAGGTTAATTAAGGAAAAGAACAAATTACGTCATAAATTCAGAGTTTTTAAAAATCCTTTAGATGAAATCTCTTTACGCATCTTAAGCAAGAGATGTAAAAGTTTGGTGACTACTTGCTACAATGCTTATGTAATGAAAATTGAAGAAAGTATTGGTAACAATCCAAAATATTTTTGGACCTATCTTAAAAATAAGTGCAATGACAATACAGCTTATATTCCTCAATCTATGTCTTATAATGGTCAGGTGGCGTCTGATGGATCAGCAATAAGTAATTTATTTGCCGCTTTTTTCTCCACAACATTTACTGATGGTGCACCTAACGCCTACCAGTGTAATGGTGATAATTATATCAACTCCTTACGAAATATACATATCGCACAAAATACTATTTATACTTATCTTAAAAAACTCGACACGAGTAAAGGTCCCGGGCCAGATGGCATTCCACCATACTTTATTCAGAAATGTTCTTCGCAACTAAGTGAAGCTCTTTTTATAATATTTAATAAATCTTTAACTTCCGGAATTTTCCCAAGCTATTGGAAAACTTCTAAAGTGGTCCCGATTCATAAAAATGGCGATAAAGATAATATATATCAAATTACAGACCCATATCCATATTGTCAACTTTTGCCAAAATATTTGAGGCTTTAATTTATCCTTACTTGAAATCGTATTCTAACCACTTTCTAGTTAATGAACAACATGGATTCATTAAATCTCGTTCTACTAATACAAACTTAGTTACGTTCTATAATGAAATAGTCGATAATGTAGATGCTGGTATTCAAGTTAACGTAGTATACATGGATTTTGCTAAGGCGTTTGATAAGGTTTGCCATAAGGTGTTACTTGATAAAATGATATCATATGGTATTGGTGGTTCTATTTTGCACTGGTTTTATTCATATTTACATGAAAGATCTCAGTACGTAGTAGTAAAAGGATTTAGCTCAAATTGTTATAAAGCGACATCTGGAGTCCCTCAAGGTTCTCATCTAGGACCCTGGCTATTTAATTTGTTCATTAACGATATAGTGTCACATGTTAAACATAGTAGTATTTATCTATTTGCCGATGACATAAAAATATCAAAGCCAGTTCGGAACCAAACAGACAGTACCTTAATTCAAGAGGATTTAGATGCCATTTCTAACTGGTGTCACAATAATAACATGTCACTAAATACAAATAAATGTAATTTTATTGTTTTTACTAGAAATAGAAATGTTATTCAGTCACAATATTGTATTAATGGCTCAGCCTTGTTACAAAAGAATGAATTAAGTGATTTAGGAGTGCTTTTCGATTCCAAGCTTACATTTTCACCTCACATTGATAAAATAATAAGAAAGTCTTCGCGAATGTTAGGTTTTCTAATTCGAAATGGCAAGTTTTTCCGCAGTCCAAAAACTAAAATATTGATTTATAATGCCTACGTTAGGAGTACACTTGAGTATTGCAGTATCGTTTGGTCACCAAATTACAAAGTTCATCAGTTAAGAATTGAACGAATACAAAAAAGATTTCTGCGGCATCTTGCATACTCCTGCAGGCTTCACAAACAGCTTCCTACGTACAGTGAAAAATTGGTACATTTTAAAATGGACAGTTTAATGGTCCGTAGAAAACTGCTTGATATGACCTTTCTTTATAAACTACTTAGGAATGGAATTGACTGTTCGTCTCTGCTACAATGTATTAAGTTCCGTGTCCCTCGCCGCGTGCCGAGACTTCCAAAGACTTTACTTTACCAGCCTTTTGCTAAAACCAATCTAAAACAGTTTTCGCCCATGTCTAGGTTGCCTAAATTATTTAATTCCATCTGCGGAGAAGTGGATATTTTTAACGACACTTTACGAAAATTCAAAGAAAAGACAGTAAGATTGTTAAGAGACGGTTAATTTGATGCAATCGATAATAATATAATATCTTTATGTGTTTCGTTTACAGAAAATGTAATTGTTTTTTTTTACCTATTAACTTTAAACTGTTTGCTTATTTCTTTATGTAATGTTTTTATGTTTTTATTTAAATTGTTTAAAATTTTTTTGGTGCATGCCGTGACACCTTCATAAGTTGTACATATAAATTTATTTTTTTGTGTCTATTTTTATTATACGTAAGTTTTATATGTAGCAACTACTGAATGTCCTAATAAATAAATAAATAAATAAATAAATAAAGTAGAATAGACCACACTTATTTCTTACCGAGGTGTCGTAAAAGGCCACTAAGG
This sequence comes from Morpho helenor, assembly GCA_029227775.1. Classification (NCBI taxonomy): domain Eukaryota; kingdom Metazoa; phylum Arthropoda; class Insecta; order Lepidoptera; family Nymphalidae; genus Morpho; species Morpho helenor. The sequence continues at coordinate 1,363,976 of JARGCU010000017.1, forward strand.
TAAGTTGACCCGCCGTGTTGTATCCGGCTGAGTAAATAATTAAATAAATATATGGGACACTTACACACACGGTCGTCAGTCCCCAAAATAAATATACAGACAACTGGTGAATATATGCTTATATATATTTTAAATACATACTTAAATACAAATATACACCCAGGCTCAAAGACCAACAAATAGTGGCATAGACTGTCAATAGTGTCATAAAAGGTGACTAAGGTAAGTTGACATCAGGCAGGCGGCCGGTCGTAAAATACGTAGCCAAATCATAGAACCCCCCACTTGAGTGGGATAAGGGCCAGACGAGGGAATTCAACATCCGATGATTGGGATTTTACAATATCGAGGCCGTGTGGTATTCGGCTGAGTAGAATAGACAACCCTTTTTCTTACGGGTCGTAAAATAGATAGCTAAATTATAAAATCACCCTATTTAGAGTGGGATAAGTGCATGAGGTAGCCCAGCGGTAACACCGTGCGACTCTTTCGAGGAAGTCACGGGTTTAAACCCGAGCACCAATGAGTTTTCTGTTAAAACTTATGTGTCTAATTCATAATTGCAATTTATCACTCGCTAAAACGTGTGACAAAAACAGTGAAGGAAAACATTGTTAGGAAACCTGCATATCTCTAGAGAATACTGCAGATATGTGTAACCTACCAATCCACATTGAAGCAGCGTGATAGGTCTTAGCTCCAATCCTTCTCTCCAATCACACGCTTTACGGTGAAGGAAAACATCGTGAGGAAACCTGCATATCTCTAGAGATTTCTGGCGATATGTATAACCTACTAATCCGCATTGGAGCAGCGTGGTAGGTCTTAGCTCCAGGATTGCCTTCTCTCCAAAAAACGGAGAGAAGAGGCCTATTCTCAGCAGTGGGATAGTAACAGGCCGCTACTTAAGGGCATGAGGAGGTTTCAACTCTTCAATTTAAGACCAATAAAGCCCACGCTGTCCGCTTACAAAAGAAAATGAAGACCACGGCCTAAGCTGATATTTCATAAGGCGTGTTAAATACAAGCTAAGTTTATTCTCTTATTACCAGCCTGCTATCGGCCGGGCTGCAGTTAAACTCGATTTATACTTTCGATTACAGCGGCTGAATAAAAAACAAATGAGCCGAGAATTTGTTGGTGTGCTGTGGCTAGAGCGAAACATTAATGTGGATATGTCGAAGGAAATATATTTATTAAAGACTAATTAACCCGCTTTTTTTGCCGACGTCAACTATGCTTATCTCTACGTGATGGAATCAGGAATGAGAAAAAATTTATTTTATTTTATTTTATTTATTTATTGGCACAACCAGTGGTAGTAACTAAAACATTAGATTAAAAAAAGTAATAATAAAATTATTTTGCTATAATCCCCGATGAAGTAAAATATAAAATATATATAATGCTAAATGTAGAGTGGACAATCCGTTTTCTTTTGCGATTTTGTTCGTGGAGTCTATCTCCTGATGATGCTTTGGTTCCGGGGCGAAACGATTGTTGAGTTTGTGATAGTGAACGTATGTAGTTCTTGTGTATTTTGGTGGCGGTGGTGGAGGTTTGTGTATGTGTTTTACGAATCCTGCATGTATCAGGTATGAAAACGGATTGTCCACTCTACATTTAGCATTATATATTTCCTATTTTACTTCATCGCGGATTATAGCAAAACAATTTTATTATTACTTTTGTATTATGGATCTCCGCAAAGTAACGCCTAATTCTATAAATTACATTAGATTAAACTAATTATACCACAAAAGGCATTAAATGTACTGCCTTTAGGTGTCACAGCATGTACGTCATTATATGTAAGGACAACAATTTAATTAAATAAACTAAATGTCAAAGATTCTTCAAAGAACCAATGTAATCGTGAGACCGTGTGAATCTCTAGAGACGATCATGGATTCAAATCCCGGGAAGACCAATGAGTTTTTCTATTAAAATTTATTGTCTAATTTATCACACGCTTTTCGGTGAAAGAATATATTGTGTAGAAATTTATATATCTCTAGAGAATTCTAGGAAATAGAAATGTGTGTAACCTACCAATCGGCTTTGGAGCAGCGTGGAGGGTCTTAGCTCCAATCCTTCTTTCCAAAAATGGAGAGCGGATGACTATGCCCAGCTAGTATAGTAATAGGCCGTTACTTTATTTTTTAGTCTTTAAAACTAAAATATGAAAACGGATTAAGATAGAGGGTAGTCTATACTACTCAACCAGATATCATACGGTGGGTCAATTTACCTTAGTCGCCTTTTACGACACCTCGGTAAGAAATGAGGATGGACAGACAAAATATAAAATTATACGAATAAATAAGCTGAAAAAAGTAATTACGATCATATTTATAAATTAATATTCATGGAGCGTCCACTCGAACCTTTCGCCGTCATCTCGAGGCGCAGACCTCGCCATTACACTTAATGTGTAGCTAGATTTGAATGTACTATCAAACTCTTCGCATTATTTGTCCGTGTTTATTACTAATTTGTCGTGTTTTCTCATTTCACTGAAGTAGACAAATTAAATTTTATAACTCAGATCCGGCCCCGCATTATGAGCTACGGAGCTACGAATCGCTACGGGGCTACGAATGGCAACGGTGTTACGAAGTTTCTTTGAATATATTTTAGGTTAATGAAAATGATTTTGCGTAAACAAGAAAAGCCTAAGTATCTTTATAAGAAAAAGGAATTTCTAGTAAGTACGATCGATTCTTTTTAATTTAGTAAAAGAATCGAATTCGTCTTCTTCTCATTTATATTTGGTCACACAGAGATACTCTAAACGTTACGAAGAAAGTAAAAATTCGTCTATTTACGATAAATGACAAAAGCTTAGTGCTGAGTTATCAAAGGATTATAAATAGTTATTTCAAATTATTCAAATTATTTTCTAATACTATGATTAATCTTATATTTATCATTAAGTGGTATCCGGCTGAGTAGAATAGATCAACCCTCATTTCTTACCGAGATGTTGTAAAAGGCATCTAAGGTAAGTCCGACCCGCCATGTGGTATCCAGTTGAGTAGAATAGACTTCCCTCATTTCTTACCGAGGTTTCGTAAAAGGCTACTAAGTTAGTACCGTGTGGTATTCGGCCGAGTAGAATAGATCAACCCTCATTTCTTACCGAGGTGTCGTAAAAGGTGACTAAGGAAAGTCGACCCGACGTGTTGTATCCGGCTGTGTAGAATAGACCACCTTATTACATACAGATGTGTCGTAAATGGTGACTAAGATAAGTAAGTAAGCAAGATAAGATGTCGACAGGCAGGCGACCGGTCGCAAAATACCTAGCCAAATCATATAACAACATGTTTATAACATGTTGTGCCCCATTTAGGATAATGACAAAAAAATAAATAAATAAATATATGGGACACTTACACACACGGTGCTCCGTCCCCAAAGTAAGTAACTTAATAGGTACTTGTGTTAAAGGTGACAGACAACTGGTGAATATATACATATATAATTGTTAAATACATACTTATATACAAATATACACCCAGGCTCAAAGACCAACAAATTAATTTATAGAAAATGTTGGCCCTCGGCGGGAATCGAACCCGCGACCCGCGGAGCTTAAGGCAGGGTCACTGCCCACTGCTCCAACGGGCCAGTCAATTCAAAGAATGATGAATGATTATGTTTCCTTCAGAATCGTTACATTTTGCAATAGCGAATTTATATCAATATTGTTGATTACCATGAAATTGTCAAACGCCATTTATGCAAACGGGTATCAATAAAACTATCAACGGGATCCCATACCAGCGATGTAATAAACTAGAAACAGCACTGTCCAGTAGAGATACGTGCGATCCCCTCGTCACAATGTCGTAAACTACGGTGAAATAGCCATATACTCGATTGGTACAAACTGATTGGTATAGGAACAGTGTGATTTGATCCACTTTGTAACAGATATGATTTGGAAAATAAAACTTATACATTATAAAGTTAAGTAGCGGCCTGTTACTGCTACTTTCCCACTGCTAGAAATAGGCCTAAGAAGGATTGGAGCTAATCGCTGTAATCGAAAGTATAAATCGAGTTTAACTGCAGCCCGGCCGATAGCAGGCTGGTAATAAGAGAATAAACTTAGCTTGTATTTAACACGCCTTATGAAATATCAGCTTAGGCCGTGGACTTCATTTTCTTTTGTAATCGGACAGCGTGGGCGTCTATTTGTCTCAAACTAAAAAGTTAAAACCTCCTCATGCCCTTAAGTAACGGCCTGTTGATTTCCCATTGCTGAGGATAGGCCTCTTCTCTCCGTTTTTTGGAGGGAAGGATTGGAGCTAAGACCTACCACGCTGCTCCAGTGCGGATTGGTAGGTTGCACATATCTCCAGAATTCTCTAGAGATATGCAGGTTTCCTCACGATGTTTTCCCTCACCAAAAAGCGTATGATAAATTGTAATTACCAATTAGACACATAAGTTTTTAATAGAAAAACTCATTGGTGTCTGCCCGGGTTTGAACCCGTGATCTCCTCGTAAGAGTCGCACGGTGTTACCGCTGGGCTATCACAGCTTTAACCACCGAACCTATCTAAACCCTATAAATACCATATATAGACACAAAATAAACTCAGAAGCCACTGAACAAAATTATTCTCCTGCCTTTATCCCATTCTAAGTGGGGTCGGCATAAAATGTTATAAATATTTTGTATGATTTGGCTATGTATTTAACAACCAGCCTGACGTTAACTTAACTTAGTTGTATTTTACGACCTCGGTAAGAAAGAGGGTGATCTATTCTACTTAGCCGAACACTACACGGTGGGTCAACTTACCTTAGTCGCCTTTTACGACACCTCAGTAAGAAATGAAGGTGGTCTATTCTACGGATACCACACGGCGGGTCGACTTACCTTAGTCGCCTTTTACCACACCTCGGTAATAAAGAGGTTGGTCTTTTCTGCTCAGCCAGATACCACACGGCGAAAAATATCATATTCAAATATTAACTGCAATTTGCAATGCTATATATAAGGTTTAAATTTGATTAAAAAAATAAAACAGCATTGCCAATCTAGGAATATTAGACAATTCCATTGCCACTACAAAAGTTTTTTTTTTATCTAGACTCGTCTATACTAATATTTAAAAAAAAAATTGTATGTATGTTTGTACTGTTTTCACACATAAACTACTGGACGGATTTCAAAAATTCTTTCTTCATTAGAAAGCTGCATCTTTACTGAGCTATATAGGCTATGTTACATTTTTTGTTTAAATAGGGATCCGTAAAAAAAATGTAACAAGGTGTAAAAAAATAAAAATTACACGCATGAAACCGCGGGATATTGCTAGTTCTGTCTAAAAGGAATGCATTCATTTAGATCACTTTATGATCCTAGTGATATATTCAATTAATCTTTTTTAATATAATTACCAGTAATTATTTCCAGCGTATAGAACATAAGCATACATTACCGGCACGTGAACCCGCGGTCGCAAGCCAGTCCGCTCGTTAAACTCATAAATAACAATGTTTATCAGATTTGTCTGTCCATTCGCGTAATTAGCTAAACTTAACGACTCACTTATTTAATTTAACGAGCGACAACAGGGTTCTATTTTATGTATATATATGTTACGGACACTTTATGAATTTCATAAACACGGTAATAACCTAAACTAAACGCTTGGAGAGAATTTTTACATGATAATTTTATAAGTTTTATTAATACGACATTTTATAAAATTTGGCATTACTTTGCGGAGATCCATAATATAAAAGTAATAGTAAAATTATTTTGCTTTAATCCGCGATGAGGTAAAATAGAAAATATATAATGCTAAATGTAGAGTGGACAATCCGTTTTCACACTCCATATATGCAGGATTCGTAAAAACACATGCACAAACCTCCACCACCGCCACAACAATACACAAGCATTACATACGTTCACTATCACAAACTCAACAATCGTTACGCCCCGCAACCGAAGCATCATCAGGAGATAGACTCCACGATAAAATCGCAAAGCAATATACATATAATAGATTAGCAATTTAATTGTTACTTTTGTAATACGACATTTAATTAATTTAAATTTAGTACCTGGTAATTTTTAAAAGATATATAAAAATGCAATAAAAAAAATAAGAAAAACCGGGTGTGGGAATCGAACTTAGATTTCGAACCATCTTTGGTCCGCATGTTACCATTAGGCTGTCACAGCTTTGCATTTGACAGCTCAAATTATGAGTTGCTATCTATTCCTATTTTCGTAGCTTTTTTAGTGCTCAAAAATAGGGATAAAACGAGATTTTTTTTAAATAAAACCTAGCTAGATCGATTTGTCTCCCCCAAAACCCCCTACATGCTGAATTTCAGGAAAATAGTTGGAGCCGTTTTCGAGATTCAGGAAATGTATTTATATACATACATACAGGATTAACTCATTTAAATATTAAAGATTTAAATCACAGAATTAGGCGTAACTTTACGAAGTTAAATACAATAATAAAAGTTACAATACGATACGACTGGCCCGTTGCCACAGTGGATTGTGATCCCGCCTTCGGCCCCGCGAGTCGCGGGTTCGATTCCCGCCAAGGATCAACAATTTCTATAAACAATTTGTTGGTTCTTCGAGCCTGAGTGTATATTTGTATTTAAGTATGCATTCAAAAATTAGTATATATTCACCAGTTGTCTGTCACCCATAACACAAGTATTGAGTTACTTTGGGAACGGGCGACCGTGTGTGTGTCACATATATTTATTATCTATATATTTAATTCACTATCATAGTTTCGTTCGTTTATTTTATATCTTCCATCCAGCTTCTGACACAAGTATTTTAATGATTACTCCACGGTCTCTATTTCTTGTAATTATTAATGGAAATTAAATAAATATTTTTGTATTTTTTCTTGTTTTGTATTATGTATATAAAATACTCAAACACGTTACGTGGCGATTTTTGAACCAATGCACCTTAGCGGTAATCAAAATCAATACAATACAGACATTTTATGTAATACCCGAAACACAACTTTACCAGTAACATATTTTACTAAGCGCTAATGTTAATAACATTTATTATATTTGCACGTTTCAAATGAGATCGTTTAAGGGATATTCTGTAATTGACAAACAAACATATAATTATTTACTGATTAAATTAATACCAGATATTAGTTGTGGTAATGAACTGTTTCAAAGCCGTTATTGTGTTTAATGTATGTATATTTACGTTTTAGAAATTATAGCTAATTTTGGGAATTTAATTTGAATGTAGATTGAAATTTACTAGCTACTGTCAACGACCTCATACGAATTTTTAGAATACAGATAAAAGAATTCTATGTATCTATTTGTATGGAAAAATATATTTTTGTATATGACAAAAAAAATGGCCTGTTGGAGCAGTGGGTAGTGACCCTGCCTTCAGCTCCGCGGGTCGCGGATTCGATTCCCGCCGAGGGCCAACAATTTCTATAAATGAAATTGTTGGTCTTTGAGCCTGGGTGTATATTTGTATTTAAGTATGTATTTAAAAATATATAAGTATATATTCACCAGTTGTCTGTCACCCATAACACAAGTATTAAGTTACTTACTTTGGGGACGGACGACCGTGTGTGTAAGTGTCCCATATATTTATTTATTTATTTAATTATACCATATAAGGTAAGGGCACTGGTAATTGACCATAGACCACCGTAGACCATGCACTAGTAGTTGACCGTTTTGTATGAAATATTAAATAATAAGCGTTTTGTTTGTTGTAGCTAATAAAAAATAAATTTGTAATTACATGTTGCCATCTATTAACAACTGACCAAAACCTCAGAACTGTAGCACATTGTTTAATATTTAAAATTTAATATTATTTATCAATATTTTTTATTACTGCTTGACTCGGTTGCTTTTTTCAAAATATTTATGTATAAAATATATGGGACACTTACCCATACGAAGCTGCGATGGCCTAGCGGTGCGACCGTGTGAATCTCTAGAGACGATCATGGGTTCAAACCCGGGCAGAGTTTTTCTATAAAAACTTATGTGTCTAATTGATAATTGCAATTTATCACACGCTTTTCGGTGAAGGAAAACATCGTGAGGAAACCTGCATATCTCTAGAGAATTCCGCGGATATGTGTAACCTACCAATCCGCATTGGAGCAGCGTGGTAGGTCTTAGCTCCAACCCTTCTCTCCAAAAATGGAGAGAGGAGGCCTATGCCCAGCAGTGGGATAGTAACAGGCCGTTACTTACCCATACGGTCGTCCGTTCCCAAAGTAATTTAATACTCGTGTTATGGTAGACAGACAAGTAATGAATATATACTTATATAATTTTTAAATATATACTTTTACAATACAAATATACACCAAGACTCAAAGATCAACAAATTCATTTATAGAAAGTGTTGGCCCTCGGTAGGAATCGAACCCTCGACCCGAAGGCAGGACTCACTGCGTCAACGGGCCAGTCATATAATTCTTATAACTAGTTACATTTTGTCGTTTTGCATAAAGTCGACGAGTAGCTATATCACATTTTTATATATTTACTAGCGGCCTGCCCCTGCTTCGCACGGGTATAAAATATATATCCCATGTCATTCAGTGTAAAAAAATGATTAAAACCGATCCAGTAGTTTTGATTTATTCATTACTGCCCGTGGCCCGCAAGCGTTAAATTTGGAGAAAAACAATTTCCTTTCCCTATACCAAGAAGATTTCCTGCTATCTTTGGAATATCTAAATTCATATAGTACATTTTTACTTATTTATTTTTACATTTTCCCTATGTATTTAATTTTTACAATTAATTACAGAATGTCTTTATATACAACATTCACAGCTTCCTTGTCGTTAAACAAACTCTGGAAAGAACGATATAGCTGCTGGATTCGAAGTGCTATAGGGTGAAGCGCGGCCTCCGCATGGCATTTTAAATCTGTAATATCTCCGAAAATGTTCACTTAAATTACATGCTGTAAACGGCGATATTGATCTATATTAAATCAACAATTTATTTAAGGTACTTAATTGGATAAGGATTAATGCTGTAGTGTATAAAAATTGCTTCAAAAATAAGGCATTATTTTTCGTAAAAAGTAAATGACAAAAAATGCTATTGTGGGTTATTCATAAGAGATAGCCATATACCATCGCGGACTTTTCTGTAGACCTTTTCAAGGTGTACAAATACTTAGTACATCATTTTGATAAATCTCGTAGGGTTAAGCCTGCGTTTGCAATGTAAGCGGAAAAAAATGTAATTATTTACAGAAACCTCAAAAATTACAGTATTTCTCTACTATGTATTGAATTTTATTATACGTAAAAACCTTCCTCTAGAATCACTCTATCTATTAAAAAAAACCGCATCAAAATCTGTTGTGTAGTTTTAAAGATTGAAGCATACATAGGGATATACGGACATAGGGACAGACAGAGAATGCGACTTTGTTTTATACTATGTAGTGATATTATTTATTTTTACAATTGATTAGACAATGTCTTTACATACAACATTCATAGCTTTTTTATCATCTTCTATACTTATAATAAATCTGTAGAAAGGTCAATTCTGTAACTGGAATATATTTCCAAAATAACTATCAGGGGGTGATTATGGATCGATACTGATGCCAAAAATGCAATCAGTAAAATTTTTGTCTGTCTGTCTGTCTGTCTGTATAACCGTTATAGAAACAAAAACTACTCGACGGATTTTAACGAAACTCTGTACAATTTTTTTTCATACTCCTGGGCTGGTTATAGTATACTTTTCATCACGCAATCAATAGGAGCAGAGCAGTGAAGGGAAATGTTGAGAAAACGGAAGAAGTTACTCCATTTTTTAAGCTTCCGTTGCGTGTGCTACCTTGATGGTTAAAGCTACACAGAAATCATGTATGACGGAAATGTTCTCCTTAAAATTATATAAAAACTATCCCACGACAGCATATGTCTATCTTTTATTGTTGACTCACAATAACACGTGTAACTCCCGATAGCTTAGCAGTTCGAAGCTTTCTGGTTGTATTTGTCTATTCCTACATTTATATCACTCTCAGTCATCCCTAAATAAAAAAGTGAATAGTATTAACCATTGTATAAAAAAAGAATCATTGAAATCGGTATAGAAACACCAAAGTTATACATGAAATACGCTAATAATAAGCCATCGCGCGTGAATACTGAATCATGCTAAAAGGATTATCACTACATAGTATAAAACAAAGTCACATTCTTTGTTTGTCCCTTATATCCCAGATTTTGATGCGGTTTTTTTAATAGATAGAGTGATTCAAGGGGAAGGTTTATATGTATAATAACATTCAATATGGAGTAGAAAAATACTGTAATTTTTGAGGTTTCTAATGTGATGTCGTAAATAATTACTTTTATACAAACATTGCGCCTCCGGTCGCTGCTAAATTCGAAGTGCTTATAGGTCGAAGCGCGGCCTCCTCGCGGGATTTTAAATCTGTAATATCTCCGAAAATGTTCACTTAAATTATATGCTGTAAACGGCAATATTGATCTATATTAAATCAACAATTTATTTAAGGTACTCAATTGGATAAGGATTAATGCTGTATTGTATAAAAATTGCTTTGAACATAAGGCATCATTTTTCGTAAAAAGTAAATGAAAAAAACTGCTATTGTGGGTTATCCATAAGAGATAGACATATACCATCGCGGACTTTTCTGTAGACCTTTTTAAGGTGTACAAATACTTAGTACATCATTTTGATAAATCTCATAGGGTTTAGCCTGCGTTTGCAATGTAAGCGGAAAAAAATGTAAGTATTTACAGAAACCTCAAAAATTACAGTATTTCTCTACTTCGTATTGAATGTTATTATACGTACAAACCTTCCTTTTGAATCACTGTATCTATTTAAAAAAACCGCATCAAAATCGGTTGCGTAGTTTTAAAGTTTTATGCGTACATACGGAAATATGGACTTTGTTTTATAATATGTAGTGATTATGTATTTATCAATAAACATTATGTATCAGCTTTCAGTTAATACTTTCTTAAACTGCTGTAATGACGAATAAAATATTCATTGTTGAATTTTATTATACGTATCCCAAAACCCACAAAACACTTAAAAAAACCAAAAACTCAAGATCCTATATTCGCTTGTTGAAATCGCACCATTATTTTACAAAACAAAGAATTTTAAACAATAAAATAAAATTTATTTTAAAAGGCACCATAATAATTACCAATAAAAACCGTTAATGAGGTTAGTAGCATTTTAAATCCAAAATTAAAATGGCCGAAACAGTTCACCCTATTTATGCCGGCTATTATAAACCTACCAATGTAAAGTGCACGTGTAATTATCGTAAAACGTCACATGTTTATGTATTTTTAATTCCGTCGTATATCGCGGACTGCGGCGATAAAATGGCGGACAGTACAATATGGCGTCGATTCGGAAATCGTTGGATAGTAAAGTTGTTTTAATGTGATAGCTTTACTATCGCTGCACTTTGGAAATTCGAGAGGATTTAGGTTTTTTTTTTGTTTAATTTGGGGTTGAACGGCATTCAGACTTTACTTTAGAATCTATACTAATATATAAAGCTGAAGAGTTTGTTCGATTGAACGCGCTAATCTCAGGAACTACTGGACCGATTTGAGAAATTCTTTGAGTGTTAGATAGTCCATTTATCGAGGAAGGCTATAGGCTATATAACGTCACGCTAAGATGAATAGGAAAGGAGCAGCAATAAAAAATATTGCGAAAACGTCGAAATTTAAGGATTTCTTTGCGTGCGCTAAGTAAATTTAAGGATTTCTTTGCGTGCGCTAAGTAAAAGTTGAAAGTTATTCAAATATCTCTTATAAGTCCGCCTGCCTGACATTAACTTACCTTACCCAGTCGTCTTCTACACCTCGGTAAAGAATGAGGGTTGTCTATTTTACTCAGCCGGATACCACACTGCGGTAATATCAATGTAGTATTTTTATTTAAATATCGAATTTATGAATCAGATCATAAACATTTCACATTGTCCGTTATGACACCATGTTCCGCCAAGCAAAACATGTCTGACTCTGATAGTCACAAATTACATTCCTTTAACTTAAGCCATTTTCAACCTTATAATTATTTGAATAACGTTCATGAAAACTGCATAATAAAATGCACTGTAGTACTTACCAAATTAGTAATTTCTTTATGTGTAGCAATATTCGACTTTATGTTAATGCAATACGGTTTTATTGAGTGCACATAAAATTTTTGTCATTCGAATTCTATGCAAACTTATTGATGCAATCAAAGTGTTCAATTTTGAACTTTATTTTATTGTGATAAAGACGTATAGAAGTTTACGTTTATATTGGTTTACGTTCGACTCAACCATCACTATCTCCACAGTCGGTTGTCAGTCAGGTGTTTTTTCAAAATCTGTCCCGCCCAGGGACGTTTGAAATATTAACGCGGTTTTTCGTTATTATTTTGAACGGAGTATTTTAATTTTACTTTAGTAAACTACTGTTTTAAAATAGTATTGAGACTTCTATCTTTAATATTAAAATGACTTAATCTTGTAATTCAAAGGGATTTTGTTTTAGCGTGTATATTTGGTGTTCATTGACCTTTCATTAAATTTGACGCGCCAAGATTCATGACTGACGTATCGTATTTTTCTTTCTTGAACATTTTTTTTGGAAGCTCGAAAACGGCTCCCACGTTTTTCCTGAAATTCGAATTTTGGGGGAGCAAAATCGATGTAGCTAGGTTTCATTAATAAAAAATGTCATTTTTTATAAATGAAACCTAGCTCTGGACTAAAAAAACTAGTAAAATAGGAACAGAAAGCAATAGATATTTGAGCTGTCAAATTCAAAGCTGTGATAGCCTAATGGTAACGCACCAAAAAAGTTCAAAACCTGGGATCAATCCTCACATCACTCGGCGCCTTTTTTTATTTTTTTTTAATAGCATTTTTTATATTTTTTAAAATTCACCGAGCAAAGCTCGATCACCCAAGTACTTATTTTTAACCGAGTATTTTTGTTTTTGTTCCGTAAACTACTGATTTAAAATTGAGACGCATATTTGAAATTACTCTCTTTTTTAAATGTACCTATATAAGAACTAGGCTTTTACCCGTGATTTCGAGTAGCAGCAGGGTCTTCTCGCTTACTCCCCGGGTGGGGGTAAACGGGGTGCGGGCCTCGAGGAAATCCTCTCTACCCGGGCATCTCCTCGCGGGCACTTAAGCCCGGTATGTATTCCGGCCGTGGGCCGAGGTCACCTAGGTGACCTAACGGTGTCGGTATTTGGGCCCTAAGCCTAGGTCACCTAGGTGACCTAATGGATTTCTTGTTCGGTGGGGAGGTCTGGGATGAGGTGATTTCGATCGCGTAGACTGTTGTCGTGTCGTAGGTTGACAATAGATGGTGCTTTTCATGAATTGGCTACATATTTTACGACTGGCCGCTTGCCTGATGTCAACTTAACTTAGTCGTCTTTTACGACACCTCGGTAAGAAATGAGGGTGGTATAAAGTAAGTAAGTAACGGCCTGTTACTATCCCACTGCTGAGAATAGGCCTCTTCTCTCCGTTTTTTTTTTGGAGAGAAGGATTGGAGTTAAGACCTACCACGCTGCTCTAATGCGGATTGGTAGGTTACACATATCACCAGAATTCTCTAGAGATATGCAGGTTTCCTCACGATATTTTCCTTAGCTTAGGCCGTGGTCTTAATTTTCTTTTGTAAGCGGACAGCGTGGGCGTTATTGGTCTGAAACTGAAGAGTTGAAACCTCCTCATGCCCTTAAGTAGCGGCCTGTTACTATCCCACTGCTGAGAATAGGCCTCTTCTCTCCGTTTTTTGGAGAGAAGGTTTGGAGCTAAGACCTATCACGCTACTCCAATGCGGATTGGTAGGTTACACATATCTCCAGAATTCTCTAGAAATATGCAGGTTTCCTCACGATGTTTTTTCCTTCACCGATAAGCGTGTGATAAATTGCAATTATCAATCAGACACATAAGTTTTAACAGAAAAACTCATTGGTGTCGAACCCGTGACCTCCTCGAAAGAATTGCACGGTGCTACCGCTGGTCTATCGCAGCTCTTGAGAGGGTGGTATATTAGCTGGATTACAGATATACTACACATGGCTTCCACACATGGATACCACGTGGCTGTTCCTTAGTCGCCTATTACGACATTGGTAATAAATGAGTGGTCTATTCTATTGAATAAGATACCACCAATAAAAGGTCAATGAACTCCAAATATGCACGCTAAAACAAAATCCCTTCAGTCGCGAATCAGTCTGTACACCTGCAATAACAATTGGACGCGGGCATATTAACGGCATTATCAAAAAGCGATCGTTACGCTCGTTACACCGCGCAAAATGGCGAATTAAAACTGCATCCAATTCACTCGGTAACGATAATTATCAGTAATTAGAATAAACTGGGCAAGCGGGGATAGGGTGGTACCACTTATTCTAATTATTAGTATGTTTAAATAAGAATTAACTCGAATAGCCTGGGAAATTCTAGTCAAGGAGTTTTTTCCATATACTGCGTTTGCTTAGCGTTATGCGGCTGAAAAGAATAGAACACCCTATTTTCTTACCGGACTGTTTTAAAAGGCTAAGGTACGGTGCGGATGGGAAACCAGCGTAAGCATTACTAAACTTTCAAGTCACTTAAAGGTCTATGTCCAACGTTGAATGTCCATTATATATATTATATTAATATAAATATAATAACGAATATGCTTAATATTTATATATTTATTTTTTTATCATTTACAATATGTACTTATTTTTTGCCCATTAATATTTATTTATTATTATAAAATATATTAAAAAGTGTGTATTTTCTGTTTATTTATTAAATATATTTATCAATATAGTTAATTAAAGTATTTATGTATTAAATATTTTGTAATGCTGTTAATCTTTTATTCTATTTTATTTTCAGTTTAACCGTGACGCAATCCATCCTGGCTACAGCTGAAAATCAGTGTTGTGTGACAAAATTTTGTCACTCAATTCATACTGAGCTGTTTGCCATTTTCCTCTTTCTGTGCTATCCAGTATATGTATTTATGTATGTGTATATATACATACATATATATACACATATATTAGGTTTAGGTATTATTATAGTTATAAGTATTATTAAGTGTTTAGGTATTATTATAGTATAAGTTACTGTATAAGTGTGCTGTGTAGCACAGGAAGTTGAAATAAATGTTTTTTCTTTCTTCCTTTCTTTGTTTACTTAAAAGATGAAAAACGGACAAATCGAATAGACTAGTCTTATAAACTAGACAGTAAAAATAACCACGGAGCGGTATTAAGGCCTTTGTCCAACTAAAAATACCGTCAGTTAACAAACACGAGAAACAGATAAATATAAATCAATAAATATATATAGGATACTTACACACACAGTTGACCGTCCCCAAAGTTAGTAACTTAATACTTTTGTTATGGGTAACAGACAACTGGTGAATATATACTTAGATATTTTTAAATACATACTTAAATACAAATATACACCCAGGCTCGAAGACCAAATTCATTTATAGAAAATGTTGTCCCTCGGCGGGAATCGAAACCGCGAGCTGCGGTGCTGAAGGCAGGGTCACTACCCACTGCGTCAACGGGCCAGTCGATACAAATATATTAAGCTTATTCTTTCAAACACAACAATACAAGTGACCACGGGCCCGCTTGAAGAGATCTGTGTCCGACAGTGAAAGATCAAAAAAGAAATCAAAAAGTGAAATATAAAAGATAAAAAAACTGACTTATACTGCGTCCATCATATTATCAGTCTTTTGACAGCTCACGCTCATTAAGTTTTGTATTGCTTACGTACAAATATCATACAAATAATATTTGTACTTTATGGATGGGTACCGCCCACTTAGTGATGTCACACATAATGGTTACTACGATTATGCCACAGATTAAAAATAATCGGTAGAAATCGATGTTACGAGTATTAAAAGACATTTAATAACATTATATAAAGTTTTACTTTCTTCTTAGTTAATACATGAATACAAATAAAACAATCAGGATATTTTAATTTATTTTATTAGCACGAGTCGTCGGAATGATAATCAACACTAGACTCCTCCGATGAGGAGTCTTCAGTAGCAGTTATTATTAGCTCTTGTGTAGATAATATATTATCAAACGCAATATCACGTTCCCAATCAGAGAATATTACTCTTTTAGTTCTTTCCACCACACTTGCCCAGTTCTCGGCCGTTACGTGGGTGCAAGCATTTTTTAGCAATTGCAACATTTTATTCGCTGTGAATGGGGGGCTTGTATTGCATCTCGCAGCATGCCCTTTTACTTGTGCCCATATAAGTTCTATTGCGTTGTACTGGCAGTGGTATGGAGGAATCCGAAGAACAGTATGGCCATATTCTGCTGCCATTTCATTGATTACATAGCGTTTTGCTCTCTTTTTGGTTTTTAATATTTTTATTAATTCAACTTTTAACATTGAGTCGTCCACATTTTCTCCATTGTCCCGAAGCCAATTAATTATTTCATGCTTTTTATTAGCCTGTGTTGGCATTTTGTCAATTTGACGGGAGTGGTAGGGCGCATTATCAATAAAAATTATTGATGGTTCTTCCAATGAAATGAGCATTTTTTTGAACCACTCTTCATACACATTTGCATTCATCTCTTCGTGGTAGTCATTTGATTTCTTCGATTTAAATGCCAACAGTGCGTCTTGTACAAATCCTTTTGCTGTACCTGCATGGCAAATGATTAGGCGCTCACCTTTTCCCATTGGTACTGAGGAAGTGGAATCAGCAGTATCATCAGTCCAGAAACGAGATAGTGTGTGGTTAGCGTTGAGCCATGTTTCATCCGTGAAAACAATATTTGCCCAATCTTGTATTTTCTTTGCCTCTCTTAAAAAATCACAACGTGCTATAGCTATATCTGTGCGTTCCATTAATAATTTTCTTTTATTTAACTTTTTATATGAAAAGCCAATTGTGTTCAAAACTTTGACCAAAGAAGATTTTTCACCATGAAATAGACCACTTCTTTTCAAAGAAACAATAAGTTTTCTCAAAGTTGGAATTTCTTTTCTCAAGTAGTAATCATATACATGACGACGAATAGCGTCAGCGTCAAAGTCATCAACAGCTGTCAACTTATGAGCCCGGCGCTTTCTTTTTGGTGTAGATGGTTTGTTTTGCTCCAAGCCGCTCCTGCCGTAGGCATCAGTAGTGATTTTAGTCACAGTTGATAGACTGATCCCCAACACGGCTGCAACACGGTTTCGGACTTGCGTGATAGGTATAAGAGGTCCGCCATTTTGATTTTCTTGCTCAAAATACTCATGAAGTTTTAACACTAACTGTCTCGATTGTGCTTTCAACACACGTCCTTTCGGCATTTTCACGATCAATTAATATAAGTTTCACAAAAGTTTTTCCGAGGAATAAAGCTACTTAACTCAAGGTGTAACAGATGCGAGAGAACACTCAGCGAACGTAAATGCGTGTGACTATTGTAACAGGCTCATCCCTACATTCGAGTTTTAAAAAATAAATAATTATTAAAATTTCAATATTTTAGAAAAATCTATAAGTATAAAAATAAATGTTTGTTTGTCACGCAGTAATGTTTTTTCTCATCTATAATTGATGCTCTATTCATATAACATCAAATCCAGAAAAGTCAAATTTTCGTCATATTGACCGAATGTCACGTTATCCGCCGTACTACAGTATGGAGAGAGCGGGCGGAGCGTAGAGCGCAGAAGTGATCTGTTAGGTCGCTTATGAAATGTTGTTATAATGATATTGTAGATGTGTACTGGGGCGATACAAGATATTAATCGAGTTTTAACTCGACTATTTTTTATAATAATTAATAATAAATACACATCTAGGCCCGCTCTCGTATAATGGTTCAAGATGCAAGATCGTGCCGATCTTTGGAAAGGCTGTGAATGTGACTTGACCATTAAGAGTGTAGCGATAGTTACATCGCTTAGCTCACCTCGAACGATTAAAGTGTCTGAATGTTACTTGGTAAAGGTAACTTTGCTGAGTAGTGGTTGGCACTCTACCGAACATGCTCTGGCGGGTACTGGTGGGAGACTTGAGGTTTAGGCCGGCAGTGATTTCGGTCATTGCTGTGTGCCTGGCCCAAAAGGCTACACTAGGCTGCATCTTATTAGGGCTGGGTCAAGGCCCGTAGTTAACTTCGGTTGCTGCGGCGTGCCTTTATTCGGCTTTGGTTTGACGCAACCAGAGTTACTTTGGGCGTGTGCCTTTGTGATACGGGTTTGGTTAGGCCGGTGGTGATTTCGGTCATTGCCGTGTGCCTTGCTCGATCTTTGGACGCATAGGCCGCTTGGAGTAGTGCCGGTACAGTGGTGGCTGAAATGTTATTGTTTGACGAACGGACATCTAAACGTTGTTCGTAGTCTTTCAATAGTGACGGTACCACAGCTGAATGTTGCTGGGCGTTGCGGAAGTTAACTTTATGTTGCTGAAGTGATACGCCGCGGCAGTGATGGATCGCTATGGACTCTGTTCATAGTAGCGGATGGGTGTGGTGTTCCGTCCTTTTTAGGACGTCCCTTTAGCTTAGTTAATGATACCACGAATGACCATTATAGCATGGCATTATTGCATAAGAGCCGCTGGTCGGGTCTTTGTTAATAAGACTGCGGACTAGCTTTAGACAGTGTGGCCTGCATTTCCCTTATCATATATATATCTTACGTGGCTTGCCGCGTTAAACATAAATTACCTTTTGTTGTATGAGGTGGCGTGTTGAGCTTGGCGCATACCGTAAGCGAGTGCACTATGTGTGACTCCATTAAATGGTATTGGGTGAATAGGGGGTGATTGGCATTCATGTAATGCTCTGCAATACACATCTTCCACTTCGGTGGACACACACTATCCACTTCGGTGGACACATACCTATATGGTGTATATATTATAACTAATCAAGTTGCTTTGCAACATGTTTGCCATCTCGATGGGTTTCCACTTTGTGGACTTTATACGTATTATACGTATTATACTGTATGTGGTTTTTACCATAGAACGCACCGTTACGACGTGTGCAGGCGACATGCGCCTTACTGAATATAAGAATTGGTAATTTATTATCAAAGTTTACCAGGCCTTGTGCCTTTGGCTAATGCCATATTTTATAGCTCCGGCTATTTATTATATGGGCTTCGGTCCTCTATTATACACCAAGGCACTCATGCCTAATATGTCAACTGTGGTTTTGTTGACTCCCGACAATAATGGGTTTATCCCATAATCATACGCCGCAGGCGCACTATAAACAGGTACCCCTTGGGGGGGGGGCTCATATCCTATGGACGGAGCTCACCGTTGGTAGCGGGTGCGGAGCTACTGACTATCACTCTCTTTTTATATTTTTCCAAATCGGAAGAATATAATAGATGGGAGAGAGATACCACATTGATTAAACTTCTCTGCGGAGTTGTTTAAGGGTTAGGTATTTAGATCGAGTGAGTGATCTTTCTGTTGGCTAACATATCCTATGAAGTAATAACAAAAGACATTCGCGAGACATTCAACTATCTGAATGTCTCGCATTTTTTTATTAAATTTTATAGTAACCCGTTCATGTATTGGGCATATAAGAATCTGTTCGTGTAACGAATCTGTTGGACATATAAAGTCTGTTCATGTAGAGTACACGTAAAGTCTGTTCTTGTATTAGATAAATATATAACCTGTTCGTGTATCGTACACTTACATTCAATAAATTATATTAATTTATGCTTGCTTTACGTCTCCAATCTGAAGACAAACAACTGTTTATATTATAACAAATGATATTTGATAATGAACCTCTCTGTTGAGCAAAGTGATATAAACTACGAATGTGGGGTCTGACGGCTCGTTCATATATTAAAGAATATGATATATTGAAATATTATTATTAAACTATAATGTGATTATTATCACATTATTTTATTCTATTTAAGCTTTTATTAGACTCCTTTGGGTTAATGGACACATGGCCTCTGACGCTCTAAAAGAATTTGAGTTATTACAAATCACAACGTAGTACGGGTCCTAGCCACTTAGACGAATCACGAGCCAATATATATTAAGAGTGCTAGCGCCTTCGGCGCGTTTTTATGCTTTACGCTGTTAGAGTGCGAGCGCTCTAGCGGTGTTTGAATATGTATAAATTAATATTTATACAAGTCGGAGGAGGAGTTAGTTACACTATCACGGGCGTTTCGTTGAGAGTGACAGATCACGTCAAAATGGCGGCCGAGCGGAAGGTCTGTTGATGTTGCCAGTTGATGTATAATATATTTTTTATGATTATAATAAATACACACGGATTAACATTTATTTTCAAAAAACTAAGGCAATATTAAATCAAAATGTTGATTTCTATATCTGTTATTAGTTTACGTAGGTTATCATTAATCGAATTACTTAGGTACGTAATTCGATTAATGATAGTAGGTACTATAATCGGAATGGTATCGCATACGAGAATCTTTAGGACATCACTAAATATGTAAATCGTCAATCTGTCAAAAGATGGTTAATATAATGGACAGTGTATAACTCTATACAGTTTAGTCTCTCAAACAAAATAAATGTTCAAGGAGTCAATTGAAATTCAAAATATTCTTTATTCAAGTAAACTTCGGAAAACATTTGTCAATATTTATATTAAGTAATTATATATTATTAGCATCTTCCATCTATTTATTTTACCAAAATTAATTAATAGATGAAATAGTTAAATTTATATATACTTTTTCTTTTTCTCTATATTACCCGTATTCTCTTTCTTCTTAATTTCTAGCCCTTTTCCTTGCCACTCAATGCTTTTGTACTATTTCTTTCTCATTTCTAAGTATATGTATAAAAAGAAAGAACTAAATAAATAAACATTCGACTTCCAGTTCAGAAAGCAGTTCCTAACGAGAAAAGCCGGCAAGGAACACGGCGGTTGCACTTTTAAATATATATATCTCATTACTAGTTACATTTAGTCATTACTGTCTTGTACTGGGTCGAAGAGTAGCTATGTCTCCGCATTCTTATCATCTAAGTAATCATCAACTTAGTAGGCTTTTTGTATTACCCTCATGTTAACAATGTTTTTAAACTGCTATAATGGCAAAGCTAAAGCTAAGTTGCTTGTCACATTGGTGCAACAGTGAAAGTCCATCAATAAAAAAATAAATAAAACACAGATATAAATTTAGCTTAGTCTTTCAAATACATAATAATACAAGCTGTGGTAGCCCAGCGGTAACACCGTGCGCCTCTTTCGAGGACGTCTAGGGTTCAAACCCCGGGCAGGCACCAATGAGTTTTCTAGTAAAACTTAAGTGTCTAATTGATAATTGCAATTTATCACACGCTTTTCGGTGAAGGAAAACATCGTGAGGAAACCTGCATATCTCTAGAAAATTCTGGGGATATGTGTAACCTACCAATCCGCACTGGAGCAGCGTGGTAGGTCTTAGCTCCAACCCTTCTCTCCAAAAAAAAAACGGAGAGAAGAGGCCTATGCCCAGCAGTGGGATAGTAACAGGCCGTTACATACATACATACATACATTTCAAATACAACTGAAACATTCCAAAATGTAGTAAAACGTGTAAGTATAGGTTAGGCGGTTCAAGTATGCAAACAGCGTGTTCACATTCGGTGCTAAATCCACGATGTACAGGGTGCGCGTGCAATAGGTGCACCAGATATTGGCAATACAGCCTGCAGATTTAAGATGGCCTACGTAGACTTGCCTTGTTTTAATTGGCTCGTTTGACCGGAATTACAAAGAGTTGTTGTTATTAAAATTAATATTAGTATTATATATATTATATTAATATTATATGGTACCCCAGTGACCGGTAATTTAAAAAAAAAATAAAATAAAAACAGATAAGGAGGTGGGGCTCGAACCTAGGTATTTTCACCTCTCTACACCGCCCGTTCCCCAAATGAGCTGTCATGACTTGACATTTGCTGGCGATAATTATCATTTGCATTTACCCGAAAACAGAGATAAAATGAGATTTTTTTAAAATAAAACCTAGCTACTACTAACTTTTTGGGCATTAAAAATTTAAAATATAGAATTGAAAGCAAAGGATTGTTTTAGCTGTCAAACTTAATGTTGCGATAGCCGATGTATAACGCGCGTACCAAAAATTCACAATCCAGGGTCGAATCCAACATATCATCGGCGCCTTCTTTCTTTTTTAATTTTTTTTAAAGTATATATTTAAAAAAATAACTGAGTAAGGCTCGGTCACTTAGGCATGTTGTCGCCAATGACTTCCGCTTTGTATTTTATAGCAACACAGTCATGAAACAAGTATCGCGCCCTTTTGATTAAAATGGTGGCAACACTGTGACATTCAGTCTTTGTTCGTCATTCAAGAGAAGTGCATCTCGGAACGGGAATTGTGGTATTCCTATTATATCGTGTTATTGTATATAGTGTGCGTTAACAGGCACTATTTTTATAATGCACGAAAAATTTGTGTCTATTTTGGAATTTTTCAAGCAGCTTTTTTGATCGGCAACATCACACCATGCATAAGCTCAGCACAAGTCTAACGTCAACTTACCTCAGTCGCCTTTTAAAACACCTCGGTAAGAAATGAGAGTGGTCTATTCTCCCAGCCTAATACCACAAGGCGGGCCAACTTTCCTCAGCTGCCTTTTACGATACGAAAACGATACGATACTTTTCGGTAAGAAATAAGGTGGTCTATTCTACTCAGGTTAATACCACACGGCGGGTCAACTTACGTTCGTCGCCTTTTACGACACCTCGGTAAGAAACGAGGGTGGTCTATTCTACACAGCCGGATACTTCACGGCTTACATGATCTCAAACTTATGTCTTTGTAATTTTCTCGTTAGATTTCAAACTTATGTCTTTGTAATTTTTTCATTACATTTGAAACTTATGTCTTTGTAATTTTTTATTTAAGATTCTAGTTAGTAAAGAACATCAAAAGAAAAGTGAGAAAATAATAAGAAAGTTAGACAATAGGTAGGCCTTTATAATAAGCATAATATTACTACTTTAATGTGCTATTTTAACTCCCAAAAATGTTTGCACTCACATTGTTTACAAAGAAAAGGCATTGTTCATTATTCTTTCAACAACAAAACCAACTAATTAAAAAGACGCAATTTTCTCAAAATTAGCAACATTTTTTAAAATAATCACAACACAGGTGAGCCTTTGTTTTTGCTATAAAAATGTGTAATGTAACTTATTTGTTGAGTAATAAAAAATGTGTCTTATCGCAATTGCGTGTAAATGTCGACGAAATTTGATTCTATTAAAACTTACATACTGGCCTATTATAAAGTATATATAGTTTAGAAGTTATTTTGATAACCATAAAAATGGTTAATATTAACCTTAAAAGCTAGACATAGCATATGTCGGGGACTTTTATCTAGAACTTTTAAAGAGGAACAACATTACAAAAGTAATACATGATTTTCAAATAACTTTCACCATTACTTAGCGCACGCAAGGAAAGCTTTAAATGTAACCGTTTTTTGTAATATTTTTTGTTGCTGCTCCTCTCCATTCATCTTAGCGTGATGTTATAGCCTATAGCCTTCCTCGATAAATGGACTATCTTACACTGAAAGATATTTTTAAATCGGTCCAGTAATTCCTGAGTTTAGCGCGTTCAAACAATCAAACAAACTTTATATATTAATTTATTTATTTATTTTTATCAGGTCCGCCAACAGAATTAAGTGTAATTTAAATATTAAAATAGAAAAAGCTTAGGGTTTATAAGTTTATACCTAATGGCATTATTATAGGCAGACACAACATGCAACTTAAACATGTACGATGACATTATACTTTTTAAATTAAAAACTAAGTATGAAAAAGTTATATAAATAAAAACTGATTAAGGACTTGAAAATGGATTTTAAAAAGGAACTGACAATACAAATAAGATAATTAAAGTATTTTTGATAATTTCCGCTTTATATATTAGTATAGATGATAAAATGATTGTAATATCAGCTCGGTGTTGTTCCACAACGTTCGCACAAACCGCACGGCGCCGAGTTACGGCCGCGGCCGCGTGTGGACAAGCGTCCGTATTGCAGCACAGTTTATTGCGCCGAAACCGCCTGACAATCGGACGTCGGCGGACAAACCCTGCGTACAGTTTTGTGTGCGCTCCGGACCAACCTGTAGATGAGATATGGACGTGGTTTTGACATTTTATAACTTGCATTACAATTTCTAACTTGTCGAAAATAATAAACGATATTTGAGTAATTTCACAGCTTACAACGAATTTTATATGTTCCTCCTTACAGGGTCAAACGAAAAGTGAGTTCCACGTCCGTAATGTCACCTGTCAGAATGTTTCCCGCCTCTTTTTCTTGAGAAATGTAAATACCTAGGATCGAGCCCCACCTTTTTTCTTTTTTTTTTAGTTTATTTTCTTTATTTTGTAAAAAAAATACCAAGCAAGGCTCCGTCAACCAGGTACTCATTCTTTATTCAAGTAATCTTGTCATTATCCTCCTGCCCTAGTACCACTCTAAGTGGGGTTGGTCAAATTATTTGATTTTATTTGTCCTTACCTAAAAAATATTAATGTCTCGTCGTTATCAAAGTAATATATAAATCTTTACAAATATAAATAAAATTTTAATCCATTTCATAGATCACATTATGTAGCGCGTCCTTTTAAGCAGAGTACCTAAATCATATTTAGTGCAGTCATTATCTCGATATTGACTGCGATGATGATAAATAATCATCGGCGGCGAAATTCTAATTTAACCTTCTATTTTATAATGGCCATTTGTTATAACGGTGGCCTGTTATGGGCCGTGATCTAAAACTCTCTATGGAAATGGCTGTTTGAAATATTTTATGAAAATTTGTACACTGAATCAGCTGAAATTTCATTGTGACACCACTATAATAGAAAATCAGTTTTCAACAATGAGTTATAGTGTATTTTAGTAGTCTACTGCTTAGCAAAGATATCATCTCTTCTGAGATCATAACCACCTATTGTAGGTCCTACCAAAATATCGAGGAATACGAGAGTGAGTTTTGACATTAGCGCGTGTTAATATGAAACAGTGCTGTACCGATTGGATCTGTTGCACGTTTGTCACATATCGCAGCGAACGTGCGGCAAGTCTTTTGCGTTTTACAGCGTGCGCGTTACAATTTCGTCACAAATCATAGCAAGTACATAGCGAGCCTGTTGGGTTTTACATTAAGTGCACTGCATTAAGTGTCCGTCACATATCACAGCGAACACGCGGCGAGTCTATCGCATTTTACAGTGAGCGCATTACAACTTCGTCACATATCACAGTGAGAGCACGGCAAGTCTGACGCGTTCACTGGGACTCGCGTTTCGTTTCACAGCAAACTCGCTGCGAGTGCGTCATTAATCGCAGCGAACGCATGGCGAGTCTATCCCATTTCACAGCAAGTGTGTTACAACATACTCGTATCGCAGCAAATCCGCTGCGTTTCACATGACGCGCGTTGCGAGTCAATCACATTACCATAGACATCACGCGAAGAGTCCGTTTTGCATTTATTTACCTCATGCTCTTCAATGACAACAAACATATCGTTGCTAGTAAACTACTACTACTTTATCCGTGTGAAGACACGCTAATAATTTATGTAAGTTAGTCCATAATGTCGTTTTGATACGGTCGCTCACAGAGGTGACTCAGCGACTAAGATTGGTGCTTAAACCAGATTTTGTTCCATATAGGCAGGTTAATCATGCCCCAAAAGTTATCTAGGAATGTGCAGGTTTCAAAACTATCATCATTCTCCTGCCTTTATCACCCCCTAAGTGGGGTGGGCAGAACACGTTATAAACATGTTGTCACATGATTTGGCTAGGTATTACGACCGGCCGCCTATGTGACGTCAACTTACCTTAGTCGCCTTTTACGACACCTTGGTAAGAAAGAGTGTGGCCGATTCTACTCAGTCAAATGCGAGTGGTCTATAATAAGCCAAATCATTTTGCAACATGGGATAAATTCAGGTGAATGATTAAAACTTCCGACGCGGGTCAACTTACATTGGTCGACTTTTACGACACCTCGGTAAGAAATGAGAGTGGTGTATTCTACTCAGCCGGACACCTTGCGGCTAGCAGGTTTCTTAACTATATGTAAAGTTTCTTAACTATAAGTAAATCTCAATTTAGCATTTAAGTTTCAAGTGGAAAACTTGAATGCCTGTCATACAATCAAACTTTAAAGCGATGACGGCTAGATTTAATATATAATAGGATTAAATTCTAAATAACGTACATTAATTTTCTACCGTGATAACATTGCGACCAATTTTCTAGTCATAAGTGCAATAATTTATCCAGTGCATTGTTGTTAGTGAATCGCTCTAAAACGACACCAAATCGGCCCGCCATCATTGTGGGAGGTTCACGATCAAATTTACATTAATTTTGAAAATAAACGCCCGCATTGTCCGTCACCGAAATAGTACAGTTTTATGGATTGGTTGAAACCGAACAACTAACCTAACCAACGAACTAAAACTATCAGTTTTTAACGTTGTTCAAATGAGCTTTTAGATTTGAGGAAATGTAAAGTAATATTATGACATATCCATTTAGATTTCATAAGACGTATGTAAATAATTAATAAAATTAGTTGTTACTTTACGGAGATCCATTACACAAGAGTAATAAAATTATTTTGCTATAATCCGCGATAAAGTAAAATAGAAAATACATATAATGCTAAATGTAGAGTCGACAATCCATTTTCATGCTTGATACATGCAGGATTCGTAAAAACACATGCACAAACCTCCACCACCGCACCACAATACACTAGCACTACACACGTTTACTATCAAACAGTCGTTTCAGGTCGACTCAGCCGGGGTCGAATAGACCACCTGTCATTTCTTACCGAGGCGTTGTGAAAGGCGACCAAGGTAAGTTGTAGTCAGGCAGGCGGCCTGTCGTAAAATAACTCGCTAAAACATATAACAATATGTTGTGCTGACCGCATTGGGAGAAGCAGGAGGACGATGTTAGCTTTGATTGTTAGCTTGATAATGCTGATACTGTAAGGGCAAGAATTAATAAATGCTCTGTAAATGTTAAGCTCTGTAAGTTAAGAATACCTATTTTCTTAAATTTCTCTTGCAGCGAATCACGCGAACTTAAATAGTAAAATCCACGTATCACTTTTTTGCAATACAAGTTTAACGTACAATGTATAATAGTCGAAAATTATAGCCCGTACTAAGCCATAAAACTAGAACGCGATCATCAAAAATTGCCGCACAGAGAGATATAAATCAAAGCCAAACAACGCCACGCCACTGATTATATTCGCAGCGGAGCGATAATGGCGCCGCGCGACGTAATGAGCGCTGCGAATTGCGCGCTTTGATTTAATGACGAGGAATTATGGCAATCATTATGTCCGACGAAGGAATTCCGTCATTATAGGTAAATAAAAGCCGAAAACAATATAAATGACGCAGCTTACTCTAAATAAATTGTTTTGTTTTGGAAATATGCTATCTATACTCGAGATGGGTGGCTCGCGAGCTAAAGACATATCAAATCAAAATAATCTTTATTAAAATAAGCGCTTTTGAATCATCGAGGATCAATATGATTAATGCTACAACTAGTTGTTGCTCTTACCGAAAAGAACCAGAATGAAAAATAAATATCTTTACAAAATATATAATCACTCTCTAGTTCGCCCGTTTCCCTAATATTATAAATGCGAAAGTCTCTCTGTCTGTTACGTTTTCACAGCCAATCCGCTGAATCAATATCGATGAAATTTGTCACAATTTTTCTTTGTACCCCGGGGTAATATATAGGCTATAGATAATTCCTGTTAATTCTACAGGAATAGGATAATATTAAAGATGCCATTAACCTACGACAGTTTTTTAAATTTACTTAATTTAATGTCAAAGTCAAATCTGTAATATAAAGAAGGAGCTACATTTCACGTTGTTTGGATTACGTGGAAAGAGTTATTTTAGGAAAGTATTTATATATTTCGGTATCTGTTTACTGGATAAATTGAACTGAGCTATTACTATGTATAATTGATATAGATAGTAAGGTTCGTTTACTAAAATAAAAAAATACTAATAATATAAATTCGCTAGCCTGTCCGTTACATTTTCTTGGCCAATCCGCTGAACCAATATTTGCGCTTAATGCTTTTTTATATATTGGGGTGACGTATCGGCTGTTTTTTACGCCGTTTACTATCAAAATATCAAGTTTTTTTAATCACATTTTGTCAATTCAAGTCTGTAAATTAAAGAAATAATAATACGTACCTACGTCAAAAAAGTTATTTTAAGAAAGTTTTTATATATTTCTTTTTTGTATATTGGAAAAATTTAACTGAATTATTTTAATATATAGTGCATGTAAGTCATATGTACGGATTATATATTTAAACAATTAAACTATAAAAAATACGATAATTCTCTCTCGGTCTTCTCGGATCGATCTGATTTTTGTGATGGAGTTATTTGCAGGGTTGATGAGCGACAGAAGATACTATTTATTCCAAGACTGCAGTAAACGCGAACGAAGTTGTGGGTAAAAGCTAGTTGATAATAAACGGCGTCTCAAACCGTGCTTCAATCTCAAAACATGTATACATGTAACAAGATGATTAAAACATGTTGTGCCGACCCCACTTAGATTGGGATAACGGCAGGAGAATGATGATGATCTCATATAGACAGACAGACTTACCAATATAATATGAGTATGCACAAAGTACGCTATGAAGCTAATAAAAAATGGCCGCATAGAGAGGCATTAATCGAAGCGATATTTCTGATTATATCTGAAAGCGACAATGTCGCCGCGCGACGAAACGAGCGTCGCGGATTGCGCGCTGTAATTTAATATTCAGTTATTTTCAGTAAACAACTTATTTTCAGTAACAAATTACAATACTTTAAAGCTGCTAACGACCTACGACTTTGTTCGCGTGTGTTTAGTGGTAGTTAACTTTAGTGTTAGAATACCTTCAATTATGTGCGATGTATTTTTCCAGTTCCCAAATGAAAAACGGGATTATTTAATATTTTATGTTGTCTAGGTAGGTATATAACTTTTAATTGTACCTTATACTTATTTTTTTTCCAGACATTGTTGTTAAGACGCGAAAAGCTAATATGACTTTTGGCGAAAAGACGACGTTTTACGTCCGACCGCTTACCTGGCGTCAACTAACCTTAGTTGCCTTTTTAAACACCTCGATAAGAAATGAGGGTGGTCTATTCTACTATTCCTAATCAATAAATTATATGCCTAATTGATATTTACAATATATCACACGCTTTTCGGTGATATATGGTAATTCTTTGGATAATTCTTGAGTTATGTGCAACATAACAATTCGAATTGGAGCGTAAATCTTCTTTCCTTAAGGACAGAAGGCCTATACAAATCATTAAGATAGTAACAGGCCGTTGCTTTTAAAAAAAATGGATTAAAATCAAGCTACGATCGTTTAGCGTAGAAATCCTTTGAAGACACCTAAGTCTCCTAAATAACTGCAAAAACATGTTTTTTAAATTATTTTGGTTTTAATTATTTTAGACTTGCTTAGACTCAACTAAGTTCTAAACGCATAGTCTATTTAGTGGCGAGTTAAGTGCTAACCGCAAAAACCGCGGTTTCCAATTTAACTAACTAAATAACTTTTGATGACTGTCAGCTTAAATCTTCTGGAAGAGCTTATTAGCTTGTAAACACTGATGAAAGATAGACAATATTTCTTAATATTTATCAATATTTAATAATTAACCTCAGTTTTGTTCTCTTAAAGCTTTTATAGAATACTATTACTCTTCAAAACCTGTACAAGATAGTAATGACTAAATATTTGTCTCAGGCAATTATACATTAGTAGTATCTTTATTCATCTACTTACATAGTATAGGAAGTAAAGTAAGTAGCGGCCTGTTACTCTCCCACCTACTGGGAATATTCCTCTTCTCTCCGTTTTTGGAAAGAAGGATTAGAGCTAAGACCTACCATGCTGCTCCAATGCGGATTAGTAGGTTACACATATCTCCAGAATACTCTAGAGATATGCAGATTTCCTCACGATGTTTTCCTTCACCGAAAAGCGTGTGATAAATTGCAATTATCAATTAGACACAAGTTTTAACAGAAAAACTCATTGGTGTCGGCTCAGGTTTGAAATCGTGACCTCCTCGAAAGAGTCGCACGGTGTTACCGCTGGGCTACCACAGCTTGCTTAATGGTATAGAGAAGGAACAAATTAAGAAGAGAGTATCCCAACTGTGGGATATAACAAGCTTCTCAGTTTGTACTGGGAAGAAAATTGGAGTTTCTGTTCTAAGCTGGTAACTCAATTAACCGAATCTGCCTTCACTCCAGCACTATTGTGCCGGCCCCATAAATTGACAAACTGTCCAACTCTCATGAACAACATGAATAAGTTTCTGCTTACGGTCAGTGCGCGAAATATTGAAAACACACGCACGTTGATTGCGTACTGAAACGCTCTGTATTCAAATTCAAAATAGTCTTTATTCAAGTAAACTTGTAAAAAGTGCTTTTGAATCGTCAACTCTACTGCTGGTTCGGAAAGCTGTTCCTACCGAGAAGAGCCAGTAAGAAACTCGGCGGTTGCTCTTTTAAGATATCTTATTATTAGTAGTAACTTATGTTATTAGTTGCATTTAGTCAATACTGCCCTGAATTCCTGTCCCTGTGCCCTGTAACCAATCCTGACAGCGTCAGGTCATGCTTATCATAAACAACAATCAGACACCGGGAAATGGGTTAAATTTAACTTGTAAGATTCCACCAAATAAAAGCTTTTAATAAATATGAACAACGTACTTGTTAAAAAATCAATATTATATAAAAAAATTCAAACAGCTATCATCCCTCTTATCCTATACTATGTGGGACCGGCCAACTGCCTGACATCAACTTAACTTAGTCGTATTTTACGACACCTCGGTAAGATATGAGGGTGGTCTATTCTACTCAGTCGGATACCACACGGCGTATTGACTTACCTTACTCACCTTTTACGACACCTTGGTTGAGGGTGGTCTATTCTACTCACCCCGATACCACATGGCTTTAAAATCTTTTAAAAGCGACTCTCATCGAGAGTTATATATTTGTGCCGTTTGCAGTTAAGACCCTAGGACCAAGTGCAAAAAAGAAATATCCATTTTAACACCACAGTTAATTGCCTCTTCAGGTGACAAGAGGGCTGGCTCCTTTTCGCACAAAGAATCAGCTTAGCGATTCGGCGCGGAAACGCTGCCAGCATTCTTGGGACCATTCCACGTGGGCATGATTTGTATAGTCCTAGCGTGTAAGTAATTCAAGACAGATATAACTTGTACATTGTTGCTGTAAATTAATAGTAGCAAAGTGCTTGAAAAAGTATATTTAAATAAAGATTATTTGATATAATTTGGCTTTAGCTCATGAGCTACCCATCTCTAGTATAGATAGCTTATTTCCATAACAAAACAATTTATTTGGAGTAAGCTGCGTCATTCATATTGATTTCGGCTTTTATTTACCTACTAGTGGCCCGCTCCGGCTTCGCACGGGTATAAAATATATAGCCTACTATGTCACTCAGTGAAAAAAAAGATTAAAATCTATCCAGTGGTTTTGTTTTATTCATTACTGCCCGTGGCCCACACGCGTTAAATTTAATTTTTTACTTATTTACTTTTACATTTTCCCTAAGTATTTTATTTTTACAAATTATCAACATAATTGTCAAATTTTTTACCATACTTCACCAAAGACAAAATACGTTTAGCTGTCATCTATGTTTTGTATTCCACTGACATTTGCTTTTTGTTATTCAATGTCATAGTCGTTTTTTTATACCACGTTTTATAGTGACTTGACGGGATAAAATAAATGCGGTCGAACGGGATAAAAGGCATCCTATGTCCGTCTCCTGGTTCTAAGCAACCTCTCCACCAATTTTCAGCCGAATTGGTTGATCCGTTCTTGAGTTATAAATAGTGTAACTTAGACCAACTTTCTTTTATATATATAAGATAGATAATGACGGAATTCCGTCGTCGGACATAATGATTGCCATAATTCCTCGTCGTAAGTAATTTAAGACAGATATAACTAGTACATTTTTGTACAATAATGAAAAAAAGCTAGTTATTTATATATATATCTCTCTTGAGTTACGTTCCAGCAGACCGCTCGCTCCCTTGTGTCGCCACCATGGGGTCCGCAGCCGCCGTGATTTAGCGGGCAAGTTGTGCCGGACGAGCACCAAGCCGTGCTTGGCTAATGAACCATGAATTTCTATTTGTTGTGCACTGTTCAGGTAATTAAGTAATAGGTGTGTTTGTCATACTTACTAAGAACTATGACAAACTTGTTAAATATTATTGATATTAAATTCTCTCTCATAGGAATATTGTTAGAAATGGAGCGGTGCTAGAAATGGTTTTCGCGACAAACTTTCATACCCACAAAAGCTCCGAACACCAGAATTATATACACTTCATTTACATATAATATCGTCGTACTAATATAATTTACATACTAATATCGCCGTGTGGTATCCGGCTGAGTAGAATAGATCGCCGTCATTTGTTACCGAGGTATCGAAAAAAGCGACTAATGTAAGTTGAAACACAGTATGGTATCCGGATGAGTAGAATAGACCATTCTCTTCCTTACCGAGGTGTTACAAAAGGTGGTTAAGGTAAATTGACGTCAGAAAGGCGGCCATTCGTAAAATACCTAGCCAAATCTTGTGATACATTTTTCTTTTATACAGGAATAAACCCCTTATGGGTAACGACACCCGACGGGAACAGGCGGCGGTTATGTCGAACTCGCTCTAACGAAAACAACCTGTGTACTCCATCCCCCTGCCGATGGCAAGGACAGGATATCGTTGTACACATTGCCCCCATCCCCGCCGTCATCCAATCTGATCCAGAGACACTTCTCCGAGTAGGAACCTCTCAAAACAGAAGTTCCCCTCCGTTAACCGGTGCATCGGGAGCGCCAGATGCACCGACCGCCTCGGGGACCTGTAAGCCATGCGTCCGACAAACCCTGTTCGGAACTCTCTAAGGTCCCCTGTTAGAGCGACGATGGGCTTGGGTCACTTACGCCTGTGACAACATGTTTATAACATGTTGTGCCAACCCCACTAAAAGTGGGATAAGGGCAGGAGAATATATTGACATTATATATATATTTTTGACATTATAATTTTACCGTAGTTTTAATTATTTTTACGAATGACGAGAAACCTGTAATTAATAGAACATTTAAAATGAGATAAGAATAATTAAGTTTAGTTTTATTAAGTAAAAAGAATTAACTATTGTTTGTTGTTCATTAAATAAATAAATCCCGTTTTCCTTCGGGAAAATTAAAAAAATACATAATTGAGGGTAACAACAAAACTCTCAAAGTATAAAAAAGCTCTTAAGACGATATCCACTTACGTCTTAATCCTTACTTATAATATTATTAATGCGTATGTCATTCTGTCCGACTGTCTATTTGGCTGTCTGTCTGTCCGTTTCACTTTCAATTTAAAGACACACCGATTTATTTTTAAGAACAGGGAGTTAACACATATTATATCATTGAGGGTACCTATTCTCTTAATTTGGCGAAGTTGTGATAACTCTAGTATAACATAACTTAGAGGAAAACAAAATATCCTTCATTAAACTGTATTTATTATTCATTAAATAATTACAACAGTTATCAAATTAAAATTAAAACCAAGTACAATTTGTACATAAATTAAATCAATACTTAATATTAAAATTTGTCTATCTTTTATTGTAATCTAAATATATATTTTTTCTAATACTAAAATTTAATTAACATTAATTAACACAGCCTTTTAAATGTATATAAACTATGGTTATATAAACACAATTTAATCATTTTTAGCCCGACTCGCGCGACTTACTTCGCGATAATCCATATTACAAAATAATTTTAGTATAACTTTTGGAGACAGATAATTTTAATAACACAACTAAATATATCTCGTAAATTTGTTTCTACAAAAGTACAAACGAACGTCAAAATATAGTTGCTACTTAAATGTACCATACTTACTTATTATATTTCTGGGTTATTATTAACATATACCTTACCTATTTATTGTTTTTGGGTTACAATAATTTATGGTTATTATCATATGTGTTTTTTGTTCTTCATGAAGCTTTTTAGCACTACAATAATACATAAGTTATCTTGCGAAGCATTGTCATAGTAAAAATCAAATCAATTAACAATAATGGTTAAATTAACCCACCCACTATTTATCACACTCAAAAGCACGCTTATTCCAATAATCTGAAAGCTCCTTAAACTTCTCACAACACTGCCTCCTGCGTCTAGGACTACATTTAATTATAGGGCTACTTAACACTGAACTAAACTTTCTAACTAAAGTCGTAACGGAATCGAGATGCGAGTTATCCGCATCAATAGTCTCCAAAGTTGAATTAAATTGTTCAAACGCCTCTTCAAAAGCGTCCTCTATTTGCATATCAATTCCAGTAGACCTAGTTACCTCTTTATGTGACAGCGTATCGTCGAAAGATAAGTCTGTTGTTGATATACTGCACTGTATTTTTTCTGGAACTTTCTTCTTCCTTGAATCAACGTTTTTTACAGTACTAGTCGTTGATAATTCGTCTATAGATTTAAATATATCGTCTATTTTCTCGCATATCTCTTCAACGGACGCAGCTGAGGTTATTTGCCCGTTTACGAAACAGAATTGCTTACATGAGTTTTGCGAGTCGTCTCGTATGTGACTGATAAATTCATCGTATTCTATTGATGCTGTTGAAATCTTGGATAACTGACGTCCTACTTTCCTTCTCACTTTCTTGAAGAGAAATGATGAGTCGAATGTCGTTCCGTTTAAGTCTAACGTGCTAAAGACTTGTTTGAGAATCGGTTTATCTTCCACATCAGGTTCTAGATCGATAGTTTTCCATTCCTCTTCAAGTTTCCTCCACTGTTCGTTTTCGGATAGTATAGTATCGGCGTCAAATATAACACTCATTATTTATTGTTGAATAAAAACTCAAACGCAGTTCTATCTTTGACAGCACGCTCGTCACTGAGCAAATGCAGTTTGTTGCATACTTAAATCATAAGATAATAAGACTATCTCTTTCTTAACGATGTTTATCATTCGTGACAAAGGGTTGCAATTAAATGTTTTCGTCAACAAAATAGTAGTACGGCGAATTTATAGACGCTTAACTAATGAATAAATTAATGTAGTTGTATTATATGTAACTCATTTAACATTGTTTTGATAGTTTGTTGTTACTTAATAATGGACGTTCAATTTGTGGCAAAATAAACAAAGCAGTTTAATAATAATAATATAGTTCTTTGAGCATATTTTAATGCGAAAGTGTAAGTAATCATCTCAAACAGTACTTAGGACCTAAAATATCTATTTTAAATATGGTAAACATGATATTATACTATTTGTGCGAAAATATCCTAAATATATTAAAACATTAAAAAAAACGTTACTAGCAATTAGTGTTACTAATTATTCGTAAAAGTAACCAAAAAGTAATGAATCAAAAAATAAAATAAATACATTAATCAATTATAACGATAAAAGCTATGGTCTATTTATATATCTGTTATATATAAAATGTTTTTGAATAAAGTGTTTTCATATATTGTAATACGGTTTTCCACACATTTCTTTTTATAGTTCCTTAGGTAATTTTTATTTCAAATATATGAAGACAGAAATATTCCGCAATCAATTTTAACTTTGCCATTATAGCAGTTTAAAAACACTGTTAAAAGGAGGCTGATACAGAAAATACTAACTAAATACTATAATATAAATACTATTGAGGATTACATAGATGATAAGAATGCGTGGATATAGCTACTCTTCGACCCGGTACAACATAGTAATGACTAACTGTAACAAGTGATAAGAATTTTATTTTGAAAAAAGCAACCGCCGTGCTTCTTGGAACAGCTTTCCGAACCAACAGAAGAAGTAGACGATTCAAAAGCACTTGTTTACAAGTTTACTTGAATAAATAATATTTTGAATGACGACCCTAAACTGTATAAGACTTTTGTAACAGTTGTAAACATTGTGGTAGTAAATGTTTGTATTGCTAGTGTATTGTGGTCGTGGTGGAGGTTTTTAGATCTTGAGTTTTTATGAATGTAAAAGGTATGAGAACGATTTCGATTTAGCACTTAATATATTTCCGTTCAATCACCTATATTTCATTACTTTTGAGTTATCTTTTCGCCTAAATTAGAGTGACGCGGTGTCTCAAATGGTAAACAATAATAATAATATATTATAGCAATGCCTCGCCGCTAAAAGCGGAGGTAGGTCTGTAATTAAATCAGTATTTCACTCTAACGACCAACAAATACTATCATAAATTCGTTTTAAGTAAACACGTTGCCTTGATTGTTATGTTCAATAATGTTCGCGTACTATTATTTTATCACTATATCCAAGTACTGCATACGACTCTGGTTAAGTGTTCCCCCTTCTGAGCCACCGGAATGGTGCTCATGTAAAATCGAACTAGTGCTTTTAGTTTGTGTATTTCTTAATGCTTTTTGTAACACAAATTTTTTGAAATTTAATATTACTAACATAGTTTTAAGAAATATTTAACGCCGTGTGGTATCCGGCTGAATAGAATAGTACCACCCTCTTTCCTTACCGAGGTGTCGTAAAAGGCGACTAAGGTAAGTCGACCCGCCGTGTGGTATCCGGCTGAGTAGAATAGACCAACCTCATTTTTTTACCGAGGTGTCGTAAAAGGCGACTAAGGTAAGTTGACCCACCGTGTGGTATCCGGTTTAGTAGAATAGATCACCCTCTTTCTTACCGAGGTGTCGTAAAATACGACAGAGGTAAGTTGACGTCAGGCAGGCGGCCGGTCGTAAAAACGCAGCCAAATCATTTGACAGCATGTTTATAATATGTTGTGCCGACCCCACTTAGAGTGGGATAAGGGCAGGAGGATGATGATCCAAGTACTGCATACGACTCTGGTTAAGTGTTCCCCCTTCTGAGCCACCGGAATGGTGCTCATGTAAAATCAAACTAGTGCTTTTAGTTTGTGTTTTTCTTAATGCTTTTTGTAACACAAATTTTTTGAAATTTATTACTAACATAGTTTTAAGAAATATTTACTAACATTCTTATCATGTATCTGATATTAAAAATTAAATAAAATAAAAAAAATAAGTTAACTTCAGTACTATAATAGTAAGGGCATGTTTCACAAGTTACTGATAAAGTGTTGAATAGTTAACCGACAAATAAACTAAGAAGCAGATAAGTAAGTAAGTAACGGCCTGTTACTATCCCATTGCTGAGAATAGGCTCCTTCTTTCCGTTTTTGGAGAGAAGGATTGAAGCTAAG
Organism: Morpho helenor; assembly: GCA_029227775.1. Taxonomy (NCBI): domain Eukaryota; kingdom Metazoa; phylum Arthropoda; class Insecta; order Lepidoptera; family Nymphalidae; genus Morpho; species Morpho helenor. Next base: position 1,401,548 of record JARGCU010000017.1, read on the forward strand.
GCCTACCACGCTGCTCCAATGAGGAATGGTAGGTTACACATATCTCCAGAATTCTCTAGAGATATGCAGGTTTCCTCACGATGTTTTCCTTCACCGAAAAGCGTGTGATAAATTGCAATTATCAATTGTCGGATAGTTAACCGACAAATTAACTAAGTAGCAGTTAAATGTCTCTGAAAAGAGACTCTAAAAAGTGGAAAAAAACGCGGCCATTTTGAATGAGGTATTTGCTATCCAGCAGATAAACAAAATAACAGCCACATAATCTACCTGTTAACTTATTAGGAACTTTAAGTGCTGAATAAGCCTATCAGAAACCTGAGAAACGCGAAATTTCGAGATATGTTCCTAATGAGCTAACTGACAGTTTATTGGTAACTTGTGAAACAGGCCTTAATAGTATACTATACAAGCGATGATTATTTGAGTGATAGAAGCATATCTTAACTGCAGCTACGCACTAAGCTGCAACTATTAACTTGTAACCATCAAATTGTAATTATTGTTTTGTTGAAAAGATTATTCGCCGAGTTTCTTGCTGGTTCTTCTGGATAGGAGCAAACTTCCAGGCGTCAAACGTCAGGCAGGCGGGTCGTAAAATACGAAGCTAAATCATGTTACAACATGTTGTGCCAACCCCACTTAGAGTGGGATAAGGACAAGAGGATGATGATGTCTTATTGACACGTAAAACATAGCCGTTTGTCATTATAAACATGTTGTCACGTGATCCGGCTACGCATTTTACGGCCGGCCGCCTGTCTGACTATATCTAGGTAAGACAGAGAGTGGTCTATTCTACTCAGCCGAATGCAAACCCCACTTAGAGTGGGATAAAGGCGGAAGGACTGATTTCATAAAGCAGCATTAGTTTGCGATATTTATGAAGCAATAAAAATAGATTTCATTTCCCGTCAAGTGCGTAACAATAATTCAATGGTAAAAAAAGAAATTGCATCGCATAAACTAGTGAAACTTATGGTCTTTCATAAACCAAATACTATACCTTAATCTTATTATTTATCGCTCGGCAAAGCGTCTGGCAATTAAACGCATCCAGTGCCGGCCGTGTATCATACACAGTAATCCGGGGGACAGAATGATAATAACAAAAAACAATAAAAATAACGAATTACCCCGCGAACTGGGCTCGGATCGGGAGACGCGGCGCGAACAACGCCAGCTGAAGAGTTGCTGTTAATTTAATATTTTTTGGCATAAAATAATTTATATAATGAGGCGATACTTTGTGGAATTTCAAGTAATAATAAAATCATTTTAATTTTTTTATTACTTTTATCTTTCTATCTATTTCGGTTTCATGGTTAATTGGTTTCAAACAATAGTAATGAAATTTACTACTAAAGCTTGTACTGAATTGAAAATTTCCGTAAAAAAGAAAACTTTTGGGAACAGGAAATAACTAATATTATAGAATTGAGGGTATTTACACACGCGAGATTTTGTTCCAAAAAATTATTTAGCTTTAATCCATGATAAAATAAATACTAATACATGAGGTGAAGAGTTTATTTCTTTGATTGTTTTAGCGCGCTGATCTCAGGAACTACTGGACCGCTTTGAAAAATTCTTTCAGTGTAAGATAGTCCATTTATCGAGGAAGGATATATATAGGCTATATAAAATCACGCAAAGATGAATAGGAGAGGAGTAGCAAAAAAAATATTATGAAGAAGTTCAAATTTAAAGCCATAAATTATGTATTACAAAATTGTCCCCCTCTAAAAGTTCCAAATAAAAGTCCGCGATAGCATATGTCTAGCTTTTAAGGTTAACACACTTTAACCATTTATATGGTTATCGAAATACTATATTTCCCTTTTATTTTTTCTATGCAGGCGGATCCGCTGACAATGGAAAGGAGATTTATAAAACAAACAGAAATCAACTGCAATTGTTACGTGTTTACGTGTAGTATTTTTTTAAATATATATTTATATTGTACTTTGGTTTAGTATATTAAACACAACACTGGAAATGCTTTATTTTTTAATACTTCATTATTTTATTAACAAAAAATTTACAATTGTTCGACTCCACAGCCCTATTTGACCTTATTCCAAATCCGAGTTCTGTTTACGCTCATTCTTAATATGGGACAAAACTGTTGGAAGAACAACAGTTTTTGTTGTATATTTTATGTTGTGTGACGCCATAACTCAGCGGCTGACGCGACGCCTGAGCCCGTGATATACAGACTGTACAGCGGACTCGCCTTATTTATATCGGGGCAGTTATTTTTATTTATACTCGTGTTTTATTGGTTCACTGTGTTACGGACTGTTGGCCGCGTTTTCGGTTTTCTTTAAGTGGTTATTGAGATGATCCATTGAGGTCCTTATTTAGTTATTTATTGCTCTCGTATTGATCCTAGAATTACTTCATCATCATCCTCCTGCTATTATCCCACTCTAAGTAGGATCAGCACATGTTAAAAACATGCTGTCACATGATTTAGCTACTTATTTTACGGCCGCATGCCTGTCGTCAATTTACTTTAGTCGCCTTTTACAACTCGGTAAGAAATGAGGGTGGTCCATTCTACTCTACCGGATACCACTTGGTGGGTCGACTACCTTAGTCACCTTTTACAACTCGGTAAGAAATGAGGGTGGTCTATTCTACTCTACCGGATACCACATGGTGGGTCGACTACCTTAGTCGCCTTTTACGACACCTCGGTAAGACATGAGGGTGGTCTATTCTACTCTACCGGATACCACATGGTGGGTCGACTACCTTAGTCGCCTTTTACGACACCTCGGTAAGACATGAGGGTGATCTATTCTACTCTACCGGATACCACATGGTGGGTCGACTACCTTAGTCGCCTTTTACGACACCTCGGTAAGACATGAGGGTGGTCTATTCTACTCTACCGGATACCACATGGTGGGTCGACTTAACTTCGTCGCCTTTTACGACACCTCAGTAAGAAATGAGGGTGGTCGATTATACTCAGCCGGATAAACCACAATACAAACACACTATCGTTTAAAAGTTTCTTAACTCAAATTTCAATGGCTATTTGAGTGATAACATCCTATCCCCGCGCTGGATTCTTAATCTAATCTATTCTAATAAATCTAAAAGTAGTTAAAAAATATATTACCACGATTGTACCGGCAGGATTTCCATCTTAATTATTTTTAGTTTTAAGAGTATATAATTAACAGTGTCTGGGTGACCGGGCCTTGCTCAGTTATTTTTTTTAAATATAAAAAAAGTAAGCTGTGATGGCCCAGCGGTAACACCGTTCGACTCTTTCGAGGAGGTCGCGGGTTCAAATCCGGGCAGACACCAATGAGTTTTCTGTTAAAAAAAACTTATGTGTCTAATTGATAATTTCAATTTATCACACGCTTTTCGGTGAAGGAAAACATCGTGAGGAAACCTGCATATCTCTAGAGAATTCTGGAGATATGTGTAACCTACCAATCCGCACTGGAGCAGCGTGGTAGGTCGTAGCTCCAAACCTATTCTCCTAGAGGCCTATTCTCAGCAGTGGGATAGTAACAGGCCGCTACTTACTTACTTACTATAAAAAAAAATATTACAATTATTCAATTTTCAAAAATATTACAATTTTCGGTCCGCGCGTTACCCATCGGCCATCGCATCATTACGTTTGACAGCTAATAAAATCCTTTGCTTTCAATTTTGCATTATAATTTTTTTTAATGTACAAAAACACGAATAAAACGATTTTTTTTTTTAATAAAACCTAGCTAGATCGATTCTTCTCCCCCTACATGTTGAATTACAGAAAAATCGTTGGAGGCGTTTCCGAGATTCAGAAAATATATTTATATATACACATACAAGAATTACTCATTTCAATATTAAAAATGTTCAATTTTCTATTCAATTAATTTCTATCTCAAAAATAAACATCATGTCAATAGCTATACTTCAAAAAATCACTTCAAAAATGTTAGTTAATTACAAAAATCAAATTGACGCTTAGAAAAAATTGTAATCTTTGACAGGAGTAATTCTGTTAACGGCGTTAAAAAATGTTTTAAAAATCACGGGCCACTGTCATTTTCCGGTAAAGTTTCCTTAAAAAAAGACACAGTGTCGGTCCATTAGCAGCATCGCGGCCCACGAGCCCGCTCTCAATCAATTTGGACAAAATCACCGGAGTGAAGTGTTTTTTAATTAATTTTATGAGTGAACAACGTAAGGACAGCGGATGAATGGAGTCGACAACTATTTATTGCCTTTAAAAAAAAAAGATTCTTTATTTTATATTTGAAATTTGTATCATAATCCTCCAGTCCTTATGCTACTCTAAGTGGGTCATGTTATAAACATGTTGGTTAATGTTTTGGCTAGTTACTTTACGACCAGCCGCCAACCTGACGTCTACTTTATTCACCTTTTACGACACCTCGGTAAGAAATGAGGGTGGTCTATTCTACTCAGTTGGATACCACACGGCAAGTTAACTTACCTTAGTCATCTTTTAGGACACATTGTTTGCGCTTGTTTTAATACCATTTTTCTAACATAAGTAATAGTACCAGGTTGACCGAGCGACTTAATTTCATAAAAAGTACTTCAAAAAAATAAATTAAAAATAATAGGGTAGTTGGGGCTCGATCCTAGGTATTTTCATTTCGCGCGACCATCCATTTCCCGAATAAGCTACGTTGACTTAACATTTCACGGCAAAAATTGTGTTGTATATATTCAATAAATTAAAAGTAAACTTTGTTTTTTTATGCCCTAAAACAGGGATAAAACGATTTTTTTAATTAAAACCAAGCCAGATCCATTTTTCTCCACCAAAACTCCCTACATGTTGAATTTCAAGAAAATCGTTGGGGCCGTTTTTAACTCATTTAAATGTTAAAGATAAGATTCCGCGAAATAATAATCGAAATTGTCAAGTGATTCTAGTTTGTAATAGGTTAAGGGTACAGACACAAAATAACGGGTTAATAACTTAGTTTAGTTACTAGTAAGTTAAAATTCAAGATAAATTATATATTTATAAAAAAAAAATTGTTAAGTTTCAGAGTAATTTTATCTACAGGAAAGTGTCTACAATTACTGTATTTGTTGAAATATCTGCTTGTGTAAAAATATATATATTTTTTTTTTACCATGGTGGAGTCCCTTTATAAATAAATAAAAAGTTTTAAATGTTGAAAACATTGTAACCGTCTCCAAGTAACCGCTGTTCGCGCCACACCACTGTCGTCCACGCACTAATTCAATATGGCCGACGTAAGCCATTTGCGTTCGCGCTTGACGCATCGTCCGTGAAAAAATCAATTACGATTTTTTGATAGCGGTCACCTGCTTGCCTAGTATGGAATAGACTTTTGATATCCTTTTAAATATAAGTGGCACAAAATTATTTCCTGCCTCGAGCTGAGGTTCGGTCTCGCAGGAGACACCCTTAAGGCGACGCCCCCTGTAAGGCGGGTGCGAATAATGCACTCGCTCTTACCATCCACTCTTCTCTTGGCGATGCTTCTGTGCTCACCCGTCTTATTGGTGACGCTGTCAAAGCCATTAGGGCTAAATGCATTAGTCATATCCGAAAAAAAAAATCCTGCCTGTACCTATATGCCTGTCCACTCTACATTTATCATTTTATATATTTTCTGATTTATAGAAACAGGCGTTACTTTGCGGAACTCCATAGTACAGAAGTTACATTAAAATTACTTTGCTGTAATCCGCGTTTGTTAAGAGAATATATGCAATGCTAAGTGCATTAAGCAGGCAACAATCACATACCGCCATCACCAATACTCCATACAAAGCACTACACACACTCACTACCACAACCTCTACGATCGTTTCGCCCCGTAATCGAAGCATCTTAAGGAGTATAGGCTCCATATATTTGTATTAATGCGATGAAGTAAAATAGAAAATATATTCGTTGTTATATATTTTCTATTTCAATTAATCGCGGATTATAGCAAAATAATTTTATTATTACTTTTGTATTATTTACAAAAATTACAGATGTCTTCTAGAAATTTTAAACCTGTTTGAAATCTGATTGAAGCTTTAGGTTAGGCTTAATAAGGTTTAATGTAAGAACCTCCTCCATACCAAGGTTTCTAGTTGAACTGTTATTTTTTATATAAAAGCGAATTGATGCCACAATCTGGAGTTTATGCGATGTGACAAGTGACCAGGTGATAAAATTGTACATGGCAATTTACGCACACAATCTGCTGATGATCTGATGATATGGCTCGATGGCTTGATCATTCTTTTGCCCTTATCCCACTCTAGGTTGGTTCGGCACATGTTTTATCAATGTTGTGGTGTGATTTGGTAGGTATTTTACCATCAGCCGCCCTTATTGCAATTTAATCATCTAGGTATCCGGCTGAGTGGAATAAACCACCCTTATTTCTTACCGAGGTGTCGTAAAAGGCGACTAAGGCAAGTTGACGTCATGTTAGCGCACACTATATACAATAACACGATATAATAGGAATACCACAATTCCCGTTCCGGGATGCACTTCTCTTGAATGACGAACAAAGACTGCACGTCACTGAAACATTTTATCAATAGAAAGACTCCACCGGAAACAACACGACACAGTGTTGCCAACATTTCAGTTAAAGGGCGCGAAACTCTTGTTTCATGACAGTGTTGCTATAAAATACAAAGCGGAAGTCAATGGCGACAACAGTCAGGTAGGTAGCCGATCGAAAAATACGTAGCCAAATCATGTGACAACATGTTTATGACATGTTGTACCGACCCCATTTAAAGTTAGATAAGGAATTATGATGAAGAAATACGAATATTCGCGGTGCGATTGGTAAAATTAGTTGTATTAGTAATACGTTTATAAAATTAGTATTACAAATTATTAATTATAAAATTTGTAAAAAATATAGTGTTTGTGAGACAAATAGTAGTATAGGCAAACCAGGAACAGAAATAAATTAATAATGCCCAGGATACGGCTTCAGAAAGTTCGTACATCGTTTGTGGGCTTCGGTATATATTTTTATAGTAAAATTCCACAATCTATTTTTGACTTGCCTTTACACAAGTTCAAAAAAACAATTAAAAATACATTTATTTATAGAGTTTATTATACTGTTGAGGACTATGTTGATGATAAGAAAGCTTAGATTTCAATTGTAAGCTAGCAGCTAAGCACTAGATTATATTGTAATTTTTTTAATTTGTTATTATTTAAAAATATATCTTTAATATAATACTTTATTTTGAAAAGAACGCCGTGTGGTATCTGGCTGAATAGAATAGTACCACCCTCATTTCTTACCGAGGTGTCGTAAAAGGCGACTAAGATAAGTTGACCCACCGTGTGATACCTGGTTTAGTAGAATAGAACACCCTCTTTCTTACCGAGGTGTCGTAAAATACGACAGACAGTAAGTTGACGTCAGGCAGGCGGCCGGTCGTAAAAACGCAGCCAAATCATGTAACATGTAGCATGTTTATAACATGTTGTGCCGACCCCACTTAGAGTGGGATAAGGGCAGGAAGATGATGATTTTATTTTGAAAAGAGTGACCGCCGAGTTTCTTGCTGGTTCTTCTCGGTAAGAGCACCTTTCTGAACCACTCGTAAAAGTCAATTTCAATAAAGAATTATTTCCATTTGAATTATATCACTCTAAAGCTGAAGCTACTCGTATTACGTCACACAAATTATGACGTCACAAATTGCACACAAGTTGCGTACGCGCATTAACTGCACCTGCGTCTAATAGCCAGAGATGATTTACTGGCATGGCGTCCGGAGATTAGCTCTAACTGCCATTAGCCTGGGAACTTCATTAAGCTATTTTAGAGTGAATCTTATAACTAGGAACGTCACAATGTCGTAATCTATGCCAATCGTTAAGTATATACTGTTAATATATATGTTTTGTCATTGTATCCAAAGTCATCATCATCCTCCTGCCCTTATCCCACTCTAAGTGGGGTCGGCACAACATGTTACAATTACAAACATGTTGTCATATGATTTGGCTAAGTATTTTACGACCGGCCGCCTACCTGACGTCAACTTACCTTAGTCGCATTTTACGACTCCTCGGTAATAAAAAGGGTGGTCTATTTTACTCAATCAACCGGATACCACACGGTAGGTCAACTTACCTTAGTCGCCTTTTAATACACCTCGGTAAGAAATGAGGGTGGTACTATTCTATTCCGCCGAATACCACACGGCGTGAAACTATTAATGACATATTTAACAAAAATAAATCTATAGTCCGACTTAGTAGACTTTCCACTGTCATGAGATCGCTGTCATGATGGGTGGAACTACGGGATATTACTAGTTATATAAAAATGTCTAGTCTGCCGGTGTTAAATTAATTAAATTAAATAAAACACTTTTACCAAAATGCAATAATCGCGGAAACCGGCGTGTATCACCTAGTGTATCAATAGGGTTGTGCTCGACGCCATTAACATCTAATACCGATATATCAAGTGTCCGCTTATCAATTTATAGTCCCGCTGTATCGAAACTTGGTCCGGAGTGCATCTTGCACAAGTTTGATAATAAATTAAAACGTGCTATATTTACTGCCGACCGCTGTGTGTATTGTAATGCATTAATTTACTCTTGCTGTTACATTTCTATTAATTTATACAGTACTAGCTGTGCAAGCCGTTTGGATATCATTGTGTCATAAAGTTTTGCCTATTTAAATTAATTAATTCTTCTTCTTCTTCTTCAACCGATGGACGTCCACTGCTGGACATAGGTCTCTTCATGGGATCTCCAGAACACACGATTTTGTGCCGCTTGTATCCAGCGGCTCCCCGCGACCCTTTTGAGGTCGTCTGTCCATCTAGCAGGGGGTCTTCCGACACTGCGCTTTCCGGTGCGGGGTCGCCATTCGAACACTTTGAGACCCCAACGTCCATCGGTTCTCCGCACTATGTGCCCCGCCCATCGCCACTTCAGCTTCGCGACCCGCTGAGCTATGTCGGTGACTCTGGTTCTTCTACGGATCTCCTCATTTCTGATTTGATCACGTAGAGAAACTCCGAGCATAGCTCGCTCCATCGCCCGCTGAGCGACTCTGAGCTTTCTTATGAGGCCCATAGTCAGCGAATTAATTCTATATTTTGTTAATTCTACTTTTTTTATACAGGAAAATACCCCTTATGGGTACCGCCGCCCGACTGGGATAGGTGGCGGTTATGTCGGACTCGCACCGACTAAAACGACCTGTGTGCTCCGCCACGCCGATGGCAAGGACAGGGTATCGTTGTACACATTGCCCCCATCCACGCCGACAACTCTGATCCCAGAGAATACCTCTTTCGGTTAGGGACCCCTCGAAAAAGCAGCCCCCCTCCGCTAACCGGTGCATCGGGAGCACCAGATGTACCGACCGCCTCGGGGACCTGTAAGCCAAGTGTTAATTCTACTAACCTTAACCTTGCTTAAGAATGGCACTATCTTTTAGTGAAATTATACAAAAATCCGTTCAGTATATTTTGAGAATATCGATTACATACAGAAATACAGCTTCGCTATGTTTTATAATGTATATTAACTAGGTGACCGTATTTTTATTGAAATATATAAAAAATGCAATAAAAAAAATTAAAAAAGAAAAGGCTGGTAATATCTGGGACTTGATCCTGGGTATTTTCACTTCTTTAGTCCGCCCGTTGCATACTGAACTTTTACAACTTTCCAAAAGACAGCGAAATATATCTGTATCTTCACCATAGAGTTATTATTAGTAGACAGCCATCAACAATAAAGAGAAAATAAATGAAACATTAGTTTTTTTCTTTTTATTTTTTTAGATCAAGATATATGAGTGAGTGAGTAAATGTAACTATTATTTAGAATTATATTTTTAAAAGGGCAACCACCGAGTTTCTGGCTTTTCTCGGTGGGAACAGCTTTCTGAACCAGCAGTAGATTTGACGATTCAAAAGCACTTGTTTACAAGTTTACTTGAATAAAGAATATTTTGAATAAAGTACAACCCTGTAACCTAAAAAACACAAACATGCCTTTTATTTATATTTGTGCCAACATTTGTGTCTTGGATCCAACTCACCAACGTTTGGCCAAGGTGACACATGTGGTATACATGTCTAACAGTCTTGTCTAATTCGCGGCTGTGTTCACATCGCTTTATTGTCAGCATTAATTGATAGGCGACGATATAAAGTATACTGGAATAGACCAATATTAATATCAGTGACGTTACGGAGATTTGATTCCGATTCCGATAGATCGGAATATCCGATTGAATTGTTTATATCTTGTAGTTGAGTCACAAAATAATTTAAAATTATGTTGTCTATCTCGATATTTTTAAACGGATTAATGACAATGAGATTTCTACGCGGTTACGAACTACGACAATTCAAAATTAAAATCTTCAGTTTAGATTCCGATTCCGGTAAACATATCTCCGTAACATCTGTAATATATATGAAGTAACTATTAATCAATAAGGCAAAGAACAATGAAAACATGAATGATTAAACTGGAGTAGTTTAATCATTTATTTTTTCATTGTTTCCTATTCTATTATTTCTTTAGCACTAAATATAGGAAATAGAATATTAGTAATTAGGCTGAGTAGAAGGTTTACGGTTTAATAATGTAAAATTAAAAATGTTTAATAAATTTACTACCGAGTTTCTTTCTGGTTCTTCTCGGTAAAAGCAACATTCCGAACCAGTTGTAGCTTCATTAATCATATTGATCATTGACGATTCAAAAGTTCTTGAAAGAGCTTACTTAAAGAAAAAGTATTTCCATTTGATTTGAAAAAGAAAAGACCACCCTCTTTCTTAACGTGGTAATATAAAAGTCGACTAAGGTAAGTTGACGTAAGGCCTGCGGCCTGTTACGACACCTCTGTAAGAAGTAAGGGTGGTACTATTCTATTCAGCCGGATACCACACGACGTAAGGGCAGAAGAATGATGATTTACTTACGTGTTAATACAATGTCCCTTCCAGGTGCTTTATATCCTCGCCGGGGCAGGTGATGCCCGGTAAGCAACGTTAAGCGAATTAATTTGTGGGCGAGCCCCGACATCGAGCGATTGAGCACCTGATTGTTGCTTGTTCGTGAAAATGGAGGAATTTATCAAACCTGTTCCCCCCTATCATGTTGAACCTCTGTTGCTAAGATTATTAATTCATTAATGACACTGAATGTACAAGTGACAAAGTTTGTTATTTCGGATATCCAGCTTAAATATTAATACCTAGTTACCAGAGCCTTGCTTGGTAATTTTTTATAAAATAAAAAAAGGAACTTAAAAAAAAGAAAAAATATTGCGGAAGGTAGGGGCTCGTTCCTAGGTATTTTTATTTCTCACGACCACCCGTTCACGAATAGGTAAGCTACGGTGACTTGACAATTAATGGCAAAAATAGTGTTTTAAATATTCAATGCAAATTTAAGTATTTTTTTAATGGTGAAAAACAGGGATAATCGATTTTTTTAATAAAACCTAGCTAGATCGATATAAATTGCGAAAAGCTACTCATATAAAAATACATTATTGAAATATCTCATTTTGAAAAGAGTGACCGCCGAGTTTCTTGCTTGTTCTTCTCGGTAAGCTCTGACCTTTCCTTAGAGTGGGACTAGCTGTGCAGCAGGTAATATAGTCTTTTGATAACCATAAAAATAGGTTAACCTTAAAAGCGAGACATATGCTGTCGCGGACTTTTATTTAGAACTAATAGAGGGGAACAATTTTGTAATACATGATTTTTGAATAACTATTACCGTTTACTCAGCGCATGCAAGGAAAGCTTTAAATTATAAAGTTTTCGTAATATTTTTTATTGCTGCTCCTCTTTAATTCATCTTAGCGTGATGTTATTTATCCTCCTCAATAAATGGACTATCTTACTTAAAGAATTTTTCAAATCGATCCTATAGTCCAGTAGATCTATTTAACACTGTAATGCACAAATTAAAATATTTGATTAGATTTGATTTGTAGTTCCTGAGATTACCGCGTTCAAACAAACGAACAAACTCCTCAGCTTTATATATTAGTATAGATAAGGGCATAGGAATGATGATGATCAACACTACGAAGTCTTGATCGCAAACTCTTTACGCAATCATGCCGTATTTTGCACCAAGCAATATATTAAAATTGTCATTTCGCATACACGGCTCCGGTATCGCGGTGTCGCGACATACGACGCACCTGGGACAGTATTAGCGACGACATGTTTATGTGCGCGTTACGCCGCAGTAACGCAACCTACCCGGTAATGAGTTCGTTACGGGAAATGTGAGCGGTGGAAAAACTTTTTAATATCCAACCCTACAGGTGGATTAATGGAACGTGAAAGAAACATGTTTTATTGCTTTGTAAATTCCAAAAAAAGTACAAGGAAGAATCGTACTACTATTCTGCAATTCGAATAAGAATTTTTTTTTTTTTTTTAATTTTTATTGCACTATTAAGATATAAAAGTAAAAAAGGCGGACTTAACACTGAATTAAGCGTTCTCTACCAGTCAACCTTAGGGCCAAACGGAAAATTTAAATAGGTGCAGCAAGCAAACAGTAAGTAAGTAAGTAACGGCCTGTTTACTATCCCACTGCTGGGCATAGGCCTCCTCTCTCCATTTTTGGAGAGAAGGGTTGGAGCTAAGACCTACCACGCTGCTCCAATGCGGATTGGTAGGTTACACATATCCCCAGAATTCTCTAGAGATATGCAGGTTTCCTCACGATGTTTTCCTTCACCGAAAAGCGTGTGATAAATTGCAATTATCAATTAGACACATAAGTTTTAATAGAAAAACTCATTGGTGTCTGCCCGGTTTTGAACCCATGATCGTCTCTAGAGATTCACACGGTCGCACCGCTAGGCCATCACAAGCAAACAGTAGAAGAATGATTTTCCTGAAATTCAGCATACAAGAGGTTTTGGGGGAGAAAAATCGATCTAGTGTTAACGCACACACTATACAATAACACTATATAACAGAAATACCACAAGTCCCTTTTTTTTCAAACAAGTTTTCTTGAAAGACGAATAAAGACTGAAGGTCCCTAAAACGTTTTATTAATAAGAAGAAGACTTCACCGAAAACAACAACGGTACAATGTTGCCACCATTTCCTGTTTCATGACTGTGTTGCCATAAAATACAAAGGGGAAGTCAATGGTGACAACACTAGCAAGGTTTGATTTTATAAAACACTTTTTTCCGTTAAATATCAAGTCAGCGTAGCTCATTCCGGGAACGGGTGGTCGCGAGAAATGAAAATACCTAGTATCGAGCCCCACCTACGCTATTATTTTTTTCTTTTTTTTTAAGTTTCTTTTTTTATTTTTTTAAAAATTACCGACCAAGGTTCAGTCCAGCTACTAATGTTAATAGGAGTGCGATTTTATCAATTTTTACACCAGTTTATCCGCAAAATCGTAATAGACAGACAGGCTTTTGTATATTTGATATTGATATAAATGGATCGTAGTTAAATCGATGCCCAATTCCCTCTGTCACTGTCCACACAGTTTACCTTCGCGTCTTAATTAATAATGCGGGCCACTTACACAAATCGAATCTCGGCCCAATAGTGGTGTGTGGCCATTAATCAAACCATTGTTGTGGCGGGTGACGCCGAGTCAGGCTGTATTGTGGATTTGTTGACAGGGATCACGGCGGCGACAGCGGCCCTATTCTGATACCGGCTTATTTACTCGTGCAAAAGTAATAATAGAATTTCTTTGCTATAATCCTCGATGAAGTAAAATAGAAAATATATATAACTAACAACCCGCTCCGGCTTCGCACGGGTATAAAATATATAGCCTATGTCACTCAGTGAAAAAAAATAATTAAAATCGATCCAGTAGTTTTGATTTATTCATTACTGCCCGTGGCCCGCACGCGTTAAATTTGGAGTAAAACAAAAACCGCTATGACCCCTCATTTTAATAATGTAATATCTTCTAAAATGTTCATTTAAATTACGTGCTGTAAACGGTCATATTGATCTATATTAAATCAACAATAAGGATTAATGCTGTATTATTTAAAATTGAAAAGTAAGGAATTATTTTTCGTAAAAAGTAAATAACAAAAAAATGCTATTGTGGGTTTTCCAGAAGAGATAGGCGTATATCATCGCAGACTTTTGTGCAGACCTTTTCAGGGTGTACAAATACTTATTACATTATTTTCATAAATCTCATATAGCCTGCGTTTGCAATGTAAGCTATGTAAAAATGTAACTATTTACAGAAACCTCAAAAATTACAGTATTTCTCTACTCGGTATTGAATGTTATTATACATATAAACCTTCCTCTTGAATCACTCTTTCTATTTAAAAAAACCGCATCAAAATCTGTTACGTAGTTTTAAAGGTTTAAGCATACATAGGGATATAGGGACAAACAAAGAATGTGACTTTGTTTTAAACTATGTAGTGATTTAAGTGTGGATCATACTCAAGCCTTAACATATTTTACCAGCCATTCTAATTCAGAGCTTAAATATAAGTTGTAAAGTAAAAATTAAAAATAATATTTTGGAGCGATACCGCTTGTTTGCGATCTAAAAACATTAGTAATACGATACAGTACAGACGGCTTTCAGAATAAGCCCGGGTCCCTCGTGTAGTGAACAATCACAAATGAATGGCCGCGAGACAAAAGGAGAGTTCCTTTGTACTAATGAAGAATGGTCATCCTACTGCTGTTAGTGTGTTAGGCGTTGGATTAATTTGAGAACTCTCCGGATCAAATTTGTTTTGGAAATGGTGACTTGCTGTTTGGGGAGAGAATTATTTTTTTAAATAGGATTGTATTGTTATAATATAACCGGGCGTTTGGCGCAAAAGCATCGTTAAAAGTGCTGCCTACGAAATATAGAACACGTGATCGATATTCTCAAAATTTCGGCGCGAATTTTTATATTATTATTTTTATACTAAGAGTGCAATTATAGGGGAAGGTTTATGTTAATAATAGTACATTCTCCGGAAACGCTATAATCTGATTTTAATGAGACTCACTAGAAAATAGAGAAGGTTGTGGAACAATACATAAGCTTTTTATCCCAGAATTCTCGTGGATCAATATTTACGCGGGAAAACTTTATGACGCACTGATTTCCACGCGGGCAAAGCCGCGAAATCAGTGCGTCATTTTGAACTTCTTGTCAAATTCTTGTTTTTTCTTCCGGAAATAATGTAAAAATACATTACATTATTTAAGAGTATTGAAACGTTTAAGTTGGATGTTGTGTTGTATCCAGATGAGTAGAATACCCCACCCCAATTTCTTACCGGGGTGTCGCAAAAGGGGACTAAGGTAAGTCCACCCGCCTTGTGGTATCTGATTGATTAGAATAGACCACCCTCTTTCTTACCGTGGTGTCGTAAAAGGCAGCTAAGGTAAGTCCACCAAACGTATGGTATCCAGCTGAGTAGAATAGACCACCCTCTTTCTTACCGAGGTGTCGTAAAAAGCGACTAAGGTTAGTTGTGTGGTATCCGGTTTAGTAGAAGAGACCACCCTAATTTCTTACCGTGATGTCGTAAAAAGCGACTAAGGTAAGTCCACACACCGCGCGGTATCCGGTTGAGTAGAATAGAACACCCTTGTTACAAAGGCATCGTAAATTCCAATTAAGGTAAGTTGACATTGACGTCATAAAATACGTGGCCAAATCATGCGACCCCACTTTGAGTGGGATAAGGGCAGGATGACGACTGAAACGCCTAAGTTGGCGTAAACAAAGTCGCCTGTATCTCTAGTTTAAACCGGTCTTATTGGTTAAAATCACAAGGCGAGTTGTATTTTTTTTCGCCAGCCATAATCCGCCGTCACTGCCGCTCTGGGCTGACGTTACTGTCAAGGATTATACGTCTGATAAGCGGTGACGCGGCAAAATGCTACAAACGTTACCTTTAAATTACGATTTTTCATCCCAGTCCCGGACAGAAAAAGGGAGAGGCCAGTGACATACGTCAGGTTCTTTTATTTTTCATGTAACCAGTACTTATTTCAAAAGTGATAATGAAATGAAGTAAAATAGAAAAAATATATAATGCCACGACAAAATCGCAAAGCTATATGGGCTTTACGATTTTGTCGTCGAGTCTATCTCCTGATGCTTCGGTTGCGGGGCGAAACGATTGTTGAGTTTGTTGTGGCGGTGGTAGAGGTTTGTGCATGTGTTTTTACGTATCCTGCATGTATCAGGTATGAAAACGGATTGTCCACTCTACATTTAGCGTTATATATATTTTCTATTTTACTTCATCGCAGATTATAGCAAAATAATTTTATTATTACTTTTGTATTATGAATGTCCGCAAAGTAACGCCTAATTCTATAAATTATTCAGTATTTATTTATTTTTATACCTATAGTTAGAAAAGAGAAAGAAAAAGTGAAAGCACATGTATAAAGGCGAACTTATCCCTAAAAGAGATCTATTCCAGTCAACCTTTGAGTAACAGAAGGAAAAGGACAAGAAATGAAGAAGAAAGAGAGTACGGGTAATATAGAGAAAAAGAAAAAGTGTATATAAATTTAACTATTTATTCTATTAATTAATTTTGGTAAAATAAATAGATGAAAAGATGCTACTAATATCTTTATATTTAAATGAGTTAATCTTGTATATATGTATATTTTCTGAATCTCGGAAACGGCTCCAGCGATTTTCCTGAAATTCAGCATGTAGAGGGTTTTGGGGGAGAAAAATCGATCTAGCTAGATTTTATGTAAAAAAAAATTCGTTTTATCCCTGTTTTTGGGCATTAAAAAACACTAAAATTTATATTGAATTGAATTTTCGACATTAACTGTCAAGTCAACGTAGCTTATTCGGGGAACTAGCAGCCTCGAGAAACGTAAATACCTAGGATCGATTCCCAACTAAATTATTATTTTTTTCTTTTTTTTAAGTTTTTTTTTGTGAAAAAAATTACCGAGCGAGGCTCGGCACCCAGATATTATATTTTTATGAGTCCTTGTTGCTTGCAAATAAATACATTTCATTACAGTTTTGTAAGAAAATGTAAAACTTTGTTGAAAAATTAATACAAAAAAACGTAAGCACAAAAAATTCTCCTATAGTTTTCCGACCCAATAAATTCCAATGAAAACTTCAATAGAAATCTCTTCAATTACACTCACTTAACGCGAAACCAAGTAACAAAACAAACTTCCCGCCGGCTCAAACCGCCTTAAACTGGTTTACGCCTGCTGCGAGCCGGTTCAAGTTGGCTTAGCGCGATTTACATAAAGTTCTAGACTTAGACTACCCTGAACGCGATTTATTTAATTTTGCAATACCTAAAATATATATTACTAGCAATCGCCAGTGACTCCGCCCGCTAGGAAAGATTATAACCGCAATATAGTCTTTTGATAACCATAAAAATAGGTTAACCTTAAAAGCGAGACATATGCTGTCGCGGACTTTTATGTAGAACTTTTAGAGGGGAGCAATTTTGTAGTACATGATTTTTGAATAACTCCGTTTACTCAACGCACGCAAGGTATGCTTTAAATTATGAAGTTTTCGTACTATTTTTTATTGCTGCTCCTCTCCTATTCATCTTATCGTAATGTTATAGCCTATAGCCTTCCTCAATAAATGGATTATTTTACACCGAAAGAATTTTTCAAATTGATTTAGTAGTTCCCGAGATTAGCGCGTTCTAACAATCAAACAAACAAACAAACAAACAAACTCTTCAGCTTTATATATTAGTATAGATTAATGTCAATATAAGTAAGTACTAATACAAAAAATACAAAAAATTCATTGTTCTTAGTCGCCTTATACGACACCTTGATAACAAATGAGGTTGGTCTATTCTACTCAGTCCACTAAGGTAAGTTGAATCGCCATGAGGTATCCGGCTGAGTAGAATAGACCACCCTCATAACTTTACCGAGGTGTACCGATGTTTACCTCATAGCTTTACCGAGATATATGCGTTACTTTGGAGTTCCGCAAAGTAACGTCTATAAATCATGACTTAACACACTCGCTGTCGCTCTGCAAATGTGTCCACCCATAAAAAAAAACGGTTGACTGTAAAGTCGGTTTTACGGGCAAAGATTTTACGTGACAACGTCTTTTTAAATGTGATGGATTGGAGTGGGAGAGAGACGCAAGGCATTCGCCAGTCCAG
Source organism: Morpho helenor (assembly GCA_029227775.1). Taxonomy (NCBI): domain Eukaryota; kingdom Metazoa; phylum Arthropoda; class Insecta; order Lepidoptera; family Nymphalidae; genus Morpho; species Morpho helenor. The sequence continues at coordinate 1,419,726 of JARGCU010000017.1, forward strand.
CGGGCCTCTCTTTCGTTCGGTGACTCATCGTAACAGACGTGAGCGGGCGTGACACTTTTTCATGAGTGACTCCAAGCCGCAACCTAATTTAAGACGTTGTCACGTCAAAACCTTAAAGTTAACAAAAACACAACACTATTCCCAAAAACCTCAACTTATAAAGTACACACGGCTGCACATGTGCAGTGATCCAAAAAGAAGCTAACACGTATCACGCTGCATTAACCCTGGCGGAATCTTTACGGGCACATTTGGGACATTTGCGATTCTATGGAGTCGCACTGACATTTCGCTAAAAGGGTACCCGGTAATTGTCAGGCTCTTTTGTTTTTACCGGGCTTAGTTTCTCGCCTCGCTGACGTTAGATATCGTAAATCTTTACGTTGGCCAAATCATCGTGATTCGCTTTGCAACTTTATTTTAGAATCCTCCTGATGATGATTTTGGTAATGATGTGGCACAAATTTTGAGCTGTTTTCAAAATATTTTTTTTATAATTAATTACATTTCTTTTTAATTTTTGAATAGTATAGTAGGCTTTTAGTATCACTCTTTTCACTAGTTTTTTACTGCTGTAATAGCAAACTTAAGTTTTAGTTAAAATTACTACAAAGGTCACTTCTTGCAGATTTTCTCCTGCCCTTATCCTAAGTGGTGTCCAAATCATTTGACAACATGTTTATAACATAGTAGATATTAAACTTGCGCGATTCATACTGAATTATTATATAAACATACGGGTCACATCGCGATATAATCGATTACCTTTGTATAAGTTTCAACGATCAGTCAGTCAGTTCGTGACCACGGTGGATGCAACTCTGCCGAAACGTTGAACCTTATACAAAGGTAATCGATTATAACGCGATGTGACTCGTATGTTTATATAATGTTTATAACATGTTTTCAACTACTCAGTCGGATACCACACGGCGGGTCAACTTACCTAAGTCGCCTTTTACGAGACCTCCGAAAGAAATTAGGGTGGGCTATTCTATTCAGCCAGATCCACACGGCTTTCTTACAGAATGTCTATAGTTTAAAACAAATAATAATAATTAAATGTTTAATAATTAAAGTTAATTTCAAATATAGTGCATCGATAGCTCAAATAGCTTCTCAACACGCACAAAAGGTTGTCAGATCATCCAATTAGGGGCATATTGCGTGTACCGCAAAGCAAACACGGTAGAACAAAGTTTGTGAACCGGATTGCACCGGATTATGCCAGTCTCCGGCTGCGCGAAGCGGCTCGAACCAGTTAGAACTGGTTAGAGCCTGTCACACGGTTCTAGGGTTGCCAAATATGTGATTGCGTTTTACAGGTCTTTGTCATCATCATTCCAATATGAATATAGTCTAAAAATATATATTTTAATTTCAGCCGCTTAAATATTATAAGTCAATATCTAATAGCCGTGTGGTATCCGGCTGAGTAGAATAGACCACCCTCATTTCTTACCAAGGTGTTGTAAAAGACGACTAAAATAAGTTGACTGACCGTGTGGTATCCGGTTGACCACCCTCCTTAGCGAGGTGTCGTAAAATACGACAAAGGTGAGTTGACGTCAGGCAGCCGGCCAGTCGTAAAATACGTAGCCAAATGTGACAACATGTTATAACATGTTATGCCGACCCCACTTAGAGTGGGATAAGGGCAGGAGGAACAATATGTAAAATGATAATTTAATAAAATTATTATTCGATATTATAACTACCTTTTAGTTCTCTAGTTTATATCATTACTAGTGATTTTTGTGACTTTCCTCACTACAACTTTAGTGCTCATATGAAACAAGCCCGATATTTAAGCTATGATTATACCAAATTTCATCAAAATTACTCCAGCGAAATAGCCTTCAACGGCTAAAGGCTAACAGACTTTTGCATTTATAATATTAGTAAGTATGTATATCGTGCTTTAAGTCTTAGCTTAGCAAATGAGCTTTTTGTCTCGATACAAAAGTTTCGTTCTTGGCAACCCTGTCCAGGTGAGATCTCAACGAGGTTTACAGTTGGTATTATCTGTGCAATTGCGGTGGGAGTATGAATATTAGTCGGTAGATGGTAATCTGAGGCATTTATTGCGAACATTTCATGCACTTACTTAGGTTTATTGTTAACATTTCTCAAAAGAACAATACAGTTCATTTGTAATGATAATTTACAAGATAAAACAGATATAATAGATATGTAGGTATAACAAACAAATATTTTTATCAAATTCAAAATATTCTTTATTCAAGTGGATTGTTTTTAGTACTTTTGAATCGTCAAATGTTTTTACAGAAGCTACCATTGATTCAGAATTTTCTCAGTAGGAACAAACGTTCCTACTGAGAAAAACCAGCAAGAAACTCGGCGGATAATCTTTTCAACAAAAAAAACGGCTTGCTTGTAAAGTCGGTTTTACGGGCAAAGATTTTACGTGACAACGTCTTTTTCTCAGTAGAATATTTATTGATATGAATATTATTAAATTGCACAATAGGAACAAGGAATTGAATGCACTAATCAATTCTCTAGTGCTGCGCGCGCGGCGGACCAATCATGTTTGAGTGGGAGAGAGACGCAAGGCATTCGCCAGTCCGGCGGGCCTCTCTTTCGTTCGGTGACTCATCGTAACAGACGTGAGCGGGCGTTACACTTTTTCATGAGTGACTCTAAGCCGCAACCTAATTTAAGACGTTGTCACGTCAAAAACGTATTTTCAATCTTTTTAAAGGAAGGCAACATACTCGCTCTGCGAGAGGTCCTAGGCAGCAGTGATTACTTGAGGTGAACCGCATGCTCATTTGCCATCCTATTCCATAAAAAATAGATCTAAGACATACGAGTATATTACATTCTATCAAGATTAAGTCACAATTGACAATAGTTCTGATGAAACCTTGACAAATGCCCTCAGGAAACCATGGCAATGAAACCCTTGTAACGTTTAGCACATCCGTAGCCCTCAATCTTCAGTGACAGACAACAAGAGCGACATCTGCATCTGCAGTGGCTCGCTCGTAAATCGAGCGTCTTAATTTACGCGGGAGGCTATTGGCGCAGCTTAGCCGGTTTATTGATAGCCAGCTGTCGCCTTGAGATATAGCCGCTCCATTTGTAGCACGAATTAGTGACAATTAATTAGAGTTGATCTTGAGAAAATTTAGTTCGGCTTGTTTTTACTAATTGACATTTCATTCAATCTACTACCATATTTAATGATATTCATATTAGTTTATTAACGACTCCAACGATTTTCATGAAATTCAGCACGTACGGGGTTTGGTGAGGGAGCAATCGATCTTGGTAGGTTTTATTTTAAAAAAATGACCTTTTCCTGTTTTCGGGCACTGAATGCTAAAATGTGTAATGGAATGCAAATTATACTTTAGCTGTCAATTAAAGTGTTGTCGTAGGTCAGCGGATAACGGGCGGACTAAATAAGTAATACCCGGAATCGAGCTCCAAATATACCACCCCTTTTTTGCTTTTTTTTAATACTTTATTATTTAAGTGAGTTAATCTTGTATATATATATAAATATATTTTCGGAATCTCGGAAACGGCTAAACGATTTTCCTGAAATTCAGCATGTACGGGGTTTTGGAGGACAAAATCGAACAAGCTAGGTTTAAAAAAAATCGTTTTATCCCTGTTTTGCTAAGAAAATGGTTAAATGCAGAATTCTAAGCAAAGAATTGTTTTAGTTGTCAAACGTAATGTTGCGATAGCCGATGGGTAACGGGCGGATCAATAATGTTCAATACCCAGATTCGAGTCCCATATGTTTCTCAGCGCCTTCTAATTTCGCCTTAATTCTGTTTTATTTTTTTTTATCTTTTAATAAATTACCTAAAATTAATTAAAAAAATATTAAAGCTCGTTCACCTGGGTTCACCATGGTCATACGTTATTCCTAAAGGTATGACCATACCTTAAATCGGGTTTCGCAATTACGGCCGCCATAGCTATATAAATTAATACCTAATCCCAATTACCTACATTTGCAATGGCGATTCAAATCATCAATTGATCTAACGGGACACAGGCAATCCAGTTGAAGCATACGCCCTTAAATCAATAGGTCTTTGTGCAGGTATCCTGAGTGCCATCGAGGCCTGTTTGATTTAATATAATGGCCATATGCGCACATTAGACGATCAATTGGTCATCAATTGCCGGGTTAATTTGCAGTAAATACTGAGTAATCCGCCACGTCGAGGGTAGATTCAGCGGTTTGTTGACGCGCACGTATCTAATTTAGTACACGCCGTGTGGTATCCGGCTGAATAGAATAAACAGCCCTCATTTCTTACTGAGGTGTCGTAGGCGGTTAAGGTAAGTCAACCCGCCGCGTGGTATCCGCTGTTAATATTATTATTAATATATGGGACACTTACACACACAGTCGTCCGTCCCCAAAGTAAGTAACTTAATACTTGTGTTATGGTAGACAGACAACTGGTGAATATATACTTATATATTTTTTAAATACATACTTAAATGCAAATATACACCCAGGCTCAAAGACCAACAGATTCATTTATAGAAAATGTTGGCCCTCGGCGGGAATCGAACCCGCGACCCGCGGAGCTGCAGGCAGGGTCATTACCCACTGCTCCAACGGGCCAGTCAAATAGACCACCATCATTTCTTACCGAGGGGTCGTAAGCGACTAACGTAAGTTGACCCGCCATGTGGTATCCATTGTGTAGAATAGACCACCCTCTTTCTTACCGAGGTGTCGTAAAAAACGACTTAGGTAAGTTGACGTCAGGCAGGCGGCCGGTCGCAAAAACGCAGCCAATTTATGTTACAGCTTTTTTGTAACATGTTGTGCCGACCCCACTTAGAGTGGGATAAGGGTAGGAGGATATACTGAGTAATCCGCCACGTCGAGGGTAGATTCAGCGGTTTGTTGACGCGCACGTATCTAATTTAGTACACGCCGTGTGGTATCCGGCTGGATAAATTGTGTCACCCTCATTTTTTACCGAGGTGTCGTAAAAGGCGACTAAGGTAAGTCGGCCCACCGTGTGGTACCCGGCTGAGTAGAATAGACCACCATCATTTCTTACCGAGGTGTCATAGGTGACTTAGGTAAGTCGACCCGTCGTGTGGTATTCGGTTGTCTAGAATAGACCACCCTCTTTCTTACTGAGGTGTCGTAAAAGGCGACTAACATAAGTTGACCTGTCATGTGGTATTCGGTTGTGTTGAATAGACCACCCTCTTTCTTACCGAGGTGTCGTAGGCGACTAAGGTAAGTGGACTCACCGTGTGGTATCCACTGTGTAGAATAGTACCTCCCTCATTTTTTACCAAGGTGTCGTAAAAGGCGACTAAGGTAAGTTGACCCACCGTGTGGTATCCACTGTGTAGAATAGTAACACCCTCTTTCTTACCGAGGTGTCGTAAAATACGACTAAGGTAAGTTGATGTCAGGCAGGCGGCCGGTCGTAATATACCCACCACAAGTGGGGTCGGCACAACGTGCTATAAACATGCTGTCACATGATTTGACTGCATTTTTACAACCGGCCGCCTTCCTGACGTCAATTTATCTTAACCCGGTAAGAATGAGGGTGGTCTATTCTACTGAGCCAGATACCACACGGCGGGTTGACTTACTTTAGTCACCTTTTCCGACACCTCGGTAAGAAAGACCGTGGTTTATTCTATTCAGCCAGATACCACACGGCAGGTCGACTTACCTTAGTCGCCTTCTACGACACCTCGGTAAGAAATGAGGGTAGTACTATTCTATTTAGCCGGATACCACACGGCTAATTTATATACAAATTTAACTCATTTAAATATTAAAGATATTTCTCATTATTCTTCACCTTTAATTTCAATCAAATTATGTTTTTTTGGTTTTTTAAACTATATTTTCGGTTCATCATTATTTAATAATAGACCTGTACATTAAGCGACGCTGGTAAATCGACCGTCTTAATTTACGTGTGAGACTATTGGCTTGGCTTAGCGGCTTTATTGATGGCTTGTTGTCGCCTCGGGATATAGACACGCAATTTGTACACCGAATTACTGACAATTAATTAGGGGGGAGATTGCAGTATTGTCAGGATAGGCTCCACGACAAAATCGTAGGACGTATCACCCAAGAATGTATAGTTAACTAGTACCTTGGTCGGTATTTTTTTTTTAAATAAAAAAGAAACTTTAAAAAAATAGGTTAGGTGGGGTTCGATCCTAGGTATTTTCCTTTCTGGAGACCACCCGTTCCCCGAATAAGCTACGCCGACTTGACAGTTTTCGACAAATATAGTTTTTTATTCAATTTGAATTTTGTATTTTTTAATGCCCAAAAACAGGAATAAAATTATTTTTTTTGTTAAATAAAACATAGCTAAATATATATATCACTACATAGTACAAAACAAAGTCGCGTTCTCTGTCTGTCCCTATGTCCTTATGTCCTTATGTCCCTATGTCCCTATATCCCTATGTCTTTAATCTTTAAGACTACGCAACGATTTTGATGCGTTTTTTTTAATAGATAGAGTGATTCAAGAGGATGGTTTATATGTATAATAACATTCAATACGCAGGCTGAACCCTACGAGATTTATCATAATAATGTGATAAGTATTTGTACACCTTGAAAAGATCTACAGAAAACTCCGCGATGGTATACTGTGTGGGTTATCCATAAGAGATGGGCATATACATCCATAACCCACAATAGTACATTTACCTTTTACATACATTTACCTTATTTACGAAACGATTTTAAACAATACAGCATTACTCCTTACTCAATTAAGTACCTTAAATACATTGTTGATTTAATATAGATCACTATGGCCGTTAACAGCATGTAATTTAAACATTTTCAAATATATTACAGATTTAAAATGCAGGGACATAGCGGTTTTTGTTTTACTCCAAACAGTAATGAATAAATCAAAACTACTGGATCGATTTTAATCATTTTTTTTCACTGACTGACATGGGCTATATATTTTATACCCGTGCGAAGCCAAAGCGGATCGCTAGTTCTAACTAAATTAAGCCTTTTTTGAATTAGGTCACTTTAATACTAAGCGTGCGACATACACTCAATACATTACTCCCAAAGCTATATCTACAAAGAAACTGAAACCTTTTAACGCCCGTCCCCTATATCAGAGCGGGTTGTCCTCTATACTCCTCTTCGATTCAGCCCATAACATAAACATGACGGTACACTATTAAAACTTGGACTCGTTTTGTAAGCCGAAATATTATTCCACTACCTTCCCTCTATCTCCGTATCAGGGCTGCCAACTGTGTCCGATTTGCATTTTTATTTTTAACTTTATCGCCACTTCCGGTTCGATGTGTTCCATTTTTAAACTTTCCAAATTCGATATCGTTAATTTAGTGTTGTTTAGAATTGTTATACAAATGTTCTTTTCCGGCATTCAATGCTGTTAAAGTAAATTATTTTACGAATATGTTTTTCGTCAGTTAGAATTGTTGTTATACAGACGTATTTGTTTGACATTCTATGTTATTGTTGAAGGTTTAATTTAAAAAAATGTTTTTCATTCAAGTAGGCTTTTGCAAGGACATTTGAATTGTTTTTGTTGTTGTTAGCATTACATTTATTTATTTTATCGCGGATTATAGAAAAATCGCCGTATGGTATCCGGCTGAGTAGAATAGATCACCCTCTTTTCATCGAGGTGTCGTAAAAGATGACTAAGGTATGTTAAACCACCGCGTGGTATCCAGTTAAGTAGAATAGCCTACCTTTCTTCTCGAGATGTCGTTAAATACGTCTAAGTTAAGTTAACGTCAGGCTGGCGGCCGGTCGTAAAATATATAGCCAAATGATATGACAACATGTTTATAACATGTTGTGCCGACCCACTTAGAGTGGGATAACTGCAAGAGGATGACGATGTAAATTTCTATGTATGTATTGAAACAAGTTTAGAATTGTTATATAACAAAATAAATAAATAAATATATAGGACACTTACACACACGGTGTCCGTCCCTAAAGTAAGTAACTTAATACTTTTGTTATAAGTGATTGACAATTGGTGAATACATACTTAAATACAAATATACACCCAGACTCGACCCGCGAGCTGAAGGCAAGATCTATACCCACTGCGCAAACGGGCCAAACCAGTAAATGCTATTGTATTATCAAAAAATATATAAATAGATATATTAAGTGACATTTACATGTTTTTCAATCGGTGCCAACCCTAGCCGGAGTCCGGAGTCCGGCGGAGTCCGTCGCTGTCTCATAAACATGGCCCCGTATCAGCCGTAATCTGCCGGATTTGTCGATCAGGCGGCTATCCACGGGCCAGATTTGTACGGGGCTTTGCAGCCGATGGCGCGCATACGTTTTGCTTTTCTTGTCCGCTATTTATTGGTCCGCCAGGTGGGGTTTTGTTTGCAGCATTCTATGATTGAGATATTTGTTGGTAGATTGGCTTCATATAGAAATACTAGTAATATCCCGCGGTTTCACCCGCGTACATACCGATCACCTGGCAGTGGAAAATCTACTAAGTCGGACTATAGAATTGTTTTTATTAACATAAAAGTTTTATTACACTTAGGTTTTTTAGTTTTTACAATAACATTCATAATCAAATAAATAAAAAATATCTGGGTGACCTTGCTCGGTAATTTTTTACAAAATAAAAAAAATAAACTTCAAAAAAAAAAGAAAAAACTATTAATAGTGTAGGTGGGGTTCGATCCTAGGTATTTTCATTCGCACGACCACCCGTTTCCCGAATAAGCTACGTTGACGTAACATTTCACAGCGAAAATTGTGTTGTATATATTCAATAAATTAAAAGTAAACTTTTGTTTACTTTTTTTTTAAAAACAGAGAGAAAGCGATTTTTTTTTAATAAAACCTAGCTAGATTGATTTTACTCCCCCAAGACCTCCTACATGCTGAATTTCAGGAAAATCGTTGGAGCCGTTTCCGAGATTAACTTATTTAAATATTAAAGATATTGGCGTAACTATAGTTGTTGGATATATGGTATCGCAGACTTTTTGTAGATACGTTCTATAATACTGTAGAACATTTTTTTGTTCTATCATCAATAGTTTCCGCAGCGCATGCGATGACAGATCTTTATGACTAATTTTTTTCACCTTATTACATTTTTATTACCCACGGATACTTATTTTTTTTTGGAAATTGGGAATCCTTAGAGAGTTTTTATATTTATTCGTTTCTGTTAACTAGATAAATTTTAACTGAGCTATTACAGTGGATAATTAATATAAGTAATATAGGTTATTTACTAAAATAAATTAACTACTAGTGAACGGATTTTTATTCGGTTTTTATTGAAAAGTAATACAATTCTTGTGGAAGGTTTGAGTTAATAGTAACCATACGTTTTAATTATCACAGGGCCATGGTAAACGATAAAATCTTATTGCCACACTGATTTCTTTATATCAGATCAGAAAATCTTCAAATATGGTTGATTATACCTGCCAATTGCGCATTCGCGATTTTTTTAAACTGCAACTCCTTGATATGAATTAAATTGAATTCATTGGCAATGACAATGACAATTACAATGAATTGATTGAATACATTGGCTTATCATATTTCGTGTTTTAGACTAAGCAAATAAAGGTCGAACAGCCCTTACCGTCCACAAACGACGCATTTTGTCCTACCCATTCGTATCTAAACGTGAATGGCCAATCAAACCTACCTGTACCCTCACAAACCCCCCTACGGCACCGCCGAAAATAATATTTGTGTCCCAGGCCGGACATATTTAAGCTATTTTATTTATTTTCAGATACAAAGGCCTTATCAGCTATATAGTTAAGCCTCACGTACTGCAATGGAAATTTACTTATGTCGAAATTACTAATTTCTCCGCCGTCGTATCCGGCTGAATAGAATAGACCACCCGCATTTCTTGTTAAAGTGTCATAAAAGGCGACTAAGGTAAGTTAACCCACAGTGTGGTATCCGGTTGAGTAGAATAGTACAACCTTTATTTTTTACCGAGGTGTGGTTAAAAGGCGACTATGGTAAGTTCACCCCCGTGAGGTATCCTGGTGAGTAGAATAGATGACCCTTTTCCTTACTGAGGTGTCGTAAGTAAGGTGACCCGCCGTGTGGTATCAGGTTGAGTAGAATGGATCACCCTTTTTCTTACCGAGGTGTCATAAAATACGACTAAGGTAAGGTGATGTGAGGCAGGCCGCTGGTCGTAATATACCTAGCCAAATCATGTGACAGCATGTTTATAACATGTGCCCATCCCACTTAGAGTGGGATATGGACAGGATATATTTACTAGCTGTGGCAGCAGCTTCACCCGCATGGTTTTCTATTAAAATGTGTCCAATGGATAAGTGCAATTTATCACACGATTTTCAGTGCAGGATAATATTGTGAGAAAACCTGCATACTCGTATATCTAGAGAATTCTGGTAAAAAGAAGTTTAAGGAAACAGGTATTCTTACATTTGCTTCACAGTATATTTTAAGCAATTTAATTTATGTACATAAAAATATAAATAATTATAAAACGATAGGTGATGTATACAATAGACAAAGCAGGAACCGACATAAGCTTGCAGCTCCTGCTTTGCGCCTTGCAAAAGTACGTAATTCGTTTGTGGGTTTTGGTATAAGATTCTATAATAAAATTCCGCAATCAATTTCAGCTTTACCATTACAGCAGTTTAAAAACACTGTTAAAAAGAGGGTGATACAGAAAGCCTACTATACTCTTGAGGATTATTTAGAAGATAAGAATGTGTGGATATAGCTCTCTTTGAGCCTGTACAAGACAGTAACGACATAATGTAAATAGTATTAAGAATTATATTTTTAAAAGAGCAACCGCCGAGTTTCTTCCTGGCTCTTCTCGGTAGGAACAGCTTTCCGAACCAGCAGTAGAGTTGACGATTCAAAAGCACTTGTTTACAAGTTTATTTGAATAAAGAATATTTTGAATTTATATCTAGAGAATTCTTGTAAAAAACCTACCAATCCGCATTGTAACAGCATGATAGGATTGCTCCAATCCTTCTCTCCAAAAAGGGAGAGAGGAGGCCTATGCCCAGCAGCGGGATAGTAACAGGCCGTTACTTCAGCAATTACTTTTATGTGCGCCTTACGCAAACTGTGTAGTATTGCTTATATATTTAGTTTAAGAGAAAGTCACTCTTTATATCCGTAAGAAAAATTTTAGATAAGGTCAAGAAATAAGGAAAAGGTTATCAATATTGAATCGCGTCTCTAAGCAGATCCCGAGGTCCCGAAGTTGAATTATTTGCTCAAGTTATCGGGCCCCCGTTTATCACCGGAGCGTCCCGTTTAATAATAATTAATGATAATTGCCTCTTCGCAAAGCCGATCGGCCGGCTCACGTAACTTGCTTCAGTTTAACTTGGTATTTGAGAACTGTATCTTGTGTAGTTCGCGCCGTTAGAACTCGGGATGCATAGAGCTGTGTTCGTAACAAATATTTTGCATATATTTGTCAGTAGCATACGCCGTGTGGTATCCGGCTGAATAGAATAGTACCACCCTCATTTCTTACCGAGGTGTCGTAAAAGGCGACTAAGGTAAGTCGACCCGCCGTGTGGTATCTAGCTGAGTAGAATAGACCACCCTCATTTCTCACCGAGGTGTCGTAAAAGGCGACTAAGGTAAGTTGACCCACCGTGTAGTATCCGGCTGAGTAAAATAGACCACCCTCTTTCTTACCGAGGAGTCGTAAAATACGACTAAGGTATGTTGACGTCAGGCAGGCGGCCGGTCGTAAAATACGTAGCCAAATCATATGACAACATGTTTGTAACATGTTGTGCCGACCCCACTTAGAGTGGGATAAGGGCAGGAGGATGATGATATTTGTCAGTAGTATAAAAATTAAAATGAAAATACCTTATTGATATAAAATTTCACTATACACTAATAAAAAGGACCACTAGATGCTAACCCGTATTGCTGGGTGTCCCACTCATTCAGTAAGACAAGTAAAATTATCAATAAACTTATAGGTACAACTACATATATATATAGATACGTACTTAATTAATCAAAGAGAGTTTTAGTAACATTATTTAAGAAAACTAAAAAAAAATACATAATAGATAACCATGTAAGTGCGGCATTATTGCAGATTGATATAACACCGCTAGATAAGAAGATGATCGTTGAATGACGAAGTTTAAATTCAAGTAGTATGACATCATATGGTGTGCTCTTGTTGATTTAAATCAATAACATTGTTTACTCAATCAAGCACTATAGAATTGTCAAATGATTTTTAAAAAGCAAGCACTGATTTACAGTTTTGCTCCTACGGAGAAAAAACAGCAAGAAATAAAGTTATTCACTTAATTGAAATAGCAGGTCAAAATACAGTTTGCTAGATCGAAACTATTTGGATAGATAGATGACAATGATGAAAAAGGTCTCTGAGGGACGAAATCGGCGTATTCATTGTTTATAGTCTTGTATGCAGTAGCAAAAATATAATATAATATATGCTTAATTTATAGAATTATGCGTATTTTTAAGAACTTCGAAAATAAAAAAAATATTTTGCGATAATCGTGAATCATAATTATTTTACACATTACAATTATTTTATATATAATTATTTCAAACAAATTTATATATTAATTATTTTTTACCATGATCCGCTCTAACTGAATAACAACAATCGCGGGATGAACCAAAAATAAAAAATTTACTCAAAAAAACATATTAATGCCCACTCCACAGCACCACTGTCCATGTAACTGTATTCTTAATCACTTAGCATTGGTAAACGACAAGGTAAACAATATGAAGACTGAAACTTGAACTATAATTCATAACGGTTTAACTTACGCGTTACTGCATTGTTTGACTTCGACCAATTGTACAGTAACTATGACACACGGCAGTATTATTGGAATCCTTTACCGCAGCAGGGTCTGAGCAAGGACATGTTGGAAGTAACAGCAAATACAATTCAAATTCTTTATTTAAGTAAACTTGTAAACAAGTGCTTTTGAATCGTCAACTCTACTGCTGGTTCGGAAAGCTGTTCCTACCGAGAAGAGCGAGCAAGAAATTCAAATTCAAATTCAAATTCAAAATATTCTTTATTCAAATAAACTTGTAAACAAGTGCTTTTGAATCGTCAACTCTACTGCTGGTTCGGAAAGCTGTTCCTACCGAGAAGAGCCAGCAAGAAACTCGGCGGTTGCTCTTTTAAAAAATATAATTCTTAATATTATTTACATTAAGTCGTTACTGTCTTGTACAGGTTCAAAGAGAGCTATATCCACACATTCTTATCTTCTAAATAATCTTCAAGAGTATAGTAGGCTTTCTGTATCAGCCTCTTTCGGCGGTTGCTCTATTCAAAATATAATTCTTATTACATCATCATCCTCCTGTCCTCATGCCACTCTAAGTGGGGTCGGCACAACATGTTACAAACATGTTGTCATATGATTTGGCTACGTATTTTAGGACCGGCCGCCTGCCTGACGTCAACTTACCTCAGTGATATTTTACGAAACCTCGGTAAGAAAGAGGGTGGTCTATTTTACTCAGCCGGATACCACACGGCGGGTCGGCTTACCTTAGTCGTTTTTTACGACACCTCGGTAAGAAATGAGGGCGGTACTATTCTATTCAGCCGGATACCACACGGCGTATATTACATATTATCAAATATTTTTTATTATATTTTTATGATATTTTAATTAAATACGCTCCCGGTGGCAATCGTTAAATGTGCCCGCGTCCTATCCAAATACGGCTTAAAACAGTAAATAATATTTTAAATTAATGATAATGGCGTCGGTTCGCCTAAAGGGGTAGACGTTATAACTCACCGTAAGTGACACTTACCTGTTAATATATGAATATTTACCCGAACATTACCAGTTATTTATTGTGATTGCGGATAAACGCGTGATGGATAAGCTTTAAGCTGGAACGGCCTGTAGTTATTACATTATTAAGGGATTGCGTGCGAAATATGTCTATAGTCAAACTTTTATAACTTAAATAATTTATAGATTCATTCAAAAGTAATACTAATATATGTATATAATTTTACTAATATCTGGGTGACCGAGCTTCGCTCGGTAATTTTTTACAAAAAAAAAACTCAAAAGAAAAAACAATTATTTAGTTGGGGATCGATCCTTGGCATTCACATTTCTCGAGGCTGCCCGTTACTCGAATAAGCTACGTCGACTTGACAGCTAATGGCGAAAATTCAATTCAATATAAATGTTAGTGTTTTTTAATGTCCAAAAACAGAGATCATACAATATTTTTTTTACATAAAACCTAGCTAGATCAATTTTTCTCCCCCAAAACCTCCTACATGCTGAATTTCGGGAAAATCGTTGGAGCCGTTTCCGAGATTTAGAAAATATATATATATACAAGATTAACTCATTTAAATATAAAGATAATCTGCGACCTACAGAAAGGTATAAATAAAGTATAAGAAATATAATTTATAGAATTAGGCGTTACTTTGCGGAGATCCATAATACAGAAGTAATAATAAAATTATTTTGCTATAATCCGCGATGAAGTAAAATAGAAAATATATATAATGCTAAATGTAAGTGGACAATCGGTTATCATACCTGATACATGCAGGATTCGTAGAAACACATGCACAAACCTCCACCACCGCCACCACGATACACAAGCACTATATACGTTCACTATCACAAACTCAACAATCGTTTCGCCCCGCAACCGAAGCATCATAAGGAGATAGACTCCACGAACAAAATCGCAAAGCTAAGAAGAAATATGCTTATACGTGAAGTAGATTACACAATTGAAGATTATTTATACTAATATATAAAGCTGAAGAGTTTGTTTAATTGATCGTTTGAACGCGCTAATCTCAACTACTAAACCGAGTTAAAAAATTCTTTCAGTGTAAGATGGTCCATTTGTTGAGGAAGGCTATAGATTATATGACATCACGCTAAAATGAATAGCAGAGGAGCAGCAATAAAACTTGTTCCGCATGTATAAGTTATGTGAATGTTGTCTGCTTTATACACACATTACATATATTCTCTTAAAAAACGGTGATTGAGATAATTTTATGAAAGTTTATTTAATTACAGCAAAAATGTACAAGTTATTTATATCTATCTTAAATTACTTACACGCTAGGACTATACAAATCATGCCCACGTGGAATGGTCCCAAGAATGCTGGCAGCATTTCCGCTGGCAGCATCGCTAAGCTGATTCTTTGTGCGAAAAAGGAGCCAGCCCTCTTGTCACCTAATTTTATTGTAACTTCTTAACGGCAAATTTTATAAATTTCACAATTTTGTAACGCCTCATGAGCATTGTTATAACTATTTTCGTTATTTTAATATAACTTTGATGAGTGGTATTTAACGTTTTCTTGTTAGGAAGTCAAGTAACATTTCATTCAATTTATCCTACTTTAAGATAGATTTTGAAAGTATTTTAATAGGTACGTCTTCTTGTAAGTGAAGTAACATTTTATTCAATTTATCAACATCATCTTCCTGCCCTTATCCCACTCTAAGTGAGGTCGGCACAACATGTTATAAACATGCTGTCACATGATTTGGCTGCGTTTTAAGAACCGGCCGCCTGCCTGACGTTAACTTACCTCTGTCGTATTTTACGACACCTCGGTAAGCAAGAGGGTGGTCTATTCTACTGAACCGGATACCACATGGCGGGTCGACTTACCTTAGTCGCCTTTTACGACACCTCGGTAAGAAATGAGGTTGGTCTATTGTACTCAGCCGGATACCTCACGGCGGATCGCCTTACCTTAGTCGCCTTTTACGACCCTTCGGTAAGAAATGAGGGTGGTACTATTCTATTCAGCCGGATACCACACGGCGTTCATTCAATTTATCAACGTCCTATCGATAATTGGGCCGGAGCTCATTTACCTGGCCCTCGTTGTTTACACAGTATCTTTATCAATCCGATAGCGCAGCAACAAACAAGGTGTATCGCGAACTTTGCACATCGGCTCAAATTTGTTCCGAACTCGCACAGTTAATGGGATGTAAGGATGGTGATTTTAGTCTACGATGTCAGATTTAAGTTGTTATTGGATACGGTATATTGTAAGCTTTTAGATTGAGATATTGGAGGAGGTTAAATAATTAGCCCGTTAGAGCAAGGTCGTAGTAAACATGCCTTCAGCTCTAGAGGTCGCGAGTCCGATTCCCGGAGAAAGCCTACATTTCTGCAACTTGTTTGTTTTTCTTTTCTTCATTTCTTTATTGTGTCATTTCTTTATTTCGATTCTTCAAGTCTGAATGTATTTAAGTAGTTATTTGAAATTATATTTATATAATTTTACCAGTTTTCTGTAACCCCCAACACAAGTATTAAGTTTACTTTGGGAACGGATGACCGTATTTGTGTCTCATATATTTATTTATATATCTTTAATATTCAAATGAGTTAATCTTGCATATATATGTATATTTTCCGAATTTTGGAAACGGCTGCAACGATTTTCATGAAACTTAGTATGTAAAGGGGTTTCGGGAGCGAAAAAATGATCTAGTTAGATATTATTTAAAAAAAAATCATTTTATTCCTTTTTCAGGCATAAAACAGCTATAAATTTATGATAGCAAAGGATAATTACGCTGCCAATCGCAAAGTCATGATAGCTCAATTAATTAATGGGCGGTCTCGAATTCTGAATAAAACCATCCATTCCAAATAAAACCATTTTTCTTAATTCACTAATTGCATTTTTTTATATTTTTAAAAATTACCGAGCAATTCTCGCTCACCAATGTACTTTATTATTATCGATGGATATATGTATATATAATATAATCGCCGACACTCTCAAACCTCCATTTTGTCTTCACTTCCTATTCCTTCTACTGGTGAACACTGAAGCCGCTCCAGTCATTTCGTCTACACCACGAAGACTCCAAAATGTCGCGAGTCAAGATGGCTACACCTTCAGTGTTACAAGGATTTTATTCAAAATACCTCAGCAAAATGTTGCCAGCGACAACAATAATAATCTTAGAATACCTTTAATATACCGCATCCAGTTTTCTTAGCTCAATCCAATAACCGTGTCAGCCATAGGACTGTATCAGCGATCTCTTTGTTTGACTCATATCTGGAAATGTTGCTCGATACCTGATAAAATAACTTTACCAAAGAACTCAAAGTTACTGGAAGTGATCGGTAAACATCTTCTTTACAATTATTTTATGACGTCACGAAATTTGAGTGAAAAAAAATCTTCATTTTATTTGGATTATTTGTAACTAGCTTTTATCCACAACTTCGTTTACGTGGAATGTTGTCGCTTAAGGTTGATTATCAACCTGGAGCTTTTCAATGTCATCCTATTCCTGTTGGATTAACAGGATTTCTTTAGCCTATATGTTCCGGTGTATAAGTACTAATTGTGCCAAATTTCATCGCTATTGGTTCAGTGGATTTACCGTGAAAGAGTAACAAACATACACCCATACAAACTTTCGCATTTATAATATTATTAGGATTACCCGGAATGGCTTTACAGTGAGCGTGCACATTGCAGGTTTAAATTGCCGGATACAGTTGGGTTTAATAGGAGTTTGCAGGTTCGACCCTTGGCTCAAAATAATTTTATAACTTTCCGAGTAAAGTTCTTTCATCTATGCGGTTTCGGTTTAAGCGATTGCAACATAAAATAAATACGTAATAAGTAAATAATTGAGGTATGAATTAATGACCATATATGCATGGTACACTTGCGAAAATCCGTCCACAAAGTAACTTAATATTTATGGTATGGTTGACAGACTGATAACGCGATCCTTAGAGCTGAATACAGGTTACTGTCAACCGCGTCAACGAGATATTCAGTATATAAGCTTCTATTCAATACTATCTTAACATGTCTCATAAATAAATAAATAAATAAATAAATCATAATTTCTGATTTGATCACACAGAGCTATTTCGAGCGATTCCGACCTTTCTTATGCGACCCATTATAGTCATAAAAAAGCGTCCTATCTTACTAAAATGTAAGAAATTAAATATAATAACATATCTAGTGACTGCATATCTTTGTTTTATTGGCATTTTGGGCCTTTTATTACAAGATTACTGATGGCATTAAGATGCTATCACCGTCTTGTATTGAGGTGGATAAATGAGTTTTGCCTTGTTCTAAAGTTAGTCCATCAGATACCATTGTCTCCATCGCTTCGTGCCATTGGATTTAAATAACTAAAAACTTATTAAGGACGAGCTTTAATGGCTTTACTTTAAAGTTAAGTGGAAATAGTATTTTCAAATACATGAACTTCGAACTTTCTGTATTTCGGGAAAATGTCTTGGAGTATTACGAAAAAAACAGTCTTGTTATTGCATACTTTTTAAAATAGACAACCCTCATTTCTTGCCGAGGTGTCGTAAAAGGCGACTAACTACCCGCCTACTACTACTCGCCGTGTGGTATCCGGCTGAGTAGAGAAGACCACTCTCTTTATTACCGAAGTGTCGTAAAAGGCGACCAAGGTAAATTGACCCGCTCTTTGTTATCCGAGTAGAGTAGACAACCCTCATTTCTTGCCGAGGTGTCGTAAAAGGCAACCATGGTAAATTGACCCACCGTGTGATATCCGGTTGAGTAGAATAGACCACCCTCTTTCTTAACGATTTGTTATAAAATATGACTAAGGTGAGTTGACGTCAGGCCGGCGGCCGGTAAAACAATATTAGGAATACACTGAGACGAGTTTTACTTGTTACACCCCATCCGAACCAACAGTAACCTATTACTTAAGAACACCAAAACCAAGCACTCGATACCTTGTTTAATTAAACACAAATTAGTGTTTCGAATTAAAGCGAACGTGCACGCATCGACATACAAACAATTACATTTTCAATTCTATTCAATTACTATAAGGCTTCTAATTGAGTGTTGTATTCACTTGCTGTTCAAGACTATGGAACCTCTTACAAATTGGCCGCATTAATATAGGCAAGAGAATGGGGTTGTTCGCTAAATACATGTGCACCGTTTTTTCTCTTTATTAAGTCATTCTCCCATTAAGGGTATTTAAAAAAGTATTTCGCTTGATACTGTCTTAAAGCTGAAAACAGGCCTTCCCCTTAATAGTTGATATATTTAAAAAAAATGACTACTTCATCGCGGATTATAACAAAATAATTTTATTATTACGGCTCTCCGCAAAGTAACGCCTACTTCTATAAATTATTTTTATTAATAATATTAATAATAATATATATTGATTCACACTTATCGCACTCCAAAACCTAACTTTTAAATAGTATTTTAATAAATACAAATTCGAATTTTTATTAATCAAATAAATTTGTAAACAAGGGCTTTTGATTCGTCAATTATATTGCTGGTTCGAAAAGCTGTTCCTACCGTGAAGAGCCAGCAAGAAACTCGGCGGTTGCTTTTTTCAACATAATACTTATTACTAGTTACATTAAGTCATTACTATCCTGTACAGGGTCGGACAATAGCAACGCCAAACGCCAAAGGCCACGCATTCTTATCGTCTCAATAATCCTCAACAGTATAGTAGGCTTTTATTTACGTAAAAGTACGCATTACGTATTAAGTACGCACGTAGTAAATACGTATTGATTTTTGCTAATCGAATATGAATAAAAAACTTAAGAACTATAAAATAAAATAAAAATTTATCAACGCTTTCTTTTACCGATTTAAATTTAATTTTAGAGTCAAGAGCTTTCAGTGTTTATTTTAAAGTTTGCCACACAATATTTTATTTTATATGTAGCGGGTTTTAACCAAGTTTTTTCCTATCATGGAACAAAAACAGGTAGTCCTGTATTCTACATACTTGGAATGTGTGCTTAAGTTTCGTCAATATTAGTCCAGCAGTTTGCCCAAGCTAAACTAAAGTGTGACGGACATACTAATTTTCCCATTTCTTATATCACTTCGCGTGTCGCGAAGCTGAAGTGGCGATGAGCGGGGCACATAGTGCGGAGAACTGATGGGCGTTGGGGTCTTAAGGTGTTGGAATGACGACCTTGCACCGGAAAACGAACCCCTCACGAGATGGACTGACGACCTCACAAAAAGGTTGTGGGGAGCCGCTGGGTCCAAACGGCACAAGATCGTGTAGTATGTAAATCCCATGAAGAGACCTATGTCCAGCAGTGGACGTCCATCAGTTGACAAAGAAGAAGATATCACGCCAAGCTCTAAGAATCGCACTATATCCAGACGTTGGAGCATTAATGTAGTAGATTCCGGTGTCGATTCGGTAACGGGAGCTGTCGAATGTTCGTCTCACGGCCGCTCCGGGACGCGGCTCGCGGTGCGGTAGCATGAAAGAATATTTGCAAAATTAATTCAATTCTAAATTGTCCCTATTATGCCGTCTCCTATTTGTACCAATGACCCTCTGGCTAACTGATTAATAGTGACAATAAATAAATATACGGGACACTTACACACACGGTCGTCCGTCCCCAAAGTAAGTAACTTAATACTTGTGTTATGGTAGATAGACAACTGGTGAATATATACTTATATATTTTTTAATATATGCTTAAATACTAATATACACTCAGGCTCAAAGACCAACAAATTCATTTTATAGAAAATGTTGGTCCTCGGCGGGGATCGAGCCCGCTACCCGCGGAGCGGAAAGCAGGATCACTACCCACTGCGCCAACGGGCCAGTCAATTTATGTCTTTCATTTATGTCATTTGTTGAAATTATGACGCCTTAGTTTTGCTGGACTTAGGATTCAGATGTCTGAGATGGTTTAAAGATTACGCAACAACACCTGAGCCCGTGGCGTACAATTAAAAAATACAAAAAGTACAAAATTCTATTCAGTAGGTTTTAAGAAAATCGATCACACATAGACAGACAACATTTGAGGACTTTGTTTTATTATATAATATTATATAATATATTATATAATAAGTATAGATAAAGATAAAGTAGTATATACATATATGGATGTGGTGAGATAAACCAGCTCACTAAAATCACTTAAGTTATAAGTGTCACCCCTATTCTAGCACCGTACCGGTCCGCGAGCCGCTGTCAATAAGTGCGGAGTGATACCAGTTTAATTCGCGTCTTGACACGGCGCGGAATGTTAATTAAGCGACTGACGGCGGACCGAGCCGCCATTTTGTTCTTCAGTTAATCCACGTCAAAGAAACTAATTGGCGTTCGAAAGTCGAATACCTTTTATCCAGACCTCCCTATATATCCCGCTAGACGTCCCTTAACTGAATCGTCAGTTGTATTGAAAAAGAATTAAGCCAAAATTTTACCTAAAGAGAGATAATAACACTGTTTTTTGCATTAAGAATGTTAGTACAGGCTTTTTTTTCCGAATATAAGCCTTCATTAAAGACATTTGGAAACTTAAACATTTCAAACTTTATAGAATAAGGCGTTACTTTGCGCAAGTCCTCAATAATAATAATAATATTTTGCAATAACCCATGATAAAAATAACTAAACAATATAAGTAACTAGTCACACTGTAACATATATGTAAAATATATGGGAAAATTTGTAGGATTATTGAATACTAGCTAATTTACACGCAACTTTGTTTGCGTGGACTGTTGTCGCGTGATATGTTAATAATGGACAGCGCTTTTCAATGTCGTTCCTGTAGAATTAACAAGATTTCTTTAGTCTATATGTTACCCGGTATATAAGGAATAATTGTGCCAAATTTCATCGATATTGGTTCAGCGGATTCGCCGTGAAAGAGTAACAAACATCTATATCACAAACTTTCGCATTTAGTAGGATAGGATGTAATGCTGTTGGAGATCCGAATAAATAACTAAATAACACAAAATATACATATTCGTATAAATATCTACTTCCCTACTACACGGGCACTGCACACATTCACTACCAGTCGCAACAATCGTTACTCTATTGCTGTACCGCTATCAAAAGTCAATGGTTTGTACGAAAATCTCCGTCTATGCCTGAAAATACATAGGTTTCTTACTTCGAAAAACTCAAAACGTTATGTTTGTTCATGGTTCCAAAGATCTGTCTAATTTATAGAAGGCGCCAATTCGTGGAGTTCTAAATAATGTCATTATTTTGCTATTTTAGCATCATCTAATAGTCTAATCTGATTATCATATAGAATAATGATAATATTATTATCAATTTTGATTTATTTATCAATCGAGTTATGTTCGATATTTTAGTTCTTGTACGGAACAACTAATTCGTTTTATGATTTCGACGAGTTACGAAATTGGTTGAGGTTACTTATAACGTCCATAGTATTAAAATACTTAGAAAAGATTTCCAAAATATATCAAAACAATTCTTAAACACTATTACTGTTAATTACTTTAATAACAATTATTTTTCGTCAAAACAAAATGCCGCCAAAATGAATTCCCCTTCCATTTTTAAAATCCTCTTAACTTAAGACTACAATTGCAACTTACTACAATTGACTGGCCCGTTGGAGCAGTGGGTAGTGACCCTGCCTTCAGCTCCGCGGGTCGCGGGTTCGATTCCCGCCGAGGTCCAACATTTTCTATAAATTAATTTGTTGGTCTTTGAGCCTGGGTGTATATTTGTATTTAAGTATGTATTTAACAATTATATATGTATATATTCACCAGTTGTCTGTCTACCATGACACAAGTATTAAGTTACTTACTTTGGGGACGGACGACCGTGTGTGTAAGTGTCCCATATATTTATATTTATTTTATTTATATTTACAATATTGAGACTAATGCCCATATTTATAATACACTAAACTTAATACAATAATTATTATCTTAATATACAAATGTTTAAATTGCTAACAAAAGTCAGCGACCAGGTTGCGCAACCATACATACATTCACTCGCATAATGAAAATAGTTAAATTTTCAGCAATTACAGTATCGTGCGGAAAAAACTCAATACAATATCTAAAAGAATTAAAGAACAAAAGAGTATGCAATACAGGAGCACTATCGCCGCGGGACGGCGCAATGCAAAAAGGCGCTAATTTCTCGAAACCAAAAAGTGGTAATGGTTATGCGTTGCAGCACCAACGCGTTTGTCTCGCGATAACGCGCGCTTACAATTAGTTGGGACGGCTTCATGCGAGACTTGCACTACTTATATGGTTGATTACTTTAAAGAAAATTGAAACATTGTGCATTAGTTTTATAAATATATTAGTACAAAAGTAATAATAAAATTATTTTGCTATAATCCGCGATGAAGTAAAATAGAAAATATATATAATGCTAAATGTAGAGTGGACAGTCGGTTATCATACCTGATACATGCAGGAGTCGTAAAAAACACATGCACAAACCTCCACCACCGCCACCACAATACACAATCATCAGGAGATAATCAGGAGATATCTCCTGATGATGCTTCGGTTGCGGGGCGAAACGATTGTTGAGTTTTTAATAGTGAACGTATATAGTGCTTGTGTATCATAGGCGTTACTTTGTGGAAATCCATAATACAAAAGTAATAATAAAATTATTTTGCTATAATTCGCGATGAAGTAAAATAGAAAATATATATAATGCTAAATGTAGAGTGCACAATCCGTTTTCATGCCTGATACATGCAGGATTCTTAAAAACACACGAACAAACCTCCACCACCGCCACCACAATACACAAGCACTATACACGTACAATATCACAAACTCAACAATCATTTCGCCCCCGTTTCCCTTTTACCCCTTAGTCCCCTTTTACTACTCCTCAATAAAAAATGAGGGTGATCTATTCTACTGGGCAGGACACCACACACAGGGGACACCACACAGTGGGTCAACTTACCTTAGTCGCTTTTGACGATATCTCGATAAGAAATGAGGGTAGTCTAATCTAGTCAGCCAGATATCACACGACGGTTCAACTTACCTTAATCGCCTTCTACGATACTTCGACAAGAAATGAGGGTGGTATATTCTACTCAGCTGGATACCACACGGCGGCTGTACGATTTATATAGGAACTTTATTTAATTAGTTATCTATTGCATAAGGCGATCCATTCTCGCAATTAGACGTGACTTGGCGACTATAATCGTTAATGTTTAGCACCGGCCACATATTCTATACCTTTGTGCGACTGCACCCTCCTTCAGAGCTTATGTGTGAGAGCAATCGGGAGCTTCGTTTTAATAACGGTTGCGTTTGATGGAAGCTACCATTTTCCCTTTTTCCGATTCCCTACAGAGTATTCCGTTATCGTTCTTCTAGCGCGTTACGGCGATGGATTCAAATTTTATGTCCATAGATGTACTATGTTAGCTTCGTTTCATACATTTTTGTCAATGTATGTATTCTTTATTTACATACAAATATATTTGCTGTCGTTTCTGCAGAGCGGTTTATATACATATATACAGATTAACCTAATCATTTAATTAATTAATTATATAAAAAATAAACATTCTTTCTTCTTAAAAATTTTACACAAATATTAGTAAGTTAACTAGTTAGCTTAAGTATTTAATGTTTTAATACAGTATTTTTCTTATTTTATTTCTGAAAGATTATATTAATATTGTGAAATATATCAATATTATATAAGTCTTAATACAATTAGAAATTCTCGTCGTAAGCTAACCGACTCAGCAGAATAGACCACTCTTATCCAGGTGTCGTAAAAAACGACTAAGGTAAGTTGACCCGCCGTGTAGCATCCGGCTGTGTGGAATAGACCACCCTCATTTCTTACTGAGGTGTCGTAAAAGGGGACTAAGTAAATTTACCCGCCATGTGCTATCTGACTAAGTAGAATAGACCACCCTCATTTCTTACCTAAAAGGGGGCCAGTCGTAAAATACGTAACCAAATCATGTAACTGTTAGCAGTTATGCTTTTATTTGTTAGAAAAATCATTTAATTTTATTTAAGAAACTGGCCACACTTAATTAATTCTATAAAAGCAGCATGCGCCATGTTTGCTGTCTTACTTCTTAATATACGTCATTGTGATCGGACATATTGCCTTCCAGTGATATTAATAAAAGTTATTAATTAAGATCAGTGATTCATTAAATTCCCTGGCCTATATAGTTGATGCCTAAGCGCCGCTTATATCGCTAAATATATAATGAAGGCATATTGTCACATATCCTATACAAATAAGATAAGGCTGTACCGGCGCTCATTATCCCGGGCACATATCGACGCGGCTGATTTCTCCAGGGCGCGCCTACACTTTGATGAGGCCAAACTCCAGCCACTTTTATTAAGACGACGCCTCGAAACCAGCGGCAAATTATATTTTCTTTATTATATTTTCTAGCTTATATATTTTTTATCTGTAATATTTAAAAGAGTTAATCTTGTATGTATATATATGTATGTACGGAATCTCGGAAACGACTCCAACAATTTTCCTGAAATTCAGCATGCAGGAGGTTTTGGTGGAGAAACATCGATCTAGCTAGGTTTAAAAAAGTTCGTTTTATCCCTGTTTTTGGACATAAAAATACTAACATTTAGATTTAATATAATACACTATTTTTGCCGTTAATTTTCAAGTCTGCGTAGCTTATTCGGGGAACGGGCGGTCTCTAGAAATGAATATACCAAGCCCCGAGATATTTTTTTCCCTTTTTTGGAGTTTCTTTTTTTTTGTAAAAAATTACTAGGACTATATATTACCTACTATATATAATATCCAGGTTCTATATAGTATATTTTATATATATCATATATTTTTTATTATCTGTTTTTATAGCTGTGCCAGCGGCTTCGCCCGCGTGGAAATCAGTGAATCACAAAATTTTTCCCGAATTCAAATTTTCAACATAAAAGTAGTTATTGTGAGTTAACCATAAGGGATAGTGACATATTACCGCAGACTTTTTGTGGTATTTATGTAGATCTACAATACTCTAGGACATTACTTTAGTGTATCTTTTCTGGTTTACACGGCGCACCCGAATGTAGCTCACAGCAGGTAACTTTTTTACATCCACGCGATCTTTACAATATAAAACTGTAATGTATTCAATCTTTACTATCCGGAAGTAACTAAGTATCCGGAAGTAACTTTACTATTCGGTAGATTTTCTACAAAATCGATCACATACTGACGGACAGACAGCTTTTGGAGACTTTGTTTTATAATAATTATAGATTATTTACATATTTATTTAAGAGAGTGATTGCCGAGTTTCTTACTGGTTCTTCACGGTGAGAGAATCTTTTCAAACCAGTTGTAGCTTCATTGCTATTAGATTTACAACTCTTGTAAACAATTTGAATAAAAAAATATTTGACTTAGAATTAAACCTTTGTTTTAAGCCGTTGAATTAATACTTTGTCACGTATTACTTTATGGGGGTCCTACACGGCTAGAATTACTACTTTCATAAAAACTAAATAAGAATAAAAAATACAACAAATAGAAAACAACAAACAAATGGAAGAAATTAATATTTCCGTGACTTATTTTCGCATTTTTAAGGGCCATACCGTATCGTTTTCAGTATACCTATTCAATCGCAGGCATCTCTATTTAACAAAGGTTATTTTATGAATAAATTTAAAAACCATTTTGACTATTTAACTGTAACAATTTAACTGTCACTATACGATAATATAGAATTTAATCGTGTACCTATATAAAAAACAGAAAAATTATAAAAATGCGTGGACTGTTGTAACGTGATAGGTTGATAATAGATGGCGCTTTTCAATGTCACCCTATTCCTGTAGAATTAACAGCATATTTATAGCCTATATGTTGCCCCGGTGTATAAGGAATAATTGTGCCAAATTTCATGGATATTAGTTCAGTGGATTTGCCGTGATAGAGTAATAAACATACATCCATAGTCACAAACTTTTGCATTTATAATATTAGTAGGATGTGGTTTTCACTGTTACCGACAAAGAAACAGGATTAACAATATTAGTTAGTATGAATAAGTCTACAAGGAAGATCCTATTTCTATTGTTATCATACTTTTATCATTTTCTTATGTTTACTGTTTTTAATATGGTGTACTTGCGACATATAATTATTAACTAAGTCATTGAACTAGTATCAGAAAGATTTAAATTAAGAGATATGCTTATACGTAATAGCCGTGTGGTATCCGGCTAAGTAGAATAGTACCACCCTCATTTCTTACCGAGGTGTCGTAAAAGGCGATTAAGGCAAGTCGACCCGCCGTGTGGTATCCGCCTGAGTAGAATAGACCACCCTCATTTCTTACCGAGGTGTCGTAAAAGGCGACTAAGGTAAGTTGACCCACCGTGTGGTATCCGGTTTAGTAGAATAGACCACCCTCATTTCTTACCGAGGTGTGGTATAAGGCGACTAAGGTAAGTTGACCCACCGTGTGGTATCCGGTTTAGTAGAATAGACCACCCTTCCTCTTACCGAGGTATCCTAAAATACGACTAAGGTAAGTTGACGTCAGGCAGGCGGCCATCATCAAATCATGTTACATGTTTATAAAATGTTGTGCCGACCCCACTTAGAGTGGGATAAGGTCAGGAGGATATATATGCTTATACGTATGGCGGTAATTACTTAAAAATTAAAGATTATTTGGATGATAAAAATGCCTGAATTTGAAAATTCTTTTGCATTTATAATATAAGTAGGATAGGATAGGACTATTATGCACACGGTTGCCCGTCCTTAAAATAAGTAACTTAATACTTATGTTATGGGTGACAGACAGCTGGTAAATATACAACTAACATAATTATAAATAAAAACATTCAGACTATAAGAACCAACAAATCGTATTTAGATAACGTTGGAAAAAATAGTAGTAGTCCACTCTTCACACCCTCAACAATGCACCCCAGCTCACTCCATGTCGCATAAAAACAGTGTTAAGTTATATAGAAAATCCAGCGTAAGTACGACGTAAGAGAAAAATTTCATTCAAACATTGATTAAATTACACTTTTCATCTCTTGAAATCACTGCTATAAAACTTGTGAAAGAAAATGAGCTGAAAATGTAAGGGGCAAAAACAAGGTTAAATATTCATACAGCGTGAAAAGTTGTGAGACCTGTTTGAGCTTGTCAAATTAACACTTTTATCAGTTCGAATCAAATCAAATCAAAATAATCTTTATTCAAATACTAGCTGCCCCCACAGCCTAAGCTAGGCTTTGTCTTTTTAGTAATCAGTGTGTTACAAATATGTCATCATCATCTTCCTGCGCTTATCCCATTCTATTCATTCTGGGGTCGGCACAACATGTTATAAAAATGTTGTTAAATGATTTGGCTATTAATTTTACGACCGGTCGCTTGCCTGACACCAACTTAGTCGTGGACCTTAGTCGTATTTTATGACACTTCTGTAAGAAAGAGGGCGGTCTATTCTACTTAACCGGTTACCACACGGTGGGTCAACTTACCTTAGTCGACTAGAAAATCAATCACACACAGACAGAGCTTTTGCGGACTTTGTTTTATGAAGCTACAACTGTTTTGGAATGTTGCTCTTACCGAGAAGAACCCTAAAGAAATTCGGCGGTCATTCTTTAAACATTTTAAATTTTACATTGATAATACCGCACTCTTGTATGACGCTGAAAGGAGTTTTTAAAATACCAGTCATTTAAATCATCTAAATCATCTAAATCATAAATAAATAATCTTCAATTGTACACCGCATCAAAAACAGTAAAGCAAAAAAGTAAAACGATCAAAAACATGAGAACAATAAATATATTATAATAGTAGATATAGATCTTTCTTGTGGACGTTTTTCTTTGGAAATAGAAAAACACATAGTTCATAATTGAGGGTACTTTAGGCAAAAATATCGTTTATAGAATTAGGCGTTACTTTGCGGAGATCCATAATACAAAAGTAATAATAAAATTATTTTGCTATAATCCGCGAAGATTTCTTCGCGGATTATAGCAAAATAATTTTATTATTACTTTTGCAAAAATATCGTGTTTAAAAAGCTAGTCATAAAGAAGTGTGTGTGTTCTGAAATAAAAAAGTGACGAGAGAAAAAATTCGCGTATACTCTGATTAAATTATACTCGCGTCTTTTTATAAAACCTCTGAAGGAAAATAAGATGAACGTAAGGTCAAAGCATCAACTCAAATGTTGCCACAACGTAAAAAGTTTAGGGCCTTATTGGGAGTTCTCAAATTAACTTGTCAGTTAACGGGAACGATGTGGAAGTCTGAAAATATTGAGGATATGTTCAGGATTTATTGCAATATGATCCGAATGATTACAAAATAATACTAGCCAAAAAGCCTTGCTTAAGTAAGTTTCGCAATAACTCCTAAAATATTCATTTAAATTATATGGTGTAAAGGATGTTTTTATGGATGATAATGTTTAGCGTCAAATGTCTAAAGTAACTAACGTTTAACTTTTAAGTTAATAGGATTAATACTGTATACTGTCTATATAATAGGTTTCCTATTACCGCATTGAACGTGAATATTTTCTTGAAAGTGAACGTGAATAGTATGTTATGTATAAAACATTATTAGACTCATGCTATCGTAGACTGTAGATTTATAAACGATGAATTTGTTGTTTGGTGACTTGACAGTAAATTATACTATTTTTGTAATGCCCAAAAACAGAGATAAAACGATTTTTTTAAATAAAAGCTAGCTAGATCGATTTTTTTCCCCCAAAATCTCCTGCATGCTGAATTTCAAGAAAATCATTGGAGCCGTTTCCGATTAACTCATTTAAATATTAAAGAAAATATATTTTCATAATGTCAGTGCAAAAAAACCGCCTTGTCGGGGATAATTCCAAGAACAGGATCTGTGTGTTTATCCAATTATATATTTATTATCCAAGATTATCTAAGATTATATAAGTTCCAACATTGACAGCCTTGTTACTCTCCTTTTTCCTATTATTATTCTTGTTGCCGTAGTAACGCGGCCGTCCGGTGTTGCCGGCCAGACGTATTAGAATTCCCAACATCCTCCCCCCCCTTGGGAACTTGCTTCCCAAAGAGCTCTTGGGAATCTGACGTGCCTTCCAGTGCACAAAGTTTCGAGATGGATCTCTTGATGATACCACCTGCAGTTTGAACGTCGACGACTCTGCATAGTCCGTCGGCGCCAAGGTAGAGTTGATGGATGCGGCCCAGAAGCCACTTCATCGGCGGTAAGTGATCATCCAGTACAAAGACAAGATCACCGGTCTTGACATCTCGCTGTCTTGTCCTCCATTTCACACGTTCCTGTAGAGTCGACAAGTAATCCCTTTTCCAGCGTGACCAAAAGTGATGTCTCAGGCGTTCGATCAGCTCGTATCTGTTGAGGCTGATGCGTTCGATGTTAGGCGAAGGCAGTGAAGTCAACGGTCGACCCACTAAGAAGTGCCCAGGTGTTAAGGGTAGTAGATCAGAAGGATCAGATGACATTGACGTAAGTGGACGTGAGTTCATGATCGCTTCAACCTGAGCAAACAGTGTATACAATTCTTCGAAAGTTAGACTAGAGTTACCTGCTATTCGTTTTAAATGGTATTTGGCCGATTTAACCCCTGCCTCCCAGACCCCACCAAAACTAGGTGCATAGACGGGAGAAAATTTAAAATTAATACCTTCATTGCACGCAAAGTCGCTGACTGGTGCTTGACATTTCTTTAGAAGTCTGTTTAGTTCATTACTAGCTCCTACAAAGTTTTTCCCATTATCGCAAAAAATAGTATGAGGTTTACCACGTCTTGCGATAAACCTACGCAAGCATAGAATAAACGCATTGCTACTTAGGTCGCGAAATATCTACCTCGACACCAGGTAGTTTACCACTAATCGCAGGTATGACATAGCAAGAAACATTACACTTGAAAGTATTCACCCGTGACTTCAATGTTACCTTACATTTCTTAGTAGTAGTAGTGACTCTATTGTTTATACCAGCAATAGACAGATTAGTATTCGAGCAAGGAATTTGTAATTTATTTTGCAAATTTTCAGTAATAAAAGAAGATTGAGATCCATTGTCTAGAAGAGCTTTAACAACATGACACTTATTAGTATTAGTATCAACAAGTTCGACTTCAGCAGTACACAACAAGACCTGACCGACAGTTACAGCGGGCAATGATACAGGATCTATCATAGCAACAGTGGAAATCTGAGCAGAAGTTTCTTCAGACGAAGAGGACGCAGGAGCGGACGCTGCGACAGAAGCGCCAGAAGTATTTCTAGTATTTCTATGTAATAATAGATTATGTTTTTTGTTACAGAATTTGCATGGAGTATGTTTGCAGCTAGAAGAAAAATGTCCAGGACGCAAACAATTTTGACACAAGCGATGTTTTAAAACCTCACTGTATCTAGAGTCTATTGACATAGATTTAAACTTATCACATTTATACACTAAATGTTGTTCTGAGCAAATAACACAATTAGCATTTTTCAAAGTAGGAGAAGCTACAAAAGATGTAGAAAGTTTATTTTCCTTTGAAAACGACTGTCTTTGTTTTTCAGATTTAGTGACATTATTATACTGCAAAGTTTCTAAAATATCAGCGCGATTGCGCAAAAATTCATTAAATTCAGCTAAAGTAGGCGAAGTATTCGTGTTAGTCCTACTTTCTTCCCATTTGCGACTAGTGGCGCCATCTAGTTTCGACACCATCACATAAACAATCAATGTGTCCCAATGAGAAGTAGGTTCATTTAAATTATTTAAGGAACTCAAATTTTTAGAATAGTAATCAATCATATAACGCAGAGACTTGAAGCTTTCCTTAGAAATCGGTTCAAAATTAAAAAGAGAGTTTAAGTGGTTGTTTACAAGTATTCTATTATTATTATAACGTTTAACAAGCAAATCCCAAGCAGATTTATAGTTAGCAGCAGTAAACTCAACCGATTTTATAACTTGAGACGCTCCACCTTCAAGTGAAGAGCGTAAATAATGAAATTTATTGATGTCAGGGATATTATTACTATTTATTAAAGACTCAAACGTATCCCTAAACTCCATCCATTTAAGGTAGTTGCCGTCAAACCGCGGAAGTTGGATGGTGGGAAGCTTTATACTATCAATATTATGGTTACGAACGTTTTCAGTAGAGTGCGAAGGCACTTTTGAGCCAGCTATCGAGCCATAATTTGAGGACACATGTAGAGCAGTTACACTTTGAATTATACTTTCGGCACGAGAAATATTCAAACAAAAATCATTTTCGATTTTCTCATGTTCCTCTAACTGATCGAAATCTAACATCTCAATATTATCCTTTAAAGAATCAAACTGAGTAAATAAGTCTCTATGTCGCGATAGTTTTAATTCAAGTTCCGCAACTAATGCTTTTGTAAGTTCCTTAGGATCAATTAATGAAGTAGTTTGTAAGTATTTCGCAAACGTCGTAATTCGACTCTTTATACTAGCACGTTTCCGAACAAGTTCTTTCAAATCTTCCGCCATAGTAAATAACAATTTAATGCCTTATTACAATAATCAACTAAACAGACTGTTCGGGGTAAGTAATGACAATATAGGTATCAAAGAACCGCAACGTTAGTTACAGCGTCAAAAAATGACGACGCCGGCCCCAGTCAGGTGCTCGCGCTCAGTGGAGGTCACACGCAGTCGACGCGATGTAACAGCACCGAACACCAACTTTACGCGGGGTCGGAGAAGCAGTGGCCACAAAGAACCTAGAATGATTTAGATTTTTAGTTAGAAAGATGCAAACAAAGAATGAAATTAAAGACAGTGTATTTAATGACAATATTTATAAGAAATAAAGATAAGTTAGTAACTCTAATTGTTTCAATTCAGTATTAAGAACTTCAATAATATTGTAAGAGAGTAACATATTCGTATTCATAGTAAAGTAAATAGTTTTATAGTTTTACCTAGTTCAATCTAGGGCTAGTTTTAAGTACTATAGTAATAGTATAGAATAGTATTCAGTTGAGTTTAATCAAGCGGATGTGAACACTGTTTGCAGATGCAAAACAATCATGAACACAACGTTCTTCCGTCTGCACACACAAAGTATAAGACCAAAATTGGGCGTACTTCCCTGTGAGTAGAACAAAAGACAACACAGATCCTTCGCGCAATAGTATCACGTAGATCACGTCGGGGTCACCAAAATATGTCGGGGATAATTCCAAGAACAGGATCTGTGTGTTTATCCAATTATATATTTATTATCCAAGATTATCTAAGATTATATAAGTTCCAACATTGACAGCCTTGTTACTCTCCTTTTTCCTATTATTATTCTTGTTGCCGTAGTAACGCGGCCGTCCGGTGTTGCCGGCCAGACGTATTAGAATTCCCAACACGCCTGAATATCTTATGTATGTTTTTATTTATTTATCGCGAATACACAGATTAAAAGACGCAGCGGGAAACTTGCTTTAATAATATGTAGTGAATTAAGTATCGCAAAAGTTTAAAATTTTCAATTATATAACCATTTAGATTCCGTTTTAATTATCATAAAGATTGTTTTTTATATATTGTATTGTAAATTTAAAAATGTCTTATTCAAAGTGACGTCTTAATTAAATGTATGAGTAAACTTTTACATTCTCCGTTAAATTCCTAACGCTATTTTGAGTGAATATGTAATATCTTTTGGTTAAGAGAAAAGTGTTAATAAAAACTTTACTGCAGATTATATAATCAAACGCTCTTTTATAAATTATAATGTACACAATATTTTATGAATGATATTTAATAAAGTAAATTATACAGTACTATCGTTAGAGTATTCCCACAGGACCGGCGGCGTCGAGCGCTCGGGGCAAACTGAATAACTTTTAATTTCTTCACCGCAGACATTGATGTCAGACGATTGCAATTGGCGGGAAAGTTACATCTCACAGATAAAGACAAGTTTTGAATGCAGAAATGTGTAATGGCCGCTGTTGGACTAAAAGGTCGTTCAACTCTGCAACTGGCTTCAAGCGAGGTTTTAGGAATATCTTTTTAGTAATTTACAATGTTGTTGTTTTGTATTTATATATAAGACAGCTGCACCGAGACGCAGCAGCAATTTAAATATTAAGATAACCTCAATTGAAGGTAAAGCAAGATTTTTATCGTATACAAATCGTAAATAAAGAAATAATATGTAAAAAAGAAAAAATAATAGGGTAGTTGGGGATCGATCCTAGGTTTTTATATTTCTCAACGATCCGTTCCCCGAATAAGCTACGCTGGCTTGACAGTTAATGGCAAAAATAGTGCATTAATATAAATTTAAGTATTTTTTAATACCCAAAAACAGGGATAAAATGGTTTTTTTTAAATAAAACCTATCTAGATCGATTTT
Source organism: Morpho helenor (assembly GCA_029227775.1). Classification (NCBI taxonomy): domain Eukaryota; kingdom Metazoa; phylum Arthropoda; class Insecta; order Lepidoptera; family Nymphalidae; genus Morpho; species Morpho helenor. The sequence continues at coordinate 1,454,040 of JARGCU010000017.1, forward strand.
TCTCCCCCAAAACCTCCTGCGTGCTGAATTTCAGGAAAATCGTTTGAGCCGTTTCCGAGATCCCGAAAATATATATATACCTATGTAATTTTTTACAAAATAAAAAAAAAATACAGAGACACCAAAAAAATAATAATATGGTAGTTGGGGTCCTATCCTATCTAATCGATCCTAGATTTAGAATATCCGTTCCTTGAATAAGCTACGCTGACTTGACATTTCATCATTAATATAAATTTTAGTATATTTTAATGCTCAAAAACAGGGATAAAACGATTTTTTTTGTAACACCTTTTGTAACCTTAACAGATTTCCCAATATTGTCGTACGCAATAATCGTGATTTTGAAAAAAGCCAGTCTATAACGGACTCAGCGTATCGGCCTAATGACACGTGTTAGACGGCTAAACAATGTTTTAATGTTGCCGAAACTCCCTTACGTGGATGGGGATGTATTTGTTTAGGACATGCTAACAGCTGCCCGTTTAGCGAGCGACCCTAGGCGCGTGGTACAAGGTGTAAGCGAGAAATAGCAAATTTGATATCCATACTAATATATAAAGCTGAAGAGTTTGTTTGTTTTTTTGTTTTTTGATTGGTTGAACGCGCAAATCTCAGGAACTACTGGACCGATTTGAAAAATTATTTCAGTAAGATACTCCATTTATCGAGGAAGGCTATAGGCTATATTACATCACGCTAATATGAATAGGAGAGGAGCAGCAATAAAAAATATTACGAAGACGGCAAATTTTTAAGCTTTCCTTTCGTGTGCTGAGTAAACGGTTATAGTTATTGAAAAATCACGTATTACAAAATTGTTCCTCTCTAAAAGTTCTAAATTAAAGTCCGCGACAGCATATGCCTAGCTTTTAAGGTTAATCCACTTTAACCATTATTATGGTTATCAAAATACTATATTACGGTTTTAATCATTCCACGCGAGCGGAGCCGCTGGCGATGGCTAGTAATATATAAAGCTGAAGAGTTTGTTTTTTTGTTTGTTTGAACGCGCTAATTTCAGGAACTACTGGACCGATTTGAAAAATTCTTTCAGTGTAAGATAGTCCATTTATCGTGGAAGTTTAAGATGAATAGGAGAGGAGCAGCAATAATTTATATGGCAAACTGTTTGCCGATTCTGCTAGTAATTAATTTAGTAGCAAAGACAAAAAAGGGATTCTTATTATCGCACTACTAATGATAGGCCTCTTCTCTCTGTTTATAGAGAGAAAGGTTGGAGTGAAGATCCACCACGCGGATCCAATGCGGTTTGGTAGGTTACAAATAGCCAAAGAGTTCTTAGAGTTATATATGCACGTTAACAAGCTGTGATAGCCCAGCGGTGAGACCTTGCAATTTTGAAGAGGTGATCATAGGTTCAAACCAAAGGCAGGCACCAATGAGTTTTTCTTTTAAATCTCATATGTCTAACTGACAGTTGCAATTTATCACACGCTTTTCGGTCAAAGAAAAACATTGTGAGAAAATCTGCATATCTCTCTAGAGAATGTGTAACCTACCAATCCACATTGGAGCAGCGTGGTAGGTCTTAGCTCCGATCCTTCTCTCCAAAAACGGAGAGAGGAGGCCTGTGTTCAGCAGTGAGATAGTTACAGGCCGTTATTTTACTTTTTTATGTAGGTTTTCTCACGATGATTTCCTTCACCTAAGTTTTACTAGATAATTCATTATTACCAGCCCAGGGTTTGAAGTTTTGTCTTAAGATATAATAAAGGAAAAAATATGAGTTATCTAATGCAAAAAATATCTCTTATTTTGAAATAATGAATCGCTTCACTCTTCTAAATTGTTCCGAATCGAATACAGCGTGATACAGGTGTGAGATTAAATGGCCGCCGTGTATACAGGGTGTTCATTACGATATTGCTGCGTCTATGGCGAATATTGCGAGCGGTTTTTATTAGGGACGTCATAACAATTCCCAATTTTTTGATGAGAATTGAAAATTTGTTTGATCTGGACACAGAACGACGGTTGTTCTGTTGTTTTTAGGATTCCAACCTCTTCTTCTCAGTCGCAACACTCTTGACAGAGTGGTCGTGGTTAACACTAAGTACTTTTATGGGTGGCAGATGTTGCTCGCCTCACGATGTCTCGCCATTTCTCCCTGTTCCTGCTCATTCTGGTGCACTTGTTTACAGGGCCGCCTACCATTGCCTTAACTTGATCGGTCCATCGCATCGGAGACCGTCCACGCGGCCTTGTACCTTCCACTCTGCCTTGGACAACAAGACGTTCCAAGGAGTCGTTGTTTCGCCTCGAGATGTGTCCAAATAGCTTTAAAATGAGAGTTTGTACTAAAGTCGATAGACGCTGATTTATGCCGAGTTCTTGCAGTATGGAGGTATTAGTCCTAAACTCTGTCCATGACACTCGGAGCATCCTTCTCCAACACCACATCTCTAGAGCATCTATCTTCTTTTTTTCAGTATCTCGGATTCCAACCTACTGATTGTTTATTGTGTGCCCTTTTTTGGATCAACGCCTGTATTCTAATTTTGGATTGAATGGACAACGGATTTTGAATTCAGCACTTTTGTGACCTTATATTGCGAGATGTGACTTGAAAAGGAAATGGAATACATTTTGACAAAGAAAAAAGTCACTTTTTCAAGTACTTTCTGATCGGGAAATTGCAATTAATCTATCGTTGGTTCGGAAAGGTTTTCTGCTCTTACCAAGAAGAACCAGCAAGACACTCCATCATCGTTATTCTCCTTAGCCCGAACGAGTCCGACATATCCACCGCTCGTACCCGTCGGGCAGTAGGACCCATAAAGGGCTTTTTCCTGTATATAAAAAATCTGGTGCTCCTGATGCATTGTCTAGCGGAGGGAAGGATCACTTAGAGAAGTTGCAAACCAAGGTTGCGCACTCTGTGGTTCAGAGCTGCTGGCGGGGATGGAGGCAATGTGTCCGGTTCCTTGTCCCCGCCACCAGCAGCAGGCTGGAGCACTGTCAGGTTTTATTCAGTGGGAATCCTACATACTCGCTACTTATCTCCGTCGGGCGACGATATGCATAAGAGGTTGTTTCCTGTATATAAAAAATCTGGCGCTACTGATGCATTATCTAGCGGAGGAAGGGGTCACTTTTAGAGAAGCCACAATCATGAAGTGGCGTACTCTGTAGTTCAGAGCTGCTGCTGGGGGCAATATGTACAACGGTACCCTGTCCCCGCCACCAGCAGCGGGATGGAGCACTGTCAAGTTTTAAGTTAATGAGAATCTTACATCAGCTGGGCAGGTCCCAAAAGGGGTTTTTTCCTAATAAAAAAGGGGCATATGTCATATGGTCAGTTCGACAAAAATACTTGATTCCCTATATGTAAATGCAAGCTATCTCACCACAAAAGGCCAGCTGTCAGTGTGTTCGTATGATATCCAGCATCGATTACCCGTAACAGGTGGAGGGAACGGCGCGTTTGAGTTACGGTTATATTTATGTACGTGTGTACGTTCGCTCGTAACTCAAGAACTGGTGCATCGCTTTTGTCGCCGGGCGGCCACTACGATTATTTATCGGCTAAACGTGAGTAACAAACATGCCGTGTGAATATTCTATATATTTATTTTTGTTAGCTTAATTTTTTTGAAAACCAGGAAATATATCATGTATACAAGTTGTATCCGTGACTTCGTCCGCGACAAATTTAGTGTTAACATACCCTCCAAAGTATGGATAATATTTTTTGATATTTATAATCTGTATATATATCCTTTCTATTCCTTGTTTTCGATCTGAGTCATTTACAAACCTCCGCACTAAATTAGGTACGTCTTCATCTTTCTGCACTTATCCCACTCTATCTTCGGCACAACATGTTTATAACATGATTTGGCTAGATACTTTACGACTGACCGCCTGCCTCACGCCAACTTACCTTAGTTGCCTTTTACAACACCTCGGTAAGAAATGAGAGTATTTTTGCTCATGCGGATACCACACGGCGGTTTGCTATAATCCGTAACAATAACTAATACAAAATTTATATAACGCTAAAAGTACAGTGTACCATCCATTCACATACCTGTTACATGCAGGATTCTAAAAAACGCATGCGCTACAAACTTCCACTACAATACTCAACGCAAAAATCTTTCAAATTTTTTCGTGGACTCTGTGTCCTGATACTGCTTAAGTTACAAGACAAAGAAATTGATGAAGATTGTTGAGATTGTGGTAGTGAATGTGTGCAGTGCTTGTGTACTATTGCTTTTGTGTTATGGACCTCCGCAAAGTCGTGCCTAATTCTTGTAATTTTCTTATTTCCCAAGGCAAAACGGAAATTTTTTCATCATTTATATATTCGCTTCATAAACATTTGACGAGTCGAAAGAGCTTGTAAAAGTCAACTTGAATAAAGAATTATTCGAATTAGAATTTGAATTAAGTTGCATAAAATATTGGTCAATATATATAAATAGGTCAAGTAACATAGATAAATAACATTTATATAAATCCGTCTACTTATCGATCATCATCTTCCTGCCCTTATCCCACTCTGACTGACATCAACTTATGAGGGTGATCTATTCTACTTAAGCGGATACCACACGGTGGGTCAACTTACCTTAGTCGCCTTTTACGACACCTCGGTAAGATATGAGGTTGGTCTATTCTACTCAGTCGGATACCACACGGCGTCTACTTATCGATCGCCGTCACAAAATGACATACTATAGTGACAAAGAAAAAGAAATAACACGAAAAATTTAATTAAATATATCGGAATAAAATCATAAACACAAAGCAACGTACCTTTATTAAAGCCATTAAGAGGGTCCGCCCCTACGTCACGATATTATTTTGTTTCCTCACACTAAGTGACCCCTGTCCCCCGTAACTCAGGGGGGCTTGGTCAGGACAATTAAGGTCCGGGAAGATTTCACACGTACACATTTGAATTTTAAACATATAGTTTGTGACATAAATTTAATTTTATCACCCAATGTTTGTACGGGTCACTAGCAGGTTGGTTCCGTACAATGTTCACGCGTTGGAATTTTCTATTTAACTATTCTGTCTGTCGGTTTAAAGAGTGTGGCGCAACCGTATCACCGAGTATCACCAAAGCCACTAAAGTCCGTTATGAGAAGTTTAGTTTTCCCTATTTTTCTATATGGTGCAGAAACACGGATGGTTCGTCTGGAAGATCGACGAAAAATGATGAAAATCGACAAAATTGCATGAGTTTTTGCAAATCCTGCATGTTTCAGGTATGAGAACGAATAGTACTCTCTACATTTAGCATTTCATATTCATTTATCGCGGATTATAGCAAAATAATATTTTCATTACATTTGTATCCGAAAATTCTATTAAGATTCCCTTGATAAAACATGTAGTTCATTTGGTTATGTTTAAAATAAATTGTCATTTAAAATAAAGGCCGGACGAGGGTCCACGCAATTAACTTAGTAGCGGCCGTAAAGAATAAAACGTTCGGATTGTGAATATGGGCGGACTGTCACAATTGTTGGCCAAACTAAAGCAGTAACTTTTCATAGTTTAGCCCCTCACTCGAGGCCCAGTCGCAACGATTTTTGACCTAAAGTTTAATTCTATTAGTGGTTTTTAAATTTAAACTATCGTGAGTATATTCATAGGCCCGCAATTTCGTTTGCGCGGACTGATGTCGCGTGATAGTTTAAATAAATAAATATATGGAACACTTACACACGCGGTCGTCCGTCACCAAAGTAAGTAACTGTGTTATGGGCGACAGATAACTGGTGAACTTATATATATTTTTTAATACATACTTAAATACAAATATACACTCAGGTTAATAATAGATGACGCTTTTCAATGTCATATTCTTGTAGAATTAACAGGATTTTTTTAGTATATTTTACCCAGGTGTATAAGGAATAATTGTGCCAAATTTCATCGGTATTGATTCAGCGGATTCGCCGTGAAAGAGTAACAGACATGCATGCAGCGGCCTGATACTATCCCACTGCTGAGAATCGGCCTCTTATCTCCGTTTTTGGAGAGAAGGATTGGAGCTAAGACCTACCACGCTGCTCCAATGCTGATTGGTAGGTTACACATATCTCCAGAATACTCTAGAGATATGCAGGTTTCATGCAAAGCATGTGATAAATTGCTATTATCAATTAGACATATAAGTTTTAGCAGAAAAACTCATTGGTGTCTGTCCGGGTATGAACCCGTGATCTCCTAGAAAGGCCGGCGGTGGTGGAGGTTTGTGCATGTGTTTTTACGAATCCTGCATGTATCAGGTATAATAACCGATTGTCCACTTACATTTAGCATTATATATATTTTCTATTTTACTTCTTCGCGGATTATAGCAAAATAATTTTATTATTACTTTTGTATTACGGATCTCCGCAAAGTAACGCCTAATTCTATAAATTATTTAAGATCAGTTAAGTAAATGCCGATCTTTCAATTCAAATTCAAATTCAAAATATTCTTTATTCAAATAAACTTGTAAACAAGTGCTTTTGAATCGTCAACTCTACTGCTGGTTCGGAAAGCTGTTCCTACCGAGAAGAGCCAGCAAGAAACTCGGCGGTTGCTCTTTTAAAAATATAATTCTTAATACTATTTACATTAAGTCGTTACTGTCTTGTACAGGTTCAAAGAGAGCTATATCCACACATTCTTATCTTCTAAATAATCTTCAAGAGTATAGTAGGCTTTCTGTACCAGCCTCTTTTTAACAGTGTTTTTAGACTGCTGTAATGGCAATGCTGAAATTGATTGCGGAATTTTATTATAGAATCTTATACCAAAACCCAATATTTCTAAATCCAACCAACAGTCTGTGCGATACACCCGTCGGTCTGTATAACGGCACCATTAAAAGGCTTTAATGCCAGGTCTACTGCGAGTCACGCCACAAAATACTAATTTTCCTTTTACAAAACGTATCAAACTTTTCTAATTACTGCAAATGTGACGCCCCGCCTCCATTGTAATTTTGTCTAACTGGTACATTGTCGTTACAAACCGTTAAACATTATACTTTATTTATTGTTCGTGCTCGTAACGGAATTGCAGTTGCGAATTTGCGGATTTTGGGCACCATAACTTAATGGGTATATTTAACTTTAATAATTTGTATATAAGCAAAAAAGTAAGTAGCGGCCTCTTACTATCTCAATGCTGGGAATAGGCCTCTTCTCTCCGTTTATGGAGAGAAGGGTTGGAGCTAAGACCTACCACGCTGCTCCAATGCGGATTGGTAGGTTACACATATCTCCAGAATTCTTTAGAGATATGCAGTTTTTCCTCACGATGTTTTCCTTCACCGAAAAGCGTGTGATAACTTGCAATTATCAATTAGACACATAAGTTTTATCAGAAAAACTCATTGTTGTCTGCCCGGATTTGAACCCGTGACCTGCTCGAGAGAGTCGCACGGTGTTACCGCTGCCACAGCTTCATTTTTTTTTCATTTATATTCATTTGTATATAACTTTTGCTCAAATCATGCAATATGACTTTCAAGCCGTGTGGTATCCAGCTGAGTAGAATAAACCATCCACATTTCTAACCGGGTCGTAAAAGGCGACTAAGGTAAGTCGACCCATCATGTGGTATCCGACTGAGTAGAATGGACCACCTTCATTTTTTATCGAGGTGCCATAAAAGGCGACTAAGCAGAGTTTGCCCATCGTGTGGTATCCGGCTGAGTAGAATAGACCACCTTCATTTTTTATTGAGGTGCCATAAAAGGCGACTAAGGTGATTTTTGCCCACCATGTGGTATCCGGTATAAAATAGATCACCCTCATTTCTTACCGAGATTTCGTAAAAGACCACTAATAAAAAAATTAAATAATATCATCTTTCTAAGTTGGTTTTCGAGTAAAGTGTGTATATTCGCAAAACAAGAATGTTCTTTTTCAATTTTTATATCTAGTAAGGAATTTATGCATTTGAATTTTTAAACTGATTATACCACATAAATTTCTTTTTTGACCAACCAATGTACTGAATATGCAAATATAGATGTAAAAAACTTACTTAAAATAAATCTAAATACATATAAAACAATACTAATTCTATCATAACAATATTTGGGAATCCAAGCTAAGAATAACAAGTGGAAAATACGTAAAGACAACAAAGGAAATTACGTCATAAATAAGTTGCTAAAATGGAAAATGCGAGCAAAAGCACAATGACCGAAATTAATTCCATAAACAACATCACATATGCAGCAATAGACAATAATTCGCACGCGCGCTTTTCCGAACGTACCACGTGGCCGGACAAGATGGCCGACCTTTTGGCGGGAATCGCTTGTCTAACGGTAATGGCGTCTTTTTACGCTACCTGCTTGCTAATTGGAAATTAGGAGCCTAATGTGTAGAGCTTAATGTTTGCTTGAACTGTTATTGCTTTGCCCGATTTACGTATTCGTCCGTCTTTTTAATTAGCCATTTATTGTTTTGTTTATTTAATATAGGAGAATTAGTGGGAATTGGTACGAATGGTTATAGCGTCATTAGTCGATCGCCAAAATCTAGTCGATTTGCAATAAACATCGGAAAATTAAGGTTGCTAATAATGAAACAAACCAACATTATTTTTATTCATATGAATAAATCGCTTTTAGAATGTATATATATCTTACTATTACTAATTGGATTAACAATTGGATTATTTTATTTTTTTATTATCTTGCTTAATGGCCTGTACAGTACGAATTTAGAATATTCGTCGAAATAATTGCATCGAATAAAATAAAATTAACGATATTACCAAAATAGTTACAACTTCATCAAAATGCTACATAAAATAATTAAAACCATAGCTAAGCACTAACAAAGATTGTGCAACAATAGACAAGATTAATCTTCAATTACCTAATTAGGCATACCTAATTATACCTACCCAAATATACCTAATACGATTATAGTAATTACGTATGCCTGTTGCATACAAACATGATTTTTTTTTATGGTTAGTAATCTACGAGTTTTAGTATTTTTTAGTTATTATTTTAATTCCCATAAAACAAAATTCTTAAGCAATTTATTATATGATAGCAATAAAAAATGTTTGTAATAAACCATTAAATTTATTAGTACGGCAACTTTTCCAAGAAAGTTTTATACTCATGATACAAATACAAAATTATTTAATGGGAGACTTTAATACAATAATTGCAACTCTCAATTACACAATACTATTAACATTTATTAATATTAACATCATGAACAGTAAACAACGAACATTTAATATATAATCAACGGAGATAAACGAATAAACAGCGTTAAATGCTAATTATATCACCTATGAATACGGCGCGCAAGATGGCCGCCGTGTTACCGCCATCTGTCGGTTGTAAAACGAATTTATTTATATATCTAATTGCTTAGCACGGTATTGCCGACGCGTATGCACTTAATACGGTTAATATAATAGCTGAAAGCTGGAATATGCTTAACACAAAGGGATATTGTGCGAATTCCCGTCAAGTTTTACTGTTTAGGAACGGTTATTACGTCATCTATCTTTTAATGGAGATATAAAGTTTGAGGCTTTCGTTATGGCTTTTTGTTATTATGATATTAAGTCTTGTTAAGTCCAACTCTACAAAAGTACTGTTGAATGTTTTTAATTGTATAATTTGCAATCCATTCAGTAGTTTTAGTAATTTATAGTGTATTATCGGGCCGGTCGGTGTTTCTGTGGCTCTGGTTTCGACTATCCCTCGAAACAAACCCCTGCAGGGGTGCAGACTTTATAGGATTATTATCCGTTGGATCAATCTAAATATTATCTCCAAATTTGATTAAAATCCGTTCAGCTTTTTCGGACTCAATACTATAAAGAAAGTCTGGCTTGATCTCTGTTACTTTTTCACGGCTTATCAATTGGAAAGATTTTGATGAAATTTATTTTAAAAGAATGCTTTTATTCTCTGATAAATTTTCCTACTAATATTATAAATGTGTTTGTGGCAAATCTGCGGAACCAATATCGATGAAATTTGGCACAATTATACCTTTTACACCGGAGTAACATATAAGATATAAAAATCCTATTAAGTCATCATTATTAACTGATGAAGATATTTGCAGGGTTAGAGAATGACAAAAGCTACTGGCTTATTCCAAGACTACACGGGAATGAAATTGCGGGTAAAAGCTAGTAATCTATACTAATATATAAAGTTGGGGAGTTTGTTTGTTTGAACGCGCTAATCTCAGGAACTACTGGACCGATTTGAAAAATCCTCTGAGTATAAGATAGTCTATTTATCGAGGAAGGCTATAGGCTATATAACATCACGCTAAGATGAATAGGAGAAGAGCGGTAAAATACGTAATAAAGGGCATTTTTATAACATAACAAAAATCTGCGGTTGAGATTTTAATCACACAATATTATTACCGGATTAAGTAGAAGCAAATATCACATTATTCAAACCCCAACAATATCTCCCTGAGTTACAACCAAGTACCATTAGCCCCGTGGAATGTCCCATAAACCACGAAATAATATGCATTAAAAACATTAGAACGATACCGGTATATCAGTAACGGTATAGAAAAATAACGTGGCAAATGCGTTTGAAACTAAAATAAAGGATGAAAAAAGAGGATTACTTACATGATAAGAATGAGTAGATATAACTACTCTTCGATTTAAATGTAATTAGTTTATATTTGAAAAGAGCAACTGCCAAGTTTCTTGCTGGCTATTCTCGGTATACAGCTTTCCAGCAGCCAGCATTAGAGTTAACATATTTAGTTAAAATATTTAGATTTTTTGACTTTTCGAGTTAGAACAATACTCGTACTATTATATACGTACGGTTATATAGTACGATGTAGAAACATAATACAACAAATGTTTTTATGTAATATTACTCAATTTATTTTGAAGATTGATTGATTGTGAATTTTGAACTACTAATCGCTTTATTTTGAAAACAGAAATTCGATCGAAAAAATCGAAATTTAATAATCGATTTGTTCATAAGTCACATACAAGTCCCTAGTACATAGTACCATGTATATATAAATATCATATATTATTACAGTCTAATACACATTTATTACATTTTACTTATTACATTTTTTTATGTAAAAATAACAGGATTTAAATGTATTATTATTCTTTTTTTTATTTTATTTTAATTTACAACAATTTTAAATAATTTCCTCTACATATGTGAAAGGGATGAACAGTGCTGCCAATTAATGTTTTATTAGTTTTATTGTGCGTTTCCAAACAGAAAAAGAGGCGCGAAATATTTAACAGGTGACGTTCCGGGAATGGCAAAACTCACTTCTCGTTTGTCTCCTCGCATTTCATATCCGTTTTTTAAGAAATAGTTTGCTAGAACGAAACTGAGGCAGAATACCACAATATCACGTATCTCGCGCTTATATAATAGCTGCACATTCGCATTATCACGGGATATGGCTGCGACGGGCTTTCATCATTTATTTGAGAGTTTTAATATTTGAGACAAAATAGTCGATAGTGAGATGCAGTCATTAAATTTACAGCTTGTTAACAATATAACAAAACGCCCGTGTGACCTTTTCCAAAACAACAGACAGACACTAACGTCGCTAAAACTGACGAGTTACTGTTTTTATTGTTCATCTAGTCATTAAGCCGGGGAGGCTATACATCAATAAATATTGTTTATTTGTTTTTATAGGGGCCGTAATATTTCGCGTAGAGTTATATCGGGGGGATTCGCGCATCTGCTTCATATCTCACTTACCCCCGGATCAAAAGATGCTGATTATGTGTATATTTTATGATTATTAAACCTAGAGATACCGCCGTGTATCCGGCTGAGTAGAATAGACCACGATTTCTTACGGAGATGTCGTAAAAGGCGACTAAGGTACGTTGATCCGTCGTTTAGTATCCAGCTGAGTAGAATATACCAAACTCATTTCTTACCGAGATGTCGTAAAAGGCGACTAAAGTACGTCGATCCGTCGTTTGGTATCCGGCTGATTAGGATAGACCACACTCTTTCTTACCCAGGTGTCGTAAAAGGGGACTAAGGTAAGTTGACACGCCGTGTGCTATCCGACTGAGTAGAATATACGACCCTCATTTTTACCGAGGTGTCGTAAAAGGCGACCAAGGTAAGTTGACCCGCCGTGTGGTCTCCAGCTGAGTAGAATAGTAAAATAAGACTAACATAAGTTGATGTCAGGCAGGCGGCCGGTCGTAGAATACCTAGCCAAATCATGTAACAACATGTGTAAAACATGTTGTGCCGACCCCACTTAGAGAGACCAGAATTGATGATGATAATGAAAATTAGAGATAAACCTTAGATAAAACTAGATATATAGATAGCCTTATTCTCCTTTTACGACACCTCGATAAGTAATGAGGGTGGTCTATTCTACTTAGCCGGATATCACACTGTGGGTGACATCGTTTTAATATAGACAACTATTTTATTATACATAATTTGATATATACAATAAGTACTTTTAACATATCGAACATCTGTAACTTATTTTAAGTAATTTATAGAATTAAGCGTTACTTTGCAGAAATCCATAATACAAAAGTAATAATAAAATTATTTTGCTATAATCCGCGATGAAGTAAAATAGAAAATATCGCAAAAATATTTAGTCGTGGAGTCTACCTCCTGATGATGCTTCGGTTGCGGGGCGACACGATTGTTGAGTTTGTGATAGTGAACGTGTGTAGTGCTTGTGTATTGTGGTGGCGGTGGTGGAGGTTTTGTGTGTTTTTACTAATCCTGCATGTATCAGTTATGAAAACAGATTGTCCACTCTACATTTAGCATTATATATATTTTCTATTTTATCATCGTGACTTATAGCAAAATAATTTTATTATTACTTTTGAGTTATTTTAACCTTAATTAACGAATAACTTAATAAATTTCCCAAAAAAAATTTCATTTTGCTCCAATTCCATCAAAACGATTGTTGTTTAGTGCAAATTAAACGCAATTCAACCCCCAAAAAGCATACCGACATTCCACAACAAATTCTGTACCAAATTGGTGGATCCCGGAACGATGTTTATTCTAAGGGGAAGAATTGAGTAAAGTAACCCATTTGAATGCATGCTTGTCCGTCAGTCAGAGCCGTATCAGGAGAGAGTACGCAAACAGCTATACCGACCATCCAGCGAACTTTGACCCCCTTTACCCCCCTCTTGCCAACCTTTCGTCGAATATAAGGGGGTAAAACTTTACAGTGCCAAAGCTCAGGCATGTTTCGCCGTCGAATTGAACGGGCTAACTTGTCACATACACGATTAAACCTGATTGTGATGTAGGCTCACGGGATAACTGTTGATTTGATTTTATGTTACGCCGAAACGTCTGTTTGCGCGTTTATAGCGTATAAACTCTCGTTTGAAACGTACTGTATCGACAAATAAAATTGGCTGTTAAACGATTATGACTGTGTATTGCCTGGATTTGGATGGCGCTTTAGGTATCTGTTTAATCGTTTATAAGCCCGTTATGTATCAACTAAAGTTGAATATCGAAGTGGCGGGTGTTAAGATATAATGATAGAAAAGAGGGAATGATAACAAAACGGACTAGCTGAAGCAATGCAAAAGCATTTTCTGAAGAGTAAAGGGGAAGCTGTTGAGTCCCAAATATTTTGATGACTAAAAATATTGTTTTTGAAAAATTCATTCGTACCTGAGCAGTGTTTCAAAGCGCGACCAATGACACGAAATCTTTTCGTTGCGACTTATTGTCGTCAAATAAATCATCGTCCTCCTGCCCTTATCCCACTTTAAGTAGGGACGGCATAAACATGTTGTCCCATGATTGGGCTTCGTATTTTACGAGCGGCCGCCTGCCTGACGTCAACTTACATTAGCCGTCTTACGACACCTTGGTAAGAAAGAGGGTGGTCTATTCTACTCAACCGGATAACACACGAAGGGTTAAATTGCCTTACACGTCTTTTAGAATACCTCGGTAAGAAATGAGGGTGATCTAGAATAGATCTCAAACTCAGTCGATTACAACACGGCTTATCGTCAAATCAATATCGAATTATATATCAAAATGTAAAAAAACTCTATACACTTTAATAATCCTTTTGTCATTTTTACTTTTAATTTTAATTTTAAGTTTACTTTAATATTTATTTGTAATATAAATTAATGATAATTATAATTTATTTTGATATTTCATACTTTTAACTTTATTTAACATTTATTTAACGATATCTATGTTCGTCTGTTATTAGAGAAGCATTAAAAATTTAATCTGTGTTAGATTAAATAAATTAATATAATTAATATACATCGTTAGTGGAATTAAATATAAAATAAATAAATAAATATCGTCAAAACAACGTCATCAAGAGCGCACAACACATTACATTGAAACTTTCAACAAAAACCCCACCGCCCTCAAACGTGCGATAAATAAGGGGGGCACAACAAAAACTCTCAGAAGCATCACCTCGGCACGTCACCCTGCTCAGATTTCATTACCATAAAGAACTGGAAGCCTTAAAACCCCCCCAGCAGTGTAAAAGGTGACGTACACCGACCACCTCGGGTAGACCTCTCGTTTTCCTCAAGTTACCCCCCGGCCCCCCGAAAGCTAGTATCGAAAGACGGGCGGGGCAGGTCAAGGAAGTCGGGCCGCTTGGAATCCCAAAGCGGGCCGGTCCCCGCGTCGAAATGTGCCGTAAATCGTCATAAAACTGTCTGGATCCATGATGTGACGCTGCCCCGGGGTAATTAAAGGACAATTTATAGTTTTGCCCGCTTCCCCCTTTCATAGCCACCCCGGCCTCCTCGACGGATGTCGAAACGCTTCTGTTTAGTTTTTCTTCAATGTTTCTACTAATATACTTATTTTAAGTAATGAAACTTGAAGGAAATATCGTCGAATCTCAGACGAACGAAAAAGAAAAATGTTGGCGAAAACAGAAGTTTAATGTGGTTTTTGATTGGACACTATTAATTATGCAAATACATTTGCAAAGTATAAATGACATAAAAAAGGTATTTCGATTTAAGCTCTCTTAAATGCATAAATGAAATATGTTTTAGAATAAAATTCATTTGAAATAGGTTAATAAAACTACTTCGGTAGACAGTCTAATTTTTAATTGTATTTTTTACAATTATTTGTTGTACTAAATTTCTTTTAATTTCTTATTATTTTATCGTTTATGTGATTGTTTATTAACGTAATATAATACAGCTTTTTTATATAAATTAATATTTTAATTGTATTTTAAGAAAATAACTAACTGAGATTGAAAATATGCATATGTTTGCAATTTTAATGCATTTAATATCGATTTATTGTACGAAATAAAAATGTTATCCTACCTACTAATATTATAAAATATTTATCTGTCTGTTTCGGTTATACGACTAATCCGCTGAATTGACATTAATGATTTTTTTACAGTTAAGCCTATATACCGAGCTACATTTAGCATATAGAATAAAAATATCCCATTTGCCGTTTGTTAATAATAAAAGATATATGATGCATAATTGGGGGTAATTTAACACTTAAGTTGACGCGAACGAAGCCGTGGGGGTAGCTTATTACTTACGTATACAGTGGGCTAAAGTTTAAATCATGATTACATGGTGGTATATATAATCTGTTTACTACTAGATAGTGTATGTGGTATCCAGCTCAGTAGAATAGACCACCCTCATGTCTTACCGATGTGTTGTAAAAGGCGGCCAAGGTAAGTTGACGTTAGTCTGTGCCGAGCCCACTTAGAGTGGGATAATGAAAGGAAAAAGATGATGACGAGATAGTGCATGCAAAACTGAATAACAATGAGAATCCAAAAATCAAATATCGTATTTTTGTCGATACTTCCTTATTTGGAACCCGCGATATATACACCCTAACACCCCATATATCGTTTAGTTAATTAGCACCTTGGAGGGTTCCGTCACGAAAAGCTGCGACTTAAAAGCTTGGGAAAGAAACATTCATACATTTGGATAAACTGAGATTTAGTGGGAGATCCGGGGAGCGGTCCATGTTTAATTAGCTATTTTGTCACATAAATGTCGGGGGTAGACGGATTAAGTGTGTATTTAAATGTGATTTTTCTACACAAGAGAGACACAAATAAAAAGATAATGTACTAAACATTATATTAAGCTAAATCAATTTTAGAGGAACAGAAATTGAATTAATGTTATGTTTAAGTCAACCGTACTGTTTCAATTATTGTAAATAAATGATATTCTAGAAATTCATGGGTATGCAGTGTGGGTATCCGGTTGAGTAGAATAGACCATTTTTTCTTACCGAGGTATCACAAAAGGCGACTCGTGTAAGTTGACGTCAGCCAGACGGCCGGTAGTAAAAGATGCAGTCAAATTATGTGACAACATGTTTATAACATGTTGTGTCGACTTAGGGTGGGATATGGGCAGGAACATGATGGATGTCCTTCATTAGAAATTAATTTTATTATATCCATAACTTGGGGTTTGAACTTATTAACCTTTTAATTCTATTCAAGAAGACCATCACGGCCTTTCATAAGCACTGTAATTTTGATAAAAATATATTAATTTATACATTTACCCAAAAATAGCGAGTAAATTCAAATTTGAAATATTCTTTATTTAAAAATCTTAAACACACGAAAATACACACACGCACATACACTAACACACACGCGCACACACACACACACACACACACACACACACACACACACACGCAAACACAACACACTTTCGTCTTTACAATTATATAAATAACAATAATTTTCCTACCGTAGAACCGTAGCGTCGTAGCCTCGTAGACGTGCTACATCAAAACCCAATTTCGTAGACGCATCAGAAAAAAATACAAAACAAAGAAAATCATTTTAATATCCGCTCAATAACATGAGATCCTTATTTATAACACCAATAACACTCTTCAATAATGACATAGTCGTGTTCTGGACCGGTATATCTTGAGCCCCCGCTTGTCGATTTAAGCGAAGAAATGTAATTCGTTCAATGTTGTTTATAGGTCAAGAGACAAACTTATTTATTTTGTATCAATAAATTCATCTTAAACCACATTAAGTTTTAATAAATTTAATATATCCAATGGTATACGCTTCGACTCATTGTCAAACAAGTATAAGGAAGTTGAGGGTAGGGTTTGCTCATGCCCTTTGAAAGTTGACGGGGACCATGAAATGCAGGATCCTTCATCAAATAAACACATGTCCACTTTTCCAGATACAAGTAATACAAATAGCTCAAATATTGAATCAAGTAGTAATTGCTCAGTTAAGAAAACTTTGATTATTTCTGACAAATTAGGCAAAGATTTTGGATCTATTATAAATATGTATTCTCAACAACCAGTGATTAACAGATGTTCACCAGGGGCCCCCTTGAGTTATTTAGTTAATAATTTGAGCTGTACTGAATTAAAATGTTACACTAATGTCATTTTACTGTTTGGTGACAGTTTGAATTTAAAAAAGCAACAAATTATAAAAAGTGTTGACAAATTGTTGCTTTTACACAATCAAACTAAATGTAAATTCTTTATTTGTGCTTTTCCTTACTCTAAGACATTAACTAGTGAACAAAATAAGCACATTTATAATTTAAATTTGTTACTATACAACTTGACATGTCATCATAATGATGCATTTTTTTATTTTGATACAAATAAATTTGTATCTTCTTTTTGCTTGACTAAAGATACAATGTATCTGCCCTTAAGATTAAGACGTCAAATAGCTACATTGCTAGCATTTAATATTAATGATACTGTTACACAAAGTGTAATAAAGTCTTTTGACTCATATGTTAATAATAGTACATGTAGTACCAATATTGATAGCACAAATTTAAACTAGACATTAAGACAACAGATATGCCTTGCAAATTAAATGTAGTACATCAGAATATACAGGGCGCATCTGGCAAAGAATTTGAAATAGAATTATTTATTAAAAAATTTGATATTGATGTGTTATGCATAACAGAGCACTGGTTTACTAAATTCGAAATATTATTTAATATTAAAAATTATACAGTGTGCAGTGCCTTCTTGAGAAAGACTGTTAATAGTCGAGGGGGTTCTTTAATATTAATGCAAGATAATAAAAACTATAAAGAAAGAAAGGATATTGTAAGTCTTTCTATAGAACGCACTATAGAGCTGTCTTGTGTAGAGCTGGAGCAGTATATTGTAGTGAGCGTGTACCGACCCCCATCAGGTGATTTTTCTTTATTTGAGGATACCATGGAGATCGTTCTTACGAGGCTTTGCAAAACATTGAAAAAATTGTTAATATGTGGTGACTTCAATATTGATATTTTAGTAAACTCTCACAATAGATCTAAATTACTTAATTTATTTAAATGCTTTAACTTAGAGAATGTATTCAATGAACCCACCAGAATAACCGCAACTTCAGCTACTTGCCTTGATAACGTATTTTGTAATTGTAAAGTTTTTGAAAAAGCTGTAATCAATAATCTCAAATCTGATCATTCTGGACAACGTATATCTGTTCCATACGCTGAAACGCAACAAAAACAAGTAATAAAGTTTAAGCATATCACCAATAAAAAAATTAGGAAATTTAAGGAAAAAATTATAGCTCGAGTTCCTACTCTAAAAATTAAAAAACGAGGTCCGGATGAACTATACAATGCTCTTTTTGGATTAATAGACTATGAATTCAATAATGTTTTTAAGACCGTGGAAAAAAGTGTACTAAAAAACTTGAAATTTAGTGATTGGGCAACTGTTGGCATTTTTAAGAGTAGAAATAAATTATTTGATTTGTACGCACAAAAACAATTTAATAAAACCCCCACATTTGTTGAATATGTAAAAAACTACTCAAAGCTATTTAAAATTGTTTGCATACAAGCTAAGTCGCTATTTATCAAACAAAAAATTATGAAGGCAGACAATAAAATAAAAGCCACCTGGGATATTATAGGCGATGAATTAGGTAGAAATAAAAAAAATAATCGTGAATTTAAGCTTATTAATAATGATCAAATCATTACTTCTGATGCAGAGGTCGCTAAAACATTTGAAAATTTCTTCCAAAATATACCAATTGCGACCACTCAATGTATTAATTCTTCGCCAACAGAAGCTCTTAATTTACTAAGAACTATTTCCACTGAGTGCAGTGCTAACTTTTATTTTCAATATATTACCCCATGTGACATTCTTAAGGTCTTCAAAACAATAGAATTGAAGAAAACACAAGATCTATGGGGCATGTCCATGAAAACAATGAATAACATTATTGAAATTATTGCGCCTTATCTAGCCTTGATTTTTAATAGAGCTGTAGATTCCGGAATATTTCCTGATCTCATGAAATATAGTAAATTAGTCCCTTTGTTTAAATCAGGTGATAAAAATGATCCCAATAATTACAGACCCATTTCAGTATTACCAACTCTTAGTAAGATTTTTGAAAAAATTATGTACAATCAACTGCTCAGACATTTCGATTTGAATAAATTACTACATACTGAGCAGTACGGTTTTACTAAGGGTCGATCAACAACAGATGCGGGCGCAAGGCTGTTGAAACACATTTTCGATGCCTGGGAGAATTCGCAGAACGCTATTGGTATTTTCTGCGATTTGTCTAAAGCGTTCGATTGTGTCCAACATACAACTCTCGTGTATAAGCTGCGTCATTATGGGATCAAAGATAATGCGCTTAGTCTTATTACATCTTTTCTTTGCAATAGATTACAAAGAGTATGTATAAATGACGTCAAGTCATCCGGATCAGTAACAGTTATGGGCGTGCCTCAAGGTTCAATCTTAGGTCCTTTCTTGTTTTTAGTATATATTAATGATTTGCCATATTTTGTGCCCAGTATTTGCGACATTGTACTATTCGCAGATGATACATCATTAATTTTTAAGGTTGACAGATATAAGGAAAATCTTGACGATGTGAATAATGCTTTGTCTCAAATATCTCACTGGTTTACCTTAAATAACCTACTTTTAAACACAAAAAAGACAAAATGCGTAGAGTTTTCACTGCTTAATGGAACCAGACCAACAGAAAATGTTATATTAAATAATGAAATATTAGTGAAAGAAAATACAACTGTGTTTTTAGGAATGACCTTAGATACAAAGATCCAATGGGGACCCCATATAACAAACCTTTGTGGAAAATTAAGTTCCGCTGCCTACGCTGTTAGGAAAATTAGACAATTAACTGATGTTGACACAGCAAAACTTGTTTATTTTTCCTATTTTCATAGCATTATGTCATATGGAATCATGCTATGGGGTACAGCGGCTGATATTCACAGGGTCTTTGTTTTGCAAAAAAGAGCTATACGTGGTATTTATAATATGAAACCTCGTGATTCTCTCAGGGAAAAGTTCAAAGAAATTGGCGTTATGACTGTAGCTTCACAATACATTTACAGTAATATACTATTTGTACGTAAAAATATTCACTTGTGTAGTAAAAATAGTGATAGGTATGACAGACATACAAGAAACAGACATAAACTAATGACGCCTAGATTACGCCTCCAAAAGGTCCGAAAATCATTTGTCGGTCTCGGTACACGTTTTTATAACAAAATTCCTCAACATTATCTGGACTTGCCTTTACACAAGTTTAGAAATTATCTCAAAACGATGTTGCTACATAAAGCTTACTATACTATTGAGGATTATTTGAGTGATAGCTTATCTTAACTGCAGTCAGCTACGCATTGAGCTGCAACGATTATCTTGTAACCATCAAATTGTAATAATTTTTAAAAGATTAGCCGCCGAGTTTCTTGCTGATTCTTCTCGGTAGGAGCAAACTTCCGAATCAGTGGTAGCTTCTTTAAAACATTTGACGATTCAAAAGTACTGTAAACAGTCCACTTGAATAAAGAATATTTTGAATTTGAATTTGAATTTGAATATAGAAATAGTTTAGATAAAGGAACAGATAACCTACTTAACTAAATAAGAATCAATAATGTTAAAAACATGCAATATTTTATGTTATTTTCACTCGTTAAAGATAAACTTTTGATATGTTAATATTTGAGATAGATATTAAATATGTATAATTTATTTATATTTTTCTACTTCGGATTAACATTCGTGCTCAGTTGCCTTTAAAATTATTTAGTTAAACACTAACTATTGCATTAATAGCATTAAACACGTGGTTATGATGTTCCAAACATTAGTTTAAGTATTATGGCCATTTAAAAAAAGCACAATGTATCGGTATAATAACAATTAATCTCTAGATTTAGAAGATCTAGAAGATTCTAATGTAAGAAGTTTTTTAGTTACTTTAGCGTAACGTTAGAAAGGTGAAGATAACTTTGTTACATAAATAGATAAATTAGGTTACCGCCTGTTAGCTCATTTCCTAGCCTGTTCAATCCAATACTTTTAACAAATAGTTGAGTCAATAATATAGACTAATATCGTCACCGTCAATCAAAATGTTGTTATAAAGAGTAAATAGGTTGACTCTGATAAAATTGCTTTTTTAATTATTGCATAAGTATAAAGGAAAAATATCGTTGTTATAAGAATTACTTATTCCTCTGAGAACATGTAACTTTATTCTTTACATGGGACGTTATATATTGCGGATTTAAAGCGATAATATATTTTCATTACTTTTGTAAGCCCTTATCCCACTCTAAGCGGAGTCTGCACGACATGTTACAAACATGTTGTTACATGATTTGTTTTTTACGACACTACACAACTTACTAGTTGTATTTTACGACACATCGGTTGTGCGGTCTATTCTACTCGACCAAATACCAAACGGTGGGTCAATTTACCTTAGTCGCCTTTTACGACATCTCGACTTTCATTACTTTTGTAAGCGTATAATTCAAGAGGTTCTTTTTTTATGTCAGGAAAACCCATTATGGGTTATCACCGCCCGACGGGGACGAGCGGCGGATATATCGGACTCGCGTCGCCTAAAACGACCTGTGTGCTCCACCACGATGCCGATGGCAAGAACAGGGTATCGTTGTACACATTGCCCCCATCTCCGCCGGCAGCCGCTCTGATCCCTGAGAACACCACACAACCGGATACCACACGGTGGATCAACTTAACTTAGTCGCTTTTTACGTAACTTTTTACGTTAGTAAGCGTATAATTCAAAAGGATCTTTTTTATGTCAGGAAAACCCATTATGTCATCACCGCCCGACGGGGCCGAGCGGCGGGTATGTCGGACTGGCAGCGACTAAAAACCTGACAGTGCTCCACCACGCTAGTGGCGGGAACAGGGTACCGTTGGACACATTACCCCCATCCCCGCCAGCAGCAACTCTGAAACCCCAGAGTGCGCCACCTCTGGGTCGGGACCTCTCTAACAGTGGCCCCTCCCTCCGCTGGACGATGCATCGGGAGCACCAGATGCATCGACCGCCTCGGGGACCTTTTCAGATGGGCGTCCGATAAAATAATTCAAAAGGTTCTTACTGCGGTGAGCTCTTAGCCTACAGTAAAGGGGTCCGCACATCTGGTTTTTGGAGCAATGTTGGCGATTTATAGTTAGCGTTAAGTTCGGTGCCCCGGTCACGTAGGAGGGCTGTCCCTCTGATAGGATGATTTGGACGCGTCACGCGTCCTCACTAACCAGTTATTATTATCTCATTTCACTTCCAATCGATCTGTTCGGTTGATTCAATTAGAGATTTGGTTTCTATTATTTTAAGAAATTTGATTTTTCTATATAAAAATATAAAGAATTATAAAACAATAGGTGATGTACACAATAGACAAAGCAGGAACCGACATTTAAATTTAAATTTATAAATATAAAATAATAAAAAAATCTTAATATAAATTTTGTGTGTATACCTATATAATGAAAGATAGCATAATTACTTATTTATAGATTTTATACGGCTATATATTTATATGTTTTAGTAATCTGTAGTGTTAGTCAGTCGTCCGTGACGTACCTCAATAGGCTTTAGCTGAAAATCAGTTCTGTGTGCTTCCTGTTGGGGCACACAGTATTATGCTGAGTCTAAAGCCTATTCTGCATTGTGCTACGGACATTTATTTATTTATTAATATTTATTTAGCTTTAGTTTAATTTGTTAATGTCCTGTTAGCACTTCTATGGAATAAATATATTTTCATTTCATTACATAAGCTTGCGGCTCCTGCTTTGCGCCTTGCAAAAGTACGTAAGTCGTTTGTGGGTTTGGGTATAAGATTCTATAATAAAATTCCACAATCAATTTTAGTTTTGCCATTACAGCAGTTTAAAAACACCGTTAAAAAGAGGCTGATACAGAAAGCCTACTGTACTGTTTAAGATTACTTAGAAGATAAGAATGTGTGGATATAGCTCTCTTTGAACCTGTACAAGACAGTAACGACTTAAAGTAAATAGTATTAAAAATTATATTTTTAAGAAGAGCAACCGCCGAGTTTCTTTGCTGGTTCTTCTCGGTAGGAACAGCTTTCCAAACCAGCAGTAGAGTTGACGATTCAAAAGCACTTATTCACAAGTTTATTTGAATGAAGAATATTTTGAATTTGAATATATATTTTCAGAGTCTCGGAAACGGCTCCAATGATTTTCATGAAATTCAACATGTATGGTTCTAGCTAGGTTCATTGTAAAAATAATAACGTTTTCGGGTACCGAAAAAATGCTGAAATGTAGATAATAAATGAAATTTTAGCCGGCAAACGTAATGCTGTGATAGCCTAATGGATCACGGGCGACGAAAAAAGTTCTAAACCCAGGTTCGAGTCCCACGTGTTACCGACGCTTTTTTCTTTTTTTAATTTTTTTTTTGTCTTTAAAAAAAATTACCGATCAACCCAGGTTTTTAACTACAGTAATGGCAAATGTAAATCTTTGTAAGTAACACCAATATTGTCCAAGCGTGATCTTTAATTGCCTAACTTGTTCTCACGGTTGATCGGTGATATAGAGTTATGATGGCGAATATGAATCGTGAGCAAGTCTTGAGTAATGGACACAAACTCCGCCCGCTGTACGTGCTCGGGTGGTTCTTAATGGGTAATTTTACGAATGTGCTTACTCGAGCGAGTAAGACTTATAATCATGCTTGGATTAGTGCGCTGAGTTGGATACTTGGGGTGTGAGCAAGAAACGCGGCACAGTTTGTTACCACGATTGCAATCCTCATAGAATTAATAAAAAATTTAAAAACTCATTTAAATTTAAAAAAAACTATAAGGAGACTTATACAGAAAGCACTGTTAAAGACTAAATAAATAAAATCTTTTTTTAAATATTTCTTTTATATCTATTAAAAAAATAACGAGCAAGGCCAGGTACTATATTATAAATTGCAAATATTATTTAGGCAGATAAGTTTTAACAAAAAAAAGTCGTAAGTCCGTGGTATGAACCTGTGACCCCTTGGAAAGAGCACGGTAGTCTCGACATTCTGCTGTCACAGCGTGGGATGGTGGGACAAATATGATATTATTTTGTTCAACAAAAAAACAGCAATAGTGGAGTTTACCTTTTTTTACAAAATATATATATTTATCCTCCTTCCCTTATCCCACGCTAAGTGGTGTCGGCACAACATGTTATAAACATGCTGTAACATGATTTGGGTGCTTTTTAACGACCGGCCGCTTGCCTGACGTCAACTTACCTCAGTCGTATTTTACGACACCTCGGTAAGAAATTAGGGTGGTCTATTCTACTCAGCCGAATACCACACGGCGGGTCGACTTACCTTAGTCGCCTTTTACGACACCTCGGTAACAAATGAGGGTGGTACTATTCTACTTAACCGGATACCACACGGCTAACCTTCTTTTACAAAACTGCAGCGATAAATCCCAACAAAATATAGCTCCCTGATAAAACTGCATATTATTATGAAATCTTGCTAATGAGAATAGTTTAAGTTAAAGTAACTTGTTATCGGGGGCCCATACAGCTAATTACTGCAAAGTGAATGCCTTAATGGGGCCCAAATTACAGATTTGGTACTTGAAGATATCGTAAGCCCGCTTAAGTTTTACACCTAGTGGAATGCACTGATCGCAAATCTAGAGAATACAAAAATTATAAAAGAAATGATATAAATTTTGTGTTTAATCTGTTTAAAAAAATTAAATGCACAGATTACAAAAAAAACTAATTTAATTCGACAATTTAATCGACCTTTATCTCGCAGATTTTCTAGATCGGAGTATTTATTAAAATTATATATAAAATGATCGTAAACTTATATAAAACCTAACAAATATAGTAGAATTTAATCTGCTTTTTAAAAAAATACACAGATTACAACAAAAAAAAGCTAATTCAATCGACAATTTAACAGACTTTTATCTCGCAAATTATCTAGATCGTAGTAATTATTAAAATGATATACACTATCTTTTATTAAAATGATCGTAAACTTATTCAAAACCGAACAAATCTATTTGTATTTAATGTGCTTAAAAAAAATTAAATACACAAATTACAGCAAAAAAATCTAATTTAATCGATAATTTAACTGACTTTCATCTCGCAGATTTTCTAGATCGGAGTATTTAAAAAAAATATATCCTATCTTTTATTAAAATGTAAACTTATACAAAACCGAACAAATCTAGTTGTATTTAATCAGCTTTCAAAAAAATTAAATACACAAATTACAGCAAAAAAAATCTAATATAATCGATAATTTAACTGACTTTTATCTAGAAGGTTTTCTAGATCGGAGTATTTATCAAAATGATATATCCTATCTTTAATTAAATTGATTGTAAACTTATACAAAACCGAATAAATCTTGTTGTATTTAATCTGCTTTAAAAAAAATTAAATACACAGATTACAGCAAAAAAAAAATAATTTAAACGAGAATTTAACCGATTTTTATCTTGCAGATTTTTAAGATCGTAGAATTTATTAAAATTATATATCTTATCTTTTATTAAAATGTAAACTTATACAAAACCGAACAAATCTAATTGTATTTAATCTGCTTAAAAAAATTAAATACACAGATAACAGCAAAAAAAATAATTCGACAATTTAACCGACTTTTATCAGATTTTCTAGATCGTAGTATTTATTAAAATGATATATCTTTAATTAAAATGTAAACTTATACAAAACCGAACAAATCTAGTTGTATTAAAGTTTTACTGCGCCGTACATTACATAAAAAATGTTTCAGTTTCAGGCTACCAAAAGAATTTAAAAATTTAAATAAAATTTAAATACATTTATTCTGACATCTGCCACGGACAAATAGACTATTAAGTAACTCTTTTGAAATAATAACTACAAAGAGATCTGTTATAAAAAGTTACCATTGTTTTTCTTAAAATGATAATTTTATAGCAAACATAAAGCTTTAGACCTAAAGTATTCTCAATTTTTGAGCATGTTATTTATATACCTACATTCTTTTGCGAAACAAACACACAATCGATTAATTTGCTATTTAACTTTTTATTTAGAGAATACACAAAGATGAAATCTCTCTTGGATTATAGATGATCGCAAATACTTATTAATTAATTTAAACCGCTAGAACGTTCTGCTAAACATATTGAAATCATTAACTTGTAATTAAATTAACATTTAATTTCATTACAACTTAATAATGATTAATGAAATTAAGTACCTGGGTGACTGAGCTTTGCTCGGTAATTTTTAAAAAATATAAAATAATGCAATAAAAAAAGGGGAAAAAAAGCCGGGTGATATTTGGGAATTGATCCCAGGTTTTGATCTTTTTTGATTGTCGCGTTACCATTAGGCTGTCAAAGTTTTGAATTTGACGGCTCAAATATCTATTGCTTTCTGTTTTAGTAGTTTTTTAGTAGGGTTAAAACGAGTTTATTTTTTAATAAAATCGAGATCGATTTTTCTCGCCCAAAACCTACATACTGAATTTCAGGAAAATCGTTGGAGCCGTTTCCGAGGTTCCGAAAATATATTTATCTACATGTATACATACAAGATTAACTCATTTAAATATTAAAGATTATACTATTCGTAGACCACAGGTTCTTCCAAACGTAGGGCGGGTTCCCGGGATTTTGTCAAGGGTGCGAAACGCGGAAAGTAGAGCGCAGAAACTACTAGCATCAGGAAAAGTCGTCCTTCCTATTCAAATACTAATTCTAAATATTCTTTATTCGGGTAAACTTGTAAAAAAGTGCTTTTGAATCGTCAACTCTACTGCTGGTTCGGAAAGCTGTTCCTACCGAGAAAAGCCAGCAAGAAACTCGGCGGTTGCTCTTTTCTTTTGTCTACTGAAAGGTTTAAATTAAGTTTAAGAAATATGCTTATACGTAAAGCATATTACAAAATTGAAGATTATTTGCACGATAAAAATGCCTGGATTTGAAAATCCTTTCAGCTTCAGACAGGACTGTGGTTTAATAATGTAAAATTGAAAATGTTTAAAAGATTGACTTCCGAGTTTCTGGTTCTTCTCAGTAAGAGCAACATTTGACGATTCAAAAGTGCTTAAAAGCGCTTATTTTAATAAAGATTATTTTGATTTCATTTGATTTAAAGGGCAGGAGGATGATGTTAATGATGAAAAATACTAGTGCTACCTGCAACTTAGTTTTAATCGCAATAGCGTTACAATAATAATCAGTCAAAGTTATCAATTATGTGTATGTTTTTTCTATTATATTATTTATGCTAAAACAGTTTTTTTTAACATGTACTTTTACTCGGTATATCATTTGCACCTAATTTTCCTAGCGAATAAGTCGTGACGGCGTTATAGATAAAAAGAAAAATAGGAAAAAATAAATTATATTGGACGAAACTTTCAAACAGGTGACATTAAATTTGTAATCAGACAATCACGATAAACGTATTCCACCGTACAGCGGTTGTACAGAACTTGTTGTAACATAATCGTAAACAATCCGATCGTGTCGAGATTTAACGAGAATCGTTACGTTCGCACGTGCGTTGCATTGGGCGGGATTTAGGCGTATCGTTGTCTAAAACATCGCTGATAACAAATTTTCTGTAACGAAGTTATTTAAAACAGCTTATGGTAGGAGTTTACGTAACCTCGGTAAGTAAAGAGGGTGGCCTATTCTACTCAGCCGGATACCACACGGCTGGTCGACTTACCTTAGTTGCCTTTTACGACTAGTCGGTAAGAAATGAGGGTGGTCTATTATACTCAGCCAGATATCACACGGCATTTCAGGGCTAAGCCGCAATATAGATGATATATAACTTGGATAACAGGCTAACATGTAGGATAAAAAAATCAGCTTTACTTGCAGCAATAGAAAAAAAACGTTTTTAAATAATTATTTATTTATTTTTCGTTAGGCTACATAAATATTACAACATCAGCATTATTTAATTTTGGTTTCGTAGTTTTGTTGCCTACATTGAGTTTATATTTTTTTGTCACTGTTGTTTATAGAAGCGCCATCTATCTTCGCAGTATATTAATTGTTTTACCATACCATAGACTAGATGGCGCTACAACCATTCTAAGTTCTAAATTATAATTTACGTTCGAAAACAGTATAGCTTCGAAACGAATGGCTTTATGACCCAATGAGTTTGCCCGATCTCACATAAATCATCAGATTAAAATTTAAACGATGATAAGTTTAGAATTGTATAATGGCCAGAAGCGAAAACGAAATCGTTAATAAAATTTGGTGATTTTAGTATGTTAATATATGCGGAGTATATTGTTGCTTTTACAAAACAATATTCAATATATGTTTCAATTTCAATATAATAATATATGTTTCTTAAATTATTAAAGTGTATAATAGAGACATAAAAATCTCTGACCAACAAAAAAAATTACATGTTATGAAGGAAACTATGTAAAAAGAATGAAGAAAAACTCATTGGTTCCCGGCGTTTGAATCCGTAATATTCGTGCGGTTTTACCTCTAGGTTATGAAGTAAACTAATTTAATTTACACTTATTTTCAACTCTTGATTGTTTTTTATTTCCTTTATCTCTTAAGTTTTTAAATTCAGAACTTTACTATTTCTATATTTTCATCGTGCGGTTTTCTATAAACAAAAACATACTTAGGTTGTATACGTGCTCCTGCCCTTAACCCGCTCTAAGTGGGATCAGCAAAACATGTTATAAACATGCTGTCACATGATTTGGCTGCGTTTTTACAAACGGCCGCCTGCCTGACGTCAACTTACCTAACCTACAACTTACCTAGCTCATGTCTTAACATGAAGGTGGTTTATTCCACTAAGCAGGATACCACACGGCTAATACTCAGATTATATGTAGCCTCAGATTATATGTAGTACAATGACGACCATGGTCTTTTATCTTTGCTTTCAAAAGGACAAGATGCCGTACCCACACTGAGATAATACCAGGCCGCTACTTTTTTATTGGTGCTTATAAATATAACTAAGGATGATACAGAAAACGACACTAAACAAAATTGAATTGATGGAATAAGACAAATTTATTAGGACTAATCTACCATTAAAATAAGTCTCTCAGACAGAGGACACCCGTAGACCCTCGGTGACGGCGGACAGTATAAATAACACCCGTCTGAATTGTCAACCGGCCACCCTAATTTACTGCTAGTAATTAGGAGTTTGCACTTTGCCAAAACGATTTGCATCGATCGCCTCAAGTTTCAACTTCTTATTGTTGAGCTGATTAAATAGGTACCATCTCTTTTGTGTTTTTATCGTCTCACTAGTCAAGTTAAAGTTTAATCTAAAGAATACAAAAAGCATATTATTTGCTGTTAGCTTACTTTTTTTTATTATTAGCGTATTTTATTTTATTTATTTATTTATATATACATATATGCCACATTTGTTTGCTGTTTGCTTTCTTTTCTGTTAGCATTGGTACTTAGGTACTAACTGGTATTGGTAGTTTGTAACAAAATTGATAGGATAACATGAAATAACATTTGTGAAACAACTCTATGTAATATATCGTTCTATGAGAATGTAGTCGTTTTATTTGATACTGTTATATTAAATTTTAAATTATTTTGTAATAAAAATTATTTTATTAAACTAGATACGTGATTGAGTAATCCCCCCCCCCCCTCCATAAGAACTCAATGTTTTTTTTAATAAAATGTATAAATAATTATATTATAATCTTCAAATTAAATGTACTTCAATATAAACTAAAAAATTTAATTACTGGTAAAGCGCATTCTATTGGAAAATGCTAATACTATTTTGTGCATAGCATAACTGAAGTAGTACTTGAAAAGCTCAACAGATGACATACTTGATATCCAAATAACTTGTTGAATATTAAATATTCCCCTGTTAATAAAAGCTTTAGAGTGCACGTTTTGAATTGAACTTAAACGGATAAAATATACTTCTTCTCATAATTTAAATTATCTCTCTACTTAAAAGAGCTAGAGTTCAAACTGTTGAAATCAGTTAAAAAAATATCCTACTGACAATACGAACTTCCCGCGCTTTTTGACAACTGACTTTTAACTATTTTTGTAAATAAACTTTTACAAACTACTATGTGTGCTTTAAAGTATTACTTTTAATTATTATATTCTTTGTTATTCTAAATATGGATCCATACGAAATTGAATTTATAGGCGAGAACAGAATAGTAAGCATAATACCAAACTTTTCGTACGACAAAATATATTTAATTTGTGGTGAATTTGGACCGTTCCGGGCCGGTCTACCAATGAATGTGCCACTCTGGTTAGCTGTTATGCTAAAACAGAAACAGAAATGTCGTATCGTACCACCAGATTGGATGGATATGGAAATCTTAGAAAGTATTAAAGAGGAAGAAAAACGATCTAGGTGAGTGTCTATACTCGATAATTTTACAACTTCTATATCTTGTATGATAATTTTACAACTTCTATATCTTGTTGTATCTATCCTTTCAAATTTTAGAACCATCATTGTATGTCTTATTTTTTATTTATTTATTAAAAACTTTATATTTAAGGCTCAGTTGTTATATTTTGTGAATCTACAACATCCCTAAAGAAGCTATTTTAAAATTTACATAAGTTGTATAAATATACTTATACTATTATTATTTGTTTTGTTGTAATGAGATTGTGAGACCTGGAGAAGTGTGATTTATTACATTCTGTTAACCTAGTGGAATCTGTGAAAACTTTAGTGTTAAATCATGTACTATTTGATTTTTCTACCCTTTATGTTAGCCTGGTATATATCTACTGGATTAGCATAAGAAACGAGAGACAGTAACACATATTTTATGTTATTTATAGAATTAGGCGTTACTTTGCAGAGGTCCATAATACAAAAAAAGTAATGAGAATATTATTTTGCTATAATCCGCGATAAAAGAAAATATGTGTAATGCTAAATGCTTTTTTTACATATTTTATGGCTAATGGGTATGGTATTGCGTTCTGTTTGACATCCAAAGTCCTAAGAGATATTACATCGATTTCTTCTGCTGGAAATTTCTCTTTTACCAAGTTATGCACGTTTCTATTAAGTAGCAGCCTGTTACTATCCTACTGCTGAGAATAGGCCTCTTCTATCCGGTTGTGGAGAGAAGGATTGGAGCTAAGACCTTCTACGCTGCTCCAATGCAGATTGGTAGGTTACACATATCTATAGAATGCTCTAGAGATAAAGAGGTTTCCTCACGATTTATCCTTCACGGAAAAGTGTGTGATAATTGCAATAATCAATTAGACACATAAGTTTAAACACAAAAACTCATTGTTGTTTGCCTGGGTTTGAACCTGTGAACTCCTCGAAAGAGTCTCACAGTCTTACCGCTGAGCTACCACAGCTTGTGAAATTGAAGTGAAATTATGTACTATTTGTTTATTTTATCATAATGGATTTCCTGGATTAACTGTGCAAAAGTGACAGACAGACAGAACAATAAGTCTATATTAGTATAGACTTATATCAATTTTTTGTGTTTTAATAGATTTTTCACAAAAATGCCCAACGAACATTACATGGTTGAGGCAAAATTGATACTGGGTGCTGCATCTGAGGATATCCCAAGAGCTGCTGAAATTAAAACAACAATTAAAGACATCTGGGACATCAGGATGTCCAAGCTGAGGACGTCAATGGATGCTCTGATGAAGTCGGGAGGTTCATACGGTCGATTGGATCATTTAACAATGATGGAGATAAACTCGGTTAAACCACTGTTGCCAGCAGCCATGGATGAGCTCTATAGGATTAAAATGGTAATATTTTTTTGTTAATTTAAATAACTACTGCTTGTCCTTTTTTCATAATTATCTTTATATGTAATTCATCCTCCTGTCCTTTTCCCACTCTAAGTGGGGTCGGCACAACATATAATAAACATGCTGTCACATGATTTGGCTGAGCTTTTACGACCGGCCGCCGGCCTGATGTCAACTTACCTTAGTCGTATTTTACGACACCTCGGTAAAAAAGAGGGTGGTCTTTTTTACTAAACTGGATACCACACGGTGGATCAACTAACCTTAGTCGCCTTTTTGTCGTAAAAGGTGACTAAGGTTAAGGTACCTCGGTAAGAAATGAGGGTGGTCCTATTCTATTCAGCCAAATACCACATGGCACATATATAGGATAATATAGTGACATATAATTTCGTCTAATTACATGTCAAAATATTATCCTGAATGCATTTCCAAAGAAATCCATAGAGACAAAAAAACGACTTTTCTATATATAATATAATTTTTCATCATTTTCAGATGACCAGAAAATCAACTCCCTCTACCTTGAACACCTCATCTTTCAGTCATTCAGGAAGTTCTCAAAACATTTAAATAAGTTTCTTTAATAAGTGGTTTTATTATAAGTTATGTATAAAAAAAAATATTTATACCTACTGGTTATTAACTGGTATTTTGTTTGCGTTGTCTCTACATAAAAAGTTAAGAATTTTTTTAAATATTTTTGTATTATAGACTCCACAAAAAAACACCTATTTATAAAGTTTTATTTAAATAAATATCATCATTCTATTTTGATAATTTAAAACATCTACTATATACTAAATTAGAGATGGGTAGCTCTCGAGCTAAAGACAAGAAAGATAGGGTAACCCGACCTATTGCTGGCACCCCCCAATTTATTGGCACTTTAAACTTTTCTTTAAAAATTAAGAATACTATTTAATAATCTTTGTTCCGCCAAGAAAAAAAACAATCCTTGGTTTTGTATCTTTAATAATTGGAAAGACTGAATAGTGAAATATTTAAAAAGGCTATTAAACTTTCAAACTAATTTCAGCTACAACAAGTTTTCTGTTACGCCATCTAGTTCTTAACATTTTGTTAAGGTAGGTGCTCCTTGTTTCACTTATTTTTATGATTAACTGTTGCGATTATCCATGATTCTTTGTATGTTTATAGATCAGTACAACCAAAACTAAGTATTTTTGTTAGTATTTTGCAGTTTAGACTGTGAGTTTTTAATTTATTGCCATGACAATAATTGGTATGATAATAAAACTGAAACCAATTTATTGGCACTGTGCCAATAAATTGGTTTCAGTTACAACTACTTTAATTGCTTTTAAACCTTATTTTTATTACTATAAAGTATTTTGATTGGACACATTTATGGAAATCAGCGTGTTTTCTATAAGATTACCAAAAGTTGGCCCCATGTTAGTAGTGTAAAAACAACTTAATACTAATGCTAATAATTGGTAATAGCATGCCAATAACTGGTTTTGTATAGTAAAAATGCCTATAAAACCAATTAAGAAAAATGCTGAGGGACAAGTGCAACGACGAAAACAATATTCTGAAGGAAACATTCAAAATGGTGAACAATGTCAATTACATTGAAGAAACATGTCAAAATAAATGTCATGTCAAAATAAAAATACACTGAAGAAATATGTCAAAACCAAACACTGTTATGATGCAACCGAACTCTTGTACAATTAATACAAAAAGAATTGACACAAAACAGAGAATAGACTTGATACTTCAGGAACATATAGAAGAAATGATGGGCCAAAAGGTCAAAGCATTTTTGGTCATAACATAAATACAATAAGAAGATCTTCTAAGGCTTGTACAACGGAAGAAATTGAATTTTTTTAATCTGAAATGGAAGAATAAAAGTATATTTAGGTACTTGATAAACTGATTTATAAAGAAGATAATAAGACGTAGTTCCTCCTCGCGTCGATATCCTCATTACTGAGGGTCGTGATTCCCCATTTGAGGAAGTAATTTCTCTGTGATGATGGTTCGCCATTTAAGTCTGTCTTTGGCATCGTGCAAGTTCGTATTTAGGGACGAGCGAATCTGGTCTGACCACCTAATGGGACTAAGGCTTCTAGAGCGTTTGCCGTCAGCCTTTCCTGTGACAAGAAGTTGCTCCAGGTTACCACCTTCCTTCCGTGAGATGTTACGATCTCTCCATATGCGATGTAACTGTGCCATGCGATCTTGGCCATGCATATGCGCCTTTTAATTTCCTTCTCACAAGACCCTGTGTTACTGATGTTGAAGTTGAAGACTGAGTTACTCAGGTGTAAATGCAATTAATATGATTAATGGTTAAATTAAACCAAATGCCAAAAATATGTTTCATTGATTTCTATTATTAGCACCGGTATGCCAATAATTGGTTGAATACGTGCCAATAATATGTCGAAAGGTGTCAATAAATGGTGTATGGGTCTATTTTGAAAAAAACGTGTTTAATTTTCTAATATGCTTAAAAATGCTGCTAGAAATATATTCTATACAATGCAAACAATATATTAATTAATCTGAACGCATGATCAAAACTTTCTAAAAAGAAAAAAAGACATTTAAATCATGTTATTTGTATCCTATTGCTTAAAGTGCCAATAATTGGGTAGTTTACCCTATCACTATCACTATCACTACATATTATAAAACAAAGTCCATATTTCCGTATGTACGCATAAAACTTTAAAACTACGCAACCGATTTTGATGCGGTTTTTTTTAATAGATAGAGTGATTCCAGAGGAAGGTTTGTACGTATAATAACATTCAATATGGGGTAGAGAAATGCTGTAATTTTTGAGGTTTCTGTAAATAATTACATTTTTTTCCGCTTACATTGCAAACGCAGGCTAAACCCTACGAGATTTATCAAAATGATGTACTAAGTATTTGTACGCCTTGAAAAGGTCTACAGAAAAGTCCGCGATGGTATATGTCTATCTCTTATGGATAACCCACTATAGCATTTTTTGTCATTTACTTTTTACGAAGAATAATGCCTTATTTTTGAAGCAATTTTTATACAATACAGCATTAATCCTTATCCAATTAGGTACCTTAAATAAATAGTTGATTTAATATAGATCAATATGGCCGTTTACAGCATGTAATTTAAGTGAACATTTTCGAAGATATTACAGATTTAAAATGCCGTGAGGACGCCGCGCTTGGCCCTATAACACTTCGACTTTAGCAGCTATGTCGCTCTTTCAAGAGTTTGTTTAAAGACATTCTGTAAGTAGTTGTAAAAATAAAATACATAGGTAAAATGTAAAAAAGTAAATAAGTAAAAATGTACTATATGAATTTAGATATTACAAAGATAGCAGGAAATCTTCTTGGTGTAAGGAAAGGAAATTGTTTTTCTCCAAATTTAACGCTTGCGGGCCACGGGCAGTAATGAATAAATCAAAACTACTGCATCGATTTTAGTCATTTTTTTACACTGACTGACATGGGATATATATTTTATACCCGTGCGAAGCAGGGGCAGGCCGCTAGTATCTCTATATCTTTATTCTTAAGAGTCAATTTTCATGATAAGTTACAGCTTGTTCAGTGTTAGAGCGAAAAAGATGGGCTTATATACCAATTTACATGTAAAAGAAAGAGACATATAGCTTTTGCATGTTTGTATTAAAAGAGCCGAAGCTAAAAAGCATATATTTGTAGTCTTAGCTGCCTTATTCTTCCTCTCAGCTGTACTGAGCTAAATGAGTTAAAGATATAAAAGAGTGATATATATCCCAAAATTGAATTTAGAATTTTGTTCTACTATATCCTTAGTTACTAAACTGGTCCTGGTAAACCCCTGGGTTTAACGGGAGACTCCACAGGGGTCTACGTTGTGTTACAAAAGAAATAGGGTTTCACAATGCACAGTATAATTTTTTTATCGAGTTTTGGGATTATTGTAGAAATGTAGAGGGTCTATTGGAACCAGATAAATTTTGAAATTGGTCTATGAGAAAAAAGTCAGGGAATCAATGATATAACCCGTCATCGCCTACATATATTATGATGTAAGTTAAAGCGCCTGCACAAAATAAGTGGCAATTACTCTGCGATACTAAATTGCTAAATGTCGGCAGCAAACGCTATCGTTTGTCTTTAATCATTTACACGTCTAAATATAAGATTACATTTTTTTACAATATAAATATGTTCTTCACAAGTGAACGAGCTATTGAAAGAATTAAATTCTAATGACAAATAAAATATAACAAAAAATAAAAATGTACGTGCAAATAGGCTTTTTAGAGTATCTTCAACATAATATTTTATTAATCTATGTTGAACAAACATACAGAACATTAAGTTATTATATAGTAAGTTAGTGTCACAATAAGTAAATTACAGGAAATATTCATCTGATATCTTTATTTAATCACACATAAAAAAGAGAGATATATATACAGCTTCATTTGCTCTTCTTTATTGTAATATGACACATTTTTGTCTGGCTTCCCAACGCTAGTAACTCTATGATAGAGACTCAGCTTGTATCTTTTGGTTATTTGAATTTCATTTTAATAAAAGATATATAATAAAAGATTTTATTTACGAAAAAAAATATATTTTTCATTTTAATATCAAAATCATGTACACTGTTCCTTAATGCTAATGCGTAAACGCACCTTAATGATTAAGCTTAAATCATTTTGTTAGTCTCATTTTTGTTACTGATAAGGTACTTAATATAGAGAAAAAATCGCGAAACATTAAGCTAAGTTATCTACTAGATTACTAGAGATAAAAGAAAACTTAAAGCGACCGCTGTACAAAATTGTGATATAAGTCTTAAATAAATCAGTTTGTATAGATACGGCGAAAGGAGGCTGTTAAATTTTGTAAATTTACCACTACAAACATATTATTGTAAATTAAATTAAATTTTATATGTATGTATTTTAGACTAATTTCACGGTACGGTTATAAGAAATTATAGGCCAAAAGAAAATATAATTTTAGGTTTTTCTTTAAAAAAAAACAAGTCATAGACAACATACAGGATTTTATAATAATAAAAAAACTCAATACACGGTTAGAAATGAAGCTTAATTTTTCATTGAATTCAAATTTCAAAAGTTAATATACAGTTTTAGCCACGTTAATCTTTATACTCATATTTTTAGTAGAAGGCCTTTCCACGAAATCTATACTTTGATTTATTTAAGCATAAAACATAAATTAACATAACAATAACAATTTCTTTATATGAAAAACTAAATTAATTTCAACTTTCAAGATTTTTAGTGGAAATAAAATTTCCTTACACTAAAAATTTTCACAATTTTTATACACAATTATAAATATATATTTGCATTGAACAATCCACTTCAATCTTGCACATGAGTGAGAAAGAACTTAAAATAATCTTTTTTTTTCTGGAATGTTAAATTACGGTTGAGATTAAATGTCGTTAAGCAAGCGTTTTTGAGAGATCCAAAAATAGAATTTTAAAGTTGACATAAAAAGGCAATGATTTATACAAATACAATAATCAAATTAAAGAGCAAAATTTTGAAAAACAAATTCACAAAGAGCGAATAGGGATGAATAACATCATAATTCATAATAATCATTAAGTCTATGTCATAGACAAACTCTCATCTACTACTCTATGGTAATTAAACCAAGTACTTCTCATCCTACTTTATATACAGATTTTTGTTTACCAGAAACGATGAAAGTCAGTAAGGCTGAAGTTTGGTCCTATACCTTGAGCTTTCAAATTTCGCTTTATATATTTGTTACGCCATATAAATGCTTATAACATAAAATTATAATTAATGACAGCTTAGCCGCATTTATTTGCGTTGATTAACTTTGCCGACAAAATGTACAACTATATTGCTTAACGCAAAGCCATCAAAACACTTTGGTCTAACTCCAGCTTGTAAACACACAGAAATACAAGTAGTATGATTGTTTTTATTTACAACGATATTCTAACACGCAAAGAACGCAGTTTCTAATTGTACAAATTTCATGTTAGGCAAATTTTAATTTATGTAAGAAAGAAATAGTGGTCTAAAATATGATATTTCATTAATTTAAGGCGAATCCAACTTTAACACGCTGGAATTTATAAAAAAATAATTGTTAATAAGCATGAAAGTAAAAAAAAAATGTTAACGTAGCTTTAAGACGTAGGTAATTTTAACTCCATTAAGGTATCATTTATTTATTTTGACATTTGTATAATTGAATTTGGTGTTTAAATTAAAAATTAATTGTCTATGGTAACTTAATGCCGGTATACAAAATAAAAAATGTGAAATAACAGTAAAAAAATTATTCGTTTTATAATTCTCAAAGATGTCTATTTATTTTTAATCAAGTAAAAGTTGACGTCATTTTAACTTTTCTACCACAGTCTCAATATTTAATCTGTGTTTCGTAAAATTTCGTTCAACAATTGCAGAAAAATCGTGATTATATTCCTTAACATGTCATTTGTACTTAAAAACTGCGCATATCTTATGATTCTTTGAGTTTTTGTACATATATACAATAATTATTCATTTGGATAAATTATTTAGTTTAAGAAAATATATACAAAGACCTGCCGATATAACAAAACGAAACTTGTTGCAAAGACTTTTCCGTTTAATCGATATTTTCGAAAATCTATATTTATTTTGTTCTTTGAATTTACTTGCCTTCTGAGGAAAAAGAGTAGAAAAGTCAATTTGCTTCGTATATCAGATATACTAGTTATAAATACCCAAATTTTTGTTTTTGGAATTATTATTTGTTTTTATTTTATGTCCCATTAATTATATTAAGCATTTAAAAACACTTTTAACAACTAGACATGTTTTAATAACACTTTTATGATGTCAAAGCTTTTTAAAAATTGAAGTATTCCCAATTTAAATAACCTAACAAACTTAGAGTAAATAACGAACAAAAATAATCAAATATACCCATTAAGTTGAAAATTAATTCTTTACAAAAATAAATAAAATTGTATATAACAAAAGAAAATTGAAGCAAGTAAATTCGGAGATAAAGATAAATATTTCTTTATTTCCACTTTTAAAAGTTCATGCATTTTTCAAAGCGCCTTTATATATTGTCTGAAGGCCAACAAAAATGCAATAGAACGTGGCGGCTGGCAACACACAGTTTTTGCAGGATCCTATAAAAATGTGTGTATAAAATGAAAAGTTATAATTAGATAATTTCATGATGCACATTTAAAGAAGGTATACACAAAAAAAGTAGATTCAAATTATCAACTCTTAATACTAAACAGTGTAAAACTTTTTCCAGTATTATCGGTTTTTTTGGTTGCTCAACACTAATGTTCTCTAGAACGGACTATAACTTTCCACCCCGGTACCGATTAATTATTAATTTTAGATATTCATATATATTATTAATATATCTAAAAATTTAATTAGAGCTATATTATTAATTTGTTGAGTGTTTTGTTAACTATCTTACAAACATACTGATGTATTTATATGAAAACTTCTATCTCTGAATCATTGAAACAGATTTACTAAAGCGATAGAAGTGTAAACGACTATTCGGCTAGAACAAAAAACAATAATAAAAAAAATATTACTTTGGAGTTTTAATTTAAATGTGATAAAATTAATAATATATGCATAGTAATTCTTTAAAGGTCCATCATGAAATATGGTATTTTAATATGGCACTGATCGTAAGGTACAATTGATAAGGAAACAAGCTTTGAAACAATGTTTAGTTAGTTATTTTAAAGCACGGCAAAGAAACTCAAGAGATCTTCAGTGAAAGGATAACAATGCAGCGTTCTCGCTCTTACAAACTAAATATTTACAATAACCGAAACTAATATTTTACAGGAAATATGAGAAAATTTAGTAGAAATCGATAGTTGACATTAATTCTTCAATAATCGATTTAATGTGAATATCATATGGTTGTGTATAGTCTGTGTACCATAGATAACAATATATATTTTTTTGTTACCTAATGTTTTGGTTCTTAAGGAGTTTTTGGTTTTATTTCTTTTGTCTTAAGAGTCGCACATTTGAGCTTCTATTAATTACGTCACATTCGACCATTTTTAGTTTTTATTTTAGTATAGTGATGGTTTCAGTCGGTACTTTTATAGCACAATATATTCCGCAATAATAGCGTAGAATGGAATCATGCCACAAATAAGGGTCTTGTTAAAAAGTTTGAATTTACGACTGCGTTATTAAGACTTTCATTTTAAAAAATTGCAAATAATTTTTTATAGTTTATGTATAGCTATGAGAAATTTAATAAGCTACTATAAAATACTGTAATAATGAAATGAGTTTAAAATATGGCAACTTTTACACATGTTTGATTGACATTTCCGAAATATGTAGCATTCCCCACTATAACCCGAGTTTTAGGTCTAACTATAAACCTTTTGTGAAATCACGGCGGCGTTGATTGTTAGCAAACCGTGATGTCATCAAAATTTTTGTCAACTACCGTATATATTTTTGGCAGATCGAGCTCGCATTATGACATATCAGTCTCATAGAATATCCGATTGCACCATATATAACAGTATAGAATCAAAAACATCCTACATTTTTTTTGTTGAAATGGTGTAAACCTTATATTAAATATATAGGCTGGTACCGATTATATGACATTAATTGTAATTTTAGTTACACACCTCAGCACCTTTAAAAAAAACAATTAATTCAACGAATTATTTTAGCCACGGGAATTTCACGTTTTTTAATAAATAAACACGATTTATAGATCAACGACCATACCCTATTACGAGACATAAAACGAAAATAACCTTGACCCAAAAACCAAATAGTATTGTGAGGAGAGAAAACAACTGTTATTGTTTTCTCCTGTTTTTTGGACAGGTCATAAAACCATTTATATTTAAATAAACACGAATTATAGAGATCAACGACCGTAGCCTATTACGCCACATGAAACGAAAAATAATCTTGACCCAAAAACTAAATAGTCTGGTGCAAGGAAAAAAAACGTGTTATTGTTTTTTTGAACAGGTCAGTCAACCATTACTGACAGAGCCATATAGCCAATAAGTATGCCAAAGTTATCTCTCTCAGTGGATATATTTAATGTCATATCTTCTGTACGAACCTGTATGAGAAAATTTTCAGTATTTCTAATTTAATATTAATAATCCAGAAAACTTTTTTTAGTATTATAAAATTTAGACACGTATTAATGTAAAACAAATAATAGTATGATTTTTATGCGAAATTTGTATTATAGTTTGTCTTAACTTATAAATGCCCGCGACATTTAAAAAAATATTTACAACTTACAAACTATATGACTTTTAAATTATCTAATACTAAATAACAAATGACTTTTTTTGCGCGTCGAATTGTATTCTACACGGCAACTATTTTGCTGGGGTCCACCTTGACCCTGAGGAACATAACGTCGTCTTTGACGAAGTTCCTCTTTTTCAGCATCTCGTGGGAGACGAACCTTGGGAATCCAAAGCCGAGGGCATCTGGCTCTTTGGAGGGTCGCTGGAAGTTCTTCCACGTGGGGTCCGGGACGAAGCTCTCGACGATGTTGCAAGCTCTGTCCGGGCTGGAGCTTTGGTCGAAGAGCGTGAAGGAAACTGTGTGGGCGAACGGCCAGCGGAGCAGCGCGTCGTACTCGCCGGGCAATATCTTGATGTACACTGACATGTGGGTTGACTCGCCGGCGCCGTTGCCGTTCAGAAACAGTGATGCCTGGAAAAAAATTAAAATATGTAACATCGTTGCCATTCAAAAACAGTGTTGCATGAATAAAAAATTAAACCGATATGTGACATCGTTACCGTTCAGAAACAGTCTGAGTAGAAATATTCAAACAGATGTACTTATAACATTGTTGCCATTCAGAAACAATAAAAAAAAACTGAAATACGACATAGATGCCGTTCAGAAATAGTAAATAAAAATTTTAACTGAAATTAGACATCGTTGCCATTTTAAACAGATATATAACATCGTTGCCGTTCAGAAGCAGTGATGCCTGATTGAAAAATTAAAACTGCTAGACAAAATCCCGTTTCAACTTATATAGATTTAACATCTTTACTGTTCTGAAACAGTGATGCTTTATTGAAAAATTTAAACTGATATATATGTGACCAATGCAGTTCAGAAACAGTAATGCCAAAAGAATAATGAAAACTGATATATCGCTTCATCCGAAGAATAAAGTTACTGTCTAGCTAGGTTTCATTAAAAAAATGTCTTTTTATCCTAGAATTGAATGTAAATGATATACGTAAATGGTAACGGGTGGACTAAAAAGTTCAAAACCTGAGATCAAGTCCCACATGTCACAAGCGCTTCTTTCTTTTTTTTTAATTGCATTTTTTATATAATTTATAGAATTAGGCGTTACTTTGCGGAGATCCATAATACAAAAGTAATAATAAAACTATTTTGCTATAATCCGTGATGAAGTAAAATAGAAAATATATATAATGCTAAATGTAGAGTGGACAATCGGTTATCATACCTGATACATGCAGGATTCGTAAAAACACATGCACAAACCTCCACCACCGCCTGAATCCTGCATGTATCAGGTATGATAACCGATTGTCCACTTACATTTAGCATTATATATATTTTCTATTTTACTTCTTCGCGGATTATAGCAAAATAATTTTGCATTTTTTATCTTTAAAAATTATCGAGCAAGGCACGGTCACCCAGGTACTTTATATAATTAGTATATATAAATACAATCCGCGAGTCTAAAATTAAAAAATATTTGTTGTATATGTATAGGTACTTGAATAACTAAGGTAATTTGGACGTTCATTTCTCGAAAAAGATTTGCTATTAATATTTAGTTGATGTAACTTCATTCGACTAACGACTGTGAAATTAGAATAAGATAATCTACCCTACAATTTACATCGTGCCAGTAATGACCTTGATTCCATATAGCTTTATAAAAATAGATATGTGAGTATATTTACGGGGTGCGGCGCCGTGACGATGTGACTAAGCGACACCAAAGCGATTCTTGGCAACAGTGACTCAGTAGGTTTATTCGCGTATACAACCCGTCCCCGCTTTGTTTACAAACATAACACTCGCGATATAATTACCGCGACAAAAACCTTGCTAATTACATCCTTACTAATATTTTATTTATTAATGCACTCAAAGTTACCTAATAAAGTAACTGCCTGTTCTATATCCCACTGCTGGGCATAGTCATCCACCACGCTGATCCAATGCGAATTGGTAGGTTACACATATTGCTAGAATTCTCCAGAGGTATGAAGACAATTGATAATTGATATTTATCACAGGCTTTTCGGTAAA
The DNA here is from genome assembly GCA_029227775.1 of Morpho helenor. Lineage (NCBI taxonomy): Eukaryota > Metazoa > Arthropoda > Insecta > Lepidoptera > Nymphalidae > Morpho > Morpho helenor. The sequence continues at coordinate 1,497,589 of JARGCU010000017.1, forward strand.
GGAAAACATCGTGAGGAAATCTAGAGAATTCTAGGTATATGTGTAACCTACCAATCCGCATTGGTGCATCTTGGTAGGTCTTAGCTCCAATACTTCTCTCCTAAAAACGGAGAGAGGAGGCCTATTCCCAGCAGTGGGATGCCAACGGGCCGCTACTTACTTTTACTTTTATTACGTCTGTAATTAGTTATTAAATTACAAAAGGAAATTACAAAACGGAGAGAAGAGGCCTATGCCCAGCAATGGGATGGCAACAGGCTGCTTACTTTTCTTACTTCTGGAATTAATTATTAAAAAAAATTTCTGACTGAAAAAAAACGATTTTCTAAAAATCGATTTATTTTAAAGAGAAAAAAATCGATTATTTATCAATCGATTTTTTCTACTCCATGTTCATTTATTAGATGCAGCCCTCCAAAAACGCGCCGCCTTAAGCCGAGGTTCGGTCTCGCAGGAGATACCCTTAAGGCGACGCCCCCTGTAGCGCGGGTGCTTGTAATGCACCCGCTTGTATTATCCATTTCTTCTCGGCGATGCTTCCGCGCTCGCCCGTCTTATCGGTGACGCTGTCAAAGCCATTAGGGCTAACAGCATTAGTCATATTCGAAAAAAAAATACTCCATGTCACATCCATACCACATCTTACATCCTGTATGAGATAATCGGCACACACCTGTAACTTGTACCCGTACTGGCTGGTGTAGAAGGCGGGCGACACCAGCTCGACGCCATCTTTGCACTTGGCCTCCGCCATCTTGGCGGCCCAGTCGCCGACGCGCCACACCAGCGCGCCCGTGCAGTTGACGGCCAGGCGCGCCACCGCCGCCCGCAGCGACTCCAGCTGGCGCGCCTGCCGCGAGGCCAGCGCCGACACCAGCGCCAGGTGCTGCTGCGAGCTCTCCTCCGTGTGCCTCTCCAGGGCCTGCCGAGTGCCCTGCGATACACGGCAGACAATAGCGGATAAGTGTGGTTAGACCCTTCAATAGGCATATGCAGATAAGTGTGATTAGACCCTTCAATAGACAGTAGCGTATAAGTGTCGATTGACCCTCCAATAGACAGTAGCGGATAAGTGTCGATTGACCCTTCAATAGGCAAATAAAGATGTAATTTTTCCTTATTGACTTTCTAGAGTACTATGTAATCAATAGACAGATGCGGATAAGTGTCGCTCGGCCCTTCAATAATCGTAGTGTAACGTTAAATTTGCAATAGATAGATGCTGATAAGTGTCGTTTGACCCTACAATAGACAAATACAAGTGTCGGTTGTTCTTTTCTGTTCTGTAGAACAGAAAGTTCTTAAAGCGTACAATAGTCATACGTATTGTGTACAATAGACAAATGCAAGTAATATTTTTAACTCTTATATAAATTGTAATAATGGTTTTATAGAGCTTGTCTTATATCTTGCAATAGACAAATGCGAATAAGTATCTTTTGAACTTTCAATAAACATAGAATAGACAAACGTGACAAGTGTCTTGTAGATAATTGGAGATAGGTTTAGTTTTTTTACGTGACACTGGCAGAGTGATTTGCGCTCAATTTGCGCTGTACAGGCCATAAACAAGATAATAATAATAAGTCGGATGCAGAAGGCAGTATTGCTCGAAACGGCGCGCATTGTGAGGAAGTTCCTCACTCTGGATCCCTGACCACCGGCAACTCGGGATATTTCCCCGTTCCCGGCGGACGACAATTTTTTATATTTTTAAATGTTTTTTTAAATTATTTTTTTTAATTAGAAATATTTAAAAATGTAAAAAGTTAGGTTTAAGAGAAATAAATGATAATAATAATAATAGGTTTAGTTTGACCCTTCAATAATCATAGTATCTTTATAACTGAAGCTTGTCGTGTACCATACAAAAATAATTCAAAAATTTAATAATTGTCGTTTGACTCTTAATTATCATTCAACTTCTTTGAAAATATATACCTCTCAAGAAATTATCTTCTCTCCGTTTAGTAGAACAGTCCGTGATCCATAAATAATAATTCTAGAAAATTAGGCTTCGATACCTATATTTCAGGACTACATAAGCGCCTTAGGTATAGTAAGTAGCTATACAAATAGAGCAAAATATAATTATACATATATCACGCCCCCATTACAGTATCTGTTTATTGCATAATCGTTTGTATATAAAGATACAATATCGTTATAAATACATCGATGTCAACGACTTCATATAATTTAATGATTATTACTTTATCCGATATGTCTCGTAATGCAAATGCAATTGACATTATTATATTTATCTGTTACTGCCCTTAGGTATAATAATAATAGGGCTATATGTTGATATCACTGTACCGTATCACGATAATCTCATAAAAGCTGTAAAAGAAAAATTAGCTAAATATAAGATCTAACTCATGAGATCACTGCCATTTGGAAAATTGAGTCAACAATAATTATTCTTATTGTTGTATCGGTAAACGATCTACTAGCAAAGAGCCTTTTTTTATACAGAAAAAACCCCCTAATGGGTACCGGAGACAGGCGGCGGTTATGTCGGACTCGCACCGACTAAAACGACCTGTGTGCTCCACCACGACCTCCTGCCGATGGCAAGGACAGGTTATCGTTGTACACATTGCCCCCATCCACGACAGCTCTGATCCCTGAGAACACCTCCTCCAGGTAGGGACCCCTCGATAGAGAAGCCCCCCTCCGCTAACCGGTGCATCGGGAGCACCAGATGCACCGACCGCCTCGGGGACCTGTAAGCCAGACGTCCGATATACCCCGTTCGGAACGTCCGAAGGTCCCCTGACAGGGCGGCAGACGATGGTCTTAGGCAAGTCGCTACCACCTGGACTCGTCAGCAGCAGATTGGATCCAGAACAAAAGTTCCCGGAACCGCTCCACCGCCTGCCTCCGCAGAGCAGAAGGAGGCCACCGCTGCCCGCGATAGTTCCCTGCCCACTGTGTCCTACTAGCAAAGAGCCTAGACCAACATCCCAAGAGGTTCTCACTTAGTTGTTGGATCAAGGGCAGGATAAAGAAGGCAGTATTGCTTGAGACGGCACGTATTATGAGGAGGAGAGTCCAACTGGTCGTCGGATTTATCTGATATAAGAAAGGTAAAAAGGTAAAGAGTAACAACCATTCTCGACTGCGTCCAAGTAAGCTCTGAAAAAATGTAAAAAGAAGAAAACCTTTACTGTCTTACCTTGAACCGACATCCGGCGTCTCTGTAGGTGCATAGCACGGAACCAGCCGCGCAGTGGTCACGGAGATGGGCGTCTAGCTCGTCCCGGGCAGGGGCAGCTGAACACCTCTGCGGACAAGGCACGGGGGCTCGGGAGCACATAGCCCCATGTGCTGATACTGTATCCTGGAAAAGGAAACAGGATTCAATTGTAGGTAAAACGAAAATAATCAAATCATATTGATTTTCTTTCAAATAAGTATTTGCAAGCATAGCTACGTATGTTTCTGTAGGATTCCTATAAAGAAGAACCAGCAGGAAACTCGGTAGTTACCTAATCTTGTGAACATTTTAAATTTACATAAGCATTTATATGTAAAGAATTAGGATGATTAATTAAGCTACCACTGGTTCGGAATTTTGCTCTGACGGAGAAGAAACAGTAAGAAACTCTGCGGTCAATCTTTAAAGCATTTTATTTTACATTATCTATCTTTATAATCTTTACAACGTTTTGCTATAATTCGCGCCAAAATTTATGTAATATTAAATGTATTATCCGTTTTCATATAATATGCAACATTTGTTAAACGCATGCACTAAAATGTTTTAACACCGCCATCATATTACATTACCACCTTGCAAAGAAGCTAGATGCTGTGTAAACGTTGTATTTTAGATTTGATCTAAAATAAATATAAAATACAACAATAAAATACAAATTTTTATTAAACAAATAATAAATGAGGTTTTTAAAGACGTAAAGCGAAGTGTATTTACTTTAGATACGACAATTAAAACGATTTTGAAAAATCTATACTGTCCGTCGTTTAAAGAAAGGATAGACACGCGACATAAATATTTGCATTCAATCTTTTTGGTTAAGGAAAACATCAATATTCGAGCAGCCGCGTCTAGAAGCTGTAACCCATATTTCTAAATGGAGGAGACCTATGACGATGGGATATCCTGCAGAAGTGGGTAAGTAACAGCCTTTGCAACTTTTCGATGAAGGAAAGCATCATAAGTATATTAGCGCAGCCGCGTCTAGAAGCTGTAACCCATATTTCCAAAAGGGGACCTATGAGGTTGGGGTATGCTCAGAAGTGGTTGAGTAACAGCCTTTGCAACTTTTCGATGAAGGAAAGCATCATGACTATATTAGAGCAGCTGCGTCTAGAAGCTGTAACACATATTACCAAAGGGGGTCTATAAGGTGGGGGTATCCCCCAGAAATGAGTGAGTTACAGCCTTTGAAACTTTTAGATAAATTAATCATGAGTATATTAGAGCAGCCGCATCTAGAACCTATAACAACCTATTTCCAAAAGGGGAGTGGCCTATGAGGTGATGGTATGTTCAGAAGTGGGAGAGTAAAAAGCCGTTATTTTGATGTTTTAATGGACAAATTGTCTTACCTGTGTATACCGTTGGCCGCAATGCCTGCAAGGCACCAGCCGTTTACTGCAATGTTGTTGGACATGCTGCTGCGTGTGCCGACGCTGAACTTTGGCGCCGCACTTGTTCTCGCAGTAGACGGGCTCGTGGCCGCAGTTACCTTGATGCTCCTGCAATATACATACTAATATTATCATATCATCATCATCATTCCCCTGCCCACTCTAAGTGAGGTAGCCACAACATGTTGTCACATGATTTGGTTACGTACTTTACGACCGGCCGCCTGCCTGACGTCAACTTACCTTTGTCGTAGTTTACGACACCTCAAACGCAAGTCTGCGACATCGTGTCCCTATCTCTTATAGTTAACTCAGAATAACTATTTTTACGTTTAAAAATTTAATTTGGGGAAAATTAAAAATACGTTTTCGATGTCATTTAGGTTTTTTAATGACTATGTGTCAACGTCAAGTCTGTAAGTTAAAGAAGTAGGTTTGATATTACGATACGCGATATATATATAGAAGATTCTTATGAAAAAAAAAACATTGGAAATTTAGCATAAATTAAAAAAAAACTGTCTTACTTAGTACTATATAAAAGTCGTCACTAGCGTTATCGTCTTAAGGTGCTAAGACCTTGAGGTACCCCTTAAGGTCTTAAGGTACCCCTTTCGATGTGGACTGACGACAGCGAAAGGTCGCAGGTAACCGCTGGATCCAAGCGACACAATCATGTGCTGTGAAGATTCCTTTAGATGCCCACATCCAAAATCCTACCTATCCAGCACAGGATGTCCACAGATTTAAAAAGCTATAGGTTACCTCTAAGGCACTTCCGGAGAACTCCTTCCCACAATGCTCGCAGTTCGCTCTGCGGCGCGGACAGGTGTATCTCAGGTGGTCTTGCATCAACACCCTGGGAATCATGGCGCCGCACTGAGCCGCACACAGCACCGCGTCATGCTTGCACGTGTTCAGATGTGCCTGTTGGTGACGAGTTAACTTGTGTTTACTTAACTACGCATCATCTGTTTACAACAGCAAAATGCTAAACCAAATAAAAAGAAAACTAAAACTACACAGACTAAAATGACACCTTTAAAGCACATCGAACTAAAAAGTGGAAAATAGTTTTCAATGTAGATTATAATACATAGAATAAATGCTACCGAATTCACTACAAAAGTACGTATTAAACATACTATGTAGAAAATGAATGCATAGGTAAGGAGAAAAAAACAATTCCGATCCGCAATATAAATTTTAATTATTTACAAACAAAAGTAAATGATATTTAATGTATATTATTGCAAAATTCAAAAACGGCTTTCTAAAGTCATATATCGATATTTATGATGTAAATGTAAAATATTTAAAAGCAACTAAAATTTACAAAAATAAATAATAAAGCAATAACAGCAGACGCGGAGACTTTTTCCAAATCCATGAAAATTATAATAATCTTTACTGAATCAAATACTACGGGCTTTAATGTACATATCTTAAAATAAATAGATTAACAATAATATGAAACTTGTATATCAATTTAGAAATGCTCTACAGAACAACAATTTTAACAAATAGTTTTATCTAGTTTAAACACGGTACAACGAAAATGATGTCAAATATAATTAAAGCAATCTAAACAAATAAAACTCCGAAGACATTAAATCGTCGGAAATTACAATTTGTAATAAACAACGCAACATATAATTCCAATTTGAACCATAAATCTATAACTACTATTCAAATAAAATCCCTGTAGATATTTAGAACACGTGCCTATAGATAAAAGAAATATGTCGAACTCGACGTACGCATGATACTTTTACGTTACGCCCTCTAAATTTTATCTAAACAAATATTTGTAATTCTCACTGACTCACCTTCAATTTGCGGAGTTCATCCGACCATTGGCATCCTTCTTTATGATGGATGCAATATACCACGGAGCCCATGATAGCCTTCTCAGACTCCGGGTCTGGGTATATCTGGAACAAAAGACAGAAATTTTTACATACGAACAGTTAACAATAATGTTGTGACAAAAGATATTTACATTGTTCCTATTAAATAAATGGTTTGTTGACAATTTCAACTTATTAACTAGATATTTGAACATTTTGAATGCGTTTGAAAACACAACGTCAATAGCAACGGTCGCCGCAAAGACTGATGGAAGCGAAAGCGGCTGGCATAACGGATTAAATAGGACAACGCGATCAAAAATAAACCAAAACCCAAAGGAGAATATCAAACAGGCGTGAGTGTACCGTGCGTTCGAATATGGAGCACATCGTTCGGAAGTATGCAAAATGGCGGTTTGTTTTCGCGTAATAAATCCAACCGCAACCGCTCGCCGCAAGGGCCCGATACTAAATGGTTACGTTCCTGTTTGTAAGTTATCGTTATCTTTATGGGTGCAACGAACAGATGGCTCCGTGGACCACCGTTCCCTTGTTTGTGTTGAGATAAGCGTGATTTTTCACTTCCCAAACCAGCTGGGTAATGAGACAAGCAAACAAGCTTGTTAGAATCACTCCAGCGCTCCCTTTCACACGGCGCAGTTAATTTTTCTCTGAAACCTACCCAAGATGCGCTTGAATGCATTCGTTAGCGTAAACAAACATTTCGAACAGATAAAATGGCGCACAAATTTGTTTGTAAACAACGCTAACTAACGATGTATAACGTCTAAGACTATGTACAAAGATGTCAAAGGATGATCGCACTTTTATTTCTGGGACTGCTATACGTCTTAAATAAAGTTTTACAATACAACAACAAGATTCTTATAAGCAACGATGTGCAATTCTAAATGAAACGAGCGTTGGATGTGGAATCATTCATAAAAACAGCATCAAACGTTATAGATGCATTCTATTTACAAACATTGACGCATGTGGTCATCGGCATCTTTGCTGCATAACCGTACTACCTTAGGATACATACGCTGAGTTATGTCGAACACTTAATCCTATCCATTACATAGGAGATTATGACTTAGAGCGCGGCAACAACAGCTATGTTTCTGTGGATAGTTGGCAAGGAATAGATGCTCTTAAAGTCAGCAGTGTATAAATTTACAAATATAGAATGTTATTTGTGTCGTATTCTAAAAAGATGAACTGCGATGTGTTGAACTCTCCCGCATCGCTCAATTATAGAACGTTGTAGCGTATATCACACAAAAGTACAACGTTGTAAGACACTAAAGACTTGACTGTGGTTGCGACGTTTTAAAACTGAACACGGGGTAAAAGATAGATGGAAATGGTTATGTTACTATGCCATTTGTGAAGTATAGTTCGTTAGCTGCTTGGATGTTGCGGTGTCAAACAAAAATATTTATGGGCCTGATTAATGTAATAACTTAAGGAAATCGTAGCACGTATGAAATATTAATAATCATATCCTATCCTACTAATATTATAAATGAGAAAGTTTGTGAGTATGGATGTTGGTTGGTTACTCTTTCACGGCGAATCCGCTAAACCAATATCGATGAAATTTGGCACAATTATTCCTTATACACTGAGGTATTATATAGATAATCCTGATAATTCTACAGGAATAGGATGGCATTGAAAAGCGCCATCTATTATCGATCAACACGACATTAGTCCACGCGAACGAATTTGCGGATCAAAGCTAGTTCTTGATAAAGCCAAAACTGTAATGTAACATGAGCTATTGAAATATAAACAATAATAACTGTAAACAAAAACATTATTAGTTGATTGTCCTAATTAACTAATTTGCGGACACTGAATTTAATTCTGTAATGAGTCTAACCAATTACATTATATTATGTCAACAAAATATTTAAAAATTTTGTTTGTTATTACTTTTGTAACCGAAGGATCTTTCTGGTATTTAGCCTATTTTGGTTAGGTTTTTTCCACAATTTTTTAACTTAATTACTATTATATTTTTTTTATAACCGAACGTATCGTTTAATATTTTTCTTCACGCAATCTCTTTTATTTACTATTATACAACTAATTCTAGAATTAATTACATTTATTTTATTTGAACCATTCATATTCATATTAAAATATTATACGATTTTAACCGTGTTAATAAGTAACATACGATCAAGAAAACGAACTAGTAATTTAGTAACTTTTCTAAACTTATCATAATTTGTACGTAAAATCTATACTAATATATAAAGCTAAAGAGTTTGTTTGTTTGATTGATTGAATATTTGAACGCGCTAATCTCAGGAATTACTGGACCGATTTAAAAAATTCTTTCAGTGTAAGATAGTAAGTTTATTGAGGAAGGCTATATAGGCTATATAACATCACGAGGAAAGGAGCAGCAATAAAAAATAGTACGAAAACGGCATAATTTAAAGCTTTTCTAGCGTGCGCTGATTAAACGGTAATAGTTATTAAAAAATCATGTATTACAAAATTGTTGCCCTCTAAAAGTTCTAAATAAAAGTCCGCGAGAACATATGTCTAGCTTTTAAGGTTACAAGACTTTAACCATTTTTATGGTTATCAAAAGACTATATTACGGTTTTAATCTTTCCACGCGTTGTTATATATAAAGTCGCTATTTACTCGTAGATCCGTGTAGGTGTGATTAGAAGCCATTTGGGATTTCCTCACTTACTAACTACACACCTTTTTCTCTATATATTGACAACTTGATTGATGATTTTTACATTGTATTAAATATTTATATTGACTAAGTAGTGTCCGGGCGTTTCGAATAGAGATTTAGCCAATTTGTGTAGAACCTTGTAGCGGTTGATTCATGGTGATCCTGATGCATCGATTAGGGGTTTAGTAGGGATGTGAAAAAATAATCGATTACTTTTTTAAATAATCGATTTTTAATAATCGATAATTTTTACATGAAAAATCGGTTATTTTAATTAGGTATTCTCTTTTTTTCGTTTTTTTTAAGATCAGATATTGAATGAAACCACATTATAATCGAATTTCACAAACAGCGGATCCGTTATTATTTCTTAACATAGACTTTAATACATTAAAAAAAATAGGCATCCGTAATAAAAATATAATAAGGTGTAAAAAAAAAATTAGTTATAAAAATCTGTCATCGCATGCGCTGCGGAAACTGATGAAATATTTTACAAAAATAAATCTATAGTCCGACTTAGTAGACTTTACACTGCCATGACCTCGGTTTGTACGCGGGTGAAACCGCGGGATATTACTAGTCACTACATATTATAAAACAAAGTCGTAAAAGCCCTATGTACGCATAAAACTTTAAAACTACGCAACAGATTTTGATGCGGTTTTTTTTAATAGATAGAGTAATTCCAGAGGAAGGTTTGTACGTATAATAACATTCAATACGGAGTAGAGAAATACTGTAATTTTTGGGGTTTTTGTAAATAATTACATTTTTTTCCGCTTACATTGCAAACGCAGGCGAAACCCTACGAGATTTATCAAAATGATGTACTAAGTATTTGTACACCTTGAAAAGGTCTACAGAAAAGTCCGCGATGGTATATGTCTATCTCTTATGGATAACCCACAATAGCATTTTTTGTCATTTACTTTTTACGAAAAATAACGCCTTATGTTCAAAGCAATTTTTATACAATACAGCATTAATCCTTATCCAATTAAGTACCTTAAATAAATAGTTGATTTAATATAGATCAATATGGCCGTTTACAGCATGTAATTTAAGTGAACATTTTCGGAGATATTACAGATTTAAAATGCCGTGAGGACGCCGCGCTTCACCCTATAGCACTTCGAATCTTTTAAGAGTTTGTTTAAAGACATTCTACAATTAATTACTAATTGTAAAAATAAAATACATAGGGAAAATGTAAAAGTAAATAAGTAAAAATGTACTATATGAATTTAGATATTCCAAAGATAGCAGGAAATCATCTTGGTATAGGGAAAGGAAATTGTTTTTCTCCAAATTTAACGCTTGCGGACCACGGGCAGTAATGAATAAATCAAAACTACTGGATCGATTTTAATCATTTTTTTACACTGACTGACATGGGATATATATTTTATACCCGTGCGAAGCAGGGGCAGGCCGCTAGTATAATATAAGTTAAGATTATTTTCCAAGGTTTCTACGATACCTGAGGAAGGCCGGGCATAGTCGTGGGTGCCATGATGAAGCTTTTATATACGTAGGCGGTTACTATTGATTATTAACGTTCAGTTCTTGTATTATATGTAGTTTACTAAAACACTTGCCAACTTTACTTTAAAAGTAAAATATAAGATATGCGGGTTTCCTCACGATGTTGTCCTTCAACGAAAAGCGTGTGATAATTTGCAAATATCAATAAGACACATAAGTTTTAACTGAAAAATTAATTGCCCGGCGTTTGTTGAACCCATGACCCCCTCGAAAGGGTCACAAGGTATCATCGTTTGACTATTACTTATTACTTAGCTTATTTACTTACTTAGCAACTTTATCTGGAATGTTGAAAATTATCTATTTCCTAATGGAATCTTGATAATTTTATCTGGAATTTTGTAAAATATCATTTTCTAAACTGAAAGTGGCAACTTCGTCTAAAATGTTGTTAAATATATATGCAGGATTCTACAGGAAGTTAAATTGTGCGATCTAAAATAACTCTGCTTACACGTTATACGCGCAATCAACTCAATTGTGCACACGTGTTACCTTATTATATTAGCGTTTAACTTTGCACGGGTATAAAATATATCATGCTTAGGATGACCCGAATTTATTTTAACTTTTATTATTCTGTAAACTTTTAATGGATGTTTTTAAACCAGATGACACTTTAGATAATCTATATTTAAAAATATTTTTAAGGTTATTAACACTATGATAATATACCAAATAACCCAACTAACATTCGAGAATATTCCTAAATAACCAGACAGCGTGTCGTCGTGATATAACAGTCCGCACTAAATCTCCCGAGATTATAGACGTATCAACTCTAAATATAGTCTCCTTTCGATAAGAAAATTTCATTAACACCTAAACACCCGCCTGTTAAGCCATCGACACTACGTGGGAATGTAAACAAATCCGAAATAGGAAGTACACTTGAGGGCAGAAATATACAGATACCTTGGTTTAGGGTTGGCGCCATTTTTATATGTTTAAAAAAAAAAATTGTCTATGGTATATTGATTAACTAAAAAGTCTATTCTTTAGACAAGCTATATAAAAATTAAGAAAGTAATTCGTAACCGTAATTTAAAAAAAGGGGATAAAGTGAAAGGCTGATAAAAATATAATAATAGTTAACTGACCGAATTCAAAATAAGACTAAATTGAGTTAGATATATTGCTATCCTATTTCAGTAGTTCTAGTTATTTCAGTACTATACCATCTATCGCGTTTAGAAGTATTAAAAAAGCTAGTTTGTTCTTGCTCTTCTAAGTTATAGGTCTCTTTAACACTCACGAGTTTTGTAGGCCCTACGCTAGGATTTATTGCAATTTGCCACAAAACAACTTTGAAATCGGTTAGTTTAATAATAAGCGTGCGTAATATGTATTACTAGCTTTTACCCGCAACTTCGTTCGCGTGGACTGTAGTTTTAGAATAAACCAGTAGCTTCTGTCATTTACTACAGATTTAATTTTGTCACATCACTACATATTATAAAACAAAGTCGCATTCTCCGTATGTACGCATAAAACTTTAAAACTACGCAACAGATTTTGATGCGGTTTTTTTTAATAGATAGAGAGATTCCAGAGAAAGGTTTCAGGAAGGACATTCAATACGGAGTAGAGAAATACTGTAATTTTTGAGGTTTCTGTAAATAATTTCATTTTTTTCCGCTTTCATTGCAAACGCAGGCTAAACCCTACGTGTCACCCCATCACCCCCACCCAATCATCAAAATGATGTACTAAGTATTTGTACACCTTGAAAAGGTCTACAGAAAAGTCCGCGATGGTATATGTCGATCTCTTATGGATAACCCACAATAGCTTTTTTTGTCATTTACTTTTTACGAAAAATAATGCCTTATTTTTGAAGCAATTTTTATACAATACAGCATTAATCCTTATCCATTTAAGTACCTTAAATAAATTGTTGATTTAATATAGATCAATATGGCCGTTTACAGCATGTAATTTAAGTGAACATTTTCGGAGATATTACAGATTTAAAATGCCGTGAGGAAGCCGCGCTTCGCGCCTATAACACTTCGACTAGCAGCTAAGTCGCTCTTTCAAGAGTTTCTTTAAAGACATTCTGTAATTAATTGTAAAAATAAAATACATAGGGAAAATGTAAAAGTAAAAAAGTAAAAATGTATTATATGAATTTAGATATTCCAAAGATAGCAGGAAATCTTCTTGGTATAGGGAAAGGAAATTGTTTTTCTCCAAATTTAACGCTTGCGGGCCACGGGCAGTAATGAATAAATCAAAACTACTAGATCGATTTAAATCATTTTTTTTACACTGACTAGCATGGGATATAAATTTTATACCCGTGCGAAGCAGGGGCAGGTCGCTAGTTATGAATAAAAAAACTTTGATAGCTTGATAATAGATGGCGTTTAAATGTCAGACTATTCCTTCTGACTTAACAGGATTTCTATAGCCTATATGTTACTCTGGTGTATATGGAATAATTGTGCCAAATTTCATCGATATTGGTTCAACGGATTTGCCGTGAAAGAGTAACAAACATAAATCCATACTCACAAACTTTCGCATTTATAATATTAGTATATTAGTATAATAATATTAGTAGTATTTTAAATCTTAAGGTTTATGTTACATTGCCTGCTGGCAACACATGCTCTCATAGAGGTGTGATAAACTTACAGGTTAATTTGAACTTGAAATAAATTGGTTTGCTTTGATAAGCCTAGCGTAGGGCGGGGGCTTATTCTAATTAGAGAATAAACTAACAAGCGTCCGTTACGGTAAACTTGAACTTGGTAGTGCCCTATGTGATGAGAGATAGTATCCTCTTATAAAGAGAATAGTGATAGCCGCAACTTTATTCGCTTCTTATTCAGTGTTAATATAACCTCAATTATTTATATTGCTTTTCTCTTATTTACGAAGGAAAAATGGAATTTTTAAGTAGACAAGTGATTCAGATGAATGGAATTTGAAAGGGAGATTTAAGTTAGTAAACATAGAAAGAGAGAAAGAGAAAGAGCTAGCTCATTTTTTTTAAATTTTCGTATTCCTGCCCTTATCCACTCTTAAGTTAAGTCTAAACATGTTGTTACATGATTTGGCTACTTATTTTACGAGCGGCCGCCAGCTTGATGTCAACTTACATTAGTCGTATTTTACGACACCTCGGTAAGAAAGAGGGTGGGACGAGGTAACTGTTCGACGGTTAACATAAAGACATGAAATTTTGTTAAAAGCTTTTTTTAAAGCATTTCCAACTTGACTTGTTTAAAGAGGTTAACCCGGATATAAGTTTCAATTGTATCTAATATCATCAATATTGGTTCAGGATTAGCCGTAAAGCGAAACAGACTGACATACAGACAATAGTAATAACGATAACTACTAATATCTAGGAAAGTGTGACGTATAACGGTGGTAAGACAACTTCCCATCAGCCTACTTAGAACGTGGCTGAGGGCAATGTCTATGGGAAAATATTAATATTAACTTTCATAACAATAAATAATAATAATAAATATATGGGACACTTACACACACGGTCATCCGTCCCCAAAGTAAGTATTTTAATACTTGTGTTATGGGTGACGGACAACTGGTGAATATATACTTATATATGTTTTAAATACATACTTAAATACAAATATACACCCAGACTCAAAGGCCAACAAATTCATTTATAGAAAATGTTGGCCCTCGGCGGGAATCGAACCCGCGACCCGCGGAGCTGAAGGCAGGGTCACTACCCACTGCGCCAACGGGCCAGTTGACAGCTAAAATATCATTTGCATTAAATTGTACATTTTACATTTTTTCAATGTCCGAAAAAAGGGATAAAACTATTTTTTTTTAATGAAACCTAGCTAGATCAAACATATAGTGCTGTTGTGGAGATTTTTATACATATATAATTATCTAAAACATTGTTGTATCTATGTTGTTTTACACGTTGTACTAAAGCTCCTAATAGACAAGTATTTTTTTACATTTTCATTATTTTTCATACCCTGAGTGATAAGAGTTGTCCACCCCTTATATTTATTTTTTGGACAACATTTTTTTTGTTTTAATTTTTATATTTATACACTAAATATGCCAAGAAATAATTTGTATGTCAAAACAACGTTTGCCCGATCTGCTAGTGATGTTATAAAATTTTAATTATTCTGTGCTGATAACCATAATAAAGATAGTTACTTTAGTTTTTACTCTATAGTTAGTTTTCACTTACTATAGTTTTTATGTTATAGTAAAAATTGACCTAAACCTACTTTTTAATGCAAAACTTATATTTTCTCTTTTTAATTATAAGCATGAGATTCTCGGATTAAAAAATTATATGAAGCCCTGAGTGGCCAACTGAGTCGAGAATATTTTAATCTATAACACTATTATGATAATGAATTCAATTTTTTTTTCACAGAAAAAGAAATGATCATTATCTATGGTAGGCGAACGGCAAACGGAAGCGGGTTCGACGGCCGGCGGGCGAGGGCTAGCGGAACCTTACCGTGGAATATGTAATGACTTTTGTCTTATACTCGTAATTCTTATTATTTTTCATTTGTTTAAGCCTATAAATCTGTGATAGCCAACTGGATACCGCGCATCATTATTACCCCGGGTTTAAAATTCGAAGGGAAATGCTGCGTAATTTGTATTATCGTGTTGACACTTGCACGATGATCGTGCCGATTATAGATGATCGCACCATAAACAATCATCGCCGATAGTGAAGAGCAGACATGAAATAGGACTTAATATTTGAAACAATATTGTTAATCAATAATTGAATTTTTAAATAAGTGTGGATAAGATCTTCGACTGTCAAAATAAGTTTTTTTGGATATTTAAATAGTTATTGTAGTATTTTAAAGCTAGTGCTAGCAAGCTGTGATGGCCTAGCGGTGCGAGCGTGTGAATCTCTAGAGACGATCATGGGTTCAAATCCGGGCAGACACCAATGAGTTTTTCTATTAAAACTTATGTGTCTAATTGATAATTGCAATTTATCACACGCTTTTCGGTGAAGGAAAACATCGTGAGGAAACCTTCTAGAGAATTCTCTCTCTAGAGAATTCCGGGGATATGTGTAACCTACCAATCCGCATTGGAGCAGCGTGGTAGGTCTTAGCTCCAACCCTTCTCTCCAAAAATGGAGAGAGGAGGCCTATGCCCAGCAGTGGGATAGTAACAGGCCGTTACTTGTAGTATTTTAATATTGACTAAAGAGTCAAAGAGTTAATTCGATATCGTAAAAAGTTCAATAAAAACTTATTTACAAACGTTCAAAAAACAACTACGTCTCATCATAATCGCTATTCATAGACAGCAAACGCATTATTAGCATTTCATTCATAAACATTGGACCGCTATAACCCGGAATCTTCAATAGAATGATGGACGGAAAATTAATCAACTAATGCATCTTTTGTTTTTGTTTACCTCACGTCAATCGATCCCGTTCTATAATCCGAATGCAAACTACTTTGTAATGGACGAGGGAAAAAAAACAAAAAATTGTTTTTGGTTGAATAAAAGGTTCAAATGGAACACTTCATTTGAAATTTGAATGTGGAACGTGATATCAATTAGGTTGCTGTCGACACGCCCGGCGGGTGTCGGGTTGCTTGATTTGAGGGCGCACTTTGTTTCGTTAGGAAAACATAAATTAATTGAATTATCCCAGAATAATTTCTATTTTTGTCTCAATAATGGAGATTATGTTACATTTTAATAAAGTCTATCCAATAAGTATCCATTATATTAAACATAGACTTAATGTAAATTTAGATGTACACTAGCTTTTACGGACAACTTTGTTCGCGTAGACTGTTGTCACGTGATAGGTGGACAATAGATGGCGCTTTTCATTGTCAGCCTATTTCTGTAGAATTAACAGGATTTCTAAAGCCTATATATAACCCTGGTGTATAAAGAATAATTGTACCAAATTACATCGATACTGGTTAAGCGGATTCGCCGAAAGAGTAACAAACATACGTCCTTACTCGTAACGCGAAACTGCCAGCGGTTACCAAAGCCTCGCCGGTTCGTCGCCGTCGGTAACGTTAAGTAGGTTATAATAGCAATGAAGGAGTAGAACTGGGACAAGCTTCCTTTATACACTCATTTTACACACAAATTTGCTATTATCAGCGAAATTATGTCCTCAAATAAAAGGCGAATATATCGTCACATATTCCGTCTAAACAAAGGAATAAAAGCGTGAAAGGCGTCAGAAAACCCAGAAAATGCTATAGGAATATCTAAGAGATTGATACTTAGCCCTGATTTATCTTGTTTGAGAGAGATAATCAGGTTAAGACATAGCTCGCATGCCACGCGTTGCAGCGTTCGGGCGAACATTCCTTACTAACCGCTTTGCATATGCAACTCAACATTCATGCACGTTTAGGCATATCGTGTCGGATTTTTGGCTAATCTTTAAAAGATAAATACTTGATAACGTAGAATATAGTTCGTCAATTTTGTTTTTAATAATTAAATGAGTTAAATAATTTATAGAATTAGGCGTTACTTTGCGGAGGTCCATAATACAAAAGCAATGAGAATATTATTTTGCTATAATCCGCGATAAAAAATTTTATCGCGATTTTTATGGCGATAAAAAATCCGCGATTTTTATCGCGGATTATAGCAAAATAATATTCTCATTATTTTTGTAAATGAGTTAATCTTTATTCGTTTATGAATCTCGGCAACGGCTTTAACAATTTTCATGAAATTCAATATGTTTTGAGGGGAAAGAATCGATTTAGCTGAGTTTCATTTAAAAAATGGAATTTTATACCTGTTTTGGCATAAAAAAAATACTAAAATGTAAAATTTAATGCAAATGAAATTTGAGCTGTCAAATGCAAAGCTGTGATAGCCCAAAGGTAAACGGGCGGAGCAAAAACTTACATATATTTTAGTTACTTTTATAAAAAGTTATATATATTTTCTATTTTACTTCATCGCGGATTATAGCAAAATTATTTTATTATTACTTTTGTATTATGGATCTCCGCAAAGTAACGCCTTATTCTATAAATTATTTGCTTAAATAAAAATAAATACTTTCTGGTTGCAAGTTACTCGCAAATCGCACGACAATCAAGACAATATCCGCCCGATGTGGGCATCGATCGATCAATCCCGCCAAAATGACCGATGGCATGCGAAACCCGACATAATACCTACTAAAATACAGTCCACACTCACGCACTTCCCCATTATCCATTTAACCGAATCTGACCTTTAACGTCCATTGATAGAGATTAAATTGTTGCACACAATTTGTGAACCCATTATCCAGTTGACGTAAAACGGTTAGTGACTCGGAGGTCACACTTGTTGAGAGGATTGTGTGATTGAGCTGTGTTTTATCAATTGAGATACAGTAAGTGATTGTAATACGCCCGTTGCATGGACTGTGATTTATTTTATTTTTAAGTTGATTGAAAGGTTGGCGACCGCTATTTCGTACGAAAAATGGGACCACAAAATTGATATCTGAGCGTGCGTTCGTTATTGATATTTGACGATTCAAAAGTGCTTGAAAGAACTTATTTATTAAAGATTATTTTGATTTGATTTGATAACAACTATCGGCCTTGTGTTTGAAATTCAATCACAATACATTCAAATTACAATTTACTTTTATAATCCCAGATTTCGTCGAGCTACACATTTAATTTTGCCTATTTTTTTTTTAAATGGGTACAAAGCTTTTGGTTCACTTATTTATATATAAACTATCTGGCCTCTTTTGTCATATATGTAAATTATTTTTAGAGAATTTCTAGTGTATATTTAAAAAAAAATTACCACGCCGTATGGTATCCGGCTGAATAGAAGAATACCACCCTCATTTCTTATTGAGGTGTCGTAAAAGGCGATTAAGGTAAGACGACCCGCCGTGTGGTATCCGGCTGAGTAGAATAGACCAACCTCATTTCTTACCGAGGTGTCGTAAAAGGCGACTAAGGTAAGTTGACGTCAGGCAAGCGGCGGTCGTAAAAACAGCCGAATCATGTAACAACATGTTTGAAACATGTTGTGCCGACCCCACTTAGAGTGGGATATGGGCAGGAGGATGATGATTATAAAAAAAAATACCAAAAAAAATGTTAGAGATGTACAACTCTTATCACTTAGGGGTATGAGACTAAGTTATTAATATATTTAATCTGATACTTTCTAACATACAGCCCTTTTAAAACATATACAAATATAATCAAATAACAAAATGACTCAATAGAAAATGTAGATTATTAACAAAAGTTGCAAAATAAGACACGAGCGGTTTTGCAATTTCGCATAATATTCGCGTTGTGTAAACATTTTGCATCATAAAAAGGCGGCAAATAAATTAAACAGAACGTATCTCCGGTTTTTAGATCTGTAAAAGAATTAATGTCTTTGTAGAAAATGGACATAGATTAGGTAAATAATCCTCTCTGACTACATAAATACAGGACAGAACAAGTGAAGACATGTTTTAGTTACATAAAAACATGTCCTAGGTACCTTACAACCTCTCAGGACCTTCGACGAAAACATACGCGTAGTTCGCAACAAAATATATACCATGAATTGACAACAACAACATATACTATGAGACGGCTTTATGACTTGACAACAACATGTATCATGATACGATCTAACGTCTTGACAACAACAAAATATATCATGAGATGGCTTTATGACTTGACAACAACAAAATATACCATGGGAAGACTTTACGACTTGACAACAGCAACATATACCATGGGAAGACTTTATGACTTGACAACAATATATTATGGGACGACTTTATAACTTGACAGCAATAACATATATCATGGGAAGACTTTACGTAATGACAACAGCAACATATACGTCGGGACGACTTTATAACTTGACAGTACTAACATATATCATGGGAAGACTTTATTACTTGACAACAACAACATAATATACCATGGGAAGACTTTATGACTTGACAACAACAACATATATTATGGGACGACTTTATAACTTGACAGCAATAACATATATCATGGGAAGACTTTACGTATTGACAACAGCAACATATACGTCGGGACGACTTTATAACTTGACAGCACTAACATATATCATGGGAAGACTTTATTACTTGACAACAACAACATAATATATCGTGGACAGACTTTAGAACTTGACAACAGCAACATATGCCTCGGGACGACTTTATGACTCAACAACAACCAAATATAATATCATGGGACTTTACGACTTATAAAAAATGACGTATAACTTGGCACGAATTTACTATTTGACAACAACAACATAATATACATATAGGATGATCTTATAAAATGCAGAATGGCTTACACTTAGGCGATCACTAACTCTTAACTAACACAAACCTCATCCATACTAGTATTATATATCTCTGTCTATCGTCCGTGTGTTTGTCTGTTACGCTATAATGCTAATACAGCCTGTCAAGATAATAAAGCTCATGTCCGTTGCACGAATAATGACTATCGGTACTTGTTTAAAATATATATTATTTAAATAAATTTTCCAATAAACACTTCTATAATTAAATAAATAAATATAAATATATGGGACACTTACACACACGGTCGTCCATCCCCAAAGTAAGTAATTTAATACTTGTGTTATGGGTGACGGTGAGTAGTAGTAGTATAGTATTGACGATTACATGACAGATAAACATGCATGGACATCATCTAATAATATTTAATTTAATTATTATAGTATTTATTTTTATTACTGTTTGTAATCAACATTACCTATTATTAAGTTTTGACGTTCAGAAAGTGTATATATGTACCAATTTTGAATAAAATGTTTGATTTGATTTGATTTGATTTGATTTGACAGACAACTGGTGAATATATACATATATATTTTTTAAATACATACTTAAATACAAATACACACCCAATTAACTACATAAATGCTTCGTAAACAGGAATAAATTTATCCTGCAAGATACTATAACAATTATGTATTGTATATAAGGAAAATAATAATTAATAATATATTTAACATTTACATAATAATGATATACTTGTACATCCAGAGTAATATTTATATATGCGGAAGTTTGTATGTCTGTTATTATTTTATGCCTAATCTGCAGTAACAAAAATAATGAAATTAAGTACAACATAGGAGTCCTATATGGTATAGAACTAAGAAAAAACAGTTTTCGTTCGGGAATAAGGTACAAATGCGTAAAACATAAGTAAGGGTATTTATTCATTGTTAAAATGGGCACCGCTGGGCTATCACAGCTCCATCTATTATCCAATGGGATAATATAATCTGCAATAAAATTCGCACTAATTTTACAATAAAATTAAAGTAAAGTAAATTAAACTACTTGTGTTTGCTACACATTGCAAATGTACTTTTTGGTATTAAAATAAAGAGTTTTTTGTCAATTAAAAAATTAAAGAATTTTTTCACAATTAATACTAGTTATTTATTATTTTCCTATCCCTCCTATTTGACTGGCCCGTTGGCGCAGTGGGTAGTGACCCTGCCTTCAGCTCCGCAAGTCGCGGGTTCGATTCTTGCCGAGGGCCAGCATTTTCTATAAATTAATTTGTTGGTCTTTGAGCCTCGGTGTATATTTGTATTTACAAAATATATATGTCTATATTCGCCAGTTGTCTATCACCCATAACACAAGTATTAAGTTACTTACTTTGGGGACGGACGACCGTGTGTGTAAGTGTCCCATATATATTTAAAATTTAAATCACTGATTTTTTTATGGCAAACCTATGACATAAAACATTAGCTATGAAAAAATGGCGCGTTGATACACAAAGGTTCCCCCATACCTTGCGCTAGTAGTTTTACTGTTCGGTTAAATTCTTAGAACGTATATGTGAACTAACTGACTAATAGTTAAGTCACAACTAACGTCAACACGCCTCTTTATTTTTCAGAAATTTCTTCCCTATATGTTTACTAAAAACTGGAATTGCGTCTTTGAAATTCCTTGATGTTTTATAAAAACAAGCAAAAATTAGGAGGAAAGCGGTAAAACTAATTCGACATGCCTACGATTTTAACAAACAATAATAAATTAAGTTGACCCGCCGTGCGGTATCTGGCTGAGTAGAATAGACCGCCCTCATTTCTCACCGAGATGTCGTAAAAGGCGACTAAGGTAAGTTGTCGTCAGATCGGCCACCGGTCGTAAAATACCTAGCCAAATCATGTAACAAGTTTAAAACATGACCACCACTTAGACTGGGATAAGGGCGGGAGAATGAATGATGAATTTACAATAATAATTTATAGAATTAGGCGTTAGTTTTCGGAGATCCGTAGTACAAAAGTAATAATAAAATTATATTGCTATAATCCGCGATGAAATTCATCACAATAAACTAATATGTATATGGGACAATTACACACACGGTCGTCCGTCCGCAAAGTAACTTAATGCATTTATGGGTTATTCGGCAAAGTACAGCATAATTCTGTAATTTACACAAAATCTTTTCACCATTAAAAAACCACGCTTTGCAGTAGTCTGTTTCAGAAGTTACCAATGAACCGCCAGTCAGCTTATTCATCATCTTCTTCTTGCCCTTATCCCACTCTAAGTGGGGTTGGCACAACATATTATACATGCTGTCACGTGATTTGGCTGCGTTTTTACGACCGGCCGCCTGCCTGACGTCAACTTACTTCAGTCGTATTTTACGACACCTCGGTAAGAAAGAGGGTGGTAAGAGAGAAGAGCTTATTCTACTAAACCGGATACCACACGGTGGGTCAACTTACCTGAGTCGCCTTTTACGACACCTCGGTAAGAAATGAGGTTGTTGATCTATTCTACACAGCCGGATACCACACGGCGTACAACATCGGAACATATCTGACACATATCTCGGAATTTTGCGTTTCTCAGGTTTCTGATAGGATTATTAAGCACTTAAAGTCCCTAATAAGTTAACGGTTAGACCACGTGGCTGTTATTTTGTTTATCTGCTGGATAGCAAATACTTATTTCAAAACGGCCGCGATTTTTTTTTAATATTTCACTTTTTAGAGCCTTGTTTTATAGACATTTATCTGCTACTTAGTTTATTTGTCGGTTAACTATCAGACACTTTATCAGTAACTTGTGAAACAGGCCCAGTCTTGTTTTACAACTTACTGCACTAGTTTGCAGTCAAATATATAAAACATGTTATAACAAAACGATAGTGTAACAAAAAAGCTCAATCAAAAAGCAAAAAAGCGAATAAAAAGTACTGTTATTGACCGGATGCCGCAGTCGCCGGTCAACGGAAGTGGCGCCATCTTATCATTAAGCACAAACATCTATTCCTATACATCATCCGAGATTCAAACAACGATTATCACGTCAAAGATGATTTATACTCGAATAAACTTCATCTCCGTTTCAATGAGAAAACAAAAAACTCTCGATTAACTGATTTTGTACTGAAATTAGAAACAAGCACAAAAAGGTTAATGTATTTGTAGTTTAAATAATTTATAGAATTAGGCATTACTTTAGAGAGTTCCATAATCATCATCCTCCTCCCCTTATCCCACTCTAAGTGGGGTCAACACAGCATGTTATAAACATTTTGTCACATGATTTGGCTATGTATTTTACGACTAGCCGCCTGCCTGACGTTAAATTTTCTATCGTATTTTACGACACCCCTATTCTACTCAACCAGACACCATACGGTGGGTTAATTTACCTTATTCGCCTTTTACTACACCTCGGTAAGAAATGAGGGTAATGTATACTCAGCAGGATACCACACGGGTGGTCGACGTACCTTAGCTGTCTTTTACGACAATGCGTTAAGAAATGAGGGTGGTCTAATTTATTTAGCCGGATACCACACGTTTGTAGAGATCCATAATATAAAAATATTAATAAAACTATTTTGGTTCAATCCGCGATAAAGTAAAACGAAAATATATATTATGCTAAATGTAGAATGTATTATCCGCTTTCATACCCAATATATGCAGAATTCGAAAAACACATGCACAAAACTGCACCACCGCCACCACAATAAAAAAGCACTATACATTTTCACTATAACAGTCAAGTTAAAAGTCAAACGTTAACCTACTATTAACCCTTTGATGTCGACGTCATTCATAAACAAATAATACAAAAAAAGTATTTGCAAAGACACTGTAAAAACTAGAAACATCATTCCATATATGTATAGCTTAGATTTGCGTAATGTCGTACGTGAGGATTCTATCGGTGATAGTGCGATAACCCACATAAGAAGTTTATCTTAAAAAAATATTGCGTATCTCGTTCAAATATTGTGTGATACAAGTTTATTTATTGAATATTTCTCTATCCTTCATGATGCAAATGGCAATGGGCAAAAGAATACAATCTTTATATCGTATATGATAAGCAAAAGGATAGAATTTCTTTATCCTATATTTTTGGCAAAAGAAAATAATCTGTCTATCCTATAAGATAAGCAAAATAATAGAATCTTTATATTCTACTAGGAGTCCCGCCCCAGCTTCGCACGGGTATAAAGTATATAGCCTATGTCACTCAGTGATAATCACAGTATTTCGCTACTCCATATTGAATTTTATTATACATATAAACCTTCCTCTTCAATCATTCTAAAAAAACCGCATCTAAAATCTTTTGGGTAGTTTTAAAGATTTAAGCAAACATAGAGATATAAGGACAGACTGAAGTGACTATGTTTTATACTATGTAGTAACTTTTATAGCTACTACTATTTTGATAATTGTCAAATTTTTACCATACTTACCAAAAGACAAAATTACGTTTAGCTGTCATTTATGTTTTGTTTTTCTATGTCATAGTCGTTTTTGTTATACCACGTTTTATAGTGACTTGACGGGATAAAATAAATTCAGTCGAACGGGATAAAACGTATCCTATGTCCGTCTCCTGGATCTAAGCAACCTCTCCACCAATTTTCAGCCGAATTGGTTCATCCGTTCTTGAGTTATAAATAGTGTAACTTAGACCAACTTTCTTTTATATATATATAGATATAGATATATAGATAAGAGAGTCAAAAGAATAGGATCTCAATCTTTTTAAATAAATAAAGATCAGAATCTCTGTATTCTATATGATAAGCAATAGAAAAGAATCTCTGTAACTTATAATATATGCTGAAGAGTGCACTTTGCAATTTTGTCGTGGTGCAAATTATTGCCTAAAAATTTGTCATGGTGTACTCTGCAAATTAATGTCTCATTATATTAATCACTTAATTAAATTTTAACCGATTTCTCGGAAAGACTTAATTTTACTTCTTTATTCTTAAATAATTTATAGAATTAGGCGTTACTTTGCGGAGATCCATAATTATTATAGCAAAATAATTTTACTATTACTTTTCTTTATTCTTCTTTTCTTTGATGTTTATTTGTTGTTGATGTCGAACCTAAGATATTTTAAATATCAAATTTCTTTATGCATTTTATTCTTATTCCAATTCGCTACGAATTCCCAAGCAAGAACGTCTAACCCAACCAGTTTCGAGAAGGTAGACGGTAACCCGAGCCCCTAGCGACTGGTTTCATTCAGACACGTCCAAACATGCTGGATCGTGTCTAGCGTGGAACAATCTGTATACGTTAAATGTTGTGTAATACCTGTAACGGTTTAGACCAAAGGATATTCAAAGGTTTTTTTTTATTACAAATACCATGGAATACGTCATTGGACTTTTCTATCTATGTACTTATAATAAAACAAAGTCCCCAAAAGCTGTCTGTCTGTATGTGATCGATTTTCTCAAAATCTACTGAATGGATTTTTGTACGGTTTTTACTAAAAGATCTTTCGGAAGGTTTAAGTTAAAATAGTACAATACGGTTTTACGTATATTGTGTTGAAGGGATCGCGTGGTTGTATTTAAAGACGCGTGCGCCGCTTAAACCAGTAAAGATACACTAAAATAATATAGTAGAGAATTGTAGATCTACAAAAATACTACGAAAAATTCCGCGAGAGACTGTCTCTATATGTTATGATTAACTCACAATAACTTTTTTTTTTAGTGAAACACTGATTTTCAATCAGACGAAGCTGTAAGCACACCTAGTCTAAAAATAAAAATCGGTTCATCCTCTGTGGATTCTGTAATGAACATGAATTACAGCAGTTTAAAAAAACTATTAAAAAGAGGCTGATACAGAAAGCCTATTGTTGAAGATGACTTAGAAGATAAGAATGTGTGGATACAGCTCTCTTTGAACCTGTACAAGACAGTTACAACTTAATATAAATAGTATTAAGAATTATATTTTTAAAAAAGAGCAACCGCTGAGTTTCTTGCTGGCTCTTCTCGGTAGAAACAGCTTTCCGAACCAGCAGTAGAGTTGACGATTCAAAAGCACTTGTTTACAAGTTTATTTGAATAAAGATAATTTGAATTTGAAAACAATCATACTTTCTCTTTTATATATAGTTATACTGGGATGAATAAAAGATATATCACAAGTCAGTCACCCTATGTTAATAAGTCCATAGTTAATTAAAGCCAGTTCCCACGGCATTAACTACAGTAACGCCTTCTGGGAACCCCCTTGCTACTTAATTAGACAACTTAAGACATGTCAAATAAATGGGGTAATCCGTTGGAAGAAGGGCTAACGAATTACACTAAGTCGTTACGACAACTTGAAAACGTTATAGCGTATAATATAGTTAAAAATAATTAATTTTCAATTACGACCGGCCGCTCTGCCTGACGTCAACTTACTTTAGTCGCCTTTTACGACACCTCGGTAAGAAATGAGGTTGGTCTATTCTACTCAGCCGGATACCACACGGCGGGTCAACTTACCTTAATCGCCTTTTACGACACCTCGGTAAGAAATGAGGGTGGTCTATTCTACGTAGCCACTCGGCTACAATAATATTAAACAGTGAACCACTATTACTAAAATATAATTTTTCTTTTTTTTTTTGTAACAACTGCGTTGCACTGAATAAATAAAACAAATTGTTTAAGCATCAAAGTCAACAAGCATTTTGCAAGTTGCATTTTGCATGCTTATTAAGCATGCTGATCACAGTTTTATCACCAATACAGATCGGTTGGTCACGCACCTCACAGTTTAACTTTACCGAAAAACTAGGCACATAAGTTTTAAAAAAACTCATTCGTGAGTTTGAACCCGTGACCGCCTGATTGGGGTCAGATATTCTCACTCTGCGGTTATAACAGCTATGGAGTAGGTATTCTAAAATAAAAACTACCCTAAAGTGTGATTTATTTTAGAGTTAGACCTATCCTCAATTTATGCATAAATCTGTAGTTCTTTATATTAGTGTGAATGAACATTAATTCAAAAATAGAATACAGTAAAAACAAACCTCTAGTAAGTCGTACAAAAAATCCACGTAATTCATAACTTTTTTTTCAATAATATCGACACAGTCACAACTTTTAAGTCCACCACAAAACTGTAGTCTGTGGCCAATGTTGTCTATGCTGTTGTGCCACACCTGAGCCGCCTACATAGTCTATGACGGCCTGACTCACTATATACGGTCACCAATCGACAGGTTTGTCGTTTATTAGGCTTTTTTTACCATTTCCAGCTATTAATTATAGTTTACGATACCTCAAATAAGATTCGCTTATAAATATTTATTAATTCCTTTTTTTTAAATAATTTATAGAATTAGGCATTACTTTGCGGAGATCCATAATTCAAAAGTAATTATAAAATTATTTTGCTATAATCTGCGATTAAAATAAAATGGAAAATATATACAAAATCCTAAATCGATGCGCTTTGCGATTTTGTTGTGTCTATTTCCTGATGATTATGGTTGCAGGGCGAAACGATTGTTGAGTTTGTGATAGTGAACGTATGTATTGTGGTGGTGGTGGAGCTTTGTGCATGTTTTTACGAATCCTGCATGTATCAGGTATGAAAACGGATTGTCCACTCTACATTTAGCATTATATATATTTTATTTTATTTCATCGCGGATTATTATTACTTTTGAATTATTTTTTTTTGTAAAAAACTCACATTAACGAAACGGTACAGCGTTTTATTTGTGCTAAAGTTTAATATTTTTGAAAGTAATCTTTTATCTCTAAGATATCCACATATATGTATGTTATAGCGTTAGTATAAAGAATTGTTTTTTTATTTAATACAAAAAGTAGGAAATGACCTTCTCTTGCTGCTAAGAAATTACGTAGGAAAATAATTTTTGAGTTCAAATATAATATTCTATACTAAAATTATACATTAAATTTTATATTTACTATGACCAGCTTAAATTCACTTTTAAAGGATGCTTATATACAAAACCTTTTATACTATAGACAATAACTAATTTAGATAAAAATACGTGGATTTATAATGCAATGATTCCATAAATTATAAATGGTGAAATATAACTTGATATAAGAAGTACTAATTTTGAATTAAGCTTTAAAATATGTAACGTGCTTCGTTAAAAAAGTTCTATTTAGTTTGGTTTAAGCTGTAGTAGATTCATAATCTAAAACCATTATTAAATCAGCCATTCAGCCATTAGTGAAGGGAAGTCAGAACAAAATGTGCTATTAAGAGAAAGCAAATGAGGGTGTCTGTGCTTCTTCTATATTTATGTGTGATTTCATAAAGGTGATGTATACGACTGTCATTTTCTCCTTTCATTATTTAATGTTTCACGGCCGTGTGGTATCCGGCTGAGTAGAATAGTACCACCCTCATTTCTTACCGAGGTGTAGTAAAAGGCGACTAAGGTAAGTCGACCCGCCGTGTGGTATCCGGCTGAGTAGAATAGAGCAACCTCATTTCTTACCGAGGTGTCGCAAAAGACGACTAAGATAAGTTGACCCACTGTGTGGTACCCGGTTTAGTAGAATAGACCACCCTCTTTCTTACCGAGGTGTCGTAAAATACGACAGAGGTAAGTTAACGTCAGGCAGTCGGCCGGCCTTAAATAGCAGCCAAATCATGTGACAACATGTTTATAACATGTTGTGCCGACCCCATTTGGAGTGGAATAAGGGCAGGTAGATGATGATTATTTATTGTTTAACTATTAATTATAAGCCTGCCTATAGCTTTGGGTACGACAAAGCATTATCATAGAAGTATGTCAAATCGTCAAAGTCGAAAGATAAAACGTTCAAAAATATATATTTTTATTAATGTTGTTGAATGAAGAAAATATATCCATAACGTAATACACAGGCCAAGACAATTTCACACCGGCAAGTCACAGAGCGAATCTCATCGAGCCAAACCGGTCTTTAAAGTAGGCTTGCAAAATCCACATGCTACAGCTAACTTACTGTAGTCGGTGCGAAAGGCTCAAAGAAAATTATTTCATTCAGTTGCATGGAAACATTTTAGCAATATTTCTAAGAAAAAAATAACATATTAACAACAGAAAATCATTTATAGAATTAGGCGTTACTTTGAATAATAAAATTATTTTTTGTTTTATAAAATAAAATTAGGTTTGTGCATGTGTTTTTAGGAATCTTGCATGTATCAGGTATGAAAACGGATTGTCCACTCCACATTTAGCATTATATATATTTTCTATTTTAGTTCATCGCGGATTATAGCAAAATAATTTTATTATTGCTTTACACATTTTTGTTTATTACATGTAATTCATACAGCCTTAATCTATTTGAAATACTATTAAAATGATAGTATAAGATAAAATAAATAATGCTAATTTGACAGATATCATTCTAAATGAAAGTGACATTAAAAAGGGCGGTAATTTTGAAAGCATCCGCTTACAGAACATATTATAACAAATGGCGGCACTTAATCGAAACAGAAGTACGTAGGTACAAATAGAGAAGAGCGTCTAAACATAATATTAATCATGCCACTTACACAAGTCATAATGTATTTACGAATCAGTGGAACAACGGATAATATAGAGTAATCATAGACTAGAGAAGGCGGTAATCAAATGACTGTTTTGTTGAAAGAGGTTTTAATATGCCGGTCCCTAACGCTCCGGGCGCGGATGCGTTATTTTTTTTTTAACAACCCATCCAAAACTTCGTGGGAAAACATGAACAAGATATCAGGGTTATTTTTTTTATTAGTTATTTGCAAAGTCCGATAATTTGAGATCCGACACAAGTGATTCTTATCAAAAGTAACTTTTATTTTTTTAATTTGACACGCAACGCCGAGTGTTTGGCATCCGGCTGAATATACCACCCTCATTTCTTACCGAGGTGTCTTAAAAGACGACTAAGGTAAATTGACTTCAGACAAGCGGCCGGTCGTAATATCTAACCTAATCATGTGACAACATGTTTATAACATATTTATAACTCCATTTAGAGTGGGAAAAGAGCAGGAAAACGATGATGATTAGTATTAGTAGATTTTTTTACACTATGGTGACTTTTAATCATAATTAATGTATAGAAATCGGCTATACTCCCGTCTTATTTTATTGGATGAGCCTGACTAGTTAAGTCCATTCGGGGCTCTTATTCTCTTATTCTTATTCGTGATATAAACTAGTCGGACTCATCCGATAAAATAAGAGTATAGCCGGTTTCTATACATTAATTTTTTACACCATAAACACAATAGTATATCAAAGCACAGGTCATTAAACTCATAGATAAGCTATTATTTAATATCAAGACATTATGCCATCAAGATACTTAACTAAGTAAGCCATCAAGCCATTTGCATTTAATACTCGAAACAATAAGCGGTTGTAAGCTACGCGAGAACATCCGTTGTTTAGCCTTAATCGTTAAAAAGCTGTCCCATTCGCACCGCCATTGTAATCAGCCACTATAACATGCCCTTGACTTAAATGATTAGATCGTTTATTTATTTCTAGTTACAAATTTGATATATTGAATCAAATCAAATATTTTATTTGTGCATTACAGTGTTAAATAGATCTTATATAAGCAGACAGTACTGTAAGCTAGGAAGCTGTGATGGCCTAGCGGTGCGACCGTGTGAATCTCTAAAGACGATCATGGGTTCAAACCCGGGCAGACACCAATGAGTTTTTCTATTAAAACGTATGTGTCTAATTGATAATTGCAATTTATCACACGCTTTTCGGTGAAGGAAAACATCGTGAGGAAACCTGCATATCTCTAGAGAATTCTGGAGATATGTGTAACCTACCAATCCGCATTGGAGCAGCGTGGTAGGTCTTAGCTCCAATCCTTCTCTCTTATAACGGAGAGAAGAGGCCTATTCCCAGCAGTGGGATAATAACAGGCCGCTACTTTACTTTACTTTTACTGTAAGCTATCCCACAAGGGAGTACAAAAATTATTTCCGCCAACTGCTATAACCTTAACTTGTAACTCTTAAACTGTATTAAACTTAATGGTAAAAAATATGGTATGAGCCATAACTAATCGGTACATACATATGTTTGTTTTTGCGAGTTATGTTTTTAATAGTGTTGCCTTTAAACTTTTGTCAATTAATTTTCTTAAATGTTATTATATCAGTTAAATATATGGCATTTATTTAGAATAATTTGTAAAAAAAAAGAGAAAGGTGAGGTTGAGAGGTTTTAATTATGAAATCTTTAATATTTTAATGAGTTAGGGCCTGTTTCACAAGTTACTGATAAAGTGTGGTATAGTTAACCGACAAATAAACTAAGTAGCAGATACATGTCTCTGAAAAGAGACTAAAAAGTGAAAAATTAAAACAAAACGCGGTTATTTTTAAATAGGTATTTGCTAGGTAGGAATTTAGGTATTTGTTGTGTGTGTAGACAAGTTAGCAATAAACTGTCAGTTAGCTTATTCGGAACATATCTGACACATATCTCGAAATTTGTTTCTCAGGTTTCTGATAGGCTCATTCAGCACATAAGGTCCCATCCACATAAATTACAAATATCAATTAGACACATAAGTTTTAAGAGAAAAACTCATTGGTGTCTGCCCGGGTTCGAGCCCTGTGACCTCCTTGAAGTAGTCGCACGGTGTTACCGCTGGGCTACCACAGCTTTTTTTCAGTCTTTTTATCAAAAGACTGTATTACGCTTTAAATCTTTACATGCGAAGGAGCCGCTGGCGATTGCTAACAGAAGTATTTTATAAAATTATCGAGAAAGTACAGTCATTCAGGTACTTTATCTTTATCGCGGATTGTAACAAAAATATATTTTCATTACTTTTATACGAATAGCATTTGACCATAGTCCACTCGCCTTAAAGTCTGTTGCGGACCATTGAACGGTTAAGGCAACAATAAACGATAAATTTGAGAGGCGATTCGCGTACGCATTACAAAACGATGACTAAACCTCGGCATATTTTCTCTCACAAACTGCGTACCGCTTAATGACTGAAGCGAAACATCGAACTTCACGTTAAATATTCGCCACGCGTGTGTGGGTCAAGTGTAGTTATATAATAGAAACGTTCGTTGTTCACGAAATAGTAGAAAAATAACTAATTCATACAATTAGGCGTTACTTTGCGGAGGTCCATTATATAAAAATAATGAAAATATTTTGCTATAATCCGTGCCGTGTGGTATCCGGCTGAATAGAATAGTACCACCCTCTTTGCTTACCGAGGTGTCGTAAAAGGCGACTAAGGTAAGTCGACCCGCCGTGTGGTATCCGGCTGAGTAGAATAGACCAACCTCATTTCTTACCGAGGTGTCGTAAAAGGCGACTAAGGTAAGTTGACCCACCGTGTGGTATCCGGTTTAGTAAAATAGACCACCCTCTTTCTTACCGAGGAGTCGTAAAATACGACTAAGGTAAGTTGACGTCAGGCAGGCGGCCGGTCGTAAAATACATAGCCAAATCATGTGACAACATGTTTGTAACATGTTGTGCCGACCCCACTCATAGTGGGATAAGGGCAGGAAGATGATGATTTTGCTATAATCCGTGATAAAGGAAAAAATATGTAATTCTAAATGTTGAGTTTACTATTCGTTCAAATACCTAACATGCAGAATTTTTACATATATTTTCTTTAATAATGGATTATAGCATAATAAAATTTTCATTCGGTTTGTATTATGGACCTCCGCAAAGTAACGCCTAATTCTATAAATTAATAAAATTTACCTTGCAAAACATTAGATGTACCTAACTAGGTACAATCTAATGTTTTGCAAGTCTTTAAAAATATAACTCTAATCTCTAAATAACTATTAAAATTATATTTTTAAAAGAGCAACCGCCGAGTTTCTTGTTGGCTCTTCTCGGTAGGAACAGCTTTCCGAACCAGCAGTAGAGTCGACGATTCAAAATCAATTGTTTACAAGTTTACTTTAATGAATATTTGTATTTTAATATCAGTATTAAATCTCTTTACTTCGTTACAAATCCGATACTTAAAATTTAAAAACTACCGATTATTTTTTATATTAGCTTTGTTTTGTATAAGCCACAAAAAATTAATTAATCACTAAACGGTTCCCAATAATTTATGACCCCGACCCTTGAATCCTTAATTAGTAATTCTGATGCTCAATTGACCGGATGCTCGACCATTTTGAGCCTCGATCGCGAACCGCAATTTGACCGCACTGGACATCCGGTGTCCTTCATACCAACATTTTGAGCGCAAGCAAAATAATACCATAACTTAGAAAAGAAAAGTGTTAAGTTACTTTGGCGGTACACAAGGAACGTAAATGTGCCGACTTTAATATAATGATCTCAATATTTAAAACATAGAGTTATTATACTTAGAGGAGGGAAGCCTAAAATGTGACAAATTACAATAAAGAGAAATTCTAATTCAAAATATAATTAATATCCTTTATCATTCTGCCCTAATTCTAATTTATAACATGTTGTGCAGACCCCATCTGCACAACATGTTATAAACTTGTAAACAAGTGCTTTTGCATTTAAAATTGAAATGTAAAATTGAAAATGTTTAAAATATTGACCGCCGAGTTTCTTTCTGGTTCTTCTCGGTAAGAGCAACATTCCGAACCAGTTGTAGCTTCATTAATCATATTAATCCTTGACGATTCAAAAGTGCTTGTAAGAGCTTATTGATCCTTGTAAGAACTTATTGATATTGATCCTTGACGATTCAAAAGTGCTTGTAAGAGCTTATTTGAATAAATATATTTTGATGTGATTTGATTTGAATTGTAAACTCTACTGCTGATTCGGAAAGCTGTTCCTACCGAGAAGAGCCAGCATGTTACAAACATGTTGTCACATAAATTGGCTACTATACGTATTTTACGACCACCCGCTTGCCTGACGGCCACTTACCTTAGTCGTATTTTACAAAACCATGTTAAGAAAGAGCCTATTCTACTTAACCGGATACCACACGATGAATTAGCTTATCTTAATCGCTTTTTACGACACCTTGTTAAGAAAGAGGATGGTCTATTCTACTCAACCGGATACCACACGATGAGTCAACGTACCTTAGTCGCCTTTTACAACACCTCGGTAAGAAAGAGGGTAGTCTATTCTACTCAACCGGATACACACAACAATAAACTGTCAGTTAGCTTATTCGGAACATATCCGACACATATCTCGGAATTTTGCGTTTCTCAGGTTTCTGATAGGCTTATTCAGCACTTAAAGTCCCTAATAAGTTAACAGGTAGATCATGTGGCTGTTATTTTGTTTATCTGCTGGATAGCAAATACTTATTTCAAAATGAGCGCAATTTTTATTTTTAATTTTTCACTTTTTAGATTCTCTATTTAGAGACATTTATCTGCTACTTAGTTTGTTTGTCGGTTAACTATCCGACACTTTATCAGTAACTTGTGAAACAGGCCCTAAGAATCATAACTCTATGTCAAAATCACGAGCGTTTAATTTTGAATGCATGTCAAGTATAAAAAAAAAAAATTTAGCGCAGTTAGGACGTCTTAACTGTGGGAAAGAAATCTGAACCGTGACGTTTATCTAATTCTGTTCAATTCAATGGCACATATATTTCCTGATTGAGTAATGTTAGACTTTGGAAGTTTTAGTATAAGCCCATTGTCATTGCCAAAGCAATTCGGACCAATTTCACGGGCAATGTGACGTATAAACGTTCAATTTGGTTAAATGAGTCTGTCTTTTAATGCCGTGTGGTGTCCGGCTGAGTAGTATAGTACCACCCTCATTTTCTTACCGAGGTGTCGTAAAAGGCGACTAAGGTAAGTTGACCCATCGTGTGGTAGCCGTTTTAGTAGAATAGACCACCCCCTTTCTTACCGAGGGGTCGTAAAACACAACTGAGGTAAGTTGACGTTAGACAGGCGGCGTAAAAACGCAGCCAAATCATGTGACAGCGTGTTTATAACATGTTGTGCCGACTCCACTTAGAGTGGAATAAGGGCAGGAAGATGATGAGTCTGTTGTTTAACGCTGCTTTTGCTGTTTGTAAATGACTATATTTTATTTTTATTTATTGACAATATTAACAGCTTAAATTAATATACATAAGTCAAGTAAAAAATTCAAGGCGTAATTATTAAGAACATAGTTTTTGGAAATAGAACATTTGTAATGGATTATGTACATTATTACATATATTTTTTTAAATATAAAAATACTAGTGCTAAAGCCATGTGGTTTTCGGCTTAGTAGAATAGACCACCCTCATTTCTTACCGAGGTTTCGTAAAAGGCGACTAAGGTATGTTGACCCACCGTGTGGTATACCGTTGAGTAGAACAGTCCACTTTCTTATCGAGTCATAAAATACGACTAAGGTGAGTTGACATCAGGCAGGCGGCCGTTCGTAAAATACATAGCCAAATCATGCGACAACATGTTTATAACATGTGCCGGCCCCACTTAAGAGTGGGATCAGGGCAGGATGATGATAATGAGAATATTTACAGCTTTACATACAAATTAACTAGAATAAATTATCTTGAATAAACGCTGTCACCACTAACACTACACACACTCACTACCACAATCGCGACAATCGTCCTCAATAATCTCAAAACCACAATGCTTAGATTAGGTTTTTATGGAGCCTATCCTCCTGATAATGAGGTCGGTTTGAGGGCGAAACGATCTTAGATAGTGTGGTAGTGAGTGTGTGTATTGCTTGTGTTGGTGCTGGCGGCGGTTTGTGATACGTGTGGTGACTTGCTCTTCATATATAAGGTATGTGATTGTTGCCTGCTATTGTTAGCATTACATATATTCTCTTAAAAACGCGGATTACAGAAAAATAATTATATTTTAACTTCTGTACTTAACATTCAGTTAATTGTGAGAAACGATCTTATTAGCGTCGATCGTGCTAATCACGAAAGATCAATTAACACTATACAATATAACACTATTTAAGATGAAAAGGTAACAAAAGATTTCGATTTAGACGATAAAAGAAACTTAGTAATCAAACCGAGTTTATTATTAAAACGTTTACACAAAGAGATCTTTGAAGATGAATATAAAATGATACGCTGTCAGTAATTTATTGTACCGTAATTACGGATTTGTGGTGGATCGAATGGTATTAGCCCTTCGCCAGTATTAACTATGGTTTATCTCATATGATCATAGTGATTTGGATGGTAAAAAAACAATTTTATTTGGGCTGGAACTTTGCTCGATTCTTGCAAGCTATTTGAGTAAATATATGTAACGGCTAACTCTTGTGGTTACTAATTTCAATATTTTTTATTTATGACATGTTTATGTCCGTTTTATTGAACTAAGGGTTTAATTTTTACTGTGAATGCTCTACAAGACAATAAGCCGCCCTGTGGTACCCGGCTGAGTAGAATAGTCCACCCATTTCTTATTGAGGTGTCGTTAAAGGCGACTAAGGTAAATTGACCCGCCGAGTGGTGTCCGGTTAAGTAGAATAAACCACCATCATTTCTTATTGAGGTGTCGTAAAAGGCGACTAAGGCAAGTCGACCTGCCGTGTGGTATCTGACTGAGTAGAATAGACCACCCTCATTTCTTATTTGAGTATCCGCCTGAGTAGAATAGACCACCTTCATTTCTTACCAAGGTGTCGTAAAAGGCAAGTAGGTAAGGTGGCAAGTAGGTAAGGTAACAAGTAGGTAGGTACTAAGGTAAGTAGGTAAGTTGACCCGCCGTGTTGTATTCGGCTGAGTCGAATAGTACCACCCCCACTTCTTACCGAGATGTGGTAAAAGGCAACTAAGGTAAGTTGACCCACCGAGTGGTAGGTATCCGGTTGAATAGAATAAACTAGCCTCTTTCTTACCGAGGTGTTGTAAAATACGACTAAGGTAAGTTTATATCAGGCAGGCGGCCGGAACCAAATCATGTGACATGTTTTTAACATGCTGATTCCACCGAGAGGGGGATAAGCGCGGGAGGATGATAACAGAATTATAAAATGTTTTGTTGCTGAATGTAGGTACATTTTTAACAATACATTTTATACATCGTGACATTCTGTGACTGGCCCGTTGGCGCAGTGGGTAGTGACTCTCCCTTCAGCTCCGCGGATCGCGGAGGTTCGATTCCCGCCGAGGGCCAACATTTTCTATGAATGAATTTGTTGGTCTTTGAGGCTAAGTGTATATTTGTATTTAAGTATGTATTTAAAAAATATATATGTATATATTTACCAGTTATATAACCCATAACACAAGTATTAAGTTACTTACTTTGGGGACGGACGACCGTGTGTGTAAGTGTCCCATATATTATTATTATTACTTACACGTAACACTAATATAAACTTCTTTTATCTTTACAAAGCGTTTTATATTCAATTTGTAAATATTGATATTCCGTTATTGGGGATGAGCTTAATGACTAGATCAAGAGGTTTTAACGAAGCAAACAGAAATAGTACTGCATAAAATATCAAAGGTTGGTCCACTTTAGTAGTGAGCGCCCGACACAGTAGACATTCACTAATAAACACAAGTTCGACACAAAACAGACGCACAGAAAAGGGGACGGCCTTTGTTTGTGTTTTATAAATAAGTTTCGAGTGTTGCCCTTTGAACCACTAGTTTTAATTTTTTCGTGTAATCAATAAGTGTTTAACGGCTTCCATGTTAAATCTATACTAATATTTTAAAGAGGAAAAATTTGTATGTAATGTTTGTAATGTTTTCACACAAAAACTACTGGACCGATTTCAAAAATCCTTTCACCATTGGAAAGCTGCGTCTTTACTGAGCAATACAGGCTATATTACATTTTCAAAAAAATTGGGATCTGTTATAAAATGTAATAAGGTATAAAAAAAATTATGGCGGTGAAACCGCGGGATATAACTAGTTTTTAATCTTTGCAGCCTCAGATTAGCAAAAAAGACAAATGGATCTAAATCTCGAGCGCCGTGTGGTATCCGGCTGAGTATAATAGACCACCCTCATTTCTTACTGAGGTGACGTAAAAGGCGGCTTAGGTAAGTTGATCCGCCGTGTGGTATCCGGCTGAGTATAATAGACCACCCTCATTTCTTACCGAGGTGTCGTAAAAGGCGACTAAGGTAAGTTAACTTCAGGCAGCCGTTCGTAAAAAGTAGCCAAATCACGTAACAACGTCTTTGAAACATGTTGTGCCGACCCTAATGAGAGTGGGATAAGGGTAGGATGATGATGGACCTAGCGGATAATCCCGTAAAGTTAGGTGTTTTTCGGAGCACATTTTACTGAAAATGACAATTTTTTACTACTGGTATCTTTAAATTGAGCAAGGAGAAGCAGCCATTATCAGTAAGATAAGGTAAAGGCACTAGAAATGGACCATGCACTAGTAGTTGACCGTTTTGTATGTAATTTTAAATAATAAGCGTTTTGTCAGTAATAAAAAATAATAATTAAAAACACTAAATTTTAAATATTAAACAATGGTCTTCAGTTCTGAGGTTTAACATACAAAACGGTCAACTAATATATTCTTTTATTCAAGTGGACTGTTTTCAGTACTTTTGAATCGCTAAATGTTTTAAAGAAGCTACCACTGATCCGGTAGCGGGAACAAACACACAGAGATTTGACATCTCAACGATTTTATTATATGTAATAGAATAGATAGATAATACCAAACTCACAAAGAATTTACTATACAAGACAATCAATTGCATTAACAAAGCTGATAAAAACCAGCAGCTGCTCAGATCAGCTGATCGATATTATAAAATCATGCCGGCCCATTATGTTGTACTCAGGTAGTTTTTCACCAAACCGTCAGCTGTTCGGTGCGTGCGCATACTTTAAATCTTGAAGTTTCCGATTAGCACCAAACATCTGCTAGCGGCAGGTGTCTGGTGGAATTCACGAATTTCGAAAGGCCTCTTAAAATAATTTTTGTATCGCCACATCTGCTGTGCACTTTGACAGTTTAAAGCAACATTAAGGCCCAGTTTCACGAGTTACCAAAAAACTGTTAGCTTATTCGGAACATATCTGACACATATCTCGGAATTTTGCGTTTCTCAGGTTTCTCATAGGCTTATTATAAGCTCAGCACTTAAAGTCCCTAATAAGTTAATAGGTAGATCATGTAGCTGTTATTTTATTTATCTGCTGGATACCAAATACCTATTTTAATCTTTTTAATTTTTTCACTTTTTAGAGTCTCTTTTAGAGCAATTATCTGCTACTTAGTTTATTTGTCGGTTAACTATCCGACACTTTATCAGTAACATGTGAAATAGGCCCTAAGGACGTTAGACGTTTTTGAGTTTTAAACTGAGTAAAAAGTTAACATTAACATAAGAAATTTGTTGTCACAATATTTTTTCCTCGTAAATCCTGATTCCGCAGGAATTCTAAGATAATAAGTAGCCTATATGTTGATCCAAGGCCTCCTCTTTCTTTCATTGAGAGTTCCATCAAAATCAGTTTGACAAAATATACTGTTAAATTAACGTTCCTCAAGAATTGTAGTTTCGTTTAGTACAAATCGTACAGAAATCCGTTTTGTAGATTTTTAGAAAAGACAGACAGGCAGACATACTTTTGAGGACTTAGTTTTATTAAATGTATAGATAGATTAAAGATATTTCTAATATCTAAGACGCGCAGTTCATAATTAAGGTGAGATACAAGATTAACTCATTTAAATATTACAGATATTTTATACTTTCTTGTATTTATTTATTATCATCATTCTCCTGCCCTTTTCCCACTCTCAATGGGATCGGCAAAACATGTTATAAACATGCCCTCTTCCATTCTCTCTTATCAATTGTAAACTTTGGAACTACTACTTTTATATGTATGTCATACTTCAAACAATCCAACCATGTTTTAGGCCTTCCTCTAATCACATATCCACATTCACATCTAACACTCGCTTGGGGGTATGATTTTTATCCCTCCTCATGATATGTCCATTGTATTTACATTCTATCTTGTCCATAATAGTCCCTACAATCCCCCTTCTGTAAGTTTTTACGTGATGCATATATCTGCATCCTTTTTCCTTCATACTTCACACTATCCAACCATGTTTTAGGCCTTCCTCTAATCACATATCCACATTCATATCCAACACTCGCTCGTGCATACGATTTTCATCCCTCCTCATGATATGTCCATTGTATTTACATTCTATCTTGTCCATAATTAGTCCCTACAGTCCCCTTTCTGTAAGTTTTTACGTGATGCATAATCTGCATCCTTTCTCTGTCATTACGTTTATTCAGCATCCGGAAACGTCATTTTATCAGTTGGTAATCTTTTTTTCGCATCCGTACCCATGCGAGTGTTATATTTCGATATCGCTCATTGATATTATGCAGTACAGTGAAGTATATCCGTTTAGAGATATCCAATATCATATATGCAAACGATGTTGCGTATTCCATTAAAGTTTTATTCAACTGTGTATGTATGTGAAGGAATCTTGCAAGTTAAATTTTATCCACTTCCCGGGGTCCGATTGAGTTAAAATTTTACATAATGGTCGAGTCCTGATGATAAGCGTAATGCTGCTGCCAGGATTGGCTCCAGACGAGGGAACTCCTCAACGGTTAACATTAGAAAAATTAAATTTTGTTAAAAACTTTTTAATACTTGTATTAACTATTCAAATATTTTATTCATTGTATGGATCTACTTTACCGTCGAGTGGTATCAGGCTGAGTAGAAAAGACCAAGCACATTTCTGACCGAGGTGTCGTAAAAGGAGACTAAGGTAAGTTGACCCGCTGTGTGATATCGGGCTGAGTAGAATAGACCACCCTAATTACTTACCAAGGTGTCCTAAAACGCGACTAAGGTATGTCGACCCGCCGTGTAATATCGGGCTGAGTAGAATGGACCACCCTCATTACTTACCGAGCTGTCATAAAAGACGACTAAGGTAAGTTGACCCACCGTGTGGTATCCGGCTTGTTAGAATAGACCACCCTCTTTCTTATCGAGGTGTCGTAAAGTACGACCAAGGTAAGTTGACGTCAGGCAGGCGGCCAGTCGTAAAATCTCAAACAAAAATCAGCCAAATCATGTTGTCGCATGATTTGGCTGATTTTTGTAACATATTGTGCCGATCCCACTTCGAGTGGGATAAGCGCAAGAGAATGATGATGTGTGACCTACTTTAATATTTCAGTTTTAACAGCTGCGTCATTATTCTTCTAGGACAGCAATATAAGGTATGAGATTTTTAACCGATGTATTTTTACCAATGCTTAGCAATACATAGATTTTGTTAGCATGATTTATAGCAATTCTATTACTTTGTACTTAGCCACTAACCACTAAAATCGATGACAGGCGCTTCTTACAATCCTATCGTAGTTCTTCGAATGACCTTAGTGCAAGGAAATTACTTTGCTGTTATTTTCACGCGTGAGCGATTTTGCTTTGCAAATACCTACCAGAGTTAGTTGTTAGCTGAATTTGCAAAACCCATATGTATATGTATATACTATATACATAAATGTTTAAATAGAAACTTTTATAACATGTTTTATGAGCCACAAAAATGCTAAATAATATTTCAGTTTTATATAATATTATATTAAACGGTTACGAAATTTATAAAGTTAAGCAGGCGTTTGCCAAATTGTATAGTATAAGCTTTAAAAAAATTCGCTATAGTAAAACTAAAGCATAAGCTGTGGTAGCCCAGCGGTATTACCGTGTGCCTCTTTCGAGAAGGTCTAGGGTTAAACCCCGGGCAGGCACCAATGAGTTTTCTAGTAAAACTTATGTGTCTAATTGATAATTGCAATTTATCACTCGCTTCTCGGTGAAGGAAAACATCGTGAGGAAACCTGCATATCTCTAGAGAATTCTAGGGATATGTGAAACCTACCAATCCGCATTGGAGCAGCGTGGTAGGTCTTAGCTACAATCCTTCTCTCCAAAAAAAAAATTCGGAGAGAAGAGGCCTATGCCCAGCAGTGGGATAGTAACAGGCCGTTACTTACTACTTACTATAGTAAAACTTATATTTGTTTGATCTGTACTAGAGATGTTACAGAGACTGGGTTACCGGAAGATTTTGTTATAAAACCGATAATTTATAGACTTTGGCGTTACTTTATAGAGGTCCAAAACACAAAAGTAATAAAAAATATTATTTTGCTATATTTTATCGCAGATATATCGCACGCTTAGTATTAAAGTGACCTAATTCAAAATAAATCATTTCAGTGCTATATTTGAACAAAATACTATTTTTCATTTCTTTTGGTTAAACAATATTTGTAAATTTGATAATATTGAAGCAAATACAGTTTTATTCATAATTGTAAAGCCTAGAGTATGGATAGGGTATAAAAGTGCCTATGGCAAGGCATAAGGTTTGTTCTACGTCTTTTCCCAAAGCTGTTTTATTACTTTTAATAGAAACAGCAAAAATATAATTGCAGTTTATACATTAAAATTTAGGCAACTATATATTAATAGATACATATATAATATTTGCACCGCGGACGAAATTATTATAGATTTATGTAAATTCATCATTATAAAAACTACTATTTGTGGTATGAAATCTCTATTATAACCCGGTTATTGGATAGACTCCCTCGTAAACCGAATCGCCCAATCTCGAACAGCTGACGCGGCAAAAAACATCAACCCCTGTTCACTGAATGTCAGAAAACTTAAAATTGTATAGCAAATGTTATAATTACATTTAAAGTTTGTTATTATTTGAAATTCACGTTATTTGTACTTAAAAAAATACAATAAATGAATGGTTAAGTTTTACGAAAATGTAAAGGGTCGCTATGGGCCTCATAAGAAGGCTTAGAGTGGCTCAGCAGGCGATAAAGCGAGCTAGAAGTATCTCTACATGATTAAATCAAAAATAAGGAGATTCGTAGAAGAACTATAGTCACCAATATAGTCAGCTTAAGTGGCGATGGGCGGCGCAATCTAGCGTTAAGAAATACTAGAGGTAATCCTCATGGGTTTTATGTCAAATCGTTCTCTCCAAGGAGATAGACCCAGAAGTTAAAACGGCCGTTACGTTACTATTTTACTGTATATCGCAGTGTTACTCAAGTAATGTTTATTATTACTAGTCCTACTTTATTGTTAAAATAACCACAATTATCTACTGTGTATTTACACCGTGTGGTATCCGGCTGAATAGAATAGTACCACCCTCAGTTCTTACCGAGGTGTCGTAAAAGGCGACTAAGGTAAGTCGACCCACCGTGTAGTATCCAGCTGAGTAGAATAGACCAACCTCATTTCTTACCGAGGTGTTATAAAAGGCGACTAAGGTAAGTTGACCCACCGTGTGGTATCCGGTTCAGTAGAATAGACCACCCTCTTCCTTACCGAGGTGTCGTAAAATACGACTGAGGTAAGTGTTGACGTCAGGCAGGTGGCCGGTCGCAAAAACGCAGCCAAATCATGTGACAGCATGTTTATAACATGTTGTGCCGACCCCGCTTAGAGTGGGATAAGGGCAGGAAGATGATGATGATGGATTTAAAATTATTTATTATTCACCCTGGCAACC
Source organism: Morpho helenor (assembly GCA_029227775.1). Taxonomy (NCBI): domain Eukaryota; kingdom Metazoa; phylum Arthropoda; class Insecta; order Lepidoptera; family Nymphalidae; genus Morpho; species Morpho helenor. The sequence goes on from JARGCU010000017.1 coordinate 1,541,191, forward strand.
ATCTATTCCATTTTCAAATCGACACATTTTTTAAAACTCATGTGTGCACGGTTCGCTTCCCACCAGTAGCCTGCACATGGCATCGAGGAATTTGACACGCAGATGTTCGTTCCGCTACAGACAATAAAATACCTAATAAAACATGGCCGCCCACTTTCGTGATAGTAAAAAAACCTTTGCAAAACTCTTATCTTCAGTGTCCTTTAATTCAAATTTCTATTTATACTAATTATTGAATACTTCTTTTATTTTATCCATTAAAATTAAAAAAGGATATTTACTATTAGCTACTTGAGAAATAATTAATAAAATAAATAATTGATATTAATAATAAAGTTATCCAATAGTTTAGTTAAAAAGTTTTGACTGCTATCTTATGCTATATTATGGATATTTAGTGTAGGCCTTTTTACCCTCTAGGAAGTTTTAAGGTTAGTATTACAAATATATAATATTAATATTAATAATATATACAAATCCAAAGACAATACGAATGACTAAAATATAATTAGAATAAATAAATAAGTTGCCAAACTAATAAGGTTCTAAAAACTAAATATCTTTGTAATAAATTAAAAAAGGAGTTTTAGACCAAACAAGTTTATTATAAATATAGCAGTTTTATAGAACATTGTTACAATTTAAATGGATTAAAAAGTGGCAACAAAACGAGAAAGTTGTGACTATGACATCCATTATCAAGCGCGCGTGAGTTGTTTCATATGGCAAGATCATTTAAGGCATTTCGAAATGTCATTCCGCTTGTCTCCTATTAAAAATAAGTGCTTCTTTTATGAGCATATTTTAAAAGCATCGGTTATTGTTCAAAAATGTTCTTTTTTACTTTCTCGTGAACAGTTCAATGTAGCCGGTTATTTGCAATGAAATATATATTCTGCATTCCAGTTTTTGAAAAAAGAACTCACTAATTCGAACGCTCCGTATAAGTCCGAACCATAAAGTAGGTTCTATTTATTAAATTTTTGGCTGAACTTTACTTATCGCAACTACTTTTGTTTTTTTTAAATAAGTCAATGACAAACGGTGCCATAGACTAAAATGACTTTTTTCATTGCGCTCAGCGTAGGTACCTACTGAAAAAATATGCTTACATTCTTATTAAAACCAAGAAATAGATTATTCCATAAATATATTATCTATGCATATGTATATCTATGGACTAATATATTTTTGTAATAGTAATGGTTTTTATTTGTATTGTATTTGTTTTTTTTCTACTATTTGTTTGTATTAATTAAGTGGTGTTAAAAATAAAGAGAATAAATAAATATAGATATTTTTTATTTCTAAGCTGTTAAACGTAATTATGTCGGGAAATAACAGATACCGATTCTAGTCGATCGTGAAATAGAAATTTATGACTTAATTATAGAAAATTATACGTAACAATGTTACGTTAAAAAATAGCGAGAATTGACCCATTAACTAATATGACAGTTACATATTTTTGAATAACTTTAAAGATGTCGTGAGCTATAAAACCAAAAAGCTATTTAGATATTGATGGTGCACGTTTATGATTACAAATGAATTTTTATTGCGCGTATCTTAATTTATTGTCGGTGGGAGAGTATGGTATACTTTGTCATCTCGTAATACTTAAAATCGGGACATCAGCGTTGTTTATTACGCGTTGCGAAACTCTTTGCTCGTAAATAATATGTAAAGTAATTTGGAATCGGGGAATAACGTTAAAGAATGAGTTATAAAATAACTTAGTTATTACAGTTTAAATGATTAACCAGGTATGTTTATATATTTGTTACATTGCTTTTGAATTATGTTTTGTAAAAAAATATAAGGACAGTTTTAACTTTCTGAAATTCTTCTAAAAATACTATAAGCGTCTAACACATTTTTTATTTCTTATATATTCGCGAGGTATCGTAATTATATATATTTTTTAATTTCTACTTGTAAATATTATTTATATTAATCATGATCCTCCTGCCCTTACCTCACACTAAGTGGGGTCGGTACAACATGTTATAAACATGCTGTCGCATGATTTGACTAGATATTTTACGACCGGCCGCCTGCCTGACGTTAACTTATCTTAGTCGCCTTTACGATAGCTCGGTAAAAAATTAATGGTCTATTTTATTCAGCCCGATACCTCCGGTCGACATACCTTAGTCGCCTTTTACGACACCTCGGGAAAAAATAAAGGTGGTCTATTCTATTCAGCCGGATACCACCAGTCGACTTACCTTAGTCGCCTTTTACAACACCTTGGTAAGAAATGGGGGTGGTCTATTCTACACAGCCGGATACCACACGGCATATATCCAAAGGTGAATATAAAAATGTTAATATCATAATTATAACGATATATGATGATTGAACCATTCCTGTTAGATTTATCAAAAAACTAAACCCTAGTTAGGAAATACAAGTTAATTTGTCGATTCTAGATTATTCGATGCGGAATGTTTAAGCACATTTTGAACTGGTTTAAATAACATGACTATTTCGGTGTAGTTAACACTATAAAAGTAGGTAAGTACAGGCAACATTTTTATGTGTAAGTCGCTTAGAAGCTTTAGTATTAGGCATAAAAATTGTTTTTATTAAAGCTTAGGTGATTTATAATATACTAGCTTTTAACCGCAACTACGTTTGCGAGGCCTGGATGGCGATTCAATGTCATCCTATTCCTATAGAATTAACAGGATGTCCATAGCCTTTATATTATCCGGTGTATATGAAATAATTGTGCCAAATTCTATCGATATTGGTTCAGCGGATTCATTGTGAAAGAGTAAAAAACATACACCTATACTCATAAACTTTCGCATTTAAATGCTAGTAAGAAGTAAAATAAGATAAGATAAGACCTTACTAGCTATTGCCCGCGACTTCAGCAAGGACTTCAGTACCGAGATAAGAACTTATGTCACTTTAAATTCATGAAATTTTAAATAATAATACTAATTTAATAACATTATTTCGCTCCCTGTGATCAACAGTTTTTTTAATATTTTTAAATGTTTTTTTTGTATTTATTTTATATAGAAAATATTTAAAAATATAATGTATATTTGTATATAAATAAATAATAACTTTCTTCATTTCAAAATATTATGCATATGTTTTCTCCATTCGGAGTTGAGAGACGAATAAAAACCACGCAAATTTCTCGTCAAACGTCAAATTTTGACTATTATTCTGGGTTAATTTTGTGTTTAAAGTTCGTAATTACCATTAGTAACCCGTAATGGCTGAGTTTGTAAAAGCAATATTCGTTCCAGAAGTATGTAGGTTCATATAACAAGCAGGCTTACAAATGTCAGTACAGTACACACAGCAAGGTATAGTACAAAAAAATACAGTACAGTTATAATCATTTAGCTGAAATTTAAGTAACACAAATACTGTTCGAAGTATCAAAAAACAGATTAATTAAAAATATGTAAAAAAAAAATACAGCCAGACTAACTAACAAATTGTTTAAAAAATATTGGACATTGGGTAGAATTGAACTTACAACCCCCAGATCTGAAAGCAGTGCCACTGCCACCTGCGCCAATGGGTCACTCAACTTATGCACTAATCTCTCAATAGCTATCATTGTCAGTTACAACCAATGGACCTAAATAAGTTTGAAACACTTCAGCCATTTAGAAAGGCGTTCTCAATGGTGAAAGTCATCTGCTATCTTGCAAAAAACTCGCATCTCTGCGGCCTTGTCAAGGTGAGTGCAAGGGGGGTATAACGGTACGCCCCGCGACGACAAACCAAACTGTTACGACATCGCATAACAGCTAGTACATCGACAACACCGTGAAGTACAACTCTCAAAACACCCAAACAAAACCGTCAATACACCACGTACAACGCTCAATTGACAAACTTCCTACGTGGGAACCGAAACAAGTTAAGTTTCAGAAACCAAACTTAACATTTAGGACACGTTTCGTATTCCTTATGAGAAATGAATCTAACTGTGCCATCTTATAGGGCTAATATGGGACTACTTTCGTATATTTGTAAACAATTCAAAATTAACGAAAACAATAGCACGGCTGAATCGAGATAAATGTGCCGATTTCATAAGCCTGTCTTACATCACTGGAATTAAATTGTGTAATAATTTGTTAACCGTTAAGTTAGCTATAGTTGTATATATTATTAAAATACGAAAACGTTACATACAAATGATTTCAGAAATACGACGCGTTAATAAAGCTTATTGGCAGAAATATACATATTCCTATTTTGAAAATCGAACGCAGCGTTTACATACACGCTGCGTTCGAATTACAAATATTAAGGGTGCATCCGTATATAAGGGAGACTTACGATTTGACTGATCTCGGTGATTGGGATAGGCGAAATTGTTTTATCGGAGCCCTGCGGGAGCGACGATGCACTGGGTGTAGGGGACACCCCGGGGGATCCCGGCTGGACATTCACCACGCTCTCCTTAGAAGTGCGGTTCGGAGACAGCCTAGCCGGGAAGCTGAGCGTCTTCGTCCACTGCGACAGGCTTCGCACCATTTTGACTGTCCATAAGCACTGCACGTTCACTGAACTCGATACGCGAGCGACACGTGCGCTCCCCGCGGCGGCCAGCGGACGAATGCGAGGCATTGGCATCAAAACTTACAGCCTGTGGCCTGTGCAAGTTGCGACGTGTACGCGGCGAGCGTGTGTGCGTGGGGTGGCCACGCGTGTGCTGCACGGACTGGTATATTATTAAGTTCGCTGCGGGTCCGATCTTTTGTTTATCGACCGGTCACCTAACTTCACTAAATTGTCTACTTTTGTTAAATTTTTGCATAATGCCCTTTTATATCAAAGCAATATTATTTTTATTTTTTATATTACTCTCTTACTTAGCTTATTGTATGTAGTAGTTTAATCAAAAATAAGCTGTGGTAGCCAAGCGGTAACACCGTGCGACTCTTTCGAGGAGGTCACGGGATCAAACCCGGGCAGACATCAATGAGTTTTTCTGTTAAAACTTATGTGTCTAATTGATTATTGAAATTTATCACACGCTTTTCGGTGAAGGAAAACATCGTGAGGAAACCTGCATATCTCTAGAAAATTCTGGAGATATGTGTAACCTACCAATCCGCACTGGAGCAGCGTGGTAGGTCCAAGCTCTAAACCTTCTCTCCAAAAACGGAGAGAAGAGGTCCATGCCCAACAGTGGGAGAGTAACAGGCCGCTACTTACTTTTACTTACTAATCAAAAATAAATAAGATTTAATTTTGGTTCCAACTCTATAAAAAAAGACAAGATATTATATTTGACTGTTAATAATAATGTTAATAAAAGTCGTTTAAACTTTCGTATAAGTCATTTACGCTATCGGACGACTAAAGAATTAATAATTGCAATTTGTAGCCAGTACTTTAGATAAACTTTTGTCATTCGTATATCACTAAATTTGTTAAGTAGTATTTTTGATATACTTTTATATTTTTGAAAATTATTTATGGTCATAATTTTTTGGGCATTTAGTTTGAATATTTTTCTCCACTAATATAGCCAGCTAGTGTAGAAAAAGGAAAAAGAAACCAAACACAGATTATAGCAAAATAATCATAAATTTTAGTACTATGGAATTCCGCATCACCAACTTCTATAAATAAATTAATAATTATATTAATAATTCTATGGAAAATAAACCGTTATCAAACGTAATTGCACCAGTATTACAAGAAAAAAAAAAAAACGACGCAATTACAGAAAGAAAGTCGCACTTATACCGAGGACATCTATTATTGTCCCCTCGTATATTCAATGGCCATATATGCAATGATTCAGGAATTAGCAACGGTATATAGATGCAGAAATAACTGCACGTGGCATTCCAAAGGGTGGCACCCTTCAAATCGAGCTTAGATGTGGCAATGCCATAAAGACTTCTTTATTATATAAATGTAAGTGGATTTTTGAGACTTCTTTCATCATTTATTTTTACTTCTTTATTTAACTAGAACGGACATGATCGACTTACACTAATTAAACATAATACATAAAAAAAAAGAATATATAATTGTAACTAAAACGAAAAAAATGTATTAAAATAATGATAATAAATATAATATATAACATTTTTTTGCACGTCCCATTATATCTCCGCTGTCACAGATGCTCGGTGTACTGCATTGCTTTGCTATAATAGCCCATTTATCCGCAAATATGTCGCTATTTTAATAGTTTCCTTTGTCTAGAATTGCCTTTACATAAGTTTAGAAATTATCTTAATAAGATGCTGCTACATAAAGCATACTATAAAATAAAAAATATTGCGAAAACGGTCAAAATTTAAACCTTTTTTTGCGTGCGCTAAGTAAACGGTGATAGTTATTAAAAATCTCTTATAATTAACTCACGAAAACAACTTTATATTAAACATTTTTTTTATTTTTACAAAATAAAAAAAATAAACTTTAAAATAAGAATAATAATTGGGTAGATGGGCCTCGATCCTAGGTATTTTCATTTCTCTAGACCACCCGTTCCCCGAATAAGCTACGCTGACTTGACAATTTACGGCAAAAATAGTGTTTTATATTCAATGTAAATTTTAGTATTTTTCTAATGTCCAAAAACATGGATAAAAGTTTTTTTTTTTAATAAAACCTAGCTACATCTTTTTATCTCCCCCAAAACCCCTACATGCTGCATTTCAGTAAAATTGTTGGAACCGTTTTCGAAATTCCGAATATATATATACACTAGCGGCCTGCCCCTGCTTCGCACCGGTATAAAATATATATCCCATGTCAGTCAGTGTAAAAAAAAGGTTAAAATCGATCCAGTAGTTTTGATTTATTAATTACTGCCAGTGGCCCGCAAGCGTTAAGTTTGGAGAAAAACAATTTCCTTTCCCTATACCAAGAAGATTTCCTGCTATCTTTGGAATATCTAAACTCATATAATACATTTTTACTTATTTACTTTTACATTTTACCTATGTATTTTATTTTTACAGTTAATTACAGAATGTCTTTAAACAAACTCTTAAAAGATTCGAAGTGCTATAGGGTGAAGCGCGGCGTCCTCACGGCATTTTAAATCTGTAATATCTCCGAAAATGTTCACTTAAATTACATGCTGTAAACGGCAATATTGATCTATATTAAATCAACAATTTATTTAAGGTACTCAATTGGATAAGGATTAATGCTGTATTGTATAAAAATTGCTTTGAACATAAGGCATCATTTTTCGTAAAAATTAAATGAAAAAAACTGCTATTGTGGGTTATCCATAAGAGATAGATATATACCATCGCGGACTTTTCTGTAGACCTTTTTAAGGTGTACAAATACTTAGTACATCATTTTGATAAATCTCGTAGGGTTTAGCCTGCGTTTGCAATGTAAGCGGAAAAAAATGTAATTATTTACAGAAACCTCAAAAATTACAGTATTTCTCTACTTCGTATTGAATGTTATTATACGTACAAACCTTCCTCTGGAATAACTCTATCTATTAAAAAAAACCGCATCAAAATCGGTTGCGTAGTTTTAAAGTTTTATGCGTACATACGGAAATATGGACTTTGTTTTATAATATGTAGTGATAGTGATGAAGATTAAGTCATTTAAACATTAAATATAACTTAACTTTTTTTATAACTAGTGTTACTAAATCACTTACTGGAATTAATGTAGCAAAGAAAATTAAAAAGGCTCATTAGGTTATAAAGATGATATCGGAAACAGGTTTAGTGAACAAAGAACGCGCTGGTTCCAATCTGAGACATGTTAGGACACGTTTAAAACTTAAAGGTGCCGTATACAGTTAACTTAAAAGAACAACAAAAAGAAAAAGTATATTTTCATTTTATTATTTTTCTTATACTGTAATAGGAAATCCACAAGATCAACATTGACAAAATTAAATACATTTCCCGTTTAAATATGTAAGTAAGTAAGTAAGTAAATAGCGGCCTGTTACTCTCCCACAGCTGGAAATTTCCTCTCTTCCTTTCTTCCTCTTGACCTCTTCTCTCCATTTTTGGAGAGAAAGTTTGGAGCTAAGACCTACCACGCTGCTCCAATGCGGATTGGTAGGTTACACATATCCGCAGAATTCTCTAGAGATATTGCAATTATCAATTAGACACATAACTTTTAAGAAAAAACTATAGGTGTGCCCGGGTTTGAACCCGTGGCCTCCTCGAAAGAGTCGCACGGTGTTACCGCTGGGCTATCTCAGCTTAAAAAATATTTCATATGTCAAAAATCATCTGCCTAAAGTATAAGTTCATAACCTCACTAAAACTTTTAAATCTTTGCTATAATATTGACAAAATTAGCCAAATTTTAAGTTATATTTAACTTATAGTACCTGGGTGACCGAGTGAATAAAAAAAATAACAAAAAAGAAAGTAAGCGCCGGTGACTCGTGAGATTGGACCCCGTATTTTGATCTGTTTTTGGTCCAACTTTTACTCATTGGGCTATCACAGCATTACGTTTGACGGCTAAAAATATATACAAGATTAACTCATTTAAATATTAAAGATAAAATATATTAACTGGTCATATTGTCATCTTTTTACGTTTTGCGTCCAAAATCGTATGCAAGTGTATTAGTTTCGTTTAGTCGCGAGTACATTGTGTATAAAATTTATGCCGAAAGTTTTTTTATTTTATTTGTCGCCTAGATTGTGTAAACAGTTAGATATATCATCAATCGGCCTAATAAAGACATGCAACTTACTAATTATATTTATCTATTATATTCTATTAATGTTGTTATTAATAATTTTTATATTAATTAAATATCTTATTAAATAATTATTTAAAAAAATCATACATAGTGATATTATACATCTGATAAGTATTCATTAAGTACGCCGTGTGGTATCCGGCTGAATAGTACCACCCTCATTTCTTACCGAGGTGTCGTAAAAGGCGACTAAGGTAAGTTGGCCCACCGTGTGGTATCCGGTTTAGTAGAATAGACCACCCTCTTTCTTACCGAGGTGTCGTAAAATACGACGACGGTAAGTTGACTTCAGGCAGGTGGCCGGTCGTAAAAACGTAACCAAATCATGTAACAACATGTTTATAACATGTTGTGCCGACCCCACTAAGAGTGGGATAAGGGCAGGGAGATATATATATAAGTATTCATTAAGTGAATAATATATTTTTAGTAACAAAAATTCTTTAATTCTAAGTTAAGTTAAGTAGGAAGGTTCAAGTTTGCGCACTTAAACGCATGCGCTGCGGGCGGCAACAAAGCAGCTGCGCGCGCACGTGTCGTAGGAAGTAAACATGCAAAAGGATCCTGCGCATTGTTTGAGGGTAGGACCGTAGGACCCCGTAGGACGAAAGGGACCCCACGTACAAGCCGGGTGCATGATCATTTTGCTTTACTTGCCACTAAAATTATTATTGAAAACAATTTATTTTTAGTATGCGATAGAGCAAGCTATTCGCGGTGTATCTTTTTCTACGCGATTAAAGTAATAAGTAAATCCGTAGATGAACCAGAGTTACCGACATAGCTCATCGTGTCGCGAAACTGAAGAGGGGCACGTAGTAGCGATGTGAAAAAATAATCGATTATTTTTTCATCAAAAATCGATTATTTTAGGTATCACTTTTTCTTTTTTACTCTTTTTATTGTTTTCTTAAGATTAGATATGCATTGTTGTATGAAACCAATTTAGCCAAACTACACATTTTAATCCAATTTCACAAACAACGTCAACATCCTCCTGCCCTTATCCCACTCTAAGTGAATTCGCACAACATGTTATAAACATGTTGTCACATGATTTGGCTACGTATTTTACGACCGGCCGCCTGCCTGACATCATCTTACCTTAGTCGTATTTTACGACACCTCGGTAATAAAGAGTCTATTCTACTTACCGGATACCACACTGTGGGTCAACTTACCTTAGTCGCCTTTTACGACACCTCGGTAAGGAATGAGGATGGTCTATTCTACTCAGCCGGATACCACAGGGCGGGTCGACTTACCTTAGGCGCCTGTTAACACCTCGGTAAGAAATGAGGGTGCCAGTAAAATTATTATTGAAAACAATTTTTTTTAGTATGGAGCGAGCTATTCGCGGTGTATATGCGATCAAATCAGGAATGAGAAGATCCGTAGCAGAACCAGAGTTACCGACATAGCTTATCGTATCGCGAATCTGAAGAGGCAATGGTGGGGCACGTAGAAGCGATGTGAAAAAATAATCGATTATTTTTTAATAATCGATTATTAAAAATCGATTATTTTTTCTTCAAAAATAGTTTTTTTTTAAATCGATTATTTTAGGTATCCCTTTTTTTACTCTTTTTCTTGTTTTTTAAGATATGCATTGTTGGATGAAACCAATTAAGCCAAACTACACATTTTAATACAATTTCACAAACAGCGTATCTGATATTATTTCTTGGTAGTTGTCCACTTTAATTAGCCTTTATTGTAATTAATTATTAATATTAAAAAATACAACTTTTGAAATAGAAAAAAATCGATTAAGAAGGTACCTACATTAACATATTTAGCAGTATACAGTGACAGCATTACATAATCAATGAAATTTCCGCCGTGTGATATACGGCTGAGTAGAATAGACCTCGAGGTGTCGTTGGATGATAAAAAAGCCTGGATTTGAAAATCCTTTCAGCTTCATACAAGACTGCGGTTTAATAATGGAAAATTGAAAATGTTTAAAAGATTGACCGCCGAGTTTCTTTCTTGTTCTTCTCGGTAAGAGCAATATTCTGAACCAGTTGTAGCTTCATTAATCATATGGATCTTTGACGATTCAAAAGTGCTTGAAAGAGCTTATTTGAATAAAGATATTTTGATTAGATTTGATAAAAGGCGACTAAGGTAAGTTGACGTCAGACAGGCCGGTCGTAAAAACTCACCCAAATCATGTGGCAGCATGTTTATAACATGTTGTGCCGACCTCACTTAGAGTGGGATAAGGGCAGGAGGATGATGATTTTGTTCTAAAAGCATAGAGTATAGACAATACCTACCCTCGCGTGTTTATCATAAACCCTACATAAACACTCTTTAAACTAAACACTTCGATGCCATAAAAAAAACCGAAGCATCCTTACATCCTGTTCATGCCTTTAATATGAAAAAGGATCATTAATACCCAATGCACATGAACACTACCCTTCCTCTTTAATGATGGTACTACAAGTCCAAATCCATTGTTTAATACAAAACTATTATAAAAGTGGAGAATTATTTCTATGCATCCCATTTTAATATGAGGGTAGTTGATTGACAGCGCCCTTTATATTTTGGGGTTGGGGAAAATTAATTAAATAGGCTCATACATACTCATTGACATGACATGCGGGCAATGAAGATTACTATATTACGTGTTAAACTTAATGAGGAAATATTTTAATTGTACTTGTAATACGACGACTCAGACACACGCACTGTCAGGGGAGAGAATGCGTGCTAATGACGAATACGGAAAGCATCGCGGACAGACGACGGGTCCCTCACGGCATTCCAGGTATGGATGTTCCGGACGGAGGATGCACCGTATCAGACGCGCTAAGGCGTAGTGTTCCAGTAGGATGCACATTAGAGCCCTAGGATCTGATAGCGATGTCGATCTAATAACATAATGTATGGGGACTTCTGATATTACTACGAAAGCACTTCGATAGCGCGGAGCAAACGATCAGTGGCGCCATCTAGTTTTGAGTATTAATTTAATCAATTTGTGGTTAATATTGAAAGCTACTCTTCGACCTTATATGAGATAAAATATAAAATTATAGGTAGTTATAACAATCTTTTTTTTTTTTTTAAATCTCCGCCGAATTTCTTGCTGGCTCTTTTCGGTAGGACAGTTTTCAGAAACAGTAATAGAGTTGACGGTTCAAAAGCACCAGTTTTACCAGTGTTACCAGTTCACGTGTATAAAGAATAATATCTGGGTGACCGAGCCTTGCTCGGTAATATTTTACAAAATAAAAAAAGAAACTTAAAAAAAAAAATAATAGGGTAGGTGGGTCTCGATCCTAGGTATTTTCATTTCTCGAGACTGCCCGTTCTCCGAATAAGCTACGCTGACTTGACATTAAATGAGAAAAATTCAATTTAGTATAAATTTTAGTATTTTTTGTCCAAAAACAGGGATAAATTTTTATTACAACTTTCCATAAAATACGTATAAAATATGTGATTTGAGTTATAGGTATCATTAGATCCACATACTACATTGTCATCATCCACTTTCCCTTATCCCACTCTAAGTGAGGTCAAAACAACATGTTACAAACATGTTGTCACATGATTTGGGTACGTATCTTAAAATCGGCCGCCTGTCTGATGTCATCTTACCTTAATAGTATTTTACGACATCTCGGTAAGAAAGTGGTAGGTCTATTCTACTCAACCGGATACCACACTGCGGGTCGACTTCCCTTAGTCACCATTTACGACACCTCGGTAAGAAATGAGGGTGGTCTATTCTTCTCAGCCGGATACCACACGGCGGGTCGACTTCCCTTAGTCACCATTTACGACACCTCGGTAAGAAATGAGGGTGGTCTATTCTACTCAGCCGGATACCACACGGCGGGTCGACTTCCCTTAGTCATCATTTACGACACCTCAGTAAGAAATGAGGGTGGTCTATTCTTCTCAGCCGGATACCACACTGCGGGTCGACTTCCCTTAGTCGCCTTTTACGACACCTCGGTAAGAAATAAGAGTGGTCTATTCTTCTCAACCGGATACCACAATGCGGGTTGACTTCCCTTAATCACCTTTTACGACACCTCAGTAAGAAATGAGGGAGGTCTATTCTACTCATCCGGATACCACACATCATATACACCAACTTAAAGATATTATTCAAAATAGTTGTAATACTTGTACTAAATTAACCGTCAATCTCGCTGCATTCTCACTATTTTTGGACGCCATAAATAATTTCCGTGCACCATAAAACGCTCCCGTTTGTTATGTCAAAAGCTAATTACATGGTAAAACTGTTTCAAAGATTAGGGAAGCTTTTTGAGTTAACAAAGTCAACTAATTTGTACGGTGAGTAATTTCTGTCAAGCGATATTGTTTTAACTTTAATCTGGACTTAGCTATACAATATTTATTAAACGTAACTAATTATGGGGTATTATGGAAGTGTTATAATACTGAGGGCCTGTTTCAAAAGTTACTAATAAACTGTCAGTTAGCTTATTCGGAACATATTTGACACATAAATAAATAAATATATGGGACACTTACACACACGGTCATCCGGCCCCAAAGTAAGTAACTTAAATACTTATGTTATGGGTAACCGACAACTGGTGAATTTATACTTATATATTTTTTAAATATATACTTAAATACAAATATACACCCAGGCTCAAAGGCCAACAAATTCATTTATAGAAAATGTTGGCCCTCGGCGGAAATCGAACCCGCGACCCGCGGAGCTGAAGGCAGGATTACTACCCACTACGCCAACGGGCCAGATATCTCTGAATTTTGCGTTTCTCAGGTTTCTGATAGGCTTATTCAGCACTTAGAGTCCCTAATAAGTTAACAGGTAGATCATGAGGCTGTTATTTTGTTCATCTGCTGTATAGCAAATACCTATTTCAAAATGGACGCAATTTTGTTTTATTTTTCACTTTTTAAAGTCTCTTTGCCTTGCCTGACGTCAACTTACCTTAGTCGTATTTTACGACACCTAGGTAAGGGAGAGAGAGTGGTTTAATCTACTAAATCGGATTCCACACGGTGTGTCAACTTATCTTAATCGCCTTTTACGACACCTCGGTAAGAAATTAGGGTGGTCTATTCTACTCAGCCGGATACCACACGGCTATTTTAAATGAAATACTTCATTATTTGTATTATTTTGGATAGGCTGATAACCTTTTTGTCATTTGACAGCTGGCAACTCGAAAATAACCAGTAATAGTAGAAAGCTTAAACAATGGCAATTACTTTAACGGAAATTCTCACCATCGAATTCGGTATACCCATAAAAGTTCTATTGTTTTCAAAATTTATCGACTACTACTTCATCCTGCCCTTAGACAATATTAGCGATAACACTGTTTTCGGAAAAATCATCCCTATTCATATAACCTTACAATATATTATCGTATAACACAATTTAGGCTACTAACTATAAAATGTAATACGATACAAGTAAAATTGAACTTTGTTGTCTGAGATATAAGACATAAAATTAATTGATTTATACAGCTACCCTCAAAAGCCATATGTGAATTTTAACACGTGCAATATCCTAGTCTATTAGAGTTGTAATGATCGTTTTTTATATCAATTACGGCAAAACTAATTAAATTGTCTATTACTTTATTGTTTCCTATTATCTTATTGATATTTTGCGTGTTCAGGAAATAACTTACCCGCATAAGGCTAACCGATTCTATTTTAATATTATAAAGGTTATTTATTATTTGAATATTGTAAAGATTCCATTTTAATATAATATTACAAAAAAAACTCTGTTTTCCCGTTACGTTTTCACGGCTAAATAACTGGACTAATTTTGATAAATTGCAAATTAAAGTGCAATTATAACATGAACATTGCGAAAAAAGATACATAATTGACAGCAGGTATTTGAATACCTATGTTGACGATGATGCAAAATTCAAAAACGTTATCCTAAGCTTTTTTAGAAGTGTTTAGTTTAAACTCACAAAGATCAACACCTGTTTTTCGCTAGCAAAGATTTGTTTGGTTTCCCTAAGTAGCCAATTTGCTGAACCAATTTTTCAACTCAAAAACAATTACGAAAGTCTTATGAAATTATTTTTTTCATTGAAGTATTGTAAAAACGTGATTATTCGCAGCGTTTATATCTTTGAATTTGAGTAACTTTATTTTTGACATACTCTCACACTTATAAAATATTATATTAAAATTTTTCTTAACTACAAATTGTCTCACTTCGTAGGTTAGCTGGCAGAGATCTCTGTCATAGGGATAAGTAAACCCTTGTACACTTTTTTTTACCAATAATGTTTTTTTCCAACATTTTTTATGGTATATAAATAAATCATTTTGCCTTTGTGTGTTATTAATAAAAATCTTTCGAGGCACGTGTACTGCACGAAAGAATGGGGTAGATATGGGCCACACTTATGTCTAGGTTTGTCTTTGTTATGGTTTTATTTTTATTATATCTCTGCTTCCTTGAAGTAAGACCTCAAATAACATTCAAGTTTTTGGTCAAGTTTCCCATGAAGTATAGTCGATCAAATCTAGCACGTAAACGTGTCGTCCCCGATTTCAAACTAGGACAATCCATAACCATGTGCAAGCCCCACGCCATTAGCGAAACAATGGCGGCACAATATCGCCATATGTGTCACGGAGAAAAAAATTAAAAATAGATTTGCCGAAGTGACCCCGCCCCCACATGGTGCCGACATCACTCTTAAGGGCTTTTACGACACGTGAATAAATATTTTAAAAAATGTTTTCAAGTTTATGATCTGTGATCTGTAGCCCTTTTTTTTATGACGCAAAAACCAAAAAGGGCTTACAAATATCAATACAATATTATTGAAAACGTGCCTTGATTACAAATTTATGAATTAATTTTCTTCCTATTATGAGAAGCACTTTCAGGTTGCTGCGAGCGCCATCTTATAGTCGGTAGAAATCAAAATAAATTCTAATATTATTAGAAAACTAAGGCTATTTAAACTGTCAACTGTAATATAATAATAGCTCACTTGGGAACGGGTCGACTCAAAATTTAGATTACCAGGATCAAATCCATCCACCATCCTAGCATAAATAGCTTCTGTTGATTTATTTTAATTACATCTATTTTATATTTTTAAAAAAAATTGCTAGCAAAAATCGGTCACCCAGGTATTTTATTATTTATTTTTTAATTCTTCTTGCATATATCAAAGCAATACAATATATACTATAAGTACAAGAAATGATTTACGAGAGCTTGCAAGGGCGGTCTTATCGCTTACAGTGATCTCTTACAGAAAACTTACGGATCTTAGAACAAGAATAGATTGGTGCGACACAAATATAATAGAGGAGTTATTTTATTCATATATATACCTACATGAAGTATAATACATTTTTATTAAATTGGTTACTACAACAATGCAGTACAGCGCCATCTAGTGAATTATTACGATAACGTTGCAGTGACATCTCTGAGACGGGACCTAAAACTCCTTTCATTCCTCGACTAAAATAAACAAATCGACATAGCGCCCCCGCGCCCACAAGAGCTAGGTAAGAAGAGGGCAGGTGGGAGAGGGCAAGCTCCCCCCCAAACCGCCGTACCCGCAGCCTCAATACCGGCCGTCGCCACAGCGACTGCAGCCCCCATCGCACGTGCCGCACCCACCGTACGAGCCGCATTCGCCCCCACTGCACCGAGCACTGCCCCTTTAACACAGGCAGTTCTTTCTACCGGAGCAAGTACGCAGACTATTTCTGCGCGCCCGGTGGAAGCGCTCGAGCAACCGACGGAGCCACAGCCGACCACTTTACAACCACCGGCAAACGTCCCGACAGCAAGGGGAGATCCGCTGTCGAAGACGAGAAAAAGGAACCGACGCAGGCGCAGGCAACCGAGGCCCGGTAATGTCGAGCCCACCGCCGCGTCCACCCCACATCCTAGGCAGCCAACAGCGACATCGTTGGCACCTCAGCTAACAACTGCCGCGGCGCCGAGAAGCCACGGCCTCATAGAAACCCCACTGGAGCCAATTCTGGCACCAGGAGCAAACATGGCTCCACTTGCCGCCTCAAATGACTCGGATACAAATAATATAATCCGAGCTATAATAGAAGCCCTGATGGCAGCGTTGACGACATATCTGCGCACCAAGGATCTTCGTCAGCGCCATATCAGCAGCAATTAGCCGGATTGGTCAAACTTACCAATGACGACTATTAAGATTATGTATTGGAATCCAGGCGGCATAAGAGGCCGCGTCCGCGAACTCACGCTGCTCGCCCAGTCGCAGGATTTTCATGTCATCCTCCTGGGCGAAACGAAACTCACGAACAGCGTGGAATTACGTGTGCCCAACTTCTTCGTGTACCGGCGGGACGAGATCTCTCCCCAGGGATACCCTTACAGGGGTACGGCCGCCCTGGTGAGGAGAGACGTCATACATGAAGAGCTGGTACACACACCGTTCGTGAGTACGCGTACGCAAGGAGTGCGGGTCAGCGTGGGGCAGGACGAGCTTCACCTGTATGCCGCCTACAAGCCACCTGGATCAACTTTCTGCAGCACCGATGTCGAGTCAATCTTCGAGCAGCACAGTCCTACACTGATCGTCGGGGACTTTAACGCGAAGCACCACGCCTGGGGCTCGCGTGTTATCTCTCCGGTCGGAAGACAGCTGCTTGACGATAGCGTGCGAGTCGGGTACGGAGTAGTGGATCCCGGAGCGCCGACCCACATCCCGACAGATCACCGACTCCAGCCGGATGTACTCGACATAGTGCTGCATCATGGACTGGACTTTCCCTTCGATGTAGAAGTTTGTTATGACATGGACACACAGCACCTGCCTATCCTGATCACTCTCGCCACACAAGGAGGATTTCTGGTGCCTCGCCCCCCTCGCAACCGGTTAAACTGGGAGCGATACACCACCGCACTTGCTGGGTTAGAGCTAGTGGGTCCCCTATCGACCCCAGCTGAGGTCGAGGAGGCAGCCGCGACCATCACCCAAAGGATACAGCAAGCCCACACGTCAGCTACCACCACCAGTGACAAAACCCAAGCTGCCATCAAACGTGACCTACCGAGCTCGCTCCGATGCATGTTGCGGCGAAAACGTGCCCTGCGCCGCCTGTGGGCCCGTACTCGCTGCCCTAGAGTGAAGAGAGAGTTGAACAGGATAGCAGAGAAGACGGCGAGTGCGCTTGTGGCTCTCGATGAGGTGCGATGGGAGCACACCATCGATCGAGCATCTGAGCATGACACCACCCTCTACACTCTTTGCCGTAAACTAACTGGAAGTGCCACCCCCCTTTACCCGTTGCTGGACCCAACGGGTAAAAGGATTTATGCGGCGAAGGATCGGGCCGAGATCCACGCCGACTACCTGGAAAAGACTTTCATCCCGAACGAGACGAATATCAACAATACCAATGTCGTTCGTCATCATGCGGCTATCCAGGCGAGACTGGAAGCATTTCTGACAGCCCCAACACCGCCCCTCCGGGTCGAGAACTTTATCTCCCCGTTCGAGCTGCGGACGGCTGTCTCCCGTCTTGACAGACGGAAGGCACCAGGGCCAGACGGCATCACTAACGCCGCACTGATGCAGCTGCCACAAGAGGGTCTCGCAGCGCTCACGAGGCTCTTCAATGGAGTACTCCGGACCGGCCACTTCCCCGAGGTGTGGAAGATCGGGAAGATTATTGTGCTCCCCAAGCCGGGTAAAGACCGACGGCACCCAGCAAGCTACCGACCCATCACCCTGCTCTCGCACATCGCCAAGTTATTTGAGCGCCTACTGCTGCGCAGACTCACGCCTCACCTGCCCCTCAGAGAGGAGCAGTTCGGGTTTCGCAGCAGCCACTCCACGACGCTCCAGCTGGCGAGAGTCATCAACTACTTGGCCAGTGAGAGGAACAGAGGGCACTACACCGTCGGGGTCTTTCTCGATATGGAGAAGGCCTTCGATAGAGTGTGGCACGCCGGACTCCTGGCTAAGCTTCTGGAAACTACCATACCGCCCGCGCTTGTGCGAGTGCTGGCGTCCTTCTTAGAAGATCGGAGTTTCTTCGTATCGATCGAGGGAGCAAATTCCAGGACACGACCCATCCGAGCCGGAGTACCACAGGGCAGCTGTATATCGCCGCGCTTATACGCGGCGTATACGAACGACATCCCTACCCTCCGCGACCGCTTGCGTGAGGGGGAGGAAGACGTACTGCTGTCCCTGTATGCTGACGACAGTGCGTATTTCGCGTCGTCCTATCATCAAATCGTCGCAACCAACCGTATGCAGCGTCTGCTGGATCTGTTGCCAGAGTGGCTGGACATGTGGAGGATGGCCGTCAACGTGGGAAAGACTGCCGCCTTGCTGACCAGTCGCTCCAAGCCACTACGTCAACTCACTCTACGAGGTCAGAACGTAGAGTGGAAGACCTCAGTTCGGTTCTTGGGGTGTGACATCGACCGCAGCCTGCGAATGGTCTCCACGGTTAACCGTGTGGTAGGCCAAGCCGCGGCTGCCAGGTCGAAGCTGCACACCTTATTCACATCCCGCATGTCAACGAAGACCAAGCTGAGAGTCTACGGTGCCTACGTTCGCTCGAGTTTGACGTATGCGGCACCCGCCTGGTACGCGCTGTGTTCAGCGTACCAGAGGCGAAGACTCCAGATCCAGCAGAATCGATGCCTACGATTGATACTAGGAGCTCCGAGGTACGTGCGGAATGACGTTCTGCACCGGGACACCAGGACGCCAACCGTGGAGGCATTTGTCCGAATGCTTGCGCGCCGAATGTTCGCGCGAGCGGATCACAGCGCACATGTACACCTCCACGGTATAGCCCCGCTGCACGCCCGTCCACCTGAGGGACGTCCATTACCTCGCGAGCTTCTGCGGTCTCCCGCACCGCTAGACGCGGAACTGAGCGACGAGCAGGACGACGCGAACCCGGACTAGACCCCCCTACTGGACTGACACGTCCCCCGAACTTGACCACCCACGGACAATACACCCACGACGAGAATGAAGAGGACAGATCGCTTCCTTCGTTCAATTATGAAAACCAAATATCCCCCTCTGTGGCGAAAAGGCCCTGCCGTGGGGGGCCCAGTAACGACACACTGGGTCGGAACACCCCGAAAATGAACTGTTCCACCGATGAACGTTAGTTCCCTAATTGCTTTGGCCTGGACAACAACAATTACACTTACCGCAGTAACGTGGCGATCCAGACCGAGTGCCTGGAAGCCTCCGGTGGAGGAAGATGGGTCTTCTTTTGATGCAGATGGCACGTGGCGGCAACGCCCTATGCTGATATCTCTGAACTTTTGATGAATCACTATTGTCACACACATAACAACTATGCCACAACGGTTTTAAAGCGAATATGATAATAGAAAACAAATAAGCGTCCCTTTTCTCGGATTTTCTTGCAGTTCACACACACGATAGTAGACTTCGAGCGCGAATTGATGCGTAGCCGCTCCCAGCGACAACTCAACTCGGTCCGGGGCCAGTGGTAACGCGTTACTGCCGTATGCTCACAGAGCGTTGTTATTGACAAGACCAAGCGCGCGAGATTTGAAATAACGAAGAGTGAACATATCGCCCACCAAAATACAGCTGGTATTTTCCGGATAAATAAGATTAATAAAAGTTATATTTAATTAAAACTATAGGAACGATAGCGAATTAAACTTAAAGATTAAGAACTACAATTATAATTAAAAAACGTATGATATAATAAATAGTATTAGATTACGATTCAACGGGAAGAGGGCAAAGTTTAACAAGAGGTCGTATTATAAGACTATTTTTAGTCTGAATAGTTGCCACACGGACAACTCCGTCTAGGCCCGAATGTAGTTTGGTAACTCTCCCTAATGCCCATTGTAGCGGTATACGATTGTCGTCTTTGATAATTACGATAGAATTTAATTTTAACGGTTCGGATTTATTCGTCCATTTTGCACGCTGTGTTAAAGAATTTAAATATTCATTCTTCCAGCGAACCCAAAAGTTCTGCAGGAAAGATTGAATTAGTTGCCAACGGTTTAGTCGGTAAAGTTTACTATTAGCTACATTTTCGTCGGGAACGGATGTAAGCGGCTCTAGTGTTAAAAAGTGGCCAGGAGATAAAACGTTTAGGTCGTTTGGATCGGAGCTTAACGGATAAAGAGGCCTCGAATTTAAAACCGCTTCGATCTGAACAAACAAAGTGGTAAGTTCCTCGAAGGTTAACACTTGATTGCCAACAATTCGATAAAGATGTGATTTCGCAGCTTTGATCTGAATTTCCCAAACCCCACCGAAATGCGCTCCAGATGGAGGATTGAAATCGAATTTAATTTGTTCAGTCTGTGAAACCTTTTGTAATAACGATAAATAATTGCTAGCACCGATAAAGTTTGTTCCACAATCCGCATGGATAACACTACAACGTCCACGACGTGCAACGAAACGACGTAATGCGGCTAAGAAACCGTCGGTTGAAAGAGAAGACACCACTTCAAGATGAACTGCTTTTACAGCCAAGCAGACAAATAAACAAAGATAAGCCTTGTCTATTTTAGCACCGCGGTGTGTGCCGATTTTAATTCGAAAAGGTCCACCAAAGTCAACCCCGACTACAGAAAACGGTTTGACTTGGTTGACCCGAAACGATGGAAGATCGCTCATATACGGTTGTAATGATTTAGGTCGAGTTCTAAAGCATCGAATGCATTTCGAAAGACAGCGTCGAATTGCTCGTTTCGCGGATATTACCCAAAACCGTTGCAAAATCAGATAATGAGTAGTATTTTGTCCTGTATGACAATGTTTACGATGAATATATTCGATGATCTTAGTCGTGAACGGATGATCGCTAGGTATGAGAGCGGGATGCCTCTGTTCAAATGCTAAGCCAGCACGAGAAATTCGTCCGCCCACCCTGAGAATCCCCTCTTCGTCCAAGAACGGGTTAAGTTTTCGCAAAGGTTTCGCTAAGGGTTTATTCGATTTTAACTGTTGAATTTCATTAGCGAATGTGGAATTCTGAACGAATCTTACGATAAATAAAAGTGAAATATTGTTTTCAGTTTCAGTCAAAAGTGAATCACATTGACGTTTATCTGAGTTTTTTATGTTATACATAAAACGTCTGATATATGAAACAATACGAATTATTTTTTCGAGTGAAGAAAATCGTTGTAATAAATAATCGATGGGTGAGTTCGAATTATCAGTATTATCAGCAACCAATGTTACTGATCCACGCTCTTCGGTACGCATAAATTCTTCCTCATCGCTACTAGGAATTGGAAATTTAGAAGAATTGGGCCAGCGGTCAGAGGGCTCTGATAACCAAGATGGTCCTGACCACCATAAAGAGTTGTGAAAAAGCTCGAGAGGATATTGTCCACGAGAAGACATATCCGCAGGATTGTCAGGCGAGGCGATATGGTACCACGACTCTGCCGGGAATAGTTCCTGGATATGACTTGCTCTATTAGCCACGAATGTGGTCCAGCGAGACGAATGAGAACGGAGCCAGGATAGAACGACGGTCGAATCTGACCACAAATATAGCGCATGAATGACTAACTTGTCAAGGTATGTGTCCAGAACGAATTTTGTAAGATCTGTAAGCAGAACCGCTGCACACAGCTCTAACCGAGGTAACGAAATTTTCTTAATGGGTGCTACACGAGCTTTAGCGCATAATAGCCGAATTTTAATAGATCCATCATCGCATAAAGCACGCAAGTATAGCACTGCTCCGTACGCTAATTCAGAACTATCACAGAATCCCTGAAGTTCATACCTAATTGCACCATCAACAGTAAGACGACGAGAGAGTTGTAGCTCTTTGAGCACCGATAATTGGTCACACAGGGTTTTCCACGAGTGTGTTATCTCTTTAGGTGGTTCTTGATCCCATGAAATTCCAAGGATCCAAAGCCTCTGCATTAAGCACTTCGCCTTTATGGTCAGAGGTAAGAGGAATCCTAGTGGATCAAAGATCTTCGCAATCTCACTAAGAATATTACGCTTAGTACGCGATCGATTTGACGATTTCACATCGAATAAAAACGCATCTGTGGATGGGTCCCATTTAAGGCCGAGCACCTTTAGTGTAAAAGGTTGACCATCCGAAAAAAGTTTAGAATCACGCAAACATTCTTCCTGCGGAAGATCCGAAAGAAACTTAGATTCGTTACTAGCCCATTTCCTTAACTGGAAATGACCTAAAGAGAAGAGCTTTACAAGTTGTGATTTAGCTTTCAGGGCATCGTCTAGATCAGCACAACCGGTAACAACATCGTCAACGTATATATCAGTAGATAAAATTTGCTCAGCAAGAGGGAATCGAGAGCCTTCGTCTTCTGCTAATTGCTTAATAGTTCTACATGCCAAATAGGGTGAAGATGAAACACCATAGGTAACGGTATTCAGTCGAAATTCTTGCAAGACCTGATCGGGACCTGATCTCCATAAAATCCTCTGATAATCCCTATGATCATCAGCAATCAAAATTTGCCGATACATCTGACGTATATCAGCCATAAACACAACCGCGTGGAGGCGAAAACGAAGAAGCACCTCAACGATGTTGGATTGAAGTTTAGGGCCGGTTAGCAGCGTGTCATTTAAGGAAACTCCTTTAAGATCCTTAGCCGAGGCGTCAAACACAACGCGTAACTTTGTTGTGGCGCTATCAGGTTTAAGGACACAATGATGCGGTATATAGTATTTTCCTTTGTTTAGTTGCTTGGCATCAACTAAAGACATATGGCCGGATTGATGATAATCCTCCATAAATTCCGAATATTCTTTATGCAAAAGAGGATCGCGTAAAAGACGCTTTTCGATGGCGTGGAATCTCCTTAATGCAATATCGCGAGAACAGTCAAATGACGGTTCTATATTGTCCTTGAATGGGAGTCGAACCCCATACCTGCCAGAAGAATCACGATAATGTTCGGTTATATAAGCTTGCTCACATGCAAGCTCCTCAGGTGTGAGAGGTGACGCCTGTGGCACGTTATCAATTTCCCAGAAACGTTGAACGATTGAAACCAGCTCGTCCGATTTTGATGAAACGTGTAACGAATGTGAAGTTACGAGAGGCGTTTTACCCAACAAAAGCCAACCGAATACCGAATTTATTGCAAGTGGTTGATGCGCATCAACCTTGATACAATCGCTAAGGACTGATTCGGCAAAAACGTCTGCTCCGAAAAGAATGTCAATCGGTCCAGGAATGTCGAATCCTGGATCCGCTAAATGTAGGGATTGTAAATGTGACCAACCTACGGTATTAAGTTTAGCTACTGGTTGATCACCACAAATATTTGAAATGACATGAAGGTCAAGTTTAAATAAAAATTTGTTATTTGATGCGATTGTAGAACGAACTACACCGGATATGTCAGCAGCTATACCTCCGATACAGTTTATAGTCACGGCGCTTGAGACCGGTTTCAGATTCAAGCATTGAACTGCTTTGCACGTAATAAAATTGTTTTGACTTCCGGTATCAAACAGCGCGCGAAAAGAATGATACTGACCCCTCGTATCTTGTATTTGCACCATAGCCGTAGCAAGAAGGACGGTTGTATTAGAATTCTTGCTACTAAATTTAGATCCTGCGCCCTTAGCAACCAGAGACACAGACCGAGAGGCTATCACGGTTGAATCAGTATCCGACGTATTGTTAGTGCGATCTTTATGAAGTAAAGTGTGATGTTTGTGTTTACATCTTAAACACCGGAAAATTGATTTGCAATCTTTTAATTGATGCGACTGCTTAAGACAGTTAAAGCACCACCGTTTATCGCTTGCGATAGACACCCGCTCGTCAGCGGATTTCGAAAGAAAAGATTTGCATTGTGAAATCGTATGTAAATCGTTACAAAAAGAACATTTCACAATCGTTTTATTATTTTCATCGTCTTTTTGATTTGGTTTATTCGAATAACCTGCAACTAATGTATGATTCACCTTTGAATGATTATTATAATTTAAAGACGATTTAGTCGATTCTTTTGACGTATTTTTGATTTTAGTAGTGTCGCAGAAATGACTATCTCGAACTAGTGCTTCACACTTCGAATGTAAAAAGCCCTTTAATTGTGAATAATTAGGAATTTCGGAATTGCAACACTTTTCTTCAAAATCGCGGCGCAATTTTGTATCTAATTTTGATAGAACGTGATAGACGATGACAAAATCCCACTGCTCGACTGGAAGTTTTAACTTCCTTAAAATACTTAAATTTTCATCAATGCAATCCAGCGATCGACGAAACGCACTTGTGTTTTGAAGGTTGAAATTAACGTTTAAAGTGTCCCTCCAACAAGTAAATGCTAACTCCCGCTTATCCTGGTATCGCGCAACCAAAGCCGCGTACGCATCAGAGTAATAATCACTCGTCACAGGGAACGCACGAATAAGCGCGAGCGGATCACCGCTTAACGAAGATTTCAAATAGTGGAATTTTTCGACTTCGGTAAGAGATGAGCAGTCGTGTATAAGCGCATTGTACGTATCAAAAAATTCAGGCCATTTTTTTAAATCACCCGAAAAGGTAGGTAACTGAATTTTCGGTAGCCTAATATGTGATAATGATGTGTTATCAGATTGATTATGAGACAAGCTGGATGTATTAAAAACGTTGCTCGTTAAACTACGCCGTATTGACATAACTTCAAACTGAATATCATCAAAACGAGTCCGAATATCATCATAATCATCCACGGCTTCCTCGCAAGTATCCAAAAGTTCAAGGATTGAAAAATGCGCCTGCTCAAACTCAGCAGTAAATTTTTTTATTTGATCGCAATACGAAAAAAACAAATCGCATTGATTGGCATCAGTTTTTGCTTGCAATCCGACCTCTAACGCTTTAGACATACGGTTCAAAGCAATAGTACGTTTTCTACGTAACGAAGGTAAATCTTGAATTGTATAACTATCTATTAACGCAGATTTTGATTTAGATTGACCCGTTGCACTGAGTTTACGGAGAGTACGCTTCGGATTAAATGCCATTTCGGTATTTCGATAAAAACAAAATCGCAAAAATGAAATATATTATTACGTATTTATGAATATAGAAGCTAGCCGGCGCGAGCGGCGTCCGACCGCACGAAAGCGTTATATTAATAATATACCTATTTAGCTGCGATATGTACGAAAATGTACTACGTATAAATAACGAATGTTTAATAAGAAATATTTGTGTGTGAACTTGATTAATTAATTAAATCTCGATAAGAAATAATTATATTTCGATTCTTATATTTCTATAAGACCGGGTTATTTATTATTACAGCCGATAATTATTATTATATGAAACACCGCGAAACAAACTAGTTTGTTTCATATAAGATCTGCAATAATGAACGTATGATAATTACTACAGCCAACAAATAGGTACACAAACACCGATAATAAAAATATAAAATATTTTGATTGTTTACGTACCTGATCTGTAGTAATCCGAATTCGATTTATGAAACACAAAACAGTCACAGCCGATAATTACACATAAACACCGATAATTAGAAAAATAAGATTGTTTATATGTGATCTGCAACTATTTTACTATTCCAAAGATATGAATTTGCTCGAAGTAAAAGCCGCTTATAGGTTTTGATAAACGAAAACAACACAAACTGTCAAAGTGTTGTCGATCTTCGCTTAATACGAATAGGATTATAGAACGAATGTAGCTATTAGTGTACAGACAAATAATAATCGATATAGTGCAAAGTAAAGATTGGAATTAACTAATCGAATGAATTTTCGAATGAACTAAATAATGAACTTAGTAGCAAAATGGTCGAATGGTTACAGCATAAGTTATGAATGGAAAGACGTAATTATGTAACAAAATGGCCGTTTATTACTTTTACGTATTTAACAAAAAATGTAAAATTACTAACTCTGTATGATTCAATGTAGTAATATATTATGATTTTTAGATAAGTTTTAATTAGGATTAGTTAATTATATGCACTAAATAAGTAAATAATATTGAATTTAATGGGAAATAATACTATTTTACTTAACGAAAAATACCAGCAATATTTACGACCCACTCCAAAGTGAGGTTATTAGGCACTCCCGGGTTTCGGCACCAGAAAATGTGGCGAAAAGGCCCTGCCGTGGGGGGCCCAGTAACGACACACTGGGTCGGAACACCCCGAAAATGAACTGTTCCACCGATGAACGTTAGTTCCCTAATTGCTTTGGCCTGGACAACAACAATTACACTTACCGCAGTAACGTGGCGATCCAGACCGAGTGCCTGGAAGCCTCCGGTGGAGGAAGATGGGTCTTCTTTTGATGCAGATGGCACGTGGCGGCAACGCCCTATGCTGATATCTCTGAACTTTTGATGAATCACTATTGTCACACACATAACAACTATGCCACAACGGTTTTAAAGCGAATATGATAATAGAAAACAAATAAGCGTCCCTTTTCTCGGATTTTCTTGCAGTTCACACACACGATAGTAGACTTCGAGCGCGAATTGATGCGTAGCCGCTCCCAGCGACAACTCAACTCGGTCCGGGGCCAATGGTAACGCGTTACTGCCGTATGCTCACAGAGCGTTGTTATTGACAAGACCAAGCGCGCGAGATTTGAAATAACGAAGAGTGAACACCCTCAGGCTCAGCCATTGGCCAGAGCCTAGGCCAACAGGCCTAAACAAACAACCAGGCTTTCAGGCCTGCGAGGAATGGCTCGGGTAAGGAGGTACGCCTCGAAGCCCGTACCACACCCGTCTTCGGGCGAGTGAGAAGACCCCTGCTGCTGCTAAAATAAACGGCCGGAACATGGACCAGGCAGAATGCCTGCGAGGAAATTCCCGGGCAAAGAGGTACACCTCGAGGCCCGTACCCCGCCTACCACCCAACCGGGGAGTAAGCGAGATGACCCTGCTGCTGCTGCTGCTAAAATAAAGGAGCCTGCGAGGAATCGCCCGGGTAAGGAGGTACGCCTCGAAGCCCGTACCACACCCGTCTTCGGGCGAGTGAGAAGAACCCCGCTGCTAAAATAAAGGAGCTTCTCATCTATATCCTATAGTCCTATTGATATGTATTCTATTGATACATAAAGCATAGCTAATAATCTATGCTTTATGTATCAAATTTTTACCATACATTTTTTTGTTATAAAGCTATTTAGGATTTAGCTAAAAATCACCATATTATACAGCCCGAACAACATCTTATATAAATAATACAAAAACATCAGGCTCCAATTCACTTTCCCTATTTTAATTTTATTATTTCCTACACAAATTACATTCACTAATTATTTTGTTAGAAAAATATATAACTATAAATCAGTAACATATTTCAATTAATCGATACCAAAAATATATGAATGGACATTAGATAATAGGAAAAGTCGTGTGTACGTGGCACGAATGAACTAAGAATTGTTTATTAACAATGAAATGACCTCATTGGCGCCATTTTATTTTTTGATTGTCTCTGATATAATGGCATACGTGGTCACGGTGTATGAGACGTGACCAATTTGAAGATTCGCTGGTTTTCACTCACCTGTGCACAGTAATAATATAAGATATTTTATATAATAATCTACGTTTTTTAATCATCATCTGCTCTTAACCCACTCTAAGTAGGGTCGGCACCAAATGTTATAAACATGTTGTCACATGATTTGACTACGTATTTTACGACCGGCCGCCTTCCTGACGTCAACTTATCTTAGTCGTATTTAACGACACTCACACACACCCGGATACCACACAGTGAGACAACTTACCTTAGTTGCCTTTTACGACACCTCGGTAAGACATGAGGGTAGTAGGTACTATTCTATTCAGCCGGATACCACACAGTGGGCAAGGTAATATAAGATATTTTATATAATAATCTACGTTTTTTAATATAAGCTAAAAAGGCCGATAAGGCTAAAACGATAATGACAATTTTATTTAAACGCTTAGTCTGCGTCGAAGATGTTTCTTATCTGTTGTCTCTGTTAAATTGGCGCAAAAAATGACATGTAATAATGTGATGTTATATATTAATTTTTGTAAGTATTTTGTTATATTTTTAATTTCATATCAAAATATTTAAACTGACGATAACATCCTAGCCAACTCAATAATATAAATATATAAATATATTATTGAGTTGGTAAATAATTTCCTAAGTTATCTGTGGTCCAACTCTATCGAACTCTACATAATTATAAAAGTAAATTAAATATCTATGAAATATGGCTTCACGATAAGTAAAAAAACATATTCAGGTCAAATAGTGTACTTTATAAAAATAAGGGATAACATTTTTGGAATGAGACCCTTATTTAATGCCTTCTTATGCCTAAAGAGTACCTATGTCGAATTTTTTTTTCACCACTTTAAAAAATGCCCGGTTGACATGACGGAACCATCGTTTATAGGAAGTAATGAGTAGAATAGAATACAGAATTAATTACAATAATCTTATAAAATAATAAAACTATGTGGTATCCGACTAAGTAGAATAAACCACACTCATTTCTTACAGCAATGTTGTAAAAGGTGACTAAGGTTGACCCGCCGTGTGGTATCTGGCTGAGTAGAATAGACCACCCTCATCTCTTACAGAGGTCGACTAAGGTAAGTTGACATCAGGCAGGTGGCCGGTTGTGGAATACGTAGCCAAAGCATGTGTGACTGCAACATCGTTAAAGGCGGGAAATGACGTGACGCCGAAAATTTATGTTTATTATTAGAAAAATCGCTTAATAATTTTTAGAAAAAATGAAACATGAAATAGAACCCAGCATGCAAAAAGGACAAATATTGTAACACAATGTGGCATTGGTCCAAAATAAATGTTATAATTATGTTAGTTTCTATTTAATAACCAGTGTTTATCCATTAATTGATTTGAATTGTGTTCCACCAAACCTATCACTATTTACCACAGACTAATAACAGTAAAAATGTGCGCATGACATTTTAAAACTCCCTCGGCTCGCCACATTGTTATAACAAATGGGAATACCTACACATATTTACGTTAATGTTCATTTTAAGGCCTCAAGATGCGTTCACAACAATCAAATTCAAAGCAACATCAATTTATAACTCCACTGTCACTCCCGTAACACATTATCGGCCGTTATGACGATTTGTTATGTTACCCTTACGTTTAACAAGATTACCATAAAAGAGGTACGCGAAACGGGATAAGAAAATAAAAAAAACGACGATACAAAAGCAATAATAAAATTATTACTATAAATTATTTAAAAAACGACGATATTACTAATGTTACGTAAAATTTTATTGTGAAGTGATTTAGTAGTATTTCAATGAAAAATGTCGAGCACATTTATTTGAAAGTTACACATGGTACCACCGGAAATTCGCTAGGTATATGCTGGTTGTACAAAATAATATCCCACTCTAAGTGGCGTAAAACATGTAACAATTTGACTGGCCCGTTGGCGCAGTGGGTTGCGATGCTGACTTCAGCTCCGCGGGTCGCGGGTTCGATTCGGGACCAACATATTCTGTAAATGAATTTGTTGGCCTTTGAGCCTGGGTGTGTATTTGTATTTAAGTATGTATTTAAAAAAATATATAAGTTTATATTCACCAGTTGTCTGTCTACCATAACACAACTTAACTTACTTAGTTTGGGGACGGACGACCGTGTGTGTAAGTTTCTCATATATTTATATTTATTTATTTATATTTATGTAACATGATAACTAGGTATTTTGCGACTGCCGCCTGCCTAACGTCTACTTACCTTAGTCGCCGTTTACGACACCTCGATAAGAAATGACGGTGGTCTATTCTACAGAAATCCGTTGATGTCTACCTTTTCCTTAAAACTTCATTATACCTACTTTCATTTTACTTAATATAATTAGTTAAAAACTATTTGTACTCAATAACTGTTGAAAACGTTTTGTAAAAACAATGCTTTTATCAGACAAAGACGTGTCCTATAAAATAAAAATGTTTTGTCCAACTACTAACAATCCATAGACGAACTCTATTTTTAAAACCAACGCCAAAACCGTTGCGTCATAAATGTTCTTAATTTGAAAATCCGAAACAAAGAAAGGGCAGAGAACCTTTAAATCATTGTATAGTTAGTTGACATTGATGGCGCGTGTAAAAAAAATATAAAACCGATGACACATTTATTAGGACTGTCACTTGCGTTTGACAGCTCATAAGTTTTTAAACTTTAATTTGTGATAAGCCTAATGCGTATGTAGATGTAGACGGACTGCTACTGGATTAAGCTTTCACATCCGTAAATGACCTTTAAATGGAACGTTTTAGACAAAGGACAGGGGTTTTCATTTGAGGGCGTTCCATTATCAAAATAATTACTTACGTATTGGCTGATACAGATTATATTTTTAAGTTAGTTTTATAACATATTGACTAACCTTCCAGATAAATTCTCTTTAATTTTTGGTTAATTTTTTTGTGATAATTATATTTCTTTTGTTTAGATAAATGAATAAAAAGGGAAGCTCTTGAATTTAAAAGAAATTCTCTCTTTATTTATTTAATTTTTTTTTCATTTACATGTATTTATTCTGATATTAATACTTGTACATTGTTATACTACGGCGATTGTCAACAGCAATATGTTTTCTTTAATCGACAAGTTAATATCCGACTTCTGAGTACTGAAAAGTCATAAAAGATAGTGATATATACAAGTTTGAACATAAACTCATTGCTCTCTGCCGAGGTTTGAATTTGATCAAATTTCAGCTTAATCGGACACCGAGAAGTGGGTCAAATTTAACTTACAAGGTTCCACCTTCACGTACATTGCAAGTAAATAAAAAGCTTTTAAAAATATTCCATTTTTTAAAACACATCAATTTTTTTATATATATACTTATTTAAGGCATTACAAAAATTAACATACAAAACAGTAATGTTATTTCAATTAAAATTAGGGGCCATAAGTACACCAATTATGTACTCTGACAATATGGTAAGGGGCGCAGTCGGCTAATTTATTTGACAAGCGACTCGCTAACAGGGTGTTCCGCCTTGTTTTAGGTAAGTTCATTTGTTTGGTGTGGAACACCTTCGCACACACTAAATACGACAAGCTTTACGATCGATTCACCAGATAACCCAAGCATCATCAGGAGGATTGGCTCCACTACAAAGTAGTAATGCATTATAATGCTTGTGTGCTGTTTTTGTAATACGTATTATGACTGGTCCTGGTACGAAGTGATCCGACAGAGAACCAAAGTAATCGACGTAGCCCAAAGAATTAGCAAGCTTAAGTGGCAGTGGGCTGGTCACATTTGTCGCAGAACCGACAACCGCTGGGGTAGACGTGTTCTGGAGTGGAGACCGTGCCTTGGCAAACACAGTGTAGGGACGTCCTCCGACTAGGTCAGTGTTTCCCAACGTGTGGCCCACGATCCACAGGGGGCAATTTGATGGTTAAGGGGGGGGGGGGGATAACTCAACACAAGTATAAACATTTTTAGATTTGGGTGCCAAATTTACCAAAAAAAGCAATTTTTCTTCCTTATACCTATTATTTATGTTCTTTAAGTGGACAATTAAATTTTTAATATGTTATTTAGGGGGAAAATATTTTTTAACGTGGGGCATGGACCAAAAAAGGTGGGGAAACACTGGGCTAGGTGGAGCGACGATATCCGCAGAGTGGCTGGCATTGGTTGGAAACAAAGAGCTGAAGACCGAGCTCAGTGGCATGCTGACGGAGAGACCTATGTCCAACTGTGGGCAGAGACAGGTTGATGATGATGATGATGACTGGTCCTGATGATGATGAGATAGTGAACGTTGTTTGCTTCCTACACTCAGCATTACACAGATTCTCTTATCAAACGCGAATTATAGCAAAATGATTCAACAAAAAAATCAGAACTCTGTGATTTATAGAAGCAGGCGTTACTTTGCGGAACTATCATACAGAAGTTACATTAAAATTATTTTGCTGTACAAGACACCTTGTGATACGTGTGGCGAAGTTGTGGTAGTGAGTGTGTGTAGTGCTTGTATGGAGTGTTGGTGATGGCGGCGTCTTGTGATACGTGTGGTAACTTGTCCTGCATGTATGATGTATGGGGTATGTGATTGTGTGCTTCATACACTTAGCATTGCATGTATTCTCTTAACAAACGCGGATTACAGCAAAATAATTTTATTGTAACTTCCATAACTTCTCTTTCAAAAATTGTTTAATGCAGCGGCTTGCGTTAGATAGCAGACGATTTAAATCAACCGGTTCTTTATATTATGTTTAAACATCGAAACGTATTACGGACTTCCGGCGACCGTATATTAATTTATCAACACCCGCCCATAGACAATTAGAGCATACCAGAGCCAACAAGAATCCATCCCCATAAATATTTCGACGAAAATATCTACATATTAATATCGTTCCAATACTTTGTACCAGAATATTGACAAAACAATGGTACAGTCGGCTGCGTGACAGATGTGTTATCGAAAATACTTTTTCTGTACCATTGTGGGTGACAAGTAGTTGGTTCAATTCTGTTAACCTTTCAATTCACAGCTAAAAGTAATAATACTATTATTTTGCTATAATCCGCGATAAAGTAAATAGCAAATAAATATAATACTTAGGGCCTGTTTCACAAGTTACTGATAAAGTGTCGGATAGTTAACCGACAAATAAATTAAGTACCAGATAAATGTCTCTAAAAAGTGAAAAATAAAAAAATACAGCCACGTGATCTACCTATTAACTTATTAGGGACTTTAAGTGCTGAATAAGCCTATCAGAAACCTGAGAAACGCAAAATTCCGAGATATGTGTCAGATATGTTCCGAATAAGCTAACTGACAGTTTATTGGTAACTTGTAGGGCTATCCGTTTATATACCCTTATTATACCTTATTATATGCGGTATTCGTAAAAACACATGCACAAACCTCCACCACCGCGACCACAATACACAGGCACTACACACGTTCACTAGAAGATAAGCTTTTGCGATTTCTTAGAGTCTATTTCCTGATGATTCTTTGGTAGCGGGGCGAAACGATTGTTGAGTTTGTGATCATTTTTACGATGCTTATGCGCTTGTAAAACCCATTTGGGCTAACAGGGAAATCGAAAATATATTCTTTTTTGTTTTGTTTAACTGTACCTTCGGAATGACTCTAAAAAACCACAAACATACATTATGTTTAAAGCAAAAGACTTTCTCACATTTCATATAATTTTTACGAACAACATCGATGCAGACAATGGCGGTCCCATGCTGATTACAGCAATTTTATAATAAACAGTTACACACAGGTTATATAACGTTTCATTTGGAATTCGCCATCGGAATTCGTTCTCACCAAATCGCCGACCTAACAAGTTGTTATTTTTATCGAATGATTACAGTACACGCACATAAATAGAGTTGTTATACTTTAGTAGGGGAGTCAGCAAATATCTACAATGTGGCATTTTAAAATAAAGGGAAAGCAAATGAGGGTGATCTAGGAATGCGAAAAAAAAATCGCTTTTTATATTAATCGTAATCGAATTATAATGGATTTTATAAACATTATGAATCGGTTTTTTAAAAATTTATTATATTGATTATCCTCTTTTTCTTCTTTTATTAATTGTTTTTTAAGATATGCTTTAATTTATAGAATTAGGTTACTTTACGGAGATTCTTAATAGAAACGTAATAAAGTTATTTTGCTATAATCCGCGATGAAGTAAAATAGTAATGGAGTTAAGAAATTAGGTGGTGGAGGTTTGTGCATGTGTTTTTACGAATCCTGCATATAACTGGTATGAAAGCGGATAGTCCACTCTACATTTAACATTGTATATTTTCTATATTACGTCATCACGGATTATAGCAAAATAATTTTATTATTATTTAATTTCGCAAACAGGACATATTAATTTTATTCGTACTATACCACTTAGTCTTAAATAAACTAATAAATAATAATTTTAAAAGGCAACTTTTTATCTACCTAATCAGAACCGATTATTACCGATTTTTCGATTCGAGTTAATCTATTTTTTACAAATCGATTTATTTTGAATTTCCATGCCACTTTGCATCCTTAGGGTGACCTCTTTCTCTTTTGATTACCTATGTGTGATTGACAAAGATGAAGTACACGAGTTTCATCTTCTCTCGTATTATTAATTGCGACACTCTCATTTACAGGCCTATGATTCCCCTATTTAAGTACAATAACACTATGAATAAATATGTGTAGAACGCATTTTAGTTTTTTTTTTAATCGCAGCAAAGGGGCGTTCAACAGATAATCTATACTAATATATAAAGCAGAAGAGTTTGATTGTTTGAACGCGCTAATCTCAGGAACTACTGGACCGATTTCTGGAAAAATTCATTCAGTGTAATATAGTCAATTTATCGAGGAAGGCTATAGGCTATATAACATCGCGCTAAGATGAGTAGGAGAGAAGAAGCAATAAAATAAAATATATTACGAAAAAACAAATTTAAAGTTTTCCTTGCGCGCGCTGAGTAAACGGTAATAGTTATTCAAAAATGATGTATTATTAACTTGTTCCCCTATAAAAGTTCTAAATAAAAGTCCGCGACAGCATATGTCTAGCTTTTAAGGTTAACCCAATTTAACCATTTCTTATGGTTATAATACAATATTATGCTTTAATCTATCCACGCGGGCGAAGCCGCTGGCGATTCCTAGTTAAAAATAAAATTATTAAAACGTCGTGAATATCCAAATTGAAAGAGTACAATATTACTTCATAATTTTAACCTGTCAGAGCTTTGACATAAGCTATTAGATACGTCACATTCGTTCGGAAACCACGTTGCGTATGTCAACAAAGAGGCGCATTAAGCGTAGAATTTTATCGCTACTTAATCTGTGCTCCAATTAGGGGTATTTATTTAAGGCAGGGTGGTCCATAGTACCATAGAGGTCGAAATATTTGTAAGCGGCCGTTTGTAACTCCGTCAATTAAAAGATGTCAGTTGCTGTACTGTTGCGGGAGTCAACGGTCGAGGCACGCGCGTTCATGACTATGGATTGGACGCTTAAAAAAATTGAGCGTGTAAGCACTTGTATTTTAAGGACGCTTTGGGCAATTTCTTTTTCATCTACTTTAAAATGTGAATTATTCCCTTGGATTTATTTGGTATGGACTTGCGGATATGTGATAGTTTAACATTATACTCTAGTCTCATCATCTAACTCATGCACTCCTGATGGTAATTAATATTTTATATTTGATGTTTACAATTCATCGTTGACGATCAAGGAAAAATAATTTATCGAAGTAGGCATTACTTTGCGGAATTCCATAGTATAGAACTTGTGCTATTTTGCTATGATCGGTCAGAACGGATTCTGCTTCCTACACATATTCCTACAGATATTCTAACAAACGCGGATTATAGTAAAATAATTCTATCATAACTTTTGTATTAAGGGAATATGTTGAAGAATATTCTTATCTATAGAGAATTTCTGGGATAAGTGAAACCTGCCAATCTGCCAGTGAGAATGGTATGGTCATAGTCAGCCAATTTACTCCTTACTAAATAATACTGGCCTATTGGCGCAGTGGGGATCCTACCGTTAGTTTCGCGGGTCGCGGTGTCGATTCCCGCCGAAGGCCCAATATATCCAATAAACAATTTGTTGGTTCTTCGAGCCTGGGTGTATATTTGTATAAATTATGAATTTTAAATTATATATTTACCAGTTGTCTGTCATTCATAACCCAAGTATTAAGTTACTTACTTTCCATATATTTATTTAATACGTATTTATACATAATATATAAAGCCTCAGTCTCAATCAGTTATGATTTGTACTGTATTTGGTCTGATTATATTTTTGAAACTCAGTATCAAATAAAGTGACATTAACTGTCTATCCACATTTTTTCCCGACACAGTGTTCGTCACAGGGACCGCATTCCGAGTGTTACCTTCCCTATTGTCAAACAACCAGAGCATTTGTGTCTTTTTTGGACTATCTCGGCCACATCTATATCAGATACATCGTGTCAATAAGGTTCAAACGATCTTTTTGGTATAATATTTTATTGATGACAGATGTTCACTTTTTTTAACTCGGATGGACAGTGTTTAGTTCAGTTTAGACTTCCAAATCATACACCATGA
Organism: Morpho helenor; assembly: GCA_029227775.1. Classification (NCBI taxonomy): domain Eukaryota; kingdom Metazoa; phylum Arthropoda; class Insecta; order Lepidoptera; family Nymphalidae; genus Morpho; species Morpho helenor. Next base: position 1,578,076 of record JARGCU010000017.1, read on the forward strand.
CATACGCCTTGACTTACGTGTTGGTGCACGTAGCAGTGATCCTGCCTTCAACTCCTTGGGGTCGAAGGCTCTTTTCCTGTCAAGGGCCCAAGTTTAATAAGATGTTGTTTCTTTGAGTCTTCCAGTCAGATCAATCTACTACCAAAACAGTTGATTTTATCCAAAAACGCCAAACGCTGGACTTGATTTGTCCCTTGGTGCACGTGGCACTGATACTGCCTTCAACTCCAAGTCCAACTAGTCAATCTACTACCAACATTGTTCATTGTATCGAACACCACCAAACGCACGTCCAAACGCTGTCCATGATATACGCCTCGACGTGGGTTGCGGACTCTATTCCCACCAAGGGTCAACATTTATAAAAAATTGTTAGTTCTTCAAGTGCGCCAGCCAGCCAAGTCTACTACCGACATAGTTCATCGTATTCAAAGCTGAAATGCCGATAAATGCAGAAAACTATAAAAAGTGTGAAATTGGCGTAGGAATTCTTCAAAGCAGCAAGTTCATATCCCATAAAAATCCCTCGATGAGACCTATGTGAAGAAGCTGATGCTGAACAACGTCCAGAAAGTGACCAGTGTCTCCCAACCTTTTTTGTACCATACCCGAAAATTGATATGCCCACCTCTCTTCTCCTTTGTAACATACAAACTTTTAACATTAAAAAATTGAAGGGTTTTAGGACGATGAATTTGCTTTTTTAATTAAATTTGGCACCGAAAACTGGCATCGCATTTGAACGGTCCGGAGCGAAAGCTATGAACTCTGTCCGTTTTGAATTTTCCCCTAATCAAATTGCCCCTCTGTGGGGCCCCAAATTGAGAAACACCGTTATAGACCGTTTTGAAACAAAGAATCACATGACTATGAACAGATGTCAAGCCAGTATCTCTGACGATAAAATCCGTTATCTATTTTAACTTTCTTCGGATGAACTAATCATTATGAACTCTTCAATATCCTTAAGGTCATAATAAACCGGTATATAAAAAATTGCCGCCCGTCCGTTAATACGGAAACTGGTCGTCCACTTAAAATCAGCTGCTCGACACGCCTAAGATACAGGTTCTGCGTTTTATAGATTAGGGTGTGCGTAGATTCATTAGATTGAGTTAGTAAATATTTGTGATCTCCACCTTTCGCCTGACACAGGTGCTTTCCGGACATGGTTGTTTCGGGAGGTATCTGTGGAGGGTGGCCTAGTGCGAAGGGTCTGGTGAGTGCCACGAATGCGGCGCCGAGTTTGACACGGCGCTGCATACGTTCGCAGACTATTCAACTTGGGCACTTCAGCGGGCGGATATCGTGAAGCAGGTGGGCACAATCTTTCTTTGCCTATCGTGGTTCGTGCCATGGTGGGCAGGGAAAGATCGGGGGCCGCAATGGATCCTTATAGGATTTTATCTCGCAGAAGGAAGCGGCGGAGCGGATCCGGGAAGTTGATCTCTAAAAGTTCTAAATACAAGTCCGTGACAACATATGTCTAGCTTTTAATGGTGACCCACTTTAAAAAAATTTATGGTTTTCAAAATATTCACTAATTACGGTTTTAATCTTTCCACGCAGGCGAAAGGTGCGGATCACAAAAGAGGGCCGCTAGTCTGTAATATAAGTTTGGATAGAAGAAAACAAGTTCATTTATGAATTAGACTATTACCAAAATTAGAGTTTTCGTTAATATGTTCTTGGCTTTATAAATTAATCACTTATTATGATCGTGAGGCTCAACGGCGTTAACCGTCAACGAAAAATGCATGACGTCGTTACTGAACCAGAGGTGTGGTAGCTTCTCTGACATAGCAGAGGTCAGATATCCATAAAAATAACGGCCTGTTACTATCCCCATCCTGGTTATAGACCTCTCCTCTCCTGTTTAGGAAAGAAGGGTTGGAACTTTAACTCATCATGCTGCTTCAATGCGGACTGGTGGGTTACAAAATATATCCCATATTCTCCAGAAATATGCAAGTTTCCTCATTATGTTTTCTCTCGCCTGAAAGTGTGCGACAATTTGCAAATATGAATTAGGCACATAAGTTTTATCACAAAAATTCATTGGTGACGTATATTTTCATATTAATAATTGTAAAAATAGTACCCGCTACAAGTTCAGGTCAATCTAAATCTTATTAAGGTAAGGACACTAGTTATTGACCATGCACTAGTTGACCGTTTGGTATGAAATTTTAAATAATAAGCGTTTTGTTTGTTGTAGCTAATAAAAAATAAATTTGAAATTACCTGTTGCCATCTATTAACAACTGCCCAAAACCTCAGAACTGTAGCCCATTGTTTAATATTTAAAATTTAATATTATTAATTATATTTTTTATTCCCGGTACGCCATACTACATTTTCTTCCTGATGAATAACGGATATATATTAGACCGGGATATAAACTTCGATTTTAATAAATTTCATAAATATTTCAGCGCATTAGCCGTGAAAGCGTAGTAATAGACTGATAGACTTTCGCATTTAAATATTAAGTAGAGATGGCTAATAGATTTATTGACAATTACATAAAAACACCCAAACTCGAAGAATTTATTTGAAAATGTTTACTTTTGACAGGATCGAACCCGCGTAGAAACTGAAAGCAGGGTCACTGTCACCTGTGCTAATGGGCCACTAATAGCAAATCGCTGCCTATTGTAGCCTAACTCCTAACAAGAACGCATACAAGCAGAACCGGTAGTAAAATATAGTGTTGTATTTAAGAATTGTTTGCATATACAACGGACACATTCCATTCCGATCGAGTAATGACTCATAAAGATACCGCATCCGAAATATTTACTGTCCATATAATTGAATACATTCTACTGAGAACCGGGCGATAGTTTCGGGAATAACATGTTTTGTTTGAAATAAATCAAACTTGACTTGCTTCGTTCGTGAGTTTCGCTTTCAAAATATGGAATAAATTTTTAGCGGTTGATCTATTATTTGTGCTTAGTCCGAATTTTTATGACGTACTTGATCGAGTTACTATCCCACTGCTGGGCAGCCTCCTCTCTCCATTTTTGGAGAGAAGGGTTGGAGCTAAGACCTACCATGCTGCTCCAATGCGGGTTGGTAGGTTACACATATCCCTAGAATTTTCTAAAGATATGCAGGTTTCCTCACGATGTTTTCCCTCACCGAAAAGCGTGTGATAAATTGCAATTATCAATTAGACACATAAGTTTTAATAGAAAAACTCATTGGTGTCTGCCCGGGTTTGAACCCATGATCGTCTCTAGAGATTCACACAGTCGCACCGCTAGGCCATCACAGCTTATTCCGCTAGGCCATCACAGCTTATTGGCCGTTACGTACTTATTTTTTTTTACTTGATCGAGTTAGCGTAATGAAATGTGTATGGCCCTAGAACAACTAAGTACACTACGCTAGTCTTCGTTGGCGAATATATTGCAATAATAATATACCGTAAGACATGCCATCTTTGCCAATAAGTATAACTTTGCCCGAAGAGTAAATTATAAGCATATCTGCTAATAAGGAAAAATATTTAAGGTTAATAGCAACATTGACTATGTAGTGGGAAAGTCAATTATAGTTTTGACAACACTATATATCACGTTCTTCCCTAAGTTCATTCAGTATACTGTTAGAACCTGTCGAGTGCAGTACGAAATTTTTCGGGCAAATTTTAGGGAAAATGTTTTTGTTATTTATTCGTAATGTTAAAAAAAACAAAAAGTCGCTTGGAAACATTGCCCACTCATTTTTTCCAGCTATCAATAGGACTTCAATCAAAATTTAAAAATTAAAACTGAAATTGCTTTAAGTTCTAGTTATGACATTTATTATTTATTTTAAGGAGTTATTTTTGCGCAAAAAAACGACATGGGCAATGTTGGCCAAAACTCCTGATTATTTTGCCCGCTATCGAAATCAAAAATATTTCAGAATAAATATAATTTTTTTATACAATTTATACATTTACTGTATGCACATGTTCATATAGTTGTTAGAAAATAACAAATATCCATAAGTACTTATAGAAAAAAATTTACATTCATTACATTTTACCAAAAAATCGGGCAAGTTGTGATGTTTTACGGTAACATTCACAATCCATCCTACTAATATTTTAATGCGTATTTATAATATTAGTAGTAAAATGTATATTTTTATACATTTTAAAATAAGTTGTATAAATCAGAAACTAAACAACAAATAAAAATGTCACCAATTTTTTTTATACACATTGTATAATTTGATATTTATGCCCACTTACGATGAATTTCGGTAAGTCACAGTCAATAGTGCCATATTTCGTGCACTCAGCATCCAATTGATAGTTTTATCTTTCGGTAAAATACTCAAAGGCATGAACACATGCATCACATGAACATACAAATCTGAACTCTATTCGCTTGGAATAGTGTTTAATAGACAATCTATGTTTTTTCAACGCCGGTGGTTCCACAATTAACCTGTAAATCGTTGCTTGACACCTTGTTTGTCACAAGAAATCCTGCAACACATATTCAATCTTATGCATTACATTTTAAAGTTGAATTTCGTTTGTGTATATGAAACATTGCATCCTTAGTATATATTAAACAATTTTAGACTTTAAAAGTTTACGATTAAGGTATACTTTTAAATACGTTTCTAATATTATCTATAACAGCGGGAGAGTAGCGGCTTCATTGAAGACTTTACAGAATCTGATGTAGTGATGCCCGATTGTTCATGTTTGTTTTGCTATGCCGAAACCCTTGGAGGTCTCCTTCTTCGTAATGGAATTGTCGCTCAACTAATGCATTCGGCACAAATCAAAATATCTCACCGTTTGTCGGTAAATATTGTTACGCACTTTGTAAATGTAGCCATTTTTTTGTTGATTTATACAGAATTAAAAAGAAAGTTTTTTTTATTTTCCTACAAAGGACAATCGCACTATACATAGATGTACTGCGTAAAATTACTTACTTTAGGGACGGACGACCGTTTATAAAATAAAAAAAAACCATTTGAAATTACCCATTGACGACAAAGTGTATTAAAATTGTATTATTAACCTGTAATATAACGAGTTGTAAGTCCTTTAATACCGAAATGATGTAAGTAAAAGTAAGTAACGGCCTGTTACTATCCCACTGCTGGGCATAGGCCTCTTCTCTCCGTTTTTGGAGAGAAGGATTGGAGCTGAGACCTACCACGCTGCTCCAATGCGGATTGGTAGGTTACAAATATCACTAGAATTCTCTAGAGATATGCAGGTTTCCTCACGATGTTTTCCTTCACCGAAAAGCGTGTGATAAATTGCAATTATCAATTAGACACATAAGTTTTACTAGAAAACTCATTGGTGCCTGCCCCGGGTTTGAACCCTAGACCTCCCCAAAAGAGGCGCACGGTGTTACCGCTGGGCTACCACAGCTTTTTAAACCGAAATGATGTACGGTCAAGAAATTTTTGAGTTTGACTAACATTTTATTAAGTATAAGATTTAGTCCAAGCGAGTAATGTGCAAGCAATTGTGAAACCAAGCGACTCTTTCGAGGTGGTCATAGCTGCAAACCCCGGGCACCAATGTGTTTTTCAGTTTAAAACTTATGTGCCTAATGTATATTTAAAATTTATCGCACTCTCTTCGGTGAAAACATCGTCAAGAAATCTGCATATTTCTAAAAAATACTTGGGATATCTATTATTTGCCAATTCGCATTGTGCAAAGAGGCTCTTAGATTCCAGCCCTTCTCTTCAAAAAGGGAAACAGGAGATCTATGCCCAGAAATGTTATAGTAGCAAGTCGTTACTTTTTAGTGGTAGAGGTGTGAATTACTTGCAAGATTCTACCTTCACATACAGACATACCTACAAGTTAAGTTAAATACACTCCTTTTTTATGTGACTTCTCTATCCTTTTATCCATTATAAACTACAAGGCATTATTTTTTGTAAAAAAAATGTCAAAAATTTGCTATTGTGGGTTATCCATATGAGATAGATATATACCATCGCGGACTTTTCTGTAGACCTTTCAAGGTGTACAAATACTTAGTACATCATTTTGATAAATCTCGTAGGGTTTAGCCTGCGTTTGCAATGTAAGCGAAAAAAAATGTAATTATTTACGACATCACATTAGAAACCTCAAAAATTACAGTATTTCTCTACTCAGTATTGAATGTTATCTATCTATACTTATAATAAATCTGTAGAGAGGTCAATTCTGTAACTGGAATATATTTCCAAAACAACTATCAGGGGGTGATGAGGGATCGATACTGATACCAAAAATGCAATCAGTAAAAATTTTGTCTGTCTGTCTGTCTGTCTGTCTGTCTGTCTGTATAACCGTTATAGAAACAAAAACTACTCGACGGATTTTAACGAAACTCGGTACAATTTTTTTTCATACTCCTGAGCTGGTTATAGTATACTTTTCATCACGCTACAATCAATAGGAGCAGAGTAGTGAAGGGAAATGTCGGGAAAACGGGAGAAGTTACTCCATTTTTTAAGCTTCCGTCGCGTGTGCAACCTTGATGGTTAAAGCTACACAGAAATCATGTATGACGGAAATGTTTTCCTTAAAATTATATAAAAAATATCCCACGACAGCATATGTCTATCTTTTATGGTCGACTCACAATAAGACATGTAACTCCTGATAGCTTAGCAGTTCGAAGCTTTCTGGTTATATTTGTCTACTCCTACGTTTATAACACTCTCAGTCATTCCTAAATAAAAAAAGTGAATAGTATTAACCATTGTATAAAAAAAGAATCATTGAAATCGGTATAGAAACACCAAAGTTATACATGAAATACGCTAATAATAAGTGAATACTGAATCATGCTATAGGGATTATCACTACATAGTATAAAACAAAGTCACATTCTTTGTTTGTCCCTATATCCCTATGACTGCTTAAATCTTTAAAACTACACAACAGATTTTGATGCGGTTTTTTTAATAGATAGAGTGATTCAAGAGGAATGTATAATAACATTCAATATGGAGTAGAGAAATACTGTAATGTTTCTAATGTGATGTCGTAAATAATTACTTTTTTTTCTTTATAATTAATAATTACTTTGATGTTAGATATAGCAGGAAATCTTCTTGGTATAGGAAGAGGGGAATTGTTTTTCTTCAAATTTAACGCGTGCGGGCCACGGGCAGTAATGTATAAATTAAAACTACTGGATCGATTTTAATAATTTTTTTCACTGAGTGACATAGGCTATATATTTTATACCCGTGCGAAGTAGGGTAGGCCGCTAGTTATACATATAAACCTTCCTCTTGAATCACTCTATCACATCAAAATCTGTTGCGTAGTTTTAGAGATTTATGCATACATAGGGATATATGGACAAACAAAGAATGCGACTTTGTTTTATACTATGTAGTGATTGTACATTAAATGACAGTAATCTTTGCTCTTTGGTTATATACATGCCAAATCGAAAACACCATAACTTGTAAATGCATTAAGTTTCTAAATGTCAATTTGGACTAAAAAAGATTTAGCAATAAATTGTGTGTCGCTAAATGGTCGGTATAACGAGCGAATCCAGTATTTCCGATCGGCAAGGCCGTACGTTCGCCTCGCCGAAACGATACCTAGATGTAAATGTTGTAATTTTTGATGATATTTTACAAATATATAAAGCATTTTAGTTTTTATGAGCCATTTATGCTGAGCGTCTTTAAAGAAAGTATTTTTTTTAAAGCGGGGTAGAGTTAAATTAGTTATATTATTATATATAAATTTTTGCTTTGCCCGCGTCTTCGCCCGCGCGGAAATCAGTGTGTTACAAAGTTTTTCGCGAGTAAAACCCGACTCCATAGGAATTTAGCTGTAATTTACTATTATCTTAAACCTTCCAAAAGAATCGCACTATCTTTTAGTAAAATCCGTACAAAAATCCGGTCTGTTGATTATAAGAATATCGATCACATACAGACAGCTTTTGGGGACTTTATTTTATAATAAGTATAGATATTATAAAACAAAGTCCCCAAAACTATCTGTTTGTATGTGATAGATTTTCTCAAAATCCACTAAACAGATTTTTGTATAGTTTTTACTCAAAGATAGTGTGATTCTTGAGGAATGTTTAGGTTATAGGACATTCTCCGGAACGGTTATATCGATTTTGATGGGACTTTAACGCAAAGATAGAGGAGGTTCTAGGGCAGCATGTAGGCATCGTAGAATTCCTGAGGGGTCGGGATTGACGAGAGAAAAACTTTGTGACACACTGATTTACGCACGGGGGAAGCTGCAAGCATATCTACATAGTTCATAATATTTGCTACCATTAATATGTCGTATATGCGACTTTATGGTTCATTCCAGGGGGCCACGGGTTCAATCTCCAGGCACCAATGAGTTTTTATTAAAAATGTTTGTTTAATAGATATTTAAAATTACTTATACGCTTTTCCGTAAAGGAAAATATCTGCTATCCTGCTGCGGCTGCATATCTCGGGAAAATTCGTGGGATATATGTCACCTATCAAATCCAAATTCAAATTCAAAATATTCTTTATTCAAATAAACTTGTAAACAAGTGCTTTTGAATCGTCAACTCTACTGCTGGTTCGGAAAGCTGTTCCTACCGAGAAGAGCCAGCAAGAAACTCGGCGGTTGCTCTTTTAAAAATATAATTCCTAATACTATTTACATTATGTCGTTACTGTCTTGTACAGGTTAAAAGAGCTATATCCACACATGCTTATCTTCTAAATAATCTTCAAGAGTATAGTAGGCTTTCTGTATCAGCCTCTTTTTAACAGTGTTTTTATCAATACGCATTCAATGTGATGCGTTGAGACTTCAACTCTTGTGTCCAAAAAAATGAGAGATATTTTTATTTTATACATATATTTAGAAAAGAGAAAGAAAAAGTAAAAAGCGCATGTATAAAGGCGGACTTATCCCTAAAAGTGATCTCTTCCAGTCAACCTTTAAGTAACAGAAGGAAAAGGACAAAAAGTGAAAAAGAATGTGTACCCAATTCTATATTACCCAATATAGAGAAAAAGAAAAAGTTTATATAAATTTAACTATTTAATCTATCAATTAATTTTTGTGAAATAAATAGATGAAAAGATGCTACTAATACATAATTACTTAAGATTAATATTATCTAGTCTGTAACTTGAATACGAAAGGGAAAGAGATTTGCAGATTGATAATGGCAAATCATTCCACAGCTTAACACCTTGAAAACTTAATGATCTCGAGTAAGTCAGTGAGGAGCATTTAGGTAAAAAGATTTAACATATTTATAGATCTTAGCCGGCCAAAGCCTACATCCGACAAGAAGTTGAATCGCTCTTTAAGACATATTGGGAGTAGAGAATTAAAGAGTACTTTATAAAGAAGTGATTTTTTTAAAAGAGCAACCGCCGAGTTTCTTGCTGGCTCTTCTCGGTAGGAACAGCTTTCCGAACCAGCAGTAGAGTTGACGATTCAAAAGCACTTGTTTACAAGTTTATTTGAATAAAGAATATTTTTGAATTTGATAGAATTTGTAAATTTCTTCTGGATCGGATAGGAAGCCAATTTAACTTGTGACGGAACTCAGTGATGTGGTCATCCATAAATATATCTAATAGCTACATTTTGAAGACGTTCAAGCTTAGCCAACAATTATTTTGTAAGATCTGACTGGCTCGTTGGAGCAGTGGGTAGTGACTGCCTTCGGCTCCACGGGTCGCGGGTTCGATTCCCGCCGAGGACCAACATTTTCTTTAAAATGAATTTGGCGGTCTTTGAGCCTGGGTGTATATTTGTATTTAAGTATGTATTTAAAAATATATAAGTATATATTCACCAGTTGTCTGTCTACCATAACACAAGTATTAAGTTACTTACTTTGGGGACGGACGATCGTGTGTGTAAGTGTCCCATATATTTATTTATTTATCTAAAAATACAGCATCGCCATAATCCAATATAGGTAGCAGTAAAGATCATAATTTTAAGATTTCTGTAAGCGCTTAAGCCCTTTTCTGATACAAATACATGGATTTATACGATACAGTAGGTTCACTCTGTGTGTGTATCTCGGACAAAAGATGTGCTATAATATTTAACCGGCCATGATTTGGGGCAGATGCGGTCCCAGCTGGCGCAAGGTGTTCGCGCACGTGTGACTTTGCGTTTTGACTTATGTATAAAAGATCGATGGTTACATTATTTAAGTGTACTTAGCATGTAATATACGAATAACCGGTTATAATTAGTGTATAAGAATAAAATTAGCTAAAATAAGCTGTGATGGCCTAGCGGTGCGACCGTGTGAATCTCTAGAGACGATCATGGGTTCAAACCCGGGCAGACACCAATGAGTTTTTCTATTAAAACTTATGTGTCTAATTGATAATTGCAATTTATCACACGCTTTTCGGTGACGGAAAACATCTTGAAGAAACCTGCATATCTCTAGAAAATTCTAGGGATATGTGTAACCTACCAACCCGCATTGGAGCAGCGTGGTAGGTCTTAGCTCCAACCCTTCTCTCCAAAAATGGAGAGAGGAGGCCTATGCCCAGCAGTGGGATAGTAACAGGCCGTTACTTACTTTACTTTTTTAAGAACAAAATTAACATATATTTTAGTAAATGTTAGCGCACACACTATATAATAACACGATATAATAGAATACCACTATTCCAGCTACGAAATACACTTGTCTTGAATAAGAAACAAAGACTAAATGTCACTGAAACGTTTTATCAATAGGAAGACTCCACTGGAAACAACAACGGCACAGTATTGCCAACATTTTAATCAAAAAGGGCGCGATTCTTGTTTCATGACTGTGTTGCTATAAATACAAAGCGTAAATCATTGACAAACATAAAAAACATACAAATCATTCTCCGGCCCTTATTCCACTCTACGTGGCGGCACGACATGTTTTGGTTAGTTATTTTACAAACGGCCGCCTGCCTGACGTCAACTTACCCTTACCTTAGTCACCTTTTACGACATCTCGGTAAAAATTCTACTCAGTCGGTTACAATACGGCAGGATATATTTTATTACAAAATAAGCGCGAAAAAAAATGGTAGTTTAACAAATTATCGGCATATTTCAACCACTTTAATGTAACTGTATAAACTCTGATAGCCCAGTGGTGAGACTGTGGTACTTTTTCTGGTCACGGGATTAAATCCCAGGCAGACGCTAATAAGTTTTTTATTGAAAGCTTAAGTGTCAATTTATAATTACAATTTATCACACGGTATTCGGTGAAGGAAAATATCGTTAGGAAACCTGTATATCCCTGGAGAATTCAGGGAATACGTAATATACGCCCAGCAGTGGGATACCAACATGCCGTTACTTACTTAAAAGTAACCTTATTAAATTTTACCAATAATCCACCTTAAATTCAATAGTAATCAAACATAATATACATAATGAATATAAGTTTTTTATTTATCGTTCAAATGCTAGAATTCCTTACAGTATAAAAGTCACCAAATGACCTACGAATGGCAAAAACATAATAAGACCTAATTGAACAAGTCGGAACATGTCATGCGGTAAACGACCTTGTCACGTTCTAGCGACGCTCGAATAACCAGCCGCAAGGGTGACCAATCGACATTGTTGCGTTCCGTTTTTTTCACGCTAGTACAGCTTTTATAGATTATTTTCACAGTTACATTTTGTACCTTCGACGATGCTTCTGCGCTCAACTTGGAAAAAAAATTTAATTGCTCAACGCAGAAAGATTTATTTGGTTCTTTATTACCTTCAGTGGAATTGTTTGACTAAATATGGGACAGCAAATTCCAATTCAAATTCAAAATATTCTTTATTCAAGTAGACTAAGTAAGAAGTGAAAAATTATTAAAGAACTGAATTAATCTACAATAGATTTCAAAGTTTGCTCCTAGCAAGAAGAGCCAGCAAGATACTCGGCGGATACTGTTTTAAAAACTTATGTGTCTAATGGATAATTGCAATTTATCACATGCTTTTCGGTGAAGGAAAACATCGTGAGGAAACCTGCATATCTCTAGAATCCTAGGGATATGTGGAACCTACCAATCCGCATTGGAGCAGCGTGGTAGGTCTTAGCTCCAATCCTTTCCTCAAAAAACGGAGAGAGGAGGCCTTTACCCAGCAGTGGGATAGTAACAGGCCGTTACTTAATAACGTAATTTTTTTACAAAAAAAGTTCCAAAAAGCTGTTCTATTTGTGAACGATTTTTCAAAATCTACTGAAACATTTTTTGTTTGTTCATACCCTAAATATAGCGTGTTAGTCAATGATATAAAGTTTAGCAAAATATTGGTTGGTCACCCTAAATATAGCATGTTAGTCAATTAAATAAACCTTAGCTAAATATTGGTTGGTCACCCTAAATCATGTTAGTCAATGAAATAAAGCTTAGCAAAAGATTGGTTGGTCACCCTAAATATAGCGTGTTAGTCAATGATATAAAGTTTAGCAAAATATTGGTTGGTCACCCTAAATATAGCATGTTAGTCAATTAAATAAACCTTAGCTAAATATTGGTTGGTCACCCTAAATCATGTTAGTCAATGAAATAAAGCTTAGCAAAAGATTGGTTGGTCACCCTAAATATAGCGTGTTAGTCAATGAAATAAAGTATAGCTAAATATTGTTTGGTCATCCTAAATATAGCATATTAGTCGATGAAATAAACCTTAGCAAAATATTGGTTGGTCACCCTAAATATAGCAAATTAGTCAATGAAATAAAGCTTAGCAAAATATTGGTTGGTCACCCTAAATATAGCGTGTTAGTCAATGAAATAAAGTATAGCTAAATATTGTTTGGTCATCCTAAATATAGCATATTAGTCAATGAAAATTTCACAATGTAATGAATGCGATCGGTTCATAAGTACGTAATAAAAGGGCACGTGTTTTCATGTTAATGAACTCGTCTGCGTTCTTGAAATATTTTCAAAGGTGCACGCTTGGCACCTGCCTTATTAAAGTGACCGCTGTTCATAGCTAAATATTTGCGAAATGTTCCCAATTCTCAGAACTCTACCATTTGTAGTTGAAAGTGTGTATAAAAATAAATCTTATCAGTTTGAATTTTCTTGTTTAATAGTCTACTTTGCGTAAGTTTTTAGTTTAGGTAAAATAATTGTGATGGTTTTCGCGTGTTGTCTATAAATGTAAACCATGTAAATAAAGCCGTATATATATTTATAGCCATATCTGTATTTTATTGTGATCTTATGGCATTTCTGTTTAAAGAATCAGTAAGTGGGGTCGGCACAACATGTTATAAACTTGCTGCCACATGATTTGGCTGCGTTATAACGACCGGCCGCCTGCCTGACGTCAACTTACGTTAGTCGTATTTTACGACACCTCGGTAAGAAAGAGGGTGGTCTATTCTACTAAGCCCGATACCACACGGTGGGTCAGCTTACCTTAGTCGCCTTTTACGACACCTCGGTAAGAAAGAGGTTGGTCTATTCTACTCAGCCGGATACCACACGGCAGGTCGACTTACCTTAGTCGCCTTTTACGACACCTCGGTAAGAAAAGAGGGTGGCACTATTCTTCTCAGCTTGATACCACACGGCTAATTTCTTTTTAAAGAATATGAGCGTTAATTAAGTGTAAAAAAAGTAACTATAAAATAAAATGAATATTCAAATATAATACGAGTATTTAAGTTATATGTATGTACTTGTATATACAATCTGTCCGTACAAATTATTTTTGTCAATTATACAATTTTTTTTGTTAATTATTTTTTTTATAACATATCTTTAACATGTTGTGCAGAACCCACATAGAGTGGGATAAGGGTAGGATGATGATGAAAAGTGTAAGATATATTTCAAATATTAATTATGCACGTAATTTTTTACAGAAAACTCTTTGGTGCCTGCCCGGGGTTTGACTCCGCGACCCAGCTTATACAGCTTATACTCGTAGATAGTGGCAGCACATAGAAATTCTAAATCAGTGTCAATTCGTCGCCTGACTAACAAATGAGTTTATATCAAAATTCATCTGAATTATTCATCGCTAACAGACAATGTGGCTCCAGAGAAAAAAAAAGGTCAACCGATGTCATTTTAGTACATTAGAACTTGTTACTTAGAGTAAATCTGAGTTAGGAAACTTTCAAATTACAAAAATACAATCAACAGAAAGTAAATGTAAAAAAATAACTAACATTATTATATTTATTATTATATAATAAACATTATTATCTTTATTATTATATAATAAACATTATTATGTTTATTATTATATAATAAACATTATTATATAATAAATAACATTTATGACATTTAGAAAATTATAACTGTCGGAAACGCGTTGATGTCTTTTGTACGCAACATTAAATCCAGTAAAGAAATCAGTGCAATATAAAAATTTTACTTTAAAAAAATATCTTTCAAAAGTAATAATGAAATTATTTTGCTATAATCCGCGATTATAACATATTAACTATATTATGTTTTATAGTTTTTTTTTTCCAAAATACTTAATAATCACACTTTAAGTCTATAGTCCTATAAAATATAAAGTTTTAATACGTGGTGTTATTTTTAGTTTTTCAGGCTAAATAAGAATAAAACAAGACAGTATTAAAAATGCATATTCAAAAGAAAGACAATAAATAACCTATATGACTTTTCAAAAATAACTTATGAAATGTCTAAATAACATACAATATGGTCTGTATCTAAAAATTCCTTTTAGTTAAGGTCATAAACAACATTATATAATGCCATGCTCGATATAATTTAAGTCCACTTTTATACCGCGACTTTCAAACAAAACGCCTCGAATGCATTCGAGAGTATCCATCACATTGTCACATAATGTTTCATAGCTTTATGAGTAGGGTGACCAATACTATTGCGTATAAAATATTAAATGTTCCTATATAAATATTAAATGTTGTATAAAATATTAAATGGGTTTCCTTTGTGTAATTCCATAGTACATAAGTTTTTACGTACCCACAGTAGAGCAGTTAACGCAGACACTAAATTTAACACATTAAGAAAAAGTAATACACTTTCGACTCAACGTTAGTTCAATCATTCATTTGATTTAAAATTGCTTAACCTTAAGGCTAAAACTCTAAATTATTATTGAAATGGATAATATGTTTTTTTTTTTCAATATACTTGTTCAGAATTTGTAGTTAGTAAGAGTTTGTTTGTTAGTTTGAACGCACAAATCTCAGAAACTAGTGGACCGATTTAAAAATTCTTTGTGTATAAATAGTCCATTTATCGAGGAAGGCTATAGTTTATATAACATCATGCTAAGATAAAAAGGAGAGGAGCATCAATAAAAAATATTACAAAATCGTTCCCCTCTAGAAGTAAATAAAAATCCGCAACAGTATATGTCTAGCTTTTTTAGTTTTTTATATGAACACAAACTTTGCTAAACATTTAAATATATAATAATAATAAAAAATATTGAACACGCAAAGGTAAATCAGTACATATCCTCTTATTCTAAGACATGCTTAACACTGAGTTACGCTAAGAGTATCCCTAGCGCTCAAACTAGGCCTAGCCTGTATCTTTGACGCTAGTCTCTTCCGATGACATCAAATGTGTTATGAAGGTAAGTATATAATTACTTATTGAGTAGACAAGAATAAAAAATTATCAACTACTCTTTAATAACAAACGTAGTGGAATATATATGGAATTTGTAAAAGGGTGGTAATTTTTTTGCATAACGTTTGGATTCTATGTATTTTTATACCGTTTGGACGGTCATCCTAGTATAGTTATCTTCAGTAATCATAATCTATCACACGTAGTTGGACGTCATTGGTGCAGTGCTGTCGTACTTCGAGGCCCAAATAGACCGTTTAAAGTGACGCGGTGATTAGAGTTAGTCTGAAATTATTTTAAAATAACTAAATAAAATATTACTTTAAAATATAAAGTATTTTTATAATATTTTGATATTATTTTATAATATTAATAATATTTTATAATATTAAAATAATAATAAAATATTGTATAGCAAAACCTCAATAAGTTAACATAAAAGAAAAGCACAAAATATTTTAAGTTATAGAGTTGGATCTCTTAGAAACACGCAGTCATATAGGTGAACACGTGCAAGTAATAAATTTCGAGATATTATCTCGGGGGTAGGTATGGCTAGATATCCTTTATTTCGACCAATTTACCTAATTTGCCGTCATTTGGCTAATAATAATGATGAATTTTGGTATAAAACGAAAAACATCTACATCACTGGGGGGTATTTGTACATTAAGTAATCTTTTCACAGAAAACTACAAAATACTGGACCGATTTCAAAATTTTTTCACCATGGGAAAGCTGCATCTTTACTGAGCAACATAGGCTATATTAAATTTTTTTTAAATAGGAATCCGTTGTAAAAATGTAATAAGGTGTAAAAAATTAGTCATAAAAATCTGTCATCGCATGCGCTGGGGAAACTATTGATAAAATATTTAAATAAATTTATAGTCCGACTTAGTAGACTTTCCACTGTCATGAGTACGACGCGAGTAAATCCGCGGGATATTACTAGTAAATAAATAAATAGGTTTCTGAAAAGGAAGCGGATACAGCTTATAATGATATATATGTTGCTTTCTGAAATTACACGTGTTTAGAATGACCCATCTAATAATAATTTCGTCACAAAGGAGTCGAATGTGTGACCTATGACTACGGTGATTCAGCTTCGATATGTCTGTCCGTCGTATGTCCACGCTAAGCTGACACCGGAATGCATGTATAGAGTGCATTGTTTAATGATTAATTTATTACCGAACCGTGATAAACGTGCGTAGTAGTTAACGGGTGTGGATTTCTGTCCTAAGGTAGAGGTGTTCGAATCCCCAGTGACCAAAATAAAAAGAGAAGGAATTTTTAAAGGAATAATTTAGGTATTTAAGGTTTGAAAAACATTGAGTTTATTCTTATTATATGTATGTATTTTTATTTATAGTATATGTATTTGACGGTAATTTTACTAATAAAAGGGTATTATTTATGCTTTAAAAATTGCGTTTAAATTGCGCTTTATTTTTTCAAAAATATAAATTAGATAACGTTGTGACGTAAAATATCATATAAATCATCGTTAAACATCATTAAAATGTTAATTAACTACATACTTGTAATAGGCTCGTCAAAACAGCTCTTTTTGTTAAATATTTTACTATGTGATTATGGATTTTAAGTTTGTAAACTTTTCTATGTTATAACTGTTAAGTGTTAAAAATAATTTACTCTTCTTTGTAAGTGCATACGTCACTTCCCTCATCAAAATTTTTAAGTAGTAAATTTTAAAATTTACCTAGAACGTCATCAGGGTCGTTACTAAAGTAATTTTCAAAAACAGTGTACTTAGTACAGTTTTTAAACCTTTGAACTTTTTAAGAATGTCATAACTGCGTTTTAGACAACAATTAAACATACCATTCTCTGTAAATGCGTAGCGCATTTGACAAACAGAAGGCCTTGCGTGAGAAAAGTTTAGATAAAGTTATAAATGTCCAGTAACAAGACTTTGAGATAAGCTTTGCTGCGGTCCCCTATGAAGTGAAGATTAACTGATACTCCTATCTTGTAATAGTAACGGTTTAGTCTATTCTATTTAAACTTCCTGTAGGTTTAAATTGGGAGAGTTTTTAAATAGAAACTAAAATTTTGTACATAAAAGAAGTGATCGTGAATTAATTTTTTTGTCTGGCCCGTTGGCGCAGTGGGTAGTGACTCTGCCTTCAGTTCCGCGGGTCGCGGGTTCGATTCCCAAAGTGAGCCAACATTTTCTATAAATGAATTTGTTGGTCTCCCAGTCTATATATTTATATCTGTATATTTGTATTTAAGTATGTATTTAAAAATTATATATTTATATATTCACCAGTTGTCTGTCTACCATGACACAAGTATTAATTTACTTACTTTGGGGACGGACGATCGTGTGTGTAAGTGACCCATATATTTATACTATATTAATAAAAATATAAAAAATTATATGAGATTTTCGAATAACTTTTACCGTTTACTTAGCGCACGCAAGAAAAGCTTTAAATTTTGCCGTTTTCGCAATGTTTGCTCCTCCATTCATTAACGTGATGTTATATAGTCTATAGCCTTCTTTGATAAATGGAATATCTTACAATTAAAGAATTTTTCAAATCGGTCCAGTATTTTCTGAAATTAGCGCGATTGAAATTAACAATCAAACAAACAAACTCTTCAGCTTTATATATTAGTTCAGATAACTCACTTTAGACTGGCTTGCTTACTCTATAATAACTCTACAATAAAAAGAGGCACACATTTTATCGTAACTGAAATATAAAATATGAAATCCGATATTCTAAATTCAAAAATCTCGTTCCAATTTTTTTTAATTTTCTTTAAACAGATCACTCAGCACAAAGGTTTTTCAATAAATAAAGCAAGCGGTTAATCCATTCCATGAATAACAATATCGGCATCCCATTTCTATTACAACAAAGGCATTATCCTGAGATATCTTTAATTTCAATGGGGCAATGTCAAACGGTCACTTTAGACGTTCCCTCACGTCCCCTTGACAATTGTTTACAACTATTTTACATTAAAATAGGCCGAATAAAGCGCTCAACTTAATATTATACCTTATGAATATAGTCAAATTGGGTCCTTTCAAAGCAGGTCGCTGAACTCTATCTTCCCATAGATTAATTTAGGAGTTCTAAGGCTGAACACAAACCATAGATGTCATTTTTTAACATAAAATTGCAATGGTTTTATGTCTTAGTTTTTTGCAACATTTTCTAATTACAAAAATTATTGGATTTGGATTGGAATTATTGAATTTGAGTTACTTCATTTGTTCAATATATTCGCCATTTTAATACATTTTTTGCGCTAATTTTGCACTGTACAGACCATAATGGAATATATTAATAATGCTTAACTAGTACGAATTTGCAAAATTTTTAATCGTTTTATAATGAATAGACATTTTACAGCTTCATAAAATGTAAGATAAAAACCTAACCTAAAAAAAGGTTTTCGCATGGCATGTAGTATATATTAGCATAAAATAATAGTTATAGGTTCACTTTTTATACATCTTATTAATAACTGTTTTGTACTGTTTCTTAATTTTTTCCTACTAAGAGTATTGTAGTCTTATTATAACTTTATATGCGCTTGACGGTCAAGAAAAACACTATAATAACACTTCAAACATACTTATAAATCTTCTGGTGTGTCTGGTACATGATCGATCGCGTTATTCTAAATCCTTTTCCTTAACAACAAAGCAGCTTCGCTTAGCATTAAGATTGTAAAAGCCTGCTACTTTTAAGTACAGTTAAGATGCGAGAGCTACCTTTATTTAACAGTAATAGTTTTTTTATTAAAAACTTAGACTAAAATCTTTAATCATGGAATGAGCTAGTCTTGTATATGAGAATATATCTTTATATTTAAATGAGTTAATCTTGTATATACATATATATATTTTCTGAATCTCGGAAATGGCTCCAACGATTTTCCTGAAATTCAGCATGTAGGAGGTTTTGGGGGAGAAAAATTGATCTAGCTAGGTTTTATGTAAAAAAAATATTGTTTTATCCCTGTTTTTGGGCATTAAAAAACACTAACATTTATATTGAATTAAAATTTCGCCATTAACTGTCAAGTCGACCTAGCTTATTCGGGTGACGGACAGCCTCGAGAAATGTGAATGCCAAGGATCGATCCCCAACTCAATAATTGTTTTTTCTTTTTTTAAAGTTTTTTTTTTGTAAAAAATTACCGAGCGAAGCTCGGTCACCCAGATATTAAATATTATATGTATTCTAAATTTCGGAAACGGCTTCAACGATTTTCATGAAATTTATTATGCAGGCGGTTTCAGGAGCGATAAATCGATCTACCTAGTCCAGATATAACCAATCTTATCTCATATTCCATCTTTTTTTACATCCTATAAATAAAATACCAAGCAAAGCTCGGTCACCCAGTTAGTATATCTCTGTAATGTCTTAACTTTGTGATCGCCCTTATGCCCTTTTACAATAAGTCTAAGAATTTATTAATGTCCGAATACATTACACGTGAGATAGTATCTTTGTTTGATTTGAATCATATCTGTTATGGCCACGGACGTCTATTTGGTTTGAACAACTTATGGGTCCCACATTTTGTTTTATTTCTATGGTAATTTATTTATTAAGACTATTATTTATGCCCAAACATCAATATGAGATACATGTACATGTAAATAAGTTAGATGATGATAAGAATATTACTTCCATGCAATTTTATTTGACGAGTTCAGTATGCTTGATATGTACAGGAACGATATTTTTCCTTTCCGCTTATCCAACAAATAAGAAGCAATTTTCTCAAAAGTCAGTCGTTTACTCTTTTGCGGCAATATTTTTCTATATTATTGACCCAAATATTTGTGGGAGGGTATACGAGTATTTGGAACATGTTATAACATATGTCTACGTGATGATATGTAAAACAAGGCAATTCGTAGAAAAGCTATAAAGATATACCTTTATATAATATATAATATATTTTTCTATGTTTAATGTTCAATAATGTTTTTAATATTATTGTTTTTATTTTTTAATATTTCCCCCATGTTTTAATTGTTAAAGTAGACTAGTTTGTTTTTTTATTTTATTTATTGTAATAACTCTTTTTTTCTTCTTTCTTTTACTATTTTTTTTTGTATTTAGTGAGCAGAACGTTATTTAGCTTTTTATTTAATTATGCATGCTAAGTTAGCCTTTAAGTGGGATATATAATAGAAAACTATAGGTTATTTAGAAATTTATATTTTAAATAAACCATATTGTATATCACGTTGGCTTCCTAATAAATAAATAAATAAATACCTAGTTCAAATATTTCAACTTTAAACTGTTTATATTGAAAACTACAACAAAACAAAAATTTAATAACAATTGTATTTTTAAAAGAGCAACCGCCGAGTTTCTGTGGGTTCTTCTCGGGAATAGTTTTGCGAACCAGCAGTAGCGTTGACGATTCAAAAGCACTTGTTTACAAGTTTATTTGAATAATAGAATATTTTGAATTTGAATTTAAAAACTCACCCAGACGCTTAAATGCGTTTTTATTACATTCATCGCACACCAACAAAAGCCTCATATGAGTAAAAAAAATTACATATTTATAATACACCAGTTACAAAAGTAATAATAAAATTATTTTGCTATAATCCGCGATGAAGTAAAATAGAAAATATAAATAATGCTAAATGTAGAGTGGACAATCGGTTATCATACCTGATACATGCAGGAGTCGTAAAAAACACATGCACAAACCTCCACCACCGCCACCACGATACACAAGCACTATATACGTTCACTATCACTAACTCAACAATCGTTTCGCCCCGCAACCGAAGCATCATCAGGAGATAGACTCCACGACCAAAATCGCAAAGCCTTTTGCGATTTTGCATAGAAATTTTTATTATGGATCTCCGCAAAGTAACGCCTAATTCTAAAAATTATACACCAGTTAATTATATAAGATTCGTTCGTTGAAATATAAGGGTAGATTATCCGGTTGAATCAAACAATGTCTTAATAGATAATAGAAAGAAGGGTGAATAGATAGGAAATTCATCGTATTATTTAAAGTTCGGATCAAGTTTCTATTATTCTGCGTCAGATTTAACGGATAACTTATCTATTTTTATTCAAATCATTTTTTTATCTACTCAGAGATAAAAATTGTTGAGTGTATTATAATTTTAAATTATTTTTTTTTATATTTATATTACGTATATTCGAGTTTCGTATGTTTTGTGCCGTGTGGCCTTAGTCGCCTTTTACCGAGGAATCGTAAAAGGCGACTAAGGTAAGTTGACCCTGAGTAGAATAGACCAAACTAAACTTGTATAGGGCAACTAAGGTAAGTAAGGACAAGAAGTGAAATACGAGTAATAAGAAAGAAAGAAAGAAAGAAAAATATTTGTTCCTGCATAAAACATAGACAAATACAAGTACACTTATAATAAAATACAATATTCGATTACAAATAATACCTACATCTAAATTTTATGCAATCTTAAAAAAGGCAACACAGCTCGGCATGAACCGAATGACATTGACAATATCACTCGGGACCGATTTTCAGCTGCAGCCTCAGCACAGCTGCAGCTTAATACAGAAATAATAAAAAGTACATCATACTCCTGCTCTTATCTTACTCTAGTGGGGTCGGCACAACATGATATAAACATTTTGTAACATAATTTGGCTACGTATTTTACTTCTGCCTGCCTGAAGACAACTCAAATATTCTGCTTTTGCGACACCTCGGTAAGAAATGAGGGTGGTACTATTAAATTCAGCCGGATACTACACGGCGTAATGAAATATATTTCCAAAATAGTATATACATACTAAGTAACCAGATGTGCCAAGAAATTATTGCAAATTGTAAGAGCTCTTATACGCCATGATATTTCTGAGACAAAATATGTTATATGAAATATTAAGTAGTCAGGAACGAGTTTCAAAATTAGTTTATTCTTAGAACATAAAGCCTCTAACAATTCAGTTCCTGGAGTGCCGGTTCTCACGACTTGCACGTATTACTTACACTGGACAGCACGACACACGAGCTGTTTGGACGTTGGATATAAAGAAATAATAATTTATGTATGTTGCAAAGGTGCGAAATTCGTTGGCTATAAGATTCTATAATAAAATTCCACAATCAATCTATGCCATCACAGCCGTTTAAAAAGACTATTAAATAGAGGCTGATACGAAAAGTCAAAAGCTTACTATACTGTTGAGGATTATTTGGACGATAAGAATGCGTGGATATAGCTACCGTTCGACCGTGTACAAGATAGTAATGACAATTTAACTAGTTATAAGTATTATGTTGAAAAGCGAAAACGCCGAGTTTCTTTGCTGGCTCTTCTCGGTTCGAACAGCTTTCCGAACCAGCAGTAGAATTGACAATTTAAAAGTAATTGTTCACAAGTTTATTTGAATAAAGAGAATTTTGAATTTGAATTTGAATATGGATCAGCAATAAGACCGGCAGACACTAATAAGTTTTTCTATTAAAACTTATGTGTCTAATTGATAATTGCAATTTATCACACGCTTTTCGTTGAAGTAAAACATCGTGAGAAAACCTGAATATCTCTAGAGAATTCTGGAGATATGTGTAACCTACCAATCCGCACTGGAGCAGCGTGGTAGGTCTTAGATCCAAACCTTCTCTCCAACACGGAGAGAAGAGGCCTATTCTCAGCAGTGGGATAGTAACAGGCCGCTACTTACTTAGTTACTGTCACTACGATGAACGCGCCTATAAACTTGTAAATTAAATTTGATTATCTTTTTCGTAAAGCGCCATCTAGCGACTACCGTCCAGATCTAACGAATTTTTCGAACTCTAACTAATGCTGTTAGCCCTAGAGGCTTTGACAGCGTCACCGGGAGAGTGGGCGAGCGCAGAAGCATCGCCGGAGTGAAAAAACTGAGTGAGCGAGTCTCGAGCGGGACTCGCAGCATTCTGGCAGCGTCGCCTTAAGGGTGCCTCCTGTGAGGCCGAACCTCGGCTTAAAACGACGCGTTGTGAAGGACTGTATCGGACTTGTGGAAAAGTCCTAATATCATAACGGGCGGGGCTGGACATCCCGGCAGCTACACGTGAGGAAGCGGGGACCTCGTCTTCGCCGGCGAAGATGCTGTGTGTGTGTGTTTGTGTATCGGGCGTTGGCGATCGTGATGTGATCGTCAAGATCATAGAGCACGCTCTTGGGGCGTCTATGATTTTTCGATTTAAACTTTTTATCGTAGCAGGTGTATTCAAAATTTTTACTACGTACGGAATATTACTTATAACTGATATACTTTTCATTCCGTTTTCCATATATTACTATATAATATACATTATCCCATCAATTTTACATTATACACTGTCCATTATATTAACCATCTTTTGACAGATTGACGATAGTGATGTCCTAAAGATTCTCGTATGCGATACCATTCCGATTATAGTACCTACTATCATTAATCGAATTACGTACCTAAGTAATTCGATTAATGATAACCTACGTAAACTAGATTACTACTTGAGAAAAGAAATTCCAACTTTGAGAAAACTTATTGTTTCTTTGAAAAGAAGTGGTCTATTTCATGGTGAAAAATCTTCTTTGGTCAAAGTTTTGAACACAATTGGCTTTTCATATAAAAAGTTAAATAAAAGAAAATTATTAATGGAACGCACAGATATAGCTATAGCACGTTGTGATTTTTTAAGAGAGGCAAAGAAAATACAAGATTGGGCAAATATTGTTTTCACGGATGAAACATGGCTCAACGCTAACCACACACTATCTCGTTTCTGGACTGATGATACTGCTGATTCCACTTCCTCAGTACCAATGGGAAAAGGTGAGCGCCTAATCATTTGCCATGCAGGTACAGCAAAAGGATTTGTACAAGACGCACTGTTGGCATTTAAATCGAAGAAATCAAATGACTACCACGAAGAGATGAATGCAAATGTGTATGAAGAGTGGTTCAAAAAAATGCTCATTTCATTGGAAGAACCATCAATAATTTTTATTGATAATGCGCCCTACCACTCCCGTCAAATTGACAAAATGCCAACACAGGCTAATAAAAAGCATGAAATAATTAATTGGCTTCGGGACAATGGAGAAAATGTGGACGACTCAATGTTAAAAGTTGAATTAATAAAAATATTAAAAACCAAAAAGAGAGCAAAACGCTATGTAATCAATGAAGTGGCAGCAGAATATGGCCATACTGTTCTTCGGATTCCTCCATACCACTGCCAGTACAACGCAATAGAACTTATATGGGCACAAGTAAAAGGGCATGCTGCGAGATGCAATACAAGCCCCCCATTCACAGCGAATAAAATGTTGCAATTGCTAAAAAATGCTTGCACCCACGTAACGGCCGAGAACTGGGCAAGTGTGGTGGAAAGAACTAAAAGAGTAATATTCTCTGATTGGGAACGTGATATTGCGTTTGATAATATATTATCTACACAAGAGCTAATAATAACTGCTACTGAAGACTCCTCATCGGAGGAGTCTAGTGTTGATTATCATTCCGACGACTCGTGCTAATAAAATAAATTAAAATATCCTGATTGTTTTATTTGTATTCATGTATTAACTAAGAAGAAAGTAAAACTTTATATAATGTTATTAAATGTCTTTTAATACTCGTAACATCGATTTCTACCGATTATTTTTGATCTGTGGCATAATCGTAGTAACCCATTATGTGTGACATCACTAAGTGGGCGGTACCCATCCATAAAGTACAAATATTATTTGTATGATATTTGTACGTAAGCAATACAAAACTTAATGAGCGTGAGCTGTCAAAAGACTGATAATATGATGGACGCAGTATAGTTCAAAAGTATATGTAGGATTAAATAAAAGTATGTTTTAAGACGAATGAATGCAGTATGTAAGATGATAATGTTTTTGAACGAAAGCGTGTGCGAGTGAGAGAAGCAGTGTGAAAGCGAGATATGATGATGTTGGTAAGATGGCGCTCTCTTATGCCGGCGCACCTTAAGAGTAAGACGCGAATTAAAGAGTTAATTTCATTAAGACGTTTCAAGAGTTTTATTTTGCAAAACACCACTCCCACATCAATTTGGACGCTCGTCCGGGATTAGATAAAGGAGTGTGTGTGTTTTTTGCGAAAAATACGACCACGTGTGTGGCACGACGCAAAGGTGGCGCGGAGAGCGTACGACTTATTACGACGAATGTCTGCAGGATCGCCCGATCCCGACACGGAAAGTGAAGACGGCATGGAGGAAAATGATAATCAAGATACAAGATTACAAATGCCTCAGCAGAATTTAATGTTCATAGAAGAAGCTATACCCAAATTTTCTGGGACTGATCCCTCATATACGGTAACGCGTTGGGCACAAGAAATTGACGATAACTCCGAAATATTTGGGCTAAACCCCATACAAAAACTTTTATTAGCTAGAAGGTCATTGACATCAACAGCGGCATCGTGGTTACGGACCGAGAAAACATTTAAAAAATATGAAGATCTCAAGAATGCCCTGTTAAGAGAGTTTCCAGATACAATAAATTCAAAACAAGTACACGAAATGATGTCTAATAGAAAAAAACATAGCAATGAAAGCTGTTACGATTACATGTTGGTCATGAAAGCGCTAGGGAAGCGTGGAAAGTTGGCGGATTACGTGGCTATACAATATATAGTGGAAGGTATAGTGGATGAGGAAAGAAACAAATTAATATTATATGGTGTAAGAACATATGATGACCTGAAAGAAAAGCTAAAATTGTATGAAAAATATAAGTCTAATATTGGAATAAAATCGGAACGTAATAAAAAACAGAAGCCAAGCCGAGAAGCGGTACGCTGTTTTTCATGTGGAGAATTCAATCATACTTCGTCGGAATGTCCACATAGGAATAAAGGATTGAAGTGTTTTAAGTGCAATAAATTTGGCCATATTGGTACCCAGTGCATACGTAAAAAATCATCGCAAGCGTCGACGCCATTTTCTACGAGTCATGAACCGGCGAAAAATATGTGCGTACAGTTGGCAAACATGACACAGGAAAAACAACATGGCGAAAATGACACAAGCCAATGCGGAACAAGCGGACGCGAGAAGCCATTACAGACGCCATATTTGAATGACATACAAACGTCAGTGCTAAATGTAAACAAAGAAGTGTCAAAAAAGAAATACGTAAAGTTTTTAAAAGTTTGTGATATTAGCATCGAGACTTTAATTGATACAGGAAGTGAAGTAAATTTAATATCGTCTGATTTATTTTTTGATTTAAATGTAAATTCATATCTCAAAGAAAAAGTGTTATTATCGGGATTAGGTTTTGCAAAAGTTTATTCACTAGGAAAGTTTAATATGAAGTTGGACATTGATGGACATTGCTTTAACATGTTATTTTATGTTGTACCTGTAAATACTATGCCATATAAGATGATTTTAGGTCAGCCATTTTTGGATGTAGCCACTGTTATCTTTAATAAAGGTTCTGTGAATGTGATTGGTGTGAATGAGCATGAATTGTTACAATGCTTAATTACAGATGTTCAAGATGAGACAACTATTAATATCAGTGATCAATGTTTGCGTGATGAGGTACAGATGTTGGTGAAAAATTACACTCCACTTCAGGTAAAAGAAGCACCCATTGAAATGAAAATAGTGCTGAAAGACGACATCCCTGTTTCTCAAAGACCACGACGACTCTCCCTTTTCGAGCAACAGATAGTAGACAAGCAGATTGACGATTGGCTTAAACGAGGTATAGTAAAACCCAGTTTTTCTGAGTATTCAAGTCCTTTGGTACTAGTAAAGAAAAAAGACTCTTCAATCCGAGTCTGTGTTGATTATCGAAAGATTAATAGTAAGATGGTTAAAGATGAATTTCCCTTACCGATCATTGATGATCACTTAGATAAATTGTCCGAGGCAAAAGTTTTTAGTAAAATTGATTTAAAGGATGCCTTTTTTCATTTGAAAATAAGCGAGGAATGCACAAAGTATACTTCTTTTGTAACACAAGATGGACAGTATGAATTTAACAGAGCACCATTTGGATTATCTATATGCCCTAATTATTTTACTCGTTTCATAACTATTATTTTCAGAGACTTGATAGCAAGAGGATATTTACTTATTTTTATTGACGATTTAATAATACCGTCTATCGATTACAAAACAGCTATGGAGAAGTTAAAAGAAGTACTCAAGGTAGCTGCCGAGTTTGGATTATGTATCAACTGGAAGAAGAGTGAGTTATTAACAACTAAAGTTGAGTATCTAGGTCATTTAATTGAAGATGGCACAGTAAGACCCTCGCCAGATAAGATTGAATGTGTATTGAAATACCCAGAACCGCAGTCAGTTAAACACTTACAAAGTTTTATAGGATTAACTTCATATTTTAGAAAATTTATTGAGAATTATGCTCTTAAAGCTAGACCTTTAACTGATTTACTTAAAAAAACCAGTCACTTTTATTTTGGAAAAGATCAAAAGATTGCATTTGATTTGTTAAAAAGGGAACTTACAAAATACCCAGTATTAAGAATTTTTAATTCAGGGTTTAGTACAGAATTACATACGGATGCTTCGCAACATGCCTATTCTGCTATTTTAATGCAAATGAATCCGAACGATGGTTGTTTACATCCTGTTTATTACATGAGTAAGAAAACTACTGAAGCCGAGCAGAAATACTCAAGCTACGAATTGGAAGCATTAGCTATAGTTGAGGGTGTAAAGAAATTCAGAAAGTATTTATTAGGTATACCGTTCAAACTCATAACTGATTGTTCTGCTTTTGAAATGACATTGAGGAAAAAAGATTTAAGTACTCGTGTTGCAAGATGGGTTTTGTTACTGCAAGAGTATGACTATACTGTTGAACACCGTGCAGGATCTAAAATGAGACATGTTGATGCTTTGAGTCGGCATCCATGTGTAAATATTATCACACAAGGATTGCAGGATCAAATCCGATTATATCAGGATAAAGATGATGGTATTAAAGCTATTAAACAGATTTTACAGTTGGATACCTATAAAGATTATTGTTTACAAAATGGATTGTTGTATAAAGGAGAACAGAATCAAATTGTTATTCCAAAGCTAATGGAGAGAGATGTTATATGTAGAGCACATAGCGTTGGACATTTTTCTAAAAGGAAAATGAAAGAAATAATAGAAAAGAGTTATTTCATTAAAGATTTAGATAAAAAGCTTGAAAATTTTATTACAGGTTGTGTACCATGCTTACTAGCAACCAGGAAAGAGGGCAAACAAGAAGGATTCCTAAATCCTATTGAGAAGGAGAGCATCCCACTGGATACTATTCATTTGGATCACATAGGACCCCTAACAGAGACCAGAAAGCAATATAATTATATACTTACCGCAGTTGATGCTTTTACAAAATTTGTTTGGTTGTTTCCTTGTAAATCAACTTCAAGTGCAGAGGTTTTAAATAAGTTGAAGATTCATCAGCAGATATTTGGTAACCCCAACAGGATAATAACTGATAAAGGCACAGCATTTACCAGTGCTGACTTTCAAACATATTGTAAGGAAGAAGATATAAAGCATATTACAATTACTACAGGTGTACCACGAGGAAATGGACAGGTGGAGAGAATACATCGCATTATCATCCCTGTATTAACAAAATTATGTTTAGAAGACAAATCTTTATGGTTTAAACATGTGAGTAAAGTTCAACGTGCACTGAACAGTACATTCCAAAGATCTATAAGTACCACGCCTTTTGAGTTATTAATTGGCACTAAAATGAAGTGTAAAGAAGATATTAACATTTTGAATTTAATAAAAGAAGAAGAGGCTTTTCAGTTTAATGAAAATAGAGAAGAAAAGAGAAAACTTGCTAAAGAACAAATACTAAAAATTCAAGAGGAAAATCAAATAAGTTATAATAAAAAGAGGAAAAAGAGTTCAAAATATGAATTAGGAGATTTTGTAGCTATAAAGAGGACTCAGTATGGCACAGGCTTAAAGTTGAAACCTAAGTATTTAGGACCTTATAAGGTTGTAAGGGTGAAGAGGAATGATAGGTATGATGTAGAGAAGTTAGAGCCATCGAACGAAGGTCCCTTTAAGACTTCTACCTCAGCTGATAATATGAAAAGATGGTCTCAGCATGAGGACGGGGAAATTATAGTGTAGGTATGGGATGAATGAAAGATTATTTGTTTTTATTATTTATTTTATTATTTTTATGATGGCATTATGTATTTTCAGTGTATAACTTTAAGTTTTTTTTTTGTAAGCATTAGTATTATTTTGTTACATAATAAAGTAAATTACAAAATTGTTAGATATAAGATGGATAGTATTTATTGTAAGGATTGAGCATGATTAGTATAAGCTGTTTTTCTTGTAAATGTTATTATAAGACTAATGATGTAATGTTTGTTTATTGTCAGCGTAAGTCTGAGGCCAGACTTGTGTAGGATGGCCGATCTGTAGGATTAAATAAAAGTATGTTTTAAGACGAATGAATGCAGTATGTAAGATGATAATGTTTTTGAACGAAAGCGTGTGCGAGTGAGAGAAGCAGTGTGAAAGCGAGATATGATGATGTTGGTAAGATGGCGCTCTCTTATGCCGGCGCACCTTAAGAGTAAGACGCGAATTAAAGAGTTAATTTCATTAAGACGTTTCAAGAGTTTTATTTTGCAAAACACCACTCCCACATATATGTA
Source organism: Morpho helenor (assembly GCA_029227775.1). Lineage (NCBI taxonomy): Eukaryota > Metazoa > Arthropoda > Insecta > Lepidoptera > Nymphalidae > Morpho > Morpho helenor. The sequence continues at coordinate 1,608,390 of JARGCU010000017.1, forward strand.
TATGACCTTGACGTAGTGTTGCGAATCGAGTTTCCGTGTTGTTATTTTGATACTCGACTCGACTACGCAAGACGCAGTAAGGCTCGAGCCTAAAACCAAAAACGTGACTTGAGACTTGCATTCATCATTCTTCGCAACTTTACCTTGATGTCTTAAGGGGTTAAGCAGCCGATGTTTTAGGCGTTTAGAACGTCTCTTAGTATATGTCATTAAATTTTACACGTCTTAAAAAAATAACTTTTCTCTAATATACTACTGCTTAACGGCATTTATATGTATATTTCAAGATGTCATTTTAAATGACACATTGTTTTTTACAAAAAAAAAATCATTGTTTTATCTTAACGCTGAATTTAAAGCGTATTTTGTGTAATGTTTAAGACAAATACATGTGGAAATACATGTGGATGCACCTCAGCTTTTTTAAAGTATAACGAAAGACTAAAGTCCGTTTCGCTCTATAGTTTAATGAGCAAGCGAGACAGGTATACAAAACAGTATAATTAGACGAGGACGGCAACAGTGCGGATGGACCGGTCCGGCTGAGAGACCGAGATAAGTGACCGGTTAGCATTGCAAGGTCGTCCCGCGGGGTGAGTGACACCGCACCGCACGCTGTCGTGCCAAAACACTATATATTTATACTCAGACACTATTGATTTTAATTGATTAATTAACTAGTGATGGTAATGTCAAATGTGACACGTGACAAAAAATAAATTAATAAACATATGGGACACATACACGTCCCAAAGTAAGTAACTTAATACTTGTATTATGGTTGACAGAAAACTGGTGAATAAATACTTACCTATATATCGTTAAATATATATCTAAATACAGATATACACCCAGGCTTGAAAACCAACAAATTGATTTATAGAAAATGTCGGCCCTCGGCGGGAATCAAATCCGCGACCCGCAGAGCTGAAGGCAGGATCACTTCCCACAGCGCCAACGGGCCAGTCAAAACATGGACAGTTCATGGTGCCAAAAATATATAGTCTGTATTTTGCAGCCTAGAATTTAGACGATGCTCCCGCGCTCGCTCAATTCGCCCAGTGACGCAGTGAAGTGTCTCACAACAAACGATCTAGTAGTTAAAAGCCACTATATCTCAAGGAACTTCTGCGAAATTAATCGATAAAGAGTATAAAAGGTCGTGCTTGAGACAGCTGAGGAGTTTCTTAACTCTGGACTCCTGACTGCCTAACTAACTAACCTAACTCCCGGCTTGGGCGCATCACTAATACATATAACAACCGAGCAAGCTTTATGACAAAAAGCGTGAAAATTTGTTTTATAACATCCATTGCGAATCTAATTATAACTCATATATCCGGCGTGAAGGACCAAAAGATTCTTAAGTACATTAGAATAACAGGTGCGGAATAACATTTTTTCATGTGACCTTTGAAAAAATGTGATTCATTTTCGCATTTAACGCTTGTTGGCTGTATTATGCGTTGGTCACGACTGAGACCAGGTCAATTTATGTCAAAGAATTTCATTGGTACTTCGGTTTGAAATTTTTCACGTCCAGTATGTCTTCATCTAAAAGAATTAATATGTTGATTCTCAAGGAACTCAAGATTTTAAGTAGGCTTTCGACTATCTGCCTGAAACGAGTCCTTGAGTACTTCGGCCATATCGCCCGGAAGAGTGATAACAATCTCGAAAAGATAGTCATTACGGGCAACGTCCAGGGGAAGAGACCACGAGGACGAAGTCCAATGCACTGGACAGATCAAATCTGCAACATATTGAGGGTACGTGGACGCTTAAGTTGGCCCAAATTAAGTTGTGGGTGCCACTAGTAATAAATATATATTTTTTTAATAAGATGTTTGCATAAATTACTACCAATTGCCAGCTGCCTTGCCCGCATAACGCATAACAATGGTTAAAGTGGGTCAACCTTAAAAGCTAGACATTTGCTGTCGCGGACATTTATGTAGAATTTTTAGAGGGAACAATTTTGTAATACATGATTTTTCAATAACTATCACCGTTTACTATACAAGGAAAGTTATAAATTTTGCCGTTTTCGTAATATATTTAATTACTGCTCCTCTCCTATTCATCTTGGCGTCATATAGCCTATAGCCTTCCTCGATTTTTTCAAATCAGTCCAGTAGTTCCTGAGATTAGCGCGTTCAAACAAACAAACTCTTCCCCATTATATTATATATTAGTATGGCAGAAATTCGCTGTCCCACTGAACTAACAAAAAATGACTTATAGAATACGACGATCGTGCTCTTTGCAATCCAACTTTATAGTGTTCACACAATCCGTAATTCTAGACGGTAAATTCCGCGCACGTGCAAAAGTTCACACGAAGCAATTTCAAATTCAATCACTCAGTATCGTGTTAGAAACGTCTGGAATGTAATACTTAACATATATATCAAGCAATGCCTTCCGTATCTAACCCTGGACCTAACAACCAAATGAAGACCTCTGCAGATGTCTCTATAATATCTTTGTCACACGTGTTACGTCTAGTCAGCGTTTGCCGCTTTCCCAGACTCCATACGACACCGGAGGTGCAGTGTTCCAGCCTGGGAAAGAAACTTCGTTGAACGTGGCCTTTACCCAACCTAACATCGGTGGGATCGGACGCTAGCATTTAAGAATAGTATTAATTACATATATATAATTTAGATATTAAATACAGTTTAAGATAATTATTGCACATATATATATATATATATATATATAACTCAATAAAGAAGTTATTGAAACTAAACGGAGTTTGTACCCAACAGTCGCCCCCTCAAATATATAATTCACGCATGGTAACGCGTGTATCCTACAAAGCCGATAGCATCGTACTTATAGAAAGAAAGAAATGGCGATTTTTAGTAGACAAAGTTGTAACAAATATAAGCTTGGGGTTCTTGCTTTGCGCCTTGAAAAATACGTAAGTCATTTGTGGGTTTGGGTACAAGATTCTCTAATAAAATTCCGAAATCAATTTACTTTGCCAATGATGGAGGTTGATACAGAAAGCCTATAAGTTACGGGATATCTAGATTATAAGAATGCATGATATAGCTACTCTTTGACCCTGTACAAAATAGATATGAATAAATGTATTTATAAGCTGGATACAAGCCGCACAAAATCGTGTGTTCTAGAGATCCCATGAAGAGGCCTATGTCCAGCTTATAATCTGGACGTCCATCGGTTGAAGAAGAAGAAGAAGAAGAAGAAGTATTTATAAGAATTATATTTTAAAAAGAGTGACCGCCGTTTCTTGCTGGCTCTTCTCGGAAGTTTAAAGCAACTATGAAAAGGAGGCTAATATACCAAGCCTACTATACTATTGATTATATACATGATAAGAATGCGTCAACTTACCTTAGTCGCCTTTTACGACGCCTCGGTAAGAAATGAGTGTGGTCTATTCTACTCAGCTGGCTACCACAAGGCAGGTCGACTTACCTTAGTCGCCTTTTACGACACCTCGGTAAGAAATGAGAGTGGTACCATTCTACTCAGCTGGCTACCACACGGCGTACCGTTAAAAAATTATATAAAAAATACTGTATATCCATTTTTCTCAACTCAATTTACAGAATCCGTTCCAAATATGGAATAACTTGGAACACTTAAAGATGAACAACAAACATCTGTTGCTGTTTTTATTCCTTTTCTACTTAACAGTTAACTGTTGTAAGACATTCTTGAGATATAAAAAGACATGAAACTTAACTCTTTGTTTATGAAAGCCATTTAAGGCCATTAAATGGCAGTAAAACTAGAACGGGATCGTTTTTTGACCACAGCTTCTGCCTATATCGAGCTTGTAAACAGCGCCATCTAGCGACAAATGCGCTTACCGCTTTATGAGTGCGCCCACCCAACTTGAATGCGCAATAAAAACATAGAGGTCGATACGATCGTAACTTTTAATTATTTATCAAATAAAAGCGGCTTGAATGTATACTCCTTAGGTTTAGATACTTAAACTAAAGGAAAACTTGTCAAAAAAGGTTATTTTTAGTAGGCAGATTGCAACACATTACATAACTCTTAATATTATTCTTTTTATCTAAGTATTGAAAATTATTGATTGTAAAAAGTATATAAATATTATTTAATGTAATGTATTGTAATTTGTCTAATTAAAGAACCTTTTTCGTTATAGGTATTTTAACATACAGGTATTTTAAACCTTATTTAAAAAACTATAAAAAAAGATTGATAATATTTAATCTATACTAATAGCTGAAGAGTTTGTTTGTTTGATTGATTGTTTGAACGCGCTAATCTCAGGAACTACTGGACCGATTTGAAAAACTATTGCAGTGTAAGATCCATTTATCGAGGAAGGCTATAGGCTATATCAGGGCTTCTTAAACTTTTTTATATAGCGACCCCCTTCAAGTTTAGGAAATTTTAAACGACCCCCTCCTCCATATAATAGAAATATACATTAACCCTAGATGTAGATGTAATATCGCACTATTTTACAATGTAACAGTTTTGCATTGCCACTTTTTTCAAAATATAGTTATAATAAAACTACAATAGTATTTTGTATGATTTTTATTTGTATTTATATTTGTACGTAGTGAACGACGGCGTACGTAGTAAATTTTATTTATAATTGTTGTAAACTAACCAATCATAAATTTAATAAAATCTATTTAATTAAATTTAATGAAAAGGGGTAATGAAGGAACTTAGGAGGAGAAATATCAATAAATCTTTGTTAGAAAAGTTCTTTAAAGGACACCTCCAGCCATGTAGTTGTATCAATAATGATTGAAAAGTATCAGATCTTTGCGACGCCTTTTGCTTTCAGTAGTCACCCACAGTTTAAGAAGCCCTGGGCTATATAACATCACGCTAAGATGAATAGGAGAGGAGCAGCAATAAAGAATATTACGAAAACGGCAAAATTTTAAGCTTTCCTTGCGTGCGCTGAGTAAACGGTAATAGTTGTTCAAAAATCATGTACTATAAAATTGTTCCCCTCTAAAAGTTCTAAATATAAGCTTTTAAGGTTAACCCACTGTAACCATTTCTGTGGTCATCAAAAGACTATTACTTTTTAATCTTTGCACGCGTGCGGAGCCGCTGGCAATTGCTAGTCTAATATAATTACTATTGCCAGAATTGTATATTAAAGTATTTTATTCGGTTTCAATCTGCATCTGATGAATATATTTTATAAAGTTAATTATTTATGCTTAATAAATATTAAATTTTATAAAAGGAATATTTCAATAAAGAAATTACTTTGACATATGCAGTTTTATTTCAATTTCTTTACTTGTAAATCATATTGTTGAAATAAATTGTTTGGCACACCTGAGTCATATGGTTTTGTTTGTTCACATTTTTTTTAAGTACCTAAACTTATAGAGTAAATAATTTGTGAATTAATCTATCTATACTAATATTAAACAAAGGAAAAATTTGTATGTATTTTTGTAATGTTTTCACACAAAACTACTGGACTGATTTCAAAAATTCTTACACCATTGGAAAGCTACATCTTTACTTAACAACATAGGCTATATTACATTTTCAAAAAAAAAAGTATTAACAATGTACTTAATAAGATGTAAAAATAAAAATGACGCAGGTGAAACCGCGGGATATTACTAGTGTATTATTCCTTACGCTTGAAGCTTGGCGTATGCTAGCGTGTCACGGCATGTAGGTCCAAAATAATAAAATAATTCCTACCTTCGCGTAGTCGACTGGCGAAGCATTCACAGGACTCGTGAACAATCCCTCGCTGGAACAAAAAAGTTATTATTATATACTGCAAATGCTTTATTGTGCTTTTTACATAGCCTTAACAGATCGGTATATCAGGAATGTTTTTTTTTAAATAAAACAACTAAGAAAGTGACGTGGAAAGTCAAATACTCTTTGAACTGTATTGTACGGTATTTAGAAGAACCTGCAAGAAACTGGGCGAATGTTATGTATAAATTATAATTTTTCAAAATTCTAGCAGAACTAGAAAAAATGGAGCGTTGGTAAATAAAACGGTGTATGCAAAATATCCCGTTATATGTGAATATAAGTAAAAAAGTTGCCTTGTTAAGTGAGAAAAGCTGCATATCTCTAGAGAATTCTGAGGATATGTGTAACCTACCAATCCGCATTGGAGCAGCGTGGTAGGTCTTAGCTCCAATCCTTCTCTCCAAAAACGGAGAGAAGAAGTCTATTCGCAGCAGTGGGATAGTAACAGTCCGCTACTTATAAGTAATCCTCAACAGTATAGAAGACCCAAATCCTGGCAGCATCAGGTCATGCTCAGGTCAGGTGCAAGATTCCACCTTCACATATACGCCAAGTTAAAAAAGCTTTAAAAAATCAATTCTCTCGTGCAATATGCTCGGCTGACCACAAGCAATTAGTTATGTATCGCATAGAATAATTAGAAAGTGCCGTGGTTTAATGATGCGTTCAAATAACATAGTAAGAGGACATCCATAACAACCATTTACAACACCGACCCATTATTATGTATTCGAGACGAAGTTTCAAGTGATTAATCCAGTTTTGTATTCTAAAATAACAGAAACAAACAGAGTCGTTATTATTTTGCTATAATCCTCGATAAAAGAAAATATATGTAATAAATAATTAATTAATCTTTCTTTATTGACTCCAAAATGTAAAATTCTAACTTTAAACAATACAATTTAAATCGAACTTACAACAAAACTAAAATTACTTGAGCACAAATAAACGGAGCTTCGTATGTATAATATTAGTAAGAATTAATAGAAAAAAGTGTTCAAAAATTTCATTTCCAAGAATGATTGCATATCAAATAAGGATAGCATATCTGGCGGTAGTTTATTATAATTTATAATATTTTTCATTTCCCATTTCTGGTTAAGACAAATTATCATTTTAAAGTAATTATAACTTTAAAATTGTGCCGCACAACAGGTAAATTAACATTGTGACCGGATACCGTGACCAAACTTTTTTTATCTTGTTTAAAGTTAACATGATATCCGGTGAGATCACAATACATCTAGAGGTCGCGGCTTCGAATCCCGGGGTCATCCTATCCTATTCTATAATATCCTACTAATATTATAAATGCAAAAGTTTGTGAGTATGGATGTATGTTTGTAACTCTTTCACGGCGAATCCACTGAACCAATATCGATGAAATTTGGCAAAATTATTCCTTATACACCGGAATAACATATAGGATAGGAGAGAAAACCTGTTAATTTTACATAATTAGGATGACTTTGAAAAGCGCGATCTATTATTGACCTATCATTATCTGACTGTTTTAAAAAACAGTTTACTTAGCGAACGCTTGCGTGCTTTCCTTGTAAAGCTTTATATTTGGGCCATTTTCGTTTTTTATTGTCCTCCTCTCTTGTTCATTTTAGCGTGATGTTATAGCCTTCCTCGATTAATAGACTCGATAGATAGAATATCTTACAATCAAAGAATTTTTCAAATCGGTCCAGTAGTTCCTGAGATTTACGCGTTCAAACTATCAAATAAACAAACTTTTCCGCTTTGTATATTAGTATAGACTGCCACCTGTCAGTATATACTGGGCTAGTGCATATTATTCTGATATTCACTTACATAGACCAAATATTTGATTTTGGGAGGTTGAGAGTTGGCAGGCCAATCTCTGATGACACTGTCATACTATTGATAACGATCGACAATAGTCACATATCAGAAGTGGGACGAATGAAATATTGAATATCACAGGAACATATTGAATAATCTCCCTGACATATGCAATTAATTGTTAATGCTAGGAAAATTGTATACATCTGTAATGCAAGTGTAAGATGCCGACGTTTTCGCGTGTCGATCGCGAAATTTCCGCGCGAGCGTTTTGCTTGTTGTTTATACAGGAAAAGCCCCTTATGAGTACCACCGCCCGAGGGGACAGGCGGTGGTTATGTCGCACTCGCACCGATTAAAACGACCTGTGTGCTCCACCACGCTGCCGATGGCAAGGACAGGGTATCGTTGTACACATTGCCCCCATCCTCGCCGACAGCTCTGATCCCAGAGAACACCTCATTCGGGTAGGGACCCCTCGAAAGAGAAGCCCCCTTCCGCTAACCGGTGCATCGGGAGCACCACATGCACCGACCGCCTCGGGGACCTGTAAGCCAGGCGTCCGATATACCCCGTTCGGAACGTCCGAAGGTCCCCTGACAGGGCGGCAGACGATGGTGTTAGGCAAGTAGCTACCACCTGGAGTCGCCAGCAAATTGGATCCAGACGAAAAAGTTCCCGAAACCACCGGACACTCTGAGGACACTGTCATACGATCACATAACGATCGACAACAGACATATATCAGAAGTGGGACGAATGAAATATTGAATATCACAGGAACATAGTGAATAATTTCTCTGACATATGCAATTAATTGTTACTGCTAGGAAAATTGTATACATCTGTAAGATGCCGACGTTTTCGCGTGTCGATCGCGATATTTCCGCGCGAGCGTTTTGCTTAATTATCGGTATAATCGACCCAATAGAGCGTGTGTAGGAGATTTATCTGTTTTGTATTAATATTAACTATGATATATCCGTACTAACATCATAAATGTAAATGTCAAAACCAATACAATAAAGGCGAAAGTTTGTCTGTCTGTCACGCCAAACCACTTAACCGGTAATGATGAATTTTATATTTTAAGCTTATATAACAGACAAAGTTATACGCCGTGTGGTATCCGGCTGAATAGAATAGTGCCACCCTCATTTCTTACCGAGGTGTCGTAAAATACGACAGAGGTAAGTTGACGTCAGGCAGGCGGCCGGTGGCAAAAACGCAGCCAAATCATGTGACAGCATGTTTATAACATGTTGTGCAAACCCCACTTAGAGTGGGATAAGGGCACGAAGATGATGATGATAACAGACAAAGTTATGGTAGTATTATTTTGCTATCGTCCACGACTGTAAAGAAAATCTATGTAATGCTAAGTGTAATAAACAAAAACCGTTCTTATACCTTATACGTGCAGGATTAGTTACCGCACGTCTCACAAAAACAAGAACTACGCACATTCACTGCGACAATGTCAACGATTGCTTTGCCCCGTAACCATGCAAAAAAACCCTTAAAATGCGAGCGCTTTGCGATTATATTCAAATTCAAATAATACTTTATTCAAATTGGCTTTAACAACAACTTTTGAATAGTCAAATCACAATGAAGCTGGTTCGGAAAGGTGCTCTGACCGAGAACAACCAGCAAGAAACTCGGCGGTCATTCTTTTCGAAAATAAATATTTCCTTAATGTATTTACAAATAATTTTGATGTTTAAAAATGTCAATAGTTTAATCGGACGGGAAGTGGGTCAAATTTAACTAGCAGAACCACCTTCACATACATACATGGCAAGTGAAATAAAGACTAAAAAAAAGGAAGACTAGTAATATAATACAAGAATTCGGGCCAATATTTCCGTTGTAAGACATTAGTTACAAGCATGTCTAGTTAACAACTAACCGACCAGTTGTAACCGAAACCGATATGAAACCACAGCGTTCACTGACCGCGATCTAGCTCCCATCCATACTAACAATATAAGGTAAAAGCACTAGTTATTGACCATGCACTAGTAGTTGACCGTTTTGTATGAAATTTTAAATAATAAGCGTTTTGTTTGTTGTAGATAATAATAAATAATATTAAATTGTAAATTGTATTAATTGAATAAACGCAGCCAAATCATGTGACAGCATGTTTATAACATGTTGTGCGGACCCCACTTAGAGTGGGATAAGGGCAGGGCAATAAACAATGGGCTACAGTTCTGAGCTTTTGGGCAGTTGTTAAGAGATGGCAACAGTTAATTACAAATTTATTTTTTCATTAGCAAATTTTTTTTATCCAAAAAAGGAACCAGCCCTCTTGTCACCTGAGGACGCAAATAACCGGGGTGTTTTAACGGATAAAATTTCGCTTTACTCCATGGCCCTAGGGTCTCAACTGCAAACGGCACAAATATATGTCTCGATGAGAGATGCATACTTCCGCCGTTTGCCGGATTCGGCCATTTCCGCCGCAGCTCCAGGTCTTGACGCTGTTTCCCTGATATGGGACGAGGCTAGAGATATTCAATATAAATTTTAGTACTTAATGCCCAAAAACAGGGATAAATCGATTTATTCTTACATGTAACCTAGCTAGATCGATTTTTTCTTCCCCAAAATGAACATGCTGAATTTCAGGAAAATCGTTGGAGCCGTTTCCGAGAATCCGAAAATATATATACATATATACATTTATACGTTGACTGGCCCGTTGGCGCAGTGGGTAGTGACCCTGCCTTCAGCTCCGCGGGTCGCGGGTTCGATCCCGCCAAGGGCCAACATTTTCTATAAATGAATTTGTTGGTCTTTGAGCCTGGGTGTATATTTGTATTTAAGTATGTATTTAAGAAAAATATATAAGTATATATTCACCAGTTGCCTCTCACCCATAACACAAGTATTAAGTTACTTACTTTGGGGACGGACGACCGTGTGTGTAAGTGTCCCATATATTTATTTATTTTTCGGAGTGAAGTAATTTTTTTTTCATTTAAAAATCAAGTTACATGACTCATAAATAAATAATTATGTTAGTAATACAATTCTACTTAGAAACTAATGTTAGTAACCTATACTATTTATTATAAACGTAATCGATGTGAATCCTACAGCAGCGGTTCACATACGGACAGTCTATATTTATTTATTATTTATTTATTTATAAATTCTGAATATAGGTAACACTGTCGCTGACGTTCTGGGTGTATTATTAGTGGTAGTAAGAGGTCGCCACTGAAAACCAGCGTTGAGATACCCCCTCAAATTACGCTGAGTTGTGTTCCTTTTTACAGGGTTACATTTCTCTGCGTATCTTTATTTATTTATTTTGTTTTTTATTGTTTTTGTAATACTTATTTTTTTATGCTTTACGTTATGTTTTGTTCTCCTCGTACGTAGTTAATGTGATTTCTTTGTAAATAAAAGATTTTTGATTTTGTTTGATTTATATATACATACAAGATTAACTCATTTAAATATAAATTAATATCTTCTTAATAATTAAATATAACCGTTTTCAATTTAATACCCGTTAATTTACCAAACACATGCTATCATATTAGCAAACAAACCTACGTGGCAAGTGCACAAAGTTATATATGTAGAGTATCAAGTGCGCTATCAGATAGCTTTGAAGTAATATAAACCGACTGTTGATATAACAGTTTTGGGACGGAGAGCGTTTCGAGAAACGCTTTGGCGGCAAAACGTTGGATTAGTTTACACTCAATCTATACATATTATAAAACAAAGTCTCCAAAAGATGGCTGTCTGTGATTGATATTTTCAACTATTTAGCCTTGCTCGGTAATTTTTGAAATGATATAAAAAAAATTAAAATTAAAAAAAAAAGTTGAAAGAGAAATGAAAAAATAATAGGGCAGGTGGGGCTCCTAGGTATTTTCACCTTTCTAAACCCCCCGTTCCCCAAATGAACTACCATAACTTTACGTTTGACAGCGAAAAATTGGGATTGTATTCAACGTGAATTCCAAAAAAATTTTAGAGCCCGAAAACAGGGATAAAACGACATTTAAAAAAAAAACTTGTCTAGACCGATTTTTCTCCCCCAAAACCCTGCCTCATGCTGAATTTCAGGAAAATCGTTGGAGCCGTTTTCGGGGAACGGGTGGTCGCGAGAAATAAAAATACCTAGGATCACCAACCCTATTATTTTTTCTTTCTTTTTAAGTTCTTTTTTTTATTTTGTGAAAAATTACCTACCACACGGCGTCTATGTAAGAAATAAATAAAAATAAAAATTCTATTGACTGGCCCGTTGGAGCAGTGGGTAGTGACCCTACCTTCAGTTCCGCGGGTCGCGGGTTCGATTCCCGCCGAGGGCCAACATTTTCTATAAATATGAATTTGTTGGTCTTTGAGCCTGGGTGTATATTTGTATTTAAGTATGTATTTAAAAAATATATAAGTATATATTCACCAGTTGTCTGTCTACCATAACACAAGTATTAAGTTACTTACTTTGGGGACGGACGAACGTGTGTGTAAGTGCCCCATATATTTATTTATTTATTTGTTGTAACTTCTGTACTATGGAATTCCGCAAAGTAACGCCAGCTTCTATAAATAATTTTTATTCTTTTTATATATCTCAAGACCTTGTGTTTATAGTACACAAGTAAACATTGCGAAACCTGACTCCCTCGTAGTCGTCGATATCACAACCGTTATTAGCTCAGTAATCGGATCTTCCGTAAACCAGTCCCGCTTCCGTATACTCCATGTATTATAACTAGTACCCGAGACCTGGCATCGACTTCAGTATTAAAATACCCTCTATTATAATTCATAGAATTAGGCGGTATTTTGCGGAGGTCCATAATACAAAAGTAATGAGAATATTATTTTGGTTTAATCCGCGTAATGCTAAATGTAAAGTGTACTATTCGTTCTCATACCTGATACATGCAGAATTTGTAAGAACTCATGCACTACCCGACACCGATGGCACAACAATACACAAGCAAGCAACACAAAGTATTATGTAACTTTGGAGACGGACGACCGTGTGTGTAAGTGTCCTATATATTTATTTATCTTATTACTTAAGTTAACTATAATTCTATTTTGTTATTACTATTTTTAATTAAATTTCTATTATTAGAAGCCTTTTATGAAGAAAATGCCATTCTACTATGTAATTACACTTAGCATATTGCCGTACTTCAGACATACAGCTCAGTAATACTCATCGGAAAAATAGCTTAATACACTTTCCACAACTTAAAAGCTGTCGATAAGTTATCTTAAAAGTACCGTTAGTACTTTAAATGGTTATTAAGTAAAACGGAACAATTATAAAGCGCATAAAATCCGCAACAACTAAATGTTAATCTGTAATACAGTAATTCAATCTATTCCTCCATTTTACAGTGTCTATATAGTACAATTAACTGTGAACGAAGTAACATAAATCGCTGGAGAACCAAATGATCCGTCCAATATTCAAACGAACAGTAAACGCGTAATGTAAACACTTCGCAAACGCACGCTAACTCACCTGTTCACTTTAAACAGAAGTCCAACCGGGGTCATTTCAGTTTACTCAAAAAATCACTTCACTTCACAATACAATTAAAAATACAGTTTCTAATTATCCGTCAATTTTATAATTAAAACGTTCTTACAATTAAAATAATTCATATAATCGATATATTTGAATATCGAACAAATATTTGAATATTATTCAAACTAAATATTTACTAATGTAAATTATTTCAATTGCAATATTTAAACACAAATATTCAAACACAATATTTAATGCAATATTTAAACACAAATATTCGAATATTATTCGAACGAATGTTCACTACTGATGAATATAATATCACTGTTCGTAACTACAAATACAATTAAATGTATGCACATTTAATTTATTCTAAACGTAATATTTGAATATGGAATATAAAAATTCAAATTTTATTCGAACGTTCTATTTTCGGTGTCGTAATATTGATATTGGAATATTATGAATATCAAATTTATAATCAAATATCGAATCAAATCGCACTCTGCCTGACAGAGGGTTTGATCGGTAGCAAACGCGTGATAGTCGCACGGCGGTCGCGAGTATTCTGTGAAGGTGACAAACAATGGCCCGAGGACTAATTATACAAGTCCGCATTCGATAGAACAGGTGGGAACCCTGTGTTTAACATTGTCGACGACAGGATTCTGATGTACATTTCAAATAGGGAATAGAATAAATTTTCATAGACAAATGTCTCAAATGAGACAGATAAATATTATTTATAGAATACGATATTCTGCTATATGTATACTCGCCATATAATTAAGAATTATACGTTTTCGTCATTATGTAGTTTGCAAATGCAATGGTTATGATGTTACGTTTAGTCTACATTATTAACTAAAGATTTAAATATAAAGTTTGTTAAACAGCTTTTGATATTTACAATTTATCACTAGTTGTCGGCGAAGATAGAAACAACTCGTGAGGAATACTGCATATCTTTTGTTTCCTGGAAAATATGTAACCTATCAAACCGCGTTGGAGCAGCATGGTAGAACCAAGCTTCGATACTAAAAGCAGACAAGACACCTATGCCCAGATTTGCCATAGAAACAGGCCAGTTGGAGAGAAGATTTGGTGCTAATTCCCACTACGCTGTTCCAATAAAGCTTGGTGGTTTACACATATTCCCAGAATTTACAGGTGCACAGGTTTTCGCCGTGTGGTTTCGCCGGCTGAGTAGAATAGACTACACTATTTTTAACTTTGGTGTCATAAAAGGTGACTAAGGTAAGTTGACGTTAGGTTAGGTTTTTGTTTGTGACAACATGTTGTGCCGACCCCTCTTAAATGGAAGGATGATGATATTTACAGATGTACAGGTTCCCTCAGGTTTATTAATTTCCTACACCGTTAACCATGTGATTAATTGCAATTATAAAATAGACATAAGTTTTAACAGAAAACTCTTTGCACTGCTGGCTAAAGCTCTATAGTATAAATCTAGACAGTTTTAAATCCACTACTTACGTCCAAATACCAATAAGGTATAGAAGTAACAAAATTAAAAACATACAAGGATACTTTACTCACTTCCCATGGGCCATGGTTTTATTGTCACCACCACATCCGCGCACGCGCACTGCACAGGATGCTACTTACTACCACACACATTTTCAAAACCACCCACCTTTATCACAATACCCCAAGATTGACATTCCCGTGGCAACTGACATAAATAACTTTGTAAAGCACTAAGCCTTACCAAGAAACAATCAGCCTTATTGACTCTTAATTCTTAGTTAGCAAAGCATATTTTGATGATAATAATTCCGTTGGATAATATGGCATTACGCCTGTCGCCCTTATGTCGCCTTTGGCATATTGTTTCCTTTATATAAAAATGATTATTTAAATCACAATGGCGCTTGATGACCATTTACGCAGGATAATGACGGCTAATTGGAATTTAGATGTATTAAAGTTTTGCTCATTGTATTATAAATGGGCAGAGAATATAAAATAACCCCTGTCTCTTCTAAGCGAATGCGATGCTTTGCGATTTTGTCGTAGAATCTATGCCCTGATGATGCTTCAGTTGCGGGGCGAAACGATTGAGTTTGTGATATTGAACGTGTGTAATGCTGTATTGTGGTGGCGGTGGTGGAGGGTTTGCGCATGTGTTTTACGAATCCTGCATGTAACAGGTATGAAAACAGATTGTCCACTCTTCATTTAGCATTAAATATTTTCTATTTTACATTATCGCGAATTATCGCAATATAATTTTATTATTACTTTTGTTTTATGGATCTCCGCAAAGTAACGCCTAATTCTATAAATAATTCAATGTCATTTGTTTTTGAATAGAATAGACCACCCTCATTTCTTACCGAGATGTCGTAAAATGTCACTAAGGTAAGTTGACCCGCCGTGTAGTGTCAGGCTGAGTAGAATAAACCACCTTTTTCTTACAGAGGTGTTGCAAAAGGCGACTAAGGTAAGTTGATGTCTGGCAGGCGGCCGGTCGTAAAATACCTAGCCTAATGTGACATGTTTATAACATGTGCTGACCCCACTTAAAGTGGGATAAGGGCAGGAGAATGGTGATGACCTTTTTGATTTTTTACATAGCTACACATGACAAAAACTATTCAGACATCGTGCAGATATAATAGGTGCATATGGTGAAATAATTATCTATATATAAACCAGGTTTGACAGGCCATACTGGTTTGGGATAACGAGATGCGGACAGACATCTGCCGACAGTTCTCATAGATGCACATGCAAAAACATGCATTCCTATCATAGCTGGGGCGCATGCGGCATGCAGTTTTCATCATTGATATGTAATTTAATTAATGTTTGTATAAAGAATGCTTTGTTCTTCGACTTAGCATACTTAATCCATTATAAATGTCAAAGTCAATTCATCAATTGGTTACGTGCCACGGCTTATCTGCTGGATCGATATTGGTGGAAATTTGGCACAATTATACTTTAAAAAAAAAATATATATGGGACCTTACACACACGGTCGTCCGTCCCTAAAGTAAAGTAACTTAATATATGCATACTGTCTACATAACTTGTGTTATGGTAGACAGACAACAGGTGAATATATAGTTATATAATTTTTAAATACATAGGTACTTAAATACATATATACACCCAGGATCAAAGACCAACTAATTCATTTTTAAAGAAAATGTTACCTCGCCTTCGGAGGGAACCGAACCCACGACCCGCGGAGCTGAAGGCAGGGCACTACCCACAGCGCCAACGGGCCAGTCAATACTGGATACTTATACTGGAGTAACTTATAGGATTAAAAAAAACCGTTTTACACGTTTTTACGTGCTGTGACCGTGTGTGTGTGTGTGTGTGTGTAGATTTTTTGGCATGACATGAATGACTTAGCGGCAAGCTTTTGATGATGGCAGAAAACTTTTTGAAATGCCAAATCGGATAGTATTTTCCTTTATCGCGGATTATAAAATAATATTTTTATTACTTTAATGAAATCTTTAATATTTAAATGACTTAATCTTGTATGTATATATATAAATTCATTTTCGGAATCTCGAAAATGGCTTCAACGATGGCCTAAAATTCAGCTTGTACGGGGTTTTCGGGGAGAAAAATCGATCTAGCTAGATTCAATGTAAAAAAATCATTTTATCTCTGTTTTTGGGCATTAAAAAATACTATAATTTATATTGAATTAAATTTTTGCCATTAACTGTCAAGCTACCGTAGCTTATTCGGGGAACGGGTGGTCGCGAGAAATGTAAATATCTAGGATCGATCTTGAACTACCTAATTTTTTTTTTGGTTTCTTTTTTATATTTTGTAAAAAATTACCTAGCAAGGCTCGGTCAACCAGGTGCTTGTTATAATCGAAGCTATCGGGCTTACATATAAGACTATGTCATCATCTTCCTGCCCTTATCCCACTCTAAGTGGGGTCGGCACAGCATGTTATAAACATATTGTCACATGATTTGGCTACGTATTTTACGACCGGCCGCCTGCCTGACATCAACTTACCATAGTCGTATTTTACGACACCTCGGTAACAAAGAGGATGGTCTATTCTACTTAACCGGATACCACATGGTGGATCAACTTAACTTAGTCGCCTTTAACGACACCTCGGTAAGACATGAGGTTGGTCTATTCTACTCAGCCGGATACCACATGGCGGGTCTACTTACCTTAGTCGCCTTTTACGACATCTCGGTAAGAAATGAGGGTGTTACTATTCTATTCCGCCGGATACCACACGGCGTAACATATAAGACTTTGTAATTTCATTTAATTATATATGTTATTTTCACTAAATTATTTAACGTAATTAGATGAAAATTCAACTAGGAACTCGATGTGTATCGGGTGATTGTCCTGTGTTATCGCGGTACCGGAGTTCGATTCCTGTTTGCATTCCGAAGGCGATCGTAAACTTCAAACAATGGATGTTTGTTACAAGCACGAGCATAGGTTATTTCCTTCACTTTATTTCAATATAAATCTTTACCGCTGAATCGAGTTTTCCGGTATTTAATTAATACGGTACGTATTCCTAAATAATCATCCTCCTGTCTTTATCCCACTCTAAGTGAGGTCGGCACAACAACAAGACAAAACAACTGTACTATCCGTTCTCATACCTGATACATGCAGAAATCGTAAAAATGCACTACCCACCACCCTTAACACAACAATGCACAAGCACAGCACACATTCACTACCATTATCCCAACAATTGTTTCGCACCGTAACCGAAAGGTCGTCGTCGTCGTCGGAAGATAGATTCCACGACAAAATCGCAAAGCGACGCATCACCCCAGTAAGCAGAGTTATATAGTGATAAGTTAAACCCCCACCCTTTATTTTCCCTTCAAACACGTGTAACAAACTGGAACTAGTAACGTTTATCAGCTCGTCAATTGGTTTGCTATTGTTATGTTTTATTATTCCTAGTTGATCTAATGTATTAGGTAACTAAGCTTTTGTCACAGGTGTGCAAAATTTAAAAAAATCATTAATATTGATCCAGGGGATTAACCGACAGACAGACAGATAGACTTTCGCATTTATAATGTTAATATAGATATTTATAACAAATATATTTTTCAGTTACACTCATTCTATAAAATAAGAAGTAATTTTCTCAAAAGTCAACCCATTTTTTTTCAACAACTTAATGTGACATTGACAGCTACAATGTTTTTTTTATATAATTAACCAACTATATGAAAAAGACTGTATTTAAAACAAGTTGTAACATATTGTTATATATATTGTAACATTCTCGACGTATAAAGAATTTAAAACCCAGATCCTGTTCTGCTTCACACTTCACAACACTTTCCATTGCAGTAAAAGAATTATGGTTTTATTGTTAACGTCCCGTTAATAACACGTTTGATACATGTACGAGATTGTTTTGAACGTGTGAAAACGTGTGCTATTGTATACGTGATAGCGAGGCATTAAAAAATTAAAATAAATATAAATGTACAACCTACCTTCCTTGTGTTGTAATACTTATCTTTAATATTTAAATGAGTTAATCTTGTATATATATATATATATATATATATATATATATATATATATATATATATATATATATATATATATATAAGCTGCTTCAAAGATTTTCTTGAAATTCGGCATGTAGGGGGTTTTGAGCGGAAAAATCCCATCTAGCTAGGTTTCATTAAAAAATATGTAGGTAATACTTAAGGTAATATTTATGTTGAATTCATAAGACAATTTTCGCTGTTAAACGTAAATAATAATAAATAATATATTCTTTATTTAAAGCATCTAGAGCCCAACAAGTTTACACGAATAAATAAGATTATAAAAATTAAAATCGAAATAAAAATACAATGAAAAATAAATATAAAATTTTAAAAAATAAAATTAAAATATTATAGAGCGAATGGGTATGGGTAAAGTCATGGTAGCTCGTTTGGGAAAATACCTAGGTTCGAGGGAGACTATTTTTTCAATTTATTTTATATTTTAAAAAAAATTACTGAGTAAAGCTCGGTCACCCAGGTACTGTATTTAACGAAAAAAATAAAAACAAACAGTTAAAACTTTCCGTTCAATATTTTTAAACCTAATTAACGCCGTGTGGTATCCGGCTGAATAGAATAGTACCACCCTCTTTTCTTACCGAGGTGTCGTAAAAGGCGACTAAGGTAAGTTGACCCACCGTGTGGTATCCGGTTTAGTAGAATAGACCACCCTATTTCTTACCGAGGTGTCTTAAAATACGACAGAGGTAAGTTAACGTCAGGCAGGCGCCCGGTCGTAAAAACGCGGCCAAATCATGTGACAGCATGTTTATAGCATGTTGTGTCGACCCCACTTAGAGTGGGATAAGGGCAGCAAGATGACATAAACCCACTTAATTAAGCGATGCAATATGTTTTTCCATACCACGCTTGCTCGCTAAGCTATTTATATACCACGCAAACTAATCATGAAACTTGGCAAATATTTTAATGCTCGCCGCAATATCACCGTGAGTTCATGTGTAATGTCCCTTAATTACTGATCGTTAAGCGCAACTATAATAAACCTTTAGGCCAATCAAGAACATTTAGGATATCCGTTTATTACAACAAAATGGTCGGCGATTCTTGATTGCGCTTAAAGATAACTACAATAAGTCTAACATATTAAAAGTTTTTAATAAATATAAAATTTCGTATCGGGCTGAATAGAATAGTACCACCCTCATTTCTTACCGAGATGTAGTAAAAAACGACTAAGGTAGATTGACTCCGATTGTATTGATTGTATCCGAGTTGCTACTGGTGGGGATGGGGGCAATGTTTTATAGATACCCTGTCCCCACCACCAGCAGCGCGGTGGAGCACTGTCAGGTTTTTAGTCGGTGCGAGTCCGACATACCCGCCGCCCGTGGGGCGGTGATGACCCATAATGGGTTTCCCTGACATAAAGAAGGGGATGATGTTGATAATGAATATTATCACTTTTTTATATTACGGTGCTCAGCAAATTTAACGCCTTCTATAAACCATTCTATCGTTAACTTTAACTTACACGACGTAGCTTCCATTCAAAGCGTGCGAACGCATTTCAATACAATGGCCCAGCACACGACTGTGTCCGACTCGATGAATTTGCACTATCGTGTTAATTGCAATTTAAACTCGGATAATTACTGCAGCCGCGTTATCTTTATGTGCATCTGATTTAAGGAAAGATATATAAATATTGTTAATGCACATTAAATTAAAGGTGACTGACTTTTTGTTTGAAGTTAAGTTAATTTTATATAAACCATATTTCATTATGTATTTGTATTGCTACTGGTTGTATTTATAATCTATACTTATATATAAAGCTGAAGAGTTTGTTTGGTTGTTTAAACGCGCTTATCTCAGGAACTAATGGGCTGATTTGAAAAATTCTTTCAGTGTTAGATTGTCCATTTATCGAAGAAGGCTATTGGCTATATAACATCACGCTAAGATAAATAGGAGAGGCGCAGCAATAATAAATATTACAAAAACGGCAAAATTTAAAGCTCTCCTTCCGTGCGCTGACTAAACGGTTATAGTTATTAAACAATCATGTATTATAAAAATTTCTCCCGTCTAAAAATTCTAAGTAAAAGTCCGCAACAGTATATATCTAGCTTTTAAGGTTAACCTATTTTAACCATTTCTTATGGTTATTAAAAGACTAAATAACGGTTTTAATCTTTCCACGCGGGCGGAGCCGCTAGCGATTGTTAGTAATTAATATATGGGACAATTTATTCACGGTCGTCCGTCCCCAAAGTAAGTTACTTTTTTATTTTTTTGAATCTACAGGTCTACATAAAATGTCGTGTGGTATCCGGTTGAGTAGAATAGACCACTTTCATTTCCTACCGAGGTGTCGTAAAAGGCGACTAACGTAATTTGACCCACCGTTTGGTATACAGTTGAGTAGGATAGACAACCCTCTTTTTTACCGAGGTGTCGTAAAATACGGCTAAGATAAGTTGACATCAGACAGGCGGCTGGTCGTTAAATACGTAGCCAAATCATGCGATAACATGTCTATAACATATTGTGCCTACCCCACTAAGAGTGGGATAAGGGCAAGAGGATGATGATTTATAAACCTACTTGAATAAAGAATATATTGATTTTGAGAACAAAAAATTCCATTGTACTAAATTCTATTCTAATCTATTCGTGATAAGAAATAAGTATTTAGAAAAAATTGTAAAACATTTTTCTAGTTAATTATTAGTTAACAATTTGCAATACCACGATATGGGAAGCCGATGTGAGATATAATTGAAGAGAAACCGGTGACATTGTTATGGTGAAAATCATGGGAACTAGTATGGTAAGAAATAGGAACAATGTAGTACACCAAGTGGAAAATGTTATGTTGAATGAAGGTTTATTACATACTAGCTGAACCGGCAAAGATTTTGCCATATAAATATTGCTGCTCCACTCATATTCATTTTAGCGTGATGCTATAGTAGCATTTTACATTCAAAAAATTTTTCAAATCGGCCCAGTAGTTCCTGAGATTAGCGCGTTCAAACAAACAAACAAACTCTTCAGCTTTTTAGATTAGTATAGATTTATTCATATATTAATTACACACTCACGCGACTTTATTCAAGCCAATTTATGAAATGCCCTTATTAATACAGTATATTTTTTTCCATCTTTCCGATAGAAAAATGGGTTTTTTTTCAGCCTATATGTCACTCCGGTGCATGATCTTTAATTGTGACAAATTTCATCGATATTAGACCAGCGGATTAGTTGAGAAACAAGAAAAATCGAACTAGCTAGGTTTTATTAAAAAAAACGTTTTAGTCCTGTTTTTGGGCATTAAAAAACACTAAAATCTACATTGATTATAAAACACTATTTTTTCCGGGAATTGTCAAGTCGGCGTTGCTTATTCGGGGAATGGGTGGTCTAGAGAAATGAAAATACCTAGTTTCGAGCCCCACCTAATTATTTTTTTTTAAGTTTCTTTTTTTTATTTAGTTAAAAATTACCAAGCAAGGCTCGGGCACCCATTTACTTATAATCAAGTGTCAAGTTAACTATAATAAAATAGTAGTATGGTAAAACAGCAAAAGACTAGTGATTTTTTATAGGTTCCTATGGCTTCAAGCCCGATATGTAGATTATCTGTCTGGGAGTCTTTTATCCGGTAATCGAAAAGCACAAGGTGGTAGAAAATGTTATAAAATTAATTGAATATATAAATAAAACTTGTGGATAACAAGCAAACTTAGGCAGTCCGCTACAAAAGAACATCTAGTGATGTTAAAAAATTATCGATTTATATATTAATCGATAATTTTCTAGTATAACCGATCTTAAATAATCTATTTTGTAATTATTGAATGAAAATCTTCAAAAGTATATTGTAATAAACACTCCCTTTTTATTTTTAATAAAAGAAGATAAAATATGCGCCGTTAGATTAAATCAATTAAGGCAACTACACATTATAAATGAATTTTGCATTAGCAAAATTCGTGTTTTTTTTATTTTTAGCAGTGAATATTTACTCTAGTTTTTATTGTTTATAATGTAGAATTAAGTTTTATAGCCGTGTGGTATCCGGCTCAGTAGAATAGACCACACTCATTTCGTACCGAGGTGTCGTAAGAGGCGACTTAGGTAAGTCAACCCATCGTGTGGTATCCGGCTGAGTAGAATAGACCATCCTCAATTCTTAGCGAGGTGTCGTTAGAGAAGACTAAGGTAAGTTGACCCGCCGTGTCGTATCCGGCTGAGTAGAATAGACCACCTTCTTTTTTTACCGTGGTGTCGTAAAATACGACGAAGGTAAGATGACGTCAGGTAGGCGGCCGGTCGTAAAATACGAAGTCAAATCATGGGACAACATGTGCCGACCCCATTTAGAGCGGGATAAGGACAGGAGAATGATGAATGTAAAATCGAGTTTTATTTTAATTATTATCTACAAAAATATATAAATTTTCCAATTTTTACAAAACAATACACATGTATAAATTTAGTTATTTTTAGTCGATAGATTTTTACAAATGGATTCAATTTACAAAGAAAAAATCGATTATTTACTTATTTATTTTTCCAGCACTTCACATCCCTATGAACAAGTAAATGACGGCGATATCAAAGGCGATAAGATCTCTGTAAAAGACAATTAATTAGTTCTATAGGGCCATCAACCCACAAAGCGTCACTTCACGCTTCGCCGGCAGACAGGCATCTTCATTAACATATAACCACATATAACAGGTAAAACGGTCTGTTTGTTGGAAATTATATGAAACTACCTTCTAATAGCGACGTTGTTTGGAATTAAGTACCAATAAATTTTATATCACTTATATATCTCCTCACCACTTAATTTATAGAATTCCATACTACAAAAGAAATAATCATGTTCATGCCCTTATCCCACTCTAAGTGGGGTCGGCAAAAAATGTTATAAACATGATGTCGCATGATTTGGCTACGTATTTTACGGACCGGCCGCCTGCCTGATATCAACTACCTTAGTCGTATTTTACGACGCCTCGGTAAGAAATGAGGGCGGTCTATTTTACTCAGCCGGATACCACACGGTGGGTCGATTTACCTTAGTCATATTTTACGACGCCTCGGTAAGAAAGAGGGTGGTCTATTCTACTTAACCAGATACCACACAGTGGTTCAACTTAACTTAATCGCCTTTTACGACACCACGGTAAGAAATGAGGGTGGTCTATTCTACTCAACCGGATACAACATGGCAGGTCGTCTTACCTTAGTCACCTTTTACAACATCTCGGTAAGAAATAAGGGTGGTCTATTCTATTCAGCCGGATACCACACGGCGTTACAAAAGTAATAATATGAATATTTAGATAGCCCACGTTTTTTTGAAGTAATTTATATAACGCTAAGTATAGGAAGAGCAAACCCTTCTCACGCCTTATACACACATTCATTACTACAATCTCAACGATCGTTTCACCTCTATTAGGAGATAGGTTCCACGACGAAATCGTAGAGCCTTACACGCCTTCACTAAATTAAATATTTTTTTATAATACTTTTGTATAATTACAATACAATTACATTATTGCGTGTCTAGTGCACGTAACACAAAACACCAAGCCGATTAAATGTTTCATTTTTAATATCACACATGGGTTATTTTGCTCATATAATGAGGAAGAATAAAAATATGAATGTAGATGGATATACGACTAGTGGCCTAAAAGGAGATGGTTCGATTGTTTGAAGTATGACATGTATATAAGAGGAGTAACGCCAGAGTTGACGAATGACAATAGAGAATGGAAGCGAAAAACTTTGTGCAGACCACACTTAGAGTAGGATAACGCCAGGAGAATTATGATGAGGTTATAGGTAATTCCATTAGCAGTAAGTGATTTCTTTAATTGTCTACAATCCAAAAAGCTCGCCCACAATCTGTATCCAAGAGCCAAATGAAGCCTTATACGGTAACCTGACGGCGAATATTAAGTTAACGATATTAGACATATTATAAACAGGGTACAAACGGATTGCGGTTATTCACCCCATATCGGTATTATTAGCTTTCGGTTCGATTACGGTTTAAGATATAATTAAAGATTTAAATCGAAGATTTCCGCCTAAAATATGAAGACAATTGGCGACTTGTGCGCCAACCTAGAAGAACAAGCGCCAATGTCCTCTGCTGATATCGCTTAAGTCAAAGTGGTTTGTGTATCATAAAATAGCTCGTTAAGTAATAACTATAATCGATATAATTTTTGAATAAAGCATTAAGTATTAACTACTGCACTATGGAATTCCGCAGAGTAACGCCTGCTCCTTCTATAAATCATGATATAATGTTTAGTTTACTTTAGTGACGTGAGAGCCAATAACTTAAAAAATCAGATGTTCAAGACCGGACAAAGTGGACGAAAATGTGTCGAAAAGCGGACCCCTGATCTTTTCTAGGTAGAAGAAGTAGGATAATTTCAGTTTACTTTAAATAATTCATTCAATTACCCGGTTATTATGAAAGTCGATAAGTAATTCGATTTTCTGAAACCGGCTCCAAGTTGGATATAGTGGTTCAGTGTTCAGAAAGTTTCCAACAACGTTTACTGCAGGAAATTCTTAAACAGCTTGTTATATTAATGAGTTACTTAAACCTTAACTAATTAATAAAATTAGGCGTTATTTTGCAGAATTCCATAGTAGAAAAATATTTATAGAATTAAAAGTAGCGGCCTGTTACTATCCGATTGCTGAGAATAGGTCTCTTCTCTCTGTTTTTTGGAGAGAAGTTTAGGAGCTAAGACCTACCACGCTGGTCCAATGCGGATTGGTAGGTTACGCATATCTCCAGAATTCTCTACATAGGTATATGCTGGTTTACTTCACCGAAAAGCGTGTGATAAATTGCAATTAACAATTAGAGACATAAGTTTTAATAGAAAAACTCATTGTTGTCTGCCCGGATTTAAACCCATGACCTCCTCGAAAGAGACGCACTGTGTTACCGCTGGGCTACCACAGCTTATTATTATTATTTTATAGAATTATTAAGCTATAATTCTCGTTTCTTGAGAAAATCGGTGTAATGCTAAGTGTAAAGTTCAACCTGTGCTCATACCTTATACATGAAGGATTAGTAACAGCACCTACCACAAACGAAAGCCACCACCACATTGCCATTACTCATATGAGGTATGAGAAAGGATTTCTTAAAAACCCCGGATTGTAGCAAAATAACTCCATCGTTACTTCTGTAAGCTTAAACTGTTTAAATGTTACTAAGTTGCACAATCAGCTTGTATAATTGAAGGTAACTTTAACTAGAAACCATTGTCTATATCAACATTGTTTGATTTTATACAATAGTCATTTTTTACCATTGTAATAAGAGAATATACAAGTAAAAGATAAGTGATAAATCATTTTTGATTGTTAAAGTTAATATAAGATTTCATTGACATTTAAATTTTAGATGGTGATGACCCATGATGAATTTGAAGTAAATAAAGAGTGCTTTATTTAATTCAAATTCGAGTGGAGTGACTTGAATGTCTGAATTCTAAAATAATATAAGCTTTAGCTTTACTATTACAGATGTTTAAAAACACTGTTAAAAGGAGGCTGATACAGAAAGCCTTTTTTACTGTCAAGGATTACATAGATGATAACAATGCGTGGAAATAGCTACTCTTCATCCCCGTACAAGACAGTTATAAGTTCTTTCAAAATTAATTGAAATCTGTACTTAATTTAACAACAATTTCAAATCAACATTGAGTTTTTACTGATTTAGACAGATTCGAATTTATTTCTAAGCTTTTCATCCATTCTCCTGCACTGACAACACTTAAGGTGGGATAAGGATATCCCACTTTAAGTGTAGTCGGCACAACATGTTTTAACATGTTGTCACATGATTTGGGTAGGTATTTTACGGTCGGCGGCCTGCCTGACGTCAACTTACCTTGGTCGCCAATTACAGCACCTCGATCAGAAATAAGAGTGATCTATTCTACTCTGCAGGATACCACACGGCGGATATTTCTGAGCTTTATCGAAGACAGTTTGGAAACTATAAAATAAGCTATAAAATAAACTGAATACAATTTAAATAGCGCCGTTAAAAAGGTAGATATGTTACATTTACCAAACGAATCATTTAGGACCTAACCCTTTTCTTATAAAAAATTATCTTCAGCTCTTTGTGCGTCATAACCCGAACTTACCATAAATGGCTAGATGCAGAGGATTCGTTAAATTCGAAATACCGCCTCTTAATCGTGTTTATAATAAATTTTCAAGCGCACGTAGGCAGTTAAAAGGTTAATAAGTGCATTGGCCATTAGTTATTTGTAATCAACAATAAAAAAGGTGTATCAGCCCAGCGATTCGTATTCGTCATTATTTTATTCACGAATGAATTTGGCGTCACTTTGCGAGGGTCCTTAATACAAAAGTAATCAAAATATTTGCTTTAATTCAAAATATTTGCTAGAAATACCCAATTTTGGAAATTTCTTTAATTCGGCAAATGTCATAAGTGATGGATATTATTAATTGTATTTTAATAGCGGTACGAGCAACAGCTGCATTTCATCAATACCTGCCCACGTTCGCCCACCATTGGGCTACATATTTTACTTTTCTCACGCCAACTCATATTAAATTTGCTCAACGTGCCTTATTCAAATTAATCTAAACATTATATAATAAATATATGATATATGATATATGAAATATAGATGGGTCACAAATAATATAAAGGGCTTTTTCTCAATGGGAAATTGGGACATTTTATCAATGGGAATTTGGGAAATTTTCTAAATGAGAAATTGGAAAATTTTATCAATGGAAAATTGGGAAATTTTCTCAATGGAGAATTTCTCAAATTTCAAATGGGGTTTACACCAAGGGTATGCAACTTTATGATTTTTAAAAATTCATGAATTTGAACCTGTGATAGTCCAGCGGTGAAACCGTGCGACGCTTTCTACAAGGTCATGAGTTCAAACTCTCTGGCCAGTCACCACTGAGTTTTCTGTTAAAACTTGTGTATAATTGATATGTGTCGTAGTGAATGTGTGTAGTGCTTGTGTACTGTGTTGGTGGTGGTGGTTAGTTAATATATTGAATGTATAAGGTATGAAAACTGTTTTTGCTTGTCACGATACATAAATTTTCTTAATAAACGCGGATTTTTGTACTACAGAATTCCGAAAAGTAACGCCTACTTCTATGAAATATAAAATACAATTCAAAATAGATTAAATTGCCCAAAATTCATTCATCATCATTCACCTACCCTTATCCGACTTTAAGTGGACACTACATGTCGGCACAACATGTTTCAAACATGTTGCTGCTTGATTTGGCTAGTTATTTTGGGACGGCCGCCTGCCTGACGTCAACTTACCTTAGTCGCTATTTACAACACCTCAGTATGAAATGGTGGTTTATTCTACTAAGCCGGATACCACACGGCTGTTCCAAAAATTTATTAATGATATTCTAATATTCGATATTCTTTTAAGATTTGGTAATTCATTGAATTAGGCATTACTTTGCGGAGATCCATAACACAAAAGTAATAATAAAATTATTTTAATATTACTTTTGTATTTGGTAATTCCATTAACTATATACTAAAAATAGCTTGTTAAAAATGATTGTATGATAATTCTTTGTACTGCACCTACACATAAAAGGGATTGCAATCGATGCCAATTAGCATAATAAACATGTCGAAACTGATATATCGGGGTCGGATTAAAGGCGTCCCAAGTTGTTTTTTCATAACAATAGCCATTTGCCATTACAATATATATCATCATCTTCCTGCCCTTATCCCTAAGTGAGGTCGGCACAACATGTTATAAACATGTTGTCAAATGATTTGGCTACGTATTTTACGACCGGCCGCCTGAAAACTAGGGATGTGTGTTTATGTAATATTCCAGTACAATTTAATGTAAATTGTGTTAAAAACCAATAGAGATATACTACAGTAATGTACTGGAGAACTGTAGATCTATGTGATCGATCAAAATCTACAGAGCAGATTTTTGAACGATTTTTACAAAAACATTGTTAACTCCTTGAGAAAGGTATAGGGCAATAGTACGAGTACATTCTCCGCATCAACTAAGCTAATTTTGATGGAATTTTCACTGGATGATAGAGGAGGTTTTGGAGCAACATATAAGCTACATTTTATCATAGAATTCCCGCGGGGTCTGGTCTTACGGGAAAAACTTTGTGACACAGCTAGTCCTTCTTATGTTGTTACTCTTTCACGACGAATCCGAACCAATATCGATAAAACCTAGCACAATTATTCCTTATACACCGGAGTAACATATAGGCTATAGAAATCCTGTTAATTCTACAGCGTTGAACGTTTGAACAGCGTTGACATTGAAAAGTGCCTATTAGCGACCTAGCGTACACAACAGTCCACGCGAACGAAGTCGCGGGTAAAAACTAGTATAATATGAAACAAATTACCCAAAAGCTGTCTGTCTGTAAGTGATCGATTTACTCAAAATTTACTAAACAGATTTTTGTAGGATCTTTACAAAAAGATGCAATCCTTGAGGAAGGTATAGAGCAATAGTACAAGAACATTCTCCGAAACAACTAAGCTAATTTTAATGGAATTTTCACTGGATGGTAGAGGAAGTTTTGGAACAACTTATACTACATTTTATCCTACAATTCCCACGGCGTTCGATCTTAAGAGAAACAATTTGTGACACAGCTTAGCAATAATTCGGTGTAAAGGACACAATTAATGTTAATACATTAATTTGTTGCGTCAATCACTATTAAATGTAGTACGAAGTGTATTTAAAGATGAATCGAGCCCGGGAGGGCGCATGTGCAATGTCCCAGAGCCATCTGGTTTACAGTCCTACAGTCCATCACTGTCTGAGGCTATCTCATGTGATACGAAACGTCTCGCATCTTCGCACACGTGGCTATCACTTATTAGATTACTCTAAACTTGGTAGAGTTTATAGAATTAGGCGTTACTTTGCGGAGTTACATAATACAAAAGTAATAATAAAATTATTTTGCTATAATCCGCGAAGAAGTAAAATAGAAAATATATATAATGCTAAATGCAGAGTGGACAATCGGTTATCATACCTGATACATGCAGGATTCGTAAAAAACACATGCACAAACCTCCACCACTGCCACCCAATACACAAGCTACCAATTATACCGCATACCGAAGCTATGATAACCGATTGTCCACTCTACATTTAGCATTATATATATTTTCTATTTTACTTCTTCGCGGATTATAGCAAAATAATTTTATTATTACTTTTGGTAGAGTTTGTAAACACGAACGCGAACACCGTATTGTATTACAGTTTGACCATATTAATTTTTCGAACACTATCAAACAATCATTAGCTTAAAACGACGATACACGATGCGTTAATAGTGTGGTGCGGTGCGACAGAATCAGTTTAAAATCATTGTTAAATATAGGCTGATAGAGAAAGCCTACTGTACTGTTATGGTTTACTTAGATGATAAGAATATATGGATATAGCTCTCTCCGAACTAAAATAGTAATGACTAAATGTAACTAGTTGTAGTAGTATTAAGAATTATAGTTTTAAAAGAGCAACCGCCGAGTTTCTTGCTGGCTCTTCTCGGTAGGAATGGCTTTCCGAACTAGGAGTGGAGTTGATGATTCAAAAGCACTTGTTTACAAGTTAACTTGAATAAATAATGTTTCTAATTTAAATATAGTCTATTCATTCAGATTGTTAACGACGTCGGTCCTTCTGTTAAGCTTTAATGAGCAATTCACTTGAACAATAGTATTGTCATTGACAGTTGTTATCGCAATACTTTGGTATGATTTCTAATTTTGTCATTTTTTACATTTCTAGATATTATCTGTCTGCTTCTCTCTCTCTGTCAATCTCTCTCTTCAAGCCATAGTAGTCCGCTAGACATAAGTATCTTTACGAGGTTTCCACGCCACTCAATCTCGTACCAATTGATTTCATCTCACTACTTTTTGCACTTATCATCCTGTCTATCGCCCCTTCAACTTCGTAATCTTTTTGGCTATATCAATCATTTTGATTTTCCTCCTTCCCCTTCGTTACCCCCCAGAGACATAGAGATTATTATATAAACATACGGGTCACATCGAATCACATCACCAAGTCCGATACAGTCCTCCATAACGCGTCGTTTTAAGCAGAGGTTTGGCTTCACAGGAGGCACCCTTAGAGCGACGCTCCCAGGATGCTGCGCGTCTTGCTCGAGACTCGCTCTCCCAGTTTCACTCCGGCGATGCTTCTGTGCTCGCCCACTCCCTCGGTGACGCTGTAAAAGCCTCAGGGCTAACAGCTTACTTAGAGTCAGAAAAAAAAGCATCGCATCCCACTGACTTGAGCGCTCCAATCAGCTCGTGACCACGATGGATGCAACTCTGCCGAAACATCGAACCTTATACAAAGGTAACACGAGGTTATCGCGATGTGACCCTTTTCTTTATATAATAATCAGTATGAATCGCGAAAGTTTAAAATCTACATAAGAGATTTCTTTAATATAATATTTCGAAACTCACCATGGACTTGTAGAACGAAATTATGGCAAAAAAATTAGGCGTTATAATGACGTTATAATTAGCCCCATCTCATTACATCTTAATTTCACGTTTCGTTTACGCTGCATGTGTACCACTTTGTAGTAACAGACAATCTCATCCGCATCAGCGGGTTTTATGTAAAAATATATCTTAGTTAGTATACACTAAAGGAGCTTAAGGTAATCTTTAAATGAGTTAATCTTGTATGTATATATATTTTCGGCATCTCGGAAACGGTACCAACGATTTTCCTGAAATTCAGTATGTAGGGGCTTTTGGGGGAGAAAAATCGATCTAGCTAGGTTTTATGTAAAAAAAATCGTTTTATCTGTTTTTGGGCATTAAAAAATACTAAAATCTATATTGAATATAAAACACTATTTGTGCCATTAAATGTCAAGTCACCGTAACGTATTCGGGGAACGTGTTATCTCGAGAAATGTAGGATCAATCCCCAACAACTTATTTATTTTTTTAAGTTTTTTTTTTTTCTTTTGTAAAAAATTATTAATTATTAAGGCTCGGTCAACCAGGTATTGTTTAATAATACCAGAATTATAAAGGCGTATTAGGTACGTGCGTGTGTATACCGCTTTAGCACTCAAAAGGCTAACGAATTAGTACAAATTTTAACAATATTTTTATGTAGGTCTAAACTATGTAGATATAAATATACATTTCTTTTTATTCCGTTTTTATACCGGGTAAATTTGTTCCCAAAGGAAAAAAAACTTTTTTTATTAGTTGGTGTGGTTTGCGATTTCGACGTTGTAACTATCTCCTGATGATGCTATTGATCAGGGCGAAACGATTGTTGAGATTGTGGTAGTGAATGTATGCAGTGCTACTAGTATTATAGTGTAATAGTGGTGTTTGCTAGTGACGCCGTGTGGTATCCAGCTGAATAGAATAGCACCACCCTCATTTCTTATCGAGGTGTCGTAAAAGGCGACTAAGGCAAGTCGACCCGGGTATCCGGCTGAGTAAAAAAGACCACCCTCTTTCTTACCGAGGTGTCGTAAAATACGACTAACGTAAGTTGACCTCAGACAGGCGGCCCATCGTAAAATACGTAGCCAAATCATATGACAACATGTTTATAACATGTTGTGCCGACCCCACTTAGATGGGATAAGGGCAGGAGGATGAATGGTATTTGCTAGTGCATGCGTTTTTTAGGAATACTGCATGTATCAAGTATGAAAAATGATAGCACAATTAACATTCAGCATTACATTTCTGTTTTACATCTTAAGTTCTCGAAACTTCGTGTTCTCTAGCGCTACACTTACATCTCAATGTCCAGGTTAAATTGACCGGATAATTCAGTTAAACTAAAAGCCAATTAATCTTGCAGATTAAGAATTAGCCGCCGACGCGCGCCTGACTACCATACAATGATTGATCGCTCGTCACCACGCTATACCGTGAAGCTATTTACATACATCCATTATACGGCATGGAATGTTTTTTTTTTCAAATTTGAAGTGAAATTTTAAGCTCAGATTATGGATATTGCGGAGGGAAATCTGCCGAAAAGTCTAACATACTATAAATAGTAAGTAACGGCCTGTTACTATCCCACAGCTGGGCATAGGCCTCTTCTCTCCGTTTTTTTGGAGAGAAGGATCGGAGCTGAGATGTACCGCTGGGCTACCACAGCTTTATATAGAATAGCTATAAATAGTAATGCGGCTATATTCAGATAAGATCTGAATATATTCTAATATATAAAGCTGAAGAGTTTGATTGTTTGAATGCGCTAATTTCGGGAACTAATGGACCGATAAAAAATAATATAAAATCACGCAAAGATGAATAGGAGTTAAAAGTTCTAAATAAAAGTCCGCGGCAGTATATGTCTAGCTTTTAAGGTTAACCGACTTTGATAACTATTTTTATGGTCATCAAAAGACTGTTAAAATTTCTTTTAGAGGTCACAAAAAGTTGCGATTTAGCAGAGTTAGCAACTCATTCGATGGTCTCGGTATTCGGTATAAAATTTCGCAATCCATACTAGATCAGCATACAGAAAGGTTTAAATTAAATATAAAAGATATACTTAAACTTGAAGCATATATAAAACTGAAGATTATTTGGATGATAAAAATGCCTGTATTTTGAAAATCCTTTCAGTTTCACACAAGACTGTGCTTAAATAACGTAAAATTTAAAATGTTTAAAAGATTGACCGCGAAGTTTCCTTCTGGTTGTTCTCGGTAAGAGCAACATTCCGAACCAGTTATAGCTTCATTAATCATATTGATCCTTGACGATTCAAAAGTGCTTGAAACAACTTATTTGAATAAAGATACCCAAACCCACAAACGACTTTCGTACCTTTGAAAGGCGCAAGCAGGGGCCGCAAGCTTATGTCGGTTCCTACTTGTCTATTATATTCATCACCTATCATTCTATAACTCTTTATATTTTTATTTACAAAAATTAAATTACTTAAAATGTACTGTGAAGCAAATGTAAAAATACCTATTTCCTTAAACTTCTCTCGCAGGGAATCACTCGGACTTAAATTGTAAATGCCACGTATGACTCTTTTTTGTAATTCCTTTTTTTTCATTATCCGCGCATTTACCCCATAACAATATTCCATAAGACATAATGCTATGTAAATTAGACTGATATTTTAGGAGAAATGTGGCCTTTATCACTGCTGGGAGTGTGACAGTAGCATACCGTTACTTTTTCTTTACACTTCACAAGATAAATCATTACACATACCGTGTCATGTTTCATGCTTGATTGTCATGCTTGTTTAACAACTGGTACATATCTATCGAGCGGTGTTGGCGGCATTCCTATAGATCTTTCTAAATTAACGTTTTATTAATTTTTGTTGAAATATTTTAACGTATGCATTACTGACACGCAAATATCTTCTCACGTTATTCGACAGGCTTGTTTTGGATGTTTCTATACCGATTAGCTGTTGTATATGTTGGAGAAAAGGATAGAACACTTATATAGGTTAAGAACAGACTTACCCTACCGACATTTTACAATTAAATAAATATATGGGGACATTTACACACACGGTAGTGCAACTGCAAAGTGACTTAATACTTGTGTTATGCAAGAGATACATCTGGTAAATACCTATATTCTATACTAATATATAAAGCTGAAGAGTTTGTTTGTTTGTTTGTTTGTTTGTTTGATTGATTGATTGATTGATTGATTGATTGTTTGAACGCGCTTATCTCAGGAACTACTACACCGTATTGAAAAATTCTTTCATTGTAAGATAGTCCATTTATCGAGGAAGGCTATATAGCATTACGTTAAGATGAATAGGAGAGGAGCAGCAATAAAAAAAAGTACGAAAACGGCAACATTTAAAGCTTTCCTTGCGTGCGCTGATTAAACGGTAAGAGTTAATAAAATATCTTCTAATTAAAAGTCCACGACAGCATATGTCTAGCTTTTGACCTACTTTAAACATTCTTATGGTTATCAAAAGACTTTGTTACGGTTTTAATATTTCCACGAGGGCGGAGCCGCTGGCGATTTCTAGTATATATATAAAACGGACGACCGTGAGTGTAATTCTCCCATATATTTATTTATTAATTTAAGAACTCGACAATGTATTCTTCCCCCACTCAAAGTGGGGTAGGCACAACATGTCACAAGATTTGGCTACTTACCATTGTCGCCTTTTGCGACATCGCGGTAAGAAATGATAGTGGTCTACTCAACTCAGCCGGATACCACACGGTGGGTCAACTTACCTTAGTCACCTTTTACAACACCTCGGTATGAAATGAGGGTAGTCTATTTACTCAGCCGCATACCACATGGCATAATTTAAGAACTCAGCAATGCCATCTAGAAAAACCTTCTAAATAATTGATAATGTTAAATTATATCTCTCAGTTGTCGTAACTTAGTTTGAAAGTTGTTATTACCTTTAATTAAAATACCACTTATTTTAAGTTGTTCAATGTATTAGAGTAATGTTAAGTGTGTATTTTGTTGGTGATCTATAAATAAATAAATAAATAAATGTTGGATTGTATGATGTATAAAAAAAACCAGGCTCTTTGTTAAAGATAATTAGTATGTGAGAAGTATTTCGTCAAAAGACGAAAAAGGCAATGCCAATATGTGTTCTGTGAAGGGAATATGATATTCTGATACTGTCAAGTTCAATGTATAGGGTTGCCACTAATAAAATAGAACGATTGAATAAATGGTTTATTTAAAAGTAATGACAACGAAATGAACTTAAAAAAACGAAAATTGGCAGGATTACAGATACTAATTATTCATCATCTTCCAGACATTGTCCCGCTCTAAGTGGGGTCGGCACAATCGGCTTTCACGTCATCTCAGTAAGAAAGAGGGTGGTCTATTCTACTCAGCCGGATACCACACGGCGAAACTATTTCTGTTCCTATCTCTCGATACATTTTTCTAATACTTTTTTGTACACTTTACTAGTATTATCTTTTATCCGCCGTGAGCTATCCGGCTGAGTAGAATATACCACCCTCATTCTTACCGAGGTGTCGTAAAATACTAAGGCAACGTGACATCAGGCAGGCGGCTGGTCGTAAAATACGTAGCCGAATCCTGTGACAACATTTTTATAACATGTTGTGCCGACCCCATTTAAAGTGGTATAAGGGCAGGATAAGATAGACTCCACGACCAAATCGCAAAGCAATGGAGTTTTGGAGTCGTCGGTTACAGGACGAAACGATTGTTGAGTTTGTGATTGTGAATGTATGTAGTGCTTGTGTATTGTGGTGGCGGTGGTGGAGGTTTGTGCATTTGTTTTTACGAATTCTGCACGTATCAGGTATGAACAGCGATTGTCCGCTCTACATTAAGCATTATATATAATTTCTATTTTACTTCATCGGGATTATAGCAAAATAATTTTATTTTTGTATTATGGATCTCTGCAAAGTAACGCCTAATTCTATAAATTAATTTAGAAAAGCTTTTTAAAAGCACGCTTATCTTAATCAAGATTATTTTGATTTGATTTGATTTGATTCGATTGGACTGATGGAAGTGTGATAGTAACATGCCGTTACTATTTCTCTACACTTTACAAGATAAATCATTCGAACAATTCAAACAATTTCGAATATGTAAGTTTAAGTTCACAAATAATTTAGAGAAGCTTATTAAAAGCACGCTCGTGCCAGCCCTAGCTCAAAGCACGTCGCAGTTTCTACTTCCTTACTCGGACAGGAAGCGACGAAAGCTCAGCTTCATCGCAACTGTGAAGACAATATGACTATCAATGTTTTATTGGCGTTAGATATACAGTTATTATTGTCTACTAAATTTTAAAGTACGAGTTGGCATGTGGTTTACTTCCGGTCAAAGACAATGCTGAGGTTATAATTTATTTTTAGAGAATAAGCTACAGAAAATAAAATAAAAATTGTTCATTTTCATGACAGCTTAGGCTCTTACACTAAGGTTTTTGAGATCTTCTGATAAGTATATAAGTACAGAAAGCCTTATAATACTATTGAGAAGTATATAAATGATAAAAATCCCTGGATTTAGCAACTCTCCGACCTCAAACAAGATTGCTATTATGAAATGTTCCTTATAATAAGAAAAAAAATTCAAAATATCCTTTACTCAAGTAAACTTGTAAACGAGTGCTTTTAAATCTTATACATTTTGAACACAGCAACCGCCGAGTTTCTTGCTGGCTCTTCTCGGTAGGAACAGCTTTCCAAACCAGTTGACCAGAGTTGACCATTCAAAAGCATTTTTTTTCAAATTTACTTAATAAAGAACTACCTAGGTGACTGAGCCTTGCTCGGTAATTTTTTTAAAGATATAAAAAAAGGAATGACAAAAGAAATAAGCGACGGGAGATATGTGGGATTCGATTCCAGGTTTTAGCTATTGATTCATACCATTACGCTGTCATAGCTTTTCATTTGAGAGCTCTAATATCTATTATTATCTGTTCCTATTTTAGTAGTTTTTTTAGTACCCGAAAAACACGGATAAAACGAGTTTTTTAATAATAACAATTAGCTAGCTCGATATTTTACCCCAAAAACCCCTACATGCTGGATTTCATGAGATTTCGTAAATATATTTATATATATACATACAAGATTAACTCCTTTAAATATTAAAGAAAATATATTTTGAATTTGAATTGTCATTATTAGCGATTGCTACATTATCATTACCTTTCATTAAACATAAGTCTGTAGAAAACTTTTAGGTGAAAAACAAATAATAATAAATAATTATTTTGCAATAATGCGTAATTAGAGAAAATCTACGATATCCTTAAAGTAAATAATAATAATTTATTTAAATTTACAGACATTACATCCATTGTATTAGTAAACAATATGAAAATAAAATATCGAAACTTATGGACTATGTTAGTAAGATTTAGAATTAGAATTAAAATTAAATTATCGAATAACTACCATAAAGTGTATTCGTGTTTAAATACCTTTGTTAGGAATCATCAGGTAATTGGTGAAAATCGCTTCAATATCTGTTTAGTACTTTTTAAGTTTACTGCTTGGCGGGAGACTTTGTTTAATAATGTGTAAGGAGTATGACCATTTAAACATATAGAAGTCAAAAACTAAAAATACAACCAAATATGGCCACTCCTATTTTCAAATTCCATAATAAACTTCCGTCAGTACCAAGCGAAGTTTCCATAAAATTTCCGTAATTAACTGCTCTAAATTTACCACCAACAAAAGACACGTGTTTGGTGTATTTACAAAACGCTTCCTGGGCCTGAGGGACCGTCTGTCTAGAATCTATGCCCGGGCAAAGAAAGCGGTCGTTAAAATGCCATAAAATTATGGGTACGAGCAATGCTAGGATAATATGTTTTGTTTATGGCTCACCTAAAACTTTAAATAACGCAATTTATTTAATTATTATTACCAAATTAGTAATTAATTAAATTACTGAGAATATTACTCGTTAAAAAAGATTTTTTTAACGAAATGTTTACATCGATAAAAATAAATAAATAAGCATATGTTTATGGCAATAATTTGTCAATAAAATCGATGATGCTTCTGCGCCAATAGGAATAAAACAATTTATATTGAAAACGCATCAAATTACTTAATTATTTAAAATGTTTCGCTTACCTGCTTAACGATACGTAGATTGGTAATGTAGCCATCTGAAAATGTATAAAAATTCATCAGTTGTAACACCATATTAAATAATCAGACCCAATAATATATGTTACAAGTTGTTGTACAATGTCCAATGTACATTTACAAGTTGTCAAATACAACCTCCTTTAAATAGTTAGGACAATAATATAAAAAAAAACATTGTCGCCGTCAATGGGACAAGTTATTAAAAAGGATTAATTGATTGAGAAATTTGCTTCTTATTTATTGTATAAGTTTAAAGGAAAAATATCGTTGTTATATATATTATATTGAAACTGCTTTTACCAGATTTTAAATAATCAATTAATTCAAAATACTATACAAGATACTATAAATACCTAAACCAGATTATTTACAAACAATATTTTTATTAATTTTTTATGCATTTTCAATTTATCATCTTATAATCATTATCAAAATAAAAAAACTATGCAAGTCAAAGTACAACAATAAAATCCATAAACAAGATAACGACTTTTGTTTCTTATCAATTGACTGTTTTAATTGTTCATTTTAAATTCTGCTTCGACCGGAAGTATGTCATAGACAATAGACGCATTCGATAAGCTTTATCTATTGTTTCGGACTAGATACACAATAGAATAACTTTTTAAATTTGGATTGAGGTCATTAGCGTCAAAGTATTTAATTTTACAAGAAAGGTTTATTTCGTTACTAAAATACTTAGAATCGTGTAAACGATTTGAATTATATTCAAGTATCTTTTAATAAGGAAATAGCGAATTTTATCCCACAGTTGGACGTTATTAATAAGAAGAATCTATATAGATATAAAGAGTTTAATTTTAATAATTAGTTGATTAAAGAATGCCGTGTAGTATCCGGCAGAGTAGAAAAGACCACCCTCATTTCTTACCGAGGTCTCAGAAAAGGCGACTAAGGTAAAACAACCCGCCGTGTGGTATCTGTCTGAATAGAATAGACCACCCCCATTTCTTACCGACGTATCGTAAAATTCGACTAAAGTAAGACGACCCGCCGTGTGGTATCTGGCTGAATAGAATAGACCACCCTCATTTCTTACCGCGGTGTCGTAAAAGGCGACTAAGGTAAGTTGAGGCAGGCGGCCGGTCGTAAAATACATAGCCAAAACATCAACATGTTTATATCATGTAGATGATTTGGCCTATTCCCGTTCTATTCCTGTAGAATTAACAGGATTTCTATAGCCTATATGTTATTCTGTTATGTATGCCTGTATGTTTGAAGCTGTGGTAGCCCAGCGATAACGCCGTGCGACTCTTTCGAGGAGGTCACGGGTTCAAACACAGGCAAACACCAATGAGTACTGTTAAAAACTTATGTCTGATTGATAATTGCAATTTATCACACGCTTTTCGGTGAAGGAAAACATCGTGAGGAAACCCACATATCTCTAGAGAATTCTGGAGATATGTGTAACCTACCAATCCGCATTGGATCCTTCTCTCCAAACACGGAGAGAAGAGGCCTATTCTCAGCAGTGGTATAGTAACAAGCCGTTACTTACTTTTACGTATACATAAATAAATAAATAAATGGGACACTTACACACACGGTCGTCCATCCCCAAAGTAAGTAACTTAATACTTGTGTTATGGGTTACAGATAACTGGTGAATATATATTTATATATTTTTTAAATACATACTTAAATACAAATATACACCCAGGCTCAAAGACCAACAAATTCATTTTTATAGAAAATGTAGGCGCTCGGCGGGAATCGAACCCGCGACCCAGGAGCTGAAGGCAGGGTCACTACCCACTGTTACAACGGGCCAGTCAAACATAGCCATAGCCGTCTCATTTGTTAAAAATCTTGTTAAGTATAAATGCCAGGCTCCCTAATTTTATAGCTACCCTCAAAAACGAGGATCCATTGGGCCTAAACGTTAGGGTGCGACCATTGGGGTACTAAAATCAATAGAGGGTTCGAAATCAATTTAATCTGAGAGCTGCACTTTTGTTTACTTTGAACTCCCTATCAGAGTATGACTCATAGCTTTATATATTGTTCGACCCTGTACAAGATAGAAACATTAAATGTAACTAGCATTAAGAATTGTATTTTTTTTAAAAGAGCAACCGCCGAGTTTCTTGCTGGCTCTTCTCGGTAGGAACAGCTTTCCGAACCAGCGGTAGAGTTGACGATTCAAAAGCACTTGTTTACAAGTTTATTTGAATAAAGAATATTTTGAATTTGAATTGAATGAAAATCGATGAGATGATTTCCGATACCTATCGGAACTGTAAGTAAGTTATAGAATTAGGCTTTACTTTGCGGAGATCCATAATACATAAGTAATAATAGAATTATTTTGCTAGAATCCGCGATGAAGTAAAATAGAAAATATATAATGCTAAATGTAGAGTGGACAATTCGTTTTCATTTTTCATTTCATACCTGATACATGCAGGATTTGTTAAATACATGCACAAATCTCCACCACCGCCACCACAATGCACAAGCGTTTCGCCCCGCAACCGAAGCATCAAAAGATAGACTCGACGACAAAATCACAAAGCTTTGCGATTTTTTCGTGGAGTCTATCTCAATATTATATATATTTTCTAAATAATAATAATAATAATTTTTTTTAATTAATATCTAATGTTCTTTTAATAATTTAGACTGTAAGGATGGCATATGCACACAGTTTTATACTATCGCAATGCCATCCTTGCAAATGTAGCATATATGTATATATAAATAAATAATAAAATAATAAAAATAATAATAACTTATTTTACTTCACCGCGGATTATAGCAAAATAATTTTATTATTACTTTTGTATCAGAATTGTACTAAGAATTGAGTAAAGTACTAGTACTAAGGATTGTATCTACGCTTACAAGAAATTGACGCAGGGGTAGCGGAATGGTTAGGCTAATGGACCTGCGATCGAGAGGCCGTGGGTTTGAATCACGATCATTGCACAGATCACCCTTTGATTTTCACACAGACCCTTTTGACAAGTGCGATGATTGAACCTAATTATAGGTCAACGTCCATTAAGGACACCTACGTCCAAGAATCGACGTTAAAGGAACGTCCAAAGTGGATACGAAACAATCTTGAGCGTCCAAAAAAACTTACATTCAGCTATACACAGTTCGTCAGTCAGTATTAGGACTTTAATGGTTACATTAACAGATATATCGCGGCTGGACTATTAAATAAAACTGTTTTATAGTTCCGACCCACCACGATGTTACTAAACCAATAGACGGGTTAACATATTTCATGATATCTTGTTTTACTTGGCTCGAATTGTCGACGTATAACAAAGACTTTTCTACTTATCTCTATTTAATTAGGAGACAAAATTTTCAAAGTTAAAGCAAGTAATACATGTTCAACAATAACAAATATTAATCATTTTTTTTGTAATATCAAATAACAAATTTGTTTCATTTCCGATAACATTTTATCCACGTGGTCTTGTCAGCAAAGCCCGCAAGTAAAACAGTGATATCAAGTAAAAACCCTAACGCCGTGTGGTATCCGGCGGAATAGAATAGTACCACCCTCATTTCTTACCGAGGTGCCGTAAAAGGTAATTAAGGTAAGTCGACCCGCTGTGTGGTATCCGGTTTAGTAGAATAGACCACCCTCTTTCTTACCGAGGTGTCGTAAAACATGACTTAGGTAAGTTGACGTCAGGCAGGCGGCCGGTCGTAAAAACGCAGCCAAATCATGTGACAGCATGTTTATAACATGTTGTGCTGACCCCACTTAGAGTGGGATAAGGGCAGGAAGATGACGATGATCAAGAAAAAACCCTAAATACACCCTAAATCCCCTAATAAATACATCCGGAAACCCCCATAACTGGCATTCGTCTATAGATTTATTAACGCTAACCACATAATTATCGCTTACGTTATAATATTATCGCATATATTAAATTACCAAAAATGCTGAAATTTAAATAAAGATAGGTAACTTACAAATATGTAGGTACAGATAAATCATATAAAATAAAAAAAATAATTTAACGTAAGTAGGTACTTTGAAAATAAACTTACGACGAACTTACAACTAGAAACTGGTTGTATTTTAATTTCACAAGTAATAATATATGTCTGACATATTTTATTTATTTATTTAAAAGGTTTACTTACAACTTTACAATGTTTACTTACTACTAATTATATAGGTGTATAAGATATTTTGTTTAGTATATTAATAACAACAAAAATACTGCACTAGAATGCGTAAAAAAACACATCAACATGACTAAAAACTTTAATCATTCAAAATAATTACTTACTTTGAATCCGTGAAAAAAATCCGTTATAATTGCACAGAAATGGACTAAACTACGTAACTAATATTGTAAACCATATTTGTTTACTTAAAAACAAAAAAAATCACGTCTTTATCACTTGAGGGCGTTGACACATAACATAAGAAAACAATGTCCTTGCCGCGCTTTTGTACGTCAAACGTGCGCGCGTTCCGTCACTCAATTATCTATGGACAAATATGGCCGACGCGATCGTTTATTTTTACTGCAGCTTTGCATGGGGTGCTTGCTATAATTTGGGGTAACAAGTGAATTATCGGATCCGCGCATGCGTGGTGGTCGCGCCGTTTAAGTACGCAAATAAGCGAATAGATATTAGAAATAGCTATTTTGCGTGGGGTAGATTAATAGAAATTGCTATTATATAAATTAGCTATTATGCTAATAGCTAGATTAATAGAAATCTATTCGTAGATAACAGATTATATTTGAATAGTTATACTGTTATATATTAAAATACTTGATTGTACCGATACGAAAAACATATTTTGGTCCTAATAAATAGCACAAAAAATATTAGGTATTTTTTTAACACTAAAAATTTACTATTTTTTTTTTAATTTTTATCTATACATATAACAAAGTCCGTATGTATGTGATCGTTTTTCTTAAATTAATCTACTGAACGGATTTTTATACGGTTTGTACTAAAATATAGTGCAATGTTTGAGGAAGGTTTAGGTTATTAGTGCGTATTAATAGTATTAGATTCTCTGAAACAGCTAAACCGATTCAAATTAATTGAAAAATTAAAATTAAATTAAATTTAAATGGACTTTCACTAGTTGTGGAGCAACATATAGACTTTTATCTATGCTAGAATTCCCACGAGGTTGGGATTTACGCGGGAAAACTTTAGTGACATTGATTCCTACGCGGGCGAAGCTGGAATGTGCAATAAAGTTTTATAAAAAAAAAAAATTATTAATATATTTAAAATGATGTAATTTACTCTTCGCTTCTCGAGCAAGATCTATTTACAGCAAACAAGTAAATAACATTATAATTCTATAAACAGGTCTCAAATGAAGAAAACCTTATGAATAATCCTCCATAGATTACAAACGTATCAGGTAAATGGATTCCTTGACTCTCGCGAGCTTTTTTTATGTAAGCGAGGAAAAAAGTGCGTCCGCCACAGGAACCGCGCTCAGCTGAGCGTGGCGCGCGCCGGCGGCCGTATGGGATAAGGTGTCTATAGGCTTAGGCTATAGTAGTAGCCTTGTGGTATCCGGCTAAGTAGAATAGTACCAACCTCATTTTT
Source organism: Morpho helenor (assembly GCA_029227775.1). Taxonomy (NCBI): domain Eukaryota; kingdom Metazoa; phylum Arthropoda; class Insecta; order Lepidoptera; family Nymphalidae; genus Morpho; species Morpho helenor. The sequence goes on from JARGCU010000017.1 coordinate 1,652,391, forward strand.
TACCGAGGTGTCGTAAAAGGCGACTAAGGTAAGTCGACCCGCCGTGTGTTATCCGGCTGAGTAAAATAGACCATCCTAATTTCTTACCGAGGTGTCGTATAAGGTGACTAAGGTAAGTTGACCCACCGTGTGGTATCCGGTTCAGTAGAATAGACCACCCTCATTTCTTACCGAAGTGTCGTAAAAGGCGAGTAGGTAAGGGAAGTTGAACCGTCGTGTGGTATCCGGCTGAGTAGAATAGACTACCCTCATTTTCTACCGAGGTGTCATAAAAGGCGACTAAGGCATGTTGAAACGCCGTGTGGTATCCGGCTGAGTAGAATAGACGAGACGCAAAACGGCATTAACTGTCCAATATCACTGGTCAACAAAATTTAATTTTTTTTTTGTCACACGAAATCTGATGTCAAATTTTAAATATACTAGGGCCTCCAAGCAATAATATATCAAGGGAAAAAAATGACACGTCAGGTATCCTTGTGATAGTGATAGACATATTTATTAATTTGTATATGTAAATAGAAAAATTAGCTACACTTAAAGAAGTTATTGTTTAATGTACAATAGATAAATTTATTTTTTTGGGAATATTTAGCTTCTGGTAGATCTCTTTTAAGATTCCAACAATAAATTACTGGCATTTGTGGACTCCATTTCCCTTGGTAGTGCTTCTCCATTAAGAAAATGTCCTGATGAAACTTCTCGCCTTTTTAATCACTCACAAGTTCCCAAGTTTGCAGGAAAGAAATCCAAATAAGAGTGCAGCATGTGTATTTTTAAGGACACATGATATCCCAAAGCTTTATATGACATTAGAATTTCATTTATTAAATCTTTGTAATTTTTCACTCTATAGTTTCCTAAAAAAAATTGGACAACTTTCACAAAACTTTTGCAGGCAACTTTTTTTTAGATCATTCAATTTCTTTTCAAAATCTTAATCCTTTATCAGTTTCCGTATAATTAAATTGTATATTATAATATAATTTACAAAATATAAAAGTTACGAGAAGTTAATTTTGCCTCGCTGAGTTTGGGGAATTTTTGTTTTAGGTATTAAAATCCATTGCCGTCTTTAGGCCATAACCTTTACAAAATTTTTCATTAAGCCAAGTTTTATATGCATCGGTGGTGAAAGTATGTCATTAGGGTTCACTAAAGGATCATTTTTAACATTTTTATGGCGTGTAAGTAATTCACGCGTGGGCCACACTGTCTTTATGTAGTGGCTATTTTAGACTCGTTAGAAATGCATTTATAGCTGTCACTAAAAAACTGGACGTGACTGGAACGAAACTATAGATTTTTATTAATGAAGGGTTGCCAACCTAAACAAAAATGACCACCAAGTTCATGTGACAAAAACAGTGTTGACCAGTGTATTTAACCTTTAAATCAGTATTCCGTTATTTTTGCTTAATATAGCTTGCGTAACGTCGCCAATCGCGATTTACGTCGCTTACTTGTATAACCTCAACCTAAAGTTTATAAAAAAATGTTATGACCCTTCAAGCACAACGTATTAATCTTTATAAATTAAAACTAAGAATATACGTGTTTATTCATTATTAATCAGAAAAAAGTGGCGCGTGACCTAACCTCACACGATTCCTTAGGAATGTATTCAAGATTAGTAACTAATTATATGCTAATTTCTTAGTTAGTGTAGCTATTCTGACGCTATTGTATTGTTTTTACTAGATACTACGATTTAAATCAGTTGGTTGGACCGTTGGTCAGTTGGTCCCGCCGTGTGGTATCCGGCTAAGTAGAATGACCACCCTCATGTCTCATCGAGGTGTCGTCAAGGCGACTAAGGTAAGTTCACCCACCGTGTGGTATCAGGTTGAGTAAAATAGACCACCCACTTCCTTACCGAGTCGTCATAAAGGCTAAGGTAAGTTAACGTCAGGCAGTCGGCCGTTCGCAAAATACATAGTCAAATCATGTGACAACATGATTATAAGGATCCCATTTAGGGTGGGATAAGGGCCGGAGGGGGAGTCACCGATAAAGCTCAGTCAGCGAAGCTGCATTGGCGATGGGCGAGGCCCATAGTGCGGAGAATCTATGGGCGTTGGGGTCTCAAGGTGTTGGAATGGCGACCCCGTACCGGAAAACGCAGTGTTGGAAGACCCCCTACTAGATGGACTGACGACCTCAAAAAGTTCGTGGAGAGCCGCTGGATGCAAGCGGCTCAAGATCATATGGTGTGGAGATCCCATGAAGAGACCTATAATAATAATAATAATAATTCTTTATTGCATAAATATACGTACATGAATGCTGGTAAAAAAAATTTTTGTATCAGTATATTTAACCGATTAAGGCATGCAAAATTTAATGTCACAATAAAGAAAAAAAAACCGATTTAAATATTAATTTAAAAATACAATTTTTTTTTACATCATACATACATTATCAATTTAATAATATCATACTTAATCATAATTTTCTTTCAAAAAATTCTTTGATACTGTAAAAGTTACATTTAATAAGCCAATCTCGTAGTTTTTTAAAAAATTTAGTGGATGTCCAGCTATGTCGTTTAAAGAAGAAGAAGGGCAGGAGGTTAAGTCCAAAACTGGACACAAAATGGATGAAAATGATGGAGATTACCAAATTTCACTACATCACGCAATATTCTTCAAAGGAGTAACATAGTTTTTTCACTTTTTAATAAAAAGATTACATTTGAATTTAAAATTACATGAGAAGATCAACTCAATTAATAACTATCTATGCGTTGCAATCACAATGCAATTACAGCTTTCCATCGACGCATGGTAGATTTTTTCTATGAATTTAGAAATACATAGCTACATCGCCATATAAGTTGTAGAGATGTTAATATATACACAAACACGCCATTAATATGTCAATAAGCGTGCTGTATCTATATACGAGGTGTGTTCAAAAAGTATCGCGAATTTTGAATTTTCTCGGGTTACGTATATTCGAATTTTGTTTTTTTTGTATCGTTATGTTGGTACATTTGTCCCTCACTTATGCTGACAAGTTTGGCCTATTTGAATTTTCAGTTAATTGTTGACAGCTGCTTTGCTTGCACGTGTTTTGGTTCGTCTTCGATTTTTACTTATTCAAAAAAATGGACCACGATAACGCCCCTGCTCACACATCGCTGCTTGTACGCGACTTCTTGGCCAAAAACAACACACTAATGATACCGCAGCCACCTTATTCCCCAGATCTGGCCCCCTGTGACTTTTTCTTGTTCCCGAAATCGAAAAGGCCCATGAAAGGACGACGCTACGCCACGACTGACGAGATAAAGACGGCATCGAAGGAGGAGCTGAACAAGATACAAAAAAATGATTTTTTGAAGTGCTTCGAAGATTGGAAAAAACGTTGGCGCAAGTGTATAATATCCCTGGGAGACTACTTTGAAGGGGACAAAATAAATATTCACGAATAAATAAATAGTTTTTGAAAATACACAAAATTCGCGATACTTTTTGAACACACCTCGTATGTAACCTTTTTTTTTAACGCGTCGGCAACGATACTTTGTGCCTCTTTTATAATGAACTAGCGATCTCCAGCGGCTCCGCCCGCGTGGAAAGCTTAAAACCGTAACTTAGTATTTTGATAACCATAAAAATGGTTAAAGTGGTTTAACCTTAAAAGGTAGACATATGCTCTCGCGGACTTTTATTTAGAACTTTTAGAGATCAATTTCGTAATACATGATTTTTGAATAACTTTCATCGTTTACTTAGCGCACGCGGGGAAAGCTTTCAATTTTGCCGTTTTCGTAATATTTATTATTGCTACTCCTCTCCTATTCATGTTAGCGTGATGATATATAGCCTATAGCCTTCCTCGATAAATACACAGATCTTACATACAGAATTTTTCAAATCGGTGTAAATAGTTCCTGAGATAAGCGCGTTCAAATAATCAAACAAGCAAACTCTTCAGCGTTGTAGCAGCTTTGTTAGTATAGATATCTATTAGTTTTTTTACTTGTATTGTTGGATATATAGCCGTAACAAGCATAAGTTCCTTATCGCGTTGAAAGAAGGGTTATTCTTCAACCGATAGACGTCCTCTGCTAGACATAGGTATTTTTAAGGGATCTCCACACGATCTTGGATCTTGGATAAAATGGTTCACAGCGTCCAGTTTGAGTTCTTTCTCTCTCATCAACCAATAGCCGTCCACTGTTGGACAGGACTCTTCTTCGACTTCGACTATTATCGTGTGATAGACCGTTAATAGATGGCGTTTTTCAATGTCATCCTATTCCTGTAGAATCAGATTTCTATAACCTATATGTTATTCCGGTGTATGAGAAATAATTGTGCCAAAGTTCATCGATATTGTTCAAGCGGATTCGCCGTGAATGAGTAACAAACACACATCCATACTCACAAACTTTCGCATTTATTATATTAGTAGGATAGGATTGGATAAGAAAGTATGATAATTCAGCGGATAACTCGTGAATAAGTAACAGACAATACAAAATATATACTTCTATTAATTTATTGCCAAGAACTATCTAAAATATGTATAAATAATTCATGAAATTGTCTACAAAGTTGTGTCAACATAACACTTCTCCGAGTTATCCTGGATACATTTTGTGTTTTGGCAGAAACAGTATTCTTTCGGAGGATCTGAAAAAATACCAATTATTATTACCTGGGTGATCGAACCTTGCTCGGCATTTTTTTAATATAAAAAATGCCTTTAAAAAAAGAAAGTGCTATGATATCTGGGACTCGATTCCGGGTATATTCACTTCTTTAGTCCGCCCGTTCCCAACTGCTATTACAACTTTACGAATGACAGCTAAATTAACCTTAGCATTCTATTATACATTTTAGAATTTTTTCAGTGCTCGAAAACAAGGATAAAACGATATTTTTTTTAAATGAAACCTGGTATTTAACTAAAGGTAAACATGTCAAACAACAAGGTTATTTTTTTAATATGCGCCATGACACACACAGGTATTTTAAACCTTTTCTACAAAACGATGGAAAATATTAAATAGACTATAATACTGCATTATCACAGTGACTTTATAAAATATTATGTTAGATGTTAGTAAAGATATGTTGAATCAGATAATCTAATTAAATAAATATTGCTAGAATAGCATATTAAATTTGTTTAACCTGCATCTGATGAATATATTTTTTAATTCAAATGTTTATGCTTTTAGTATCAAAAGCATAAACATTTGATTTCATAAAAGAAATATTTCATTAGTATCACGGTGGGTGTCAATGTCACGGTGGAGCGCTAATATCAGTCACGATGGGCTCCAATAACACGTTGGTGGGTGACAAAATAATGGGTTCGGTTTCCCGAAATAAAAGAAATAGTTTGGGCAGAACTTCGTATACTATGCGTTGACTAAAACAAAACTATTACACTACAAACATAAAACAGTGACTATAACTAACTTTAAACAACAATACCGAAACTTAACCGAAACGTTATACAAAATGAGACTAAAGACTTGTATCAACGCCTCCGCGCAGGCGTAGTCTGGCGTAGTCTGACTCGAATTCAAAGATATATCCGTGAGGCGGGAACGATTAAACAACTCTATACTAATCTAAATAACGTGCGGGCTTCCCCGAAATACTTGGGTTGCTACATCCTCCCCCTCTAGACCATGCTCACGTCCTCGTGTATGGGCTAGCATCTCCTGCTGCCGAGGACGGCCGCGACCCTTTTTAGGAATAATAGGTTTGGGGCAATCATCCCCACGATTCTCAAAACCTGTAAGTTCCCGAACATGGAACTTTCCCAAAACTTCATGCGGGTTTACAATGGTAGATATTTTATAAGAAGTTAGACTAAACTTTTCAACAAACATGTATGGCACATCACGTTTACGTTTACGTTTAAATTTTCTAATAAAACCTATAGCAGCATTATTTAAATCATGAGTATTTAGAAGAATAAGATCACCGACATCATATGACATGGCTTGAGAACATTTCTCATCGGTGTCAAGTGAAAACACGCACTGCTGCGTAGGTCCAGCCACACATTGAACTTCATTATCCATAATTCGACGCGATAAGGCAAAATAAAAAAAATATTCCTCGATTAAAATTCGAGCGCATAAATCAGAAAAAGCATCCGTAAGAGAAAACAATGCAACCCATCTAGTTGCTCTATCCTCGATAAGCAAAAACCACGTCTCCCCCTTGTCTCCTCCGGGTAGCGGACCAAAAAGGTCAATTGCTAACACTTCATTTCTTTGACCAAAAAGTGGTGATTGAATTAAATCCGGCGGCTTATCATGAAAAGGTGTGTACCGTTGGTGCGTCGTACAAGATTTAACATAATTAGCAATAACCTTTCGCATTCCCGGGAAATAATATTTTTGTACAATCTTAATTTCTTTCTTTGCGGGTGTTAAGCGATACGGAGGTATAGCTATCGGCAGGTGATTTCCGGTGTCAATGTGATGCACCACAAATGGTGTAGGCTGCCCACATAAATTAAATGTACCGTTAAAATCAGACGGAAGTTGGGAAAGCTCATCACGTTTATTCTCTTTAAGACACGTCCTCTCATCATCGCGGAGTACGTCCACCGCGGCATAAGAAATGTGAGGCGAGACCGATTCAAAAAGAAGCTTATACTTTTTATGACTATCCTCCGAAAAATTCCAAAAAGATTTACCAAAATCAAAAACAAGCTGGGCTTGCGTTATAAAATCAATACCCAATAAAGATTCGTTATTACGCGCTTCAGGTAAAATAATAAATTCAAGAGTCAAAACTTTATGAAGCAATTTCACCTCTAACAAAGTTGTCAATACATTCATAACCCGAGTACATCCATCTGCGAGCTTAATATTTCTCGTAGAAGGTTGAAGAGGATGACCACGGTTTAGAAGGAAAGAATGTAGCGAATGTCCCGCAATGCAACCTTTAGAAGCAGTGTCGATTAAGGCCCTACCCCTTGCTCCTAAAATTTCAATATTTAATATGGGTCGTCGATATAGCGTAAGAGACTCCCCCTTAATACAACCCCTCGGAATAGCAACGTTATTCAAACTAATACAAGAATTTACCGCGGGCTCTTGTACTATATTTACAGGGCGATTAGGCGATTCGTTTGTCGACACTTCACTTAATTGCACTGCACTACGCTTTTTAAACTTTGATTTTGACTCAAAACAAAAAGGATTGTACTTACGATTTTCACTGCACTTTACAAACCCGTTGTTGTAGCTGGATCGTTGATCTCTCGACGCATCAGGTTGCCGTCGAACGCCTGCACAGGCGCCAGGCGGTGAAGCAGTGGAAACAGTGTTGGATGTTGAGATCTCGTTCGTCGAGAGTATATCCGAAGTACTTCCAAAATGTGAAACATTATTGTAATCTCTCGAATTGCCAGTCTCATGATCAAGTGCACAAAATGCGTCCTTATTCTTATTACATTCCAAACAGTTACTACGAATAACGCCCTTAGCGCCGCAACCGTAACACGCTATTTGCGAGTTTGGAATAAGATCCGAATGAGACTTTGAAGTGGCATTCTTATTTATTAATTTCTGACACTCTGATTTTAAATGACCCCACTTTTTACAATAAGAACAAAAGGTGCGTTTGTATTGCACGACATTAAGATTTCTTTCATCTTGTTCATTATTGTTTACATTTATAAAATTTTGTTTAAACTCCTTTGACGAATTGAGTGTAGCGGCTTGCTCAAATGACGGGGTTTTATATGTCGGTTTATTCAGACGAGCTTTGTTATGACTGGCGGTGTTTGTTGATTCAAGATCGGCCTCTTTTAATGATTCCTCGATACTACGAGCACGTTTAAGAAGCGTGTCAAAAGAATCTATACAATCACGATCTACGCGTTTTCTTATGCGCCGATCCAACAAACCAAATACCATGTCTAATTCCACTTTTTCAGATAAATCCCCTCTAGGTAATTTAGCGAGGAGTGACCTAGCCTTTGCGACAAAAAAGTCAGTGCTTTCGTCACCTTGCGACAAAGAAAACAAATCTCTGTATATTCTGAAAGCAGGGCGGCGTTCACCAAAAGCACAGCGTAACTTCGTAAGGGCGTCAGTCCATGAATCAGTCGTGGATTTCAAACCTTGCCACCATACACTTGCAGATTGCGTTAGCAACATTGATAAGCCTTTCACGGCATTTTCATCGGAAATATGTAAACAAGATTTATATACCTCTATTGCATCAATAAAACCTTCAACTTGTTCGCCGGGTGTCCCGCCAAAACGCGCTGTACACTGTGAAAAATTCGCGGGCGAACTTTGTGTATCAGCCGAAGAAGTCGTTGCCTCTAATGGCGTGGAAGATCGAACCTCTTGGAGTAACCGCGAACAAAAATCAGCCTGCGATTGTTGAAAGGTTTGCAGCAGAGCTCGTAATTGGTCTTGGCCAATAAATAATTGTGAATTGTTTACATCATCGTCTTCGGTTCCAAGCGAGCGGCGGCCGCGCGCTTTCTTTGAAGTCGGCATGTTAACTTTATGACAATAACAATACAGTCACAAGTTATTCACTGTGTTTGAGTAATAAAAAAATGAATGTTCTACGAAAGTCACTAATACACATAAATACGAAAACTAAAGTTCTGCACCAAAACACGTTGGGCGCCAATATCACGGTGGGTGTCAATGTCACGGTGGAGCGCTAATATCAGTCACGATGGGCTCCAATAACACGTTGGTGGGTGACAAAATAATGGGTTCGGTTTCCCGAAATAAAAGAAATAGTTTGGGCAGAACTTCGTATACTATGCGTTGACTAAAACAAAACTATTACACTACAAACATAAAACAGTGACTATAACTAACTTTAAACAACAATACCGAAACTTAACCGAAACGTTATACAAAATGAGACTAAAGACTTGTATCAACGCCTCCGCGCAGGCGTAGTCTGGCGTAGTCTGACTCGAATTCAAAGATATATCCGTGAGGCGGGAACGATTAAACAACTCTATACTAATCTAAATAACGTGCGGGCTTCCCCGAAATACTTGGGTTGCTACATTAGTGAAATTATTTTGACGTGCAGTTTCGTGTCAATTTCTTTATTTGTAGATCTTGTTATTGCAATAAAATGTTTGGCACGCCGAGTCATATGGTTCTGTTTGTTTACATTTAGTTAAGTACCTAAACCTACGGAGTATAGATGCATGGCGGTCTATTCTACTCAGCCGCATACCACGCGAACGATCAACTCACCTTAGTCGCCTTTTACGACCACTCAGTAAGAAATAAGGATGGTCAATAGAATATTTGGCTGAGTAGAATACAACTCAGCCGAATACCACACGGCAGGTCAACTTACCTTTGTCGCCTTCTACGACAGCTCGATAAGAAATGAGTATGGACTATTGTACTCAGCCACCACACGTCGGAGTGCGTATTCTTACAATAACTTCTGTAAATTTTTACTGAGGTGGTATTATATGTGGTCAACAAAGATTTATTAGTTTACCTTCGGTCAAATCATCGTTATAATACAGCAAGAGGTCAGGTATGTAGAAGTTCTCTGGCAATGCGACGTCGCTGAACCGGTCCCTTTCATCAGGAATACCGTTTTCTTCTAGGGTTTTATTGTAGTCGATCTTCCTCCCAAGGTAACGCCATGTGTAGGACAGCATGTGGGAGTTATGGGGAAGGTACCGCATCATGATTTGGTAGATCGTCTCTTCTGAGCACACTTCTAAAGTTACACTTGAACCTGATTAAAGAATAGAACCTGGTAGGGCCTGTTTCACAAGTTACTGATAAAGTGTCGAATAGTTCAGGGCTTCTTAAACTGTGTGACTACTGAAAGGGGCGTCGCAAAGATCTGATACTTTTCAATAATTATTGATACAACTACATGGCTGCAGCTGTCCTTTACGAAAAAAAAGAACTTTTCCAACAAAGATTTATTGATATTTCTCCTCCTAAGTTCCTTCATTACCCCTTTTCATTAAATTTAATTAAATAGACTTTATTAAATTTATGATTGGTTAGTTTACAACAATTATAAATAAAATTTTAAAATTAGTATACACACTACGTACAAATATAAATACAAATAAAAATCATACAAAATACTATTGTAGTTTTATTATAACTATTTTTTCAAAAAAGTGGCAATGCAAAACTGTTATTTACATTGTAAAATAGTGCGATATTACATCTACATCTACGGTTAAAATATATATATTTCATTATTTCATTATATGGAGGAGGGGGTCGTTTAAAATTTCCTAAGCTTGAAGGGGGTCGCTATATTAAAAAGTTTAAGAAGCCCTGGAATAGTTAATCGATAAATAAACTAAGTAAATGTCTTTAAAAAGTGAATAATTAAAAAAAATAATATCGCGGCCATTTTGAAATAAGTATTTGCTATCCAGCTATTCGGGGAACGGGCGGTCTAGAGAAATGAAAATACCTAGGATCGAGCCGAACCTTCCCAATTTATTTTTTTTAAAGTTTCATTTTTTTATTTCAAAAGTAATAAGAATATTATTTTGCTATAATCCGCGATAAAAGGAAACATATGTAATGCTAAATGTAGAGTGTACTATTCGTTCTCATACTTGATACATGCAGAATTCCGGCTGAGTGGAATAGACCAACCTCATTTCTTACCGAGGTGTCGTAAAAGACGACTAAGATAAGTTGACCCACAGAGTGGTATCCGATTCAGTAAAATAGTACCACCCTCTTTCTTACCGAGGAGTCGTAAAATACGACTAAGGTAAGTTGACGTCAGGCAGGCGGCCGATCGTAAAAGACATCGCCAAATCATGTGATAACATCTTGTAACATGTTGTGCCAATAGTGAATTGTGATAGCAAAATAATATTCATTACTTTTGTATTATGGACCTCCGCAAAGTAACGCCTAATTCTATAAATAATTTTTTTTTTTTGTAAAAAATTACCGAAGCTCGGTCACCCGAGTATTTGTAACTCATATCATTATATAAGTAAAACAATAGTAAAACAATTCACCTGTTAAACTGTTAGTGATTCTGATCGACCTCGTCCTCTCAGTCATTTTACCCTCAACGTTGGTGTCATCTAACCACCATGGATTCGTGATGGGCCTCCAGAGAGTAGAAGGCACTACTGGCCTGGTGTTGCCGGGCCCGTGCCTGTGGTAAGGGGTAGTTGAACCCACTACAGGGTGCGTGTAATGAACCCAATCGTCTCCTCTGAACCAGTGGCTTACGTCTTTGCCGGCGTATGCTAGCACTGTCATGGCCAGCTGTCAAAATTATTACTTTTTATATCTATACTAATATATAAAACTAAAGAGTTTGATTGTTTGAACGCGGTAATCTCATGAACTACTGGACCGATTTGAAAAATCTTTCAGTGTAAGATAGTCCATTTATCGAAGAAGGCTATAGGCTATATAACATCATGCTAAGATGAATAGGAGAGGAGAAGCAATTAAAAATATCAAGAAAACGGCAAAATTTAATAGTCATATTCATATAGTCATATACATCTATCCATACACTGTCTCAAGCGCACCATATCAGTAACACCAGAGCTGCGGGCGAGAGTGGACTTGTAGTGACATACTATTAGTGCGTGCTTAAGCCTGTACTAACATCATACACCACACCAATGGCGTCACAATCAGACTTAGTGGTATTGACACTTACGCGTTTCGCATCGCAATAAGCGAATCCCCTTTTAAAACAGTTGCAATACTCCACGCAGTCGTCCCCACAGTACCAATTCTTCACCGGACATGAGCATATCTTGGTGCACTTGCAAAGCTTGAACTGGTTTTGCAACCATGAAGTAAGATTGCGAACTTTCCCATTAAGCGAGATCCAGCAATCGCTAGCTTTATTATGTATCGCAACTTCGGCTGGCGTGTACCATTCCTGTTTCGTGTATATCATTGTCAAGGTTCTTAAAAAATTACTACCTAAAACTAAAAGAACACATTTTGAGTGCAAACTAAATAGGTAGTATATAATGTGCAAGCTGGATAGTATAAAATGGGCAAGCTGAATAGTATAAAATGTGCACGCTGAATAGTATAAAATGTGCAAGCTGAATAGTATAAAATTTTATTTTTATATTACGTTCTTCAATGTTATAAAAAGAGGACGTTACTTTCGCGGTATCTGTGAGTGATTCTCACGGAACACAGTTCAAAAAATTTAAGATTTTAGATTTAAGTCTTCATTATGTACACTGTACTCTTTGATTTAAGTAATAAATAATTTATCTTAAGGATGTCACTTGAAAAAATTGATTATTTAATAATCTATTTTTTTTATTCCAAGTCACATATATTAATTTAAATAATTTCACCAGTACTTAGTAACATACGACTTTTGTACACAATTTTTTTTGATTTTTAAACGTACCTTCAAATAAATATCCTTTACAATTAATTACCTTTGAATTATTCCGTTGCTACAGAACCAGTTTATATCCATTCATGTTAAATAAAACTAATAAATTAAGGAGTATCAAAACAAATATTATCCTATATAGTGTATTATCTATGACAAATATGAAAAAAACATTTTTTTAATTTGACGTTTTAATGTAACCCTTCAATAAAACCTCATTAAAGATTTTACCTGAGCCAATAACAAACTTATTTAATGCCAACAAAAACAAAGGTTTTAGCATAGATGGATTTAAAATTATTCATTATTTTATCGATAAACCGGTAGTTATACTTTTTACTACATGATACAATACCTCGCCGAAATGGCTTTTTAGTACACAAAGTCTAAAGATTTTAAATATTTTTCTTCATTAACATCACATATATTTTTCGTTTGCTTTATCGCGGATAATTATTATAGCAAAATAATATTGCCATTCGGTTTGTATTTATGATATCAGTATTGAGGGCGAAACAAAAAGATATGCCTTGTGGCATAAAAAATAATAAAACCCGGAGGTTTTATAGTCATATATATTTTATTGTTATAACAAATTATAAATTATTTATGTCTATATTGCTTTAATGTCAGGAGGGTTGGTGCGGTGCTTGGGAGAGGTGCTTGACGATATCGACCCAATCCCATCCCCGTGGTTTCTCCCCCGCGCGACCAATTTCCGCTCGATCCCACGCTCTTCTCTTCTGCGCTTTGCTTAACTGTTCTTTCTTGTCTGGTTTCTTTGAGTCAGTCTAGAAAAGAGAATTATTTATATTTTGGGCACACCCGTCACAGTCGTCGAATATTTATCTTTCATTTAAATTTAAATGAGTTAATCTTGTATGTATATATGTAAATATATTTTCGGAATCTCGGAAACGACTCCAACGATTTTCCTGAAAATCAGCATTTTGGAAAATCGATCTAGCTAGGTTTTATTTCAAAAGAAAAATCGTTTTATCCATGTTTTTGGGCATTAAAAAAATGGTAAAATGTAGAATTGAATGCAAATGATTTTTTTAGTAATCAAACGTAATGTGCGATAGCCGATGGGTAACGGGCGAACGGAAAAACCCGGGTTCAAATCCCACATGTGATCAGCGCCTTCTTTCTTTCTTTATTTTATTTTTTTATCTTTTAAAAAAACACCGAGCAAGGCGCAGTCACCCAGGAACTATTTATTCACAGATCAAATCCCATTCTAAGTGGGGTCTGCAGGTTATAAACATGTTGTCGCATATTTGGCTGCGTATTTTACGACCTGCCGCCTGCCTGATGTCAACTTACTTTAGTCACCTTTTACGACACCTCGGTAAGAATATAAATTTAAATATATGGGACACTTACACACAAGGTCGTCCGTCCCCAAAGTAAGTAACTTAATACTTGTGTTATGGGTGACAGACAACTGGTGAATATATATACATATATAATTTTTAAATTTAATTTACTTTACATGTCAAAGATTGAGTGCCAGAAACCGTTCGTTATTACATACTCCTCAGTGCAGGACTAATTATGGTGGAAACAATTGCCTTTATCAATTACAATAAGAAATATAACCACATTAATATGTCTAGCACTAACTTAGTTCAGTTTAAAAAAATTATCCGAGACAACCCTAAGTAAATTTTATTTATTTTTTGTGTTTTATAATTATTATTTTTATTCGCGTTTTATTATTATTTTGCGCGTGGAATTTTTCGTTTCGTAATATTTTAAAAAAAATTTATTACTGTCTGTCTTTTAGCTTTTATGATTTATAAAATAGTGGAAACTTTATTGGTCAATGATCTATACATTTTTACTAGCTATTAAGTTTTACTATGTACTGTTTGATTCCCTTGAAAATGAATAAATAAATACATACTTTAAATACAAATATACACCCAGACTAGAAACCAACAATTGATTTAAAGAAAATGTTGGCACTCGGCGGGTATAGGACCCGTGACCCGTTAAAGCAGAACTACCCACTGTGGCAACGGGCCAGAAATTTGATTTTAAGTTAAGTTGAATTTTATTGGTTTCCATGATTGAAACACGTTGTAGGATAAACACCTGTTCCATTATTGCAATCTTTTCCACTCTAGCCACCATTGCCTCCTCAGTCTGCTCCGACAGTATCTCTGGAACCCTCTCCTTAAGACACTCGAACAGCGTATACGTCATCGCACATCCCACCCATTGTTCAGCTTCTTCGTTTAATATGGAGAGTATTTTCTCTTTAACTGAGGGTAGTCTGAAATACATTAACATATCATTCTCCTGCCCTTATTCCACTCTAATGTAACATTATTTGGCTAGGTATTTTGCAATCGGCCGCCTGCCTGATATCAACTTACCTTAGTCGCTCTTTACGACATATATATCATATAAATCAGGGTGGTCGGTTCTACTCAACCGGATAGCACATAACGGGTCAAGTTACCTTAATCGCCTTTTACGACAACTCAGTACGAAATTAGGGCGGTCTATTCTACTCAGTCGGATACATTTTATCATACAGTTTTGTGATAAAGAAACATTAGCTCTCCATTTAGGAACATTTTGGCAGAATGTAAAATTGGAAATAAATTGCAATTTCCTAAGTTCCTACCGTTGGATGCAGCAGCGCAACAGTAAACAAAATATATCAAACACTATATAATCTATATAGAAAATTACTTAAAATTAAAATAAAACTAACTTGTTTAACCGTTAACACACACATATTATAACACCAAATCCTCTATTTGTGTATTTGATAAATCTCTTGATATAGATATCGACAAATACAAAACTACTGAACAGATTTTAATGCAGTTTTCCCAATAGACAGTTATCTGGTTTAAAATAAATTCTTAAACTACTCTTACTTACATATTTTGATTGTAAAATATTTCTAAATTTAAGTTAGGTTTTTCCGTCGGGTATTTCGGACCCCATAATATTTCTACAATAAACGACTTTTCTCCATCAGTATACTGAAACAAAGCAACCCTAGATATTAGGACAGTTATGGATATTAAGCTATTTAAAAGGATAACAAAAATTTTGCTTAAATCTGTGATAAAAGAAAATATATTAAATGCTACATGTAGAGTGCTATCTTGTGGTATTCGGCTGGATAGAATAGTACCACCCTCATTTCTTACCGAGGTGTCGTAAAAGGCGACTAAGGTAAGTTGACCCACCATGTGTTATCCATCTGAGTAGAATAGACCACCCTGTTTCTAACCAAGTTGTCACAAAAGGCGACTAATGTAAGTCGACCCGCCGTGTGGTATCCAGCTGAGTAGAATAGACCACCCTCTTTCTAACCAAGTTGTCACAAAAGGCGACTAAGGTAAGTTGACGTCAGCCAGGCGGCTGTCGTAAAAAACATAGTCAAATCATGTGACATGTTTGTAGCATGTTGTGCAGACCCCACTTAGAGTGGGATAAGGACAGGAGGATGATGATTTAAGTTGAGGGTGCCAGTTGGTACTGGGCCGGTAATCTGCTGCTGTTATGGACTATTTTCACCAATTTTCTCTAACCAATTTTGCAATACTGCAAATGGCTATTCACAATATTCTTCTCACCTTGTATTGGTAAGTGTTTGCGTCTACTTGTTTAAAGTTCTCATCTCCTTCATAAATTGATTTAAGAACTTCAATCTCTTCAGCCTGTTGCTCTGCATCTTCAGACATTCTTAATACACTATGAGATCCTGAAATATGTAGAATTATACATAAATTATATATATTTCATAGAATTACTTATTAAATTTACATGAAGCAGTACAGTAAGTTATTATTGTTATCTATTTTGCTCACAATGTTTATATTAATAATTAGTTTATATTAGTTTAGTAAATAATTGTTTTAGAAAATAACAAAAAATTATATTATTATTATAATACAGTTCCCTAAATTGCTACTAAATTCAAAACATCAGTGGCATATCTAACAAACAATTTATGAAAACACTGGAATTTAAATTTGATACAGAATTTCTTTAACAGATTTTTATACATTTCATGTTAAAGGCCTCATAATAGACCAATATCAATCGTTATGACTTGCGCACAATTTTGTATGTTCAAAGCATGTTTTGCATAAATTTCTTAACCTAAATGGTGTAACTTTCTAATAATAAACAAAGTAATGTTGCGTATATGTTTATTAATTAACAAGAAAATTTAATCACAAAGTTTGTAATATATAACTGTTTTCGACTTATATTTATTTACGACTGTAAAAATTCGTTACAAAAAACTAATTAATCTTAAAAGAAATTCAATTTGCGTAATACGATACTAACCTTGTTGATTGCTACTGTTAACAAAATACTAAAAGAACCATTTAAATAACATGTATTACGTTAATATTTTTTTCGGAATCAATGATTAAAAATTCATTATATAGGTGGTATAATTTACATTTGATTTTGACAGTTCGAAATGACAATGTAAACAGCTGTGTTATTGTCAGTTGCTACATGTTTATGATTTTCATGCAATTGCAAAATAAATATATAAGATATATTATTATAATTTTTATAAAGAGCTCTTACGGTTTCAAGAATTGATTAAGCAAAACAAAGACTATACAATGAAGGATTGATATCAATTATTATTAAACTAAAAATGTAGTAACATATTGAAAAATGTGCATAAATATTCATATTATAATAATTATATACATTTTAGATAAAATAAATAATGAAACTAAAAAGTTTTAACCTTCTTTCAGAATACTTAATTCCATAGATATTGAGTCTAGAAAGTAATACAGATTTTCCATCTGTGATTGAAAATTGAATTTTAAAATACGTTATTCGGTTTGAAGTGTTTGAACACTGTCATAAGTTAAAAGTTTTTTTCGCTAAATGTATTGTGTAATTGTATAATAGATAAGTGCGGTTTCATATTTCAAAATGAATATTCCGAAATATGATGGTAAAGAAAATCAACCAAGTACTGCTGGAAAATCTGACACGTGCCCTTCTTACGCACAAAAACTAGCAGCTGATAGCTGTTCAAACTTTAAAGTGCCAATAATACCACGAAACCGTCCTCTCCAAACAATTAACAAAGTAAACGAGCAAGAACAGACTGTAAATCAAGATAGCAAGAACAAAGAAGAAAAGAAAGAATGGTCGCTGGAGGACTTTGATTTGGGCCGTCCACTCGGTAAAGGTAAATTTGGCAATGTTTACTTAGCTCGCGAAAAGAAATCGCATTATGTGGTTGCATTAAAAGTGCTATTTAAAAGCCAAATCTTAGACTCCGAAATTGAACACCAAGTCCGTCGCGAAGTCGAAATCCAGTGTAGACTGAGACATCCTAACATATTAAGAATGTACGGTTACTTTCACGACGAAAAACGGATATATTTAATTTTAGAATACGCGAAACACGGTGCGCTATATAAATTGCTGAAGGAACGCGGGCGTTTCGACGAAAAAACAGCCGCCATTTATATTAGAGATTTAACAAAAGCCTTGATTTATTGCCATTCAAAGAAAGTTATACATCGAGACATCAAACCAGAAAATTTATTGATCGGTCACAACTATGAATTGAAAATAGCTGACTTCGGTTGGTCTGTGCATTCGCCGTCATCCAGACGTATGACTCTATGTGGGACATTGGATTATCTGTCTCCTGAAATGATTGAAGGCAAGCCTCATAATTATGCTATTGATATATGGAGTCTTGGAGTGTTGTGCTATGAACTGATAGTAGGACTGCCACCATTTGAGTCAAAGGACACTCACCAAACTTATAAGAAGATTAAATATGTGATAGTAAAATACCCTGACTTCATTTCGGATCAAGCTAAAGATTTGATGGGAAAATTATTAGTTATCAACCCTGACCATAGACTACCATTAGTAAATATTCTACAGCATCCATGGATAAAAAGAAATGCCCCTGAAGGCGTCCCGCCACCTGTTTTTAGTGTGGAACAAAAATGATGTTATTTATTAATTTTTGATAGTTATTATTATAATGCGACTGTTAGCTTAATGATTTTTTAGATAATTGGCTTTGTATGATGGTCTTCAGTTAATTAGGAAATGGCTTTTTGATACCATAGCTCTGAAAAGTAAATAAGTACTTGCAAAACCATCCATATAGATTTTAAGCCAACATATTCTTCTGTAGCTCATACTTAACTCCACAATTTTACCATTGATGATAATCAGCAGAAATTTATAGTTTGAATTTCTCATGTTAGTAATTATGTTTTTTTATCATTTATATAAATATTTAAAAAAAATTGAAAGTGTTAAATAGATAATATAGATTAATATTTGTTATGATAATTTAGACAATGACAAATAATACATGTTTCAAATAATTTAGACTCAAATAGAACAACAAAAAATATTTAATTATCATAACATACGTAATTATTCAAATTATCTCTTATCCAAAATAATTTATATAAACTTCAGAAACATATTTTTTTACAATTCAAATTAATTTAATCAAAATTACTTATAAATTACCTATAATAGTGAATAAAAATATGTGTTCACTATATATCAGTAGTCAGTTACTATCAGTTAGGATATATAGAAAAGTTTAGACAAATTATGTAACAAAATGTTTAGGTTGTCAGAGATTATCATCAAATAATAATAAATAAGTAAATGTACTAACAATTTATGATCTAAGTCATTTTTATATATTAACTAGCTGACCTTACAAACATTGTTTTGCCATATAAATTATTTCTAGGTAATTTCTAGTTGATAATATAAAAAAAATTTAGTGTAGACAACCCTTATCTTAGCTCTAACCCTTAGCTTAGGGGTATGGAAAATAAATAGTAGCTGATTCTCAGAACTACTGAATATGCATATAAAATTTCATTAAAATTAGTCAAGCCATTTCAGAGAAGTATGAGTAATATTGTGACACTAGAATTTTATATATGAGTGTGGTTGTTCAAAATTATGGGTTTACTTTATTCAATAATCTATTAATAAGTATTAGTTTTAGATTAGTTAATATTATTTAACATTGTCTACTGGTAGATAAATGTAGTTTTTAATGGTAATGAATTAGGCTATATATTTAAAGTATGAAATGTAAATTTTATGTATCTATGAAATTGTTAGAAAATTGTTAGCTATAAAGTACTTAAAATTAGTTGTAGTAATTAGTTTATTTTTTTTTAAGAATTGTGGACTTGTCTGAACTTGACATATTCTGAACAAACAATGAAATTGCCCTATTCAAAGAATAAAGTTACATTTCCTATGCTTGTAAATGGGACATGTAAATTTATTTTTGGATATGGAGAAATTTGGATTTATAATTTGTCATTGAGTGTGTATTAAAATATTTAAAACAATTAAGGTACTTTTTTATAATTTTGAATACCTACTTTTATTTTTCAAAGTCGGGATGCCTCAATTTGACTCAAATTCAAAGTTAGTAACTTTAATTTTAATTTTGATTGTTAAAACTTTTGTGCTGATATTGGCCATTTTCAAATTTTAATTTTCTGTATTCTTATAAATATTGGCGCGCATTAGGATGGGAATAAGGATTTTGTGAATTGACATTTGAATATTTGAAATAAACCATGAAAATGATAAAGTTGTGATTAAAATGACTGAAATTTTTATTTATTCATTAATGATCATGTTAGAATAAAGTTAATTTAATAAATATATTTTTCTACTTCTTATGTTTTTTATTTTTATTTATGTAATAGATGTCTATGGCATATTTGTCGAAATTAGGGTCCTTTTTAACTATGCAATGCCAGTGTATAAATTCCCCAAGTAGGCACAGAAAGCTCAAACTGTACCCTATGCCTAAAGCAATAAAGGCACAATACATTTTTTTCAAATTCATCAACGCCCTAATTTCGTCCTCTTTAGTATCCAAAAATCTTATTTTGTACATGCCATCGTTTATCCATTTATCAACAAGTCCATTCTCTATCAGTCTCCTGATATAAATATCGGCCAAGGGTTTTAATGGGGAATTTTTATGAAATCCGATTGATATAGGCACGTTTACAACGCAATCTGACATTATATGTAGGTCCCTTTCTGCTTTATTATAGTTCGGAATATCTGTAGCGTTCGTTGTATCATTTGAATGTTTATAATTATTTTTCCTTTTAACGCTTAAATATTTCAAAAAATACGCGCTATCGTAGTAAGCGAATGTTCCTTTTACGATCAATTTGGCGGCTTCGTTAGGATCGTCGACATTACGAAACTTTGAACCGATTTTTTGAGTCAATTCGTCCAGTGATTCTACAAAAAATTTCTTTGTTTCTACGCCCCAACCACCGCATTCTATTTTACTGTCTACTAATTCTTTCAAAGTGTCTATAGTAACTCTTGGCGCGGGATTGGCAAGAATGGCCGTCATACTAGCTCTATAGGACACGACTAGTAGTATGCAATAAAGCCAATACCATCCAGTTAGGAGGCGTATGGACCATCCAGATGGTAGTTTGGGTAATGAAACAACGAGTAACATTCCATACGTGTACAGAATGCTATTTGTTAATTCACCGAACAAATACAGCCCGACGGGTTTTGCATCTGGAAAGTAAATATTCGTTACTGATTCACTGAAAATACTTGAGTACTAAGGATTATTAACGTCCCATCTCAAATAAAATAAAGAAAGATGGACTCTTGCCGATCAGTCGAGCATTTCTAAAGTAATTTTTACTTGAAATTGTAGGTTTGCTTAAACTGTATAAGCATGCAGGTAGTGTTAATCAGATATACTGCGTCCATCATATTATCAGTCTTTTGACAGCTCACGCTCATTAAGTTTTGTATTGCTTACGTACAAATATCATACAAATAATATTTGTACTTTATGGATGGGTACCGCCCACTTAGTGATGTCACACATAATGGGTTACTACGATTATGCCACAGATTAAAAATAATCGGTAGAAATCGATGTTACGAGTATTAAAAGACATTTAATAACATTATATAAAGTTTTACTTTCTTCTTAGTTAATACATGAATATAAATAAAACAATCAGGATATTTTAATTTATTTTATTAGCACGAGTCGTCGGAATGATAATCAACACTAGAC
The DNA here is from genome assembly GCA_029227775.1 of Morpho helenor. Lineage (NCBI taxonomy): Eukaryota > Metazoa > Arthropoda > Insecta > Lepidoptera > Nymphalidae > Morpho > Morpho helenor. Next base: position 1,673,862 of record JARGCU010000017.1, read on the forward strand.
TCCTCCGATGAGGAGTCTTCAGTAGCAGTTATTATTAGCTCTTGTGTAGATAATATATTATCAAACGCAATATCACGTTCCCAATCAGAGAATATTACTCTTTTAGTTCTTTCCACCACACTTGCCCAGTTCTCGGCCGTTACGTGGGTGCAAGCATTTTTTAGCAATTGCAACATTTTATTCGCTGTGAATGGGGGGCTTGTATTGCATCTCGCAGCATGCCCTTTTACTTGTGCCCATATAAGTTCTATTGCGTTGTACTGGCAGTGGTATGGAGGAATCCGAAGAACAGTATGGCCATATTCTGCTGCCATTTCATTGATTACATAGCGTTTTGCTCTCTTTTTGGTTTTTAATATTTTTATTAATTCAACTTTTAACATTGAGTCGTCCACATTTTCTCCATTGTCCCGAAGCCAATTAATTATTTCATGCTTTTTATTAGCCTGTGTTGGCATTTTGTCAATTTGACGGGAGTGGTAGGGCGCATTATCAATAAAAATTATTGATGGTTCTTCCAATGAAATGAGCATTTTTTTGAACCACTCTTCATACACATTTGCATTCATCTCTTCGTGGTAGTCATTTGATTTCTTCGATTTAAATGCCAACAGTGCGTCTTGTACAAATCCTTTTGCTGTACCTGCATGGCAAATGATTAGGCGCTCACCTTTTCCCATTGGTACTGAGGAAGTGGAATCAGCAGTATCATCAGTCCAGAAACGAGATAGTGTGTGGTTAGCGTTGAGCCATGTTTCATCCGTGAAAACAATATTTGCCCAATCTTGTATTTTCTTTGCCTCTCTTAAAAAATCACAACGTGCTATAGCTATATCTGTGCGTTCCATTAATAATTTTCTTTTATTTAACTTTTTATATGAAAAGCCAATTGTGTTCAAAACTTTGACCAAAGAAGATTTTTCACCATGAAATAGACCACTTCTTTTCAAAGAAACAATAAGTTTTCTCAAAGTTGGAATTTCTTTTCTCAAGTAGTAATCTAGTTTACGTAGGTTATCATTAATCGAATTACTTAGGTACGTAATTCGATTAATGATAGTAGGTACTATAATCGGAATGGTATCGCATACGAGAATCTTTAGGACATCACTATCGTCAATCTGTCAAAAGATGGTTAATATAATGGACAGTGTATAGTCTATAACGCCACGCGTTTGACTAAGCCTGTTTGTTTTAATTTTACGATAACTTGTAAGATATTAATGAGAATAATATGGTGTGAGGATCACAATATAATGAGGATAATACGTATTGTTTCATAACACACTAGCTAGGGAATTTCTTGTGTCCATTATGAAAAACAAAATATTGGGTAGGACAACCTTTATCATTTAGAGGTATGAAAAATAGATACTAGCCGATTCTCAGACCTATTGAATATCCATATAAAATTTCATAAAAATCGGTCAAGTCGTTTCAGAGTATGGTAACAAACATTTTTCACGAGAATCCTACTTTTCCTACTAATATTATAAATGCGTAAGTTTGTGAGTTTGGATGTATGTTTGTTACTCTTTTACGGCGAATCCGCTGAACCAATATCGATGAAATTAGGCACAATTATTCCTTATACACCGGGATAACATATAGATTATAAAAATCCTGCTAATCCTACAGGCATAGGATGACATAGTAAAGCGCCATTTATTATTGCGCGAAAACAGTCCACGCGTCGCGAACGGAGTTGCGCGTAAAATTAAGTTTTATATAGATATAAGATAAGGACTATTGTCTTGGACTATTGTAATTTAAGTGGTTTTTGTATGAATAGAGTTGGATGAATATTTGTCGAAAGTCAAAAAAGTAATTCAACGAAAATGCATTTTCCGAGAAATCTTAATTTATTTTATTCTGAGATTATAATATTATTGTCGGGATATCTTAAGAGGTTCATATTACTGTATTCATTTTTCTTGTTTGCGGCGTAAATTAAAAGATTCTTGTAATACAATGCAAGTCCATAAAAAATAGAACCGGTGACGAGCAGAACTAATAATACAGCGATCCACATGTTCAATCTAAAAAAAAAAATACTGATATAATTTTAAAAAAATTAGCCGGTGTGGTATTCGGCTGAGTAGAATAGACCACCTTCATTGCTTACGAGTACCAAGATGTCGCAAAAGGCGACTAAGGTAAGTTGACTCGCCGTGCGGTATCCGGCTGAGTGGAAGAGACGACCTTCATATCTTACCGAGGTGTCATAAAATGCGACTAAGGTAAATTCCAATTAAGTCTTCAGTCCATGAAACCCGAATCCATGTTACTAAGTTTTTTAATGCGTTTCTTTTTAAGCAAAGACGATGTGAAGGTTGCCGTATAAAAAAGTAAATAACTACTGATGACGTAATCATATCTAGACTGCCCCATGTCATCCAAAATATGCAAAGCAAAGACCCCCGCTCACGAATACTTTAACGGTCCCATTGCAAATTAAATAAAAGCTTCAAAAAAATAGTAAGTAAATAACGGCCTGTTACTATCCCACTGCTGGGCATAGGCCTCCTCTCTCCATTTTTGGAGAGAAGGGTTGGAGCTAAGCCCTACCACGCTGCTCCAATGCGGATTGGTAGGTTACACATATCCTTAGGATTCTCTAGAGATATGCAGGTTTCCTCACGATGTTTTCCTTCACCGAAAAGCGTGTGATAAATTGCAATTATCAATTAGACACTTAAGTTTTAATAGAAAAACTCATTGGTGTCTGCCCGGGTTTGAAGCCATGATCGTCTCTAGAGATTCACACGGTCGCACCGCTAGGCCATCACAGCTTCACAGCTTTATCACAGCAAAAAAATAGTATAATTAGTTAATTCAATGAAAACAAACTTGAACGGCAAAATGAGTGTTTTCCAAGAGTTATCCGTTAACGCCTCCGGAGTTAGAAACGTCCAACATTGTGTCGTGTATGGTATACTCAAATCGGTCAAGTCCAAATAATGCGGCGTGTATTGCAAATTGCCTAAAGCTAAATCCGCTTTTCCGTGAACCATTTCACCTAGTAGACCGGAGTATGAACCATTGGGTTGTCTCTGACCCCATTTGTGATATTCAGCATCGATTGCTTGATATAATTTGGGTTTAAAATTCATTCTCTGTGCTAGCGTGTTAAGTATCTGGATGGGCAACAATAAAAAAAATATTAAAACTTTAAACTAACTAAAAATAGCAATTAAAATAAACATAATTATAAAAAGACTAGCGATCGCCAGCGACTCCGCCCGCGTGGATAGATTATAACCGTAATATAGTCCAAAAGTAATAATAAAATTATTTTGCTATAATCCGCAATGAGGTAAAAGTGTTTTTACGAATCCTGCATGTATCAGGTATGAAAACGGATTGTCCACTCTACATTTAGCATTATATATATTTTCTATTTTACTTCATCGCGGATTATAGCAAAATAATTTTATTATTACTTTTGTATTATGATCTCCGCAAAGTAGAGCTTAATTCTATAAATTACGCAATATAGTCTTTTGATTAACCATAAAAATGGTTAAAGTGGGTTAACCTTAAAAGCTAGACATATGCTGTTGCGGACTTTTATTTAGAACTTTGAGAGGGGAACAATTTTGTATTACATGATTTTTAAATATCTATCACCGTTTACGCAGCGCAAACAAGGAAAGCTTTCAATTTTGCCGTTTTCGTACTACTTTTTATTGCTGCTCTTCTCCTATTCATCTAAGTGTGATGTTATACATACCTAATGCCTATAGCCTTCCTCGATAAACGAACTATCTTACAGTGAAAGAATTTTTCAAATCGATCCAGTAGTTCCTGAGATTAGCGCGTTCAAACAATAAATCAGTCAAACAAACAAACTCTTCAGCTTTATATATTAGTATAGATTGGCGATGTATATAATAAACCAAGTACGAACCGACATAAGCTTGCGGCTTCTGCTTTGCGCATTGCAAAAGCACGTAAGTCGTTTGTGGGTTTGGGTATAACGTTTTATAATAAAATTCCGCGATCAATTTTACCTTTGCCATTGCAGCAGTTTAAAAACACTATTTAAAAATTTTTATTTACAAATACTAGATGTGACTAGCAAGAATTATATTTTGGAAAGAGCAATCTCCGAGTTTCGTACTGGGTCTGCTCGGTAGGAACAGCTTTCCGATCCAGCAGTAGATTTGAAGACGCACTTGTTTACAAGTTTATTTAAGTAAAGAATGTTTTGAATTTTTTTACAATATGTATAATGTGATGATGTATAAGCTACAATTTAGCAAAATTTTAGGATTTATCATTAGTTTTTTTTTATTTATCTTGATGATTTTTAGTTGGTTAGAAACAAATAAGTTTTACAACTATGAACTATTTTACTTTTATCACTTTAACATGGTCCTTCGAACCGGATTTTTAGTATTAAATAGATTATAAACTCACTTCGATTTCAACACCGCCGACTTTGTTCGATTCGTTTGATTTTATTACGAAAATTGAAGGCACGTGTTCATAATAAACAACATTCAATACTTCGTTATCCATATTGCCCGTTTTATCCGCAAAAAGATCTCTGCCGTAACGAAATTTTCCATCCTTCCATATATCAATATGCTTCGGTATAAATATCTTTTCTATGGGATTCGGGAAGGGAACCGTTGTTAGGTCGAACCAGGTCTTGCTCTGTTCATTGCCAACAATCTTTTGATGGTATTTAATAAAAACCACATTAACAATTTGCTTCCAAATGTAGTGGAAATTGCTGTGAAATAATCTGATGTCGTGAAGCAATATATATTTAGCTCTCGTGTCTAAGATGTGGTATCTAAAACAAGGATATCATAAAGTTAGCAAGACTTATTTATTTTGCTTACTTCTATAGCATTGTCTTATGGAATATTGCTATGAGGTAAATGCGCGGATAATGATAAAATATTTGTATTACAAAAAAGAGCCGAAGAAAAATATAAAGAATAATAAAAAAAATTATTAGACAAAGTAGGAACCGACATAAGGCTTGCTTGTAAAGTACATAAGTCGTTTGTGAGTTTGAGTTTAAGATTCTATAATAAATTCCGTAATCAATTTTAGTATTGCCATTACAGCAGTCTAAAAACATTAATAAAAAGCTAATACAGAAAGCCTACTATACTATTGAAGATTATTTAGAAGATAAGAATGTGTGGATATAGCTCTCTTTGAACCTGTACAAGACAGTAATGACTGAATGTAACTAGTAATAAGAAGTATATTTTAAAAAGACCAACTGCGGAGTTTCTGGTTCTTCTCGGTAGGAACATCTTTCCGAACCAGCAGTAGTGTTGACGATTCTAAAGCACTTGTTTCCAAGTTCACTTGAATTAAGAAATTTTAAAGTTTGAATTTGAATTTAAACGTATTAGGAAATAGTCTAGATTTAGCTATACAGCGTTACGTTCTTGAGGACTATGTTGATGATAACAAAGCTTGGATTTAAATTGCGACCAGCTACGCACTAGATTATATTGTAAATTTTTTAATTTGTTCTTAATTAATTAAGACATTATACTTAATTTTGAAAAGAGTGACCGCCGAGTTTCTTGCTGGTTCTTCTCGGTAAGAGCACCTTTCCAAACCAGTAGTAGCTTCATTGTAATTTTACGATTCGAAAGTGCTTGTAAAAGCGAATTTGAATAAAGAATTATTTGAATTTGAATACCTCTCTCCAAACTTCAGGAGTCTAGCAACTTGTACTCCATTTGCTAAAATAATGACGTACACATTACAGCACTCTTTTCTCGCTTGTCTCAGTGATTCTAGCGTGTCGAAATTGGGTGCTAGCAAATCTTCGTACTCCTCAACTACTATCTAGGATATTTAAAACAAATATATCATTATTTGGATGATAAAAATGCCTAGTTTTGAAAATCCTTTCAGCTTCATACAAGACTGCGGTTTAATAATGTAAAATTGGAAATGTTTTTTTAACTAATTTACGAAACTTGGTAGAAGAGCTACTCACTAGATTATATTGTTATTTTTGATATGTGAACAATTAAAAATACATTATTGAAATATTTATTTTGAAAAGAGAGACCGCCGATGTTCTTGCTGGTTCTTCTCGGTAAGAGCACCTTTCCGAACCAGTCGTAGCTTCATTGTTTTTTGACGATTTAAAAGCGCTTGTAAAAGCCAATTTGAATTAAGGATTATTTGAATTTGAATTAGTGATAGCATAAGGCTGGCACATAGTGAATATTATCGATTAATCCTATAGTAATTTAATGTTGGAAAACGATAGTACTATGCCTCCAAATTTGATAGCAATATCGCACTCTGTTAGTAACTCTTCAAAGATATTTCTTGTTTTGAATCTGGAACGGTGGTATATTGCCCTAAATTTTTAAAACTTTACATATTACGATTTCAGCAAGTGTTGGAAAGTCCCTAGATTAACTTACCATAAAAATAGGGGTTCTTAAGGTTTTCTTAAAGAAGGTCCCCTCAAATACGTTCAAGTAGACCGGATCAGTGATAATAGTTATACATGTAACGTAATAGTCGTGTGTTAATGTGTTCACTAAATCTATGAGCGCGGACTCAAGATCTTTTCGCACTTGCAGCTCCTTGACTAAAAAATCTGTATCTGCATATACATTGCTGCAAAAAAAGAATTAAGGATCAAATTTCACTATACGTGCATATTAGATCATGAGATAGGTTCCACAAAATCATTGATGACGCTTCGGTTACGGGGCGAGACGTTTAGGTTGTCGTAGTGAAAATGTGTAGTGCTTGTGTAGTGTTGGTGATACGTGCGATAACGAATCCTGCACGAATTTGATATGAAATCGGTTTTGCTTCGTACACTTAGCATTACATAGATTTTCTTAAAAAATTATATCATTTATCGCGAATTATAGCAAAATAATTCTATCATAATTTTTGTACTATGGATTTCCGTATAGTAATGTCTACTTCTCTAAATTATGATCATATTCATATTTTATTTTATTTATTTATTCTTTATTACACCCAAAGAAGATATACATTTACAAAACAAATGATTTTTTTTTTAAATTTATACCACATGTAGGCAGAAAACGTTATCGCGAGACAAAAATTATGATAACAAATTTCTTATACAAATTTCTTTGTTTAAATTTTGAACATGGGAAAATTTAAATTCGCGCATCTCATATAAGAGTTTTGAAAATCATATACTTCATTTTCTATTTGCAATATTTGGGAATACTAATTAAATAGGATTTACTACTTAATTTTTAAACTTAACTAAAATAGGAACGTCCTTAGACGTCGGAAATATCTCTAATATTTAAATGAGTTAATATTTATTTTATAAAGACTAAATACTTACAAAATGATTAAAACAGTTACAGTGAGAAGTTTGACTGCCATTACCGCCATTTTTAATGTGGAACTTTCAGTATCCGGTCAAGACTGATTGACACAGACTAATGTAATATGCAAAGCGATTACTGAATCTAATTGGAAAGTTAAATTATTTATGTTTAATTCTGTAGCGTGTTAGGCTCTGAAAAAACCGTAACAACAAAAACCATGGTGTACACAAATTTAAATTATACAAAGTCATTATCCTTCTCCCCTTGTCCAACTCTAAGTGGCGTCGGCACGACGTATTACTAACATGTTGTCACATGATTTGGCTACGTATTTTACGACCGCCCGCCTACCTGACGTCAACTTGCCTTAGTCGTATTTTACGACACGGTAAGAAAGAGGATGGTCTATTTTACTCAGCCGGTTACCACACGGCTTTTTAATTATACAAAGTCATAATAAACCTTAAAAGTTTTATACTCGGAAATTCGACTGAGACGAAACTCGCTGGGAGTTAGACAGATACTGTCCCGATACTTCTGCTTAAAGTACCAAGTGATAGTCTTGTCGTGACTTTAGAATGATACTAAGTAACGGCCTGTTACTCTCCCACTGCTGGGCATAGGCCTCCTTTCTCCGTTTTTGGAGTGAAGGATTGGAGCAAAGACCTACCATGCTGCTCCAATGCGGATTCGTAGGTTACACATATTCCCAGAATACTCTAGAAATATGCAGGTTTCCAAACAAACAAACTTTTCAGCTTTATATATTAGTATAGATTCTGTATCCGGCGCTTTTCAATGTCATCCTATTCCTGTAGTATTAACAGGATTTCTATAGCTTATATATTACCCGGTGTATAAGGAATAAATATTGTGCTAAATTTTATCGATATTGGTTCAGCAGATTCGCCGTGAAAGAGTAACAAACTTACATCCATACTAACAAACATTCGCATTTATAATATTAGTAGGATATTTATCTTCTATCTGTGAAAACTTCTGATTGGCCTTAGTCCCTAATTTATTTTAATAACTATTTTAAAGTAATAGCTGAAAGTTTTCGTTATAAAATAAAATAAAATATTTTGTTACTAGGTATTTAATTTATATAATGTACTAACATATAATAACACATGTTATGTTTATATGTACTGGAATGTATGGAGTCGCTATATTTTGGATGGAACGTAGGATTTCTGGTCGACAATGTCCCGCCACCATTCCGGCCTTGACATAGACCCGGGACACGTCATAATCTGGTTTTGGAGATGTTTATACGGCTGCAACATGGAAAATACTCCATAAGTTTTATATAACGTTGTGTGTTGTGAAAAAACGTCCCGTTACTATCCCACTGCTGGGCATAGACCTCCTCTTTCCGTTTTTGGATTGAGGACTATTAGACAAATAAGCTGTGGTAGCCCAGCGGTATCACCGTGCGCCTCTTTCGAGAAGGTCTAGGGTTCAAACCTCGGGCAGGCACCAATGAGTTTTCTAGTAAAACTTATGTGTCTAATTGATAATTGCAATTTATCACACGCTTTTCGGTGAAGGAAAACATCGTGAGGAAACCTGCATATCTCTAGAGAATTCTGGGGATATGTGTAACCTACCAATCCGCATTGGAGCAGCGTGGTAGGTCTTAGCTCCAATCCTTCTCTCCAAAAAAAAAAAAAAACGGAGAGAAGAGGCCTATGCCCAGCAGTGGGATAATAACAGGCCGTTACTTACTTACTAGACAAATAGGTTTTAATAGAAAAACTCATTGGTGCATGCCCGGTGGTGAACCCACGGTCGTCTCTACAGAGTCGCACGTTTACACCGGGCTATCAAATTCAAAATATTCTTTATTCAAATAAACTTGTAAACAAGTGCTTTTGAATCCTCAACTCTAGTGCTGGTTCGGAAAGCTGTTCCTACCGAGAAGAGCCAGCAAGAAACTCGGCGGATACTCTTTTAAAAATATAATTTTTAATACTATTTACATTAAGTCGTTACTGTCTTGTACAGGTTCAAAGAGAGCTATATCCACACATTTTTATCTTCCAAATAATCTTCAAGAGTATAGTAGGCTTTCTGTATCAGCCTCTTTTTAACAGTGTTTTTAAACTGCTGTAATCACAACTCGAATCTGTATAGATCGATACAAAATATATATGTAGGAAACAATAACTTTACCTGTCCATCAGACATGCCTAAGACGGAGTTCAAACAAAAGTCAGGCGGAGCCAGAGTATCAGCCAGTGCTACCGCCTCTGGTGTCAGCTCGGAACAGAGCTTCAGGATACCTTCTCGGAGGAGGACACCTTGTTCTGGCGTGAAATAACCACCCTAGAAAAGTATAAGAAAGTAACCACTTCACTATCACCTGAACATCAAGGCTATCCAGCTTCTTGATATTATAGGACTAGTGAGAAGACTAAAAAGGACAAAGCCTTTTGAGTTAGTGTAATTTAGTGATAGTGTAGTGCAAATCCGCGATGAAGTAAAATAGAAAATATATATAATGCTAAATGTAGAGTGGACAATCGGTTATCATACCTGATACATGTAGGATTCGTAGAACAACATGCACAAACCTCCACCACCGCCACCACAATACACAAGCATTATATACGTTCACTATCACAAACTCAACAATCGAAGCATCATCAGGAGATAGACTCCACGACAAAATCGCAAAGATAGTGTAGTGTATCATCATCATCCTCCTGCCCTTATCCCACTCTAAGTGGGGTCGGCACAACATATTATAAACATGCTGTCACATGATTTGGAGTTTTTACGACCAGCCATCAAGTCGTTTTTACAATCAGACCATCAAAACGTCAACTTACCTTAGTCGTATTTAACGACACCTCGGTAAGAAAGATAGTGGTCTATTCTACTCAACCGGATACCACACGGTGGGTCAATTTACCTTAGTCGCCTTTTACGACACCTCGGTAAGAAATGAGGTAGGTCTATTCTTCTCAGCCGGATACCACACGGTGGGTCAACTTACCTTAATCGCCTTTTACAACATCTCGGTAAGAAATGAGGGTTGTACTATTCGATTCACAAGAACAAAGACCTCGATCATATAGACTAAAACCTGTTCCTGATAAGTTACTTTATAAGTTTAGGTTAAAATTAAGTTGCTTATTAGCCTTATGGCTAGATTGTAATTTCGATAAAGTACTTCCATTGTGGATGTACTATTGTTTTGTTTGATTACACTGTGGATGACCTCTCTGTTTTGAAGAGAAACATTTGTAATCTAACTCCCCATGCTGTTCTATTGTAGATTGGCAAAATTATAGCATTTAAAAATTTACTTGAACATCAATAAAACACTTACTAATTAATTACTCAACGTCTGCACAAAGTATATTTTAAAAAAATCTTTCTTGTTTTTCATAAATCCATGCGCAATATCAAAAAGACCTGAAAGGGTAAATAAATCCTTTGTTGATGTTAGAGAAATCGTTTTTCATAAATCCATACACAATATCGAAATGACTTGAAAGGATGAAATGATGTTAGAGAAATCGAATAATTGACGCAGTTAATGAATAACTCATTTTAAAAATACCAATTACAGAGCTATTTATTTCACAATACTAAAAGATAATAAGATCCTATAAGAAGATTTTTTCTTAAAAAAACAGATTTAAAAAAATATCTGTTCTCCAACTTACAAGGTTATTTTTGTATGACGCTAATTGTATCTTAGATACGGGCATTTTTGTCCCGGTACTGAAGTCCATGCAAAGTTAAGGGCAAAAGCTAATAAGTAATATTAAAAAATCACAACTCACCATAAATAAAGAAGCCATGTGTTTTTCCACAAAGAAAGCTCCATACAAGGATACCAGTTTAAGGAGAACCTTTCTACAAGGTTCATCTTCAAATACTTTCACCGTTTTGTAGAAGTGATCTAAAATAAGATTCTGAAAGTACAGGATAGTCTTATTTTATGGCTGATAATTTGGTGCTAAGCTGTGATAGCCGAAAAGGTATACCACGTAAATATTTCAAGATAGTCACTGGTTCAAACCCCGGGCAGATATCAATGAGTTTTCTGTTAAAATTTGTGTCTTATTGATAAATGCAATTTATCACACGCTTTGTGACGGAAAATATCGTGAGGAAACCTACATGTGTCTGGAGAATTCTGAGTATATTTATAATTTATAGAATTAGGCGTTACTTTGCGGAGGCCCATAATACAAAAGTAATGAGAATATTCTCATTACTTGAATCATTACGAGATCTCATTACGAGAATCTCATTCGAGTAGCGATGTGCGTCTAAGGTCCAAACCTTCTCTCCAAAAACCGGTGTGAAGAGGCCTATGCCCAGCAGTGAGTTAAATACTAGTGAGTTAACACTACCACCACTTCAGTACTTACGCATACTTGAACTGCACAATTAACGTTTTTTTATTCTTTTTTTTTTAGACAGGAAAAAACCCCTTATGGGTACCGCCGCCCGACGGGGACAGGCGACGGTTATGTCGGACTCACACCGACTAAAATAACCTGTGTGCTCCACTACGCTGCTGGTGGATAGGGTACTTATACAGACATTGCCCCCCATCCCCGCCAGCAGCAACTCTGTACCCCAGAGTGCGCCTCCTCTGGGTCTCTGGGTGGGGGCCTCTCTTAAAGTGGCCCCTCTCTCCGCTGAACGATGCATCGGGAGCACCAGATGCATCGACCGCCTCGGGGACCTAACTCCTGCGAGCGTCCGATAAACCCCGTTCGGATCACAATTAACGTTACGTTAATTTCAAATAAGCGCTATATTTATAGAAAATTCGTTAGTTCCAAATTAAAGAACACACGTCGAGGTCACCGGTGACCATGATTACGGCAACAAGGAAAAATAATGAAGTACATAATTGTGGTAATTTTAAAAACTATAGTTTAGTATACGAAGTCCGGGCACTATTATCATGATTCTCCCGCCCTTATCGCTCTCTAAGTGGGGTCGGCACAACATGTTTGTTGCATCCATTTCTGCTATCATTTGTCAAGTCTGGCGCTACTCCTTTTATATGCATGTCATCCTTCACACAAGGCAGCCATCTATTTTTCGGTCTCCGTTAGTCAAAATTTCAGGTGCCATTGGTATTTAAATTAATAATATTACCTCCCCATAAATGATAGATAGCGTTACAGCATTATAAGATTGCGAGTTGTTCTTCGCTTGCAGATTGTCAGCCCCGACACTCTTCAGCTTGGACACCTTCTCGAAGGTCGTCTTTAGCATATATGCTGTTAGCCACTTGTATATTTGAGTGAGATCTGAAATAAAAATACGATTTATTTATGTACAACACGAAATTAGTTCGGGCGTGATTTGGTGTTTAAAATAAATAGGTAAACAAAGTTACCAATATAGCTCAGCTGAAATAGTGATGGTCGGGGCACAGAATGCTGAGAAGCGATGGACGTTAGGGTCAGTTGGTGGAATGGCGACTCCAGTACTGTGAAAAGCAACGTCGGTAGATGGTAGGTGTATTGACGACCTCAAAAGGTCGCGGGGAGCCTCTGGATTCAAGCGGCACTAGATCTTGTGATGTGGTGATTCCGTCAAGAGACTTATGTCCAGCAGTGGACTTCTATCGGTTGAAGAAGAAGATATAAAGGATGTAGGCAGCGATTCTCTTTACATGAGAACGTCATCGACCTGAATAGAGCAAAAAAGGGAGTTCGTATATCACTCCCTTAATTTGATCTTTGCAAAAGATATATAACTAGTGATGGCTTGTGATATCTCTTTGACAATATGGTAGAGCTAATAAGGTTTTAGCCATTGCGAATCCGGCTTAATTATTTTTTGCTGTCAGCGGTCCTTTGTACCCTTGTTAAATTCGCTTAAATAACTCATTTTAAAAATTCATTCTGATCACTTACTGTAAGGGTCTATCAGTTCATCCATGGTCTTCCACGAGCAAGGTTTTGTCAAAATTTCATCAACATTTTCCAGAAACTCCAACGATCCTAGAGGCGAATCCTTTGCCGTTATCGATCGCCGTTTGGGCCAAATCCTGAGAAGCCAATTACTTGCTTGCTGTACAAGTACACTGTTTTCACCCTCGTAAGTACACGTGGCGTCATTGTCATTGCGAATATCGCCTATACCTGCAGCTGGATAGAGAACAATTCTTTAACCTATATGAACATATCTAGACCGCTTTGCGGGATTTAATTTAAAGTTATCAGTAATAAAAACTGTCATTGACGGTTAAAAAAACTCTTTAACGTCTCTACAGGGTTATCCGTTAGGTCAATTTAAAGATTTCGCTAAGTTTCATTAAAATAAGTCCAACCGTTTCGAAGTTTATAATACATATTTTCTCTTTTATATATTATAAAAAGACGATTATATTTCTCCTTTATTCTTATTCAATAAATAAAAAACAGTTTTCCCAGAGTCAACCCATTTACTCTTTCGCAACAACTCAATGAAAGACACATATAAATATGACAGCCACAATGCTTTTTCATATTAATCGCCAACTCTATGAAGGAGGTTGTATTAAAAACATGTTGTAACAGTCGACCATCCTGACAACATTTGCGACCCCGCAAATCTCATAAGCTGACTTCTGGGAATGAATCTACCACCGATTCGGAATGCTGATTGTACTGAGAAGAATCGGCAAGAAACTCAGTACTTGCTCTTTTAATCTGTAAAGGAAAACCGCACATGCCATGACATGACAGGACTACGCTCACGCTTTATGCTCAACTCTTTAAGCTCAACTCCTCAACTCCTTAAGCTTTTCGCACCGTAAGCATTTCGCACCTCAAGCTCACCCTCAATCACTGTCATGGCATAACACAGCTCAATAAGTGGCAACCAACTCAGCAGATACACACATAAACAGACTCGCAAATGATAACGCTCAAAGAACAATCACCACTTCTAGGCAGAGCCTAGCTGACAGTCGTTGCATATGTCCACAGTCTAAAAAACAATCGTTACAACAGGAAAGATCCAGAGAACAATCGTCATTCTAGCTGACAGTTCCATCGAACAAAAGTCACGGGCGCGTCTAAGGCCTCACATAGCACATCGTCACGTTGATCTCAAAGAATTAATTAACCAAATACCAATTACCATCAATAATCTCTCCAATAAAAACTCCATTTTTTATTCCATAGCATCGCATATCGCAACTATCTCTCAAATTATACGAAATTCGCACTCTCCGTGTTGTCTCCAGATATTGATCGTCATTTGTCTTTTCTTTAAACTCTTTAAATTTCCAGATACTCCTTATGTCCACTCTATTTGTGAGTTTAGGTTACATCCCCTTCTGAATATAATAAAAGCACGATATTTCTCCTTTATTCTTATTCAATAAATAAAATGCAATTTTCCCGAAGTCAACTCATTTACTCTTTTCGCTACAACTCCATGAATGACACAAAAAAATATGACAGCCACAATGCTTTTTCATATTAATCGCCAACTCTATGAAGGAGGTTGTATTAAAAACATGTTGTAACAATATATTAATTTAAATGTTAGGCACCCTAGATAAAAAAGTTAATTCAGCGAAGTATTTTAGCCACGGGAATTTTTCCGTTATGTAAAAAATAAATACGATTTGCAGAGATCAATGACCGTACCCAACACGCCATCCAACCTTGACATAAAACTAATGTTACTGTATATGTATAGATTTAATCATTAGGGTGCCAGACTTAGAAATGACGCTCCAACTCAAGAAAAACGAATCGATGGTAAATCCAAAGAAGGCAATTGCTGCATATCAGCTGCAAGCCATCATTTATCGTGCAAATCCTTTGAAAATAAATCAAATCATTCGAATCAGAAGGCGAAAGGCGGGAAAATCATCAATTCATCCTTGTAACGCGTCGTCAGCGTATCTCAAATGTTAGCATTAGAAGCAACTTGTTAGTCAATAGTCAGTAATAAATACGCTAACGTGTAACACGTTTCATAATAAATGTATCTCCACCTGCTACTTTGAATTCGCTCTCTATCTACTTTGAATTCGATCCATAATAAAGGAGTCCACAAACACAACATCAGCCCACTGAACACGAAAATGACTCCTCCAGCGACTCAAACCAGCAAACCAGCGAAGACTGTGGAAAAAGCAGACTTTACAAGGGTAACTTTATCTCCTATAGAGTCTCTGCATTTCTGCTTACCCTGCTGAAGCCACCCAGATACCATCTCATCGAAGAAGAACAGGTTTATTTCTAATTCAGATTACCTTTCAAGTACCCGTGTCCCATGTTAAATTATATCAGATTACCTTTCAAGTATCTATGTCCCCAAGTTAATTTGTATCAGATTACCTTTCAAGTATCTATGTCCCCAAGTTAATTTGTATCAGATTACCTTTCAAGTATCTATGTCCCCAAGTTAATTTGTATCAGATTACCTTTCAAGTATCTATGTCCCCAAGTTAATTTGTATCAGATTACCTTTCAAGTAATTATGACCCCAAGTTAATTTGTATCAGATTACCTTTCAAGTATCTATGTCCCCAAGTTAATTTGTATCAGATTACCTTTCAAGTATCTATGTCCCCAAGTTAATTTGTATCAGATTACCTTTCAAGTATCTATGTCCCCAAGTTAATTTGTATCAGATTACCTTTCAAGTAATTATGACCCCAAGTTAATTTGTATCAGATTACCTTTCAAGTACCCGTTTCCCCCGCAGGCCTCCCTGCAGTTCTGGATTCCATCCCTGGCCACCCAGCCGCAGATTGGCTTCACGACCGAAGACAACGCGTGTAATTCTGATGCGTATATTGTTGCATTGTCTTGTTGTTGATCTTGGAAACAGAAAGTTGGCCAATAATCATACGAATAAGCAAAATTGAAAGTTAGGTGTGCCAACTTAAAAAAAAAACTCAGAACACACTAGTAGAACATACTTTTTTACACCACGATGAATGAAGGTGGAAAGAAGATGAAATTTTAAGAAAAAAATGTTTTGATTTGGAAATTTTTTTGAACTTCTGCTCAAAATTGCAGAAATTTCTGGATTTTCCTTAATAGTACATAGTAGTAACCTAATACTATGTTTTCTATACAAAATAACCATAAATATTAAAAAGAATATTGGTCTTGGTAGTTCAGATAAGATATCATAACGGGTGACGATTTTTAAAGAATTTCAAGATTGTTCTATAACTTTAAAAAAATGCAATATACTTTTTTTTCCTGGGCAGTCACAAGACGATTCATCTTCTGTTTCCGTATTATTTAATTTAAGGTCCCGTATCATATTTACTCTATGATGTACCCATAGAGTTATTGGAAACCTTTATTTAACTTAAATGTATGTGAATCTTGCAAGTTAAATTTGACTCACATCCCGGTGTCCGATTGAGCTAAAATTTTACAAATTGGTCCAGTCCCGATTACAATGCATGTTTATGATATGCATGATCTGATGCTACCAGGATGGGTTCCAGACGAGGAAACTGTTCAACGGTTAACAGTACGGACATGAAATTGTGTAAAAAGCTTTTTTAATTTGACTTATTATAAAAAGTAATGAGAACATTATTTTGCTATAATCCGCGATAAAAGGAAATATATGTAATGCTAAATGTAGAGTGTACTATTCGTTCTCATACCTGATACATGCAGAATTTGTAAGAACTCATGCATTACCCGACACCGATGGCACAACAATACACAAGCAGTGCACACATTCACCACCACAATCTCAATAATTGTTTCGCCCCGTAACCGAAGCATCATCAGGAGATAGACACCACGACAAAATAGCAAAGCAAATTATTATACTAGAGTAGGCAAACCAGCTTAAAATGTTATAATTGTTAAATATATTAGTTCATAAATTATTAAGATATCGCTTACCGGCAATTTGTTTACTCTTTATGTACATTTCACTTAATTCAATACTGAATATTCTGAGCGCGTAGGTCGCTGCTAAATATGGCAGTAAACGAATTTGCTGAAAAAAAATATTGCCATACTCAGGAATCATAACAGAGAGTTCACATAGACAGAATTGGCATGACGTAATTGGCGGTTAAGTGCCAAACTTGCAGTTTCCGGGAGTATATATAGGGACAAGGGTTGCCACCTTTTTTTTGAAGAAAAATAGTATTTTTCTTTTTAAATCAAAAAAATATAGTACTTTTAGGAAATTCAGGAAAAAAAATAGTACACATCTATTTTCAATCATTATTTATTGTTCCATGATTATTTATTATTACTTTTCGCTGGACAATGACAAAGGAGTTAGAGTTACTAACTAACTAAGCCCCGTAAATACATGAATTAGTTCCGTTCAAACATTCCCTATGCAGTGCTGCCGGTGCGTTCCATTCACAGTTGATTAAAAAAACGCGACAATTGAATTAGCGATAAAAATATAGTATTTTTCGTACTATATTGTTTTTCTATAATATATAGTACATATTGACTAAAATATAGTACGATACTGTATAATATAGTACGGGTGGCAACCCTATACGGGACACACCCTGCCTTAAGGAAGAAATATGTAGGGATTGCTACCTGGAAGAAATTCAAAATATTCTTTATTCAAATAAACTTGTAAACAAGTGCTTTTGAATCGTCAACTCTACTGCTGCTTCGGAAAGCTGTTCCTACCGAGAAGAGCCAGCAAGAAACTCGGCGGTTGCTCTTTTAAAAATATAATTCTTAATACTATTTACATTAAGTCGTTACTGTCTTGTACAGGTTCAAAGAGAGCTATATCCACACATTCTTATCTTATAAATAATCTTCAAGAGTATAGTAGGCATTCTATATCAGCCTCTTTTTAACAGTGTTTTTTAACTGCTGTAAATTACCATTACAGCAGCTGAAATTGATTGCGGAATTTTATTATAGAATCTTATACCAAAACCCACAAACGAGTTACGCACTTTTGCAAGGCGCAAAGCAGGAACCGCAAGCTTATGTCGGTTCCTGCTTTGTCTATTGTATACATCACCTATCGTTTTATAATTCTTTATATTTTTATGTACATAAATTAAATTGCTTAAAATATACTGTGAAGCAAATGTAAGAATACCTATTTCGTTAAACCTCTCGCAGGGAATCACGCGGTAAATTATAAATGCCACGTATAGCTCTTTTTTGCAAAACAAATTTTTTTTTCAATTTATAGGGACACACCCTGCCTTAAGGAAGAATTATGGATTGCTTCCTACCTGGAAGAAAAAATAATACCTGCTGCTGGTATTCTAAGACCGGCGTTTCTTCAACAGATTCCTCTGAACCGAACTGCCTCCTGACTGCTGAGTACCTGATAGCGATAACTACTGATTTCTGAAGGTACGCTGTTGAAAGACCGCTTATCATTACCCGCCCACCTGATAAAAATAAAATATTCTCATATTTAAACACTAGTATGTCAAGCCCGCTTTGCTGTGCTTAATTTAAAGATGAATTAAAAATAACAAAAATGCTCCGATCGCCAATAAATTACTGCATGCAAGTACCAATATTGTATACGACCTTTCAACTTAAAATTGTCATATGTTTTTTATTTGCTGACCGATTGTAATATAACATACCCTATATAAAAAAGCTGTGATGGCCTAGTGGTGCGACCGTGTGGATCTCTAGAGACGATCATGGGTTCAAACCCGGGCAGACACCAATGAGTTTTTCTATTAAAACTTATGTGTCTAATTGATAATTGCAATTTATCACACGCTTTTCGGTGAAGGAAAACATCGTGAGGAAACCTGCATGTCTCTAGAGAATTCTGGAGATATGTGTAACCTACCAATCCGCATTGGAGCAGCGTGGTAGGTCTTAGCTCCAATCCTTCTCTCCAATAACGGAGAGAAGAGGCCTATGCCCAGCAGTGGGATAGTAACAGGCCGCTACTTTACTTTTTATACCCTATATGTTAAGTGAGGCTTTCTACTACATATTAGTGAAAACAGCGTCCAAATCGGATCAGCGGTTTTTGAGATTATCGGGAACAAACGCAGAGAGATTTAACATCTCAACGATTTTATTATCTGTATAGATATAGATTTCAATATTATTCGATCTGAGGTTTTATTTTTTAATGTTGGCAGAAAATTAAGTTGATAAATTTGGAAATTATTAGTAATTTTTGAATTTAAACTATCGTGAATTCATAATTAATGTATAGAAACCGGCTATACTCACGTGTTATTTTATCGAAAATATAGCGGCGGGACAGACCGTTCCCGCCGCTATACCGCCGCGTAAAGAGCTCACGAATAAGAGCCCCGTATGGGCTTGAAAATGGTCGGGCTCATCCGATAAAATAACACGTGAGTATAGCCGATTTCTATACATTAATTATGAAATTATTAGTAAGTACTAATTCATAATTGATATTTGAGTACCAAATTTTTCTTAACTATAAATTGTTCAATTTAACTGGCAAAGATCTCTATCATAGGGATAAGTTGATCTTTGTACAATTTTTTTTTGTTGTGTTTGTTGTTTTTTTCCAACATTAGCCGTGTGGTATCCGGCTGAATAGAATAGTACCACCCTCATTTCTTACCGAGGTGTCGTAAACGGCGACTAAGGTAAGTCGACCCGCCGTGTGGTATCCGGCTGAGTAGAATAGACCAACCTCATTTCTTACCGAGGTGTCGTAAACGGCGACTAAGGTAAGTCGACCCGCCGTGTGGTATCCGGCTGAGTAGAATAGACCAACCTCATTTCTTACCGAGGTGTCGTAAACGGCGACTAAGGTAAGTCGACCCGCCGTGTGGTATCCGGCTGAGTAGAATAGACCAACCTCATTTCTTACCGAGGTGTCGTAAACGGCGACTAAGGTAAGTCGACCCGCCGTGTGGTATCCGGCTGAGTAGAATAGACCAACCTCATTTCTTACCGCGGTGTCGTAAAAGGCGACTAAGGTAAGTTGACCCAACGTGTGGTATCCGGTTTAGTAGAATAGACCACCCTCTTTGTTACCGAGGTATCGTAAAATACGACTGAGGTAGGGTGACGTCAGGCAGGCGGCCGGTCGTAAAAACGCAGCCAAATCATGTGACAGCATGTTTATAACATGTTACCCCACTTAGAGTGGGATAAGGGCAGGAAGATGATTTTATTTTATTTTATTTTATTTTATATAATCTACAGCTATTTACATAAAAAATATATAAAAAAATTTAATCTATTAATAAGGCCAAACTGGTTATATAGTTTTACATGAAATAAATTTTGTTTAACAGAATTTAGTACCTACAGAAAGTACGAAAGCTGCAATAACGACGTGATGTGCGTGTTTGTGTATTTTATGTGTGTGTGTGTGTGTGTGTGCGTGCGTGCGTGGGTGCATGTGTGTGCGTGTGTTTGTGTCTATATGTGTTTAATACTTTTAAATTTTATTGTTGTTTGCGACAGTTTTCAATTAACTCACGTTTAAATTGTGCTTTGGATAAATGAAATATATCTATATTTGAATATTACTTGTTGTATGATCGTGCTAGCCGTGGTACTATAGAATTTTGATAATAATTGGTAATATAATAATAATTTTGATAATTTTTTTTCCAACATTTTTTTATGGTAAATAAATAAATAAGTAGACCCTTACGGGAAAGTATACTAAAAGATGCACCAAACCGCATATTGGGGTCTTTGAAGGGTGACTGGTATTCCCCACTATCGTCCACACCACCAAATTTGTCCAGCGCCAGCTCTTTGGGGATATGGTAGTTGTTGAATATCAGAAAACTGAAATAAAACGTAATAGATATCTATACTATATATTATACACTAATATAATATACATACTTAAATAAATAAATACTCTACCTTTAGCTCCGCGGGTCGCAGATTAGATTCTCGTTGAGGGCCAACAAGTTCTATAAAATAATTTGTTGGTTCTTCGAGCCTGGATGTATGTTTGTATTTAATAATCTACTTAAAATTATATATGTATATATTTACCAGTTGTATACATTGCATAACACAAGTATTAAATCACTTTTGGGACGGACGACCGTGTGTGTAAGTGTCCCATATATTTATATTTATCTCTAAACTTTGGCCCACCTGCTAATAATGATGGGCACCCATGCCTTATACTTACCCATTATCAACGCCGTTCAAGCCAATTTTCTCCCCAATATCGCCGACTGTCACGCCAGCGTACGGCTTCAAGGTCTTAGGGTCTCTGATTGGTACGATGAACGCATGAAGACCATGATTTGTTCCCTTCGATACAAGAGCAGCGAAAACTATCGCATGAGTTGCGCAAAAACCTGAAATTGGCGACATCGATGATAGCTAATTTATTATTTATTTATGAGAGTTAATTTATTTACACAATAGACAACCAACAATAGATACATTTTATTTACTTAAATTAGATTCTGATCTCATTATAAATGTTCTTTTAATTACAGGTTATCTCGTCATTCGCAAAAAATAGTTTAAGCTACCGTCAAAGATTACAATTTACATAATGAAAGAAAATATCTTCATCTCTATTTACTTTAAAAATAAAAGAGGTGTCATTTGCAAATAGCACAACAGCTTAGTCATTTATGTATACTAAAAACAGAAAAGGACCAAGGATTGATCCCTGTGGGACACCTATAACGATGAATGATCCAGATGACCGAACATCAATTATACATACCTTTTGTAACCTATTGCTAAGATAATAGGAAATAAGACCTAGCGAGTTGCCATTTACACCATAATAACTTAATTTTAGCAAAAGGTTTTTATGCTGAACACAATGAACTTACACTAAACTTGGTAGCAATTCACCTATTCCCCGTATTACGCGGCTTTACAACACATATTCCTAACTCTTTGGATATCTGCAATGACACCGAAAACTCATTTGTTTTTTTTGTTCTGGATCCAATGTATTGCTGGCGAGTCCAGATGGTAGCGACTTGCCTAAGCCCATCGTTTGCCGCCCTGTCAGGGGACCTTCGGACGTTCCGAACGGGGTATATCGTCTGGCTTATTGATCCTCAGGTGCTCCCGATGCACTGGTTTGCTGAGGGGGGCTTCTCTTTCGAGGGGTTCTGCAGAAGGGATTCTTTGGGATCAGAGATGTCGGCTGGGATGGGGGTAATGTGTACAACGATACCCTGTCCTTGCCATCGGCAGCGTGGTGGAGCACACAGGTCGTTTTAGTCCAACATAACCGCCGCCTGTCCCCGACGTGCGGCGATACCCATAAGTGAATTTTTCCTTTATAAAAAAAGTCCGAATCCGTCTTACGTCTAAAGCTTGTACTAATTCCTTCAATCCAACCTGTAATTGAAAACTTACCTAAACATCCAGCCCAGAATTTTGAAGCCTCGAAATCTGGAGTGTGCATTACGAACTGTCTGTTTTCCGGACAATAGGTGGCGGTTGTGCGAACTCCTTTAGTATTAGACCCGTGCGTTACCTCCGTGAGGGCAAAACACCCACTGATCTTAGCTTGTTCAAGATCTTTAAGCAAATTTTTGTACCGCGACTGTTCCCCGAGGTTCAATATCGTTGTTCTGAACATATCGCACGCAAGTCTTTTCTTTATAATAAACGAACTGTCGAACATGACTAAGGCTTCTAATAAAGCCACGTCTATCTTTGGTTCTCCCTGGATCTGTAATAAAAGCGGTTTAATTTTATTTTTGTAACGGCCTGTTATCAACTACTACTATGTCCGCGTAATTCCCTGCGAGAGAATTTTAAGGGAACAGGTATTTTTCATATTTGCTTGTTTATTTTAAGTAACGGCCTGTTACTATTCCACTGCTGGGCATAGGCATCCTGTCTCCGTTTTTGGAGAGAAGGATTGGAGCTAAGACCTACCACGCTGCTCCAATGCGGATTGGTAGGTTACACATATCTCCAGAATTCTCTAGAGATATGCAGGTTTACTCACGATGTTTTCCTTCACCGAAAAGCGTGTGATAAATTGCAATTATCAATTAGACACATAAGTTTTACTAGAAAACTCATTGGTGTCTGCCCTGTTCATTTTATGTACATAAAAATATAAAGAATTATAAAACGGTAAAAGCTTCAAATTTTGCAGCTTTCGTACAATTTTTTGTTGCTGCTCCTTTCCTATTCATAGTTATGTTATATAACCTTCGACAGTAAAAGCACTATCTTCCACTGAAAGAATTTATAAAATCGCTCCAGTAGTTCCTGAGTTTACTGCGTTCAGATAATCAATCAAACAAACAAACTCTTCAGCTTTATATATTAGAATAGATAAAAAAAATATTTAATAATAATATTATAAATTACAAAGTGACGCCGTGTGGTATCCGGCTGAATAGAATAGTACCACCTTCATTTCTTACCGAGGTGTCGTAAAAGGCGACTAAGATAAGTCGACCCACCGTGTGGTATCCGGCTGAGTAGAATATACCAACGTAATTTTTTACCGAGGTGTCGTAAAAGGCGACTAAGGTAAGTTGACCCACCGTGTGGTATCCGGCTGAGTAGAATAGACCAACCAAATTTCTTGCCGAGGTGTCGTAAAATAGGACTAAGGTAAGTTGATGTCAGGCAGGCGGCCGGTCGTAAAAACGCAGCCAAATCATGTTACAGCATGTTTATAACATGTTGTGTCGACTCCACTGACAGTGGGATAAGGGCAGGAAGATGATGATTATAAATTTCAAAGTGCTTTTTATCGTGCTATATTACCTTTTCTAAGGGTGCGAAAGTTTCTTCGTGCACTGAGTACATTCTTTTTAACGCTGTATGCCTTTGTTCGTCCAAAGTAAGAAACTTATTCGAATGTTGAAACAATGGCTGATTTTCGAGGAATCTCCAAATATCGTGCTGTAATAAATGTTAAAGTCCTTTATGCAAATAACTTAAAAATCTTTAGCTTACGTAAATATGTCCGCTTGTCTAATAAGAATTAATACCTGGTTGATCAAGTCTTGAGCGAAAATTTTTACAAAATGAAAAAGAAACAAAAAATAGGGTCGGGCTCGACCCCTAGGTATTTTCATTTTTTGCGACCACCCGTTCCCCGAATAATCCTACGCTGACTTGACGTATAGGTAATGGTAGAAATAGTGTTTTACATACATAGTATAAAACAAAGTCGCATTCTTTGTTTGTCCATATATCCCTATGTATGTTTCAATCTTTAAAACTACGCAACAGATTTTGATGCGGTTTTTTTTAATAGATATAGTGATTCAAGAGGAAGGTTTATATGTATAATAACATTCAATACGGAGTAGAGAAATACTGTAATTTTTGAGGTTTCTGTAAATAATTACATTTTTTTCCGCTTACGTTGCAAACGCTGGCTAAACCCTACGAGATTTATCAAAAAGATATACTAAGTATTTGTATTTGACCTTGAAAAGGTCTACAGAAAAGTCCGCGATGGTGTATGTCTATCTCTTATGGATAACCCACAATAGCATTTTTTGTCATTTACTTTTTACGAAAAATAATGCCTTTTGTTCAAAGCAATGTTTATACAATACAGCATTAATCCTTATCCAATTAAGTACCTTAAATACATTGTTGATTCAATATAGATCAATATGGCCGTTTACAGCATGTATTTTAAGTGAACATTTTCGGAGATATTACAGATTTAAAATGTCGTGAGGAGGCCGCGCTTCACCCTATAGCACTTCGCATTTAGCAGCTATGTCGCTCTTTTAAGAGTAACCACTAAATAAAACATGTTTGTATTGTCTAATGACAAGAAAGCTGTGAATGTTATATATATTATATAACATATAATAAATAAGCAAATATTTACTATATGAATTAAGATATTCCAAAGATAGCAGGAAATGTTGGTTTAGGGAGAGGGAAATTGTTTTTCTCCAAATTTAACGCTTGCGGGCCACGGGCAGTAATGAATCAATCAAAACTACGGGATCGATTTTAATCATTTTTTCACTGAGTGACATGGGCTATATATTTTATACCCGTGCGAAGCAGGGGCAGGCCGCTAGTATTCAATAAATTAAAGTAAATTAGAAAGTAAATTAAAAAGTAAATTTTATTAATGCCCAAAAACAGGGATAAAAACCTAGCTAGATCGATTTTCTGGCCCAAAATCGGCATGCTGAATTTAATTTCAGGAAAATCATTTGAGCCGGTAAGAAATTATTTTATTAGGTGTAGTAAAAAGTAATCCATTATTTTTGCACGATATTGACGGCTTCATCTAGTGTAGTTAAACATATCCGATTTGGTTCATCTATGCATCGTTTTGTTCGATAACTTATTGCCATTTTTAAGGTAATTTTATTTTGCCATTTTCACAGAAATCTTTTTTGTTATTGGCAAAAAATTGGGACAGTCGATTTTCACAAGCTTCTCTTGAGACGAATTTTTCACCAACAAAAACATTTGCCAGTGGCAAAAACAGTTGGTAATCATCTGGAACTAGGTTAAGACTATAAGATGGACACAAAAAAAAATTCCCAACCAAGCTCTAGGAACTTTTGGTGAGGCACTATTGAATGTGTGGTCTAGCGTTGTCCTGATAAATCATAACGCCTTTCCTATTGGCCAAACCTGGCCGCTTCTGGGTGATTGCTTTCTTCAGATGGTCCAATTATTGACAGTACAGGTCCAAATTAAGAGTTTGGCCTTAGTAGAACAGCTCATAATAGAGCTAACCCCACCAAACACACAGAAGAACTTTTTTGACCATTAATCCTGGCTTAGCCACCAATTGCGCCGGCTCACCGCAGTTCGACCCCGACCATTTTTGCTTAACGTTGTCGTAAGTGATCCCCTTTTCATCTCCAGTCAACATCCACTGAAGAAATGGATTGATTTTGTTGCGATTCAATAGTGATTCGCAGATGGAAATTAGTTCCATGTGGTTTTTTTCTACGAAAATTCATGTAGCACCCTTACATAGAGCATTTTTTTATATCCAGCTATTAAAGTGGTTCTAAAAAGTTTTTTGTGCAATATACAGCTTCTGCGCAATTGAAAAAGTGATGGTATGACGGTCGGAATTGAAGATTATCATTATTTTATTGACATTTTCAACAACTAGTCCTACGGAACGTCGTGCGTCTTTAACATCAAAATAACCGGATCGGAATCGACGAACCCAAAATTACACATGATTAGCTGATACAGTATCAGGACCATAGACATTATTCAAATTTTCAACCACCTGGCTTACGTTTTCGCCGTTATCTAAGAAAAAATAAAAAAAAGCAAAAATTTCTCTCTTTGGTGCCCATCTTTGGCACGTGCAAACAATATTCAATGAAGCAGTCACAAAAATGTCTGTCTGTCTGCTTTTAGTACGAAAGCATACGCTTCTGACACCGTTTAGTGTATATTGATAGCACTTATGCAAGGCGAGTTATCGATCACTAACGGCATGATCGAAAAATAATGGATTACTTTTTACTTGACCTATTATATATATTAATATAATTATATATATACGTACAATATATATACATACCAGATTAAATCATTTAAATATTAAAGATAAAATAATATTTTCATTAGTTGTGACTTGTTTTGATTTAAAAACTTTCAGAGTCTGCGATAATTACCTAGTGGTGGTAAATCATTGCATTGAAGACTGTGGTCGTCAAGCACTGTCAGTTTTTTAGGCGAAATTCCATGTCCATAGCTCGTCCCATTCAGTTGGCAACGTTTTTTCTTTCTTTCCTTCTATTTTCCTGATAAAAAAAGGCTAAAAAAGTAAATTTTATTACTCACCTTTATTTTAATTGTGGTCATATTTTCATAAGCTAATTTCATACGTCGCCAACTGAACGATGCTTTTTTTCTGTAAATTTCCAAAGGTCCATTTGGCAAATCGGGCAAATAAACTTGTAATTCCTCTTCGGTGGCCATCTTTGACGGCATCTTAACTATAACAAAAGTTAACTAATCGAACGTTCTAACCGTAGTTTGTTATCTTCATAATTTAATCGCGTTTGTGTAAGATACTTGACCCGAATAACTTATTTATTTTGTAATCACCATAACTATTCTCCTTATCCCTCTATAAGTGGGGTCGGCACATGTTTTAAACATGTTGTCACATGATTTGGCTATATTACGACCGGCCGCCTGCCTGAATTCAATTTACCTCAGTCGCCTTTTGCGAGATCTCATCAAGGAATAAGGGTGGTCTATTCTACTTAGCCGAATACCACACAGCGGATCAACTTACTATAGTCGCGTTTTACGAATGCCCGATAAGAAATCAGGGTGGTCTATTCTACTTAGCTGGATACCACACGTCGGGTCCACTAACCTTAGTCGTGTTTTAGGAAAGTTCGGTAAGAAAAGAGGATGGTCTATTCTACTTAGCCGGATACCACACGGCGGGTCGACTTATCTTAGTCGCGTTTTAAGACATATCGGTAAGTAAAGAGGGTGATAATATTTTATTCAGCCGGATACCACACGGCAGGTTACCTAAACTTAGTAGCGTTTTACGAAAGCTCGGTAAGAAATGAGGGTGGTCTATTCTACTCGTCGCAAAATACGAGGTAAGTAATGTCAGTCAGGCGGCCGGTCGTAAAATACGTAGCTAAATCATGTGACAACATGTTTATAACATGTTGTGCCGAATCCACTCAGAGTGGGATAAGGGAATGACGATCTCCATGTATCATTTCAATTAAGTAACGCAATCAAAATATCTTATCTATGTGAAACATTTGCCGACATAATCCAATTATTTCTTAATAATTACAACATGAACAGTCAATGAAAAATGATAAAATTTAATCTTATAAGATATCATTTTAAGTTAATTGAAATCTTACTAAATATAACCTATTTTTGTTTCAAAAGTAATAATAAAATTATTTTGCTATAATCCGCGATGAAGTAAAATAGAAAATATATATAATGCTAAATGTAGAGTGGATAATCGGTTATTGATTTTGGTCGTGGAGTCTATCTCCTGAAGATGCTTCGGTTGCGGGGCGAAATGATTGTTGAGTTTGTGATAGTGAACGTATATGCTTGTGTATCGTGGTGGCGGTGGTAGAGGTTTGTGCATGTGTTTTTTACGACTCCTGCATGTATCAGGTATGATAACCGATTGTCCACTCTACATTTAGCATTATATATATTTTCTATTTTACTTTATCGCGGATTATAGCAAAATAATTTTATTATTACTTTTGTATTATGGATCTCCGCAAAGTAACGCCTAATTGTATAAATTATCTATTTTTGTTTATTTTAACTGTTGTTATATACTCGTAACTGGCAATATCCACGTTTTACCTTAGTGTGAATTAAAAATATTTTTTTTATCCGTTTTGTATTTACGTTTAGTCATAAAATTTTGCAGTGAAAGTAAAAGTTTTAGTAAAATTCTGTGTAATAATAAATAAAACATAATAATACAATTTTTAATAGGTATCCGGCTGAATAGAATAGTACCACCCTCATTTCTTACTGAGCTGTCGTAAAAGGAGATTAAGGTAAGTTGACCCGCCGTGTGGTATTTGGCTGAGTAGAATAGACCACCTTCATTTCTTACCGAGGTGTCGTAAAAGGCGACTAAGATAAATTGACGTCAGGCAGGCGGCCGGTCGTAAAAACGCAGCCAAATCATGTGACAGCATATTTATAACATGTTGTGCCGATCCCATTTAGAGTGGGATAAGGGCAGGAAGATGATGATGATGATGATATCCTTTTTGAATTTACGTGTAGACATAAAATTTTGTATTCGTGTAATAATAAATAATAAATAAATTATAATAAAACAATTTTTCAATAATTATCCACTTCTATGAAAAAAACTAACTTTAAAAAATGTATTATTTTGCTGGCGGTTTCTTCGCGAATAATAGCAAAATAATCGTTGGATACTATAGGAATATGGGAGAATGAAACTCGAATTAAAAAGTGTAAATAATTTTTAATAAAAAAAATTATACAAAAATATATATTATTTAATAAATTTTACATCTTTGTAAATATAGCTTTATTAATAAGTAAAAACGTCCAAAACCTTGAGTATATATCTTGAGTACATATCCTAACATACCAATTAAATAATAATTTTTAATAAAATTAAGTAACATAATTAATATATTTTATGTGCATTTTAAAGTGTTGAGACACAAATATTGGCAAGATAAAGTAATATTTAAATAACGCTAAAATTTAAAAAATGCTGGTTGCGTTTTATAAATGCTATTAAAGCGGTCAGCTTGTAACGGAATGAATATTAATTGACTAAATAAAAATCAAATTAATATAAATCTGTGACTGTATTAACAATTAATAGCAATTACGCCTGAAATTACTAAATATCACAATATATAAAAACCTGCAAATTAAATTATTTATTTATTAACAATTCTTTGTAAAATATTATTTATATTTGATTCCTTTAAGTAACGAGTTAATAATTATTTATGTAAAACATATTTTCAACCCATTTCTTTCATTCTTTATTTATTAAAAAAATAAATTATGAATTGAATAAATCACATTACTATACCTTCTTTTACCACTTGGTATTTTAATTACAAACAATAACAAAAAATACCGAAATACCTAAAAATATAGTTTTTTTTTTGTAAATCGATTGAAATATATGTATTTTTAGTTTTCTTTAACTTCAACTCAATTGATTTTTAATAATCGATTATTTTTTTAATCGAAAATCGATTATTTTAAATATCTTGTTTTTCTTTTTTACCCTTTTACTTGTTTTTTTAAGATTAGATATGCGTTGTTGGATGAAACCAATTTAGCCAAACTACACATTTTAATCCAATTTCACAAACAGCTCATCTGAATATAATCTAAATATTTCCACTTAAATTAGCCTTTATTGTAATAAATTATTAATATTAAAAAACGTAACTTTTCAAATAGTTAGAAATAAACGATTTTTAAGAAAATCAATTCTTTCGTATTATAATAATCGATTATTTTTAAGGGGAAAGTAATCGATTATTTATTAGTCGTTGTATGTAAAAAAATAATCGGTTAGTTTTTCATCAAAAATCGATTTAAAAAAAATCGATTATTTTAATTATCCTGTTCCTCTTTTATACCCTTTTTCTTGTTTTTTCAGAATTAGATATGCATTGATGGATGAAACCAATGTAGAGAAACAACACAGTATATATGAATTTCACAAACAACTCATCTGTCTGTTATTATTTCTTGGTACTTGTCCAATTTAATTAGCCTTTACTGTAATTAATTATTATTAAAAAAACAATTTTTGAAATAGTCAGAATTTTTTTTTTAATATTAATCGATTATTTTGATAGGAAATATTCGATTTTTAAAAAAACGATTATTTATTTATTGATTTTTCTACGCCAAATCACATCTTTACTCCATGTCACATTCCTACTCTGTAGCATGATTTTTATATTATAGGGATACTAGATTTACTTTATCGCCCATATAAAGCAAGGGACATAAGCTTAATAATTGTTTAAAGAGCGGTTGTACTAAGATACAAGTACAAATCCACTGCAAAAATAGAAAAATCGAACCCGCGACCTTTGGAAGGTCTTATTTGATCGTAACACGAGCCAATGCCTTATATGTTTCTAGAAAAGCACAACGATACCTTGAATATTTCCGTTGTAGCGCCACCTAGTTTTGCATTCGACAAACACTAGTGATCGTGTTCTTAACAGTTGGCGTGTGATTTTTTTTTAACAAATCATTTTAAAAGAAATAATATAAAAATCATTTTTATAATAAATATTTTTAAAAAAAATTAAAAACATGTTTTCGAATTAATAAGTGAAATCGTGGGGTGCTCGCTATAAGATGATATATACATACATCGGAAAGATGGCACAAACCGCCCCCGGCTTTTTGCAAAAAAAAAAACTCATATTTGTTATTTTTTACTATGAAAGAGTGTTTTATTGGTTTTAAATCTATTTATTTATTTTTTGTGCGATTGATGATTAAAAATATTTTTTTTCATAGTGTTATTTTTTCATATTGTAATGTCACGCTTAAGTGACAATGGCTAGTAGCGATGTAAAAATAATCGATTATTTGTTAATTAAAAATCGATTTTTAAAAAATCGATTATTTTAGGTATCCTTACTTATTTTTTATTCTTTTTCTTGTTTTTTAAGATTAGATATGCATTGTTGGATGTCACCAATTTAGCCAAACTACACATTTTAATCCAATTTCACAAACAGCGCATCAGATATTATTTCTAGGTAGGTCCGATTTAATTAGCCTTTAGAGTCAGAAAAAAACGATTTTTAAAGGTATAAAAATCGATTATTTATTAATCGATTTTTTCTACTCCAAGTCACAACCCTAATGGCTAGTGGGTAAAAACTGAATTCAAAGCGGACGCTCAATATTTTTAGTTTTATATAGCGTTTTGGTAACCGATAGATGGCGCTTAGTATATAATAATAAAAATTACATTGCGATATAAACATTATTTGATAAACCATTTCATTGTGTCTCACAATGAAATGTTCGGGATATTTTATAGAGCTGTGACTTGGAGTGTAAAAAATAGATTTCTCTCCCTTTAAAATAAATCGATTTTTAAAAATCGATTAACAATAATCGTTTTTTTCTGGGTATTTGTAAACTTGCTTTTCTAAATATTAATGATTAGAATAAAGATTACTTAATAATAATATTTTTTTTCTGAGTATTTGTAAACTTGCCTTTCTGAATATTAATAATTAATTAGAATAAAGATTACTTAAAGTGGACAAGTACAAACAAAATTACAGCTGCGTTATTTTGCGAAATTCGATTAATATGTGTATTTTGTACATTGCTGTCATCCAACAACACATATCTTAAAAAATAAGGAAAAACTTGGTGATAAATATTATCGATAAAAAAAATCGATTTATAATGTTTTGATAATCGGTTATAATTATAAAATAATCGATTAATATAAAAATCGATTATTTTTTCTTATCCCGTGTTATATATACTTTTGCCAGATACAGGTATGGTACTGATAAAAATATGGTATAAATCCACCTATAATTTGGAATCCACTTAAAATTTAGAATAAATGTACTTATAATTTGGAATTGACGTAAGATCTCCAGTAGACGACGTCCCGCCACCATTCCGGCCTGGTCATCGAACCGGGGTACGTCATCACCTTGTTCTGGATATGTTTGTACGCCTGCAGACATGTTTAAGATTTTAGTATAATGAATAGCGATGTGAAAAAATAATCGATTTTTAAGATACTTGATTATTTTATTAAAATAATCGATTTTTCATAATCGATTATATTTTCATCAAAAATCGATTATTTTAAATCGATTACTTTAGGTATCTCTTTTCTTTTTTACTCTTTTTCTTGTTTTTTAAGATTAGAAATGCATTGTTCATCCAACAATGCATTTGCATGCAATGCATGAACCAATGTAGCCAAAATACACATTTTAATCCAATATCATAAACAGCGCATCTGATATTATTTCTTGGTAGTTGTCCACTTTAATTAGCCTTTATTGTAATAAATTATTAATATTAAAAAAGGCAACATTACATGAAAAAGTCAGAGAAAGAAGATTATTTCGTATGAAAATAATCATTTTTTTGCATTGAAATTTACATGTAAAACTAGGTGGCGCTACAACGGAAATATTCAAGGTATCGTTGTGCTTTTCTAGAAACATATAACGCATTGCCTCGTGTTACTATCAAATAAGACCTTCCAAAGGTCGCGGGTTCGATTTTTCTATTTTTGCAGTGGATTTGTACTTGCATATTAGTACAACCGCTCTCTAAATAATAAACTATACTAGCCAATGTGTCCTTGCTTTACATGGGCGATAGAGTAGTAAAAATAATCTTTATTCAAGTAAGCTTTTTGCAAGCGCGAATTACAGTAAAATATATCTATTGTAACTTCTGTGGTAAATGAAAAAATTCAAAATATTCTTTATTCAAATAAACTTGTAAACAAGTGCTTTTGAATCGTCAACTCTACTGCTGGTTCGGAAAGCTGTTCCTACCGAGAAGAGCCAGCAAGAAACTCGGCGGTTGCTCTTTTAAAAATATAATTCTTAATACTATTTACATTAAGTCGTTACTGTCTTGTACAGGTTCAAAGAGAGCTATATCCGCACATTCTTATCTTCTAAATAACCTTCAGTATAGTAGGCTTTCTGTATCAGCCTATTTTTAACAGTGTTTTTAAACTGCTGTAATGGCTGTTTAACAATTCTTACCTCTCCATCAGACATGCCGAGTACAGACTTGATGCAGAAGTCAGGCGGAGCCAGGGTATCGGCCAGGGCTACCGCCTGGGGTGCCACTTCGGAGCACAGCTTCAGGATCCCTTCCCGGAGATGAAGACCTTGGTCCATCGTGAAGTAACCACCCTGGGGAATGGCAGCAACACAAATCTATACTAATATATAAAGCTGAAGAGTTTGTTTGTTTTGACGCGCTAATCTCAGGAACTACTGGACCGATTTGAAAATTCTTTGAGTGTATTATAGTCCATTTATCGAGGAAGGCTATAGGCTATATAACATCACGCTAAGATTAATAGGATCAGCAATAAAAAATATTACGAAAACGGCAAAATTTAAAGCTTTCCTTGCGTTTTTCTGACTTTTGAAAAGTTGTCTTTTTCAATATGAATATTAATTACAATAAAGGCTAATTAAAGTAGACATCAAGAAATAATATCAGGTGTGCTGTTTGTGATATTGGATTAAAATGTGTAGTTTGGCTAAATTGGTTTTATCCAACAATGCATATCTAATCTTAAACAAAAATAATCGAGTTTGAAAAAAAAACGATTTTGATGAAAAATAATCGATTATTACAAAACCGATTTTTTTTTAAATTATCGATTTATGTACTTTTGCAAGGTGTAAAGCAAGAGCGGCAAGCTTAGGTTGGATAAAAACTTTGGACCTCCCCCCCACCACCGAATATTTTAAATTTCAATATATAATTCACTCACTATATACAATGTCGCCATATGTCTCTCTAGAAGGAAAGCTCCGTACAATGACACGAGCTTCAGAAGTACATTCCTACAAGGTTCATCTTCGAAAGCTTTCGCCGTCTTGTAGAAGTGATTTAGAATATAATTCTGAAAAAAATGAAGAATTATAAGAATATAATTCTATAAAAAATTACGTATAATTCTGTAAAAAAATTACTTATAATTAGACCTTAATTCACACATTCCTTAACGTATTTAAACTAGTGTTCCGATTTCGTGTCTTATCTCCTAATGATGGTGTATAAATCACGCACAGGTTCAATGACTAATACTACTGCCACTACACGTCCACTCTCGACCGCGGCTCTGCTATTACTGACGTGGTGCGCTTGATACAAGTGACGAATTTAGCCTTGATGCTGCCATAGGCTCTGCTTATTACACCGTCCTTAATATTAGAATAAATTTTATTTATTTTGATAATAAGGTTTTTTTTAGAAGATTTAATAAAGATGCAATATATAAAAAAAAAAAGGCTAGTGATATCTCTTGAACCGGGGTAATTTTTATTTCTTTCGTCCGCCCGTTCCCAATTGAGCTATTATAACTTTGCACGTGACAGCGTATTTAACCTTTGTTTTCTAATAATATTATAGCAATTTTAAAATGATTGAATACAGAAACAAAACAACATTTTTTAAACTTGGCTAAACGATTTATCGCCCAGAAAGCACCAACATACTAAGTTTCATGAAAGTCGTTGGTACCGTTTCCGAAATTCAGATTATATATATACAAGATTAGCTCATTTAAAGATAAATGATATAATTCTGTTAAAAATATTACATATTAATACTGGTTTTGAGATTTCCATCATTAATCCTGAAGATGCTTTTTGTGTATCGCTCAGGCTTAAGTACTCACTAACTTTAAAACTACACGTCCACTCTCGCCCGCGGCTCTGGTGTTACTGACGTGGTGCGCTTGAGACAGTACATGATTTCCTCGTATACTCGTGGTACCAACGATATAAATGATGCCACTCTCAACTTAAAAGTATGTATACCATAATACAATGTATTAAAAAAATCGCATTAAAGTAACATTTTAAAATACTTCAAAAATCAGCTCTTTAACATATAAGAAGTTCATAACCTAACTTTTACAAAATCTTTTATAACTCTGCTATTATATTAACAAAATCAGCCAAATTTTGAGTAATAGTCAACTATTTAAAAAGGCTATTAATTGGCCCTTTCATCTTCTTTTTACATCTTGGGCCCAAAATTGTATGAAAGTGTATCAGTTTCTTTTAAAGTACATTCTCCTGCCCTTTTCCCATTCCAGGTGGGGTCGGAACAACATTTTAAATGTGTTGTGATATGATTTGGCTAGGTATTTTACAACCAGCTGCCTACCTGACGTCAACTTACCTTAGTCGCCTTTTACGACACTTCGGTAGGAAATGAGGGTGGTCCATTCTACTAAGGGATACCAGTATTTAAGTTATTGTAAAAGTTTATAATTTATACCTCTCCATAGATAACAGATAGTGTTACAGCGTTGTACGATTGCGAGTTGTTCTTCGCTTGCAGATTGTCAGCCCCGACACTCTTCAGCTTTGACACCTTCTCGAAGGTCGTCTTCAGCATAAACGCTGTCAGCCATTTGTACATCTGGATGAGGTCTGGAATTTGTATAAAAAACGTGAAGTATCAAGTTTTTACAAAAAAAGAAACTTAAAAAAAAGAAAAAATAATTAGGTAGTTCAGGATCAATCGGGGTATTTACATCTCTCGACACTTTTTTTTTATACACGAAAAAACCCCTTATGGGTACAGCCGCCCGACGGGGACAGGCGACGGTTATGTCGGACTCGCACCGACTAAAATAACCTGTGTGCTCCACCACGCTGCCGATGGCAAGGACAGGGTATCGTTGTACACATTGCCCCCATCCCCGCCGATAGCTGATCCCACAGAACACCTCCTCCGGGTAGGGGCCTCTCGAAAGAGAAGCCCCCCTCCGCTAATCGGTGCATTGGGAGCACCAGATGCACCGACCGCCTTAAGGACCTGTAAGCCAGACGTCCGATATACCCCGTTCGAAATGTCCGAAGGATATATCCTGATGATGTCTTATGATGATGGTAGTAAATGTAAGCAATGCTAGTGTATTAGTGACGTCCGATATAGCCCCTTCGGAACGTCCGAAGGTCCCCTGACAGGGCGGCAGACGATGGGCTTAGGCAAGTTGCTACGACCTGGACTGGCCAGCAGCAGATTGGATCCAGAACAAAAGTTCCCGGAACCGCTCCAACGCCCTCCTCCGTACCCCTCCCTAGAGCAGAAGGAGACCACCGCAGCCCGCAATCGCTCCCTGCCGACCGTGTTTGTTATGTCACGGTCGACAGGGAGAGACCGCGCCCAAAGTAGGGACCCCTATGCCGTGGTGGGCGCCCCCACCTGGTAATTTTTTTATTGAGGTTTTTTTTTATCCTTCCTCGGAACCCGAAGGTCCCCGTTCTCATTGCTGGACTTCCGGGCTTAACCGACGGCGGCCGAAACCATGTCCAGTCAGATTTAAAGTAAGCCCAACTGAACCCGTCGCTCATTAGAGACTCAACCCTTTACCTTCCTGGAGTCCCCGGCCCGTCCAGATTGCCCTCATTCTAATCAGAGGGTCAACTAGATTGGCCAAGGCTAAGCTTGCCCAGGGTGTACCACGAGGTGGCTGACCACACCCCATCTCTCGAGACTGTCCGTTCCCCGAATAAGCGACGCTAGCTTGACAGTTTATGGCAAAAATAGTGTTATATATTCAATATAAATTTTAGTATTTTATAATGCCCAAAAACAGTCATAAAACGTATTTTTTAAAATAAAAATTAACTGGATCGATTTTCTCCCCCAAAACCACCTACATGCTGAATTTCAGGAAAATCGTTGGAGCCGTTTCCGAGATTTTTAAGGTATTAATGTTAGTATAAGGTTATTGTATATGTGTGCTATGTATCACACGAAGTAGGAATAAATGTTTTTTTCTTTCCTTCTTTCTTTCTAATGGCCCATATATTTATATTTCTTTCCGAATCACTGTGTGTATTGGACAAATCCGCTTAAAAAATCTGTCCAGTATTATTTAATTTATCATGCCAAGACGTTCCGGGGTACCTAATTCTAGTACATAGTAATTCACTTACTGTAAGGATCTATGAGGTCATCTATGGTCTTCCAGGAGCAAGTTCTCTTCAAGACATCATCAACGTTCTGCAGGAAGTCCAAAGAACCTAAAGGCGAATCCTGAGCGGTTATAGCGCTTCGCTTCGGCCAAAGACTTATCAGCCAGTTGCTAGCTTGCTGCAGAAGCAGACTATTCTCGCCTTCATATGTACAGTTCGCGTCGTTATCGTTCCGAATATCGCCTATCGCTGCGGCTGGAAATTGAAATTTTTATTCATTTAACTAAAGAAGCTGTGGTAGCTAACACAGTGCGACTCTTTCGAAGAGGTCACGGGTTCAAACCCGGGCAGACACCAATGAGTTTTTCTGGTAAAACTTATGTCTAATTCATAATTGCAATTTATCACACGCTTTTCGGTGAAGGAAAACATCGCGAGGAAACCTGCATATCTCTAGAGAATTCTGGAGATATGTATAACCCACCAATCCGCATTGGAGCAGCGTGGTAGGTCTTAGCTCCAATCCTTCTCTCCAAAAAACGGAGAGAAGAGGCCTATTCTCAGCAGTGGGATAGTAACAGGCCGCTACTTAAGTAAAGTAGTAGTAGTTTGGAGAAACTTATTGTGGTGGGGAATACTAAAGGAAAACGATCACGAGGTCGTTCTCCAACAAGATGGACTGACCAAATAAGAAACTCGTCTTCCTCTAAATTTCACACAATTGTAAGAAAGACAATGGATCGAAACTTATGGAGGCATATCAACAACTCCAGACACACACCCTGATGTTAACCACGATTTTGCACGAATTTCTGTCAGATTACCTTTGAGGTACCTGTCTCCGATGTTAATTTCTGTCAGATTACCTTTGAGGTAGCTGTCTCCCATGTTAATTTCTGTCAGATTACCTTTGAGGTAGCTGTCTCCCATGTTAATTTCTGTCAGATTACCTTTGAGGTAGCTGTCTCCCATGTTAATTTCTGTCAGATTACCTTTCAAGTACTGTGTATCCAATGTTAATTTCTGTCAGATTACTTTTCAAGTACCTGTGGCCCCAAAGTTAATTTATATCAGATTACCTTTCAAGTACGGGTGTCACCCAGGTTAATTTATATCAGATTACCTTTCAAGTACCCCTGTCTCTCAAGCTAATTTCTACCGTTTCTCTCATGTTAACTTCTGTCAGATTACCTTTCAAGTAAGCATGTCCTCCAGGTAAATTTATGTCAGATGACCTTTTTAACACCTGTACCCCCCAAGGTAATCTGTCATATTAATCTTCAAATATCCGTGTCTCTCAGGTTAATTCCAGATTACCCTTCAATTACCCATGTCCGAATGTTAATTTCTGTCAGATTACCTTTCAAGTAACCGTGTCCCCCGCAGGCTTCCCTGCAGTTCTGGATACCGTCTCTGGCCATCCAGCCACAGAGCGGCTTCACGGCCGAAGACAACGCGTGCATTTCGATACCACGTGCTGCTGCATTTTCATCAGGTTTCCCTGAGAGACAAAAGTAAGCACGAATAATTGACTGGCCCGTTGGAGCAGTGGGTAGTGACCCAGCCTTCAGCTCCGCAGCTCGCGGTTTGAATTCCCGTCGAGGGCCAACATTTTCTATAAATGAATTTGTTGACCTTTGAGCCGGGGTGTATATTTGTATTTAAGTATGTATTTAAAAAATATATAAGTATATATTCACCAGTTGTCTGTCACCCATAACACAAGTGTTAAGTTACTTATTTTGGGATGGACGACCGTTTGTGTAAGTGTCCCATATATTTATTATATTTATTTATTTATGCCGACAAGACGAATAAATTAAATATTTGTCAAATACATATTATCTGTAAACCACGAATATTCAAGCATAAAATTTCTTACCCGTATAATTCTCAAGGGTTATGTTCACATGGGTTTCGCCGAACCAATTGCAGAACAATCTTTGAGCGTAAGTCGCCGCTAGATACGGCAATAGACGGATTTGCTGAAAACCATAAGAAATGTTTATGAATTAACATATCAAAAGAACATATGTAATCATAAACATTGTAGAGTAAAAGTTGAAGTTACGGAGTGTATCTCAAGGCTTGGGCATAGGCCTCCTCTCTCCTATTAAGGAAAGAAGGATTGGAGCCAAGAATCACCACGCTGCTCCAATGCGGATTTGTTGGCTTCTTAAACTTTTTTATATAGCGACCCCCTTCAAGCTTAGGAAATTTTAAACGACCCCCTCCTCCATATAAATATTTTTCAAAAAATAGTTATAATAAAACTACAATAGTGTTTTGTATGATTTTTATTTGTATTTATATTTGTACGTAGTGTGTATACTAATTTTAAAATTTTATTTATAATTGTTGTAAACTAACCAATCATAAATTTAATAAAATCTATTTAATTAAATTTAATGAAAAGGGGTAATGAAGGAACTTAGGAGGAGAAATATAAATAAATCTTTGTTAGAAAAGTTCTTTAAAGGACAGCTGCAGCCATGTAGTTGTATCAATAATGATTGAAAAGTATCAGATCTTTGCGACGCCCCTTTCAGTAGGCTTCTTAAACTGTGGGTCGCGAACCCCAGGGGGGTCACGACCCACGGTTTGAGAAGCCCTGCTCTAGACATATGCAGGTTTCCTCACGATGTTTTCCTTCACCGAAACCATCGCGTGTGATAAATTGCAATTATCAATTAGACACATAAATTTTAACAGAAAAAAAACCCGTTTTCTTTTAAAAGAGTCGCACGGTATTACCGCTTGGCTATTACAGAATCCTGCTATATTCAATTATTATTCTATCGGGTTAGCCCGACAAGTTTTAGGCCTATACGGAGCCATTTAGTTTCCAGTTACCACCGTCATAACGTCGTGTAAAGAGCTCATGAATAAGGGCGCCGGATGGGCTTGAAACTAGTCGGGCTAACCCGGTATAATAAGACGTGAGTGTAGCCGGTTTCTTTTTATTAAATATGTGAAATGTTAGACGTTGTAAAGTAAAAATGAAAGTAACGGAGTGTTACTACATTAAGGGTGGACATAGGCCTACTATTTTTCGAAAGAAGGTTTGAAGCTCTACACATATCCCAAAACTCTCTAGAGATATGCAGGTTTCCTGAAGATGTTTTTCTTCAACGAAATGGAAATAAAGTAACGGCATTTTACTATACCACAGCTGGGCATGGGCCTTCTCCCTCCTTTTAGAGGACGGTTGCAGCTTAGACCTACCACGCTGTTCCAATAGAGATTGGAAAATTATAGATATTCTAGGAATTCTCTAGATATATGCAGGCTTGCGATGTTTTCCTTTACCGAAAAGTCTATTAAGAAAATAAATTTCAAAAATCACTGAGGCACATACGTTTTACCAGAAAAACTAATTGGCACCTGCAAGGAGTTTGACCCGCAACCCGTGACCACCTAGAGAGAGGTACACAGCCTCACTCTTTAGCTATGGGATGGCATATTGTGACATATACATACTTGTTGCTGATATTCCAAGACCGGCGTTTCCTCAACAGCATCTTCTGCGCCGAACTGTTTCCTGACCGCTGAATATCTGATCGCAATCACTATCGCTTTCTGAAGGTAGTTCGTAGATATCCCAGTAATAAACACTCGCCCGCCTATAATTATAATAAAAAATAATAAACCTTTATTTCAGACAACCAGGGTCCACTTTGTTAGTGATAGAATTTTGTCAAAATTTTTAAAAGGAAAGTAATAGTAATAAAAAATATAGTGTAAATCTTAGTAGTCCAAAAAATAAATAAAATTAAAAAAAACTTCTGGGCTGCCACACAAGCAAAAAACGAGGTGTTAACACATTCAATGTCAAACACACGGCGCAGTGGACACGTGCATGGCCGAGTACACGGCGCCGTGGACACGTGCTTGGCCAAGCACACGGTACTGTGCGTTGGTCGGAGGCCGAATACACGTGTCTCATGACTCAACTGTTTCTAGTCGTAATCACGACTACCTCTGCCAAGAGACCTCCTCATTTCCTCCCTGGAGGGAGATGAGTTTGAAGATCCCGAATAGCAATGAAGTCTGACTACAACCCGAACATAAGGCGTCCGCTGAATCAGCGTCGACCCCCGACCAAAATATGTCACCAATTTTGGACCGATTTGGTCAAAAACTATCCGGGCGATACATCGCCCGAGAGGACAAGCCCGGGCAAAGAGGCGAATCACCTTGAGGCCCATAGCCCCTCCAGTTTCGGCTGGGGAGATGACCCAGAAGAAGAACTGTTTCTATTTATTATTTTTATTATATACTTTATTTCAGACATTATGCCCATAGTGCTAGTTACAAAATTACTTAGCCTAGGTTAGTATTTAAAATAGAAATTTACAATATTTAATTATGAAATGTCCTCCAGAGAGGACTATCCCATTTACAAGGAAATGTGCTGAGAAGGGAGTTGGTACTCACGAGTCTATGCATCATAGATGCAGCACGTTTGCGGATGAGTGTAGAAAAACCACTTTACAACATTCACTTTTAACGAATAAAGCACACACAATTAATTTCATTCATGTCATTTGCCTCTTCGATGCTAAAACATTAATCTTTCAACCTATATTATATGAACAAGTTATCTCACCAGATAAAATCCCTAAAGATGCACCGAACCGCTTGCTTGGATCTCTGAAAGGCGTTTTGTACTCCCCACTATCGTCCACGCCCCCCAGTTTGTCCAAAGCCAGCTCTTTAGGTATATGGTATTTGTTGAACATCAAGAACCTGAAACGAAACATTTACTTTCACACTTCTACTGATGGTGCTAGATTCGACGTCACATCCGTGTTATTTTGGCATCGTTAAACGTTAAAGCATTATGCCTTTTGTATATAAGTTGTATATAATATGGTAGCCTACACAAGTATACCTCTAAAACTACGAAATACCAAGCCTAAGGTAGTAAAATAATATACTAATACAAAGTCTCCAGCACTTACCCATTATCAACGCCGTTCAAGCCAATTTTCTCCCCAATATCGCCGACTGTCACGCCAGCATACGGCTTCAACGTCTTGGGGTCTCTGATTGGTACGATGAACGCGTGCAGACCATGATTCTTCCCCTTCGATATTAACATCGCGTATACTATAGCGTGAGTGGCGCACTTTCCTACAAAGAAATCCTAATTTATTTTGGTTAGAAGTCTAGTTTTATGTGTAAAAGTTTAGCACTACTACTACTAATATTATAAATGCAAAAGT
The DNA here is from genome assembly GCA_029227775.1 of Morpho helenor. Taxonomy (NCBI): domain Eukaryota; kingdom Metazoa; phylum Arthropoda; class Insecta; order Lepidoptera; family Nymphalidae; genus Morpho; species Morpho helenor. The sequence goes on from JARGCU010000017.1 coordinate 1,716,494, forward strand.
TTGTGAGTATGGATGTACGTTTGTTACTCTTTCACGGCAAATCTGCTGAACCAATATCGATGAAATTTGGCACAATTCTTCCCAATATACTGGAAGAACATAGGCTATAGAAATCCTGTTAATTCTACAGGAATAGAATGACATTGAAAAGCGCCGTCTATTATCAACCTATCACACGACAACAGTCCACGCGAACGAAGTCGCGGGTAAAAGCTAGTATTATATAAATCTTATACCCACAAAGCTACCTGGTCGTAGATGTTTCAGAATATAAAATATAACTAATAGTAATATAACTATAACTTAACTGATATAATAAACGCGCGAGTTTGTGAGTATGGATGTATGTTTGTTACTCTTTCACAGCGAATCCGCTGAACCAATATCGATTAAATTGGCGTGCCCATTGGCGCAGTGGGTGTTGACCCTGCCTTCAGCTCCGCGGGTCGCGGGTTCGATTCCCGCCGAGGGCCAAAATTTTCTATAAATTAAGTTGTTGGTCTTTGAGCCTGGATGTATATTTGTATTAAGTACATATTTAAAATTATACATATTTAAACACAAGTATCAAGTTACTTTGGGGACGGACGACCGTGTGTGTAAGTGTCCCATATATATTATTATTATTTTTTTTTAGTAAAATTTGGCACAATTATTTTTTATACACCGCGGTAGCACATGGACGATAGAAATCCTGTTAATTCTACAGGAATATGATGACATTGTAAAGCGCCAATATCACCCTATAACGTGACAACATTCCACGCGAACAAAGTTGTGGGTAAAAGCTAATTTCACATAATCTTCAGAACATTTATCATTGTTTTTTTATAAGAAACATTTGTATAAGATAATATGTATGCTAAAGATTATAAGTAATTTGAAGGACACTCGTCATATGAATTTAAAAATTATGTATAATCATTAAGATAATGTTGTTGTTGATAGCTGTATTTGTTAGATTTCAAGATTAGTTTTTGACGTTGTTATTACACCTTTATTTGCATTTTGAAAATATTATTTCTACTAGCTTTTACCGATCATCCTATTCCTGTTGAATTAACAGGATTTCTATAGCCTATATGTTACCCCGGTGTATAAGGAATAATTGTGCTAAATTTCATCGATATTGGTTCAGTGGATTGGCTGTGAAAACGTAAGAGACAGACACAGACTTTCGTATTTCTAATATAAGTAAGGATAAGGATATAATATGCAATGATTTATAAGCACTACTAAGTAAACATTCCACCGTGTGGTATCCGGCTGAGTAGATTAGACCATCCTCATTTTTTACCGAGGTGTCGTAAAATGCGAATTAGGTAAGTTGACCCGCCGTGTGGTATCCGGCTGAGTAGAATGGACAACCCTTATTTCTTACTATGATGTCGTAAAAGGCGACTTATTATGTTGATGTCAGGCAAGCAGCCGGTCGTAAGATACATAGCCAAACACGTTACAATATGTTTAAAACATGTTGTGTCGATTTAGAGTAGGATAACGGTAGGAAAATAAATCTTTACTAATAAATAAATCTGAAGAGTTTGTTTGTTTGAAGGCGCTACTCAGGAATTGCTGGATCGATTTGAAAAATTCTTTAAGTGTAGGATAGTCCATTTATCGAGGAAGGCTTATAACTATATAACATCACGCTAAGATGAATAGAATGAGAAGCAATAAAAAATATTTCGAAAACAGCAAAATGTAAAGCTTTCCTTGCGTGCCCTAAGTAAACACTGAAATTTATTCAAAAATATCTCATAACTCACGATAGCTACTTTTATATTCAAAATTTCAATTCGAGAAAAAAATTGTGATACACTGATTTCCATGCGAAGCTGCCGGCACAGCTAGTATCAATAATAACCCAAAGTATGGACATTAACCCTGACGGTCATCGACATTTGTATGTGAATAATGGTAATTATTATGCAGAATATTCTTAAATTAACTCAAACCCGCGGTATATATTATAGCAAGCTAAAGGTTTCATTGTTAACACAACGGAATGCAACGCGACGTAAAGCCCAGTGCACAATATTGAGTTATTAAACTTAAAGTAGGAAAGCCAGGCTAAAATGTGCCATATCTTTATATTTAAATGAGTTAATCTTGTATATATATATATATATTTTCTGAATCTCGGAAACGGCTACAACGATTTTCCTGAAATTCAGCATGTAGGGGGTTTTGGGGGAGAAAAATCGATCTACATAAGTTTTATTTAAAAAAATATCGCTTTATCCCTGTGTTCAAACATTGAAAATTTCTAAAATATACATAGAATACAAAAGACTATTTTTGCTGTCAATTTTAAAGTCATGATAGCTCATTTGGGGAAACTAATGAGAAATTTATTTTCCTATAATCTGTGACAAAAGAAAATATATGAAATGCTATATGTCGATTGTACTATTCATTCTAATACCTTATACATGCAGAATTTGTAAAAACTCATGCACTCTCGACACCGACACACATTCAACACCACAATCTCAATAATTGGCGAAACAATTGTTGAGATTGTGATGATGAATGTGTGCAGTGCTTGTGTATTGTTGTGTTATCAGTTTTTACGAATTCTGCTTCCAAATCCGAGCTTCTCAACAGTTAACAGTAGGGTACTTGACTTGTATGTATTGAGTTTAGACTCATTTTTACTCATAACGTATTTTATATAATTTTTTTTTTATCATCCGTTAGCGATTGTGTTATTTTGAAACTTGACCCAGTCAGGTCATACACAAACTAAAAATAAACTATATTCAAATTGAGTTTCACGAGCACTTTTGCATCGTCATTCTTAATGCAGGTTCACACAAATGCTTCTAATAATAAAAGTCATTAAGAAATTCTTATGTTATTGGACAAAATTGACACTAAATTGGTTAAGTGTGGTTGGGACAATTTTTTTTAAACATGTTGTTATATGGCACTATATAATATGGCCGCCTGCCTGACGTCAACTTACCTTAGTCGTAGTTTACGACAACTCGCTTCTACGAAACCTCGGTAAGAAATGAGAGTGGTCTATACTATTTATCCGGACGGCTTACTTAACCTTTAATATTAAAATGAGTTAATCACTACATATTATAAAACAAAGTCATATATTTCCCTATGTACGCATAAAACTTTAAAACTACGCAACAGATTTTGATGCGGTTTTTTTTAATAGATGTGTTTTGTGATTCCAGAGGAAGGTTTGTACGTATAATAACATTCAATACGGAGTAAAGAAATACTGTAATTTTTGAGGTTTCTGTAAATAATTACATTTTTTTCCGCTTACATTGCAAACGCAGGCTAAACCCTACGAGATTTATCAAAATAATGTACTAAGTATTTGTACACCTTGAAAAGGTCTACAGAAAAGTCCGCGATGGTATATGTCTATATCTTATGGATAACCCACTATAGCATTTTTTGTCATTTACTTTTTACGAAAAATAATGCCTTATTTTTGAAGCAATTTTTATACAATACAGCATTAATCCAATTAAGTACCTTAAATAAATAGTTTATTTAATATAGATCAATATAGCCGTTTACAGCATGTAATTTAAATGAACATTTTCGGAGATATTACAGATTTAAAATGCCGTGAGGACGCCGCGCTTCGCCGTATAACACTTCGACTTTAGCAGCGACGTCGCTCTTTCAAGAGTTTGTTTAAAGACATTCTGTAATTAATTGTAAAAATAAAATACATAGGGAAAAATGTAAAAATAAATGCGCAAATATGTACTATATAAATTTAGATATTCAAAGATAGCAGGAAATCTTCTTGGTATAAGGAGAGGGGAATTGTTTTTCTCCAAATTTAACTCTTGCGGGCCACGGGCAGTAATGAATAAATCAAAACTACTGGATCGATTTTAATCACTTTTTTTACACTGACTGACATGGGATATATATTTTATACCCGTGCGAAGCATTGGCAGGCCGCTAGTCTTGTATATATGTATGCTTCTAACAATAAAAGTCATTAAGAATTTTTTATGTTATTGGACAAAATTGACACTTAATTAGTTAAGTGGGCTTGGGACATTTTATGTTTTAGGGCATTAAACAAATACTAAAAATTTACATTGAATATATAAAACACTATTTTTGCCGTTGCTTATTCGGGGAACGGATAGTCGCAAACAATGAAAATACCTAGCATCGATCCCCACCTACCCTATTATTTATTCTTTTTTTTAAGTTACTTTTTTTTAAATTACCGAGCAAAGTGACGTCAACCAGATAATTACATTAGAACATTACATTTAATTAAATGAACTCACCCAATGATCCAACCCAGCACTTTGCGGCTTCAAAATCTGCTGTATGCATTACAAACTGTCTCCTTTCAGGGCAATAAGTTGCCGTGGTTCTCATCCCTTTAGCATTAGATCCATGGGACACCTCAGTCAAGGCGAAACACCCACCGATCTTACCCTGTTCTATATCCTCTATAATGTTATAGTGATGGGGTTGCCCGCTACCCCTTATGGTGTTTTCAAACATACCAAATGTGAGGGACTTTTTTACAGCCAACGAGCTATCTAACATAAACATTGCCTCCGATTCGGCTTGCACAACTCTCGGTTCTTCGAAAATCTGAAATTATATAGTACATTTTAAAAAAAGGTCAAGAGGCCCCAGAGAATTAGTCCAAAAAAACTCACTTCATCACACTTCTGAATAGTTTTACCTCGATAATTAATTTGTAAATTTACATTTTTTGGTTTGATGATTTGAGAACTGCACGTATTTTGTCTTCAATAGGTTAACTTTTAATTTATTAACGTAAAACTAGTCAGAAATTTGCAGCCCTACTAGATGGTCTGACCAGATCCGTGTAACACTGGACTCCAAACTACATGATGCTTTCCACATGGCCAAGGACAGTGGCAGATGGAAGGTGTTCCTTCGAGAAAGTCTGCTTCCTAATCGTAGGGATCACGACCCTCAGTAATGAGGAATGCGACGCGAGGAGGATAGTACATTTTAAACTCTTACCCATTTGGTAACCGGCTGAGGAGAATAGGTCACCCTTGTTTCTTACCAGGTCGTAAAAGACAAAGGTAAGTCGACCCGCCGTGTAGTATCCGGCTGGGTAGAATAGACCGACCTCATTTCTTACCGAGGTGTCGTAAAAGGCGACAAAGGTAAGTTGACCCACCGTGTGGTATCCGGTTTAGTAGAATAGACCAACCTCATTTCTTACCGAGGTGTCGTAAAAGGCGACTAAGGTAAGTCGTCCCGCCGTGTGCTATCCGGCTGAGTAGAATAGATCAGCCTCGTTTCTTACCGAGGTATCGTAAAAGGCGACTAAGGTAAGTCGACCCACGGTGTGGTACCCGGTTTAGTAGAATAGATCACCCTCTTTCTTATCGAGGTATCGTAAAATACGACTAATGTTAGTTGATGTCAGGCAGGCGGCCGGCCATAAAAACGCAGCCAAATCATGTAACAACATGTTTATAAGATGTTGTGCCGACCCCACTTAGAGTGGGATAAGGGCAAAAGGATGATGATTACCTTATCTATTGTAACGAATTTCTTTTCATGCAGAACATACATCCTTTTCACTGCTGTATGCCTTTCTTCATCTAACGTTAAAGATGTATCGGCTTGTTGGAACAGAGGGTGGCTTTCCATAAAATTCCAGATATCATGCTGCAAAATACATTATGTTATTCTAGTAGAAAATTTATTATTAAACAAAAGTAAAGTAGCGGCTAAGTGTTACTATCCCCCTGCTGGGACTAGGCCTCTTCTCTCCGTTATTGGAGAGAAGGATTAGAGCTAGGACCTACCACTCTGCTCCAGTGCAGATTAGTAGGTTACACATATCTACAGAATTCTCTAGAGATATGCAGGCTTCCTCACAATGTTTTCCTTCACCGAAAAGTGTGTGATAAATTACAATTATCAATTAGACACATAAGCCCAGCAGTAACACTGTGCGACTCTTTCGACAAGGTCACAGGTTCAAACTCAGGCAGACACCAATGAGTTTTCCTATTAAAACTTATGTGTCTAATTGATAATTGCAATTTATTACACACTTTTCGGTGAAGAAAATTTATTATTATGTTTAAATAAAAGCTGTGGGTAAATTGCATCCACTATCTAAATCAGATATGTATGTATTTATTCTGAAATCTTATTTTATAGTCTCATAAACATATTACACCTAAAATATTTTGCATTATTATATGTATAATATTGTACATATATTTTCAGTAAAAAATAATTTAATTTTTACTGAAAATATATTATATCCTTCTCTTATTATATATTTGTTTAGTAACAAAATAATATAGTTATTATTTTAATACTTATTGATATTTGTCTTATTTTACAATCATATTTCACACAAAGTATTTTCCAATATTTCCCTCAGGGCTGCAATAGGCCACTTACACATTTAAAAATTTTTATGCTGCCTGCCAAGCATTTTGAAAAATAATAATAAAAATAAAATTTATTTATTTTATAAACTTTCTCCTATTAATATATTATTATAAAACTAGTTACAAAAAAGTACATACATACTATATATATTTTTTAAACTTATATTTAATATATTAAAAATAAAGTTTTGTAAATTATTAGAAGTGTTACTTTATCCGCCAAAAAGTTTTCTAAATTGCCCCGTTGATTAAAATGGTTGCTCCCCCTGCTTAAGTTTACCTAAATGAACGGCCCTATATCGAATTATGAGCTACCAGTATTGCTGTTGAAAAGAATGTGCATTTCAACATTTATATAATGGATAATTAGTGGACAATCCGTTTTCATACCTTATACATTCAGGATTAAAAAAAAACACATGCATAAACCTCCACCACAATACACAAGCACTACACTGAACATATCTATATCACTCTCACTAACGTTTCACCCGAAGCATCATCAGGAGATATACTCCACGACTAAAATTGTAAAGCATAATTATTTTAGTCAGTTAAAAAAAGAAAAAAGATAATATAGTACAGATAAAAATAAACCATAGAAAACTTACTTTAAATTTTATAGTGGTCAAATTGTCATAAGCAAGTTTCATACGTCGCCAGCTGAATGTTGCTTTTCTTCTATAATCATCCAGAGGTCCACTTGGCAAATCGGGAAAGTAAACTTTTAATTGGTCCTCCGTTGCCATCTTCGATGATGAATTCATCTTCAAGAAGTCAAAGTACACTTATTTGCGTGTATAATCAACGATGATAACTTCCTTACTCAATTATATCTTTTCTTATCTTAATGTTCACTCACTTTAATCTTAGTATGTACCACACATTTTTTAATGCAAAAATATAAGCTACTAAAATGATATGTATATTATATGTACTAATTACTACTTATATGGCTTATACAACTCACTTTACGCCACTTTCACAACCTGAGAATTAATTACTATTCCTTTGCAATTATTGAAAATCATTTAACATTAAAATTAACGAGCGTTAGAGAAAAAATCTAAAAAAAAAAATTATGACTGCTGTCCCTTCATTATTTTTCTGTTAAGATTAAAATATTGTCAATATTATGCAAGGATCTCAAATGTTCAATCATATGATTGAAAAATAAACAACACCAAAACAAGATTATAATAGAAACGTATATTCTTCGCTCGCGCCAATGACCGAGTGACAAGCATTTAGCATAGGTGACAAGTGACAACTATATACTTGTTATAGAAGTAACAATGGTGCTCTATAGTTGTTATAATAAATAATGGGCCCATGCGGATATTTACATCGTCGGCGTAACTGGACCATAGGACGCCGTCACCGGGCGGCAAATCATTGTAATCGGATATGTTGCCGCCAGCCCTTAGGAATAGCTATTTAATTTAATTATTCTGTCCTTAGCATCGAGCTAGGATAGACACTTTTAGTTTATAGTTAGAATGTAGTTTTATATAAAATAAATTAGTTTAAAATATTCTTTCCTTAGCATTGTGCTAGGAAAGATGCCTTTTAATTTATAATTAGTTTGTAGTTTTTATACAAATATAAATTAGTTTTAGTAATCTGGGTTTTCTTGAATCCTCCGACAGCGACTTCTGTAATTGGCGCAGTCGGTAGGATGCTTCAGGCCGTTTTGGGGTAGATTTTGGCTAGGAATTCCAAAATTGAAGACCTAAATTTTCAAATTTCTACCACGAGCGACGGAGCATTAAAAGAACCAGAAGTTTGGAGCGGAGGAAAATCCGAAAATCGATATTCCCGAGTACCAGATTCTTGCCCAGTAAGTACACAAAAATCTTTTCTGTGTGCTGCCTTTTATCCTTAGTCCTTACCTATAAGCTACCAAAATTTTTTATCCTAAGCAAAGTACCTCTGTGGGGTTTTCGCGTGCTAAAATCGCCCGGAGCCTTCAGTTGGACAATAATAGAGACATTAGTTTAAATTTAGTTAGTAATTATAGTATTTTTAAACGTTCTTTAGATAATTTAGATAATTATAGACTTAGATGTGATTTTTAAAGCTTTACGTTTAGTGCCAGAGTTTGACGGCAACCCACATATATTACCCAGATTTATCCATCTGTCTGATCAAATCGTAAATGATTATGTAAGTCTAAATCCTGATAATGAACTATCGAAGCTTTACCTCATTAACGGAATTTTAAATAAAATCACAGGGCAAGCTAAATATGACCTTAATCCTATTAAACGAAATTTAACATAGTTCCTCCTGCTACGAAGCCATTCGAAATTTTACATTTAGGTTTATTCTCAAGTCAAAATGAAAAATATCTAACATTCATCGTTTTCTAAATACACACAGGCGTATCACCTTAAAGATAGTACAGCTATTAGCGTTATACAAGCACTTTTAAAATTTTCTACTCATCACGGTCTGCCTCTTACTATAGTTTCAGACAACTGTACACAATTTACTAATCAGCTATTTAATGAATTTACTAATTTAGACAAAATACAGCATCATAAGATCTTGCCGAACTCACCGAATAATAATGGTATGGTAGAAAGATTTCACTCCACATTGTTGGAGCATATATGTATTTTAAAATTACGTAATGAAAATGAAACTGTTAATAACCTCGTCCCTTACGGTATCTTAGTCTATAATAGTTCAGTTCACAGTTTCACTAAGTGTAGGCCGTTTGACATTATAACGGGACACCTCGATCCGCGAGATCCCTTCGATGTTGACCTGACTAAACATTTATTACAACAGTACACGCAAAATCATCGTGAACAGATGAAATTAGTTTATAACGAGATAAACGAATTTATTCTCATAGATCGTGAAAAACTAATGGAAAATCGCAATAAGAACCGGGAATCGATAATCGATTATATGCCCAATCAGCAAGTTTATATTAAAAACCCGTTACCTAGCCGTAAAAAGATAGCTGCTAGGTACACTAAAATAAAGTATTAGTAAACTTACTAATATATAATTATACATCCCGCAAACGTGCACCAGTTGCTAAAAATAGACTATGAGTCCACGGGACAAAACTTAAAATTACTTTTTTTAAATCTTAAAAAAAAAAGGGATATATTTAAAATAGAATTATAGTATAAAGTAGTATTATACTTAAGCTTCCTATATTTAGCAAAAGAAAATTTGACTTTTATAAATTATCAATAGCCCCAAATAAATTTAATCAAGTCCTAATTCTTCCCTGCTAAACCTTCCCTGGTAGGTAACATATGGAGAAGGATATGTGTACATTGAGGCTGAATGCCCGAAGTTCGATACATCTGCATCGAGAAACTGGACCACCAACTTCGAAAGCTACCAGACTGTACAAGAACTCTCATCGTAAATCAATCCAACGGGAAGGGCTGCAAGATGACTACAGTAACCTTGTCAAAAATTGCACTGGAAATACTCAACGAGAAACACTGTGTGATGTCATTTCCAAATATCACAATAGTACATACTGTAAGGATACCGTTGAGAAGAAATCATTTGAACTGAATCTTCAAACCATTGATCTCAGAAAATTACGTCATCATAATCATAAGCTTATATCTCAGCCGAAGTTGAACCTTAAGAATACCCCAAAGGAGTTCATCTGCCATACGACAATCAACTATACATCTTATTATGTGCACTTGCACTCAGTATATTCATCGCGACGACGATATTTGGCGCATAAAGAGCAAATTAAGACAGAACCACTGCAGATGAAGGTAGTCAGAATCAGAGGCCAGGAACAGCTTCTCCTAACTATACCAGCAATATTTTCTCATCTGAAGCTTCAAAAATAATTGCCCAACTGAGGGTGGAGGTGTTATAGAAGTAACAATGGTGCTCTATAGTTGTTATAATAAATAATGGGCCCATGCGGATATTTACATCGTCGGCGTAACTGGACCATAGGACGCCGTCACCGGGCGGCAAATCATTGTAATCGGATATGTTGCCGCCAGCCCTTAGGAATAGCTATTTAATTTAATTATTCTGTCCTTAGCATCGAGCTAGGATAGACACTTTTAGTTTATAGTTAGAATGTAGTTTTATATAAAATAAATTAGTTTAAAATATTCTTTCCTTAGCATTGTGCTAGGAAAGATGCCTTTTAATTTATAATTAGTTTGTAGTTTTTATACAAATATAAATTAGTTTTAGTAATCTGGGTTTTCTTGAATCCTCCGACAGCGACTTCTGTAATTTACTTATAAACAAAACTGAAAACAAAAACAATTAACAAAGAACCCGGTTGATAATGACTGTAATTATAACTAAGATTGCAATTTTTAATATCCGTCAATTTTGACTATTTTAGTAATTAGGTTATGACGCCATTTGATTACTGTATATTTACGATTAACAATTCTAGCGAGTATATATTTCAGAACTCCAGTACCTTTATTTTTATTTTTGTTACAAGACAGTTTTTTTGAAAAAAAAGGCAGTGAAAGTTTCATTATTTGTATAAAAATATTTTTAGAAAAGACAAGTTTCTAAAAATTATTTGAAGTTAAAATAACTTGAATCCGGAGCTATTGAAAAGGTAAAAAAGGAAGAACGTGTGATACGAGTTATTTGTCTGCACAGTGTAAAAAGTTTACAAAACAAACTTTTTGATATGAATTTTACACTTAACTAATTTTAAATTTAGCAGTAACTTCTTTTTTATTTAGGAATGAACAACTTTGGTAAGTCATACTTAAATGAAAATTTTACATTGGATAATAATTTTCTGTAACATCTAAAAAGCAAACTTCTGTAGATCTACAGGTTTAAGTAAAAATAAAATCTCAATATTATAACAATGTAAAGAACGGTCGTATTTTTATTCAAAATGTATTTACTTAAAATTTACTGGTATAATAAAATCACAGTAAGTGTTGGTCACTTAATAAAGGTATAGTAAAGTTAGCGAATATTTTTTAAGTAAAATAGGATTTATTTTATATTTTAGTCCTTATGTTAAATCGTGAATATTTTTTTATTCTAGTCTAGTACCAAGTTTATTTTTTACCCAATCACATGTTACGATAAAAAATTTAAATATAATAAAACAAAATATTGACTAATCTCCATAATAGGCTGGCGCCTAAACCAATATGCATATTCTTTTATATAACTTTAAATAACTTTTATATTTTATTTATGTATATTATAATATCTTTTATATAAATTCCACTGCTGAATATAGCACTTTTGAACATATATCGCCCTATCCGAAGAATAAAGTTACATGTCCCATGTATAAACCATGTATAAAAAAATGTTACTTTATAATATATTTTAATGATCATTATTTAAGTATCACCTGTTTTATTAGAAGCTTAAGCTTTCCCAAGACTTAAGTCATTTGAAAACAAAGTTAAATAAAAATAGTAAATGATGTTATATTAATATCATTCAGTGTACAAAATTTACTGTTTTATTTAACCAAAAATTTAAAGTATATGAAATTATGAATGAATTAAATTATGTCGTCTATTTATATTCTCATTGTTATAAGTAAAGTCTTCATAAGTTATTGTAATACAATCAAATAATATTGTTTTAAATGTTAAGAGAGATTGGACAATAGTCCTCTACATTCTCCGTCCTCAATAATAATAATGCTGTTTGACTCCTGAAGCTGTTTTTAAATGGAATTTATTTACGAACTACAAAATATAAACTTTTCATTGTATTCTATTTAGTTTGATTCTTGAAAATATAAATTTACTTATCTACATTTCAAAATAACTTTCTAGTCTAGGGCTGGCAAAAATAGTTTTTATTGGTTAATGCTTTAAAGATACATCCTACTAATATCCTCCTAATATTATAAATCCTACTAATATTACAAATGCTAAGTTTGTGAGTATGGATGTATGTTTGTTACTCTTTCATGACAAATCTGCTGAACCAATATCAATGAAATTTAGCACAATTATTCTTTAAACACCAGGGTAACATATAGGGTACTTTTTTTTGAAGTATAGATTTGACTTGACTTTGACATGTCAAAAAAAACCCTTTTATATGTATATAATAAATAAATGGTGTTTTCTATGTCATCTTAATCCTGTTGAATTAACAGTATTTCTATACCCTATATGTTACACAAGTGGTACACATAACGAAAATTAGGCCAAATTTTATCGATATTGGGTCAGCAGATTGGCCGTAGAAGAACCAGAGTGTCAATATAGCTCAACGTGTCGCGAAACTGAAGTGGCGATTGGTGGTGCGCTTAGTGGGGAGAACCTATGGGCGTTTGGGTCTAAAGGTGTTGGAATGGCGAGTGGGATGCGAGATCTTTTCGTCCAAAATACCTCAGTGCTTGAATACCAAAGTGAATAACAGTGCGTGTTGCCAGTGATGACATACGGATCTAAAACGTGGTCGCTGACTATAGGTCTCATAAGAAGGCTCAGAGGGCGATAGAGCGAGCTATGCTCAGAGTATCTCTATCAAATCAGATGAGAATGTGATCAAATCAGAAATGGGGAGATCCGTAGAAGAACCAGAGTGGCGATATAGCTCAGCGTGTCGCGAAACTGAAGTGGCGATTGGCGGGGCGCATAGTGCGGAGAACCGATGTGCGTTGGGGTCTCCAGGTGTTGGAATGGCGCAAGATCGTATAATGTGGAGATCCCATGAAGAGACCTTTGTCCAGCAGTTGACGTCCATCGGTTGAAAATGATGATGAATCCCAGGGGTGGCCTTTTTTTATAGGATAAGGCTAGCGCCTGGCTACGATCTCGCCTGATGGAAAGCGAAAGATGTAGCCTAAGGTGGACTGCGCTTGCAAGTTTAGTGCCTATTCACCTTTTTTTTTAAGTTTTTCGTATCGTTGGAGTCCGGAAATATAGATGAAGGAAGAGAAATATGTATGTATGTATGATAGTGTTCATTAAATTTTTTTTATAAAAAAATATGATCATCTGGAATAGTTTGGCAACCCTACGTAATACTATAAAATATCTCGTTTTGAAGACGACTTGAGTTTGTTTAAGGTTCGTGAATATTTATACAGGGTGTTTTAATGAAAGAACTATTGACTAAAATAATTAAAATGGTTAACGTTCAAAAATTATTCAATTTATATTTAACAATTATGATAATAATTCTCCAATTTACAATTATTATTATAAGGTCCTCCTCGTAACCTTATCCCACTCTAAGTGGGGTCGACACAAATTATAAACATTTTGTCACATAATTTGGCTATTTATTTTACCGCCGCCTGCCTGACGTCAACTTACCTTAGTCGTATTTTAAGCCGTCTCGGAGAAAAGAGGATGAGGAAAAAGGGTGTTCTATTCTACTCAACCGGATACCACACGGCAGGTCAACTTACCTTAGTCGCCTTTTACGACACATCGGTAAGAAATGACGGTGTTCTATTCTACTAAACCGGATACCACACGGCAGGTCAACTTACCTTAGTCGCCTTTTACGACACTTCGATAAGAAATGAGGGTGGTCTATTCTACTCAGTCGGATACCAATTATCTTATTTAAATATTATTTCAGTATAATAGACGGTTTAATTGAACCAGACGGCTAATTTAACTGCCTACATTAAAAGCCTTTATAGTCCAATTAGACATTTAGCTTAAAGCTCACATTGAAAGCCAATTACAGCTTAATTACGGATACACGATGAGATCCGACTCACAGCGCTTAATAAAAGCTCCTTACTGATACTCTACAAATTAAAACTTATTTTTAAAATAAACATAATAAAAGACCATAAGGCCAGACTGGCCCGTTGACGCAGTAGTGATCCTGCCTTCAGCTCCACGGGTCGCGGGTTCGATTCCCGCCGAGGGCCAATATTTTCTATAAAAAGAATTTGTTGCCCTTTGACCCTTGGTGTATATTTGTATTTAAGTATGTATTTAAAATATATATAAGTATATATTCACCAGTTGTCTGTCACCCATAACACAAGTATTAAGTTACTTACTTTGGGGACGGACGACCGTGTGTGTAAGTGTCCCATATATTTATATCATTTTATATTTATAAGTTTACATTTAAATAAGGTTTTCAATGAATCTAACTCAATTAAAACCTAATTTTAAATTAGGTCACTTTAATACTTTGCGTGTATATATAAAAGACAAATATATAAAAAAACTTAAAATTAATGAATGACCATTATTCTAATCTGGAAAAAGCTGTGATGGCCCAGTGGTGCGACCGTGTGAATCTCTAGAGACGATCATGGGTTCAAACCCGGGCAGACACCAATGAGTTTTTCTATTAAAACTTATGTGTCTAATTGATAATTGCAATTTATCACACGCTTTTCGGTGAAGGAAAACATCGTGAGGAAACCTGCATATCTCTAGAATTCTGGAGATATGTGTAACCTACCAACCCGCATTGGAGCAGCGTGGTAGGTCTTAGCTCCAATCCTTCTCTCCAAAAAACGGAGAGAAGAGGCCTATTCTCAGCAGTGGGATAGTAACAGGCCGCTACTTACTTACTTACTTACTATTCTAAGAGAATATCCAAAAATGGAAAATGTAATACGAATAATGGCACGTTACGAGCTTTCAAGCTTTTCACGGCAGTAACTTTCCGAGTGCGGGGAGAGCTACACGCTCCTTTAGAATTTTCCCGCCAAAATGATCGCGCGAGGTATACGTTTTTTTTATACACAATTTAAATTTAGCCAAATCATTTTGTATGTATTACTGTGTTTAACTATTTATAAAACAGTTTTTTTTTATACTTTAAAAGGTTTCCAATGGAAACATAAAAAGTATAAATGAAATGGATTACTATTAGTAATAAGGTTCTCTTTAATAGAAATGTTAACCTTTATAAAAAAGTGCCACGGTATCTGGCTGAGTAGAATAGACCACCATTTGTTATTGACGTGTCCTAAAGAGCTACGGTAAGTTGACGTCAGGCCGGTCCATTACGTAGCCAAATCATGTGACAACATGTTCATAGCATATTGTGCCCACCTCGCTTAGAATGTGATAAGGACAGGAGTATGATATCAATTTTACTATGAAATACTTTTTTTTAACTTGTGTAAACGCAAATTCAACAGATTATGGATTATATATTTTTTTAAATAAAATATTTAACAAATAAATAAAAAAGGACAAAAGCAATTGATTAATATTATTTAATTATAAGTGAAGCATACAGGAAATACTAGCATTTTTATTCAAGTGCGTTTTTAATTTATTGCGTTATTGGAATTAAAATTTAACTATCTTCTGTTAATTGTAATTGAAATAAACATTTTTTTTTATATAATTAATAGTACCCACGACATATTTCACTCTAACATAAGTGTTTAAGTTCCCCCTAATAATGCAATATGTGTATTAATCTCTGTTAACGAAAAAAAGAACCGGATTTTTTAACCTATATGTTTTTTAGCAGTATTGATTAAGCAAAATTTTATCAATATTGGTTCAGTAGATTCACGGTTGATCTTGGAAGCATATCAGACAGATGGACTTTCGCATTTATATTATTAGTACGGCATAGCATCAACTAAAATATGTTGTACGGAATAGTGTAGATTTTTATATATAGGTACATTTGTCCAGTAAAATGATTATTATTTTTATTCATTGTTACAGTTGCCGCATTGGTGTTAATTGCTTGTGTGCAAATCGCAACGAGTTTCGGTGAGTTCAAATAGATATAATGAAAATAAATAGTTTTGATATTTATATAAATCCTCCTGACCTTAACTCTAAATGAGGTCGCCACAACATGTCATAAACATGTTGTCACATGACTTGGCTACGTATTTTACGACAGGCCGCCTGCCTGACATCAACTTACCTTAGTCGTATTTTACGACACCTCAGTAAGAAAGAGGGTGGTCTATTATACTCAACTGGATACCACACGGTGGGTCCACTTACCTTAGTCGCTTTTTACCAAACCTCGGTAAGAAATGAGCTTGGTCTATTCTACTCAGCTTGATACCACACGGCGGGTCGACTTACCTTAGTCGCCTTTTACGACACCTCGGTAAGAAATATGCTTGGTGTATTCTACTCAGCCGAATACCACACGGCGGGTTGACTTATCTTAGTCGCCTTTTACGATACCTCGGTAAGAAATGAGGGTGGTCTATTCTACTGAGCCGGACACCATAGGGCTAAAATAGTTTTTATATTCATATTTTCTAATAAACTATTCGTTATAAATACGATCAGCTGTATCATAATTGCAAGCCTAATCGCATTTACACGAATGTACTGTTAGGTATAGCGTGGTATCCTTTGTGTGGATTATATTAGGATACAAAGGTTAAGGGTAGCGTCAAACGTCGTATGAATAGCGATAGCTATAATATTCTTTTTGTTTCTTATGGCATTATGTCATCTAATATATTTTATCAAAATAATCTTCTATATCAAGAACTACTTTTATATTGAACTAATCAATATAGATAAAGACCTATAATACATTTAAGCGATTAATTCTTGTATGTATGTAATCTGAATTTCGGAAACGGCTTCAATCATATTAATGGAATCAATTTAATTTAATTTACTATTTAGTTATGGATTTTCGGGGACGATAAATCAACTAGCTAGGTTTCATTTTAGGAAACGTCGTTTTAGCCAATTTTCGTGTTTTCAGCCAATGAAAAACTGTTACAATATCATTAGTATACGAAATTAATTTTCGCCGCTATTTACCAAGTTATAATAGATTAGGTGAGAAATCGGCGGGTTTTAAAACCTGGAAATTCGGTCGGTTCGAGTCCTTTTTGTCGTCTTTTGTGGTAAAAATTATTAATGGATACTAAAAATAATAATAATATATATGATAGTACTAACTACTTATACAGTAAATTTTATAAACCCTGCGCTTTAAGTGAAGGTTCTGATATGTGCCATATATTTATAAAAAAATAATTATATAAATGTAAATTTTGCTTTTGGGAAAAAATCGAGAAATGGTAGTTTGTATCAAAGTAATTTCAATATTACATGAAACGGTATCAAGACTGTCGTTAGTCCGGGTTCGTTAAATAGTTCAAGTTATTTTCATACCGTTTTATAGCTGCATGGTGTTATCGCTTAGAGAATGTAATGCGACTAGAGTATGTAGATTATTGATACGTTTGATTAGTATGCATGTCTCTTACACGCGCTAAATTAATACGGATTCATTGTTAATTACTATTAATTTCAAGGTTTAGGTATTTTGTTAGTTTCTTACTTGTATATAATTTGCACTATTGGGCAAAGATTTCTTCTATTAGAGAGAAGGGTCGGAAACTTAATAACATAAACAACTTCTAGTTCATAATTTCAATTTATCACACGCTTTTTGGTGAAGAAAAATTTCGTGAGAAAACCTACTAACAGATATCTCTAGAGAACTCTAGAGTATCTGTAACCTACCAATCCACATTCAAGCAGCGTGGTAGGTCTTAGCTCCAATCCTTCTCTCTAAAAATGGAGAAACGAGGCCTATGCGTAGCAGTGGGATAGTAACAGGCCCCTACTTTACTTTATTGACAACGGTCCTTTCTTTTCTTCCTTTCTATATTATTCGCATTTCAATTCTTGTATGTTTCTTTCTGTTAAGTTAAATGGAACAAATCTTTTAAATCCACTATTGTACGTGCCATTTTTTTTCTTTTCTAACATTTTCATGTATATACAATAAAGAGAATGAATAATTAAGTTGTTGGTATTTTAACACTAAAGTAAAGGGTATCGCTAGCTATGTATAGTTAGCATATCGCTTAGAGGTATTGTAGTGCCTTATTCTACAGTACTCTGACAATCCTAATATTCGTATTCACTCGTGCGTTAATGAATCGGATTGTAGTAACTGTACAACTCTAGCTTACACAGACAGTACCACGTATCTTGGCGTCATTGTAGACCAACATCTTAGATGGGATAAGCATGTGAATTTTCTTTCTAAAAAAATTCGAAGTCTCAGTTATATTTATAACGATTTACGTAATATTATCAATCAAAAACTAATGTTTCAAGTGTATAATGCATTAACCCAATCTCTACTACTATATGGTATTATTGCATGGGGCGCTTGTGGTTCTACATTGCTAGACAAATTAGAAAAAGCTCAGAAGCTTAACTTAAAAATCATTATTAAAAAACCAAGGAGGTTCCCAATTGAGGAACTTTTTAAAATATGCAATGTACTTTCACCAAGAAGATTGTTTGTGTTGCAATTGGCCATGTTTATGTCTAAAAATATTGAAGAATTTCCCCTTCAACAGATAACTACGACAAGAGCCGTGCGTTTAGTGAAGTTCCAAAAATACCTAGTCCCTTCTAGGGCATCTTTGTTTACCAGTAGACACTTTACACGAATGGCGCCGCGCCTGTATAATATACTGCCTGTTCAGACGTCACATTTTATAGACCGCACTCAATATCCTATCCAAAAAAAAAACTCAAAACACACATGCAAAAATTTCTTCTGGAATGCAGCTCTAGTGATTTTAACTCTCTATATGCCAAATTATGTTACATAACAATTTAAGTATTAAAAATGCACACTACAACCTAACTTAATATAGATTTATCATGTATAAACACACACACGCACACACACACACATACATACACACCCAAAACACACACACACATACATATATACACACAAACACACACACAGGAACACACACACTAAAATTATATTAATGGTGGTGGGTTTTATTACTATTTTTTTTTTCTTGAGTATATAAAAAGGTTTATTTTTTTTTTTAAAAATTCATAATCTATCCCTTACTTTTTTTTTATATTTGTTCAAATTAGTCGTCACCAGGCATTAAGCAAAATAGAAATATTGTTGACTCTTGCTAGCCCTAGCACAGGCCTAGGTCTATTTGGGCTGCATATTGCTATACACAAACAACCAAATGAAGCTAGTCTGGTGCTTTGCTCTCTAGTTTAAGTGTAAAATGTACTTACAGAATTGTTCAAATAAAAAATAAATAAATAAATAAAATAAATAAATACGCAGTGAGATAAGTTTGTACATTTATATGACTTATGGGCAGGCCAAAGGCTTTTCTATGTGTCTATTTGATAATTGCAATTTATCATACCTACTGTTTTCGCTGAATGTGCATATCTTTAGATAATTCTGGGGATTTATGTCACAATCCATGTTGGAGCAGCAGAATGGGTTTTAGCTCCCTTCTTTTAGTTTTAGTTCCTTCTCTTGAAAAAAAAACGGAAAGAGGAGGCGTATGTCCATCATTGGGATAGTATGAGTATTTAGTATTTCGGTTTTCCCTTTTAAAATATTAAGTATGTGGATGGTAAAGAAAAAAAAAGTGGTAAAGTAAAGCCGTGTGGTATCTGTGTGTCTAAGAATAGACCACCCTCAGTTCTTACCGAGTTGTCGTAAAAGGCGATTTAGGTAAGTCAACCCGCCATGTGGTATCCGGCTGAGTAAAATAGACCACCCTTATTTTTTACCGATTTGTCGTAAAAGGCGATTAAGGTAAGTAAACCCGCCAGATACCACAGTATCTGGCTGAGTAGAATAGACCACACTCTGTCTTACCGAGCTGTCGTAAAAGGCGATTAAGGAAAGTTAACGTCTGGCGGCCGGTCGTAAAATACGTAGCCCAATCATGTGACAACATGTTGTGTCGACCCCATTTACAGTGGGATATGGGCAGGAGAAAGATGATGAGTGTAAGTGGTAAAGTGACAAATTTGTTAGGACAGTCGAAACTTTTTATTAAAAGCAATGTATTTGAAGGTGGAATGTATTGGAAGGTGGAAACTTGAATTTGACCCACTTCCCGGGGTCCAATTGAGCTGAAATTGTATATATTGTTCCAGTCCCGATAATAATGTATGTTTATAAGCATAATCTGATGCTGCCAGGATTGACTCCAGACGAGGGAACTGCTCAATGGTACATAGTAGGGACATGAAATACTGCTAAAAGCTTTTTAAAAAGCATTTTTAACTTACTTTTTTTATTTAAACACAAGATAGATCACTTGAAGACGCAACTTATATTGGCATCCTATATCCGAACTTGTATATTTTGAATATAGGATGCCCGAACGTGCTATAGCCGGGGATATACCGCTAGTCCGGGGCATGCATCAATAATTCGATGTCGCAGATACAGCGTTTCCCCGGAGAATGCATTCGATACCGGAAATAGAGGAATATCTGTTCCTTTTGGTTTACCGGTTCGTCACAACGGCATCGTGCATACATAGAAATAAATAAAACCGAATATCACGATAGTCTTTATTGGAAGTTTGTTGTCCAGAAGTAATGATAATACTATATCGCTACTAGCTGACTTAGCAATCGTTTTGACATATAAATAGTAATAAGCTATTGGCCCGTTGGCGCAGTGGATAGTGACCCTGCCTTCCGCTCTCCTCCGCGGGTCGTGGGTTCAAATCCCGCCAAGGGCCAACATTCATAAATCAATTTGTGTGTTTTCAAGTCTGGGTGTATATTTGTATTTTTAATTTGTATTTTTAGTATGTGTCCCATATATTTATTTATTATTTCACTTTTTTATAATCTTAAAGGTGACCGATTTACACCACGGCCTTTTATCGGTTAGGTACTAAAATTAGTCAACTCAAATTCCAGTCAAAAGAGTTTTTTAGTAAATTTGTAAGTGTGTACTTGTTCTTGCCAATTGACCCTGTTATTGGACCTCTATAAAAGATAAAATAGCAGTATTTTTATTTCAAATAAACAATGTTCGCATACTAGGTGTTCTAAAATTCGATCAAGTACTTATTTTATATTACTGGGAACTGCAACTTCGTCTATTTTGTGGTAAAATACCCTCAATTATCTACTAAGTGTAATTTCGTGTTGCGAAAAGAAAAGCCTTTTTTTATTCATTATTTTAGCTCAGTTAATAAGCTTCATTGTACGCAATTTCGAGCTTTAATTGTAAAAAAAAATCGAGCTTTAATTGAAAATAATTTCCGGCTCAATTGTACAAAATTTGAGGCATCATTTGTTCGAAATTTGAAGTTTTAAATGCACTAAATTCAAGCTTCAATTGTACCAAATTTCAAGCTTTCATTGTACTTAATTTCAAGCTTCAATTTTACCAAATTACAAGCTTCAATTTTACCAAATTACAAGCTTCAATTGCGCCGAATTTCAAGCTTCACTTGTACCAAATTTCAAGTTTCAATTGAAAACATTTCAAGCTGCAATTGTTCCAAATTTTAAACTTTAATTGTACAAAATTTTCAAGTTTCTATCGTATCAAATTTCAAGCTTCAATTGTACCAAATTTCAAGCATCAATTGTACCAAACCTGAAAATATTAAAAGAAATCATAGAATATGTTTGTCTTTTGAAAAAGGTAGAAAGCGTTGCTCAACAATGCGTTATTAACAAAAAAATCACACAAAACAAATTCTGCTCGTGGTTCAGTAACATATCGAACTTTTTATATTCCTATGACAAAGACACGCCAAGTTGCCCACGATACGGGAAGCTTTAAAAGTTTCCAACTTAGTCTAGAGTTCTGTTATAAAGAACAGTACTGCAGTCACCCGGCATATTTTAGTGTTCTTTTATAACTGAGGTGACTTTAAATATTATCAAGTGTTTTGCCGTGGTCGAGTTTTTTTCTCCATTTCATTGGTACCTTATTTAATTTTATTTTCTTTATTATGGTGGTTATTTCCCTATGGACACCCGATATTAAGATATGGCGATGTTTTCTTCCATTTCTGTCTAATGCAGCGTCTCCCAAACTTTTTTGTTTTCCTAATCTTCCCTTGTCCTTTTTACAATTCTTACGACACCTATGTAACTTACATTACTTGTAATATAAAAAAATTGAAATTCAATTAAGAAACTTACATAAAACGTTTAAGGAAAAATAATTTGGTTTTTGTTAAATCTTGCACGAAATCTATCATTGCGCCCGCAGCGAAAGGCTTAAACTCGCGCCAACTCCATTATTGATCCCCCCTTAACAATCAAGCTCCCCCTTTAAAAATCGAGTTTCCCTTAACAAATAAATTCCCCATGAATACCAATCAAATATCATCAAAATATCGGAGAAAAATGCGGAGAACCGATGGGCATTGGGTCTCAAAGTATTGGAATGGCGACCCGCACCCTAAAGCGCAGTGTTGGAAGATCCCCTACAAGATGGACTGACAACCTGATGGCGGCACAAAATCGTGTGTTGCAGAGATACCATGAAGGGACCTATGTCCAGCAGTAGATGTCCATCGGTTGAAGAAGAAGAAAACAATCAAATTCCACCCCCCCCTCTTAACAATCAAATTGCCTCCTTGTGAACATTGATCTATATCAAACTGCATGTATTTGACTTATTGATTGCCTTATCTATATCAACCTGTACCATAATGTACCTAAGTAATAATCAATACCTATTTAACAAAAGTTCGAAAACTTTCCATACAAATTCTGCGAGGTCCCCAGAACTCGCTGTATAGGCGATCTGGAATTATTGATGTGTGCCCTGAACGAGCACTTGCGGCGTGTTGGGAGGTGGGAGATTTCACGTGCTTCCTTTATTTTTTGCTAAGTATTTGCATATTCTTCGAAGTCACGACCTTTTTTATTTTAAATTATTTGCTGATATCAGTGACAGAGAGTTTACGCTGTAATGCCAAAATATAATCTGCACAAATTCACTACCTACTTTTCAGTCATCGTATTTACATGTATGAAAATAAAACGAAAAACAAAGAGTAACTAAAGTCATGGTAGTCAGCTTGTTCTCAATATTTTTAAAATTAAGATCCTTAAATAAACGTAAAACAAATTGGTTAAATCTAAAAAGCAAAGCATTTTTTTTCGATTTAGTATTCTAAACCTATTTAAAAAAAAACTAAGTCATCAGCTAATGAGCCTACCTACCAATGGGATATGTCCTGATGATTCCCTAGAGATATACAGGTTTCCTCACGATGTTTTTGGCCAACGAAAAGCGTGTGTTTAATTATAACTATCAATTTTTAACAGAACACTCAACGTTAAATGCTAAGTTTAAAGAAAGTTGAAAGTTTAAAGAGAAAATTTTGCTATTTTTTCGATTTGACTTTGCGATTTTGTTGTGGAGACTATTTTCTGATGATGCTTTGGTTGCGGGGCGAAACGATTGTTGAGTTTGTGATAGTGAATTTGTGTAGTGCTTGTGTATTGTAGTGGCGGTGGTGGAGGTTTGTGCATTTGTTTTTACGAATCCTGCATGTATCAGGTCCACTCTACATTTAGCATTATATATATTTAATATTTTACTTCATCGCGGATTATAGAAAAATAATTTTATAATTACTTTTGTATTATCTCCGCAAAGTAACGCCTAATTCTATAAATTATACATAATTACATGTTTAGAGGTGAAGTTAATATAAAGCTTGTAAAAAATATACAGAGAGAATTTTCTACCGACATATCAGTCCGTAAAGCGGCTTGCAACATGTCCAATTCCCGATGGACTCCGATAGAATCCATCCATTTGCTTCGATGGCGTCGAATTATTAATGCTCCCGAATGCTATTTGCACTTCATCCGCGATTCAGTTGAAAGAGTTTGAGGAAAATTGAGTGAAATTGATTTTGCTGCAGCGATGGAATATTCGATGAAGCCTGAGGGATTTTATTTGATAACGCGACGATGTGTGCTAACTAGTAAGTCGATTTTAAAGGAACTTTATTTTTTCTGCTTTTGTAACAAGACTAATAAAAATTTAACTCTAAATCTACTAAACGAACTTGTTTTAGGCCTTTACTAAAATTTAGTAGAATTTTACCGAGGTGTCGTAAAAGACAACGGTAAGTTGACCCACTGTGTGGTATTCGGTTGAATAGAATAGACCTCTTTCTTACCGTGGTGTTTTAAAATACGATTAAGGTAAGTTGATGTCAGGCAGGCGGCCAGTCGTAAAATACGAAGCTAAATCATGTAACAACATGTTTCTAGCATATTCTGCTGACTCTACTTAGGGTGGGATAAGGGCAGGAGGAAGAAGACTAAAATTTTCCGGAATTCTTTTGGAAGTTTTAAGATAGTTATGTACTGTACATTATGTACGGTTTTATGGTCATCGTTTTGAAGAGGTCACGCAGTTAAAAAAAACGAACATATAAACCAACATAGATACACAAAATTAATGTACTAGACAATTGTAGATCTACAAATACTACAAAAAGTCCGCGACAGCATGTCATAAGAGATATCTTATAGTTAACTCACAATAACTAATTTTATGTTCAAAATTTCTATTGAATATATATCTTTAATATTTAAATGAGTTAATCTTGTATATATATATATATTTTCTGAATCTCAGAAACGGCTCCAACGATTTTCCTGAAATTCAGTATGTAGGGTGTTTTGGGGGAGAAAAATCGATCTAGCTAGGTTTTATGTAAAAAAAATACGTTTTATCCCTGTTTTTGGGCATTAAATAACACTAACATTTATATTGAATTGAATTTTCGCCATTAACTGTCAAGTCGGCGTAGCTTATTCAGGGAACGGGCAGCCTCGAGAAATGTAAATGCCAAGGTTCGAACCCCTACTTAATAATTATTTTTTCTTTTTCTTTTAAGTTTTTTTTTTTTTTTTTAATTACCGAGCAAAGCTCGGTCACCCAGATATTCGTTATTATAGAGTTATAGAATAATTTTGCTATCTATACTAATATATAAAACTGAAGAGTTTGTTTGTTGGAACGCGCCAATCTCAGGAACTACTGAACCGATTTGGAAAATTCTTTCAGTGTAATAAGATAGTCCATTTATCGAGGAAGGCTATAGGCTAACATCATGTTAAGATGAATAGGAGAGGAGCAGCAACAAAAATAATACGAACAGCAAAATTTAAAGCTTTCCTTTTAAATCTTTCCAAGCGGGCGGAGCCGCTGGCGATTGCTTGTAGTATATAAAAACATTGTTGAAAATGTGAAATGTCTAAACTTCAACCGTTGTGACCAAAAGGATAGCAGAGTCCTTAGCTCAGCAGGAAAATAGAAATGGTTGCTATGCTATGCTAAATTAACTCAATTTGTGTAGAATTTATTAATTTATTAATAAATGTACAAAGCTTCAAAATACGCGCAGAAAAATGAGTAGCGGCTATTTTTCGTTACATAAAATTTCAGCACTAAAATGATTGCTGATTCAGCTTTCTTGCCTCTTCAAACAGGTATAAGACAAAGTACTAACTCCTTAGGAAGTTGACAGTGTAGGCGAGCACATAGGGTAAATTATGCACGATACGCGAGCGAGGCTTAAAAACTTCCTTGTCGTTTCTACAGGGTTGTCGATAATATAAAAGGAATTATTTATAATTTTACTATAGGTTATACTAGTTTGGTCCATTTGAAGCCAAATAAAATTCGAAAAATCGTACCAAGACGACCGCCCAAGATCATAATTGAATTCGAGAATCACCAGGTTAGGCTAATCAATTTCCTATCCTATTCTACAGTGTTTATTTGTGGTAAAATCGTAGTCGTGCGTTATTATGTAAATTTAAATTCGAATAACATCTATTTTAGTGTAACGGAAAATTCAAATACAATTTAGTATTCAAATTTTATTTTCCTCTTGTTTTCACTAATTGCCCAAAATGCCTGAAGAAAGTGTTAAAGATTTGATAAAGAAAAAGGGAATTATTAAAAGTAAATTCACGTTGACAACAGATTGCACTTTTCAATGACATCCTATTCGTGTTGAATTAACAAGATTTCTATAGCCTATATGTTACCCGGGTGTATAATGAATAATTGTTTCAAATTTTGTCAATAATGGTTCAGCGGATTCACCGTGAAAGAGTAACAAACATACACCCATACTCACAAACTTTCGCATTTATAACATTAGTAGGATTTTATGGTACGTGACAACCCTACACTTTACGGCTTGATAACGGTCAGTAAACTTTAGGGACTTGCAGGTTTTAAGCACTCTTTTATAACTATTTAAAATGATTGCGAAAAGTAACAAGAAAGTAATTCAACGGCACTCGGTTGATAGTTTGAAGAAAAACAATTTCACTTTATTACCTTTTTAAAAATATAATATTTTAGATGACTTTTGATGCTGCTGTAAATTTATTTTTTATATTCCTTCGAGCTTTATAAATAGACTTTAGGGTTGTAGCAAAACGAACGGTATTAACAGAATTTAAAACATTTTTTTTACAAATGTCCTGCCCTTATCACACTCTAAGTGGGGTCGGTGCTACATGTTGTTACATGATTTGGCTAGGTATTTTACGACCGGCCGCCTGCCTGACGTCAACTTACTAAGTCGTATTTTACGACACCTCGCTAAGAAAGACGGTGTTCTATTCTACTCAACTGTATACCACACGGTGGGTCGACTTTTTTTTTAATACAGGAAAAAACCCGTAATGGGTACCGCCGCCCGACGGGGACAGGCGGCGGTTATGTCGGACTCGCACCGACTAAAACGACCTGTGTGCTCCATCACGCTGCCAATAGCAAGGACAGGGTGTCATTGTACATATTGCCCCCGTCCCCGCCGACAGCTCTGATCCCAGAGAACAAACACCTTCTCCGGGTAAGGGCCCCTCGAAAGAGAGGCCCCCCTCCGCTAACCGGTGCATCGGGAGCACCAGATGCACCCACCGACCGCCTCGGGGACCTGTAATCCAGGCGTCCGATATACCCCGTTCGGAACACCCGAAGGTCCCCAGTTAGGGCGCCAGACGATGGGCTTGGGCGAGTCACTAACACTTGGACTCACCAGCAGCAGATTGGATCCAGAACAGCAGTTCGTGGAACCGCTCCGCCGCCTCCCTCCGCCCCCTCCGCAGAGCAAAAGAAGGCCATCGCTGCCCACGATCGCTCCCTGCCCACCGTGTTTGGCGGCGGGTCGACTTACCTTTGTCACCTTTTACGATTTAAATAGAATCTACAATTGCTTACAAAAATAATTTAGTTCTGTATTATAGATGATTCGAAATTCAAATCGCAAATCGGCCATGTCCCAATAAAACTTAAATGCTATTACTCTTAGAGCATTACGTTCAATCTCTTTATCCGCGAGTGGCCTATCTCGGAGCGAGAGTCGGGCAAAATAAATTCGCGAACTGGCAGCGCCCAACGTTTGGGCCCAATGAATAATGCAAAAGATCACCTGAGGGCTGAGAAGCGACACATTAAAATGTGATCGCAGTATTTCATGACGTTAGCCGTATCACTTTGCAATAATGGATTTCGGATAAGTTATTGAACTTCCTAATTTGGCGAGCGAGAATCTGTCTGATTTGAATTGATGTTTGGTCCCTTTTAGGTCTTAGACACTGAAAGTGACATACCTAAATAAATTTTGTTAGTAAGTAGCGGCCCGTTACTATTACACTGCTGAGAATAGGCCTCTTCTTTTTTGGAGAGAAGGTTTGGAGCTAAGACCTACCACGCTGCTCCAATGCGGATTGGTAGGTTACACATATCTCCAGAATTCTCTAGAGATATGCAGGTTTCTTCACGATATTTTCCTTCACCAAAAAACGTGTGATAAATCGTAATTATCAATTAGACACATAAGTTTTAACAGAAAAAACTCATTGGTGTCTGCGCGGGTTTGAACTCGTGACACTGTCTAAAGTCGCACGGTCACACCGCTGGGCTATCACAGCTTACTACAGCTTACTACACTTAAATAGTTAATATAGTCAACTATTAAAATGTTAATATAATATATGTTGGAAGGCCCCAGTGAGTTTTTCTGTAAAAACTTACGTGTCTAATTGATATTTGCAATTTATCACACGCTTTTCGGTGAAGGAAAATATCGTGAAGAAATCTGCATCTCTGTAGAGAATTTAAGTTACTTAATATACAGTAGTACTTGGGTGACTGAGCTTAAATTATTAAATAGTAATAAAATTAAAAAAGCAAAAGGTGGGTAATAATTTGATGGTATTTTCACTTCTTTAGTCCGCCCGTTACCCAAGTTACCCAAGTTACCCAAGTTATCACAACTGATGCGATAAAATTACAGAATGATCTAAACGCTGTAATTAAATGGTGCCAATATATCAATATATAATATGCCGCTCAATTCTTCCAAATGTCTTCATGTATTAAATTCACGAGCAATAGATGTATCATTCCGTCTTCTTATCCTTTAAGAGAATCACAAACTGGTAGAAGTTTCTGCTATAAAAGAACTTGAGGTAATTATTGAGTCTAAATTGAGTTTTAGGGACCACATCGACAATATAATCAAAAAGCTAATAGGACGTGTGGATTTATTAAACGTATATAAGAAATGAGGGTGGTCTATTCTACTCAGCCGGATACAAAACATGAGATTGGTCTATACTCAGCCGGATAGCATACGGTTGATGCTCCTTTAAAAAAAAAATTAGATTATCAACCGCTGTGCCCCAGTACATTATATTTACATGTTCGCATTACCCATTTTCATATCTTAGATAGGTATTTTTCCGTTACTACGATATGCTTGTAACACGATCAGCATTTTGTTAGATATTTATTATAACGATATCGCTTATCGCATTATTGAGATAACTTTATAGTGGAATCGATAGTTGCAAAGTGTTGCCTTAATAAAAAATAATAATATATCAGTTTGTTGTGCAAAAAAAGTAAAGTAACGGCTTGTTACTATCCCACATCTGGGCAAAGGCCTTCTCTTTCTTTTTTTATGGAGAAAGGGGTTAGAGCTAAGACCTACCACGCTGCTCAAATGCGGCTTGCTAGGTTACACATCTACCCAGAATTCTCTAGAGATATGCTGGTTTCCTCACGATGTTTTCCTTCACCAAAAAAGCGTGATGAATTGCTATTATGAGTTAGGCACAGATAAGTTTTAGCAGAAATACTAATTTGGTATGTCCGGGGTTTGAACCCGTGACCCCCTCGAAAGAGTTTGTCTCACCGCTGCGCTATCACAGCTTTTTTGGTCTAATAAATTACAGTACCTGGTTGCCCGAGCCTTGCTTGGAATTTTTTTTAAATATTTAAAAATTTAAAGATTTTTTTCTACTTTTCAAATTTTGAGACCGCCCGTTACCCAAATGAGCTTTTACAAATGACAGCGTAATTATCCAATGATTTCTGATCAAATTATAGCAGTTTTTTAAGTGCTTTAAAACACCACCCTAAAACTCCTTTACATGCTGAATTTCTTGAAAATCGTTGGAGACGTTTCCGAAATTCAGAAAAATATTTATATACAAAATTAACTTATTTAAATATTAAATATTTATTTAAGAGTACCCATTCGCCATTTTTGAATAGACATTTTGGCTTGCACCGAACTTAGTTCTCAAAGGGAAATCTCGTAAATTCTAACGTATATACGAAATACCCGAAACGACTTTATTTTTCACTTGTGTAGTGGCAAAATTTTATTGACACGCCTTCGGGGTTCCGCACGCAAACTTTCGCCGCGATAAATCTTTCCCAAGTTTCAGATTGCATCGAATTCAGCACGAGGTTATTAGCTGCTGAATAATTCAACGGGTCTCGTGTATCCAGACACATTATCGTTAGATTCCTGCTTATCCCCGATGGAAATATCGAATTCGTTTTATTAGGCATCGGAAAAGGAACGTTCCAGTTTTTTTTTTGGTTGTTATTGCCTTTAAGGCTATGAAATAATGAAGGGTTTACTCATGTAAACTGCAAACCGCGGGGGGCGGTATTGCAGTTATGCCGGACTCTTACCGGCTAAAACCTCATGGTGCATTCTTACTGCTTGGAGACGGAGGGCACAGGAATACTGAACGCATCACATCTACACCCTCGTCTCGCTTTTATAATCATAACTAATGGATTGATTTTAATCATTTTTTTTTACTGAATGACATAAGCTATATATTTTATACCCGTGCGAAGCCGGGGTGGGCCGCTAGTATTTCATAAATAAAGTTTTTCTTTCATTTTATAACTAATTAATCCAATTAATAATATAATAGATTGTACTGTTACTTATCGATACCAATCAATACACGTATCTTAATCCTGTATAGTAAATTAGTCAGCGTGACTGTAAGAAGTTTCTCACGCGTCATGCTGACTGATGACGTCATATGATCGATTGTCCCGGTCCATACGATATATTGTAATTTAGGCCTGAAATATCATAATTGACAGCTCCATCCATCCATCGTGTAATCCGGATAATGTTTTCATTATGAAAATCATGCCCTACGTGTTATCATCCGGTTTTTCAGAGTACTACAGAGTATAGACACTAGTAGGTTGTGATAAAAATAAGTAAAAATGTAGTATATGAATTCAGATATTTCAAAGATAGCAGGAAATCTTCATGGTATAGGGAAAAGAATAGCGGGGCGACCGGGAACTGGGGGCCATTGTGTTGTGGTACTTGCCATTAGAGGTTTTGCCCATAATCACCACGCTGGGCAGACGTTTTGGTGATCGCAGAGCGTAGTTCCTCGCACCGGTGACGCTGCTGCCCGTCGCCGGTCTATGGTATTTAACTACGCCTAGATTGAATGGTTATACCGCCATTAATCAGTCGCCAGAGCCTCATTCGCTGATTGGCAGAATGCACCACGATCAGGTGAGGTTGACTGGGAGTAATAAGATGGAATTGTACCCCATTGCATCCCCGAAGACCGAGCTCAGTGGCATGCAAACGGAGAGATCTATGTCCAACAGTGGACAGAGACAGGTTGATGATGATGATGATGATAGGAAAAGGGGAGTTTTATTCAAAGTTTACCGCGTGCGGGCCTCGGGGAGTAATGAATGAATCAAAACTGCTGGATAAATTTTATTCATTTTTTTCACTGAGTGATATAGGCATAGATATTTTATACAAGGGCGAAGCCGGAGCGGGTCGCTTGTATTTTTATAAAGCTGAAGAGTTTGTTTTTTGATTATTTGAATGCGCTAATCTCAGGAACTACTGGACCGATTTGAAGAATTCTTAAGTGTTAGATAGTCCATTTATCAAGGAAGGCTATATAACATCGCTCTAAGATGAATAGGAGAGGAGCCGCAATAATTTTTTTTACGAAAACAGCAAAATTTAAAGCTTTCCTTGCGTGCGCTGAGTAAACGGTGAAAGTTATTCAAAAAAAGTAAAATATATCTCGTAAATCAAAGTGCAGTTTGTAACATGTGTCGACCCCACTTAGAGTGGGATAAGGGCAGGAGAATCATGAGTTATTATGAAACACGCTGTGTCAAAAACCGTGTACATTAAATAAATGGCCGTGACGCGAGAGTAATCCGACGACACGTGATTGATTGTGCCGTACGTGCCGACTGTATATCATAATTTGATGCTTAGGATGCGTCCCGATATTGGCAGGTAAACACATCAATAACCGGCTTACTGCTTGCAAATGATTAATTACTTTATACCAACGTGAACTCGGATATTTCAACTCAGTGTGAGTTTTTTTTAACGCTTCGATCGCGTTAGCGTCGACGAAGGGTCTCCTCAATGCCTGAAGGTGATTTAGGGCCTCGAGGCGAGGGGCACGATCGGTTAGAGTGGGGCCTGTGGCCGTTTCTTTCGACCCCGGGAGAAAACGGAGCTTGATACGACAGAAGCTCCGTACTATATTTTGATGAGTACGGCATTAGAGAGACTTCGGTGCAGTTCGTCAGAGATCCCGGGGCCTCTCTGCTAGTGCGGAGGCTGTCCATCGAGGGGGTTTTAGTGGGCAGAAATCCTACATACCCGGATCTCACCCCCAAGCGTTCCGGT
The DNA here is from genome assembly GCA_029227775.1 of Morpho helenor. Classification (NCBI taxonomy): domain Eukaryota; kingdom Metazoa; phylum Arthropoda; class Insecta; order Lepidoptera; family Nymphalidae; genus Morpho; species Morpho helenor. The sequence goes on from JARGCU010000017.1 coordinate 1,748,648, forward strand.
GTATTTTCGAAGATTTCCCCCCCGTTAAAAAAATGACCTCGAAGCGAACCTGCTTACTCGGGCCGTCCTCGCAGGCTTACGATTGGTAATTGGCTGGATTTTGTTTAGGCCTTATGGCCAAGGCTCTCGCTATTTGGCTTGAGCCAAGGGATATCAAGTTATGAAGGGGACATTTAAAGCTCATTGAAAACCCGGGTATTATCCGGGGAGAAACTTTGTTCTCTTCGCGGGGTATCTTCTGAGCGGTGAGGTGGCGTATTCTTAGAAAGTCAGCAACAGCGACATCTAGTGACCGCTGTTCCAGCGCCATACAAATTGGCGCTAAAGCGATCGAGTAGGTCGAAATAACTCGTATTAAGCACACTGATCCATACAAGTATTACTCATGCGAGGGTTTGCTACGTTTACGCTTTTACGGCTAATCCGCTGGACCGATATTGATGAAATTTGGAATAATTAAAAAAACCGTTTTTCTTTCGGCAACAGAGAAAAACCATAAATGTGTTACTAAGTACGCAGATACTAAAGTTAGTGCCAACGAAAAAACGGGATTTCACATCTATTATCGGGTGAGCCCGGCTAGTCACGGTGTTACCGCCATATCGCGCTATCAAAAGAATAAAGTCACATGTCTCATGGATAAGCATAGGAAATGTGACTTTTTCTTCAGATAGGGTGATATAAAGATCTCATTTATAACGGCCCCGGATGGGCCTGAAACTAGCCGGTATAACCTGATAGAATAAGACGTGAGTAAAACCGGTTGCTATACATTAACTTGAATACCACTCACGGTAGATTAAATTTAAAAATAAAGATAGGCTAGGGGCAAAGATTTTTAACTTTTGATACAAACTACGATTATTTATTTTATTAATAATGTTCTTCATTTGCTGATTTGGTCTGCAATGGCTATATCCGCCATAAGCATAAATAATATATTTTGTCATTGTTACAGATTCACGTAATGTGGTATTCACAATAGTCAGTCAGCCAGAGCCGTACCACGCAAGCGTTGCGCGTCGTCTCAAACAAGATATACAGAATCAAGTATTAGAATTAGAGAAGGTAATTGTCCAAGACACCCTTCTCTCTGTCTAGTGAAGTACAACTTGTGAGCGTTAATAGGTAGCTTTATTGATCAAAGCCTTAGACAAGAATCACTTAACTAATGAATATATTATTTTGCTATGATCCGCGATAAAAGAAAATATATGGAATGCTAATTTCGAACGAATTAAAAATTAATTCGTTCTCATACCTGATACATGCATTTTTAAAAACTCATGCACTACCCGTGGAGTGGACTCCGTGGAGTCTATCTCCTGACGATGCTTCGGTCAGCTAAGCTGTGGTATCCCAGCGGTAACACCGTGCGACTCTTTTGAGGAGGTCACGGGTTCAAACCTGGGCAGGCACCAATGAGTTTTTTTGTTAAAACTTATGTGTCTAATTGATAATTGCAATTTATCACACGCTTTTGGGTGAAGGAAAACATCGTGAGGAAACCTGCATAATATCTTTAGAGAATTCTGGAGATATGTGTAACTTCCAATCCGCATTGGAGCAGCGTGGTAGGTCTTAGCTCCAAAACTTCTCTCCAAAAACGGAGAGAAGAGGCCTCTACTCTACTCTCAGCAGTGGGATAGTAACAGGCCTCTACTTTTATGTCAGTCATGTGGTAGACATTTGCGTTGTTCTTATAATACGTTGGTTGGGTAGGTCCGTTTTTATTCACATTAAGCGCTCTGTCTTTTACCATATAAAAAAATCATTTTTCACTCGTAGAGATCGCCAATAGTGCATATAACGCACGAAGATTTCCCAGTGCCCGGAGCGTGGGTGATAATTCCCTTGCTGAGGCCATTGGTAAAAAAGTACAAAGGCAGCGACGCGCGATGGGTTCTATTCTTGGAGCCGCACACGGCTGTCCGTTGCGAAAAGCTTTTTGAAGCTTTAGCAGCAGCCGATAAACAAGAGGTAAGCTTCATTCATTCAGTACAGAGATTCCCAAATCTTTTTCTTAAAGACCACTTATAAAATTTAGCTGGTTCCGGAAGACCGCTTGCAGGTAAATTTATACCATATTTGATTAAATATGTGAAGACTAGATCTAGCTATGGAAATTTAAATTGCGGCAGAGTACCAACCACGAATTAATACTGCTAGATACTAGATATGGCATATGGAGGTTACAGTTAACAGTCTTTGTGCTTCTTGAAATATTGTTTGTCTACATTGGTAGGTAAAGTCAAGCCAAAATTTTAGTTCTTCACTATTGGAAACAGATAAATATTAGTGGATCCTTGCTTCAAATTGTAAAACCCCACTTTTTGTCTTCCTACGTAGCCCCCATCTAGTCTCCAGTGGACTCCAGGGGGTACCCCTGAACCACTTTTGGAATTGAAATTTTAGTACATATCGTAGTAATTTGATCTCGTGGATTTTAAGTTATAGTGACGAATTTTTTAGTGATATTCGATTCTTCTATTGGTCACATGCGGTCTTGTTCTTAACCGATAAATTTTCAGAATTTTCTTATAACGTTTTCCAATAGTTCTATCGTTTATTTAATTTGCAGGAAACCATGTGGGTGGGTTACCCGCTCAGTGATGTCGAACCGACAATTATTCACCATTTTACTTTTTATGAAGATTTAGAGGAAGAAGGTGGATTTGTTTATCCACACTTCGCTAATGGGTTCGCTATGAGAATCAAGCTGATGGATAGGTAAGGTATTAGTTTGTATTTATGAATATGGGAATATTTCTTGAGATTCACCGTCCCGAATGTTGTATCGAATTTTCCTGGAGAAAAGTATATAGGCAAATACGGCAAATTTGAATTTCGGAAAATAATTTAAATATATAAATAATAAATATATGGGACACTTACACACACGGTCGTCCGTCCCCAAAGTAAGTAATTTAATACTTGTGTTATGGGTGACAGATAACTGGTGAATATATACTTATATATTTTTGAAATACATACTTAAATACAAATATACACCCAGGCTCGAAGACCAACAAATTCATTTTTAGAAAATGTTGGCCCTCGGCGGGAATCGAACCCGCGACCCGTGGAGCTGAAGGCAGGGTCACTGACCACTGCTCCAACAGGCCAGTCATTGTTATTATCATGCTCATTTAAATCGGATTTATGTAAAAAAATCTTTATTTTTTTTAAAGATATCGTTAACAATTAGCAGTATCTATAAGTATAAGTTATTTTTATGGTAAAAATCTTTAAAAACTCAAAAGTTTAAAAGTCTTACTTTTTATGTGAAGACTTACTTGTAAGAGTTTATCTGCAATTAAAGTTAATTATATATATCAATTTTATTATCGTATATTAAACCTGCGCCTTCTAGGCACCATATTCAGCCATTAAAATGCCCTCGTACAAGCAATTTCCATAATCATTTAGTGATTTGGAATACCAAACCTTGTCCCCAGACTTTTAAACCAAATTGAAAATGAAGAACGAAAGCTGGAGGCGGACTTTTCAATTGACCCGGCGTTCGAGTTGGCCCAACTTGTATATGGGGAGAGAAAAAGTCCTGGACCCTTACTCACACCTGATCCGAGTTTCTGCGTAGTATCTGGAGATAACTGCGCCACTTATCCTAGACAGTTTGATATATGTGTGAGTTGAACATTTTTTTGCAAAAGATAAATTTATCTGCCTCTTACTATCCCATTTCTGGGCTGAGACCTCTCATTTATGAAAAAAAGTATTGGAACTTAGGTCCATGACGCTGTTTCAATGCAAATTAATAGGCAAGAAATATCAAAAAATCAGTTTCAATAAAGTCTTGTTGAATTGAAACACATGGAGGTTTCCTTACGATGTTCTCCTAAACCAAAAAGCGTCTAATAAATTACAAATATCAATTATATTCTTTTTTGAACGGCCTGTTACCATCCCACTGCTGGGCATAGGCCTCCTCCACGTTTTTGGATAAGAGAGTTGGAGTTAAGACCTACCATGCTGCTCCAATCAAATTGGTATGTCACACATATCCCTAGAATGTGCTAGAGATGTGCAGGTTTCCTCAAGATGTTTTTCTTCACCGAAAAGCGTGTAATAAATTGCAATTATCAATTAGTTTATATATCATACAGATCATATAAGTTTTAACTGAAAAATTATTGGTGCCTGGCAGATGTTTGATCTCGTGACTTTCTCGGGAGAGACGCACGGTTTCCCTGACAAGCTATCGCAGCTCAACTTTAAAATCGTTATATCCAAAATATTAAACATATGCCGTAACGCTAATATATGACGTAAGGTTTTGTCTCGTCGTGATACTATACTGATGTTTTTTTCTGGCAGGGTAGTCCTGTACCCGAAGATACCATTTACTTCGCGGTGAAAACGTGGAGTGGCTACCACGCCACCAGGGCGAGGGTTGTGAAGAAGACTTGGGGACGACACGTCACGCATCTTCAGTTTTTCAGCGACACGGACGGTATGTGCAAATATACAGTTCATGAAATGTTATATCGTCCTGCCCTTATCCCACTCTAAGTGGGGTCAGCACAACATGTTATAAACATTTGTTGCAACATGATTGGGTAACTTTTGAAAAAGGGTATATTATGTGCCTACTTTGAATACAATATTTGATTTCATTAACTGTATTGCCGATTGGTAAACAGCTGAGTAGAATAGACCACCCTCATTTCTTACAGAGGTGTCGTAAAAGGCGACTAAAGTAAGTTTACCCACCGTGTGGTAACCGGTTGAGTAGAATAGACCACCCACTTTCTTACCTAGGTGTCCTAAAATGCGACAAAAGTAAGTTGACGTCAGACAGGCGGCCGTAAAATACGTAGCCAAATCATGTGACAACATGTTTATAACTTGTGCCGACCCCACTTAGAGTGGGATAAGTTTATAAGGAAGTTTAATGCATTTTTCCTGCGAACCGCTTTTAAAATATATATTTCTTTAGAAATTTTAATTATGTCAGTGAAATGCAAAGCGGGAATAATTAAACTACCGTCATTTGGATTGCTAATTACTCTTAAACTACGCTTTACGTAAAGTATTGCTTTATACTATACTATTAAGTTGTGGTAGCCCAGCGGTAACTCCGTGCTCCTCTTTCGAGGAGGTCTAGGGTTCAAACCCCGGGTAGGCACCAATGAGTTTGCTAGTAAAACTTATGTGTCTAATTGATAATTGCAATTTATCACACGCTTTTCGGTGAAGGAAAACATCGTGAGGAAACCTGCATATCTCTAGAGAATTCTGCGGATATGTGTAACCTACCAATCCGTATTGGAGCAGCGTGGTAGGTTTTAGCTCCAATCCTTCTCTCCAAAAAAAAAACGGAGAGAAGAGGCCTATGCCCAGCAGTGGGATATCAACAGGCCGTTACATACTATACTATTATTGTCGTTATTACTTTTGCTATGGAGGAGCGAAAATTTCTCATTCAAGTATTTTTATGGTCACTAAAAGGTCTAAATCTCTATTTTCGTAAAGATTTTTATCAAGATGAAATGAAAATGATAGTCTTGTTTACTAAGGTTAAATGATTAATTGACAACTTTAAAGATTACTTAACAAAAATGTAAACTATTATAGTTTTTATAACTTTATTTATGATCTATATAATACAAAAATACAATATACTTCAAACACTGCTATTAAATATTTGTACTAACAAGTTCTTCTCAACACATTATCTGGTCAACAAATATGCAAGATTATTTCATATTTATCATACCATATGCACAAATATCTTTTTGGCTGTTTTTTCAATACGTTTAAAATAAATTCATACATTCAATTCTTTAACTGATGTCACTTAGTTAAAGCCACATTTCCTAAAATTCAAACCAGATGCCGAACTCCCAGCAATAAATGTAGGAGTTCCCAATACAAAAACGGGCCATTGTCACAAAACAATGACGATACTGAAAGAAGCTGTGAAGAGAGTAGAGAAGTTGCCAAATATTAAATGGATATTTCTGGCTGACGACGACACCATATTGGGGTATGATTCTTGCTTTTAACATTTCAGAAATAAGACTTATTGTTATGTTAGTTGTATCCACATAAATAAGGAATAAAAGACTAAGTGGAGTGGGGACTTAGCCCATCATCATCATCTTCCTGCCCTTATCCCACTCTAAGTGGGGTCGGCACAACATGTTATAAACATGCTGTCACATGATTTGGCTGCGTTTTTACGACCGGCCGTCTGCCTGACGTCAACTTACCTCAGTCGTACTTTACGACACCTCGGTAAGAAATGAGGTTGGTCTATTCTACTCAGCCGGGTACCACACGGCCGGTCGACTTACCTTAGTCGCATTTTACGACACCTCGGTAAGAAATGAGGGTAGTACTATTCTATTCAGCCGGATACCACACGGCGTATGACTGACTTAGCCCAATGGCTTAAAAAGCCGCAAAAAATAGGTTGAATGTAATGATATCATTGCGAACAAGATTGTATTAAATGGATACTTTAGATGCATTGGTAGAAGAGAGAGACAGGGATAGAAGAAGGAGAGAGGGAGAGAGAAATAGAAGAAGGAGAGGGGTAGAGAGCGATAGAAGAAGGAGAGAGGGAGAGAGAGATAAAAGAAGGAGAGAGGGAGAGGGAGATAGAAGAGGGAGAGAGATAGGAGAGGGAGAGAGATAGAAGAAGGAGAGAGGGAGAGAGAGAAACAGATGTAAAGAGAGAGATAGAAGAAAGAGAGAGGGAGATAGAAGAAGGAGTGAGAGATAGAAGAAGGAGAGAGGGAGAGAGTTAGAAGAAGGAGCGAGGGAGAGAGAGATAGAAGAAGGAGAGAGGGAGAGAGAGATAGAAGAAGGAGAGAGAGATAGAAGAAGGAGAGAGGGAGAGAGAGATAGAAGAAGGAGAGAGGGAGAGAGAGATAGAAGAAGGAGAGAGGGAGAGAGAGAGAGACAGATGTAGAGAGAGAAATTTGACACAATTTTGCCTTTTACACCGGGATAACATATAGGCTATAGAAATCGTGTTAATTCTACAGCAATAGGATGACATTGAAAAGTGCCATCTGTTATCAACCTATTATGCGTCCACGCGAACAAAGTTGCGTGTAAAAGCTAGTTAAGGTCATAAATTGTTGATTTGAATATGTGACCCATTGTATGCCATTATATTTTTTTATAATACCAAACAATGTTTAGTGTTCAAAGAGTGTGCGAAGTGCTTAGCTGTTACCGCGGCGGATCTGACGTCACTGTGCTCGGCGAGAGGTACGGATACGGATATGGGAAGAAGGAAACTGCCGCTAAAGGTAATGTTACTCTCTCTGAAAATCTTTACAATTTATTACATGTAAAATGATGTGCTATTTTAATTTTGGGTATTTTAGGGGATCTTTTTTTCTTCTATTATTTCATCTACTTATTTAATAGAATTAATGTATAAATTAAATAGTTAAATTTATATCAATTTAAGTAAACACTATTATATATATTACATACTTTTTTATCTTTTGTGTAAAACGTGCAAATATTAATCTATGTATATAGTTTTTCGTTGTTCTTTCTATATTACCCGTATTTCACTTTTGTCCTTTTCCTTCTGTTACTCAGAGATTGACTGGAAAAAGTCCCTTTTAGGGATAAGTCCGCCTTTGTACATATCCTATATTACTTTTGTTTGCATGTACAATTAAAAAATAAATATATAAATATACTCAGGGCCTGTTTCACAAGTTACTGATAAAGTGTCGGATAGTTAACCGACAAATAAACTAAGTAGCAGATAAATGTCTCTAAAAAATGAAAAATTTTAGAAAAATCAAATCGCAGCTATTTTGAAATAGGTATTTGCTATCCAGCATATGAACAAAATAACAGCCACATGATCTACCTGTTAACTTATTAGGGACTTTAAGTGCTGAACAAGCCTATCAGAAACCTGAGAAACGCAAAATTTCGAGATATATGTCAGATATGTTCCGAATAAGCTAACTGACAGTTTATTGGTAACTAGTGAAACAGGCCCTTAGTGTTTGATAAAAAGATTCGTTTTATATTTTCGTGGTTTCCATCCTTCGTTTTTTTTATATAACTGACAGTTTATTGGTAACTTGTGAAACAGGCCCTTATAGTAGCGGCCTGTTACTATCCCATTGCTGAGAATAGGCCTCTTGTCTCCGTTTTGGAGAGAAGGTTTGGAGCTAAGACCTACCACGCTGCTCCAGTGCGGATTGGTAGGTCATACACATCTCCAGAATTCTCTAGAGATATGTAGGTTTCCTCACGATGTTTTCCTTCACCGAAAAGCGTGTGATAAATTGCAATTATCAATCAGGTACATAAGTTTTAACAGAAAAACTCATTGCTGCCCGGATTCGAACCTATGACCTCCTCGAAAGAGTCGCACGGTGTTACCGCTGGGCTACCACAGCTTGAAACAGGCCCTTATTGTTTGATAAATAGATGATTTGTTTTATATTTAACTGCATTTTTATTCATTCTTCGTTTTTTTTAATATGAGGGTAGGCTACGATTACATAACGGGTGGGGGTGGAACGGTGTTGAGCGTGGGTGCGGCGCGTGCGTTGCGTGCGTGCGCGTGTGCGTCGCCGTCCGCGCCCGACGACATGGCGCTGGGTGCGTGCGCGGCGCACCGCCTCAACATCTCTCTTACCCACTCGCCGCTCTTCCACCAGGTAAGGCAACAAAAAAAAAACGGTTGCCTGTAAAGTCGGTTTTACGGGCAAAGATTTTACGTGACAACGTCTTTTTAAATGTGACGGATTGTAGTGGGGGAGAGACGCAAGGCATTCGCCAGTCCGGCGGGCCTCTCTTTCGTTCGGTGACTCGTCGTAACAGACGTGAGCGGGCGTTACACTTTTTCATGAGTGACTCCAAACCGCAACCTAATTTAAGACGTTGTCACGTCAATACACAAAATAAAACAGCTATTATGTGCCTTGTCGAAACACAGCGTTATAATGAAGAAGCAGTTTGAATTTTTACCTTTCCTGAGCTAATATTTTGTAAAACATACCTGTTTGTCGTTGGTTTTGGCATTTTGGTACCTTTGAATCCTGCTAAGTGGCGCTGTTGTCCTCAATCATCACAATCAACCACTTATACTTATATTATACACATATAATACATTTATTTTTAGATTTTGTTATAAATAAATAAATATATGGGACACTTACACACACGGTCGTCCGTTTCCAAAGTAACTTAATACTTGTGTTATGGGTGACAGACAACTGGTGAATATATACTTATGTAATTTTTAAATAGATACTTAAATACAAATATACACCCAGGCCCGAAGACCAATAAATTAATTTATAGAAAATGTTGGCCCTCGGCGGGAATCGAACCAGGCAGGCAGAAAGGCAGGGTCACTATTCAGTCAATTTATTTAAAATTAATATAATCTATACTAATATATAAAGCTGAAGAGTTTGTTTGTTTGAACGTGCCTATCTCAGGAACTACTGGACCGAAAAATTCATTGTAAGATAGTCTATTTATTGAGGGAAGCTATATGCCATTACGCTAAGATGAATAGGAGAGGAGCAGCAATAAAAAATAGTACGAAAACGGCATAAAATAAAGATTTCCTTGCGTGCGCTGAGTCATCGTTTGCTCAATAGTTATTCAAAAATCATGTATTACAAAATTGTTCCCCTCTAAAACTTCTAAATAAAGTCCGCGGCAGCATATTTCTACCTTTTAAGGTTTACTTTAACCATTTCTTATGGTTATCAAAAGACTGACAAGTGGAAAATAATTCTTAATATGTAAAGACTAAAAAAAAATAACGAAAAATGTTAGTAGGTCATCATCCTCCTCCCCTTATACTACTCTTGTGGGTTCGGCACATGTTATAAACGTGTGGACATGATCTGGCTACGTATTTTACGACCGGCCGCCTGTCGTCAACTTGCCTTAGTCGTATTTTACGATACCTCGATAAGAGAGTGGTCTATTCCACTCAGCCACCACACAGGGGGTCAAATAACCTTGGATACCACACGGTGGGTCAACCTACCTTAGTCGCCTATTACGACTCTTCGGCTAGAAATGAGGGTGGTCTATTCTACACATAACCCCAGAATTTTTTAGAGATATATAGTTTTTATTACGATGTTTCCCTTCAGCGAGAAGCGTTTTACAAATTACAATTATAAATTAGACACAAGGTTTTAACATAAAAACTCATTGGTGGGTCGCGAAATCGGGTGCACGAAATCAGGTTCAAAACCCCGGGGTTTTGAACACGTGACCCTCTCGAAATAATTACACGGTGTTACCTCTGGTCTATCACAGCCTATGAGCGAAATATAAAAAATAAATTCAATCTGTCCATCCAAAATGGGGTAAATATTAAGGTACCAAAGGAGTTAGTCGCAAACAACGCTTATAAGCAAACATAATAGCAAAAAAAATACTTTTATAAAAGTAAAGATTACAAAAAGACCACTCTTGATAAGTGGTCAAGTTGCCGCTCTGGAGTTGATTTACTTTCGTTGATTCTTTATCCGTGATTTCCTTTGTTGGGTTTAGTCTGTGTATTGCGGTTTTCTTTAAGTTTGGGAGACAATATCGATAATGGAAGATACAGAGAAATATAAGGATTAACGGGAAAACTTTCTTAGTGTTTCTATTAGAAAGATTTGTATTGTAGCCGTGTGGTATCCGGCTAAGTAGGATAACCACCCTCATTTGTTACCTAACCACGGTGGGTCAACTTACCTTGTGACCAAGGTAAGTTGACCCACCGTGTGGTATACGGTTTAGTAGAATAGACCACCCTCTTTCTTACCGAGGTGTCGTAAAATACGACTAAGGTAAGTCGACCCACCGTGTGGTATCCGGTTTAGTAGCATAGACTACCCTCTTTCTTACCGAGGTGTCGTAAAAGGCGACTAAGGTAAATCGACCCGCCGTGTGGTATCCGGCTGAGTAGAATAGACCAATCTCATTTCTTACCGAGGTGTCGTAAAAGGCGACTAAGGTAAATCGACCCACTGTGTGGTATCCGGTTTAGTAGCATAGACTACCCTCTTTCTTGAGGTAAGTTGACGTCAGGCAGGCGGCCGCTCGTAAAAACGCAGCCAAAGTGACAGCATTTTTATAACATATTCTGCCCCACTTACACTGGGATAAAGCCAGGAAGATATATATAAACGGCAGTATATATATGAAGCTGAAAGGATTTTCGAATCCAGGACTTTCAAATCTCAACCAAAGTTCCTCCCACAGGCCCGTCCCCAAGACTACGCACGCGAGGTCCTCGCCCGAGACCGGCCGGTTTCCTTCCACCGCCACTCCTCACCGGAACCGCTCAGAGTCTACGCCACTTGGTTCCAACACGACGATCTGGCTCTCAAACGGAAGAGGTCCAACGATGAGCTGTGAAAAAAAAAACAATCTCACAGAAATAAAATAATCAAAAAAAGTGCTTTATACAAGTAACTGATGGGTCAATTTGAAGTCTCAAAGTTTCATTAAAATCGATCCAAACTTTTAAGTCTAAGAAACATGCATTTAACCTTTTAAATATAAGATATAAGATCTCTTTAAATATATGTTAGTACTAATAATTGATTATAGCAATTGTTTAAATATATTATATAATGAAATTAGCTGTGCCAGTAATTAAATAACGCTGAATGTAAATACATATCAATCGTGTTAGTCGAAATAAAGTTTAATATTTTCGTATTGGCTTTTTTATTTATAAAAAAAAGTAAAAACCACGCTTTCGATTTAAAAGTAGAAATTAACGTAAAATTATTCTTTTTATTGCGGAAAAAGCGTTTAGTTTTTTTAACCTCGTACCCTTATCTCACTCTAAGTGGGGTTCAGCACATCATGTTATAGACATGTTGTCATATGATTTGGCTACGTATTTTACGACCGGCCGCCTGCCTGACGTCAACTTACCTTAGTCGCCTTATACGACACCTTAGTAAGAAAAACGATGGTCTATTCTATTCAGCCGGATACCATCCGGAGCGTTAACTTAGCCGCCTTTTACGACACCTCGGTTAAAAATAAGGGTGGTATCATTTTCCTACCCTTATCCCACTCTAAGTGAGGTCGGTACAACATATTATAAACATGCTGTCACATCATTTGGCTAGTTCTTTTACGACCGGTAAGAAAGACCGTGGTCTATTCCACTCAGCTGGATACCGTCCGGAGGGTTAACTTAGCCGCCTTTTACGACACCTCGGTAAGAAATTAGTGGTCTATCCACTATCTGGTATCTATGGTGGCTCAACTTCCTCCCTATAGAGGAAAAGACACGATCACCCGTTCCCGGCTATCACAAATAACAGTAATAATAATTTATAGAATTAGGCGTTACTTTGCGGAGATCCATAATACAAAGTAATAATAAAATTATTTTGCTATAATCCGCGATGAAGTAAAATAGAAAATATATATAATGCTAAATGTAGAGTGGACAATCGGTTATCGTCGTAAAAAACACATGCACAAACCTCCACCACCGCCACCACGATGCACAAGCACTATATACGTTCACTATCACAAACTCAACAATCGTTTCGGTAATAATACTTTATCTCCAGGTCAAAAGCTCTGGTATCTTCATTAGGGACATTTGGTAAAGGATCGTGACTTGAAAATGCGGTTGCCAGTCATCGCTTCCAATTCAAAAGGTCCATTAGGGAAAACATTACAGCGGTGCCCTTAATTATTAATGAACCCGATCTTGTATAGCAAAGTTGTCGGGATCATCTTGTTTATTTTGAAACTGATAAAACAAAGAAAGAAATCTTCTCGAACATTAAATAAGGTATTTTTAAGAAAGGTAAGAGCACTAGTTATTGACCTTGCACTATTAGTTGACCGTTTTGTATGAAATTTTAAATAATAAGCGTTTGTTTGTTGTAGTTAAGAAATATCAATTAATAATATCAAATTTTAAAAATTAAACAATGGAGTTTGACTAGCCCGTTGGCGCAGTGGGTAGTGACCCTGCCTTCAGCGGGTCGCAGGTTCGATTCCCGCTGAGGGCCAACATTTTCTATAAATGAATTTGTTGGCCTTTGAGCCTGGGTGTATATTTGTATTTAAGTATGTATTTAAAAAATATGTAAGTATATATTCACCACTGAGTAGAATAGACCAACCTCATTTCTTACCGAGGTGTCGTAAAAGGCGACTAAGGTAAGTCGACCCGCCGTGTGGTATCCGGCTGAGTAGAATATACCAACCTCATTTCTTACCGAGGTGTCGTAAAAGGCGACTAAGGTAAGTTGACTCGTCGTGTAGTATCCGATTTAGTCGAATAGACCACCCTCTTTCTTACCGAGGTGTAGAAAAATACGACAGAAATAAGTTGACGTCAGGCAGGCGGCCGGTCGTAAAAACGCAGCCAAATCATGTGATAGCATGTTTAGAAAGAGGGTGCTCTATTCTACTAAATCGGATACCACACGGTGGGTCAACTTACCTTAGTCGCTTTTTACGACACCTCGTTAAGAAATAACGTTGGTATATTCTACTCAGCCGGATACCACACAGCGGGTCGTCTTACCTTAGTCGCCTTTTACGATACCTCGGTAAGAAATAAGGGTGGTACTATTCTATTCAGCCGGATACCACACGGAAACTTGTAATAGTTCAAATATATTTCTACATGCAAATTATCCACACAAGCGACTAGCTGCAGAAGTTATATCGGTTTCATTATCTCTTTGTTTCCGAGGAAGGACCTAGTGCGGCAAACTACAGTTGTTAAGTTAACTCTGTTACAACGAGATACATCTAGTTGCATTACAACTATTGTTCTTGATAATAAAGCTTGCACAATCGCAAAATTTATGTGTATGAAAGTACGCTTCTAGATGGTGTACTTAACTTATGACGTAACAACTAAGCAAGTATCAAATTCACTGTGCCTGATGAGTATAGTATTAATTAATTATCGTAAAGACAAGATAAAGACTTAGTAAAATGCTTAGCCAAAAAAAAACGGTTGCCTGTAAAGTCGGTTTTACGGGCAAAGATTTTACGTGACAACGTCTTTTTAAATGTGATGGATTGGAGTGGGAGAGAGACGCAAGGCATTCGCCAGTCCGGCGGGCCTCTCTTTCGTTCGGTGACTCATCGTAACAGACGTGAGCGGGCGTTACACTTTTTCATGAGTGACCCCAAGCCGCAACCTAATTTAAGACGTTGTCACGTCAAAAAATTATATGCCAGGCTAGTCATAATATAAATTTTTAACGACAAAATCGAAGTTAAAAATGTTTTATACGACTTCGCTTCGACTCCGTACTAAGGTAATAGAATGGCAGTGAAGTTATCATCACTACATATTATAAAACAAAGTCCATATTTCCTTATGTATGCATAAAACTTTAAAACTACGCAACAGATTTTGATGCGGTTTTTTTTAATAGATAGAGTGATTCCAGAGGAAGGTTTGTACGTAAAATAACATTCAATACGGAGTAGAGAAATACTGTAATTTTTGAGGTTTCTGTAAATAATTACATTTTTTTCCGCTTACATTGCAAACGCAGGCTAAACCCTACGAGATTTATCAAAATAATGTACTAAGTATTTGTACACATTGAAAAGGTCTACAGAAAAGTCCGCGATGGTATATGTCTATCGCTTATGGATAACCCACTAAAGCATTTTTTGTCGTTTACTTTTTACGAAAAATAATGCCTTATTTTTGAAGCAATTCTAATACAATACAGCATTAATCCTTATCCAATTAAGTACCTCAAATAAATAGTTGATTTAATATAGATCAATATTGCCGTTTACAGCATGTAATTTAAGTGAACATTTTCGGAGATATTACAGATTTCAAATGCCGTGAGGAGGCCGCGCTTCGCCCTATAACACTTCGACTTAAGCACCGATGTCGCTCTTTCAAGAGTTTGTTTAAAGACATTCTGTAATTAATTGTAAAAATAAAATACATAGGGAAAATATAAAAGTAAATAAGTAATAATGTACTATATGAATTTAGATATTCCAAAGATAGCAGGAAATCTTCTTGGTATAGGGAAAGGAAATTGTTTTTCTCCAAATTTAACGCTACGGCCACGGGCAGTAATGAATAGATCAAAACAACTGTATCAATTTTAATCATTTTTTTTACACTGACTGACGTGGGATATATATATTATTTTATACCCGTGCGAAGCAGGGGCGGGCCGCTAGTTATATATAAATAACTATATAATATCTGTGTGTGAGAGTCGGTAAGAAATAGGGTTGTCTATTCTACTTAACCGGATACCACTCGGTGGGTCGACTTAGCTTAGTCGCCTTTTACGACACCTCGGTAAGACATGTGGATGGTACTATTCTATTCAGCCGGATACAACACAGCGTAGATACACTAAAGTAATGCACTAGAGAATTGTAGATCTACAAAAACGTCCGCGACACTATCACTTATGGTTAACTCACAGTAACTACTTTTGTTCAATATTTAAATTAAATACACTTATTTCTACGCAGGCGAAGCTGCCGGCACAGCTAGTATATTATAAAACATGTCCTCAAAAGCTGTCTCTGTAATCATATGAAACATCATCTTCCCACTTTAAGTGGGGTCGGCACAACATGTTATAAACGTGCTGTCACGATATGTCAAACATGCTGTCATGTCATGATTTGGCTGCGTTTTTACGACTTGCCGCCTGCCTGACGTCAACTTACCTCAGTCGTATTTAAGAACACCTCGGTAAGAAATAGGTCTATTCTACTAAACCGGATACCACACTGTGGGTCGACTTACCTTAGACGCCTTTTACGAAACCTCGGTAAGAAATGAGTTTGTTCTGTTCTACTCAACCGGATACCACATGGTGGGTCAACTTACCTTAGTCGCCTTTTCCGACACCTCGGTAAGAAAGAGGTTGGTATATTCTACTCAGCCGGATACCACTCGGCTACAATAAAATAATGATTTATAGTACTTTAATTTAACGTGAAAAATACGCGTTATAAATATACCATAACTCAAATCCAACACCAAGCTTAGCATTCGATGTCACATAACCGATATTTATTCCGGCAAAAGTTCACCAACTTGCGAAACCTTAAGAGGGTTGCCCATTCATCATGCGACACGCGATACTTCTCTAAGTACCGTCGAGAACTTGCATTTTTCATACCCACAACTTTCAAGTGCGGTCCCAGAAGTTATATGAAGGGAAAACAGAACTTTATCTTGTATATGCTAAGGTTTGATTTCCATTTGCAGAATTATTAACTAAGTTGTTTTGGTTTTCTTTAGCTTAGTGTTGGATTGATCAAATTATCGCGTACCGCATTGATTTATTTTGGTCACAAGAAATATATTTTTGACGCTGTTTTATTAATTGCCATAGTTATAGCAAGTTTTTTTTATTCAAATTATCTTTAAAATTTAAACGCCGTGTGGTATCCGGCTGAATATAATAGTACCACCCTCATTTCTTACTGAGGTGTCGTAAAATAATAAATAAATAAATAAATAATAAATATATGGGACACTTACACACACGGTCATCCGTCCCCTAAGTAAGTAACTTAATACTTGTGTTATGGGTGACGGACAACTGGTGAATATATACTTATATATATTTTTTAAATACATACTTAAATACAAATATACACCCAGGCTCAAAGACCAACAAATTCATTTTATAGAAAATGTTGGCCCTCGGCGGGAATCGAACCCGCGACCTGTGGAGCTGAAGGCAGGATCACTACCCACTGCGCCAACGGGCCAGTCAAAAATAAAAAATAAAAGGATAAAAAGATAAAAGGCAACTAATGTAAGTCAACCCGCCGTGTGGTATCCGGATGAGTAGAACAGACCAACCTCATTTCTTACCGAGGTGTCGTAAAAGACGACTAAGGTAAGACGACCCGCCGTGTGGTATCCGGATGAGTAGAACAGACCAACCTCATTTCTTACCGAGGTGTCGTAAAAGGCGACTAATGTAAGTCAACCCGCCGTGTAGTATCCGGATGAGTAGAATAGATCAACCTCATTTCTTACCGAGGTGTCGTAAAAGGCGACTAAGGTAAGTCGACCCGCCGTGTGTTATCGGGCTGAGTAGAATAAACCAACCTCATTTCTTACCGAGGTGTCGTAAAAGGCGACTAATGTAAGTCAACCCGCCGTGTAGTATCCGGATGAGTAGAATAGATCAACCTCATTTCTTACCGAGGTGTCGTAAAAGGCGACTAAGGTAAGTCGACCCGCCGTGTGTTATCGGGCTGAGTAGAATAAACCAACCTCATTTCTTACCGAGGTGTCGTAAAAGGCGACTAATGTAAGTCAACCCGCCGTGTAGTATCCGGATGAGTAGAATAGATCAACCTCATTTCTTACCGAGGTGTCGTAAAAGGCCACTAAGGTAAGTCGACCCGCCGTGTGTTATCGGGCTGAGTAGAATAAACCAACCTCATTTCTTACCGAGGTGTCGTAAAAGGCGACTAAGGTAAGTCGACCCGCCGTGTGGTATCCGGCTGAGTAGAATAGACCAACCTCATTTCTTACCGAGGTGTCGTAAAAGGCGACTAAGGTAAGTCGACCCGCCGTGTGTTATCGGGCTGAGTAGAATAAACCAACCTCATTTCTTACCGAGGTGTCGTAAAAGGCGACTAATGTAAGTCAACCCGCCGTGTAGTATCCGGATGAGTAGAATAGATCAACCTCATTTCTTACCGAGGTGTCGTAAAAGGCGACTAAGGTAAGTCGACCCGCCGTGTGTTATCGGGCTGAGTAGAATAAACCAACCTCATTTCTTACCGAGGTGTCGTAAAAGGCGACTAAGGTAAGTCGACCCGCCGTGTGGTATCCGGCTGAGTAGAATAGACCAACCTCATTTCTTACCGAGGTGTCGTAAAAGGCGACTAAGGTAAGTTGACCCACCGTGTGGTATCCGGTTGAGTAGAATAGACCACCCACTTTCTTCTCGAAGTGTCGTAAAATACGACTGAGGTAAGATGACGTCAGGCAGGCTGGCGGTCGTAAACGCAACCAAATCATGTGACAGCATGTTTATAATGTTGTGTCCACTTAGAGTGGGATAAGGGCAGGAAGATGATAATTATTACTAAATTTACGACAAATTAAAATTAAGAGCTAAATTTTAAGTCCTCAACGTCAAGAGGGAACTTAACTGAATTCATGCGGCGGTTATAAATTTAATGTTGGCAAATTAGTTTTCCGCCGCATTTCCGGAAGCTAACAGGATTTCCAGTGCCTTTATACTATTCACACCTTTGAAACTTATGTGTTGACTAAATTAGTTGTGTAAAAGGAATAGGTTCTCTATTAACGTTAATTTTACCTTTTATACACTTACAAAATGAAATGGAAACGAGAATTATAAATTACGTAAATAGTAAATTCGAAAATACTCTTTATTCTAAAGTAAACTTGTAAATAAGTGGTTTTGAATTTTACGCGATTTTGTGCGACGCGAAATTTTACATGTTACTACACACACGCACGCACGCACGCGCACACACACAGATATATAATTATATATATAGATATATATATATATATATATATATATATATATATATATATATATATATATATATATATATGTATGTAAAAGCTGTGATGGCCCAGCGGTAACACCGTTCGACTCTTTCGAAAAGGTCGCGGGTTCAAACCCGGGCAGACACCAATGAGTTTTTCTGTTAAAACTTATGTGTCTAATTGATAATTGCAATTTATCACACGCTTTTCGGTGAGGGAAAACATCGTGAGGAAACCTGCATATCTCTAGAAAATTCTGGAGATATGTGTAACCTACCAATCCGCACTGGAGCAGCGTGGTAGGTTTAGCTCCAATCCTTCTCTCCAAAAACGGAGAGAAGAGGCCTATTCTCAGCAGTGGGATAGTAACAGGCCGCTACTTACTTACTTTTATATATGTTCAATACTTTCATGTATAGAAATTTTTGATATTAAAGTAAATGCTAATTTGTCTACCTATTTTACGACCGACCGCCTGTATGACATCAATTTATCTTAGTCGCCTTTTACGACACCTCGGTAAGAAATGAGGCTCTTCTATTCTACACAGCCGGATACCACACGGTTTAACTTACCTTAGATGTTGATTTTTTTTTTATAAATAAAATGATAACATTACAAATAAATCAACTACCTGCAATCGATAATTCATAGAATTAAGCGTTACTTTGTAGAGATCCATACAATACAATACAATCCTGCATATCAATCCGTTTTCAAACCTACCCGATTGTTCACTTCACATTTAGCATTAGATATTTTCTATTTTACTTCATCGCGGATTATAGCAAAATAATTTTTGGTGGTTAAACCCGCGGGGCGGTTCCGCGACCCTATGTTCTCCCCTGCGGATAGGCGGATAAGGCGTATAGTGCAACAACAAGTCAAAGCACTTACCTTAGCGGTTGTGGACTGTATGGTGGTAGCCTGCTCTAGATCTCTCGGGATCCAAAGAAGGCGCGGCGCGGATGACCGTTACGGTACAAAACGATGATGCGGAGAATCGATGCGGACTTGGCTTCTCGGCGGTGTCAAGCGTTATGGTGGTTGCGTCGCGGCGATAAACCGCAATGGCGGCTGCAGCGCGACCATTCGATTGGTCGCGCGACTTCACCACTGTCACTTACCACTAAGTTCGTGGCAGTGACATGTATTGCAAAACACGCCCAACCATCCCCCCGACCTTAGGAGAGATGAGGTCTCCTAAAGAAATAGGAAGCCTGGTAGAATTTCCTAAATCCTGGATGCGATGTATATCTTGAAGGATAAATGGGCGTACATGCGGAATGCGCTTAAATAAAAATGCGGAATGTGGGATTTAACTAAAAAATGCGGGGTTAAATTAAATAAATTGCGGAATGCGAAAAAAATAAAAAAAATAAAAATTGCGGAATGCGAAAATAAATATAAAGTTGCGGAAAATAACTTAATACAAAAAGGGGAAAATGCGATAAGTAAAATTATTGTGTTGGTAACGGACAGACCTTCACAATCGGCCTTTGATATGTGCCAGTTCGGGTGCGGACAGTAACAATTCGGACTAATCCATCAGACCCAGGATGAACAGCGGTTATTACACCGATGGGCCATTTGAGTGCCGGCAAAATATCCGATTTTAAAATAACAACTGTGCCTACTGTAATAGGATCAGTGCGCGTGTTCCATTTCTGTCGGTTTTGTAACGTTGTTAAATATTCATTTCTCCATCTTAACGAATAACCTTTAATAATCCCATCCAACAGATATTTGCGTTTAAGTAATGACTGCGGCTCAGATGAATGTATGCTAGGAACATCTTCCACATTTAGACATTCATTCATCAAATTTTCTATTGAATTCTCTGTATTACAGACGTAAGAATGATACGCGATATATTTTCTAGCGGTAGATGACTCGGCAACGCCTTTTAAAATTTTTGCTGAACCGATTATGATGTAACCGAACTCTGTTTCCAACGCGTCTGGAGTACAAGAGTTACCTAACACCTTATTCCCCTTTAATATTTTAGCAAATACCTCTGAACCAATTATCATATCGAAATGACCCGGTAGGAAAAATTTATCATCAGCAAGCGGTAAACTAAACAAATAATCTAATGAAGAGCGGTCAACAACAGTCTGCGGTAAATTACTCGAAATTTTATTTAAAACTAATGCTTGAAGGTCAAGTTGAAACTTATTGAAGCGCGAATATAATGTTACATTACATAAACCTTGTACCGATTGTGAGTTATCTCCTATTCCCTTTACCGAAATATTTTCAATCGGTTGGTTAATATTAATACCAAGCCTTTTACAACAATGCTTCGTTATAAAATGTTTTTGAGAGCCCATATCGACGAGTACTCTAATCGGTCGCATAATAGAATTTCGATCTAATACGTAAACAATCGCGGAACCTAATAAAACTATCTTATTATCACTGCTAGTGCTCGCGGACATACTATTGCTATGCAAGGAAACCGATTTATCGTCCGAAGGTGTGAGCTGTTCGCAGTGACGTTCGTGCGCTTCCGATGCACCTTGCACAGAGTGAACAACCCCCCCGACCATATCAGTACGCGGGATAGTAAAATGCAGTGATGTATGATGTCTCTTATTACAGTTTTTACAACTAGAATTCGAACGGCAACTAGATAATGTGTGACGCGTACTTAAACAGTTAATGCAACCCTTTAAATCGTTAACTGTGTTGTGTTTATCGTGCGGCGTTTGTTTGTCAAAGACGGGACAAGAAAACAAATGAAAGTGTTCGGTCGATTTACAGAGCGAGCATCTATACTGCGTCCATCATATTATCAGTCTTTTGACAGCTCACGCTCATTAAGTTTTGTATTGCTTACGTACAAATATCATACAAATAATATTTGTACTTTATGGATGGGTACCGCCCACTTAGTGATGTCACACATAATGGGTTACTACGATTATGCCACAGATTAAAAATAATCGGTAGAAATCGATGTTACGAGTATTAAAAGACATTTAATAACATTATATAAAGTTTTACTTTCTTCTTAGTTAATACATGAATACAAATAAAACAATCAGGATATTTTAATTTATTTTATTAGCACGAGTCGTCGGAATGATAATCAACACTAGACTCCTCCGATGAGGAGTCTTCAGTAGCAGTTATTATTAGCTCTTGTGTAGATAATATATTATCAAACGCAATATCACGTTCCCAATCAGAGAATATTACTCTTTTAGTTCTTTCCACCACACTTGCCCAGTTCTCGGCCGTTACGTGGGTGCAAGCATTTTTTAGCAATTGCAACATTTTATTCGCTGTGAATGGGGGGCTTGTATTGCATCTCGCAGCATGCCCTTTTACTTGTGCCCATATAAGTTCTATTGCGTTGTACTGGCAGTGGTATGGAGGAATCCGAAGAACAGTATGGCCATATTCTGCTGCCATTTCATTGATTACATAGCGTTTTGCTCTCTTTTTGGTTTTAATATTTTTATTAATTCAACTTTTAACATTGAGTCGTCCACATTTTCTCCATTGTCCCGAAGCCAATTAATTATTTCATGCTTTTTATTAGCCTGTGTTGGCATTTTGTCAATTTGACGGGAGTGGTAGGGCGCATTATCAATAAAAATTATTGATGGTTCTTCCAATGAAATGAGCATTTTTTTGAACCACTCTTCATACACATTTGCATTCATCTCTTCGTGGTAGTCATTTGATTTCTTCGATTTAAATGCCAACAGTGCGTCTTGTACAAATCCTTTTGCTGTACCTGCATGGCAAATGATTAGGCGCTCACCTTTTCCCATTGGTACTGAGGAAGTGGAATCAGCAGTATCATCAGTCCAGAAACGAGATAGTGTGTGGTTAGCGTTGAGCCATGTTTCATCCGTGAAAACAATATTTGCCCAATCTTGTATTTTCTTTGCCTCTCTTAAAAAATCACAACGTGCTATAGCTATATCTGTGCGTTCCATTAATAATTTTCTTTTATTTAACTTTTTATATGAAAAGCCAATTGTGTTCAAAACTTTGACCAAAGAAGATTTTTCACCATGAAATAGACCACTTCTTTTCAAAGAAACAATAAGTTTTCTCAAAGTTGGAATTTCTTTTCTCAAGTAGTAATCTAGTTTACGTAGGTTATCATTAATCGAATTACTTAGGTACGTAATTCGATTAATGATAGTAGGTACTATAATCGGAATGGTATCGCATACGAGAATCTTTAGGACATCACTATCGTCAATCTGTCAAAAGATGGTTAATATAATGGACAGTGTATACGCGATATAGTTTGAATATTACTTGTGGACGGTGCGTTGACAATATACGAAGCGGGATTTAAGTGCGGATTGTAAACAATGTTGGAATGACTATGTTTGACGCGGGTGGTAATATTCGAAATGTTCGCCGTTCTCTGCAATATTTTTAATTGCTCGCGAAGAAATATAACGAACTCTGAGTACTGCGGATAACATTGTTTTCTTATACTGTTCTCGAACTGTTTTGCGGTTTCGACGTCTAATTTTGGTAAACCGAGATGTACAAATAAGAAATCTAATAGATCGTCGATTTTAAGTTGTTTTAAGGCGGCGATAGATGTCGAATATGTATCGATAAAAGTATCTAGTTGCGGTGCAGTGGTGTTTTGAAGCGGTTTTAAGTTTAATAAATTTTCTATGTAACTGATAGCTATTGCTCGGTTGTCAGTATATTTATCGACTAATGCGTTGTAAATAAGTGAATAATTATCCGCCGTGGGATTAATACCTAGCCAGATACTTTCTGATTTACCCTTTAATTTAGCGATTAAATAACGAATGCGTAAAGAATCTGTCAATTCATCGTTGAAATGAACCATCGAGTTGAATGACTCAATAAACATAGGGAATTTTTCGTATTCGCCATAAAACTCGGGAACGGATAACTTTTCTAAGCGTATACAACTTGCGGGAATGTTATGATTATTACTATTTTTTAACGATAAAGTATTTGATAAAGAGGGACTATATTTCTGCGCGGCATCCTTTATTTCACAATAAAAATCTTCGAAAGCCCATATCGCTTCGAAGTTTGTTAAGTATTTAGGATTCGTTAATAAATTTATTTTATTAATTTGATCCACTAAGCGGTTAAATTCCGATCGAACGGTTTCTAAATTTGAAATCCTTTTTAAAAACAAAGAACATGTGGGATCCTCAATGTTTTCAGGAATTAACGAGTGAATGTTTTTAATTCGTAAAAAATATGACTGCTTCTTAGCTTCTAATATAGCTAAATCACATTCACTAGTATTTGCACATTCTGAAAAGTCACTTTTCTTTGAAGCCATCTTGATACTTTTCTGCTGTTGCTTTCAGTTAAAATCAAAAAATTTGAATTGCGTAACGGATAACGATTAAGCGAAAAATGAATATTTAAGCGCGGTGTATGCGATAATATGTTGTTTAAACACAGATTAATGGATATTTTTATAACAATTAAATGGCCAATGGGGTAAATAACTTTAAATCGCGGTTCTATAACACTGATTATGGAAAAATATGAGATTTTGATAGCGGAATGAAAATTTAAAACATACAAATGGGCAATAGAACATAGAAATCGCATCCAGGCTCGAAGTAGACCAAATGGTGGTTAAATCCGCGGGGCGGTTCCGCGACCCTATGTTCTCCCCTGCGGATAGGCGGATAAGGCGTATAGTGCAACAACAAGTCAAAGCACTTACCTTAGCGGTTGTGGACTGTATGGTGGTAGCCTGCTCTAGATCTCTCGGGATCCAAAGAAGGCGCGGCGCGAATGACCGTTACGGTACAAAACGATGATGCGGAGAATCGATGCGGACTTGACTTCTCGGCGGTGTCAAGCGTTATGGTGGTTGCGTCGCGGCGATAAACCGCAATGGCGGCTGCAGCGCGACCATTCGATTGGTCGCGCGACTTCACCACTGTCACTTACCACTAAGTTCGTGGCAGTGACATGTATTGCAAAACACGCCCAACCAATTTTAATCCAAAGAATAAAGTTACATGTTTTCTCCTTATAAATGGAACATGTGACTTTACTCTTCTCTGATGTTTTAAATAGGATAGTATTGTTAAACTTTATATAGTACTCACCAACTGCTATCGGAATCAGGTACAGTCCTTTTTTGGCAATCTTGAAGTATAGAATCAAATAATATATATATTTTTATTTACGGAAAAAATGTACAAGTTACATTTATCTTAAATTACTTACAAGTTAGGACTATACAAATCATGCCCACGTGGAATGATTCCAAGAATGCTGGCAGCGTTTCCGCGCTGAATCGCTAAGCCGATTCTTTGTGCGAAAAAGGAGCCAGCCCTCTTGTCACCTGAAGAGGTAATTATCCGATATTTTTTGCACTTTGACTCCATGAGGGTCTCAACTGCAAACGGCACAAATATATAACTCTCGATGAGAGATGCATATCGCCGTATGCCGGATTCGGCCAATAATATAAATACATATTTTTATATTATATATCCAGTAATTTTAGTAAAAGAAGTAACAGGTATACAAAACTCACATTGTGTCCCAAAGAACGAAATTGCTTATTTGAACGTACGATTGAAGATTACTTTTTTATTGTTATTTTTTGTATTCAAATACAAAGGCTCTCTTTTTATTTTCCTCTCTCAAAACCAAAGCAATCTGTAAATAAAAGAAAAATACCGCTTATTTTACGGAATGTATTAATGTACTTTTAATTAGAAAATCTCAACCTTTATTTTGCAGATTTTTAAAAATGTTTAGCTGTTCATTAACACTTTGGGCGGATAAACGTTATTACACGTCAAATTTGTTAAACGCTAATTGACTCATCGTTTATACACGTCAGCAACAAATATGTCTGTGTTTGTTCCTGAAACTTATACCAATCCTTCAAGCTAAGACATTGCACCGTATTTTATTATTTATTTAAATTGCGCCTGTTAGAAAGTCCTTTCTTGATAATAAGTAGATATAGTAAAATACGTCCAGCTTGTATTAGGTATTCATTTATTTGACTTTATAATACATACAGTTTAATTAAATACCATCTCTATTATTTTCTCGCTTTTACGTATATTCCTTTTTTGACAGCTCGCGCAAGCATGGCCGCCTCCCTGCTTTTCCATAGTCTGCTCTATTATTTTGGGTGTAGTTATAGACAAATATACAAAGATGGGAATAGACAAATATTGGAATAGCTAACACGCCGGTCCACGTTACTTGTTCTGTACACGTGTATCTTTTGATACACAAATGCGAATTACATTTGTAATTACCAAATGCTACGCTAATACCGAAACCGCAGTCTTGTTTCATTTGGAATTTGATTAATGGATTCCATCACGGGTCCGGTTGGTATTCCATTCATTAGTTTGGCCACAAGCTCAACAGCGCTTAATACGAAGGACTTTGAACCAATTCAATGTAACCACCCGACCGAATTCAAACGCGGATTTCAATGTTTACAATTCCGACTATATTCCGAAATTTGAATAGCTTCTATGTCGCTTTCGTTTAATTATGAATAGCGATAGCAAATTTTGACAGATTCGCTCCATTAATGAAGATAACCGTGTGGTATTTGACTGAGCAGAATACAGCACCTTCATTTCTTACCGAGGTATCGTAAAAGGCGACTAAGGTAAATTGACCCATCGTGTGGTATCCGGTTGAGTAAAATAGACCATCCTCATTTTTATCGAGGTGTTGTAAAAGGCGACTAAGGTAAGTCGACCCGCCGTGTGGTATCCGGCTGAGTAGAGTAGACCAACCTCATTTCTTACCGAGGTATCGTGACTAGTTAAGTTGACGTCAGGCAGGCGGCCGGTCGTAAAAAAGCAGCCAAATCATGTGCCAACATGTTTATAACATGTTGTGCCGACCCTACTTAGAGTGGGATAAGGGCAGGAGGATATATGATACATTAATGAAGAGAATTTTACCACAAAAACAAAAGGATTTCTAGAATTAGGCGTTACTTTGCGGAGATCCATAATAGATACAAAGTAGTTAATAAATAATTTTGCTATAATCCGCCATAAAGTAAATAAATGTAGAGTGGACTATTTGTACCTTTTACCTTTGTTCTTTATACCTGGTACTGTAGAATTAATAAAAACTGCTTTGCGTCGTGGAGTCTTTCTCCTGACGATGCTTCGGTTACGGGGCGAAACAATTGTTGAGATTGCGGTGGTGAACGCGTGCAGTGCTTGTGTACTGTTGTGATAGTGGTAATGGGTAGTGCATAAGATTTTACGAACTCTGTATATATCAGGTATGAGAACGGATAGTACCCTCACATATAGTTTGTGTCACATATTATTGTTTTATTTTCTTTTATTCACCCCTAGCCCTCACCAACACATTTAGCATTGTCTTTATCGCGCAAAATAATGTAGTAGGAGTATTTTCGCCTCTATTTAAATTAAAGAAGAGTTAGAAAAATAATACTAAAATTATTTTTATTCTTGAACTTTCTAACTTGTAAGCTTGTTCAAGGAATCTCCCGGAAGAAAATTGATGTTAATACACATGTGCGGGTCCCGAACGAGAAAATATTTTATATATGTGTGCATAATTTTATATTTAGTTTCGTGAAATGAGAAGGCAGTTTATACTCTACGATAAAACGCGTCCATTTTTTAAAACAGTAGGCGGATTGTATGACAAAAAAAAACTGTTTTAAGCACTGATAGCATATTAGTCAGTTCTAGTCCAATTACTATAATAATATTACAATATAATAAAATTATTATTGTTATCATTATCCTCCTGCCCTTATCGCTGTCTAAGTGGGGTCAGCACAACATGTTATAACATGATTTGGCTACCTATTTTACGACCAGCCGCTTACCCGACATCAACTTACCTTAGTCTATTCTACTCAGCCAAATACCACACGGTATAAAATTATTATTGTTATAAAAGGCGTCAAAATCAAAAATAAATAACTGTTAAAGCCTTGGTCTACTTAATGGAAATTGAAGGAAATAATACTACAATCTCGTATAAAAAACTTTATTTTAAACTTTTGTAGCAATTAATATAAATAAATAAATAATAAATAAACAAGTTTCATGTACGTGTAATTGTAGGTTAATTGATAAATTCGCCCTATCCGAAGAATAATATATGGGCAACACACACGGTCGTCGTCCCCAAATTAAGTTACTTAATACTTGTGTTATGGGTGGACAGACAACTGGTAAATATATCTATACTAATATTATAAAAATTTGTATGTATGTTTGTAATGTTTTCACACAAAAACTACTGGAGCCATTTCAAAAAATTTTTCACCGTTGGAAAGCTGCTTCTTTACTAAGCAACACAGGCTATATAATATTTTCAAAAAATTTAGGGATCCGTTATAAAAATGTAATCTGGTGTAAAAAAAGAAACATTATGCAAGTGAAACTATATTACTAGTGCTTATATAATTTTGCAGGCAGAAAGAACCTACAAATTGTTTATAGAACATCTCTGCCTTCTGTGGGAATCGAACCCCCGAACCACGGAGCTAAAGGTAGAGTCACTGCCAACTTTCCCAACTGTATTGTCATATGAACATAGAACATGAAATTTTATTCTTTGGATAGGGCGAAGTATGTAATTAAATCACAAACTGTGGAAATGGCCAAAAAATTTTGTAAGGCGCCTTTTGAGCCGCAACACCAATACTAGAATTAATTCTTACGTATACATTTGTTTACACCGAAAATTCATAGTACACCATAAATTAAAAAGCAATCCAAATTTAACAATGTATTATTCAATCATATATACTGTACGATATACGTGGTCGTAGCGAGGTGACGTCGTGTCGTGTACACTAAAAAGACTCCGAGATGAGACGCTCGACTGCCTCTTTGAGCAAAATGCAAATAAAAGGAAGGTTTCCAACGAAATCGTAAATCAAGCCACTCGGGCGGAGAGCTTTCGAGTGCTTGACTCCATTGTACTCCTGATTGTGAGCACGCTCCAGCAATCGATGTCTATTCGGACGACAATTTCTATCTATTAAAATTTCTATTAGCATCCTTAACAAACCTATACATTCTACACTAAAAATAAAGGTATAATAAAAGTAATACAAGTAATTTATAGAATTAGGCGTTACTTTGTGGACGTCCATAATACAAAACTAATGAAAATATTATTTTGCTACAATCCGCGATAAAAATTAATATTTTATATATTTATATGAGTAAATAAAAGCATTTTTAAAGTATTCATCGTAATTAGTAGCCAACCTCACCTATCAGCGGTTTTGTAATCGGTTAATTCAAACGTCGTTTTTGCAACATACTTAAATTATTTTAATTATTCTGTTACACAAATTAAAATTATTTCTTCTTCTTCTTCTATTCTTTCTTCTTGAGTTCTTCAAATTTCCCACCCTTCCTTCGGAAACGATACTTTACTTTAATAACCAAAGTTCGCGCAGCTGTCAGTAACCCTTCGTCCAGCTCTGCGGGTCACGGGATCGATTCCCGCCGAGTGCCATCATTTTCTATAAACAATTTGTTGGTTCTTCAAGTCTGGGTGTATTTTATTTAAGTATGTATTTAAAATTATATATGTGTTTGGAATAAAATGACTCGCCGGCCGGAGGGGCGAGCGGCGAGGGCAGGTCGTTTAGCATTCGATTCCTACCAGACCAGCCGGCCGATAGTTACCCTTCAAACACGATAGGGAGCAGCCGCGTGCGCCGGAACACGGCATTCCTTTTTTACGCACACGTGTAATTTTGCGTTTCGGGTGTTATTCTCCGATTTAGTGACGCGTTTAACCAGTGAAGCGTTTAATAAGACGCGACCGCCCACGGTTTTGGTGCTCGTTGGGTACTATTCCCCGATATAGGGACGACTCAATAACGTGTGACCTTACGAAGGTTGTGTGCACACCGGGTGTTATTCAGCCGATATAGTGAAGTGTATACTCAGGGAGAAACAGACATTACGTGTCCGTGGAAGAGTGCAGAGGCGAGCCAACGGTTTCGGGAATCGGCCAAGTACATACAAGCACACACACACACGTACACATATACACGCAGTGACTCACGAGGCCGGACCGCATACAGCTAACGGCCGCGTAAGGTAGGTTGAAACGCCGGGGCGTCGGGCCCAGGTCCCGGAGGTTGTTTCATCCGTCCGCACGTTTGCGCGGAACAATATGTATATATTTACCAGATGTCTGTCACCCATAAAACCAGTATTGAGTTACACACGCATACTCACTAACAAACAACTTTATCCATTACGCATTGCCCTGCATACCAACAGACAAACGGAAATTCATTGCAATAATGGAAGGAACTGCTTTCTGTGATACAGGGTTTACCTAGTACAAAAGATAGTGTAAATCTTTAAATTGATATTAAATAAAGTTGTCTAATAAAGGATTATTATTATTACTTTGGGGACTGACAGCCATTTGTGTAATATATAAATATTCGTAGTTTGACTGTTCATTGATTGTATCATATTACAAAGAAGTTATTAAATGGATAAATCGTGCAAAGAGGTTTTAATTTGTTAACTATGTTTACTTTAAAATTACATACGCCGTGTGGTATCCGGCTGAATAGAATAGTACCACCCTCATTTCCCACTGAGGTGTCGTAAAAGGCGACTAAGGTAAGTCGACCCGCCGTGTGGTGTCCGGCTGAGTAGAATAGACCAACCTCATTTTTTACCGAGGTGTCGTTAAAGGCGACTAAGGTAAGTTGACCCATCGTGTGGTATCCGGTTTAGTAGAATAGACCACCCTCTTTCTTACCGAGGTGTCGTAAAATACTTCTAAGGTAAGTTGATGTCAGGCAGGCAGCCGGTCGTAAAAACGCAACCAAATCATGTAACAACATGCTTATAAGATGTTGTGCCGACCCCGCTTAGAGTGGGATAAGGGCAGGAAGATGATGTTTACTTGAATATACAAAGTAATTGTACAATATTTTATTTATTTATATCGTGTCGGATCAAACAATGAACCCGCGCACGTCAGGTGATAGAATCGTGAACACTTATCAAAATATATATTCATGCGAGAGCATTCGACTCAAAAAGCCAAAAGCGATTACAGTAAATGCCTTTTAAAATATGTCGGTCACATTTACTGCCTGCGAAGTGAAGTTATATACTAAAAATCCTACTAATATTATAAATGCGAAAGTGTTGTGAGTATGGATGTATGTTTGTTACTCTACGGCGAATCCGCTTAACCAATATCGATGAAATTTGACACAATTATTACTTATACAATAACATATAGGCTATAGAAATCCTGTTAATTCTACAGGAATAGCGACATTGAAAAGCGCTATGTATTATCGACCTATCACACGACAACAGTCCACGCGAACGAAGTCGCGGGTAATAATTAGTCTAAACTAATATTATAAAGAGGAAAAATTTGTATATATGTTTGTAATGTTTTCGCACAAACACTACTGGGCCAATTTCAAAAATTCTTTCACCATTTGAAAGCTGCATTTTTACTGAGCAACATAGACTATAATTGCAGTTTAAAAAAAATAGGGATCCGTTATATTATGCGGATAAAACAGCGGGATATTTTTAATATCTTATAAAATAGGAGACGTTGCAGATAAGATAATCAATTTTTCTTCTTCTTTTCGATTTTTCCGTGGAGCTGATGATGCTTCACGGAAGAAACTATCATTGAAATTGTCGTATTGAATATATGCAGTGCTTGTGTAGTGTGTTGATGGTGGTGGTGTGTCGTGATCCGTTTACGTAATACGCTAACTAATTCTGCATGTATAATGCGTGATACGTGTCGTAACTAATCTTGTATGTATAACGTATGAGAACGGTTTATTCTTTCTCTACAGAGCATTACATAAGTAGCGTTACTATCCCACTACTGAGAATAGGCCTCTTCTCTCCGTGTTTGGAGAGAAAGTTTGGAGCTAAGACCTACCACGCTGTTTCAATGCGGATTGGAAGGTTACGCATATCTCCAGAATTCTCTAGAAATATGCATGCATGAGGTTTCCTCATGATTCCTCTGATGTGTTCCTTCACCTTAGACACATAAGTTTTTAACAGAAAAACTCATTGGTGTCTGCCCGGGTTTGAACCCGTGACCTACTCAAAAGAGTCGCACGGTGCTACTGCTGGGCTACCACAGCTTCAAGCATTACATAGATTTTCTTAACAAATGCGGATTATAGCTACAACTCATAACATAATTTCATATTATAACTTTTGTCATATAGAACAGGGCTTCTTAAACTGTGGGTCGACAAGCAAAAGGCGTCGCAAAGATCTGATACTTTTCAATCATTATTGATACAACTACTAAGATTTATTGATATTTCTCCTCCTAAGTTCCTTCATTACCCCTTTTCATTAAATTTAATTAAATAGATTTTATTAAATTTATGATTGGTTAGTTTACAACAATTATAAATAAAATTTTAAAATTAGTATACACACTACGTACAAATATAAATACAAATAAAAATCATACAAATACTATTGTAGTTTTATTATAACTATTTTTTGAAAAAAGTGGCAATGCAAAACTGTTATTTACATTGTAAAATAGTGCGATACATCTACTACATCTACGGTTCTAATCTACATCTACGGTTAATATATATTTCATTATATGGAGGAGGGGTCGTTTCAAATTTCCTAAGCTTGAAGGGGGTCGCTAAAAAAGTTTAAGAAGCCCTGCTATAGAATTCTGGAAATTAATCTAGAATTTCGGTGTATACATTTATATAGCTACATAATAACGAGTATAATAAGGATAGCTTAGTAGTTAACCGTTAAAACAAATGGCAATAGACAAGCGGACAAATGAAATTGGCTCCATTCATACCATCTTAAGCTCACGGCCATCTCACGAGAATCACAATAAATTGCTCAAAAATTAGATAGCAAGTTTACGGGCGGACGGAGAGATACAGTGCGATATATAACAGTAGGTCTACCATGTTTTTGACACTTGAACCTTAGATAGTGTTAAAGAAGGTCCAGAAGTGAGTTTTAATTGAACAGCGCATATTTAACGTAATCTGGAAACAAGTTTTAGCTGGCCTCAACGATACAGGCTAGACCTAGTGTGGAGATCACAATTACTCTGTTTTAATCATAGATAAGGTAAATATAAACATTGTAACTTTAATTAAGATGTAAAAACCGTTTTAGTTAATAAACATTTCTTATTACTTATTTCTTATTCTTATTAATTAAACCCTGAACTATAATTCAACTTGTATTACCGCACTCGTAATTAATACTATCTCCTAAAGCAAACATTACATCACACAAGATAGCTTGTTATTCCGTTGCCATCTCAACCTCTATTTGTTATTGCGCATTACGCCGAGCACTCGGGTGTGTTTGTAGGACGCTTGATGACAGGGAGCTGTGGCGAGTTCGGTATCCATCAGCGACCTCTTGTAACATCCGTTTACAATAGATATAAATTCTTTATTGCACACACATTACATTAAACAAAGAAACTTTACTAAAGTAACAAAAGGCGTGCAAAGGCGGTGTTATTGCCATGAGACATAGATAGAGACATGAGGACGATCTATTCTACTCAGCCGAATACACTGCTTAGCTAGTATATAATTTCAAATACTCAAGTACCTACATATACACCTAGACTCGAAGGATCAACAACTTGTATATAGAATCGAACTCGCGATCCACGGAGCTTAAAGTAGGGTTACCTGCTCCAACGAGCCAGTCAGGATAAAGATCCAGACAGTCCTGTCGGGCGCGGCACGCATGGCTGGCCTAAATAAAGGCAATAAAAATAAATTGGACCCAACACAGTCGGGCTATATTGGAGTTATGCTCCGCCCGATCAAATCCCGGCTCAAATGAAATGGGAATAATCATGTAGTACGACAAGGATCGTGTTATTTTTGTATGGGATACGTAATAAAAACCCCATAGCTTGACCGTTTCCTTATGGTTAGTTTAAAGTTATTCTTTTGCAGAGTTTCTTGCTGGCTCTCAGTAGGAACAATTCCGAAACAGCATTAGAATGACTATTCAAAATCACCTACTTTTTTATAAGTTCACATGAAATAAAGAAACAAATTATTTTCCAAGTAAAAGCATCTCCACTAGGGCCTGTTTCACGAGTTACTGATAGTATCGGATAGTTAACCAACAAATAAACTAAGTAGCAGATAAATGTCTCTACAAAGACATATAAAGACGTATTTAGTAAGTAAGTTTAAAGAGTATGAAATTTGAAAAAATTAAAATGGCGGCCATTTGAAATAAGTATTTGCTATCCAGCAGATAAACAAAATAACAGCCACATGATCTACCTGTTAACTTATTAGGGAGTTTAAGTGCTGAATAAGCCTATCAGGAACTAAGGAATTTAACTAATATATATATTTATTTATTTATTTCAAAGACATTTTGTTATTGGAAATGGATAGAATGTAAGGCCTTTGTTGGCATTAATAGGGTATCTAAAACATCAAAGGACGATTATCTGAGCTGTACAATTTTCTTTGGATTCCTAGGAATTCGCTTTTTCTAAAGAATTTTTGAAAGATAAGGCGAAATAGGGATTTATCAAACATAAATAGGCATATTTTTTTCCTACAATAACATTTTGTAGTATAAACATTCTTACATTAACTTCTGGGTATATTTCTTTTTCTTCTTTTTTCAACCAATGGACGTCTACTGCTGGACATAGATCTTTTTAATGGATCACCACACCCCACGATTATGTGCCATTTTATTGACAATCCAATTACAATAAATATACCTACCAATATTACGATTACCATCAACCACAAATAGATATGGACAATTTCAGATGAAATCTTAAGAACCTATCTTGTATAACTTAGTTTATTATATTTTGTAAGGGAGGAAGTCTCTGGCGACCTGAAATACAGGGAATCCTAGTTCAGGCGCCAGTTTCCTTCCATAGCGAGTTTAACGTAATAGCTAAATTAAGAACCATCAACAAAGAATCTGTGTATCTGTTTAATCTCTGCTGAAGCATTATTTGTTCTTGTGTGTAATTGATACTTGATTGATTTAATAAAAATTTTATTATTATTATTATTAAATCTTAAGAACCGTTACCAGGTTGAGTTTAGTAATATTACTGTATATTCCATGTGATATTGAGCTTTTTACGTTACCAAATAAGCTGTTTTCACTGTCAATAACGGGAAGTTTTAATTGAAATGGCTCTAGAACTGGCGAGCTGTTTTCAAAAACGGAGCAAAAATCGCTAACTCGTTAACTGTTGGAAATTGATTTTGGAATAGCGTTCGTAAAAGAGCTTCTATATTTGGAAATCATATATAAAGCTCTGGTTATTATTTAGTCTATATTAAGTTAGTGTTAGTCGCACAGAAAGACTGCGGAACTCGTAACTGATGGTTGTGGATTCGAATCCCGTGCAAGCACTAATTAGTTATTAAAAGTCACTGCTAGTAAAAGGTTCTCTTTTGGGAAAAATAATTAAAGAATATAAGATCAGACTCATCAAGCTTAACAAAGATAAAAGATTAAATATATCCTAATATTTCTTGTTTCCTTACCGCATTTACCTTTAACGGAAAGCACATAGTAAATTGTAAATATTACCTTCTATACCTATACTAGTGGTATTTTGTAAGCTTTTATGGTACCAACTTATATCAATATTAGCGGATAACCCGTGAAAATGGTAGACAGACGGACAGTCTGAGAGACTTTCGCATTCGTAGTGTTAATATGGGTACATTGGCTTGAATTTAACTGTATATAGAGTTATTGTTCGGTGCATATTAGCACCTTACACATAACAGCATACATACGGACGCAAGCGCCGCCGCGCTCAGTCTGCATTTGTCTACAAGCACCGCGAACAGCGTGCGCCCCCCGGCATTAATAATTTATAGTAGCATAGTTTAAGCAATCAATCATCATTAATTTTATTATATGTTTGGAGTAGACAACAAATCTTCTCCTTACAGTTATTATATTGTAGTAGTAAAGTCAGTCTAAAATGTGAGATATTACAAAAAAGAGAAAGCAAATTTTATTTTATTTATATTACCTTTTAACCATCAATCAAATTGTATTTTTTTTTTTGGTGAAAATGTAATCTACCTAGTTTCGAGGAGCAAACATTCGAATCAGTGGTAGCTTCATTAAAAACATTTGACGATTCAAACTACTGAAAACAGTCCACTTGAATAAAGTATATTTTGAATTTGATTTTGATATGAGGCTGTATTTATCTGTCTTTTTTGTGTGATTAGAGAAAGATATACGAGTTTTAACTTCCTTGTCATTTTTAATTATGACACTCTAAATTATAGGCCTGCCCATGTTCTCTTCTCTAGTATAACAACTCTATGGAAAAGCGACGTCGAATTTATTCATAACCGTCATTTACATTCACTTACAATCAAATATTACTTTTGTGTCCTTAATAATAAAGCTTGCAATCCAATGTCACTGTATTTGAGATGCATGTGTCAATCTATGGACGGAAGGTAGTTAATAAAGCCTACGTGAGTTCAGAAAGTTTGGCGTTCTCCTTCATAAGCAAGTCTGAACTAGTTCAAGCAAGCGATGTATTGTTGAGTTGAGCAGTTTGTAAGGGCGAGCTTCGTTATGTATGCGAAGCGATTAAAAGCGTTTATTTTTCATCCTCGACTTCGGCGCTCGTTCGACTTTACCACGCCAATACTTTAACACTTTAGGAAGCGGGGTAAGTTATTTTTCGCACAATCAGCATCGTTTCAACGCGGAAATACACTGTCAGCATTCTTGGGACCATTCCCTCTGAGCATGATTTGTACGCCTTCTCTTTCCTTTTGAAAAGTAAGATTATTGAAGCTAAACCTACCGCGGTGCTCCAATGCGGATTAGTAGGTTACATATACCCCAAGATTCTCATAAAATACACAGGTTTCCATACGATGTTTTCCTTCACCAAAAAGTGCACGACAAATTGTACATTAAGTACATAAGTTTTATTAGAAAACCCATTCAGATTCAAAATCTTTAATATTTATTTGTTGTATGTATATACATATATATATTTTCGGAATCTCGGAAACGGCTTCAACGATTTCACTGAAATTCAGCATGTAGAAGGCTTTGGGGGAGAAAAATCGATCTAAATAAGTTTCGTTTAAAAAAAAAGTCGTTTTATTCCTGATGGGGGTGTACTATTCTACTCAGCCGGATACCACACGGAGTAAGTTAAAAAGATAATATTTTAAGTAATTAACGTATTTTGATGCGAAATGAGTTAAGACCTCACAGGCCAAAGAAAGTCGCAGATTCTTAAGTTCCGATTAAAAGCTGTGGTTTGTTGTCCTCAAGTTGTTTTCGATTAGGCCCACAGATAAACCGACGTCGGCGCCCGTTCCGAACGATTAAATTAGCTTTCCTACTGTACCGTTCGCAAAATAATATTAATAAATAAATAAATATATATGGGACACTTTACACACACGGTCGTCCGTCCCCAAAGTAACTAAATACTTGTGTTATGGTAGACAGACAACTGGTAAATATATACATATATAATTTTAAATACATACTTTAATACAAATATACACACAGGCTTGAAGAACCAACAAATTCTTTTATAGAAAATGTGGCCCTCGGCGGGAATCGAACCCACGACCCTCGGAGCTGAAGGCGGGATCACTACCCACTGCCCCAACGGAAAAAGCGAAATATTTTAACTTACAGGATATAACAATCATAGAAACCCCTTGCGTTTTTTTTCGTTTGGAGCGTCAATATATTACGTTGTATGACATTATAAAAGTAAAAACGTGAATATTTTATAATTTATAGAATTAGGCGTTACTTTGCGCAGATCCATAATACAAAAGTGTTAACGCACACTATATACAAGAACACGATATAATAGGAATACCACAATTCTCGTTCCGAGATGCACTTCTCTTGAATGACGAACAAAGTCTGACTGTCACTTAAATGCTTATCAATAGAAAGACTAAACCGGAAACAACAACGGCAATGTATTGCCACCGTTTTAATCAAAAAGGGCGCGATACTCTTGTTTCATGACTTTGTTGCTATAAAATACAAAGCGGAAGTCAGTGGCGACAACAAAAGGAATAATAAAATTATTTTGCTATAATCCTATAGCATATATCCTATACCCTTTGTGTTGGAGGTTTGTACATGTGTTTTTACGAATCCAGCGTATATCAGTTACGAAAACGGACTGTCCACTCTATGTTTAGCATTATATATATTTTCTATTCTACTTCATCGCGGATTATAGCAAAATAATTTTATTATTACTTTTGAATATTTTATTACGGATGTTTAAAGTATAACATACAATTTACTTTTCGCATTTCTTTTTTAACTCTAATTATATTAATTCGAAGGGAGTATTCCCTTTCAAACTAATTGCAAGTTTAATAAAGTCTTGGCTTTAAGTATACATATATAAAGATTAATGGAAAGAGTAAAGAGTTCACAAAAAAGCAGATAAAGATAAATATTATATATATACATACATACATACAAGATTCACTCATTTAAATTGTTACAACATGTTTTTAATACAACCTCCTTCATAGAGTTGGCGATTAATATGATAAAAGCATTGTGGCTGTCATATTTTTATGTGTCATTCATTGAGTTCAAGAGTAAATGGGTTGACTCTGGGAAAACTGCTTTTTATTTATTGAATAAGTATAAACGAGAAATATCGTCGTTTAATATAAAATATTAAAGATAATAATTGTCATCTTTAATTTTATCAGTATTTTCAATTATGTTTTGTTTTTCTAACTCTACATCGGTGAAGTACGTAAATCTTAGTTCGCAGCGTCTTTCTCAAACGTCTGTCTGTCTAATCGACCCTAACTTCGGAACGGAAATGAAATAACCTCGGTGGACTGCTCTATTTATTTCGTTGGTTTGTTTATTTGCTGTCTGAACTCTAGATTAATGAGATTAAGGTGGCTTAATTTGAAGTGAGGTCTTCATTAAATGGATTTAAAATAAAATTTGTTTAATTCAACCGTAGAAATGAATTTCATTTACACCTAAATTGTGTATTTAGATAATTCATTTTAGCAAAATTTCTGATGTTTATTTAACTTTTTTTTAACTATTACCTGAATTTTAATTTGGATTTTATTTTTGGATTAACTAGTATCGGGATGACCTTGCTTAAGAGATATAAATAAAAATATGCCTTAAGAGATATAAATTCCTTCAGAGATAAATATATAAATTCCTTAAGAGATAAATATATAAATGCCTTTAGAGATAAATATATAAATGCCTTTAGAGATAAATATATAAATGCCATCAGAGATAAATATACAAATGCCTTAAGAGATATAAATAAAATGCAATAAAAAAAAGCGCCGGATGACATTTGGGAATCGAATCCAGATTTAAAAAAATTTGTG
The DNA here is from genome assembly GCA_029227775.1 of Morpho helenor. Taxonomy (NCBI): domain Eukaryota; kingdom Metazoa; phylum Arthropoda; class Insecta; order Lepidoptera; family Nymphalidae; genus Morpho; species Morpho helenor. The sequence goes on from JARGCU010000017.1 coordinate 1,787,608, forward strand.
GCTCTTTTCTACTTAGCCGGTTACCACACGGCATCCTCATTACCATATCCATACCATAATAAAGAGTATAACAGAATAATCCATACAAAACAATAAAGGACAATATTTATTAAAATTCTACACATTAATATCGCACGCAAGAGAATCGGTTAATAAAAGTGTATTAATTTGTTGGGGGTAGATTACGGTACAATCTCCCCTCACGTCCGTAGACAACACACAATAAAGTATATTGACACAATAACTGGCCGCACTCGCACGCTTGCACCAGACCTGAATATTAGATGGAGTCGGCCGCATCTCCATTGTCTATACTCCACAGCAAAAGAAATAAAAATAATATTTTGCTTTTATACGAGATAAAAGATGCTACATGTGGTACATTGGCATGAAATTCTTTTTGGTCTCTACACTCTTGGCAGAGCGGTCGTGGTCGTTAGTTCAGGGTTGGTGGCACGCTTGACAATTCGACGCCATTCTTTTCGGACGGCTGCCTTCCTGGTACATTTGTGAAGAGGGCAGTCAAAGGCAGCCTTCACTTGGTCCGTCCATCGCATCGGTGATCTGCCGCGTGGTCTTGTGCCTTCGATTTTTCCCTGCACTACAAGGCGCTCTACAGAGGCATCTCCCCGGCGAGAAACGTGCCCGAAAAAAGTGAGAATACGACCATGGAAGATGGAAGATGGAAGCTTTATGCCGAGTTCTTGAAGGATGGACTCGTTAGTTCTAAATTCAGTCCATGAAATTCCGAGCATCCTTCTCCAGCACCACAGCTCGAGAGCGTCTATCCGCTTTCTCTCACTTTCCCGTAGCGGCTACGTCTCACAAGCGTAGAGAAATATGGGAAACACTATGAGTATGAGTCCTTAGTAACTTTATTTTGGTAGCTTTGGTGATCTTCCTGTTCTTCCATATTTTTCTCAATCTGTCCATAGATGATCTGGTGATTGCCATGCGCCGTTTTATTTCGTCAATGGACCCGCCACTGTCAGAAATCAGCGCTCCGAGATAGACCTTTGATTGTACGACGTCGCAACCCGCGATTTTTGGGACTTCTGGCAAGTTTTTATTTGCACGATCGACAATCATTATCTTTGTCTTACTGCGGTACTGGCATGAAATAGTGGTCAAAATTCGAATATAATTGATAATGATGAGCAAAAATTTGAAAGAAATAAAAGAAATAGGCATACTTACCATACCGTCTTCTTTCTTCCACGCTTAACGTCCATAGGTCCTTCGTTACATAACTTCCAGAGGTTTATTATAGATGGAGCTAATCAATGTCAGCCCATTCTTTTTTAATTTTAAACCATCGTGAGTCATCTTATTCATATAGAATTAATAGGATTTCTATAGCCTGTATGTTAACCAGGTGTATAAGGAATAATTATGTCAAATTTCATCGATGTTGGTTCAGTGGATTCGCCGTGAAAGAGTAAGAAACATGCATCCATATTCACAAACTTTCTCATTTTACTATTAGTAGGTTATAGAATTTATCTATATACTTTACTTCAAAGTTATGGTAAAAAGTTCGTCACTTCTTCTACAATAAAATTCCGCAATCCATATTAGACCATTCGACAGAAAGATTTAAATGTAAGAGATATGCTTTTAAGTACAAAATTACAAAGTTGATGATTAATTGAATGATAAAAATGGACACCAACGCACCCAAATCATGTGACAGTATGTTTATAACGTGTTGTGCCGACCCCACTTAGAGTGGGATAAGAACAGGCGTCCAAAAAGCGTCCTATATGCCCCGGACGATCAAATAACGATCGCAAACACAGAAACACGTAATACACACATACAGCGTCTTCCCCGGCGAAGACGAGGTCCCAGATTCCTGACGTCGGTTGGTCGTGACTACTTGCCACCCTTCTGTCGTCGTATCGACTAATCAAAGTCAGACCATCAGCCCTCCACTACACGTCGCCCTAAGCAGTGGTCCGGCCTCACAGGAGGCACCCTTAGGACGAGGTTTCCCGAAGCTAGTGAAGATATTGCGCTCTACTCTCCGCATCTCGCAACCTCGACGATGCTTCTGACACAATCTGACATGCTTCTTTCGGTGACGCTGTAAAAGCTGTTAATACTAACAGCATTCAGTCAAAAAAACAAAACTTTAAACGTTAAATTATAAAAATTAAGAGTGAATGTTTTTTGTTCGTGTGAGTAAGAGGGTATGTGTGTGTGTCTATTTTTACTTAATTAAGAATGTATCTATGTATACATTCTCGTGTTTTTATAGTTTTTTTTGTTGATACAATGGATACGAACCTTGTATGAGAGTAGAACACCAGAGGAATCCCAAACGAGTGCTTAATAATATCGTCTATGATATCGCCTCACTATTGCTAAATGATTTGCTTACTTGTTTCTGAAGTACGTTACCATAACAAATTAGTCTTTATTGATACTCTCACACGGTTCATATTAAATCGATGATGGTTTGAGAAAAATTGAATTTTCGAGTGTATCCGATAGTCACGAGTTATAAGGTGATTTTCTGCGTGGAAATTGCTTTTCCCAGGTTTCGTTTGTTTATCTTTGTAACTTTTTTTATGCAAGACATGTTTATATATCTTGTGTACGTGTAAACAAAATGCCTCTGGTTGAGTAGAATAGACCACCCTCATTTCTTACCAAGGTGTCGTAAGAGGCGAGTATGGTAAGTCAACCCGTCGTGTGGTATCCGGCTGAGTAGAATCGATCACCTTCATTTCTAATTGAGGTGTCGTAACAGGGGACTTACTTGATTTAACGCGCCGTGTGGTATTCGTCTGAGTAGAAACGACCACCCTCATTTCTAATTGAGGTGTCGTAACAGGCGTCTAACTTGAGTCAACGCGACGTGTGGTATCCGGCTGAGTAGACTAGGTCACCCTCATTTCTTATCGAGGTGTCGTAACAGGCGACTAAAGAAAGTCGACCCGCCATGTGATATCCGGCTGATTAGACTAGACCACCCTCATTTCTGATTGAGGTGTCGTAAGAGGCGACTAAGTTGAGTCAACCTATTCTTCCACAGATCTCATTTTTTAATTGACCACTTATCTATATATATATAAGAAGAAGAAAGTCTTAGTTACACTATTTATAACTCAAGAACAGATGAACAAATTCGGCTGAAAATTGGCGGAGAAGTTGCTTAGAACCAGGAGACGGACATAGGATACTTTTTATCCCGTTCGACCGCATTTATTTTATCCCGTCAAGTCAATATAAAACGTGGTATAGCAAAAACGACTATGACATGGAAAAACAAAACATAAATGACAGGTATACGTAATTTTGTCTTTGGTTAAGTATGGTAAAAAATTTGACAATTATCAAAATAGTAGAAGCTATAAACGTTACTACATAGTATATAACAAAGTCACTTTCTCTGTCTGTCCTTATATCTCTATGTTTGCTTAAATCTTTAAAACTACGCAAAAGATTTTGATGCGGTTTTTTTTAAGTATATAGAGTGATTGAAGAGGAAGGTTTATATGTATAATAAAATTCAATATGGAGTAGCGAAATACTGTGATTATCACTGAGTGACATAGGCTATATGCTTTATACCCGTGCGAAGCTGGGGCGGGACTCCTAGTTACTTATGAAAGCTCGTATTCATAATAATCCTAGTGTTTCGTTCGCAAAATAAATTAAGAGCACTTATTTGTATAAGAAATCTCACGACAAACACTCTTTGTAGCGTTCCGTCGAACAAAGCGAGCAAAATGAATACCTAGTTCATTAAATTTTTTAAGACTTCCTCTTCCTACAGACAGACTGCTCTACAGCGAATAATTGTCCTATTTCTTTTCAATTAGTGATGTTACCGGAATAGTTTAACATAGTCGAGACTAATTTATAGAATAAGTTATAGAATTAGGCGATATTTTGCGGAGGTCTATGATACAAAAAGTCATGAAAATATTATTTTGCTATATATATAAGAAAATATATATAATGCTAAATGTAGAGTCTATTCTATTCAGCCGGATACCAAAATTCCTCATTTATATTATTAAACTATCGATTAATTCATTCTCATTTGATAATATACAAAAACATGTATTTTATTTTTCGAAATCGAAGTTATTAATATTATTATATTAAATATTAATGGTTGTATCAAACTTTATGTAAAACTAACGAAAATATTCTTTTCGTCCAATATTCCTCAGTGTCTGAAGACTAAAGTCTTCGAGCAGTGCGTGTTGCCAGTGATGACCTATGGCTCCGGATCTTGGTCGCTGACTATGGGCCTCATAAGGAAGCTCAGAGTCGCTCAGCGGGCGATGGAGCGAGCTATGCTCAGAGTTTCTCTACGTGATCAAATCAGAAATGAGGAGATCCGTAGAAGAACTAGAGTCACCGACATAGCACAGCGGGTCGCGAAGCTGATGCGAGCGGGCGATGGGCGGGGCACATAGTGCGGAGAACCGATGGACGTTGGGGTCTCAAAGTGTTGGAATGGCGACCCCGCACCGGAAAGCGCAGCGTCGGAAGACCCCCTACTAGATGGACAGACGACCTCAAAAGGGTCGCGGGGAGCCGCTGGATACAAGCGGCACAAAATCGTGTGTTCTGGAGATCCCATGAAGAGACCTAGGTCCAGCAGTGGACGCCCATCGGTTGAAGAAGAAGAAGAAGAATAAAAATATTATTTTGCTATAATCCGCGATTAAAGAAAATATATTCTGAATGTAGAGTGTATTATCCTTTCTCATACCTGATACATGCAGAATTTGTAAAAACTCATGCACTACCACCATTTGTAATTGGTGGTTAGTGCATGAGTTTACAACAACACATAAGAACTGCACATATTCACCACCACATATGTTACGACACCTCGGTAAGAAATGAGATGATCTATTCTTCTCCAATGATACCAAAATTTCTTATTTATATTATTAAATTATCGATTAATTCATTCTCATTTGATGATAAACAAAAAAATGTATTTTATTTTTAGAAATCAAAGTTCAAGTAAAAATATTAATTAATATTATTATATAAAGTAAAATTCAAACTTTATAGTCAAATACATTATTTTTAGTCAAATACACTCTAGTCACTTATAATTATACTTACATCTCTAGTCACTTATAATCCGAGTAAACTAAAAAATAAATAAGATACCGCCATATTTCAGCTTTATTGCGTGCATACGAGGTTCAGCAAACTGCAGTTTAGTTTTTCGGACGATGAATATGTTAATATTCGTTCCAGTGAGTAAAATGTAAAGAAAAATTAAATTTGGAAGAACATTTTAAGCTGATTTTAAAGTTTTCCAAATTTATACGTATGATTTAAAACATAACAAAACATTCTGAAGATATCTCTTTTGACGTAAGCCAAACAGTCCTTTCAGGAATAATTCCGCCTTTATATACATGTGCTTTTTTACTTTTTCTTTTCTAACCTCTAAAGAAAACATGTTTGTATTGTCTAATGACAAGAAAGCTGTCAATGTTGTATATAAAGACATTCTGCAATTATTTGTAAAAAAATACATATGGAAAAATGTAAAAAGTAAATATGTAGTATATGAATATAGATATTCCAAAGATAGCAGGAAATGGTATTTTATACTTTATGGTATAGGAGTGGAATTGTTTTACTCCAAAATTAACGCGTGCGGGCCACGGGCAGTAATGAATAAATCAATACTACTGGATCGATTTTAATCATTTTTTTCACCCAGTGACATAGGCTATTTTATACCCGTACGAAGCAGGGGCAGGCAACTAGTTTATAATATTATTAGGGATTAAGAACAATAACTTTCCGAAGTATGATTTATTACGTTTCGTGTCGCCAATAACACGGTTTGTGTCGTGTATATGGCGAGACTTTTGTTTTTTGACCCGGTGCCTCCTCGCGACGTCACTTATATCCATAACTTACCTATTTACTGTCTAGAGTTATATTCTTATAACAGGCCGTGTGGTATCCGGCTGAATAGAATAGTACCAACCTCATTTCTTACCGAGGTGTCGTAAAAGGCAACCAAGGTAAGTCGACCCGCGGTGTGGTATCCGGCTGAGTAGAATAGACCAACCTCAATTCTTACCGAGGTGTCATAAAAGCCGACTATGGTAAGTTGACTCACCGTGTGGTATCCGGTTTAGTAGAATAGACCACCCTCTTTCTTACCAAGGTGTCGTAAAATACGACTAAGGTAAGTTGACGTCAAGCAGGCGGCCGGTCGTAAAACCGCAGCCAAATCATGTGACAGCATGTTTATAACATGTGCCGACGCCACTTAGAGTGAGATAAGGGCAGGAAGATGATGACCTATATTCTTATAACACAAATACAGATAGACGGAAGACATTCAAATTCAAAATATTCTGTTACATGTTTCTAATACAACCTCCTTTATAGAGTTGGTCATTTTGAAAAAGCATTGTGACTGTCATATATTTGCCATTGAGTTGGTGAGAGAGTAAATGGGTTGACTTTGGGAAAATTGTTTTTATTTATTGAATAAGTACAAAGGAGAAATATAGTTGTTTGTTATAATTCTTTACTAGCTTTTACGCGCAAGTTCGTTCGCGTGGACTGAAGTCTTGGAATTAACAAGCTTCTGTAACTCTCCAACTCTGCGAAATATCTCCATACTAATATTTTTTTGGTATATACCGTGACACCTTCATAAGTTCTACTTCTATTGTTTAATTATTTTTTGTGTCTGTAGTGTTTATAAACTAATGTTGTATGAATATAGCACAGGCTCAAACACGCACTAACAAGTAACAACATGCTACTTCACGACCACTCTCACCAAGGGCTCTCGTGTTACTGTCGTCGTGCATCCAGAGATCGTGTATGTACCTTTGTACTAGTGTGAGTTAGTGTGACTATGTCATGTATGTACTAAATATGTGTCTTGTATATAAATGTGCAAAGTACGTTACACACGTCTCAACCCGCATACACTACAGTGTCTATTTTTATATACTACTACTACTTATATTTTCATTCTACTAAATATTTTAGTATATATTTTTTATATCACCAATGCAATTTTTTTTAATAGAAGAAAAAAGAAAAAATTGTCAATAAAATATAAAAGATAGGGTATTAAAAAACGTGTTTGTATTAAAAACAAAAATTTAATTACAGTTTTATTTTTTGGTAAATGCAAATTACCCAAACAACCAGAAATGTACGGACATACATTAATATTATGGCATCCACAATAGCATTAACTTATAAGTAGAAGCGGAATTTTCATTAATACGAATTATGAGAAATAAATAATTATTAATATTATTATTATATAAAGTAACAATGATGGCGTTAGGACAATAATATTTATAGCTAAATAATCATTTTTTCACAGAACATATGTTTTTTTATAATTGTAACGAGATCGGTTAAATATTTAAGAAATTTTCGTGCCTTCCATATTAAAGCCAAGAGCGCACTATAGTTTTATGTAGGTCTATTATTTAATTGATTTAATAATAGACCTGCACAAAAATCATAAAAAATATTGTTATTTCAAATTTTTTTAAATGTTTCCTTAATCTTATTAAAACAATTTCTTATTCATTCACATCGTTATAATTCAATTAATTAATTATATAAAATTTGTAAACATATTCATAAATTATATTATAAAAAATTATAATTTTTTTATATTATTTTTTATTTCGATTCTTAAAATTATTAAGTACTCACTAAATTAAAATACTAGTCACAATCACGTTTAAATAAGTATTCGTTCTGTAAAAAAATGATTTAAATTTAATATAATATTCTAGAATATTTACATTAATATAGTTAATTATTAACTGGCAGTTCTCAGAAGGCACACATCCGAAGGCATTTTATTAATAAAAGATCACTTAAAAGCACAACACGATATTATTAACTTAATTGACGTACATCATGATATTACTTGTATATGATAATTGTCTGAACCCTGACTTTATAAATAGTATCTATTAAATATCAATTAAATTTGTATATTTTTATTACTAGAATTGACTGTTTCAAACTCCCAAACTTAACTAAGAGAACTTTGAAGAAAAAAATTTTTTTTTCCTCGTATTCCGATTTATTATTTATTGCTGGAATTGAAACGAAAACTTGTGTATCGAACGTAATTTACATAATTTAAATTTAAAAAAGTACTCTGTAATCAGACAAAAATGAGGCGAATGTGCGTTTAGCTTAATACTAGTAATCAATTTTGACTACAATGTGATGTTTTACTAATTTACTGACAATATATAGATATGTTCTTTACACGATATTCATTATGTTAAGGCACTGTATTAATAGACAACGAAGCTATTTAGAAGGTCCTTCGCATTACGAGTATATACATTTTCAATCATTCAAACAAAAAAAAAATATAAATAAAAACAAATTAAGTTTAATAAATATATCGCTGACTCGGCGAAAAAGTGCCTATTTAAGTTTAGAATATTCAAGACAAATTTCAAATTACAAAAGCACTAAAAAACTAGAATCCAGATTGGAATAACGATATTTGAAGTTCGGTTTTTAAAATAATAAAATAATATTTTATACTATGGTCGTTGTATATAGAATATAAAAAAATCTGTTTCGAGGAATTTTATTTTTATCCATTGAATTTGTTCGGAAATTAATAAAATTTTCTATTAAATATACAACGAGCAGAACCATCGAAGGACCATCTAAAAAAAAATTGTACAATTTTATATACAAATTATTTATTATAATATAATTATTGCTCAATACAAGTTACTACCCAAAGCCTATAATTGCCTTCTAAACTTAGTAATATAATGTAGATTCACATTAGTATTATTTATTAAAAATAAAATTCCTAGATCTCAGATAAAAAAAAATAACAGAGTTTGCAGACTAAAAAATTAAGATTTTTAGGCAAATACAAACGGTTTATCTATTATTTAATATAATTATAAATACCCAAAAATTTAAAAAGAATTATTTTACTCGATTTTTGTCATTTTTGTTCGACCAACTCTATATTTTTTAAATTGATCTGAGGTCTAGATATAAGCCGCATTAAAGCGACCGATTAAAATATATCTAATTATTCACATAGATCACATTTTACAAACATACTTCCTGCACTTCAATATCGGCGATGATCGTTGATTATGTGATCGTCTATGATCGTCACAATCATCGTGTTAGTATCCACACAATCATCCGTATTTTGTCGAAGGACAAGATGAATGGAAATGGATGAACATCAAGATGGAGTTGGAGCGATTTTGTTTGACGCGTGTTTGAGAATCTGACATTGCACGGCGATCTTAGGCGATCATAGACGATCATTGGCGATTACAGCTGAGAGCATCTACACAATCGTAGTAATCGTTTGTTATCGCCGATTATGAAGAAACCAATGCGACACTCAACGTATCCCATCCGTGTACTTTTTTTTTGTATACTTTTCTTTTTATATATAACCTAATATGGCGTAATACCAAAATGGTTTATGTATAATTATCGTGACTAGTTATAAGTTATATATAATGAATTACCTTAAAACATTTTTGAATCAAAAATATTCAAGGAAAGTTTTTACATATAAAATCGATATGACGAATCTCATGAGGCGCGCTATGTGATATATACAGTTGATATATGAATTATAAATTAATATAGGGACTTTCTGAAATATTGAAATACATATATTAGAAGGAAGTCCACTTTAATATTGTTCGAGGGACCAAAAAATATTGATGGATTGTGTGAAGAATGATTTGCATATGAAAGGAGTATCGCCAGAGTTGACTACTGATAGTAGAGAATTGACTGTGAATGGACTTCACTTTGATGGGATGAGGGTAGGCGAATGCTGATGCCGTTTTATATCCAAAGAAAATGTATGAATATAGAAAATCTTTTGGACTTTATTTTGAGGTAATTTTTAATCATATGTGATTAATAGACTACGAGCAATTGACGTCCACAAAAAATTTGGGTCGGATAAGTCGCATAAGCATAAAGTAAATTCAAACCGCGAGCAAAAGACGAGTCTATTAGACTAAGTAGCTGAATAAATAGCCAAATAACTTATTTTATTTATTGCTTAAGCCTTTAGATAGAATATGACTTGAGCTATAGAATTAGTAATTAGTGATACCAAAATCAGGCAAAATATTTGGTTTTTTCCCGCTTATTCCCACTTCAGTTTAAGTATTGATGTAACTTTGTTGGTTAATCATTTGAGAGTACACTGAAACAATATTAAATTTGGAACAACATAGAAACTTCTTTGTCTCTATTATCTAATATATTTATATCAATATTCATAGTCCCTGATACGAGATTGACTAAAATATATTCATAAATATTAGTTACAAAAGTAATAAATTTGAAGGAATAGTGAAATAAATTTTAGTCAGACTCGTTATAAAATAAAGGCCACCACGCCTTTTGCATATCAGTCTAATGGTGTTTATAATAAATTTTATATTATTAAAGTTATACAACTGTATACTAATCGTACGCAGATTCGTTTAACTAACCAATAACTCGTAAAAGAAATGCGTATAAAAGTAATGAGAATATTATTTTGCTATAATCTGCGATAAAAGAAAATATGTGTAATGCTAAATGTAGAGTGTACTATTCGTTCTCATACCTGATACATGCAGTATTTGTAAGAACTCATGCACTACCCGACACCGATGGCACAACAATACACAAGTACTGCACACATTCACCACCACAATCTCAACAATTGCTTCGTATCGACAAAATCGCTTTACGATTTTGTGGTGTAGTCTATCTTCTGACGATGCTTCGGTTACGGGGCGAAACAGTTGTTGAGATTGTGGTGGTGAATGTGTGCAGTGCTTGTGTATTGTTGTGCCATCGGTGTCGGGTAGTGCTTGAGTTCTTACAAATACTGCATGTATCAGGTATGAGAACGAATAATACACTCTACATTTAGCATTACACATATTTTGTTTTATCGCGGATTATAGCAAAATAATATTCTCATTAGTTTTGTATTATGGACCTCCGCAAAGTAACGCCTAATTCTATAAATTAGAAATGCGTATGGTTAACGCGTAACGCATTTTTTCTTACGAGACAATTCCTTTTAATCCTCTTTTAACAGCATTATTAATACCGTATTAACATCGCGTAAATTATTTCACTGTTCATCTAGAACCTCTGTTCGTTGTAAGCACTCATTCAATAATACATAGCAACAACTGTTAGCAAGGAGAAGACGTTTGACACAAAAATGCCTGTCTTTTGGAAGTAAACGGTATTATGCAATAACGCTTATTTCAAAATTCATATTATCTACTACCGAACATCCAGATCTCTTTATGTAACCGTTGCCGTTGGGTTATGGGGTAAAAAGATACCTATGTTAATATATCTTTCTATATTTACATTGGTTATAGATGTATTATCGTGTATAGTCCATAGATGTTTAGGAAGAGTGGCGAATGCACTCAATCTATTTTTTATAGTAAGCGGAACACACAATTTTGGATTATTCCACTATCGACGGATCCACTAACTTAAAACGGATCGACCTTCCGGCTTACTGTTAAAATTTCTATTTTTATAATGCATTAAGAGGGAGCATACTGTGTAAATTGGAGCTAGATTCTGATTGGTAAATCGTAAAAAAAGGAACCAAAATCTTTATTTTCATAGATGAAAGAAATTTGATTACATTACCATAATCTCTAACTTGTTTCGAGTGATATTATTGATTATATAAACACTATAAAATTTATTTCAGTATGGAACAGTGAAAATGTATCTTTTTTTTTCTGATGACTATTTTTGAAGTTTCTTAATATTTCTAGGAGATTTTAAAGAACTTCAGTTTCCATGTGACACTAATAAGACATGTGTTATGTCTAAATAGTCATCGAGTGAGCGAGATCAAACCATTTGCGATGTTAATATCGGTCCATGCTAGAAGAGTCTTGACTGGTGACGTCACTCGCTGCGTCAGTGGAACTGGAGCTTGCGTTGGCGTCGGACGTGGCGTTGACGTCGGAAGTGGCCTCGACGTCGGACGTGGCCTCGACGTCCGAAGTACTTCCGACGTCAGAGGTTGCGATCGCGTCGCTGGATAGGCCTAAATCGGTGGTCGGATATCAAAGATGTTCGTCACGACCGTTCAAAGGCTGCCGCTCAGTGTGGTCGGATGGACGGTTGCGCTTGAAGAATCCGCACTGAAAATAGTGATATCAATTGAATATATTTATAAATGTATTCAAGCATATAGACGTCAAAGCTGTCGCTAATTAAAATCCCGTGATACCAATTACTTATGCGATGTGTAAATTAATAAAAAATATTTGAAATAATTCACCGCCGGATTTCTTGCTGGTTCCTCAGAGGATGCTTCGTTACAATTTGATAAATTACTGTAAAGTAATGTATGCCTGCATATCTGTGACAAAAGCCTGTGAAATGTGTAGCCGCATTGGAGCAGTGTGATCGATCTGAGCTTCAATAATTTACTCAGCAGTTATTTTAAACCAGACCTGATGTACAGTAAAGCAAAATAAAGGCAACTTTTATTTAAATTTTATATAAATTATTTGTCTTTCCAATAATTATTACATTGCAGTTGTGTGTTGAAATTAAGCTCAAACGGCCCCTCCTAACAGGGGTACTCTGCAACAGGCTTTTAATGACTAACATTCCTAATTACCGTCAATTCTTCGTTTACAAGTAAGTAGTGACAGGCATAAACTTTAAAATTCTAAACAAATATACTTATATTTATTTATCTCAAATCATCAAATCCAGTACAATGAAGTAGGGTTCCCATAACACTGGCAATGTTACCTAGAGCTAGAGCTACCAGCTCTCGACTCTACGCTCTATCAGTCTTCTAGATAGGTCTTTGAAGAAAGCTCGAGCGTCCGGGCAAAATGGACCTAAAGTCTCTACACCAAATGGCACTAAAACATCGCTTCTACTTCGTTCCTTTAATTATTAAAATTTTATTTGAGCAACGCTTACTTTGTATAGCGCGAAGATGAGCAAAAGTAGGAGCAGCGCGCCGATCACAGCAGCCAGGATGATGACCCATAGCGGGATGACGCTGCTCTCGAGCGCTTCGAGCTGCGGCGTCACCACGGTGGAAGCTTCCGCCATACGCCACGACCGGTCACTGGGCTGACCCACCATGGGCAACCGGACGATTCGCGTGGCTGCCAGAGACGACAGTTTCACTGCCCGCTCCTGAGAGATCTAGACAAAAACAAACCATTAATACGCTGGTTCCCAATATTTTTGTTATAGACCATTTACATAAATTTAGCTGGCTCCGGCAGAACCTTAATAACCATCTTAAGTTTTAATAAATGTACTGTTTGGAGCTTAAATATATTAGTTGTCTAAAACATTTCATGCTCATCATTTAGTTTCATTATACCATACCATTCCTTGAATGCTATGGTATCATAAGACAATGAAAAAATGAATCAGAGGTTCCCTGACTTTTTCTCATAAACCACTTTCAATATTCAGCTAGTTACGATGATCCCACTGCAGCTAAATTTCTATCATAGTATCGAGTCGACAAAAAATTAAATATTGGATTTAACTATGGAAATTTCAAATCAGAATCAGGAATTGATAATTTTCTAAGAAAAAAGAGTATTGCTTTAATTAATTATCATTTTTGTCAAGCTAACGTAAACTCCCTTCGAGTCTCCCAGGTAGCCTTGGGGTTACTGAGTCAGTTTGGGAACACAGCACAACGACATAATATATGCAGCACAACATTTAAGGATAAAAAACAAAAGACTAACAAAACTAACTCAAGCACTAAAACACAAAGAAAAAAAAGCACTGTTAAAAATATGTCAACTCATGTATATAGACCTCTTCGATGTTAAGGTTAAACCACACCGGAATTTGCCAGCTGGATCCAAGCTGCTCAATATAGTATGACGTAGATATTCTTTCAAGAAACTTGGGACCGCATTTGACAATAGATTAAATGAGAAGAAATAATTTTAAAAAAAATTTTTGGAATCGACAAATATTGTGAAATAAAATCGGTTCATCGTTTTTCATATACTATAAACACAGAAGACGAAACCTACCTCGTTAAGTACTGAAGCATTGATTCTAGACCTCAGCGCCAACCAAACTTCTTGTCCCTTCAAAAGTCTTCCAGTTTTGCACCGCAACACTTCGCACTTGTATTTCTCTTGACATTTTTCCAAAATCTCTTTTAGTTGGGGGTCCACCTAATATATAAAGTTACCTTTTAATACTTTTGAATTTGAAAAGACATTAAAATTTACCAATGTTTATCTGTTATTTAATGTATGATTGAATTTTGACTAACATGTTAACGTTTCTGTATAATTTAAGAAACAAAATATAAAATTGCCCATACCTCACTTTGTCGACGGCGCCTTGTACTGCCCCTTCTCTGTTCTGATGATGAGCTGAAGCTACCTCCTGATTGAGAGTACGAACTCTGGCCGCCTGTTGACCAGAAACGATGTTAGCGTCCAATAAATTAGGAATGTTATACCTTCAGGGCTATATATGGGCTCAATGGGATAAGAGGGTGGCTTTTTATAATTATATTTTATAATAAGGCATAATAGTAGAGTTAGTAGATTACAGTACTCTACTATTACAGAAATTTGAAAAATTGAATTGTAAAAAAATTGCTTTATTAATCGATTTGATTGATTAATCGATTTTTTCCTCATTTATTTAATAATTGTGACTGATAGAATGCAATAAGGTTTGTATAATATAAACTAACTATGTTGTATAGTGTATTGATAAAAATTAATCGATAAAATCTTTTCAAAGTATTCAAAGTACAATTTCGAATTTCAAAAGTTCACAGTATTTGTGGAACTATGAAAGTTTTTTATTTTCTCATCCTAATTATTAATTGAGATACATTAAAAATGTTTAAGTAAATACCTGAGCTGGAGGAGTATGAATAACCTCCACTGCTTGAGCCATAGGAACCGCCAGACGAGCTTTGGTAACTTCCACCCTGACGTACTCCACTTTGGAACCCTCCACTTTGGTAGCCTCCGTTTTGGTAGCCTCCGCTTTGAGAGCTTCCACTTTGGGAACCACTCTGGAAGCTTCCACTCTGATAGCTTCCACTTCCTTGACTACCGCTTCCACTATATGCTCCAGCACTACTAGATCCAGCTCCGACATTAGCATTCGTCACATCAGCGATACCATATTTAAACTCATTGTTAGAGTTTTGAGCAGCATAAGCACCAAAGCCTCCGATCTTGTCTTCCTCCTCGTCACCAACAACAGTAACACTTGGTCCTCCTCTGAATGTATTGGAACCAGCATTCATTATATTTGGATTAACAGTTTCGGTTGTAGCCCAAGATCCGTGCACAAAGCCTTGTCCTGAACTCGATCCGTAGTTCTGTTTTCCACCACCTTGGTTATTTAAATAGCTGAAATAATAAGGAAACTTTAGTAACTTAGATATCGCTTCGAAATTGCCTTTCAGATATCGTTTGACGAAATGATCTGAGCGTTGAGGTCGAGTGACCTTACCAGTAGCTGGCAGACACTTATTATTCCTTTGTAAACCTTATGTAATAATAATTAGTATTTACTGCGCTTTTCGGAAAAGGAAATATCGTAAACAAACCAGGTATTACTTTTACAGTTACAATAATTCCTTCGATATGTAGAACCTGCTAAGTCATATTGGATCTGCATGGTAGATCTAACAGTGAAATGCTTCCCTCCTGGGAGCCTGTTTCTTGGTATCCATATTTTTGATTCCGCGCAATTAGGGCATTTTAACAAACAAAAAGTGTAAGTGTAAGTGGATAAGCTATGGCTTAAGTTGCGTATCATGTATTCTCACATTAAAAAAAACCTCAACTTACTTATTAAATGAACTTCCAGCTTCACCTTCGTGACCAAGCGACCCGTACTCCGTACTTGTTTCGCTTTGGGATATAATGTTATGATTGGCATCATATAAAATTGTTCGGTTCTTTACCCGAACTAGGCGTCCATCTTGTCCCAGTACACCACCAGAACCAGCTTGACCATGGACATATACATGTTGGCCTCCTTGACTACTTTGAGTGTTTCCTTGACCTTGATAATATGTACCCTGAGCGTAGCCACCTTGGGCTTGTCCATGTGATGATCCTTGTACACTTTGAGTGTTGCCTTGACCTTGATAATAGGTTCCTTGAGTGTGGGTACCTTGACTTCCTTGTTGACCTTGACCATAGCTGCCGTGAACTTGTCCGCTTTGTTCATAAACACGTTGACCTCCTTGACTGTAGGTGACGTGACCCTGGCTGAAATTTCCTTGATTTATACTACGTCCAGCTCCCTGGTTATTGGTTCCTGCCATTGCTAGAAGATTTTTTCTTATTGCCTCCCGCTCTTCAGCACTTAAACCTTCACCGGAACTTGACCAAGTATGGTTGTATAAATAGGTTCCACCTTGCGTTCCACCGACTTGGCCACCAAATACTTGACCGCCTGACACTTGTCCACCTGATACCTGTCCACCAGTATTAACATAGCCACTGCTGGAGCCCTGGCCACCGAACTGACCACTAACTTGGCCTTGTTGAGAATTTGACTGACCACTGCTTGTGTACATTTCTTGCCAATATTCTGTAAGAGAAGTCGAAATCAAAATTTTATTGTTACATACACTATTGAACAACAAACGTATTTTGAACTTAATTTTACTTTACTGTTATTTACTCTTCCACATAGACTTTTCATGGGATCTATAGCAACTTGGATCAAGCGGCAATGTGGGATCTTTTTGAGATGGTTTATCACCGTGAGGATAGTTTACCAATTATTTTACCAATTACCAATTACCTATCAATCGTCACTTTCATGCCTCGAGACCCTAATATATATTAATACCTTATCGTCTTGAAACTTATCAAGTTTTATGTATCATCTTAGAACTTTTAATGTCTCCTAAATTCTAAAGGGTAAAAAAATTAGATTTAGAAGAACAAAGCGATAGATCTTAAATGTTTTCTTTTAAAAAAGTTTCGAAAGGAAAAAAAGCTCTTACGTTGCCCATAATATCCTCCGCCGGTGCCAATTTGAGATCCTGTATAAAGTTCACTGCTCTTCATTGCTGAAAACGGAAAAGTATGAATTATTACAAATTGTACTACAAAACTCATTCCCTGATATTAGAAAAATGTTGCTACACGTCTTATATGTTTAGAAATTTGAAGATTAAATTCCAACATAAATCGGTATCTATCCATTGTAAAGTACCTAAAACTCAGTCAAATTTTGAAAACCAATAACAGAAATAATCTATAATTCATTAGTGTTCTTTCTCTCTGATTTTTTTTGGGTTCTGCTTTTAAAAATATTTACTGCAGACTTTCTATTAAGTGAAATCTATTAATTTAAATATGGACTATATAACCACATATCAGAAAACATACCTTCTTTTTCCTTGGAGAGCAAGAAAGCATAAGGATTCTGTACAAAGAGACTCTCGGGGTTGATCTGCCGCGCCATGTCGCACTGCATATTGCCAATCCATTGTGGTTGTACCATCATGTACATAAGATTTTCACCTGTAAATATAATATAATTACCAGTTTAGCTTACGTTTCTTTGTTTACGCCATAAAAACACCATATGTTGTCAAAGCACAATACCACACGATCTCAAGAATAAGAATTTCGACTTGATTATAGCTTTTAAGTCTAAATTTTACAACTGCTTTCTTTGTCAAAATTGTAAAGAAAGTATTGTCAATTGGACAATAATATTATATCAATGTATATAAGCAAGTTAAAAAGTATGAGAAGATACTTTTTAACACAATCGATCTGATTATAATTGAATACATTCTAAACACAATTATCTTAGGACAAATTTCAAAGAGTTGATTTTATTAAACGTTGTCTGAACCTTACCAGTCAGTGTTTGATAGGGCCACATAACGTAAATTTCAGCTTCATCAACAGGGAAAGGTCCTTCGTTCTTGATATTGTATTTGTGGATCACTTGAGGACCCAGTTTTGTATCGTCTTTGAGGTCATGAATGTCGTAGAGTGATGCGTTGTAGTGTAACTCAGGTGGATCTGATGTTCTGTAATTAAATTAATTTGTAATTTCTGGAATGTGGCGGACATGATATGTGGAAATCTGTAGAGGAATCCTCTCAAACCTTAACAGTTATGTTATTTAATAATTCGCATGTTCCCAACCAAACCTTCACAATTACAGAAAACCTTGTTCAAGATTAATTAAAAAAAGCATGAGACTTACCCAATAATAGATAACACAGCTTTGACAACGACACCTATCATTAAATTCTTCTTATTGTCAAATTGCGTGCCTTGCTCAGGGTTAGTAGAGTTGGCTTCCATATCGAAATTCAGAGTTGTAACACTGGCATCTACTTCCACTATAACTCGGAAATTTACCTTTAAGAGAATTATTAATATAGTAAGTTGATGTGATAATAGAAAAATATTATTTACATACTTATTGCTTGGAAATAATCCAATATTATCTGTTTTATTTGGATTACCGATAACTTAATATTCAAACAAAACAGCATAACATGATTCAAAGTGCAAAATAATAAAAATATATGTTACTAAAAGGTGCCATAATTTAGAATTTCACAAAAAAAGTTAAAAAAAATATTAAGTTTATAATTTGTACAACTTGTGCAATTAATTCTCTATAATTTATATAAGTTTAAATTTCAAAAACCCACAGTAATTATTAACGGCTAATGTTAACAGTTGCAAACAGCTAACGTTCGATTGCTGGCAGGATTAATCTGGCATCAAATGTTACTACAAGACATTCACCTTGAACTATCCCTGTGATATTGTCCATTTATCGACCAGATTACACTCCCTTATGTTTAGCTTTATGAAATTGGATGCAGTAAACAATACTTTAAATTCTAGAAAAGAGCTTCAAAGTATGATTAACAAATATGATTTAGACTTTGGACATTGTGCACATCTTCATTTGTGGTTTTAAATTTTTTAATTCTTCTTAAATGCTTATTACACTTACACTTTGCCCGCTAGCCATTGGGTTTCCTAAATCACATTTAAGTGTACTGTTGCCATCGGCGCCTTTGTTTTTGATGGAGCAATATATGGGGGACGCATCAGCGGTTTCCTTGTCTAGTCTTTCCATCTTCGCATAAGTAACTCCAGCAGGTATTTGAAGATAATAGGCCGCTTCGAATGCGTCTTCAGCAGAGTTCTTGACGACAACATCAATGTGAACATTTTCACCAGACCCAAGTACGTAGTTCTGTGTAGGACTGAAAACATAAAACAAAACAATTAATGGAACACGTCGATGTCCACTATTAGACATAGGGATCATCTTCAAGGGATATCCTCGCCAAGTGCCACTCTACGTGCCTTTTGGATTATGCAGCACGCTACAATTTTGTTCAGAACGGAAGCCCACAAAGTGAGTCTACCCTGCCTGTGGTCGCAACTCTGTCACTAGAGATGTGAAATATACTTCTCATCTATTGCCTCATCATGGCATACGACCTTGTGTTGGTGGTAAATAAAGTCGTTCTATCCACATCACACGTTGTAGATGGAACGACGTTTGGATCACGCGGCTCCCTAC
The DNA here is from genome assembly GCA_029227775.1 of Morpho helenor. NCBI lineage: Eukaryota > Metazoa > Arthropoda > Insecta > Lepidoptera > Nymphalidae > Morpho > Morpho helenor. The sequence continues at coordinate 1,807,234 of JARGCU010000017.1, forward strand.
TACTTTGTCGAGATCATCAGTCCACAATTAGGTCTACCCTACACTGCGTTTTCTGACGCTTCTTTGCATCTCGACATATGATCATGTGCCCCTTGAAGGTCGAGTGTATAGTGTTCATTGGAAAGACCTACGTGTAATAAAGAACATCTTGGGTAAAGAATAATAAGTAGATACGCTTATTATTTTCATTTGTCCATAGATGACGACGTATGCAGAGATGTTAAGCTGGCCTCCCCGTCACGTAAGGTTTTCTGAATAGCAAGGAACTTCAATGATAGCAGGATTTAACTCACGTGGTCACAATCATCTGTAGGTCGGGTATACAAATGTTATCAGGTCCGCAGTTCTTCTGTATGTTCAGCGAGTCCGTGTGCTCGATTATACGAGTACGATCCAGCACAGGTGGCACGGATGTCCCCGCCGCTTGCTGGGTCAGCTCGTAAGTCATCTTCACTTCGATCGGGGTCAGCTTATCGCGAATCTCGTCCTGTAAATTGAACTTAATTATCACCAACCACTTTGGGATGTAAATCGTGAACCAACATAATCCATTTTTGCATATAGTTAAAGCTAGTCGTGGTCAAATGTTGGTATAGTTATTGGTTGGTGATGGTTGGTGAGAGCTGGTGACGCAAAGGGTCAAAGCTCAAACTATGTCTAGACACTGCTGAGCTTTCTGTCAAAAACTAATGGTACCTCAAAAATTCCACTCACATCTTCTAAAATATCTCAAGTTACATTCCTGATAAGGAGCTAATAATTGCAGTAAGAGATTAATAAATATATAGTATATCAACATGTTACATTTATTTTGATACCACAGAAGATCCGGCGTAAACTTGTAATACTTACATCAAGGTACACAGTAATCTCTTTGCATTCTTGTTGACCCTGAGTCAGCAGAATGTGAGTAGTGTAAACTGTTTGCCTGCTTTCCATCAGGAACAAACGCTTGCTGGTCACTTGCCGTGAGTCGAGGTCAAGGGTTACTTCGAAATCTATAAGGAATAACATGAATTAGAGAGTTTTTCAATTATTGCATTAAAGATAAGATTGTTTCCCATGTTATTTTACAGTTTTTTACCTTGCTTTATCTTGCTATTACTTATTAACAAAATTAATAAAATGATACATGCTAATATAGCAAGAAACAACACGTAAAACTAATATTTATAAACAATATGATTATATCTTTAAATTTGATAAAACTTTGAATTTACTCATGAAATTAATACTTTATATGAAAAAAGGTGTTTTTGTTAAATAATTGTTGATTCTGATGCACGTAAAATTAATTCGTTTTTATTTAACATTTTCGTATGCTTACAAACTTTATATACACCTATTTATTTCTATATATTATTACTTGATAGAAATAGGGAAGACGTTGTTATTTTGTTAGATCTTGACATCATTTTCAATTTCGCAATACAAAATGAATAAATAGATCTTACTTTAAATTCAGACACCTGTTAGTTTTGTGCGGCAACGCCGTGTGGTATCCGGCCGAATAGAATAGTACCACCCTCTTTTCTTACCGAGGTGTCGTAAAAGGCGACTAAGGTAAGTCGACCCGCCGTGTGGTATCCGGCTGAGTAGAATAGACCAACCTCATTTCTTACCGAGGTGTCGTAAAAGGCGACTAAGGTAAGTCGACCCGCCGTGTGGTATCCGGCTGAGTAGAATAGACCAACCTCATTTCTTACCGAGGTGTCGTAAAAGGCGACTAAGGTAAGTTGACTCACCGTGTGGTATCCGGTTTAGTAGAATAGACCACCCTCTTTCTTACCGAGGTGTCGTAAAATACGACAGAGTTAAGTTGATGTCAGGCAGGCGGCCGGTCGTAAAAACGCACCCAAATCATGTGACAGCATGTTTATAACATGTTGTGCCGACCCCACTTAGAGTGGGATAAGGGCAGGAAGATGATGATGTTAGTTTTGTGCGGCAATTACAAGCTTGCAGCTTAAGTATTAATAATAGACAGGCGTATTATAAATTGCTTATTTATCCGACATTTTCATAATTTTCTGTACACAATTCTCTTTATGACAATAAAGACTAAGTGCATCATGAATGTCCTACCATTTAGCAAATCAGAATCAATTGTTTGAGCATTGACATTGTATTCTTTTAATTTTGATTTTTTAAGTTTTAATATTGTTTCAAAGTTTGAAAGGGTCGTTTAACTGTTGTTACATTAATGTCAAATTCTTCTTTATTTAATGTTTTTTTTTTACAATTTGTTGAGTAACAACTTGTATTAAATAAAAACTGTAAAACTGATTTATCTTAGCCACACAAGTACAGTTAAGTTATGCTTTTATCACCAGTTAATGTATTTAAAAATAAACGCCGTCAATTAAAACACCTTTATATAAGATTTTTTCATACATTCGGGAATCACATTCAGTCGTTTTCCATAAAAAAAGATTCTTATTAACATATATTTTCATGCTTTTATATGCTACAGTGCGTAGTTTTAATGGTGTATGATGGTGGATGGTACATATCGGACATCTAAAAGTGTTTTATATACAGTTGCCACTAGAAAATACATGAGTTTATTGTAGTAGTAAGTAGATTAAAATAACTTTTTCTTTCTAGACAACAACCCTATATATAGGGTTTCTTCATATATGAAAAGGATTAAGTTTGATCTCATACAAAGTGGTATACTTTATTAATATATCAGCTTTAAATTCTTTATTTACATCTTCAGAACTTAAGCATTAGACAAATGAATGATCTGAAATCTGAACGTTGTTTGTGAACGAAATGTTCATTATTTTAGGATTTCGATGTCCTTGACACATTATTCATAGCTTCGTAATATTTTTACCAGTAGTTTGTAACAGTCCACGTCTTTTAACGTCATAATTTGACTAAAAAAAGATGAATATATGATTGATTGTTACTTGAGACATAAAATAAACTGGGTTTTTTCTTAAGAAAAGATAAATGATTAATTGCTTACGTAAGAAATTTTAAACAAAATTGGATTTTCATATGATAAATTGTTTTTCATTTATTCTATTTAACGATTATTGGTCCAACTATGACTTATTACGAAGTTAGTTATTTTTCGAAACTTTATTCGTCAATTAACAATTAACACTAATTCCTGGGTAATTTATATATAATTATTTACTGATAATTCTGTAATTATTTACGAAATAATGATATTATGAACTAAATGAATTTTTTTTTATACATTTGTCTTCTACAATCACTCACCGAAATAGCAAATATATCCCTCCGCTTGGAAAAAAGAAAGCTGCTATAAAACTCTGCTTAAAAACTAAATATTTTAAGGTACTGTTAAAGTTTATTTGTATCAGACAAAAAATGGCCCATTATAGTCTTTTTATTTATTTAAAAAATTTCAATGTAATGGTTTATACATATTAAAAAATACACAATTCAATTAATAATGCATAAAAAAATAATTCATAAAAAATTAAAAGATTTTTTTTATTTTATACCAAAAATATTGCTTTAAAATGGCGCATGGCGCGTTATTAATTGAAATATATCGCTTAGTATTAAAGTGACCTAATTAAAAATTAGGCTTACTTGAGTTAGATTATTTAAGGTTGCCTGGAAGAAATCGCTGGTTAGCGATAAGGCCGCCTTATTGTACCTGTATTTGTTTATAAATGTCTGTAATATTTCTGTTCTGTGTACAATAAAGAGTATTCTTCTTCTTCTTATTATCTTTATTTCAAAAACAATATATGGCATCACGCTAGGAACTATTAAAAAAAATGTGTTTTCTTGCTTACCTAAGTTATGGGTGTATTTAATATTCACAAGCTTTGTAGGTGCTACGCTTTTGAGTTAGGTCATTTTAATACTAAGCGTACAATATATTCTTAGAATAACGTTAAGTTGTTTAGCACTCGCAAAAAAGAGAGAGGGATAAGTTGCCTTATTCGCTTTCTCTTTTTTTCGATGGATCTATTTTAGACTTACTCTAGTATAATATGGCGTCAAATCAAGGTTTAATATAATAAATAATAATAAATATATGGGACACTTACACACGGTCGTCCGTCCCCAAAGTAAGTAACTAAATACTTGTGTTATGGTAGACAGAGAACTGGTGAATATATACTTATATATTTTTTAAATACATTAAATACAAATATAGACCCAGACTCAAAGACTAACAAATCCATTTATAGAAATTGTTGGTCCTCGGCGGGAATTGAACCCGGGATCCGCGGAGCCGAAACGCAGGGTTATTACCCACTGCGCCAAGCCAGTCAAAGGTTTATAAAGTAAGAATACTCACTTGTTCTTTGGTCAACGTTAACACCAGTGTAAGTCAGGCAGAACATCAGCTGAGCGCAGGCAACTTGGGTTCCATTAGAAAGCTGGCATCTCTTATCGTCCAGGGAGATTAGTTTGCTGTCACTCATGAATTTAACTTCTGCAGTCACTTTAACCACTGGCCGAGATCTGTGAACAAAGCTCTGGTATAAGTTGGTTTAGTTAAAAAATCTTGGTTGCGCAACATAAGCGAATAGAATGGATTCCCGAGTAGAAATAACCAATGGGGAATCGGGGTAAAATGTTAGTTTAATTATTATTCTCTAGCTCTTATCCCGCTCTAAGTGGGGTCGTTACGGCATATTTCAAACATGTTTTTAGATGATTTGGCTAGTTATTTTGCGACCGGTCGCCTGCCTGACGACGACTACGTAAGAAATGAGGGTTGTTTTTTCTGCTTAGCCGAATACTACACGGCAGGTCAATTTAATTTGATCACCTTATACGATACCTCGGTAAGAAATGAGGGTGGCCTATTCTACTCAGCCGGATACCACACGGCAGGTCAACTTACTATAGTCGCGATTTACGACACTTCGGTAAGAAATGAGGGAAGTCTAAACTACTCAGCCGGATACCACACGGCAGGTCAACTTACTTTAGTCGCCTTTTATGACACCTCGGTAAGAAATGAGGGAAGTCTAATCTACTAAGCCGGATATCATATGGCGGGTAAAAGTTTAGTTTAAAAAATTAAAAATAGGTATTTGTTTTAAATCGAAATAGTCCATTGCATAATACCACATAAAATTGTAATATGGCATATTTATATATAAATAATATTTGTCGGCTTATCAAATTCTATAGCATTTCCTCAATTTGTTTTGATTGTTATAACCAGGGGTTAAGGATAATCCAAACTCGAAAACATGTGCTCAAAATAACTTGCATTGTAAATGTTTTCTTGTAAACTTCAAAATATCACACACTTTAACCCGCAACTTTGTTTGCGTGGACTGCTCTCGCGTGATAAGTTGATAGATGACGCTTTTCAATGCCACCCTATTTCTGTGGATTTAACAGGATTTCTATAGCCTATGTGTTATCCTGGTGTATAAGGAATAATTCTGCCAAATTTCGTCGATATTGGTTCAACGGATTCGCCTTGAAAGAGTAACAAACGAAAATTGACAAAACAAAATACTTTACTCGATTGCAAAAAAAACTGTGCACACACATTAACTATGGGCTAACCGTTTAACTCAGTCCTTACCGGTCCGGTCGGGATCACCTCTTGTATATCAAACTACAGTACGCGCCGCCCGCACCTACGTCCCCGTTCTTACCTCCATGCCCTTGTACCTTGTACGCAAGGACTGAGTTAAACGGTTGGCCTATAGTTATTCAAATTACTCACTTCAGGAATACCACACTGTCTGCCTTATAAGCTCCGACCACCAAATCCGTGTATTTATTGTCGTCCAGATCGATTCCACCAGAGAGGGAGAAGCCGAACGTGTTGAGGGTCGGGTTGATCTCCTCGGCAGTGATGGCCTGGGAGTACTTCTCACCAATGCCTTGCTCACCACCATGGTATATGTAGACAACGCCCTTGCCATTCTCTCCACCGTAAGGTGCTCCAACAGCCACATCTGAGGATGACAAAATTAGATTCATTATTGCAAATGATATTTGAGCAATAATTAAGGTTGCTTTATCGCCAAAAATCATAAACTACTATTAGTAAAGTAAGTAAAGTAACGGCTTGTTACAATCCCAGTGTTAGGCATAGGCCTCCTCTCTCCGTTCCTGGAGAGAAGGGTTGGAAGTTAGACCTACCACGCGGATATCCCCAGATTTCTCTAGAGATATGCAGGTTACCTCACGATGTTTTCCTTCACCGGAAAGCGGGTGATATATTGCAATTATCAATTAAACACATAAGTTTTAATAGAAAAACTCATTGATGTCCTCTTGGGTTCGAACTCGTGACCCTCTCGAAAGAGTCGCACGATCACACCCTGGGCTATCACAGCTTAAACTTCTATTCGTGATGATAAAATAGACAGGGTATATGTTCATACTCCTATATTAATTCAAGTGACATTTCTGGTATTTCTGTTAATTGCTCAAAAATAAGGCGTTTTAGGTAATTTCTTTATATAGCAGAGGATTTATGTATGAAATCAGTAAAGCACCGAACGGCGACTTTTACGACTATTAGATTCTCTAACGATGTTGATATTCTTCTTCCTTCGTAAAAATTAAGCGTTATAACACTAAGATCATTGTCCTTATTAGATAAAATATCATATGGCGTCAATTTCTTCGATATCTAGTATAATTACCTCCAAACCCATCATAATTAATGTCTCCAAGTGAAGTGACCGCCAAACCGAATCTGCCTTTTGATACTTCGCCAGTTCTTGCATGAAACTTCGAGAACGACTAGAAGGAAATTACATTATCAAAATAATTATAAGTAAAGCACTCAACACATCAATCAAGACTAAAAAATTAAATTTACTGTTTGGGACATAATATTTACTCGTTTTTCGCATACAGAATCAGGTTAGAGATTCTGTATATTTTTGTTTTATACAAATAATATAATGAACTTAAATTAAAAAAAAATAATAAAGTCTTAACGAAAAGTATATTAAGGGAAGTCTGAAAGTTGCGCCCATTATGGAAAACATGAAAGATCAAGGTGGTATGGTCATGTAATGAGGAGAAACGAAAATGATGTGACCGAAAGAATTTTATATATGAATGTGGATGGATGTATGACTAGAGGGAGGCGGAAAAAGATGGATGGATCGTGTGAAGAATGATATGCCTATAAAAGGAGTGGCACCAGAGTTGACGAATGATAGAGGAGAATGGAAGACGAAGACATATTGTGCCGACCCCACTTAGAGTAGGAAAAGTGTAAGAGAATGATCATGAACGTTGTCTATAGATGTTAGTCTAAATTATTACTAACTTTGTCTTTTCCTTGATAGATGACATAAATCCTTCCATGTTCATATCCTTGACTCTTCGTCTTTGTGTACATAGGGGCACCAACAATGATATCGTCTGCGCCATCACCATCAATATCACCACTTGCGAGACTGTAGCCGAAATATGCACCAATTTGCGAGCCACTGATATTCTTTATGTTTTGAAGCTCCCAAGTGTAAAGTACCACCTAAGAAAATTAGTAGGTTAAATGAACAAAATCAATTATAAAAATCTAGTAAAGGAATAAGTTAACCTTATATATAATCACACAGATAATGCGACAAATAAAATAAATATGAGAAATAATAAATTAATAGTTGAAACATCAAACAACATTAATATATTTTTAAGTTGTATTGAACTAATAGATACTACATCAATATCAAGTAATATAAAAATGATATCTAAAAGAATATAGAATAATGGTGTAATAAATGAAATCAGTTGTGTTCATAAATGGATAAAGTAAGAAAAAGTATTATGAGTCAAGTTGGTATTTAATAAATATAGTTTTAAAAAACACTCTTTTTTAGCCTATCGAACTAAAACGTAAAACTATATATAACTCTCAATATATGTAGGATAAAAATATTGAACCAAAAACAATAAAATAAGTATTATTGTAAAAAAGTGGGGTGCTCTATATACAAATAAGATGGCACAAAGCGCTGGAATTTGAGTTAAAAGGTTACATACAAGCGAAACTAATAAAAAGCTTTTAAAAAGTAAGCCTAACCAATCCTTTGAGATCTGATCCTCTAGGTACACCAACAGCAACGCCTTGAATCCCTACGCCGGCAAAGTCACCAACAGTTACTGAATATCCCATATATGAATCATCGTATTTCGGACTAGATTCTGGTGTTGAGATCAATTCAGGCCTCGCATTTAATGTTTGCACTCTCAATTGACCTACAACAGAAGCAGTTTGTGTTAAAAATGTTGATAATTAATCCTAAAGTGATATCAAAGCTAATGAAAATGTAAATGATGGAAACTTTAAAGATATTTATGTATTTCATGTTAATGATTTAATAATATTATGACGTTATGTCATACCCCAGTATACAATTTTTGATTTAAATAGAATTGATGTGATTTTTAAACAATGTTACAAAAAATATGCTTGATAGTTTAATTTTACATAAAATCGTCAGTGAACACAGGCAAAATGTTTGGATGTAACATAAAAATGGAAATTGAAATGATTTAGAATGTCATCCATGATTTAAATGAACTTAATTTTAAGTTTTATTTACCAACACATCATTTTAGTATAATCCATATCTGATATCGTTTTCAATTTTGCTTATGATATAAATAATACCTTTATATTTAATGTTAAATATCAATAACTCATTAAAATCAAATAATCTGCCGATCTTACAAATTCACACCTCAAGAAATTCAAGGGATTTTTTAATTATGTTAAATTCCACCAAATTGTAGAAGCGACCACATTAATTTAAAGCCAATGGGGTGTAATTTTTTTAATTAAAGCAATGGGCATTTGTTTTAAGCGTTATATTAACCGTATAATCCCATTTTTATAATTTCCTTAATAGCTATGACCAATTGGGAAATGTTATGACTTTACAGGGATATTAGGTACCCAGCGTATTTATGCTATAAAATCTATAATGTAAAAATTTTGAAAAACTTTACACATGAAATATTCGTAACACTTTAAGATGCATTTTTAACTGCGATAAAATTTGAACTACCTGTAGATTGTAGAGAGTTAAAATAATTTATAGAATATAGGTTAGGAACGTAAATGAACATAATGGAGCGGTAGATCATTATTAATGATTCTAAACATCTAAGATTTTCGTGCAACGTGAATCAAGATCTAAGTAAAGTTTCCTAATGAATGGGAGCTGATGGTCATAGATATGTCATCGGTGTCATTGATGCGACGAAAGCGAATGATCAGGCCATTTATACTGCCGATTGGTAGGATGATTGCGTTCCAAAGACCAAAATCAGCATAGTATAGACCCAAGATGTATATTTTAATTCTTATTAAGAGCAAACGAGTTTTACTTTCGCACATGCAAGTCGGGAATTTGAATACAAATTATCAATTTAGATATCTAAAAACAATGAACGTTTGCTAATCGTATTTGCTTTTAAAAGTAAACATGGTAGACGAATTTTTAATAATTTTAACAGTAGCTTAGTTAAAAACACAAAAACAACAATTGAGAACAAATTTAATGCAAAACGAAAACAATTATTTGAACACTCGTATTATTAAAGTAAAACTTGAAGTTAATAAGAATTAAAATATGGCGACGGGTTTGACTTTATTATTTATAGGATTATGTTTAAGCCTTGCTAGGTTATTCTGGTTATTTTACGAGGTCAATCTGGCTGTACTTTTGCTTTTTACCTTCCGTCGGGATATTATAGTAGGTGAACGTTGCGCTAGTGTCTATGGAAATCGTTTGCCCTGTGGATTGTTTAAACATTCAGAATACATCATTTTATACTTATATAAACTTTTTAGTGCTGGTTAAAGAAACAAAACTTCCTTTAGTATGTAATCTAAGAATAATATTATTGCGTGCAAAACCATTTGAAGAATACGTCAGGAGTATTGATTCTTTAACACAATTAAAATCATTTAATTTTTACTCAATATTTAGATATATTACCTTGCCAGTAGAAGCTGCCAGGAGCGCCCATAAAAAGCCGTTGGCCGTCCTGAAATACAAACGAGAATTTTTAATACTCAAACCCGAATTTGAGTTTCTGAAATTTGGAAAATATACATGCAAGATTAACTCATTTAAATATTAAAGATTATTGCGTGTCTTTACGAGTCCTAGGAAACGCCGTGTGGTATCCTGCTAAAATAGAATAGTACCATCCTCATTTCTTACCGAGGTGTCGTAAAAGGCGACTAAAGTAAGTTGACCCACCCTGTGGTATCCCGCTAAGTAGAGTAGACCACCCTCTTTCTTACCGAGGTGTCGTAAAAGGCGAGTAAAGTAAGTTGACCCACCGTGTGGTATCCCGTTAAGTAGAGTAGACCACCCTCTTTCTTACCGAGGTGTCGTAAAAGGCGACTAAAGTAAGTTGACCCACCATGTGGTATCCCGTTAAGTAGAATAGACCAATTACTTTTTTACCGAGTTGTCGTAAAAGGCAGCTAAGATAAGTTAACGTTACGCAGGCGGCCGGTCGTAAAATACGTATTTGATGTAACAACATGTTTATATCAAATTGTGCCGACTTATATTGGGATAAGGGCCCGATGATGACCAATTGTATTCTGCAGGCCGTTTGGTATCCGGCTGGTAGAATAGACCCTAATTTCTTACCGAGGAGTCGTAAAAGGCGACTAAGGTAAGGTAAGTAAAAATAATAAAAAAATAATTAGAAAAATTCAAATAAACTTGTTCTTTTGAAAATTATTTAATTGCATCAGAGAAAGGCTGTAATAATAAATCCAACTTTATTAGGATCTTTACAAATTTGAATATACCCACCGGTATCCGGTTGAGTAAATAGACCAACCTCTTTCTTACCGGGGTGTCGTAAAATACGACTAAGATAAGGTAAAATACGTCACCAAATCATGTGACAAAATGTTTGTAATATGTTGTGCATAGCCCACTTAGACTGGGATAAGGGCAGGAGGAATGAAATGATTTAATAATTATAAAAGAATTATAAAACGATAGGTGATGTATACAATAGACAAAGCAGGAACCGACATAAGCTTGCGGCTCCTGCTTTGCGCCTTGCAAAAGTGCGTAACTCGTTTGTGGGTTTTGGTATAAGATTCTATAATAAAATTCCGCAATCAATTTCAGCTTTGCCATTACAGCAGTTTAAAAACACTGTTAAAAAGAGGCTGATACAGAAAGCCTACTATACTCTTGAAGATTATTTAGAAGATAAGAATGTGTGGATATAGCTCTCTTTGAACCTGTACAAGACAGTAACGACATAATGTAAATAGTATTAAGAATTATATTTTTAAAAGAGCAACCGCCGAGTTTCTTGCTGGCTCTTCTCGGTAGGAACAGCTTTCCGATCCAGCAGTAGAGTTGACGATTCAAAAGCACTTGTTTACAAGTTTATTTGAATAAAGAATATTTTGAATTTGAATTTGAATTTATTATATTAAACCTTGATTTGACGCCATATTATACTACAGTAAGTCTAAAATAGATCCATCGAAAAAAAGAGAAAGCGAATAAGGCGACTTATCCCTCTCTCTTTTTTGCGCGTGCTAAACAACTTAACGTTATTCTAAGAATATATTGTACGCTTAGTATTAAAATGACAGGAACAGCTTTCCGAACCAGCAGTAGAGTTGACGATTCAAAAGCACTTGTTTACAAGTTTATTTGAATAAAGAATATTTTGAATTTGAATTTAAGAGTCCTAGGGAGCCCGTTCGTATGGCTATCCTCATTATACAAAATGACCTCATCCGCTATGCATTCTAAAACGCCTTAGTTATCGGACGAAGTGCAGACGATGTTCGTGTGAACGTATGTGATAAGCGAACAAAAACCGACCCCGGTAACATGTGTACAGATTTGTTTATAAATTGACACTTAAGATAAGGTTTTTATAGGAATCGCTGGCATACAAGTTAAAAGGGCCGCCGATGATAAGCCTTTCAACTTGCATCAGTTTTTTTTCAAATACAATATTCTATAGAGCGTATACTAGTGTCAAAGCAGTGATAGCTGACGGGTTTCCGGACCTTTATATCTCTGGATCAGTTTCTTACGGATGTATATATGGTAATACGATACAACATTAAATTAATCCACTTATCATTTGTACTTAATAGATAACTTTGGCATAATTCATATTAAATATTGTTTGAAATAAGTATTTTCGAAGAAAATAAAATAAATTTATTGATATCTGGCTTTGTTAGTAATAGTTGACTGACCTAGCGCGCTTGTTAAAAAATCAGGCGAAAACAATAAAATTATAGTTTTGTCTCCCTCAAACCTAAAATTAAAATTAATATGGTATGGTCGGTACCACCATATATACCCAGAACCTAAAAAAAGAAAAGTATTCCAGGTAAAGAGAATTCCAGGGACATGGAGCGGCTAAACCCTTTCCTACAGCATTCCATTACAGCAGTTTAAAAACACTGTTAAAAAGAGGCTGATACAGAAAGCCTACTATACTCTTGAAGATTATTAAGAAGATAAGAATGTGTGGATATAGCTCTCTTTGAACCTGTACAAGACAGTAACGACATAATGTAAATAGTATTAAGAATTATATTTTTAAAAGAGCAACCGCCGTGTTTCTTGCTGGCTCTTCTCGGTAGGAACAGCTTTCCGAACCAGCAGTAGAGTTGACGATTCAAAAGCACTTGTTTACAAGTTTATTTGAATAAAGAATATTTTGAATTTGAATTTGAAAATTTACAAAAAAGTTGAGAGCAGACCTATGCCCAGTAGTGGGATAGTGGGATAGTAACAGGCCATATACTAGCGTCGTTTAACTTTGTCATAAGAGTCGCTCCTATGAGGCCGAATCCCGTCTTAGAGTGGTATATGGTGACGGGCTGGTGTTGAATGCAATTAGGCAATACGCCTTCAGCACTGTGGCGAGAATTTAAAAGAAAAGTTCAGAAAAATAATATAAAATAAATTATCTTAGTATCAATAATATTTAAATGAGTTAATCTTGTGGATATATATATATTTTTTCGGAATCTCGGAAACGGCTCATCGATTTTCCTGAAATTCAGCATGTAGGGGGTTTTGGAGGAGACAAATCGATCTAGCTAGGTTTTATTCTAGGTTTAAAATAATCGTTTTATCCCAGTTTTGGGCATTAAAAAATACTAAAATTTATATTGAATTGAATTTTTGCCATAAACTGTCAAGTCAGCGTAGCTTTATCGTGGAACGGGTGGTCGCTAGAAATGAAAATACCTAGGATCGACCCCCACCTACCCATTTTTTTTATTTTGAAAAAAAATACCAGGTACTATTTATAAAGCATTGACAGATTGACTTTTAGACTCAAACGACTTTTAGATGACGCTTCGTCTATATTGTATTGTCTTTTCATATTCATATTATGTGAAAACGTGTATGGTAAAATTGAAGGTAGTAAGTATCAAACGCGGGCGCCGGTAAGTCGATAAATAAATATGCGCGTACGCATGCCATATAAAGAGCGACAAGCAACATGCGCGGGCGCACGCCTCTCGACCTCTCCGTATCACGTGGGGGGCGAATCGAAGTTTTAGAGGTTTTCGAAATTTTTAACTGTTATATGCCCTTTAGTTATATTATTGAGGATCACTATTATTATCATTAATAATTCTAGCATTACGTCTAGTCTTAATTAATTTTGTTATAATGTAAGTGTTGAATGAATAATGACTTTTTCGAATTTCGATGCTGTTAGCAATAGGGCGAGTACCGTTCGGAAATATACTTGAGATATTTCCTTTAACATCCTTTGTTAATACCGCATTCAAACACAATAGTTTTCCTTAAACATAAAGCGTAAAATACAATAAAGAGCAATTGAGCGCATATTTTATAGAAAATTCATGGCTGCCCGTCAATAGTTGAAGAGGCGACGCCTTGTAAGTTAGACTGTGTCACCCTTCAGACAACAGATTATAAGACCAATAAGATAGATGTATGTTACCTTTGGACCAATATTGTTGACATTTGGTACAATTGAAGCTTATATACCGGGCTATTAAAAATTTATTTGAGAAGGAATCTTTAACGTCTGTTATGTATACTTAATAGTCTGGTCTTATTCATGAAAAAATTAAAACCGAACGGAGTCGCGCGTTAAATTTTTACTAGTTTACACATTAGTAAACAGTATAGAACGCATAGTACACGATTTTACAAGTCCCGTACTTCGAGACATATCGTTTAAACGGGTTACTATGAATAATAGAATATTCAATTAACAGCGATAAAGTTGGTATGGTTTAAGATCCCCATAAACATTGAAACAAAGCCCAACTGACCGTAACATTAGCCACTATCAGCTGTTAAACGCACGCGTGTGTTTATGCATAAAGGAAGAACTGTAGAAAATGATTACAAACGTTTAGTTACCGCGGACAAACCGCAGATTTTAATAGTATGAAATTGAATATGGTAAACAATTTTGCATAACAAATTAGAAATAATACGTAAAATAATATTTACAAGAAAACAAATTAATCTTTGTTTTAAAACTGTATTAAACTTAACATATCAAAATTAATACATCAAAAGATTTATTACGATAAACATAATTATTTGGACAAATCCCTAAATGTCTTCGATTCAATTTCGTAAGGCGTATCGCTTTTCCCGCCAACGCCATTGTCTGCAAATGGCGGCCGTTTACGGTTGCGTTCCGAAACCATGTTTGTAACTACAAAGACTGCTTAAGACGTTTCAATGACATGGAATTTTATTTTGCATAGGAAGATGGTAACAAAAAATATTGATAAAACAAAGGGAGAGACAAGAAAGACTATGTTTTATATTTTTAATATTATTTTTAATGACAAAATATTCTAAATTCGCTTAAAATATTCATACGCATGTATTACCTTTATTCGATTTAATCAATTTAATCGATACAATAAACAAAATTCAGCCAAATATCTTGGCATTTTTATGTGGTCATGATTTGTATAGGAATAGCTCATTGGTATATTCACTATATAATCATTACTTTCCTGATCATTACATCACCCTTATCCCACTCTAAGTAGGGTCAGCACAACATGCTATAAACATGTAGTCACATGATTTATCTAGGTATTTTACGACCGGCCGCCTGCCTGACGTCAACTTATCTTAGCCGCATTTTACGACACCTCGTTAAGAAAAAGCATCGTTTATTCTACTCAGCTGGATACCACACGGCGGTTGAACTAACCTTAGTCGCCTTTAACGACACTTTGGTAAGAAATGAGGGTAGTCTATTCTTCTCAGCATATTTTGGTATATATAAACATATTAATATTAAATCTCTATTAAACACAAATATTTAATTTTCAATTTAGCCGCCGAGTTTCTTGCTAGCTCTTCTCGGCAGATAAATTTTCCAATAAGCAAAGAATTTGTTAAATTTGAATTATAAATACTGAGTTCTAGATTAGAGTGTTACTCAGTTCTAAGTATTCTGCCGCGGTGTATTCTTAGCTTTATGCGTATTTATACACGTCAATAGCATTTCTAAAAGAATCACGTACTAGTGTCAGTTTACACCAGGCAGATGTTTGGGATTTATGCAAGTCTTGTGATGATTCTGTTCTACGAATAGATAATCTATTCGGAGGACAGAATCATTTGAGCTTTCAGTTTTGCAAGTGTTATATACAAAGTTGTGTATATTAACTCAATTTTCAAACGGCTTTCTTCATACAGATTTTCGATACAGATAATACAAAAGTGATGATAAAATTATTTTGCTATACTCCGCGATGGAATAAATAGAAAATATATATTATATAATACGCAATGTAGAGTCCACTGTCCGTTTTAATACCGCATGTATCGATGCAGAATTCGACCTCCACAATACACAAGCACTACACACATTCACTATCACAATTGTTTGTGAAATGTGCTTGTGAAAGAAATGCAATTTTTCGGAAAGAAAGCTGTATTTGAAGATGAAAATGTATTGTGCCGACCACTTAGATAGGAGAATTATGGGATTTTTTTTAATTGACAAAAAAAGAAGGCACAATCATAAAATTATGCTAAATCGTTGCGCACGCGCATAGTTTTTATCTCTTTTTTGTGGATGCCACGCTTTTTGGAAGTCATTTACAAATGTCAACTTAACTGTGCGACATAAAAGATAACGGAAATTAATTGCTACCTCCATTTTAAACCACGACTGGAATATTAATTTGTTTTATATTTTATCTTTTTTGGGTGGTAGCAAAAAAATTCGTTCCGGAAATAAACATAACGTATACATATTTATCGTCGTCATACCGCTGCCTTTATCCCACTCTAAGTGGGGTCGGCACAACATGTTAAAAACATGTTGTCACGTGATTTGGCTACGTATTTTACGACCAGCCGACTTCCTGACGTCAACTTACGATAGTGGTATTTTATGACACCCCGGTAAGAAATGAGGGTGGTTGATTCTACACAGCCGGATACCACACTGCGAGACAACTTAACTCAGTCGCGTTACGACATATCGGTACGAAATGAGAGTAGTCTATCGTACTCAGTCAGATACCACACGGCGGGACAACTTACCTTAATCGCCTTTTACGACACCTCGATAAGAAATGTAGGTAGTCTATTCTACTCAGCCGGATACCACACGGCGAGTCAATTTAACTTAGTCGCCTTTTATAACATCTCGGTAAGAAATGTGGTTGGTCTATTCTTCTCAACCACGGCATTATCGCCAACATGAATTTTATACTTGAAGGAAATTAATAAGACTCCGACCACCGTAATCGAAGGAAGCCAAACTCAATCATTCATACAGCAATAAACATTAACATTACCAAATATAGAAACTCATAAAACGGCCGGACAATTCACAATATTGCCTCCTATTTTCGGAATAGAAATCGACTCGGGTTTCGCTATATTTTTTACTCTGGCAACAATAAAAGTTTTAATAATTCATAAGGCGCGGCGCAAACAGGCGCGTCACGTGCGCCCGATGCGATCGCGAAGATAATACAACGCGGCTAAAATAATACTATTCCCACGATACTAAAATCACGATGTCTTACACGAAAGCCCTTTTTACAGTTCTAAATTCACAATAACTTGTAAATTCTTAATTTTTATTCCCAAAGTTAATCATTATAAATAATTTATAAAATTAGGCGTTACTTTGCGTAGATCCATAATACAAAACTAATCAAAAAATCAAAATCAAAATCATTTATTTGCTTTAAACATGAAAGATGTTAATATGTAATTTCAGAACATGTTTAGCCAGAATTGACATGCAAATTTTTGACAGTAAAATTAAGAATGAATTAATTATATATGCAAAATAATTGAAAACATTAGTTTGCTATAATCCGCGATAAAAGAAAATATATGTAATGTTCAATGTAATGTATTTTTAAATAGTACACTCGTACTATTCGTTCTCATACCTGATACATGCAGAATTTGTGAAAACACAAGCACTGCACACATTTACCACCACAATCTCAACAATTGTGCAGATAGACTCCACGACAAAATCTCAAATCGCTTTGAGTCTATCTCCTGACGATGCTTCGGTAATGGTGCGAAACAATTGTTGGGATTGTGGTGGTGAATGTGTGCAGTCCTTGTGTATTGTTGTGTTATCGGTGTCGGATAGTGCATGAATTTTTACACATTCTACATGTATGAGGTATGAGAACGAATAGTACGCTCTACATTTAGCATTACATATTTTCTTTTATCGCGGATTAAAGCAGAATAATATTTTCATTACTTTTGCATTATTTATAAGTAAACTAGCTGTGTGTGCTACGCTCGCGTGTAAATCAGTGTGTCCAAAAGTTGTTCCGTAAATCCCAACCCCACGGAAATTCTAATATAATGCATTATTAACCAAAACCTTTCTTAAGAATTGCACTATATTTTAGTAAAAATCGTACAATAATCGATTCAGTACATTTTGAGAAAACCAATCACATACATACATACAGCTTTTAGAGACTTTCATTTATAATAAGTATAGATATTTTTAATTATTTTATTTTCCTAAAACCTCAATAAACGAAAACTTTGATTGCGAAATATCTACGATAAAACTAATTGCATATAAAATGCAGCCATGCTAAACTCTAAAACATTAAGTACTTATAAGGAGTGATTCTGGTGTGTGCATCAGATCGAAATAATGACTTGAGCTTTTAACGCGAATCTGCGTAACCATCTACCATCATTTTACCCTCTTTGTACTATCGATAAATCTTACATCATCGTCTAAACCAGTGTTTCCCAACGTGAGGCCCACGCCCAGCAGTGGGGAAATTTGACTGTTTAAAAGATCTCTTCTAAAATGGACTCGACAATAGACAAAGACATAATGGACTCGACAATAGACAAAGCAGGAACCGACATAAGCTTGCGGTTCCTGCTTTGCGCCTTGCAAAAGTGCGTAACTCGTTTGTGGGTTTTGGTATAAGATTCTATAATAAAATTCCGCAATCAATTTCAGCATTGCCATTACAGCAGTTTAAAAACACTGTTAAAAAGAGGCTGATACAGAAAGCCTACTATACTCTTGAAGATTATTTAGAAGATAAGAATGTGTGGATATAGCTCTCTTTGAACCTGTACAAGACAGTAACGACTTAATGTAAATAATATTAAGAATTATATTTTTAAAAGAGCAACCGCCGAGTTTCTTGCTGGCTCTTCTCGGTAGGAACAGCTTTCCGAACCAGCAGTAGAGTTGACGATTCAAAAGCACTTGTTTACAAGTTTATTTGAATAAAGAATATTTTGAATTTGAATTTGAATTTGACACGAGTTTAACCTTTTCGTTCCGAGCCATTTAAATTTCGGTGTAAAATTTAAATAAAAAAGCAAATTCTTATACCTAAAACTATCAATTAGGTTTCTTAAGTAAACAATTCAATACTTTAATATTATTAACGGATATTGGCTGCGATGGGATTTCATCATTTATTAAAAATGTACTGAAATTTTAATTTCTGAGTTGCAATATTTGAACCAACGTTCTAACTTTATAATGTTGTTTTTTTATGTTTTCTTTATTCTCTTGTGTTTATTTTTAGGTTTATAATTGTTATTAATTGTAGCGCCGTGTGGTATCCGGCTGAATAGAATAGTACCACCCTCTTTCCTTACCGAGGTGTCGTAAAAGGCGACTAAGGTAAGTCGACCCGCCGTGTGGTATCCGGCTGAGTAGAATAGACCAACCTCATTTCTTACCGAGGTGTCGTAAAAGGCGACTAAGGTAAGTTGACCCACCGTGTGGTATCCGGTTTAGTAGAATAGACCACCCTCTTTCTTACCGAGGTGTCGTAAAATACGACAGAGGTAAGTTGACGTCAGGCAGGCGGCCGGTCGTAAAAACGCAGCCAAATCATTTGACAGCATGTTTATAATATGTTGTGCCGACCCCACTTAGAGTGGGATAAGGGCAGGAGGATGATGAATTGTTATTAATTGTAATAACTTATAATATTGTAATATATAATGTAACATTGTCACTAAGAATTATGTGATCTCCTATATTATAAATTGGTTCTACATTATCAATTTTAAACTATATAGGATATTTTTTGCATTATTTAATATGTAATGCTTTTGGAGATCCAAATAAATAAATAAAAATTATTCATGTTACATAGTAAGCCGTATAGTATCCGGTTGAGTAGAATAGATCACCTTTCTTACTGATGACTACTACCGACTGGCTCGTGGCCGCAGTGAGTAGTGGCCCTGCCTTCAGCTCCGCGGGTAATGGAAAAATTTCCAACAAATTTTCCATTTTTTTGTATTTAAGTATGTATTGAAAATTATATAAGTATATATTCACCAGTTGTCTGTCACTCATAACACAAGTATTAAGGTACTTATACACTGTCCATTATATTAACCATCTTTTGACAGATTGACGATAGTGATGTCCTAAAGATTCTCGTATGCGATACCATTCCGATTATAGTACCTACTATCATTAATCGAATTACGTACCTAAGTAATTCGATTAATGATAACCTACGTAAACTAGATTACTACTTGAGAAAAGAAATTCCAACTTTGAGAAAACTTATTGTTTCTTTGAAAAGAAGTGGTCTATTTCATGGTGAAAAATCTTCTTTGGTCAAAGTTTTGAACACAATTGGCTTTTCATATAAAAAGTTAAATAAAAGAAAATTATTAATGGAACGCACAGATATAGCTATAGCACGTTGTGATTTTTTAAGAGAGGCAAAGAAAATACAAGATTGGGCAAATATTGTTTTCACGGATGAAACATGGCTCAACGCTAACCACACACTATCTCGTTTCTGGACTGATGATACTGCTGATTCCACTTCCTCAGTACCAATGGGAAAAGGTGAGCGCCTAATCATTTGCCATGCAGGTACAGCAAAAGGATTTGTACAAGACGCACTGTTGGCATTTAAATCGAAGAAATCAAATGACTACCACGAAGAGATGAATGCAAATGTGTATGAAGAGTGGTTCAAAAAAATGCTCATTTCATTGGAAGAACCATCAATAATTTTTATTGATAATGCGCCCTACCACTCCCGTCAAATTGACAAAATGCCAACACAGGCTAATAAAA
Organism: Morpho helenor; assembly: GCA_029227775.1. Taxonomy (NCBI): domain Eukaryota; kingdom Metazoa; phylum Arthropoda; class Insecta; order Lepidoptera; family Nymphalidae; genus Morpho; species Morpho helenor. Next base: position 1,827,802 of record JARGCU010000017.1, read on the forward strand.
AGCATGAAATAATTAATTGGCTTCGGGACAATGGAGAAAATGTGGACGACTCAATGTTAAAAGTTGAATTAATAAAAATATTAAAAACCAAAAAGAGAGCAAAACGCTATGTAATCAATGAAATGGCAGCAGAATATGGCCATACTGTTCTTCGGATTCCTCCATACCACTGCCAGTACAACGCAATAGAACTTATATGGGCACAAGTAAAAGGGCATGCTGCGAGATGCAATACAAGCCCCCCATTCACAGCGAATAAAATGTTGCAATTGCTAAAAAATGCTTGCACCCACGTAACGGCCGAGAACTGGGCAAGTGTGGTGGAAAGAACTAAAAGAGTAATATTCTCTGATTGGGAACGTGATATTGCGTTTGATAATATATTATCTACACAAGAGCTAATAATAACTGCTACTGAAGACTCCTCATCGGAGGAGTCTAGTGTTGATTATCATTCCGACGACTCGTGCTAATAAAATAAATTAAAATATCCTGATTGTTTTATTTGTATTCATGTATTAACTAAGAAGAAAGTAAAACTTTATATAATGTTATTAAATGTCTTTTAATACTCGTAACATCGATTTCTACCGATTATTTTTAATCTGTGGCATAATCGTAGGGGTAACCATTATGTGTGACATCACTAAGTGGGCGGTACCCATCCATAAAGTACAAATATTATTTGTATGATATTTGTACGTAAGCAATACAAAACTTAATGAGCGTGAGCTGTCAAAAGACTGATAATATGATGGACGCAGTATACTTTGGGGACGGACAACCGTGTGTGTTATTTATTTATATGTCGTAAAAGGCGACTAAGATAGAAGCCGTCAGACAGGCGGTTGGTTGTAAAATACGTAGCCAAATCATGTAACAACATGTTTATAACATGTTATGCCGACCCTATTTAGTGTGAGATAAGGGCAGGAGAATAATATCCATGTTACATACGAAATCATCAGAATTTTCGAAAGGTAACATTGGGGATTGTACAAAAAAGGTTGGGAAACACTGGTCTAAACCGTGGCCACGATGGTATCAAAATCGATACACACTTTAAAAGGAGCAATATAATCGAGATTCGAGACGCTAATATAATCGAGTAATCGTTAGATGGACTTCTAAAATATACCATGAACAATAGTGTTTAGGAAGTGATAAAGGTTTATCAAAGGATCTTAATCATGGACTTTCTAATTTAGTCTCGCAAGACTAGAATGAAGCTAATAAAAAATATTTTCAATTATAATTTGGTTTTTATTTGGGCACAGTTGTTTTAGAATACAATTTTGCGACCTTTGCACTTTGTGTCTAAACCAGGGGTCGGCAACCTGCGGTTCACGAACCACATGTAGCTCTTAGGATATGCTTCGGCTCTTTAGTTCCGTACGCCGATATTATTCATTTGATAAAAAAAAAATCTTTAAATGATTTAATCTTGTATATTACAATCATCCTCCTGCCCTTATCCCACTCTAAGTGGGGTCGGCACAACATTTATGAACATGCTGTCACATGATTTGGCTGCGTTTTTACGACCGGCCTGCCTGACGTCAACTTACCTTGTCGTATTTTACGACAACTCGGTAAGAAAGAGTGTGGTCTATTCTACTAAACCGCACGGTGGGTCCACTTACCTTAGTCGCCTTTTACGACACCTCGGTAAGAAATGAGGGTGGTACTATTCTATTCAGCCGGATCCCACACGGTGGAAGTTAATCTTGTATATATAAGTATATTTATTTTCGGAATCTCGGAAACGGCTCTAACGATTTTCCTGAAATTCCGCATGCAGGAAGTTTTGGGGGAGAAAAGTCGATCTAGCTAGGTTATATTTAAAAAAAACGTTTTTTCCCTGTTTTTGAGCATTAAAAAAAGTTTTCATTTAATATAAAACACTATTTACGCCGTAAATTGTCAAGTCAGCGTAGCTTATTCGAGCAACGGGCGGTCTAGAGAAATTAAAATACCTAGGAACGAGTCAAACCTACCCAACTATTTATTCCTTTTTTTTGTCAAAGATCACCTAGGTACTTTGTGTTTATACTTTATTCGTGTGTTGTGAAAAATTATCTTGTCTGAGATTGCAAATAGTAATTATATTAACCTAAAAAAAATTGAAAAAAATGCATTTTAATCGTATATAATTGCAGTCTTCTCGCGTATACGTAAAGAAAACATGCAAAACAGTCGGGAATCCAAAAAATTTGCATTCACATTGCGAAACACGGTTAAGCAGCATGGCGTATTAATTCTGTTCGGCTACCAAGTACAATGCGGCGGTTATTATAATGCGTTCATGTTACCTTTGAGACCGCCGCTGAGAAGCCGGCTTGACAGACGCCTGTCCTCCGCTGGCCGAGCGTGGCTGCGAAATGAAAAATTAATTTAAGTATATAAATAATAATACTAATATATAAAACTGACGAGTTTGTTTGATTGTTTGAACGCGCTAATCTCAAGAACTTTCAGTATAAGATAGTCTTTTTATCGAGGAGGGCAATAATCTATATAACATCACGCTAAGTAAAATAGGAGAGCAATAAAAAATGGCATGAAAACGACAAAATTTAAAGCTTTCCTTGCGTTGAGTAAACGGTGATAGTTATTCAAAAATCGTGTATTACAAAATTGTTCCCCTCGAGAAGTTCTAAATAAAAATCTGCGACAGCATATGTCTAGCTTTTAAGGTTAACCCGCTTTAACCATTTTATGGTTATCAAAAGACTATGTTATGGTTCTAACCTTTCCAGCCGCTGGCGATTGCTAGTACAAAACAATAATTTAATAAATTCAATAGATGTAACAAAACAATGACTTTTTTTGTTTTGTCTCACTCGCACCTTACTATTTGGTTTTTAGGTCAAGGTTATGTATCGTATTATATTATTTGAAATGCAGTTATAGGGTACGGTCATTGACCTCTAGAAACCGTGTTCTTTTAAAAAAATGTAAAATACTTCCTGGGGCTATAATACTTCACTGAATTAATTGTGCTTTTTTTGTACGATGCGGTTTGTAAGTAAAGGATATAGATAGGTAACCTAAAATTTAATATAATGTCTTATAGTCAGTACCACATTGTATATGGTAATAATACAGAAAAAAATATAAACGTGTTAAAGATATACATTAATATAAAGTTCACGTAATGATACATCAAAGTCGCCACCCGCCCGTCACACTAAATTTCCCATTACCGGAGGAAATGACGCAAGAACTTTGACACGTCTTCATTGGCCCGACATATTTTTTGAGTGTTATATTAAAATGTTGCCCGCTTGCCATAAAAATTGAAAACCTAATATAAATCTTCCAAAGTTAATAGGTTTTGTTTCTTTTGTACCCTTCTAAATAAATAAGATCAAGGGAAATTATAAGGAAAAAAAAGAAAATTATTATTAATTAGCGGATCATAGCAAAATAATATTTTCATTAGTTTTGTATTATAGACCTCCGCAAAGTAACGCCTTATTATAATTATTTGGAAATTATAAGTTTGGAGGGTTAAAACTTTTGTAACATTTTAAAGAGAATCTCAAAAAATGAGACGGACACTATGAACGTATTATAGGTAAATTTTCTATAATAATTATATAATAATAGAATAGCTGTGGTAGCCCAGCGGTGTGACCGTGCGACTTTCTAGAGATGATCATAGGCTCAAACCCGGGCAGGCACCAATGGGTTTTCTTTTAAAAGTTATGTGTCTAATTGACAGTTGCAATTTGTCACACACTTTTCGGCGTAGGAAAACATCTTTAGGAAATCTGCATATCTTTAGAGAATTCTAGGGATATTTGTAACCTACCAATCCGCACTGGAGCAGCGTTGTAGCTCCAATCCTTCTCTCCAAAAACGGAGAGAGGCGGCCTATGTCCAGCAATTGGATAGTAGCAAAGCATTACTTTATTTATACTAGAATGCTTATTACCTTTTTTAATCTTTAATTCACTAATTAAATGGTTTTCGTTTCAAATTAAAAAAAAATAGTATTTAATACGGATACAAAGTACAAAGTAGACATTTAAGCGAAAAAATAATCCGATTTTTTTACACTTAATCCTACTTTTATTTAAATTAAGTGTAAGAAATATGCTTATACCTAAAACATTACATACATGCTTTGATAATCCTTTCAGCTTCAAACGAGACTACGGTTAGATAATGTAAATTGAAAATGTTTAAAAGATTGACTAGTACCAGTTGTAGCTTCATTAAATCTTATTGATCTGTGACGATTCAAAAGTGCTTTTAAAAAGCTCACTTGAATAAAGCTTTTGATTTAGATTTTTAAAATTAACGTAAAATAAGTGTGTTACATTTTAGTATTGTTTTATAATTGCGTAAATCTGTCCGTTTTTCTGTCTTACAAACATTGGTGACATTTAAAACAATCAGTATTAAACTATGAGTAGTTTTACTAAAATTATCGCAATTGTTTTTGAAATTGACAAAAATGAGAAGACTATAAAATAAGGCGCGGCAAATTTTCCCACCACTTCCCCCGGTAATGGCGACCCAAATAAGCGTGACTAGGCATGGGTATGATTGCTATATAAGAATCATATTCGTTCCACGATATGATCGATTTTAATCACGTGATTATACCCGCTACTGCTAATGCTATTGGAATACAAGCAAATGTATTCTTTATGTCGTATGCAGTGTATAGGACATAAAGACTACATTTGTTTGTATAAGAAATGCTAATGCTATTGGAATACAAGCAAATGTATTCTTTATGTCGTATGCAGTGTATAGGACATAAAGACTTTATTTGTTCGTATAAGCAATCATTTAGTCCATTAACGTAAATAATATAATAGCGGATAGCGTTTTTGCTAATCAATGTTGCTAGGCAAAATTATTGTTATTACAAACAAATGTATGCTTTATGTCGTATGCAGTGTATAGGACATAAAGACTACATTTGTTCGTATAAGAAATGCTAATGCTATTTGAATACAAACAAATTTACTCTTTATGTCGTATGCAGTGTATAGGACATAAAGACTACATTTGTTCGTATAAGCAATCATTTAGTCCATTAGCGTAAATAATATAAAAGCGGATAGCGCTTTTGCTAATCAATGTTGCTAGGCAAAATTATTGTTATTACAAACAAATGTAATTCTTAGGTCGAATATAATACGCTCGTCATTTCTAGGTTATACTTTTACTTCAAATAGCGTCTTCTAATGTTATAATGTTTTTTGTTGACTGGATAAACGTAGCAACAAATTCTACTATCATAATAATATCCATTACTAACAAATACGATCCGATTAACGATTTTTATTTTTATAACGAATATTTCCAACGACAGTAGTAAACTCTCGCCACCTTTTGACATTTGTTTGAACTATTTAGAGTCGCCAAATATTTTGCTATTTGCGGAATAGATGTCGCTATTTCAATATATTTATATTATTTTATTCAATCATCATTTAGCTTTATTTAATCCAATCTTTATGACTCTTCTAAGTCTATATTTAAATATGTTATCTCTTTCTACTAGTGTAACACTACTTTACCTTATACACATTGCACTTTGGCAATTCTAACTTTAGTTTTCAAAAGACGGAATTTCTAGGATATAGTTTCAGTTGGAATAACGTAAAAGTGCGTCATCTTCCCGAATTATCGACCGTATTTTATGAGAAATAAGAATTACATTTGTTTGTATTAACAATAATTATGCTCAATATCAGTGAATTAGTCTCAGTATTAATTTATTATTTTCTTTTTCATAGAATATCCATAATTTTGTATAGCAGTAGCAGTTACTCTAAAACTCATTAGCAGATGATGCTATATGAAAAGTTTTTCATATCATGATCATTAAGTGATCGGTGATTCTGTCCATGCCTAAGCGTGACGCGTTCGCGGCTAACGTCTTTAATGTCTTTATGGATGAGATTAAACCATACTATAAAATAGGTTAAAATAAAAATAAAATACAGAAGTCAAATTATCCCAGGGGATTAGCCGAAGGCACACACTTCGGGAAATCCGCTGGGATAATTTGTTGAAGTTTGGTACAATTGATATTTATATACCAAGCTAACGTGTAGAACAGCTTATGCGGTCTATTCACCGCATTTTGTACATACAACGATACTTTCGAATTATTGTCCCAATGGGTGATGTTATAAAAAATCGTTAAATTATAAATTTTTCTTAAACTCACAATTTCGACACGGCGAGTATTCATTGACCTCGAGGGCGTCGGAAGATTTGGCGACGAAGCAGGAACCCACCGGGTCGCGCTGGTTCAGCTTGGCGGTCACGAAAGATACATATCGGGGCGCGCAAGCCTGGAACAACATTTGAATTGTACATGGATTCAAACCCCGGGCAAACACCAATGATTTTTCCTTAAAAACTTATGTGTCCTATTAATTTCTAGATAACTAGGAATCGCCAGCGGCTCCGCCTGCGTGGAAAGGTTAAAATCGTAATATAGTCTTTTGACAACCTTTAAGACTTAAGACAACCTTTAAGGCTCGTTGGAACAGTGGGTAGTGACCCTGCGTTCGGCTCCACGGGTCGCGGGTTCGATTCCCGCCGAGGACCAACATTTTCTTTAAAATGAATTTGTCGGTCTTTGAGCCTGGGTGAATTTTTTTTATTTAAGTATGTATTTAAAAAATATATAAGTATATATTCACCAGTTGTCTGTCTACCATAACACAAGTATTAAATTACTTACTTTGGGGACGGACGACCGTGTGTGTAAGTGTCCCATATATTTATTATTTATTTATTTATTAAGATTAATAAAATGGGTTAACCGTAAAAGGTAGACACATGCTGTCGCGCACTTTTATTTAGAACTTTTAAAGGGGAACAATTTTGTAATACATGATTTTTGAATAACTATTACCGTTCACTCAGCGCACGCATGAAAAGCTTTAAATTTTGCCGTTTTCGATTATTTTTTATTGCTGCTCCTCTCCTATTCATCTTAGCGTAATGTTATATAGCCTATAGCTTTCCTCGATAAATGAACTATTTTATACTGAAAGAATTTTTAAATCGGTCCAGTAGTACCTGAGATTTGAAAAACTTTTAGAAATAGAAATAGAAATAATAGAAATGGAAATAATTTCAGCTTTTCAGCTTTATATATTTGTATAGATATAGACTGCAATTTATCAAACGCTTTTCGATGAAGGAAATCATTGTGAGGAAATCTGCATATATCTGAAGAATTCTGGAGATATGTGTAACCTACCAATTAAACAGTTATTAGAAATATCTCCTGATGATGCTTCGGTTGCGGGGCGAAAGGATTGTTGAGTTTGTGATAGTGAACGTGCGTAGTGCTTGTGTATTGTGGTGGCGGTGGTGGTGATTTGTGCATGTGTTTTTACGAATCCTGCATGTATCAGATATGAAAAGATTGTCCACTCTACATTTAGCATTATATATATTTTCTATTTTACGCCATGGGGTATCCGGCTAACTAATATTCATATAATGTGATATAATATTCATAACACATCTGGACATTTTAACTCAGGATATTGCGAATATAAAATATATTCCAGTCCTATTTCCTAAAGTTGCACTCAGTTCAATGAATCCCCATAACGCATTACAATGTTTCATAACGCTGATGTCAACGCGAATCTTTACGACCAACATCCTTCATGCGCCCGCCCTCACGTCCTGGCGACTGAAATAGATCTGTAAACATCGGTATGAACTTGCACTTCGACAGTTCATTTGGGCTTAACACTGTTGGTTTAGCGGTGTAATCTAGACGATAGGGCTGTCACTTCTTTATCTTTAATATTTAAATGAGTTAATCTTGTATGTATAAATAAATATATGTCGGATCAGGGGGCCGATTGAGATTATAATCTTCTGCGTCAGACATATCGTGTGGGCAATATAAGGCGTGTGGTAATAAACGGGCAGTATAGTATCACAATACACGATTTAATAATTAAGTTAAACACAATCAGAGCAACGAGTCGTAAAACAATTCCCGGACGTGTTACTCGCTCGGCGGCTGGCAGCGAAGTGAACTGTGTTGCCACCGGTCTGCTCGAACATGTCCAGACTTTGTCGAAACGTTATAGTGCACAGATAACGCTTGCGGCTCGTTGTTACAATAATGCAATATCTGTTACTTTCCATAGACAAATGCATTATCTATTACTAGCTACTGACATATAAATATGTATATTTTCGGAATCTCGTAAACGGCTTTTACGTTTTTCCTGAAATTCAGCATGTAGGGGGTTTTGGGGGAGAAAATCGATCTAGCTAGATTTTATGTAATAAAAAATTCGTTTTATCCCTGTTTTTGGACATTAAAAAATACTAAAATTTATATTAATCCACTATTTTTTCCATAAACAGTCAAGTCAGCGAAGCTTATTCGGGGAACGGCCAGTCTCGAGAAATGTAAATACCTAGGATCGATCCCAACTACATAATTATTTTTTCTTTTTTTTAAAGATTTTATTTTTTTTATTTTGTAAAAAATTACCGAGCTAGGCTCAATTAATCAGGTACTAATAAAAAAGGAGTGTATGAGTGAGAATAAAGAAGTGAAGTGAAGTGAGTGAGAGAATGAAGGAGTGGAGAAGGAGTGAGAATTTATAAATCTTTATTCTTGAACACACATTAGTCATGTGGTATCTGACTGAGTAGAATAGACTAGCCTTTTTCTTATCGAGGTGTCGTAAAAGGCAACTAAGGTAAGTCGACCCGCCGTGTTATATCCGTCTGAGTAGAATAGACAATCGTTATTTCTTACCGCAGTGTCGTAAAATATGACTAAGATAAGTTGACATCAGGCAGGTGGCGCTCGTTAAATACATAGCCAAATCATGTGCCAACATGTATATAACCAGTTATGCCGACCTCACTTAGGATGATGATGATCAGGAAAAACATAGTACATACATATAATTGAGGATTTTTCCCGTCTACTTTATCATTAAAACACTGCTCCTTTTTATTAAAATTACATGAATATTTAATTAACAGTTTTTTCCCAAATCAAAAAAATATGTCGAATTGTAGTGTACTTGACAACCCTACAATCCCTTTTTAATAAATGGAATAAAAACAGGCGCATCTGCGCACGCGTCGTGTTAAAGTTAATAACAAACAAACATACTAATAACACTCGAGCCGTTATAGAAAACAGAGCCATCTGGCGGATATATAGTGCGAGGATATTTGTTTATAATTTATGTAATCATACAGGGAAATTTCCTGGAGAAATTGGTTACTATATTATTTATAACTTAAAAAAAAACTGATACACTTTCATTCAATTTTGGGCCCACGTTGTCATAGACAATAAACATTTTAATTTGATATACTCGCACGTATAGACAAATAACAAAAAATATGAAAATGGGACCAATTAATAGCGTTTTTATTAGTTAACTATTGCTCAAAATCTGGATTATTTTGTTAATATAATGGCGTTATAAATGATTTAGTAAGAGTGATGTTAAAAAGCTGATTTTTGAAGTATGACAGATATCAATGAGTTTTTCTGTTAAAACTTATGTGTCTAATTGATAATTGTAATTTATCACACGCTTATCGGTGAAGGAAAACATCGTGAGGAAACCTGCAATATCTCTTGAGAATTCTGGAGATATGTGTAACCTACCAATCCGCATTGGAGCAGCATGGTAGGTCTTAGCTCCAAAACTTCTCTGTAAAAACGGCCTATTCTCAGCAGTGGAATAGTAACAGGCCGCTACTTATTTACTTTCTACAAGATTAACTCATTTAACTATTAAAAATAAAACCAATATTCAAATGCAAATAACTTTACCCGCAAGAAATTAGTTGTCTGCGTCTGTATGCACAATGCTGAGTCAGATTATGACGAAGGGCGTGACTCATTTAACACATTCCAGAATAATCGCGTAGCTGGACACAAACAGCTGATTGGGAAAATAAAAGACTGCGGTTGTTGAACCGATTCTGGACAGTCGACTTTCTTGTGCTCTTTTGGGCTAATGGAAAGTGAATGAATGAGTTTGAGTGAAAATGTTGTTCTTATAGGTTTAATTCAAATCCCTTTTTTCTATTTTAATTAATAATTGTAATTTTTTGTCATCTTAATTTATATATATTTTTTTTACTCCTGTACATACATATATAAGTTGAACCAAGTTAAGGTGGACACTGGTTCCCAAAATACAGTTTAAACTAGCTTGGGAGCCAGGGACACAATAATTGTACATGTGCATTGTTGTAAAATAAATAAATAAATAAATAAATAAATAATTAGATATGTTGTATAATCAAATACAAATTCAAAACATTTTTATGCACTTGTAAACAAGTGCTTTTGAATCGTAAACTCTACTGCTGGTTCGGAAAGCTGGTCCTACCGAGAAGAGCGGTTGCTCTTTTTTAAAAATATAATTCTTATCATTGAAAATTAGTCCGTACTGTCTTGTACAGGGTCGAAGAGTAGCTATGTCCACGCATTCTTATCAAATAAATAATCCTCAATAGTATAGTAGGCTTTCTGTAGGTATTAACATTTTATTAACTGTGTTTTTGTAACGGTGTAACTTGGTGTAACGGCAAAGCTAAAATTGTGTCATTCATTCAATATAACATTTAAGTCAAGAAGAAATTTCTCTTCATAATATAGAATAATGACAGATAAGGTGTATTCCATTAATTTCGGTGTGCCCTTAAAGAATGGAAAAGAAAATCAATCTTACTGTACCATACCAATACTAACTAACCAATATTAACTAATTGTGCCCGTGTGGAAATTGCTGTGTTACCAAGTTTTTCGCGCGTTTAATTTTAGTTGATTTATATAAAACCGTAATGTATTAGCACGAACCTTCCGGAAGAATTGCAAAAAGACTTTTAATAAAAACCGTACAGAAAGAAATCCGTCCAGTAGGTTTCAAGGAAATCTATCACATAAAGACAGCTTTTAGGGATTTTGTTTTATAAGAATTATATAGATAATTGAGATTTTAATGTGAACCGAGGTTTTCGGTGCACAAAATCATCCTGGGGAAACCATTCTTTGGAAATCTCTTAGGATATTTAAGTGTATAGTGTGTGTAAGTTAATAAAGTTTCATATTTAAATAAAGATTGAAGTAGACTTGTAAACATATGGTTTTTGAATCGTCAACTCTAATGCTGGTTCAGAAAACGTTTTTATAACATTATTAGTCATCAAGTTTTTCTATTTTTTCTTTCAATTTCTCATAGACAATATCATGAAAATAATTATACATCCATGATGTTCCTAAATAAATTAATGATGCCGATTAGATACACGGATGTTACTGTGATTTTTAAAGCTCTTATGACCAAGGCGTATAAACAATTTGTATCATATATGTATACAAAGACATGCATTTGACCTATTTGACAGCTAACGTATGACAATAGCTGAGTGTTTGTCGATGGCAGCTGTAAATCATAAACAATGCTGAGTTCACGCCTCGTGTATAAGTGGTATTTGAACACGTGGATTATGGTCGGGATTTCACAATATTTACAATGCTTATGATGTTTGTTGCTACTACTTGTCTATGTTATTGTAACCGCCGAGTTTCTGGCTGGTTTTTCTCATTACGAGCAACATTTCAAACCATTGGTAGCTTCAGTTAAAATAAATGAAAATATAGGACACTTACACACAAAGATCCGTTCCTAAAATAAGTAACATAATAGTTACATAACAACAACAACAACAAATACACTTTATTGCAGAAAAATCTTAAACGAAATACAAAAAAAACAGTAAATAAGATGACGTACATGATATAAAAAAGGATAGTAAATGAGTCTATGTACAACAGGCAGCCTTATCGCTAAATCAGCGATCTCTTCCAGGCAACCGACAATAAAGGAAAACAGTAAAAAAGGCGGTTAGTGTGTACGAAATAAGGCATATATGTACATATATAGTTTTAAATATATACTTAAACACAAACACACACACACACCCAGGCCCGTAGAATAACTAATTTTTGTAGAATATGTAGGCTCTCGGCAGGATATCAAACCCAAAATCGTGTCAGACGTAATTCTACAATTATTCGTTTATGCAACATTCCAGAAACTTATGTGGCCTGGTAGCCGACTTTTCCCGTTATTCCAGACGATAGTACTATTCTTGTACCGTATTCAGGTCATGTGTTAGGTAGCTTCAGCTCGTCCAACTGTTTATTTGATTTACGTCAAAGTATTGAAAACTGAATCACGACTACATTATTTCCGATTCGCAACATTGTAATAAATATTTTTAATTTGTTTATCTACAAAGGCAAAGAAAATTTGTACGTTATACACGATTTCTATCCCACCTGAATTGATATAACTCCTTTACAACATTACTTAAGTAAGTAGCGGCCTGTTACTATCCCACAGTAGGTCTACTGTTGAAGACCTGCCACGCTGCTCCAATGCGGATTGGTAGGTTACACATATCCCCAGAATTCTCTAGAGATATGCAGGTTTCCTCACGATGTTTTCTTTCACCGAAAAGAAAAAAAGAAAAAGATCTTTCCCCTACCAACATAATAGAGGTTAACTGATTTCGTACCATACTCATCAAAATTGTTGATGAGTTACGTCATCTCCTCGACATAATAAGATTATCTTATGATATCGACCCTACATTATCTAAGTTCCTCAAATGTAACGGCTTTTTGCGACCTATTTCATTTCTAATCTATCTAATCAACCAAAATATAAATCCATACTAGACCATTCGACAAAAAGGTTTTAATTAAGTCGAAGAGATACGCTTATACGAAAAGCTTATTACAAAATTGAAGATTGTTTGGATGATTAAATTGCCTGGATTTGAAAAATCCTTTCATCTTCATACAAGACTGCGGTTTAATAATGTAAAATTGAAATTATTTAAAAGATTGACCGCCGCGTTTCTTGCTGGTTCTTCTCGGTAAGAGCAACATCCACAACCATTCATTAATCATATTGATTCTTCACGATTCGAAAGTGCTTATTTGAATAAAGATTATTTTGATTTGATTTGGTATTTAACTAAAGCCGAATCGCTTACCATAATGCGCTCAACGCTAGATATTCATAAAGCATCCGAATTATAATTTCCACTCATTGCTTTAGCGTTATATGCTTAGCTGTGATGATGCTTACATTTCTAATTTAACTATTTAGAATCATCAACAGGTTTTACATATCTTAGACGCTACAAAAACTAAAAATTCATGATTGAATTTATTACGACACACGAAAAGAAAAATAACTCTTGCCCAAAAACTAATAGAGAAGCAATAGCAATGGCAGATTAGAGGTGCGGGGGAGAGAAAAAAAAACGATGTTATTGTTTTCTTCTGTATTTTGAAGCATTGCACCACTTCAGTCAATCAAGGAGAACCATTCTCCTCATTTTGTATTTAAGCAATTAGAAAATTAATAAATACTCGGAAAAAATCATAATTTAATGCCCATTGCGTTAGTTCTAAACAAAGGGAAAACATAACTGCAAATTTATTAGGAAGCTAAATTAGGAAAACCCGGTACTACGATTCGTCTCAAAGTCCTATACAGGGTGATACCGATACGACATTAAATAAATCCACTGACTTTAACTAACTAACTAATTAACTTTGGGATAATTCTTTCTTCTTAAATATAATATATTTCTTAAATATCAAATTATTTTGAAGAAAATAAATATAATTGAATTGAGATCTGGATTTGTTAGTAATGGTTGACTGAAATGGTGACATTGTTTTTTTTCTCTACCTTGCACCTCTATTTTGCTATTGCTACTTCTTCTCTATTAGTTTTTTGGCAAAGGTTATTTTTCTTATCGTGTGTCGTAATAAATTCAACCATGAATTTTTAGTTTTTGTAGCATCTAAGATATGTAAAACCTGTTAATGATTCTGATGATGAATAATAACATAAAAAAAGTCGTGTTCATTTATTTTTAAACGTATAATAATATCTGTGGCTAAAATAATTCGCTGAATTAGTTGTTTTTTGTTAACTGTTTACGTGTGGTATCCGGCTGAGTAGACTAGACCGTTCAAATTTCTTACCGAGGTGTCGTAAAAGGCGACTAAGGTAAGTTGACTCGCCGTCCGGCATCCGACTGAGTGGTAAAGACCGCTCTCTTTCTTACTGCGGTGTCACAAAAAACGACTAAAGTAATTTGACGTCAGGCAGGCGGCTGGTCGTAATATACCCAGCCAAATCAGAGATTGTCGGCATAGCATGTTATAAACATGTTATTAGATTTAGAGTAGGATTAGGGCTTTTGAATGATGATGTAGGGTGCTGTGTGTAGGTAAATATAATTAAAATTTATTTCGTATTCGCACCACCCTGTATATCAAGCTAAAAGGTATCCGCGCTACACTGGGACATTATGGGCTATCGGTTTTTAAGTGTCTAGTATTATCACGCCATTGTTTTGTTCGAAGCGTAAATCCAGTGTTGTAATCATGGTTACATAAAATTCCACTCGGAATATCACGTAAAGTGTGCGGCGCGCGCGCCTAATCGATTTTCGGTGTTGCCACTCCCAAATAATGTTTTGCTATTTAACCTTTTCTAATTTAATGTTCGGGATTTTTAAGAGAAAACATATTTTGTAAATTCTATGCTAATTTACATAAAACATTTGATAATCTTTGAAGATCGGCCCACGTATAGATTTTTTGTTTAGTTTATATATCTGGCAATAATTGCTGGATTACTTTAGCCAGTTGTGACAGTGACTGGCTCGTTGGAGCAGTGGGTAGTGACCCTGCCTTCGGCTCCACGGGTCGCGGGTTCGATTCCCGCCGAGGACCAACATTTTCTTTAAAATGAATTTGTCGGTCTTTGAGCCTGGGTGTATATTTGTATTTAAGTATGTATTTAAAAAATATATAAGTATATATTCACCAGTTGTCTGTCACCCATAACACAAGTATTAAGTTACTTACTTTGGGGACGGATGACCGTGTGTGTAAGTGTCCCATATATTTATTTATTTATATTTATTTATATTTATTATTTATAGTTGTATCCGGCTGAGTAGAATAGGCCACCCTCATTTCTTACCGAGGTGTCGTAAAATGGGACTAAGGTAAGTTGACCCGCCGTGTGGTATCCGGCCGAGTATAATAGACCACCCTCATTTCTTACCGAGGTGTTGTAAAATACGACTTAAGTTGATCCTCCGTGTGATCTCCGGCCGAGTAGAATAGACCACGCTCATTTCTTACCGAGGTGTCGTAAAAGGAAACTAAGGTAAATTGACGTCAGGCGGGCGGCCGGTCGTATAATATCTATACAAATGATTTTACAACATGTTTATAACATGTGGTGCCGACCTCTATTCAAGCAATGAATATTTATAATATTAATTTATTATTTGATATTATTAAAAGGTCCATTTTCTGTTTATTAGATTTGGTTTAGTTTTAAGTTAATTTTAAATTTAATTTACTGTACTTATATTTACCTCTTTTTAAATTTTAGAGTGGTTGGCTGGAAGAGATTCCGATTCCGGAATAAGCCCGCCATTAATATATAAATAAATAAATATATGGGACACTTACACACATGGTTGTCCGTCCTCAAAGTAAGTAACTTAATACTTGTGTTATGGGTGACAGGCAACTGGTGAATATATATATATTAAATACAAATATACACCCAGGCTCAAAGACCAACAAATTCCGCGGAGCTGAAGGCAGGGTCACTACCCACTGCTCCAACGGACCAGTCGTTTTATTTGTATGAATACAATAAAGAGATTACAAACAAACGTACTACTTACTTTACTAGACGCATTAATCCAAAGTACTTCATACAACCTCATTACGATCCCTGATTACAGTTACCCGTACAGAATACTGTTAATTTTCGAGAATCTCACGTCACGCTATTTAGGGAGAGCGAACAAAAACTGGCACTCACGATTGCAACTGCTTACTTTATAAGGATGAAGGCCTGAATGAACTACTAGGAATAAGATAGTGGAAATAGGTTAGCGTGTAGATTATGGCCAACCCAGTTGCAACATTGTCGGAAAAATAGTCTATAATATAGATAACAAATTGCTTACCACCGTGTGGTATCCGGCTGAGTAGAATACTCATTTCTTTGATTACCAGACGGCGGGTCGACTTACCTTAGTCGCCTTTTACGACACCTCGGTAAGTAATGAGGGTGGTCTATTCTACTCAGCCGGATACCACACGGCTAAATCTTGTTGTAGTTATTTATTGTAGTAATTAATTATAGTTAGTGACGCACCTTTCTTAACGCCTTCTTTTCTCCAATAATTTCCATTAACCTTCAAGTTATATTTATTAACGTATTCCCTTTTCAAAAATGCCAAACAATATGTTAAAACGTCACAACATAAGCAATTTTTATTACGACAAAAAACCAAAACATAATTAATTAAATATCCTCCGCCTGGCGAAAACGCGGTAAGAAATTAATTTCCTAAAAATTATAAAATTAATTTAATGCAAGACTCTCGTTAAATAATCGGCATGATTGTCCGCTTCGGAGAAACGTAAATGCCACGCGCCATTTTTGGGCGACATGGAAACTTATATTTTGTTTGGACGACGAGCACGCGCGGCGCAAATTTTTGCGGCTCGCTAAAGAACAAAGAAAAGAATAACAGTATATTGTTTTCTTTGTTCAATTTTTATATTTTTAACGACCTCTATACGCCGTGTGGTATTTGGCTGATTAGAATAGACCACCGTCTTTCTTACCGAGATGTCGTAAAAGGCGACTAAGTTAAGTTGACCCGCCGTGTAAATTGACGTGAACTTACGTGTAATTGACGTTAACTTGATATAAGTAACGGAAGGAAAAAGACAAAAGTGAAATACCGATAACATAGAAAGGAAGAAAAAGAAAAAACCTCGAAAAATGAATTTTTGCACTCGAGGTAACTCAAAAAATAAAAAAATAAATATCGAAAAATGGTGCAAAATAGTAACTTTAACTATTTACTTTATAAATTAATTTTTCTTACCAAGGTGTCGTAAAAGACGACTAAGGTAAGTTGACTAGCCGCGTAGTATCCGGCTGAGTAGAATAGACCATCCTCTTTCCTATCGAGGTATCGTAAAACACGACTGTGGTAAGTCTACGTCAGGGAGGCGGCCGGTCATAAAATACGTAGAATGAAACTAATGAAATGAACTAATAAAATGAATCATGAAACAACATGTTGTGCCGACCCCACTTAGAATGGAATAAAGGCAGGAGAATGTATAATGTATATGTTTCACCTACTCAGTCACCATTTTGTTATGTTGCTTCAATAGTAAAGCACTTGAAAGTAACTTTTACATTACTAAATGTTTTTTCGTCTTTTGTTCAAACAACCTACTAAAGTTTTTAGACTAAACTATTAGCGGAAGGCTACAAAATCCACAAAAGGATGTATCAGTTAATCTATCAATAAGCTACTTGAACGAGCTAACTGTTCTGGTACAGCTAAGCTAAACTTTTTTATCCCGCTATCACTTCTTTATTGTACGCGTAACACCGTTACCAATGGGGGTGAACAGGAAGGTCTATAAAGGCAAACTTTCTAGGGCCAAGTTTTTAGAGGTCCGTAAGCAGTGGTACCGTTCTGGACAGTTATGACAGAGAAGTTGTATGGCGATAGATCTAAAATAGCGACACACATGCCCTTAAAGGGCGCAGTTGTATCGGCGTTAGGTAGGTAAGCTTCGTGTTTTCTCACAATCTAAGTAAGTTTTATGTTACATATATTAAGGGCTTGTTTCACAAGTTACTGCTAAAGTGACTGATACTTAATCGACAAATAAACTAAGCAGCAGATAAATGTCTCTAAAAAGAGGCCATTTTAAAATAGGTATTTGCTATCTAGCTGATATACAAAATAACAGCCGCATGATCTCCCTATTAACTTATTAGGGCTTTAAGTGCTGAATAAGCCTATCAGAAACCTGAGAAACGCAAAATTCCGAGATATGTGTCAGATATGTTCCGAATAAGCTTACTGACAGTTTATTGGTAACTTTTGAAACAGGCTCTTAGTATGTTTTAGTTGCAGTGTGGTATCCGGCTATTTTCGTATTATTTTTTATTGCTGGTGTTGGTATTCATCTTAGCGTGATGTTATATAGCCTATAGCCTTCCTCGATAAATGGACTATCTTAAGAATTTTTCAAATCGGTCCAGTAGTTCCTGAGCGCGTTCAAACCATCAAACAAACAAACTCTTCAGCTTTATATACTACTATAGATACAAATTAATAACAATCGTAATATATTTGGCGCCAGAATGCAATAAAATAACATTGCGATGTTATATTAATAATTAATATGCAAACGTCCGTAGGGTTAAGGAGATAATGAAGAGGTATAATTAATAATTATTATTTAAACGTCTCACAACAATCGAGAATTATTGCATCCATTTCCTGTATTATTGATTTAATTAAATCATTAATTTTGAATACTATTATGATGTTTACAATTTAGTACGCGAGTTTTTTTTTGCATATTTGAAAATTTGTACATCGCAGTAGATAGAAGTCTTTGAATTGGAGAAAGCGTGGTTGAACTAAGCTTCTACGCATATTGTCAAAAATAAAACATTTTCCTAACAAATATCAATTTTACCTAGCATGCATCTCTTATCGAGAGTTACATATTTGTGCCGTTTGCAGTTGAGACCCTAGGACCAAGGAGACAAAGTGCAAATTTTTTTAACCGTTTTAACACCTCAGATAATTGACTCTTCAGGCAAGATGGCTGGCTCCTTTTTCGCATAGAGAATCAGCTTAGTGATTCAGCGCGGAAACGCTGCCAGCATTCTTGGGACCATTCCACGTGGGCATGATTTGTATAGCACTAGAATGTAAATAATTTAAAATAGATAACTTGTTCATTTATACAACTATGTTAATAACTTTCAGTTTACCTTTTTTTATTTTAAAATCAGGCTATATATCAAAATCCAGTTGTATCCGGTATCGTTCGCGTCAACATTAGTATTAAAATACCCTGAATTATATACTGTTTTTTCCTGAAACAAAAAATCTTTGTGTTTAATCGACAGCTGTCCAAAAGATAATAGGCCCAGCGTAGTCGTTTAAGGCCCAAGAAATCCAAAAGTTACGATAGAATTATTTTATATAATCTGGGTTTTGCGTTTGCGAAGCATGTGTAGAGGAGTCGATCAATGTTAAGTAACGAGCTGATACTATCCCACTGCTGGGAATAGGCCTCCTAGAAGGAGTTAAGACAGAGCTAAGCCACGCTGCTCCAATACGGATTGGTAGGTAACACATATCTCTAAAATTCTCTAAACATATGAAGGTTTCCTTGCGATCTTTTCCTTCACCGTAAAGCTTGTAAATTGCAACTGTGAATTAAACACAACTTTTAAAAGAAAAACCCATTTGTGCTTGCCCGACGCTTGAACCTATGATCGTCTCTAGAGAGTCGCACGGTCACATCGCTGGGCTACCACAGACAGCTATTCTATTGTTATATAAAATTTACCTATAAAACGTTCATGGTCTCTGTCTCATTTTTTGAGATTCTCTTTAAAATGTTACAAAAGTTTTTAACCCTCCAAACTTAGACATTGATGCCTGCCAGGGGTTTGAACACGTGACCCCTCGAAAGAGTCGCATGGTCTCACAGCTTTTATCGAACAATGCTGGCCAGTCATTTGTCAAAAGGTACAATCACTGAATTAGGTCCAAACACTACAATAGCTTGGTGCGGTTTCCCACTGACTTTTGAATGGCCACTGCCCATAGTAGACTAAAATAGAGCATTCATTGAATACTGTTAAGGCAGTGCTGACAAATTGTGCCCTTGTTTTTAACTTTATGTGACGTTATATAGGAGTGGGAAAATTGAATGCACTGCGCTAAGAATAGGTTGCATTGTGTTTAGTTAAGGCTTTAGGACTCGCATTTATACATTTCCAAAAAAGGTGAGACATTCTATAAATCTGCACCTCAACATATTTGATTCTATTCAAATTCTGTATCCGTAAATGCAATATAATAATATATATCCTCCTGCCCTTATCCCACTCTAAGTGGGGTCGGCACAACATGTTATAAACATGTAACATGATTTGGCTGCTTTTTTACGACCGGCTGCCTACCTGACGTCAACTTACCTTAGTCGTATTTTACGACACCTCGGTAAGAAGGAGGGTGGTCTATGCTACTAAACCAGATACCACATGGTGGGTCAACTTACTTTAACCGCCTTTTACGACACCTCGGTAAGAAATGAGGGTGGTCTATTCTACTCAGCCGGATACCACACAGCGGGTCGACTTACCTTAGTCGCCTTTTACGACACCTCGGTAAGAAATGAGGGTGGTACAATTCTACTTAGCCGGATACCACACGGCTAAAAATACAATATAATAATATTTATTTATATCATTCATACCATATTTTATGTATATATGTAGACTACAAACGATACATAGATAGACAGAAAATAATTTATTGCACATACAAAATATATTCACATTCAAATTCAAAGTATTATTCAAGTTAACTTCTAAACAAGTGTTTTTGAATAATGTGTACAATTAGGCGTTACTTTGAGGAGATTCATAATACAAAATTAATAATAACACTATTTTGCTCTAATCCGCGATGAAGTAAAATAGAAAATATATATAATGCTAAATGTAGAGTAGAGACAATCCGTTTTCATACCTGTTTTTACTAAATATACATGTATCAGGAATAAAAAACGAATTATCCACTCTACATTTAGCATTATGTATATTTTCTACTTTACTTCATCGCGGATTATAGCAAAATAATTTTAATATTACTTTTGTAAGTGCTTTTGAATCGTCAACCCTGTTGATGGTACGGAAAGTTACCAAGAAACTCGGCGGTTGCACTATTCAAAATAATTCCTATAACTAGTTCTCTATTCAAAATATTTTTAGTTACATTTAGTCATTATTATCTTATACAGGGTCAAAGAGTAGCTAAAAACAAGCATCGAAATAACGCTCAACAGTATAGAACGCTTTCTATATCAGCCTGTATTATAAAGTTTTATACCCAAACCCACGAACGACTTACGTACTTTTGCAAGGCGCAAAGCATTACAACTTTGTCTATTATAATTAAAAACCTATACTTATTAAAAAACAAAGTCCCAAAGCTGTCTGTATGTGATCCTTTATCTCAAAATCTACTAAACAGTTTTTTGTACGGTTTTTACTAAAAATGCTGTAATTTTTTTTTTTTTTAGAAAGTTTAGGTTAATAGTATATTCTCCAGAAAGCGTAAACCGATTTTGAAAAGAGTATTACTTGAATTTCTGCCGAGTCGAGTATTACGCGGGAAAAACTTTGTGACAAGCTGATTAGCAAGCGAGCGAAGCGGAGAACTCAGCTAGTTATATATAGTAAGTAGCGGCCTGTTACTATCCCACTGCTGGGCATAGGCCTCTTCTCTCCGTTATTGGAGAGAAGGATTGGAGCTAAGACCTACCACGCTGCTCCAATGCGGATTGGTAGGTTACACATATCTCCAGAAATCTCTAGAGATATGCAGGTTTCCTCACGATGTTTTCCTTCACCGAAAAGCGTGTGATAAATTGCAATTATCAATTAGACACATAAGTTTTAATAGAAAAACTCATTGGTGTCTGCCCGGGTTTTAACCCATGATCGTCTCTAGAGATTCACACGGTCGCGCCGCTAGGCCATCACAGCTTAGTTATATATAGTAAAGTAGTAAAGTAAAGTAACGGCCTGTTACTATCCCACTGCTGGGCATAGGCCTCCTCTCTCTAGTTATATATAATGAGCATGTAATTCAAATTTCAAATTCAAATTATTCTTTATTCAAATAAACTTGTAAACAAGTGCTTTTGAATCGTCAACTCTACTGCTGGTTCGGAAAGCTGTTCCTACCGAGAAGAGCCAGCAAGAAACTCGGCGGTTGCTCTTGAAAATACAATTCTTAATGCTAGTTACATTTAATTGTTTCTATCTTGTACAGGGTCGAACAATATTTATATCCACGCATTTCTATCGTCTAAATAATCCTCAACAGTATAGTAGGCTTTCTGTATCAGCCTCTCCTTAATAGTGTTTTTAAACTGCTGTAATGGCAAAGTTAAAATTGATTGTGGAATTTTATTATAGAATCTTATATCCAAACCTACAAACGACTTACGTACTTTTTCAAGGCGCAAAGCAGGGGCCGCAAGCTTATGTCGGATATTAATAACTGACAGGTTAGCGTCATGTCACCCGAAGGTAGTTTTATAATCACTGGATCTTGGTATACAAACTTACAGTCCTACTAATATTATAAATGCGAAAGTTTGTGAGTATTGATGTATGTTTGGTACTCTTTCACAGCGAATCCGCTGAACAAATATCGATGAAATTTGACACAATTATTCCTGATACACCGGAATAACATATAGGTTATAGAAATCCTATTAATTTTACTGGAATAGTATGAAATTGAACACGACATCTATTATCACCCTATCACGCGACAACAGGCCACGCAAAAAGTTGCGGGTAAAAGCTAGTTATTTTATAAAAGGATTTAATAATAGGCTTCATCTATTGTAGATGCGCACGCGCCGCTCCCTTGACACGGGTCGGCGCAGGCGCGTTCATAGCGCGTATGTAACGAAAAGGGGCGCGGCCTACGCGAAAATATACGTAAACTGTTGCTCGCCACAGGCGTTATAAACTTTATACGGTATTATATGTATAAGGTATTATATGCTGTTAAATAAGCTAGTACTTGGGTTAAAGAGACTTGCTCAGTAATTTTTAAAATGATGTAAAAAAAATTAAAAAAAATGAAAAGAAAAATAATAGGGCCGGTGGGGCTCGATCCTAGGTATTTTCACCTCTTTAAACCGCCCGTTACTCAAATGCTACCATGACGTTTGACAGCGAAAAATTGTGATTGTATTCAAAGTAAATTTTAAAAAAAAATTTAGAGCCCGAAAACAGGGATTAAACGACATTTTTTTTTAATAAAACTTATCTAGATCGATTATTCTCCCTGAAAACCCACTACATGCTGAATTTCAGGAAAATCGTTGGAGCCCTTTCCGTGATTCCGAAAATATATATACATACAATATTAACTCATTTAAATATTAAAGATTTTTATCTATTTTGTTTTAAAAAATTATAGAAGTAGGCGTTACTTTACGGAGATCCATAACACAAAAGTAATATTAAAATTATTTTGCTATAATCCACGATAAAGTAAAATAGAAAATATATATAATGCTAAATGTATAGTGGACAATTCGTTTTCATACCTCATATGCAGGATACGTAAAAAAGCAAGCATAAACCTCCACCACCGTACACACGTTCACTATCACAAACTCAACAATAGTTTCGCCCCGCAACCGAAGCATCATCAGGAGATAGACTCCACGACAAAATCGCAAATTAGTCACCTTTTAGGATACCTTATCTCAGTACGAGCAATATTCCGAACCAATTAACTTCACTATCTTATTGATCCTTGTCGATTTAAAAGTGTTTGCCAAAGTTTAGTCGAAAATCTTCACAGTTCTTATGATTCGCCTCCATTTATCTCTGTGTTCAGTTTTTTTTTTCGAATTGACTATAAGCTGTTAGCCCTAGCGGCTTTTACAGCGTCAACGAGCGGGACGGGCGAGCGCAGAAGCATCATCGAAGTTGCGAAAAAGTTGCGAAATGCTGAGAGTAGAGCGCAGAAGCTCTACTAGCGTCGGGGAAAATCGTCCTAAGGGTGCCTCCTGTCAGGCTGGACCACGACTTAGGGCGACGTGTAGTGAAGGGATAATTGTATGATGATTAGTCATTATGGCGTCGGGAGTATGGCGAGAAGCCACGGACGACATCTCGGCTTTTACATGTTACGGAGAGACCAGTAAGTGCGGTCATTTGGTCACACCAACGGCTAGGTCGCGGGGTCGTTTTCCTTCCTTGCCCACCACTATCAACTTGTTATTAGGTTAATGAGCAATGTGACCAAAGTATCCTAAGATTTGTTGATAGCATATTGTTGAGGGCCGAACCTTAACTCTTAATTGATCCAATATACCAGTCCTCTTGGCCATGGTTGATCCATAGTTGGTCTTACTTGAACCATATTTATACGTTGTCAGTCGTGTTTAAACAGAATATATAATTTCCAACCCACCCCGAAGGTACGGCAATTAAAGACAGTCCGAGCATTCCACTATATCAGATAGCAGTGACCTTTGGGCAGCTAATTTCCTCTGCGGAAGATAACAATAATATGCTTTATGCGTTGTTCAATGATTTATATCGTTCAGGCGCCCAACAATCGATAGCGTTTTATTAAGTTCTTGAACAATTATTGCTTATTATTATTAGGAAAAAACATGTTTCATTTATTTTATGCCGTGTGGTATCCGGCTGAGTAGAATAGAGCAACCTCATTTCTTGACCAGGTGTTGTAAATGGTAAAAAAATTGAGTTGACGTCAACCTGACGGTCGATCGTAAAATGTAGTCAAAACAAGTAACAACAAGTATAAAACATATTGTACCGACCCCGCTTAGAGTGGGATGAGGGCAGAAGAATGATGGTGATGATAAATTTCTCGATAAGTTAGTTAAATTTAAATTATTATCAGAATAATTACTAAAAAAATATTCTTTATTAAGAATTATAAAAAAAAAGAATATTTTTAAAATATTGTCAAAATTGATATTGCGTTTTATTATCACCCGGTGGGCATAATATGACAATCGGGCATTCTCTTCCATTTTGTGTGCACACATTTTAATTTGTACGTTTTATATGTTTTATTGCATGGTGTCCGAGTGAGTAGAATAGACCACTCTCATTTCTTACCGAGGTGTCGTAAAAGGCGACTAAGGTAAGTTGACATCCTACTAATATGACTAATATTACTAAAAAAATATTCTTTGTCAAGTATATTTTTCCGTCCAATAAATTATTAGCACAAATTTGAAAGAGTTAAACAGCAGTTTAAAAACACTATTAAGGAGAGGCTAATACAGAAAGCCTACTATACTGTTGAGGATTATTTGGACGATAAAAATGCGTGGATATAAATATTGTTCGACCCTGTACAAGATAGAAACATTAAATGTAACTAGTATTAAGAATTGTATTTTTTAAAAAGAGCAACCGCCGAGTTTCTTGCTGGCTCTTCTCGGTAGGAACAGCTTTCCGAACCAGCAGTAGAGTTGACGATTCAAAAGCACTTGTTTACAAGTTTATTTGAATAAAGAATATTTTGAATTTGAATTTTGAATTTTGAATTTGAGTCCTGTATGTGTTGAGACTTTTTATGTATTTAAAGAAACACATAAAAAGGTCAAAGATTCTATTCCATAGGTAGAAAATAATGCATAAACCATATACTGGTAATTTATCAACGTGGATGCGCAAACGCCTCTGCGCCTGCGCATCGTAATGACCGCTATTGAATATTGATCCTGGGCCGCATTGTTCTTTTGTTACGCAGCGTACCATAATTCGCATTATGATTGCGATGTAATGATTAATTGATGATTGGGCTGGCGCGGAAGTTGGTGGTGATTAATTATCTCTTCAATGGGAAATGTTAGGAAAGACTGTCGTATCCGGCTGAGTAGAATAGACTACCCTCATTTCTTAACGAGTTATCGTAAAAAGTTTGACGTCAGGCGGGTCGTAAAATATGTAGCCAAATCATGTGACAACATGTTATAAATATGGAAAAAAACGGTATTAAATACTTATTCTTAAGCCTAGTTTGCTATAATCATTCTAAAAAATGGCGGCAATTATAAAGCTATTTAAACAGATAAAGTCTCTATCAATTTAAATACGTTTATTACTTTAAGCAAATCTTGAATTACATAGTGAACTTAACACTACACCATTTAAATGAATTTTTTGAGTTATTATATAATAAAAGTTGACGCTTACGAAAAAAAATAATAAATAAATATATGGGACACTTACACACACGGTCGTCATCCCCAAAGTAACTTAATACTTGTGTTATGGTTGACAGACAACTGGTAAATATACAAATTATATAGTTTTTATACATATCGCCCTATCCGAAAAATAAAGTCACATTTTTTTTGCTTATAGATCTTTGGATAGATCGCCGTGTGGTATCCGGCGGAATAGAATAGTACCACCCTCATTTCTTACCTAGGTGTCGTAAAAGGCGACTAAGGTAAGTCGACCCGCCGTGTGGTTTCCGGCTGAGTAGAATAGACCAGCCTCCTTTCTTACCGAGGTGTCGTAAAAGGCGACTAAGGTAAGCTGATTCACCGTGTGGTATCCGGTTAAGTAGAATAGACCACCCTCTTTCTTACCGAGGTGTCGTAAAATACGGCTATGTTAAGTTGACGTCAGGCAGGCGGTCGGTCGTAAAATACGTAGCCAAATCATGTGACAACATGTTTAAACATGTTGTGCCGACCCCACTTAGAGTGGGATAAGGGCAGGAAGATGATGATCTTTGGATAGAGCTATATATACATCCAGACTCGAAAACCAACAAATTATTATTAGTAAATGTTAACCCTTGGTGGGAATCGAACCCGCGACTCAGGCAGCTGAAGGTAGGGTTATTGTCATCTGCGCCAATGGACCAGTTAAATTAATGTCGCTCAAGGCAAAATTGCCTCTACTACTAGGGCGAAGCCGGAAGGTGCAACTAGTTAAAAATAACCTCATGTACAGTTACAATCGTTCGGTTATCTAATACCCACCAATAACTCATCTCCTATTAACTTTTAACCGTAACAAATTCTGTAAAGGGCTATAATTAAATGATATGAGTAATAGAATGGTTCCTAATGAAAGACGCCCAAACACCGCGGGCTGATGGGTTTTTTACTTTACTCTTTCACATCGGCACGCGTGTCCAATTCGAGATTATTCCTTTGTTGGTGTAGAAACGGATTTAAACAGTTTATTAATGAGTTTCATATTCATTGTAATTTAATTACAGAATACGGAAGACCAATGTCTTAGACTATAATAGCTTTTTAGCTAGTTGTTGAATGATAGGTTGATAATAGATGGCGCTTTTCAATGTCATCCTATTTCTGAATTGACAGGATTTCTATAACCTATATGTTATCACAGTGTATAAGGAATAATGGTGCCAAATTCCATCGAAATTGGTTGAGCGGATTCGCCGTGAGAGAGTAACAAATATACATCCATACTCACAAACTTTCGCATTTATCATATTAGTAGGACGTCAACTTACCTCAGTCACCTTTTACGACACCTCGGTAAGACATGAGTGGTCTATTCTACTCACTCGGACACCATGCAATAAAACATATAAAACATACAAATTTAAATGTGTGCACACAAAATGGAAGAGAATGCCCGATTGTCATATTATGCCCACCGGGTGATAATAAAACGCAATATCAATTTTGACAATATTTTTAAAATATTTTTTGCGCACCTTGTATAAGCTTAAAAAAACTAGTATACCGCGAAAACATTCAATAAAACATATAAAACATACAAATTTAAATGTGTGCACACAAAATGGAAGAGAATGCCCGATTGTCATATTATGCCCATCGGGTGATAATAAAACGCAATATCAATTTTGACAATATTTTTAAAATATTTTTGGCGCAGCCTGTATAAGCTTAAAAAAATGGTATACCGCGAAAACATTCAAAACATCCACTCCAAAGGTAGACAATAAGAGAGATTTGCCGTAAAAGGGCCACCTCCAAATCCGACGCGCGGAGCCGTCAACCACACGAGGCCATATTAGGCGCGCCGCGCGACAAGAAGTTAAGAATTCGTCTGACAAATCACCGGACAATTTGTTTGCTTAAATACCTCGCCTGCCGGATTCCGACGGAATTGTTTCGCGCGGCGATTAAAAATTTAGGTTGCGAACAAAAAAAAGTTTGTAGAAATTTCACCGTAAAAATAACATCTACCGGTAAAAGCGTCTGGGCGTTAAATATAAAAAAATAAATATATATATGGGACACTTACACACACGGTAGTCCGTCCCCAAAGTAACTTAATACTTGTGTAATGGTAGACAGACAGCTGGTGAATATATACTTATATAATTTTTAAATACTTAATACAAATATACACCCAGACTCGAAGACCAACAAATTCATTTATAGAAAATGATGGCCCTCGGCGGGAATCGATCTCGCGGCCCACGGAGCTGAAGGCAAGGTCACTACCCACTGGGCCATATTAGTAAGATAGTTTGTGAGTATGGATGTATGTTTGTTAGGTACTCTTTCACGGCGAATCCACTAAACCAATATCGATGAAATTTGGCATAATTAATCCTTATATATCAGAATAACATATAGGCTATAGTAATCCTTTTAATTCTAAAGGAAAAGGATGTCAATGAAAAGCTCCATCTATTATCAACCTATCGCGACAACAGTTCACGCAAACGAAGTTGCGGGTAGAAGCTAGTGATTCATAAGCAATTGATTTTCTTTCTAGGCTTATCACGGCGCGAAATAATTCAAACGTCGTCCGATAGGGTGGTTTTTGTAGAAGTAAATTCTCGTAAATTGTCCGGTGATTTGTCAGACAGAGTTCTTGCTGGCGACGCGCGCTTAATATGGCATGTTGCGGTTGGAATGTTTTATAATGTATTACGATCTTACCGGACAATTAATAATTAAAACAACTTGTTGAAATAAAGCTGAAATAAGCAACTCGCGGCCCATGGAGACTAGGAAGTTAAAAGTAAGATTATATGTAGATTATAGACGAAAGCTGAAATAAGGTGCACCTCGCGGTACTGCCCACGGCGAATAGAAATTTAATAGTCAGGTTCATATGTAGATTAATTAAAGACGAAAATCTAGATTTTCTCTTATCTTGATTCCCACAACAACAAAAAGAATTAGCGAAATTGTCCCATCCGTTTACGTGTGACGTGATGACCAAGGGAATAGAGATTTTTATATTTGTAAACACATCTTGTATACGAAAAAAACACACCAAATATTTAAATGAGCTAATTATATATAATTTCCATTAATTTCCTTAATATCACCACCTTTATCGCTTTGTTTGTTTTAATTGTTTTTTTTCAGTTTATTAGTCAATCAGGTACTATTACTATAAAAAGCAAAGGCCACTTCTCCCTTTAGACCTGAATCAGAGTTAAGAATTACGAGTTGAATGTTTAAGAAAAGAATATCGAACTTAAATCCACTACACATCTCAAGTGTAGCTAAAAGTACTAGACTGTAGTGTCACAATTTCTGGTAATTACCAGAATTTTCAAAAATTCCTGTCGAATCTTTAAGATTTGTATATCAAATCTTACTACAAATAACAGAACGGACACCAAAGTAAAATCCAAACAAAGCAAGGTGAATTCCTTAAGGTGTTTACTGCGAACTAATCCGCAACTCGATAACGGAGCAAAGTAAACAATGAAAATAATACTTAGAAATAGGGGGATATCGCCGCATCAATCAACGCAGCCCTATATAGAAAACGCCTGAGTATAAAACCTAGGCAATAGATTGAACAATTGCACGGAGAACTACGTGCCATAGATCTAGTAATGTACTAGAATAGACGAAAGATTTAAAACTAGCGATTACCTCATTACGACCATTTTTACGACTGAAACTTATTTTTTGTAAGTCCCGCCGTGCGATAGTCGGGAATTGACCGCCCTCAGTTCTTGCCGAGGTGTCGCAAAGGTGACTCAGATAAGTTGACCCGCCCTGTGGTATCCGGTTGAGTAGAATAGACCACCCCCTTTCTTACCGAGGTGTCGTATAATGCGACTATGATGACGTCAGGCAGGCGAACGATCGTAATATACTTAGCCAAATTACGTGACGACATGTTTATAACATGTTGTGCCGACCCCACCTGAAGTGGGATTAGGGCAGGATAATGATGATTTTTTTTAAATTATCTTACTAAATCAATCGTCTAAATTCATGTAATAAAATCAGACAGTTTAGAATAACTCTTTAAATCTTTACTCATATTATAAATGCGAATGTATGTATGTCTGTCTGTTATGATTCGTAAGGTCAATATTGATTAATTTTTATAATTAAAGCTTTTATAACACCATTACTATAAAAACTTCACGTAACGCTATATATACCGCGTCTATTTTCTCAAGATCTATGCCACAATATACTAAGTAAATGCGTACGCAGCCAGCATCAAACTGTGAGGGACTTGGCGATATCTTGCGATTTATCACAGGATATATATTTGCAATTGTAATTGTTGGCGATACACGGTCCGATAGCCGCCGAGAATTGCCGCTTTCGTGTAATATATCGTGTTAAGGTGTCTGTTTTACGAAATAATATAAACATTTTTAGAAGAAAAGGACAAAAGTAATAATAAAATTCATCATCCTCCTGCCCTCATTCCACTCGAAGTGGGATCGGCACAACATGTTATAAACATGCTGTCACATGATTTGGCTGCGTTTTTACGACCGGCCTCCTGCCTGACGTCAACTTACCATAGTCGTATTTTACGACACCTCGGTAAGAAAGAGGGTGGTCTATTCTAATAAACCGGATACCACACGGCGGGTCGACTTACCTTAGTCGTCTTTTACGACACCTCGGTAAGAAATGAGGGTGATACTATTCTATTCAGCCGGATACCAGACGGCGTGAAGTAAAATAGACAATATATATAGTGCTAAATGTAGAGTGTACTATCCGTTTTCATACCTGATAAGTATGTATGAAAGTATAAAGTAGTTTTCTCTGTATGACCCGTACTCTCGTTCTTCTTCAATTCTTGTCCTTTTCCTTCTGTTACTCAAAGGTTGGAAGAGATCCCTTTTAGGAATAAGTCCGCCTTTATACATGTTCTTTTTTAATTTTTCTTTCTCTTTTCTATATATGTATAAAATAAAAGAAATAAATAAATAAATTAGATGTGAAAACGGATTATCCACTCTACATTTTGCATTATATATAATTTCTATTTTACTTCATCACGGATTGTAGCAAAATAATTTTATTATTACTTTTGTATTAACAATTATAATAAATTATAATTCTATAAATTATTTGAAAAGAAAAGAGATGAAAGTATTTTTTTCTACCTGACTTACTGCTGTTTGCTTCACGACTTATACAAGAGCAATTGGAGTAAAAACTGTAGCTAGGGGTACGAAATGTCCCTTATCTATATGTATACTTATTATAAAACAAAGTCCCTAAAAACAGCCTGTCTGAGATGTGATCGATTTTCTCAAAATCTACCGAACGGATTTTTGCACTATTTTTAATAATAAATATTGCAATTCTTCCAGAAGGTTTAGGTTAATTGCAATTTGATATAAATTCTGCTAAAGAGGTCGCGCGGTTGTAAACAAACTCGCTGCTGGGAGCTTTACTCGCCACGTAAACTAGCAAAGATACCATAAAGTAATGTATTCCTAATCCAAAAAACAATGACGATATCGATCACATAAACGATAACAACGAAGATGAAAATGAAAATGATGATGGTGGCGATAACAATTGCAATGATAAAACTGATTAAAGTACAGCTCATAAATACAATTACTAATATTGAAATATAAACACGACATCTTCAATCACCAATCGAACGCCGAAAGAGAAACTCCTGATATGGCGTAAGACAAATTACTAGATTCCACGGTCGTGGGAATGTAATCCAATAAAAGGAGGCAAAAACATTCCACAATACGCACCTAATAAAACGAATAACAATTACATATCGGGCAAAGTGAGCTCTTAGCGTGGATCCGAGCAATTTGTTATAAATAACCAATTGAGCAAAACACACTCGCCAGCGCCAGCCGGGACTTATCTGGTGGGCAATTATAAATCAATACATTTTTAAAACGATATTGTACTTTTATGTACAGGCTGATTCTTTTAGATCCAATATATAAGAATACAGACACTTTGTGTCCATTTTTAGGCACATTTCGCGCTTGAAGTAGTTTGAAGTTTGGCATAATTTAAGTTCATATAGCTTTTTACTATATTGGAAAATAACATGTTCAAATTCAACATATTCTTCCATAATATTAACAAGTGCTTTTGAATCGTCAACACTACTGCTGGTTTGGAAAGCTGTTCCTACCGAAAGGAGCAATCAAGCAATCAACTCGGCGGTTGCTCTTTTCAAAATATAATTCTCGAAAAATTTTATGTAAAAATGACTTATAACTAACATAAGTCATTTTTAAAGGTCTAAAGGTTTTAAGGTCGAAGAGTAGCTATATTCACGCATTCTTATCATCCATTTATTCTCGACAATATAGTAGGCTTTCTGTGTCAATCTCTATGTTTGTATATGTCTTTAAAATATCTTTAAAAATAAAATATTAATTGTTTATGTTATTTATTATGCACCTTACAGGTTGTTTCAACATAAAAAATTTACGCATTAAAAATACTAAGCTCATATTTAAATCATGTGAATTGAATCCAGTATTTTGAAATGATCTTGACCGAAACGGTCTCCGTCATTTTTTGTCATTTCTCTTATTTTTTAGTGTTATCTAGATAATAGTACTTCTTTAAGTCAAATTATTTTATGACTACTGGATTTTATTTATTATCCCAAATACTTCTTGCACCTAATAAATTTTGTATCCGTAAATATGAATAGCATAACTTAGTCAAGTACATTAATTATTACTATAATTCCTTGTCATACAGGTTCATAACATAAGTTAAAGTTATAAGTTAAAATAACATAAGTTTTTTTTTAGTTAGTACTCCATTATCGCATTGGCTAGCTGTTAAGGTAATGGATTTTGGTCAATAAATAAATAAATAAAAAAAATAAATAAATAAATAACAGCCTGTATCTAACAGAATTAATCAAAAATTCATTCAATTCATCTGGATAGGTCACGTTCGCAAACAAAACAAAACGCTAAACAAATTGCGCCGGCCTGAGAGCGGTCCGTTTTTGCACTAATTCGGCATACCTAAATAAAAATTCCGTCTCCTTCGAGTGGGGCAGAAAAAGTGCATCTCGGAGGCTTCGACGAAGGCGTTTGCTGTGTGATCTCGGGACCGGCAAAAAATGAGGATTGCAAGCGGAACATGGTCTGTTCGAATGAATTCTATTTTCACAATATCTAGTTTTCCTTATTCCGTGACTTTTAGATGCCAGATAAGGTTATTGTGTGTACAGGATGTTACCGACCATATGACATTTAACAATTAATAAAAAAAAACATTTAAGTATTTTAGACAAGGGAATTATTTTGCAATTTTTAAAAAATTAATACGATTTAGAGAGATCAATGACCGTACCCTATCACGCCATTCAACCTTGACCAAAAAATACGGTACAACTAAACAGGTGCAAGAGCGACAAAACAATAATTTTGTTGTTTTCTCCTATTTTTTGAACAAGTGAACCACGTCAGGTCAGTCAACCATTACTTACAAAGCCAAATCTCAATTTATATTTATGTCTTTTGTGTTTGTGAAAATAAATACTTTTTCTAAAATAAAATTGAACATTTAAACATTTAATTTCATTCCATTATAGACCAGTCTACAGAAAGGTTTATATAAAGTATAAGAGATATGCTTATACGCATATTACAAAATTGAAGATTATTTGGATGATAAACATGTCTGGATTTGAAAATCATTTCAGCTTCATACAAGACTGCGGTTTAATAATGTGAAATTGAAAATGTTTAAAAAATGACCGCCGAGTTTCTTGCTGGTTCTTCTCGATTAGAGCAACATTTGTAGCTTCGTTAATCATATTGATCCTTGAAGATTCAAAAGTGCTTGAAAGAGCTTATTTGAATGAAAATAATTTTGTTTTTTTTTTAAATTTGATTGACTTAAAAGTCTATTTACTTAAAGAAACAGTACATAACAGTACACAACTGAAGGTATTTTAATTAAGTTGATGCGAATGAAAATGCTATAGCTTGTTTAATAAAACGTTATTTAGAGTACATTTAGTTTAGTCCAGGTAAACTAACATAAAATGAAATTCCCACGTCAATTTCCCGTGGCACAGATAACAAATCTGTCCACAATCGTAAAGAGCTGACCTAATGGCGCTGACCCATGGTGATGGGTCACCTGACCTATAACGGCAACCCCGTTACAAATGGGGTACAACCTGATGGTGTTAGCGCACGAACCCACTGACCCACTTCGGAAATATCAAGCCTTTTGCCAGGAAAATTAATGGTCATGACAAATCGTACATCAATGAAAAGACATTTTTGTATAATTTATAGAAGTAGGCGTTATTTTGCGGAATTCCATAATAAAAAATGATGAAATTATTATGCTATAATCCGCGATTGTTATGAAAATCTACGTAATGCTAAGTGTAGGAAGCAAAAGCGTTCTCATAGCTTATATATGCAGGATGATACTTAATCGTACAAGTAAAAATGGAAACAAATACTTTTGAATTCAACTCTACTGCTGATTCGGGAAATTGTTCCGTTAAGAGCCAGTGAGAAACTCGGCGGTTGCTTTCAAAATATAATTCTTAAGATTGATATTATAAAGTGTAAGTGTCTTATATATCATAATATCTTGTGCAAGGTCGACGAGTCACTAAATTCATTCATTTATATCACTTTTATAATACTCAATAATATAGAAGGCTTTTCAAAGTAAAAAACCGATCTTTAAAAATAAAAGAACGGATTTTTTACTTCATGGGGTATAAAGTATAAAGATAATATTTTGATTTATATTAGATTTATATTATTATTTATATTATAGATTCTATAATAAAATTCCACAATCAATTTTAGCTTTGCCATTACAACAGTTTAAAAACACTATTAAAAAGAGGCTGATCCAGAAAGCCTACTTTACTGTTGAGGATTACTTGGAAGATAAGAATGTGTGGATATAGCTTGCTTAGACCCTGTACAAGACAGTAATGACTAAATGTAACTAGTCATAAGAATTATATTTTTAAAAGAGCAACCGCCGAGTTTCTTGCTGGCTCTTCTCGGTAGGAACGGCTTTCCGAACCAGCGGTAGAGTTGACGATTCAAAAGCACTTGTTTACAAGTTTATTTGAATGTTGAATAGGTTCTTTTGTGCTCTGATAGCCCAGCGGTGACCGTTCTACTCTTTAAAGGGGTCACGACTTCAAATCCCAGGCAGACATAAACATGTTGTCATATGAGTTGGCTAGATATTTTACGTCCCTCCGCCTGCCTGACATCAACTTACCTTAGACGTATTTTACGAAACCTCTGTAAGAAAGAGGGTGGTCTCTTCTACTAAACCGGATACCACACAGCGAGTCAGCTTACCTTAGTCGCCTTTTACGACACCTCGGTAAGAAATGAGGGTGTTACTATTCTATTTAGCCGGATACGTATATAATATATTGAATGTAAAAACTTTGCAAATAAAAACCCATTGTCTAAGGTGACATGTTACTTATGAGATTCACGATGGGTGTAACAGGAAGGGTGAGTCCAGTCGTCCCATAAACTTTATAGGTCACCATATCGCTCTTTATGGGGTCGCGGCACACACTAACACCGTAAACTTGAAATAAAATTGGGAAAAGGTTTATGTGTTTTGGTCGTTATCGAGAAAGTAACAAATCGTTACTTGTATTACTTGAGTAGTTATCAAGCGAAAAGAATTACTAATTTTACCATCCGACGCTGTTATTTGGTTGGAAGAAAAATATCTCACTCTTAGAATTAAAGTGACTTAATTCAAAATTAGGCTTATTTGAGATACATTTTAATCGTTATTTCAATACTATCACGATCTATTAAAAAAGCTAGTGTTTTTTTGCACTTCCAAATTATGAGTCTCTTTTAATATCCACGAGTTTTGAAGGTGAAAGCAGAACCGATACTAGTGGACAACCTAGGTTTGTTTTTGTTTCATGCGAAACTTTGATTTAAACAGTCTTTGACTTCCTTATAGACGTTCCATATCCGGCTGAGTAGAATAGACCACCCTTATTTCTCACTCAGGTGTCGTTTAAGGCGACTAAAGCAAGTCGACCCACCGTGTGGTCCCTTCAAGAAGAATAGACCACTCTCTTACCGAGGTGTCGTAAAAGGCGACTAAGGTAAGTTGACGGATTTTATTACAATTTGCCACAAAACAACTTTTTTGAATTAGGTCACTTTAATATTAAGCGTGTGATATGGGCTTCTTCTCTTACAACGTAAGTCAATACAGCTTGCATCTTCTCTAAGGCATCGCCTCAATGAGCGAGTTTTATATACATAAATAATCAACGTGTCTTATGTGTGTGTGTGTCGTATAATAGTAATATAACGAGTGACAAATAAACTCACAATCATCAGCGACATTTTCGTGATGTTTCATGTTATAAACATGTTGTCACATGATTTAGCTTGGTATTTTAGGTCACCTCCCTGACGTCGACTTACTTTAGTCACCTTTTGCGACACCTCGGTAAGAAAGAAGCTGGTCTATTCTACTCAGCCGGATTCCACACGTCTAGTCGATAATCATGGAAATTATCATACGATATCACAGCGGATTCTTTGCAACGGAGGACACTTTGCAATTCTACACTTGTTCATGCAAGTTATGCTATTGATTGACCAACTTTCCGCGATCTATCGAAAGTCGACCGATTAGATTCTACCGATACTGCCTTTCAGCGCCGAATTGTCGCTTTAACACTTTGGAACCTCTACATCTGTCAATTATACCAACAATATGCGCCAAATAAAGTATATTGGTTGTTCTATTTAGCTATATTGATGGATCTATAAGAAGTGAGTTCAGTAATACAAGTCAAGTTAAAACTTGAAATAATTTCGTGTCCCTACTGTTAACCGTTGAAGATTTCCCTCATTTGGAGCCAATACTGGCAGCTGCACCAGGTTTGAATTATCATAATCATGCAAAATCAGGACTGGACCAGTATGTAAAATTTCAGCTAATACGGACAGCGGAAAGTGAGTCAAATTTAACTTCCAAGATTCAACCTTTGCACGCCAAGGTAAATATACATTTAAATATACTTTTAAAACATCATGTTGCCAATAAACACTTACCACAATCGGTCCATTTCTGCCCGTGCTCGTTAGAGTCGCTCCAAACCATTGGTTGGACTTCTGGTCGATCTGTCGGCCTACTGAGTCCAGTTTATTACCTGCAAAAAACACCAAAATAATATTATCCTTGCATATTCATTTATTTATTTGGATCACCAACATAAGAAACGGTAACAATATTTATAATATACATTTCACATGACTTAAATGTAACTGTTCTTATAGGTAACCACAGCATGATATATGTTACATAAGTAATAAATCATTAAAAAATTGTGTTAGTTATGATTAAGTATGTTTTTTCTATTTCTATACGATCTATATGGTTTTAAAAAAAAAGGGATAGTCTATAGTATACTTGTTTAGTCAAAAACCAAATAAGTATGCACTCAAAAGTTACACAAGTTAATTATTTTTTCTCTAAGCCCTAAATTGATGGACATCGATTTCTGTTGATGAAATGTGTTATAGCACACTATATACAATAACACGATATAATAGGAATACCACTATTCCCGTTCCGAGATGTACTTCTCTTGAATAATGAACAAAGACTGAATGTAACTGAAACGTTTTATCAATAGAAAGACTCTACCGGAAAGAACACGTCACAGTGTTGGTACCATTTTAATCAAAAAGGGCGCGATACTCTTGTTTCATGACTGTGTTGCTATAAAATACAAAGCGGAAGTCAATGGCGACAACATCCGGCCCTCCTGCATACGTGTTCGTCCCGAACACGTACTAGTCTAATGTAGAAGCTGAGGACAAACTATGTTCATGAGTATAGTTATCTACAAAGTGAAATTGAGTCCTTCGGTCGTTAATGTTCCGTCTAAATGTGAATACTGAATTCAGATTACGATAACTCTATTCAAACATCAGATAAACATCGTGAATTGTAGCTGAGATTGTTAAACCGCAAAGGGCCGTACAACTTGCTTGTGAATCATGGTTTGGAATAGAGACGCCTGAGGCCACTCTAAACGTGTATCACCATGCCACCATTGCAACAGTGTTCACTTCGGATCTCTGTTATAATTTTATCCACCCTGGTATCCTTTGTCTGAAGCGAATACATTAGACAAGACAAATAATCAGTAAAACTAAACTTTGTTGTTCATAAGTTATCTACAAAATAAATATGAGTCATTAAGCTATTAATTTTCCATCTGAATGTGAATACTGAATTCAGACTATATCTAACTATATCTCCAAACATCGGATAACCAGCGTGGATTTTTGAGCTAGTCAGACCGCAAAGGGTCGTACAACTTTTTCCATGCAACCATTGCAACAGTGTTCACTTTGGATCTCTGTTACAATTTAATCCACTCGTCTATCCTTCGTCAAAGCAACGTCCAGCAATGTTGTACAACTTGTTCATTATCATGGTTTAGAATAGAGATGCCTGAGGCCACTCTAAACGTATATCACCATGCAACCATTGCAACAGTGTTCACCTTGGATATCTGTTACAATTTAATCCGCTCGGCTATCCTTCATCTAAGACAACATCCGACCATGTCGTATAACTTATTCAAGTATCCTGCTTTACTACTACAGGAAGATCTCAACCGAATAGTTGATTGGTGCGCGTTTAATGATATGATTTTAAATCCCGATAAATGTTCTTTTATTCGATTTTCTTGTAACCTTGTCAGGATTGATTCAAAAAACCAATCTACAAAACCTGATTCAGGAAAATGCGTTTGTCCGTGATTTAAGTATCACATTTGATGCTAAACTACGGTTTCAACACCATATTGAACATAGCTGTCGATCTGCTCGCGGGATGTTAGGTTTTATATTCAGAAATTCCAAATCATTTAAACAACTTCATACTAAAAAAACTTCTGTATACCACCTTTGTATAAGCAAACTCGAGTGTGCTACTGTAATTTGGAATCCTAACTATCAAATATACAAGAATAGGCTGGAGAGTATCCAACGCCGATTACAAAACTTTATTCTATTGGAGGTGATAGGAGACTATAGTACGAGACTAAAAACTTTTTAAAATAAGATCATTATTAATTAGGCGTAAAGTACTTGATTGATGATGATTTTTTTTTTTACGGTATCCTATGTTAAAATTTTTTTCGTATGTAGGAAATAGTGTATTTTTAGGCAATAGTTTAAGTTTTAGTTAATAAATGTTAATAATAGTTTCAGTACTACATTCTGCCTACAGTCTGTTTGTTTATCGTACGTAGTAGTCTATAAAAGCATGTTGTGTCAACCTATAACTTAAATTATATGTAATTAGCAAATAAGACCAAGAATCTATGGTTTAACATACATGAAATTTTGTTAGTAGGCCAAAATTAAATAAATAAATGTATCATGGTTTAGAATAGAGATGCCTGAGGCCACTCTAAACGTGTATCACCATGCAATCATTGCAACAGTGTTCACTTTGGATATCTGTTACAATTTAATCGTAATCCATTCGGCTATCATTTGTCTTAGCCAACTGTCAGGCTTATAATTCATTTTCTTATACCGTATTCAAGGTTCTCTGCGCTAGTCGTTGCAATATATGGTTTGAACTTGAACTTTTCTCTCATATCACCAACTTTTTCCGATTTGCGGCGTAAGTACTGACCTTCACTGGTTTTATTTTCTACCTCATTACTAAGTACTTCCAAAATCTATTTCCAAAATGCAGCCTTCATTAGCGTTCCAGGCACTGAATCAAGCAAAACGACATTTTCTTCTCTTGTGTCGGTCCAACAACGTCGTAAGTCAATGTATAAAGAGTCTTCTGGTAACTTACACAAATAACAGATATTTAACATTATTAGCGATGTCCCTTGGCAGTTATGAAGGCGGTTTTACGAATGAAATCTTCACTAATACGTAATTGATTAAAACTAGAGCAATGTCTAGCCCAATAAACACAGCACTACTTGATTCTCGAATTATATATAACCTTACTCAACTCAATTAATGCGTAAATTCTCATCATAGGATTAGGTCCACATTAACCAAGACACTATTTTATCTAGCACTTCAAATAGTCTTTCTTCAATATCTCATGTTACTTGGGTAATTACCGTATTTCCAAAAAATTAATATCTGTGCACATTATTCACCATAACTCCACTAAGTATAAAACTTCCTATATTGTGTAGTGGCTCTACTATATATACTTGTAAGTGCCTCTCAAATATGTAACACCTTTTGTATTCAAGATATCCGTGCCGATAATTACTTCAGTATTTACCATCAACGATATAAAAATCTGTTTCTAAAGTGATATCTCTTAATTCAATCGGCGATGTAATTAAAGCTTTTGATTCTACGTTTATACCTCCTAAATCTTTAATGTTAAATAAGTCGTACTAATTTGACTTGCGGAATATTTTATTAAGTTATAAGACGTTATAGAGACACGGACCACTATCAATAAGTACATCTGTAGATTCGTTCGCAATAATTTCTGTGAGTACGTCACGATTTTTCCTCATACCTTCATTTTTCCAACAAAAATTTAACGCCTTTTTTTGTAAACCGGCTTAGATTTTTTTAGGACAATTAATACTTTTATGACAGACTTGAACATGTGTAAAACAACTAATACTTTGAAATCTAAAAAGTTTAAATTTTAATTGAATTCAATTTAACAGATGTAGGAAAATGATGTACTCTCATCATGAATACGCAACTCAAAATGAAATTAAAATATTGGTTCGATTACACCAGCACATTTATGGATCAACCCCCATTGAAGTGACCTCATTTGCATGTGACGAAATCGGAAGATATCCGTCCTCTAGTGACAATAATTTATTCAAAATTTGACACATGGTGTCAGTTAAATCAATGTTACTCGCAAAAGTACTACTACGACATCTGTATTGTTAGCTAGGATGCAAAATTTAAGTGTCCATTCGGTGTCTATTTCTGTTCTTTTTAGAAAATAAAATCTACCAATACAAGAATTTTCTCAGTTCAAATGTTTGAATTTCAACAAACATTCTCGGATAAAATGTGAGTAGTTATCCAAAACTTAATAACAAATAAACTATACTTTTGCACTATTTAAAACAAAGAAAATTGAAACTTACTGACTCACCAGAAACGTTCGTTATACGTAATATATAACTGTAATCACTTTTTACTTACGCAAAAATATACAAATCAAGAAATGATTTTTATAAAAATTAGATGAGAGTAAGTTTAAAAAGCCAAAATTGCCATAAATCAGGATGCACGGACAACGGGCACGACGCGAGTTAACTTTTACACTTCTGATGTTATAGCACACTATATACAATAACACGATATAATAGGAATACCACTATTCCCGTTCCGAGATGTACTTCTCTTGAATAATGAACAAAGACTGAATGTAACTGAAACGTTTTATCAATAGAAAGACTCTACCGGAAAGAACACGTCACAGTGTTGGTACCATTTTAATCAAAAAGGGCGCGATACTCTTGTTTCATGACTGTGTTGCTATAAAATACAAAGCGGAAGTCAATGGCGACAACAAATGCTTCAATGGATTTCAAAGATATCCTTAAAGACATCTGTTAATAGTGGAACATCTACCAATGATACAAATAATCCCCCTTTTGTCGGCATAGCGCCCTATTTTCCCCTTTTTCTTAATTTTTAGAAACCCAACCAATGCTTGTCTTTGCAGTGCGTGAAGCTTTGATAGCCCAGCAGTGCGGCTGTGAGGATCTCTAGAAACGATCATGGGTTCAAACCCGGGCTGACACCAATGAGTTTTTCTATTAAAACTTATGTGCTAATTGATAACTACAGTTTACAACACGATTTTCGGTGAAGGAAAATATCGTAAGGGAACCTGTATATATCTAGAGAATCCTAAGGATATGTGAAACCTACCAATTCGCATTGGAGTAGCGTGGTAGGCTCCAACCCTTCTCTCCAAAAACGGAGAGAGGAAGCCTATGCCCAGTAGTGAGATAGTAACAGGCCGTTACTTACTTTTCTTTGTTTTACACAACTTTACACAATAAAAAGCAGCAGTTGAGTAAAAACAATTGATAAATAGTATTGACTATTAAAAAATCAAATTTATTACCACTTCAATAAGTCTGACTGCACTTAGGGTTACGAGACCCATTAAAGTGACACGTCACAGTCATTAAGCATATCGCGGTTATGTTCTAGTTGGCTATCATCTAATGGTTTCAGATACAAATGTGTACAAACATTTGAACAAACATTGCGGCTTTGTAGAGTGAGTCATGGGGAAAACATGCTGCGTTGTCAGTGAATTTTTAACTGTTATTTTTACGCCATATAAAAAGTAAATATTAATAACTTGCAAACTATGTGTGTGCATATATGGCATAACGTTGCTGTGATTCTGTTTTCGATTTCCTCTCGTAGTATTTTTGCGCGCGTTACTTTAATTTTTGAATAACTTGT
This sequence comes from Morpho helenor, assembly GCA_029227775.1. Lineage (NCBI taxonomy): Eukaryota > Metazoa > Arthropoda > Insecta > Lepidoptera > Nymphalidae > Morpho > Morpho helenor. The sequence continues at coordinate 1,870,288 of JARGCU010000017.1, forward strand.
AAGCATTTAGGGATTGTGTTATCAATTAAGTGCAAATATTTAAGATTTATGTTGTAACAAACTGTAGTTGTTTTTACTCGTAGTAGGTTTAGTTAGATTTGACTAATATGAAAGTGTATAAAAGTAAAAGTACTCACTATTTTGTCAGATTTTATTTATTTCTTTTTAAACTTATATTTAGAAAAAAGAAAGAATAATTAAAAAAGCATATGATATGTATAAAGGCGGACTTATCCCTAAAAGGGATCTCTTCCAGTCAACCTTTAAGTAATAGGACAAGAATTTAAGAAGAAAGAGATTACGGGTAACTGTTAATTAATTAATCTATTAATTAATTTTGGTTAAATAAAGTAAAAAGAAATTAAATCCAATTTTTATATATATTTTTATGAATATATACTTATATATATTTATGAATACATACTTAAATACAAATATACACCCAGGCTCAAAGACCAACAAATTCATTTATAGAAAATGTTGGCCCTCGGTGGGAATCGAACCCGCGACCCGCGGCGCTGAAGGCAGAGTCAGTACCCATTGCGCCAACGGGCCAGTCAAAACAGTCTACTTGAATAAAATAGTTTGAATTTCAATTTGAGCGATACCTAAATAATATGTCGAAACAAATCCCCTTATTATATAGTTACAAATAAATCACGTACATCATCTCGATACTTATACGCCTGTCTCCTCGAACCCCAATACGGCGTTCACCAGTTCATATATGGCAACTGACAAATACGCTGAGAGCTGAATAAAATTCAATGCGCCGAATAAATCAGATGCCGCTAGCTCCGCCCCATGTTTGTCCAACCACCCGAAACCTCTTCACTGTGAAACTTGATTTTTATCGCGAACCTTTAATGGAAAACCTTATACGATCGCTTGTAAATTATAGTCCACTTTTATTGTTCCTGTCTTTATCTTTCGTGTAGAAAATTAAAAGAGTACAATGATGCGGCTCTCCTAATGGGTATACATGGTGTTTTATTTAGGGACGAAGAAAGTTTTCGTGTTATTGCATAACACAATTAAGGATTTTTGCATTAACAAAAGGATTAATAAAATTATTTTGCTATAATCCGCGATGAATATAATCCACGATTCATCGCGGATTATAGCAAAATAATTTTATTATTACTTTTGTATTATGGATCTCCGCAAAGTAACGTCTAATTCTATAAAAGATTTTTGCATTCCTTAATCGGTTAAATATACTGGTACAAAATTTGTTTTACCAGCATTCATGTACATATATTTATGCAATAAATAATTTTTATTATTATTACATTGGTAACACTGTCTGAACGTGAGCGCTGATATTTGTGGATATTATGTTGGTACGCCTTTCATAGGTTGGTACTACTGCGATACTAACATGTTATAAACATGCTGTAAGGTGATATGGGTACGTATTTTACGACCGGCCGTTTGCCTGGCGTCAACTTACCTTAGTCGTATTTTACGAAACCTAATATATTTTCGTATAGTTCTCCTTTGGCGTTGCTCGTTAAACTCTTTATATCATTGAATTTACACTGCGCTATGTTCTTAGCCTTTCTAAAAGAGGATGTTAGACCATTGCTTACTCTTCTTTTAGTCCAATGGAAGTCTAAAGCTGGACTTCAGAGAATTTTGTCTTTGTTACTTCATTTAAGTAACATTGTTTACTATTATAAGATCTACTTTAATGGCAACATCCAAGGAAGAAGGCAAAAGAAAACTTAAACTGCTATTACCTAGTCACGAAAAAGTCCACCCTGTAGATGTTTAATTTCAGTTATAAATTATTATCGAGATTGAGACATTACATTATGACATGAGTTTTGAAACCTTTAAGACAATAATTACTTACAATCATGACCGTTAATAAGATGGTTCACCAATCGAGTCTCGACTTATCTGATGGTACATAATTGATAATCGTGGACGAGTTTACACATCCTGTATATTATACTCATTAAGTATACATAGTATATTGGCTCATCTCTCTTTATATTAAGCCTATGGCTTCTGCTTTGGGCCATAAGTACGTAACTCATTTGTAGGTTTGGGTATAAGATTCTTAAATAAAATTCCGCAATCAATTTTTAACCTTGCCATTACAGCAACTTAAAACATCTATTAAAAGTGGCTGATACAAAAAGCCAACACTGTTGAGGATTATATAGATGATAAGAATACGTGGATACTTTTGACCCTGTACGACTGATGACTAAATGAATTCTATTTTAAAAAGAGCGACCGCCGACTTTCTTGCCGGCTCTTCTCGGTAGGAACAGTTTTCCGAATCAGCAGTAGAGTTGAAGATTCAAAAGCACTTGTTAACAAGTTTATTTGAATAAATAATAATTTGAATTTCAATCTAAATAACACTCGGCTCATTCGCACCAACATTTGATAGTAAACTTTAACCTTACTCTCTTATTTAACCTTTGAACAAGTCACTAAGAAGTTGTAACGGTTAGATGGTATTCGATCATTGTGATCAAATCTAGGCGAAAATCACATATTTTTATTATGATTATTTAGTACCCACTAAATGATAATAGTTACCAAAATACGATGTTAAATAAAATATGTCTGTTCTTGCAATTTTTATAATATTAATGGAAACTATTTAGTTAATATTCTGCTATATTTACATCCAGTGTAGAAGGTTGCTAAAAATGCTAATTTTATGGGTAATATGAAATGCCAAAAAAACACCCCATCGTCATAAATATGATGCTTCTGGGGCGCTACCGTGTACTACGGTGACGTCATAACAAAAAAATAAAGAAGTCATAAGAAGACTATCATAGAAAGATATGCATATTTTACAGATTTCCTTGGATTCATGTAACCTGCTATTTCAAATTTGAGCAGCGCTATTGTTCTCAACTTTATTTCCTCTCTCAAAATAGAGACCCTGGCCTAGGCCAGGTCTTTTACTATCCCAGTTGTGGGATAATAAAAGACCGTTTCCTTTATTCCATTTAGTAGAATTACAAACCCTAGGAATCCTTGTCTATTGTTTTTGACTCGAAAATACAATCCATTTTATTTGTATTTACCCTAAATTATTAACGCACTAAACAGTTGCAGCGGATTGCATGTCTACGCTTTAAAGGGGTTTGTGTTTTTTGAGGGGTAGACACCCCAAAAGCAATCCCACGTAACCAGCCGGAACTGTCATGTCGTTTACCAAAATCCCAAAAAAAGTCCTACTTCCGTGACGACCGAAATAAAAACACACAAACCCTAATGTTTGTCATAGCATAAGTTACTACTTACACGCGACTTTGTGTTTTTAATTTTTTTTTACTCTCTAGAAGTAAAAACGTATATGTGAAGTAAAGACGGCATAGCTAAATGATAAGAACTGATGAGAAGGTCGTGGGTTCAAATCACTGGAAGGTACCAATGACCAATGAACGAGAAAGAAAAATAATAGTAAGAAGCATACGATTCTTAGGAGGTCGCAAGTTCAAACCCAAGTAATGAGTTTTCCATAAGAAATGAAATTTTAACGGTATAAACGGTGATAAACTTTAACGGTAATCCAAAATATTTTGAAGAAGGCTTCTTGGAATATGTGTAACCTATCTAAAATGAAGCAGTGTGGTGGGTCTGACCTAACCTCATAATCTTTATATTAATACAAAATTAACCATGGATTGTCCTATTTATTATTAATGTAAGGAAAGTATTCGTTTTAAAATACTAAAGTTAACATTTTTTTTCTATCCTCATTTGCGCAGCATAGTCCATTTAAGATTTTTGCATACCACTATATATGGGCAATTACACACACGGTCGTCAGTAACTTAATACTTGTGTTATGGGTGACAGACAACTGGTGAATATATACTTATATAATTTAAAATACATAATTATATATGCCCAGAGTCGAAGAACCGAGAGATTAAAGAAAATGTTGGCCTTTGGCAGGGATTAAACCCGCAACCCATGGAGCTGAAAACAAGGTCACTGACACCCGTTTCAACGGATAACAGCAAATTAAATTATTATAGTAAAATGTGAAAATTTAAAATCCCTAAATACTTTAATATAATTTTCAAATAATTTACAAACCAACTTTAAAGTATCGATCTATGCAGGGACATTAAGGAAACATAAAAATTGGTTCATAATAACCAAAGGTGATTCCCCATAAACGTGATATAGAATTTAACATTTATAAACTACCGCCTAAGATTGGTATTTGAATTTAGAACCAAGTTATTGAGGGTGGAACCCCTCCTGCTACGGATAATTAGGTAAAAACATTGAAATGCTACAGTTGACTGGTAAAACAATATTAGAACATGCACTGCTACTTCCAATAGTGTGCCTCGTTACATTAGTTTCATATTTATGTATGTATTGTATATATTGTATATGTATTTATGTAACCTTCTTTGAGCTCAATTCTAAGCCACATTAAGCGGACAGATTTAATACAAACCTTGTGCACTTATCTAGTCTCATAAGCTGTATAATTTTCAAAATCTGTGTCTCAAAATCGACTAAAGAGATTTTTGTACGTATATTACCAAAAAAAATCACTACTCAATAATAATTCCCTCAATCAACTATAATTCCCTCAAGCATTCACAATTCTTGAGGCAAGTCTAGGTTAAGTTTCAGAATAGATAAACCGATTTTGATAAAACTTTCAAAGGAAGAAGTAAGAGATTGTAAATCAACATATAAGCTACCTTTCATGCTAGAATTCCTACGAGGTCCAAATTTACGCGGGAATAACTTTGTGACAAAGTAATTACCACGCCGCCGAAGCCGCGCACATAATGACATCAATAAATAATCATGAAATCAATAAGAAAATAAATATAGTTTAAAAACTATAAAATATGCTTTCAAACTAAAAAGTTAAAAAAAAAACTAAAATATTGTAAAAATGCGTGGGGCGCTATTTGCCGAAGGAAATATGGGGTCATTTTTTATTCTTCCTAGTAGTTCAAAATTCATCAACATTAGTTTAGCGGATTAGCCATGACAGTTTAACAGACAGACAGATTTTATAATATTATTAGGATTAGTCTCCATACAGTCACAAGTGTAATATTTCTACCCGTATCAATATTTGCTTAATCAAAACTGTGGCAAATTATGAAGGCAATGACCGCAGTTTTTCCTACGCAGCATAAACATATATAGACCACACGCGCAGTGTTTACGTTTTAGGTCATAAAATGATTACTAAGAAATTATAAATATAGCATACATAAGGCATAAGCTGATACAGACAAAAATGAATGTTGATGCTTCAACTAAAAACAAAAACTTAATGCCAAGAACAAACCTGGGCAATAGTGACAGTAGCAATGAATGACATTTCGTCGCTTGCCTTATTTAGCATTTATTCACGGCTGTAAGTGAGAGGTGGTCATCTAACGCTGTCTTATCCTTCTGATACTGCTTATAACTTACTGTGCCGTGTGGTATCCGGCTGAATAGAATAGTACCACCCTCTTTGCTTACCGAGGTGTCGTAAAAGGCGACTAAGGTAAGTCGACCTGCCGTGTGGTATCCGGCTGAGTAGAATAGACCAACCTCATTTCTTACCGAGGTGTCGTAAAAGGCGACTAAGGTAAGTTGACCCACCGTGTGGTATCCGGTTCAGTAAAATAGACCACCCTCTTTCTTACCGAGGAGTCATAAAATACGACTAAGGTAAGTTGACGTCAGGCAGGCGGCCGGTCGTAAAATACATGGCCAAATCATGTGACAACATGTTTGTAACATGTTGTGCCGACCCCACTCATAGTGGGATAAGGGCAGGAAGATGATGACTGCTTATAACTTACTGAGGTCACGGGTTCGAAGCCGGGTAGACACCAATGAGTTTTTCCGTTAAAACTTATGTATCTAATTGATAATTGCAATTTATCACACGCTTTTCGGTGAAAGAAAACATTGTGAGGAAACCTGCATATCTTTTGAGAATTCTGGAGATATGTGTAACCTACCAATCCACATTGGAGCAGCGTGGTAGGTCTTAGCTCCAATCCTTCTCTTCAAAAACGGAGAGAAGAGGCCTATTCCCAACAGTGGGAGAGTAATAGGCCGTTACTATTATTCAATTTTATTTCTTCTAATTGTTTCATGACACTTTTTAAAATATTTAGGTAATAAGTTATTCCAGTAATGATAGCGTAGTGGAATAAATTACATAACTTTTTAAGAGATAGTATTTTTTTAAGAGATTAATCTGTGCCACTAATTACCTGTTAGTAATAGTTTAATTGCTTTTGTATAATAATTTATTTGAGAATATGAAAGCAATAGTGTAACCATTAATACCCATTAATCAAATAAACAAAATCATAAACAGTGATGTATTAAGAATTCCAAATAAATTAAACAATCAATTCCCAAGTAGCAATTTAACGTAGGACCTCATCAATCTGGTCTCAATTGAAGCACTCCGAATTGAACGAATCGGCCCCGACTTCGCCCCACTTGTTGCTAATTGATCCTGTACTGAGGGCAATACGGATAATTAACTTTAGAGAAACATGAGCCGTAATGTGAACGAGCTAGATATGTTTATTGGGTGAACTGTTTGTGGCATTTTAAACAGGAATACTCGTATGTTGTCTGATTGATTGTACTATTCATTGTTACCTTAGAAACAATAACACGATGTATAAAATTGTCTATGGTTTTATTTTCTATTCGAAACACAAGTAAATGAGATGACTCTTTGTTCGTTTAATGATACAGTAGCTTCTGAACGTGACTTTCAGCGTCTGTGGTTTTCAGTATTGTAATAATTTCTGCCCATATTTGTATCTTATAAAAATTATCGATTATAGATTTATTTTAATTTTAATTTTATATGTAAATCTGTTTTGAGAAAGAACATTTCCCTATTGGAGCCACTTATATTACTAGATACACATAAATATAAAAGATTTAGCAGTAGTATATATTTAACCATTTTTAAAATGATTTTGACTTTTTTAAAGAAATAATCTTTTATGTAGTTTTTTTTTATTTTCAGTTTTAATTCACTAATAATTTTATTAAGATGATCCTTTTTATTTAACTTGTATCAATTTTTTTTCTGAATGGTGTAGGTATAAATAAATAAATAAATAGATGGGACACTTACACACACGGTCGTCCATCCCCAAAGTAAGTAACTTAATACTTGTGTTATGGTAGACAGACAACTGGTGAATATATATTTATATATTTCTAATACATACTTAAATACAAATATACACCCAGGCTCAAAGACCAACAAATTCATTTATAGAACATGTTGGCCCTCGGCGGGAATTGAACCCGCGACTCAAGGCGTTGAAGGTAGGGTCACTACCCACTACGCCAACGGGCAAGTCAAAAAAAGGTTTATCTGTAATACATAGTATTTAAATAGATTAAGATTTATTTTGTTATACTGCGTCCATCATATTATCAGTCTTTTGACAGCTCACGCTCATTAAGTTTTGTATTGCTTACGTACAAATATCATACAAATAATATTTGTACTTTATGGATGGGTACCGCCCACTTAGTGATGTCACACATAATGGGTTACTACGATTATGCCACAGATTAAAAATAATCGGTAGAAATCGATGTTACGAGTATTAAAAGACATTTAATTACATTATATAAAGTTTTACTTTCTTCTTAGTTAATACATGAATACAAATAAAACAATCAGGATATTTTAATTTATTTTATTAGCACGAGTCGTCGGAATGATAATCAACACTAGACTCCTCCGATGAGGAGTCTTCAGTAGCAGTTATTATTAGCTCTTGTGTAGATAATATATTATCAAACGCAATATCACGTTCCCAATCAGAGAATATTACTCTTTTAGTTCTTTCCACCACACTTGCCCAGTTCTCGGCCGTTACGTGGGTGCAAGCATTTTTTAGCAATTGCAACATTTTATTCGCTGTGAATGGGGGGCTTGTATTGCATCTCGCAGCATGCCCTTTTACTTGTGCCCATATAAGTTCTATTGCGTTGTACTGGCAGTGGTATGGAGGAATCCGAAGAACAGTATGGCCATATTCTGCTGCCATTTCATTGATTACATAGCGTTTTGCTCTCTTTTTGGTTTTTAATATTTTTATTAATTCAACTTTTAACATTGAGTCGTCCACATTTTCTCCATTGTCCCGAAGCCAATTAATTATTTCATGCTTTTTATTAGCCTGTGTTGGCATTTTGTCAATTTGACGGGAGTGGTAGGGCGCATTATCAATAAAAATTATTGATGGTTCTTCCAACGAAATGAGCATTTTTTGAACCACTCTTCATACACATTTGCATTCATCTCTTCGTGGTAGTCATTTGATTTCTTCGATTTAAATGCCAACAGTGCGTCTTGTACAAATCCTTTTGCTGTACCTGCATGGCAAATGATTAGGCGCTCACCTTTTCCCATTGGTACTGAGGAAGTGGAATCAGCAGTATCATCAGTCCAGAAACGAGATAGTGTGTGGTTAGCGTTGAGCCATGTTTCATCCGTGAAAAAAATATTTGCCCAATCTTGTATTTTCTTTGCCTCTCTTAAAAAATCACAACGTGCTATAGCTATATCTGTGCGTTCCATTAATAATTTTCTTTTATTTAACTTTTTATATGAAAAGCCAATTGTGTTCAAAACTTTGACCAAAGAAGATTTTTCACCATGAAATAGACCACTTCTTTTCAAAGAAACAATAAGTTTTCTCAAAGTTGGAATTTCTTTTCTCAAGTAGTAATCATATACATGACGACGAATAGCGTCAGCGTCAAAGTCATCAACAGCTGTCACCTTATGAGCCCGGCGCTTTCTTTTTGGTGTAGATGGTTTGTTTTGCTCCAAGCCGCTCCTGCCGTAGGCATCAGTAGTGATTTTAGTCACAGTTGATAGACTGATCCCCAACGCGGCTGCAACACGGTTTCGGACTTGCGTGATAGGTATAAGAGGTCCGCCATTTTGATTTTCTTGCTCAAAATACTCATGAAGTTTTAACACTAACTGTCTCGATTGTGCTTTCAACACACGTCCTTTCGGCATTTTCACGATCAATTAATATAAGTTTCACAAAAGTTTTTCCGAGGAATAAAGCTACTTTACTCAAGGTGTAACAGATGCGAGAGAACACTCAGCGAACGTAAATGCGTGTGACTATCACGGGCGTTTCGTTGAGAGTGACAGATCACGTCAAAATGGCGGCCGAGCGGAAGGTCTGTTGATGTTGCCAGTTGATGTATAATATATTTTTTATGATTATAATAAATACACACGGATTAACATTTATTTTCAAAAAACTAAGGCAATATTAAATCAAAATGTTGATTTCTATATCTGTTATTAGTTTACGTAGGTTATCATTAATCGAATTACTTAGGTACGTAATTCGATTAATGATAGTAGGTACTATAATCGGAATGGTATCGCATACGAGAATCTTTAGGACATCACTAAATATGTAAATCGTCAATCTGTCAAAAGATGGTTAATATAATGGACAGTGTATAATTACATATAAAAAAAATGTAAATTCATATCCTCATATCCTCAATATTAGACGTGTTTTGTTTTCGATGTTACCCCCTCAATGAACTCAGTACTCGAAAACTCATTGGACCTTAAAACATCATAAACAATATTCAGTTATAACTCTATGGTTATTTTGCTTTCCTCTATTCAATTACACGTCAAATATTGGCGGGAATCGGTGAACGTACAGTTTCAAGTGACGTTTGTTTTGACCACTCGACGCCTCTTCACAACTGGTTTGGTCAAATTTGGCCCAACCAAACACCAATATTTGGCCAACCGCTGCAGTATTTGGCCGGACTATTGTCGGATTGGCTTGTTTATTTATTAGCACGTGACGTGTGTTTGAGAAATGTTGGGCAAATATACGATTTTATGGGATTGGTAACCATGTAATAATTACTCATTTGACTCATCATCACCTTCCTGCCCTTATCCCACTCTAAGTGGGATCGGCACAACATGTTATAAACATGCTGTCACATGATTTGGCTGCGTTTTTACGACCGGCCGCCTGCCTGACGTCAACTTACCTCTGTCGTATTTTACGACACCTCGGTAAGAAAGAGGGTGGTCTATTCTACTCAGCCGGATACCACACGGCGGGTAGACTTATTTTAGTCGCCTTTTACGACACCTCAGTAAGAAATGAGGGTGGTACTATTCTATTCAGCCGGATACCACACGGTGTATACTTACTCATTATACAATAATTACTCATTTGAATAATTAACTTTAAAGGTTCATCATTATTCTTAATTTAGGTTCATCATTATTATTAATATTTATTTAGCTTTAGTTTAATTTCTTACAGTTGATTATGTCCTGTTAGCACGTTTGTGGAATTAAAAAAAAATTCTGTCGTTGTCTCACTCTAAGTAGCAAAACATGTGAAAGAAATAGAAGTTCATCCTACTAATATTATAAATGCGAAAGTTTGTGACTATAGATGCATGTTTATTCTTTCACGGCGAATCCGCTGAACCAATATCGATGAAATTAGGCACAATTATTCCTTATACACCGCGGTAACATATAGGCTAAAGAAATCCTGCTAATTATACAGCAATGGGATGACATTGAAAAACGTCATGGTTGTAACTCTTTCACGGCGAATCCGCTGAACCAATATCTATGAAATTAGGCACAATTATTCCTTATACACCGCGGTAACATATAGGCTAAAGAAATCCTGCTAATTATACAGCAATGGGATGACATTGAAAAACGTCATGGTTGTAACTCTTTCACGGCGAATCCGCTGAACCAATATCGATGAAATTTGGTACAATTATTCCTTATACACCGCGGTAACATATAGGCTAAAGAAATCCTGCTAATTATACAGCAATGGGATGACATTGAAAAACGTCATGGTTGTAACTCTTTCACGGCGAATCCGCTGAACCAATATCTATGAAATTAGGCACAATTATTCCTTATACACCGCGGTAACATATAGGCTAAAGAAATCCTGCTAATTATACAGCAATGGGATGACATTGAAAAACGTCATGGTTGTAACTCTTTCACGGCGAATCCGCTGAACCAATATCGATGAAATTTGGTACAATTATTCCTTATACACCGGGGTAACATATAGGCTATAGAAATCCTGTTAATTCTACAGGAGTAGGATGAAATTGAAAAGCGTCATGTGTTATGAACGTATTACGCAACAACAGTCCAAGCGAACGAACTTGCGGGTATAAGCTACTATTTCATAAAGTATAGAACCTACTCTACGAAAGCTGAATGGTCCTAGATATAATTGTAGCCAGTAAAAACAATAAAAGTTTGCTTATATCATTTCCTGTCCTTATCCCACTCTAAGTGGGGTCGGTACATGTTTTTCTCTTCCATTCCGTCCTATCATTCGTCAACTCTGTCGCTACTCCTTTTATATGCATGTCATACTTCACACAATCAAAGCATCTCTTTTTCGGCCTCCCTCTTATCACATATCCATCCACATTTTGACCCCATGATTTTTATCCCTCCTCAGTCCATACCAAGATTACTTTATTAAGAGGTTATTAAAATATTGAATTGTTCAAATTTAAATCTAAATTCAAATTCTAAATATTCAATATTCAATTCAATTCCATTTGAATAACTTCGCGAAGTTTATTTGAGTACAGAAAATTTTGGTTGAAAATTGTCTTTGAATCTTTTGCTATCTTATCTAGGATTCACAGCTTAAAATGTTTTATTGTTAGACCATGAATTATATTTCTACGAGTATCTGTACGAGTCTCCATGTACTATATTTCTATCTATACAAGCAACTCTATTCGCATCAAGTAATTATTCGAGTTATTTAATATATGCGAATTAATAACGTAATCAACCATCAAGCCACACAAAGACGTCACTCGTGCGATACTTATAAAGAAATCTGTGTCCGACAAATGTGCACTTGTAACAACATATGTAAAGAGGTCGTTGACCCTGCGTTTGCGCATGTAAACGGCATAAATGATGCTTCTGGAGGACTACAAGCACATCAATGTCGACCCTAATATGTGGCGCTATGGACTGAGGTGACCACACTTGCTGATAGCGAAAATTATACAAAAGTAATAATAAAATAATTTTGCTATAATCTGCGATGAAGTAAAATAGAAAATATATATAATGCCACATGTAGAGTGGACAATCCGTTTTCATACTTGATACATGCAGGATTCGTAAAAACACATGCACTAACCTCCACCGTCATCACAATACACAAGCACTACATACGTTCACTATCACATACTCCACTATCACTATCTCCGCAAAGTAACGCCTAATTCTATAAATTATTTGGCGAAAATTATATTAAACGGCATGAACTTTATAGGAAACACATAAACAATTATATAATTATCAAAAACAACACAATTCAACAACATTATTTTCGTACTGCCATTAGATAATGATTTTATAAGGATAATATATTTAAAGTATTTCTGTCAATAAGTATCATTTAACAGCTTAAATTTTCAAAAATAAGTTGGGATTATTGTAATTATGAAAAAAGCGTATTTGATTAAATAATATTCAGGATTTTAAATAACTTTTACTTGCTTTATAAATTTTACCAAACTGCATTATATAGCGTAGATTGATGATAAATAAATCTATAGTTTGTCCTAGCCCAACCGTGCGACTCTCGACAGAGGGTCACGTGTTCAAACCCCCCTGGGTAGGCACCAATGAGTTTTTACGTAACTTAGGTGTCTAATTAATTATTACAATTTATCACACGCTTTTCGATGAAGCAAAACATCGTACGGAATCCTATATATCTCTACAAAAGAGCGTGGTAGGTATTAGCTTCAACGGTTATCCCCAAAAAACAGAGAGGAGTTCTATGCCTAGCAGAGGGGTAACAGGCCGTTACTTTATTTTTTAATAAAGATATGGGACAATTACTCAAACGTAAGTCTGTCCCTAAGGTAACTAACTTTTTAAATAAATACATATTCAGACTTGAAGCACCATTAAATAGTATTTAGTAAATGTTGGCCTTTGGCGAGAATCGCGCGAACTAAAGACGGGGGCACTGCCACATGCACCTACGGATCAATCAAATCACATTATAAGTGATGAATTCCATGGTCACCATACACACCGTCGATGCGGCCCATTGATTTATGCTTTATCAACGCACCAAGCGTTAATGTTGTTGCTTTCAACTCGGTCTCAATGCGGCCAATCAAGACACTCGGACTCAGCAGTGCATCGACACAAACACACAAGATGAACTGTGTCTGTGCATCTTAAATTATACGTTTTGAATGCGGCGGAGGTGAGGTGAAGTAAATTGTATTTTGCGATTCCAATATTATAACCAAGCTTTTATCCGCAACTTCGTTTGCGTGGACTGTTATCACGTAATATAATTGATAATAGCGCTTTTCAATGTCATCTTATTCCTGTAAAATTACCAGGCTTTCTATAGCCTATATGTTACTTTGGTGTATGAGAAATAATTGTGCCAAATTTTATCGATATTGGTCCAGCGGATTCGCCGTGAAAGAGTAATAAATATACGTCCTTACTCACAAACTTTCACCTTTATAATATTAGTAGGATATAGGATTACTAGCTTTTACCCGCAAATGCGTTCGCGTGGACTGTAGATTTAGAATAAACCAGTAGCTTCTGTTTTTGTCCAACCCTGTAAATATCTCCATCGTTTAATAATAGATGGCGCTTTTCAATGTCATCCTATTCCTGCAGAATTAACAGGTTTTCTATAGCCTATATTTTACCCCGGGGTATAAGAATTAATTGTGCCAAATTTCATAGATATAGATATTGGTTCAACGGACTCGCCGTGAAAGAGTAACAACATACGACAAACTTTCGCATTTATAATATTAGTAGGAAGTAGGATTTAAAACGTGCGTGTAGGATTTAAAACGTACGATTTTAAGTCCGAAGAACCGATGAGCGTTGGGGTCTCAAGGTGCTGGAATGGCGACCCCGCACCGGAAAACGCAGTGTCGGCAGACCCCCCACGAGATGGACTGACGACCTCTAAAAGGTCGCGGGGAGCCGCTGGGTCCAAGTAGCACAAGATCGTGTGTGGTGGAGATCCCATGAAAATACCTATGTCCAACAGTGGACGTCCATCGGTTGAGAAAGAAGAAGAAGAAGAAAGATTTAAAACTTCTAACTACTCCCTAAAAGAAACACATTTCAGACTGGCTTCTCTACTCTAGTTAATAACTTTATGCAAATTATAATGAAGCTACCTACCACTGACGTATTGTTTGACAGTCAAACATTGTTATCTATCTGGTTTGTGTAAACCTTGGCGAATTATTTACAATATTATCAAACGCCATGATGTCAGCTTTGTCTAGCACAACCGGTCTAAGTTATTATCATTCGAATACTAGTTTCGTTAAAACATGTTTTTGGAGTATTCATAAATTTGTTAATCCTGTTGAGCTGATAAAATTCTTTTTATATATTAAACATTTACAACAAAAATGTACAAGTTATATCTACCTTAACGCCAGGACTATACGAATCATGCCAACGTGGAATGGTCCAAAGAATGCTGGTAGCGTTTCCGCACTGAATCACTAAGCTGATTTGTGCGAAAAAAGAGCCAGCCCTCTTGTCACATGAAGAGGCAATTAACCGTGGTGATAAAACGGATAAAAAAAATTGCACGTTGACTCCATGTCCCTAGGGTCTTAACTGCAAACGGCACAAATATATAAATCTCTATGAGATGCATACTCCCACCTTTTGCCGGATTCGGCCATTCCGCCGCAGCTCCAGATCTTGACGCTATTTCCCTGTTTACTTAGAATTTTAGGAGGGGAACAATTTTGTACTACATGATTTTTGAATAACTATCACCGTTTACTCAACGCACGCAAGGAAAGCTTTAAATTTTGCCGTTTTCGTACTAATTTATATAGCCGCTCTTCTCCTATTCCTCTTAGCGTGATATTATATAGCCTATAGATTTCCTCAATAAATGGACTATCTTTGAAAGAATTTTTCAAATCGGTCCAGTAGTTCCTGAGATCGGTCCTGAGATAAGCGCTTTCAAACAAACAAATCTTTATATATAAGTATAGATATATATAGTAATCTGACACCGTAATTAGCAATCATTCACAAAAACAGTGAAGGTAATGTGAGGTGTTGTATTCAACCACAACTGGGCCGAATAAGATCGTGTTGCATGTATGATGGTAGTCTTAGACATAATTAGTATTTGTTGTTGAGGGGATTTGATGATTTTTAACTGATTATAGACTAGCGTTATTTTACTCACAACAGTGTATATCATCTGCCGTGTGGTAACCGGTTGAGTAGAATAGACCAATCACTTTCTTACCCAGGTAAAATATAACTAAGTTAATTAATTTATAGAATTAGGCGTTACTTTGCGGAGATCCATAATATAAAAGTAATAATAAAATTATTTTGCTATAATCCGCGATGAAGTAAAATAGAAAATATATATAATGCTAAATGTAGAGTGGACAATCCGTTTCATACCTGATACAAGCAGGATTCGTAAAAACACATGCACAAACCTACCACCACCGCCACCACAATACACAAGCACTACACACGTTCAGTATGACAAACTCAACAATCGTATCGCCCCGCAACCGAAGCATCATCAGGAGATAGACTTCACGACAAAATCGCAAAGATTGGGATTTGACATTGCGATTTTGTGGTAGAGGTGGTGGAGGTTTGTGCTTTTTACGAATCCTGCATGTATCAAGTATGATAACCGATTGTCCACTCTACATTTAGCATTATATATATTTTCTATTTTACTTCATCGCGGATTAAAGCAAAATAATTTTATCATTACTTTTGTATTACGACTAAGTTAAATTGACGTCAGGCAGGCGGCCAGTTGAAAAACACGTAGCCAAATCATGTGGCAACATGTTTATAACATGTGCCTATCCCACTTACAATGAGATAAGGGCAGGAGAATGATGAGAGATAGAAAAGATCCATAAAAGTACATAAAATTAATGTCGTCTGAATACAATTATCAACTCAGAACACGCGTGCTGCATTTTTATCGTAAGTAGGCACTAATTCGGCAAAATTATAAGGCAAATTCGTTTCACAAACACCGGAAACGCATCGGTGCCAATCGGAAACCATTGAACGCACTTGTTAATGTCATATCTAAATATAAAACAGGTATGATAGCGTGTACAGCATTATAGCTGTATCACACTAAACTTCCTGCGTTTTCGGACGAATATTAATCGCTATAAGAGAGTGTTATTCATTCGCTCTTTTTCATTGTCTATTAGTAACTAGCAATCCTGGCGATTGCTAGTTACTAATAGACTCCGCCCGCGGCTCCGCCTGCGTGTAATGATTAATAACCATAATAATGGTTAAAGTGGGTTAACCTTAAAAGTTAGACATATGCTGTCACGGACTTTTATCTAAAACTTTTAGAGGGGAACAATTTTGTAATACTTAGCGCACGCAAGGAAAGTTTTTAATTTTGATGTTTTTTATACATATTTTAATATTTTTAATCCCCTAAGTCTGCGGCGGAAATAGCCGAATCCGGCAAACGGCGGAAGTAAGCATCTCTCATCGAGAGTTTCATATTTGTGCCGTTTGCAGTTGAGACCCTAGTGCCATGGAGTCAAAGTGCAAAATTTTTTTTATCGTTTTTTTTAATTTATTGTAAGTTTTTACACCTCGATTAATTGCCTCTTCAGATGACAAGAGTGCTGGCTCCTTTTTTGCACAAAGAATCAGCTTAGCGATTCAGCGCGGAAACGCTGCCAGCATTCTTGGGACCACGTGGGCATGATTTGTATAGTCCTAGCGTGTAAATTTAAGATAGATATAACTTGTATATTTTTGCTTTAAATAAATAAAAAAACCTTATTTATATAATTCAGAGTATTATCACTTAAGTTGACGCGAAAAATATATCGGGCACGTCTGTTTTCTTAAATATATAAAAATATGAAAAAAAAAATCTATAATAAGGCTCTCAGTGTGACACAATAATAAATCAATACTTACACCGGATGTGTCACATTAGACACCTAGAGTGCACGTGACACGATTTGCACGAGCATCGAACATTAAACGGTTATACGAGAGTACCTAATAATAGTTAAACTGTAAAATATACCTATTATTTCCAAATGGTACGCGACTTCGTTTGCGCCAACTTAAGCGTTTAAGTAACCTTGTAGTAATGATGCGAAAGAAAAACGGGAACTTGAGTTTTAAATACTATTCTCTACATTTATATCTATTTTTCCTGAAAAAAGCGAAATCTCTATATTATACTACCACCGTACCGGTGTATAAGGTTTGATTATGCTAAATCATATCTGAGACGAGTTGAAAGTGTAAAAAACAGCATCATAAAAATTAAACAGAAATTTAGTTAATTTACATATACTTTATTGTGGTATAAGCTTTAAATATGCCAATTTTCATCAATTTCAGTCCAGCTGAAAGTGTGAAAAACAGCATCATCAAAATTAAACAGAAATTTAGTTAATTCGCATATACTTTTTTGAATACAATATGATTAGTAAAAAGATAAAGTAATGGCCTGTTACTATCCCACAACTGGGCATAGATCTCCTTTTTCCGTTTTTTTGGGAAAAAGGGTTTGGTGCTAAGACCTACCACGCTGCTGCAATGCGGATTGGTATATGATTAGTACCTATTATATACTAATATATAAAACTGAAGAGTTTGTTTGTTTGTTTCATTGTTTGATTGTTTGAACGCGCCAATATCGGGAAGTACTATACCGATTTGAAAAATTCTTTTAGTGTAAGATAGTCCATTTATCGAGGAAGGCTATAGGCTATATAACATCACGCTAAGATGAATAGAAGAGGAGCAGCATTAAAAAATATTATGAAAACGGAAAAAAATTTAAAGCTGTCGTTGCGTGCGCTAAGTAAACAGTGAAAGTAATTAAAAAATCATGTACTACAAAATTGTTCTCCTTGTTCGTCCTGCCCTTATCCCACTCTAAGTGGGGTCGGCACAACATGTTACAGACATGTTGTCACATGATTTGACTGCATATTTTACGACCGGCCGCCTGCCTGACATCAACTTACCTTAGTCGTATTTTACGACACCTCGGTAAGAAATGAGGGTGGTCTATTCTAGTCAGCCGGATACCACACGGCGGGTCGACTTACCTTAGTCGCCTTTTACGACACCTCGGTAAGAAATGAGGGTGGTCTATTCTAGTCAGCCGGATACCACACGGCGGGTCGACTTACCTTAGTCGCCTTTTAGGACACCTCGGTAAGAAATGAGGGTGGTCTATTCTAGTCAGCCGGATACCACATGGCGTGTCGACTTACCTTAGTCACCTTTAACGACACCTCATAAGAAATAAGGGTGGTACTATTCTATTCAGCCGGATACCACACGGCGTAAAATTGTTCTCCTCTAAAAGTTAAAAAATTCGCGATAGCATATGTCAAGCTTTTAAGGTTAACCAACTTTTACCATTTTTATGTTTATTAAAATACTATATTACGTTTTTAATCTTTCCACGCGGGCAGAGCCACTGGTGATTGGTAGTTTAAGATAAATTTGATAAAAAATAAACTCATGTTCTTAAATGCCACAAATGTTACACTACTAACTAAATTAATGAACGAATAAACAACAGTTGCGTGAAGTGAGAAAATTGTTTTAAAATAGTTGTCAATGACAACAGGGTACGGCTTGGGAATCGAACCTGCCTACGCTTGCGCCCACGACCCAAAATATCGAACCCACGTTAATGAATTTAATAACCAATTTACCAACTCACTAAGTAAGTGATCTGGTAATTATTTGTGTGGGATGAAATAAATAGACTTATAATGCATTTAAGATGATCTTAAATATGCATATTAGGTCTGTTTAACAATGAAACTTTCACTCAATAAAGTGAGAGTTTTATTTGAAAAATCCGGCCGGCCGTTTTATTAATTTAATTTAAAAAAATTAAATATTTATTTATTATTATTTAACTTTACAATAAAAAAATAAAAATAAAAATGAAAATAAACTTGTTAGACGCTTTAAATAACTTTTTATCACAATAATATATACAGTGTAAAACATAGAACGAAATCCTGGCCCCCAAACTAGGATTCCCTGTGCTATGGGAAACCACACTTTCGACCGAACCAAAATAAATAGAATTTCTAAGTTATTTTTTTATGCGGGGGGTAAGTAAGAAAACAACAGTTGCCAATATTTTTTCTATTTTACTTCTTCGCGGAATATAGCAACATAATTTTATTATTACTTTTGTATTATGGATCTCCGTAAAGTAACGTCTAATTCTATCTGGTTTTATTTTACATAAAACCTAGCTTGATCGATTTTTCTCCCGAAAACCCCCTACATGCTCAATTTCAGCAAAATCGTTGGAGCCGTTTCCGAGATTCCGAAAATATATACATACAAGTTTAAACTCATTTAAATATTAAAGATATAATCAAAAGGCGATTTTTATTTTAAGAATCAGTACATCTATATAGCTGTTAAGATAGTTCTCGAGCTACCAGTAAAAATATAAAAGTAAATCATAATGATTATATGAACCTTGCATCATGACAAGACAAATGGATGTCCTCAAAGTGCATGAAGGAAGAAAATCATCATATCAATTTAACCTAATGCGTTTTTGATTCAAGTGTACCGTCGACCATGAGATCAGCCTTGTGTTTAACATTGGGCGAGATGACCTAGTGATAAGAGTGCGATGCTCCGGAAGTAATGCTGTTCGATTTCGGAGCAAAGAGTTAAGATAAATAAACAATAATATTTTTTCCCGTCAATTATTAATATTTTTGACCATGCACAAGATAGCAATGACGAAGTATAACTACTTATAGGAATTATATTTTGATAAGAGCAACCACTGTGTTTCTTGCTCTTCTCGGTAAAAGCACTTTTCCGAACCAGTAGTCATAGCAGACTATGGGTTTGGGAATAAGATTATATAATGAAATTCCGCAATAAATTTTAGCTTTGCCATTACAGCAGTTTGAAAACACTAATAAATAAATAAAATAAATAAATATATGGGACACTTACACACACGGTCATCCGTCCCCAAAGTAACTTAATACTTGTGTTATGGGTGAATTTATACATATATATATATTTAAATACATACTTAAATACAAATATACATCCAGGCTCAAAGACCAACAACAAATTATTACATTTATTTGAATAAAGAATAGTAGTTGGTTGACCGAGCCTTGCTGGATATTTTTTTACAAAATAAAAAAAGAAATTTTCAAAAAAAAAAAAAAAGGCACTTGGTCGATCCTAGGTATTTACATTTCTCGAGACTGCCCGTTCACCGAATAAGCTACGCTGACTTGACATTTTGCGGCAAAAATAGTGTTTTATATTCAATATAAATTTTAGTATTCTTTAAAGCCCAAAAATAGTGATATTTTTTTTATAAATAAAACCTAGCTAGATCGATTTTTCTAAAAACCCCCTACATGCTGAATTTCAGGAAAATCGTTGGAGCCGTTTCCGATATTCCAAAAATATATATACATACTAGATTAACTTATTTAAATATTAAAGATTTAGAATTCGAAATTGAATATTTCTAGACCAAAACACGTGTTTTTTAAGTTGTGCCTAGGGTTGCCACCTTTTTTTGACAAAAAATAGTATTTTTTTAAATTGAAAAAAAATATATAGTACTTTTGAGAAATTCAGGAAAAAATAGTACACATCTATTTTCAATCAATATTTATTTTTCCATGAGCTTTTTTGAAGTCTTTTTCTTTTCTTTCTTTCTTCTTGGGAGGCGTGCAAGGAGCATCATCACTCTCCTGTTTTTGTAGTAATTTTAATCCGATAATAAATAGTCGACCTCAGTGTTCGTTCGCGTAACATTAATTGAGAAAGTGACGCTGACATGTGTCGTAAGTGTTACCAACTAACTAAACCCCGTACGTACATGAATAAATTTCATTCAAAAATTTCCTATGCAGCGCTGCGGGTGCGTTCCATTCACAGTGAATTAAAAAAAAAGCGCGACTGTAAAATTAGCGATCAAATATAGTATTTTTCGTCCTATATTGTTTTTCTATCATATATAGTACAATTGACTAAAATATAGTACGATACTATATAATATAGTAGGGGTGGCAACCCCAGTTGTGCCACTATTGCAGCCCATAAGTGATATTATCTGTAAGTTTTCATCAGTTCATACACACTCGGTGGCGGTCCTATTGTATAACATAGACAAGATAAACGTTCAATGTAGATAACACACTGATATGAGATGAACATGCAAATAAATAGTGATGCACACGCATATATTAATTTATATACAGTCTAGTTATACCATTATACGTATTTTGTTTAATAAACGTATTATTTATTAAATTAAATATATAATTTTTTTAGATATACTATAAATAAAATACGATGTAATTTTTGAAGATATTATTTTGCTATAATCCGCGATATTTAAAAATTACATATATATATATATATATATATATATATATATATATATATATATATATATATATATATATATATATATATACTGTTGTAAAATACAAAAGTAATATTCATTACTTTTGTATTGTGTTTCTACATATGGACCTCCGTAAAATAATTCTATAAATGATAAAAAAAATTACAGATCATAATAAAATTATGATATATTATACTTTATATATTGACCTAGATACAACTTATACTAATAGGAAAAATTTGTGTGTATGTTTGTAATGTTTTCACACAAAAACTACTGGATCGATTTCAAAAATTCTTTCACCATTAGAAAGCTGCATCTTTACTGAACAAAATAGGCTATATTACATTAAAAATAGGGACCCATAATAGGTTTAAAAAATAAGACATAAAAATCTGTAATTGCATGCGCTGCGTAAACTATTGATGATATATTTAACAAAAATAATTCTATAGTTGGACTTAGTAGACTTTCCACTGCCATGAGAACGGTATGTACGCGGGTGAAACCGCGGGATATTAGTAGTTTTAAAATAAAGTCGATAACTCAAACGCGCCATCCCTATTGTTATCAATGTCGGTACTATTTCACAAGCTCCATTGTGGTGATCGACGCCGACTTCTGTATACAATCGCTGCCGGCTCTAATATATCGATAATTTAACTTATCGGCTTGCCCTTACGATAATAAAACTTTCGCTTGCTAGAGCTTCACAGTGCTGTTTGGAGACCGATAAGATACGCGATGTCATACAAATAGATAGGAAATAATTTTTCTAAAATCTAGAATCTAGACATATTACAATCAATTCTAATGTATATGCGAAAAGTTAGACAAAATGTGGGGTGCATTTTATTTTTTATTATATTGGTAACAGATTTATATATATTCTTATGTTACGTCACGTAAAAGACACAACTTAAGATAACGCACGCAAACCTGGTAGCTCTAAAAATCTATTTAGGAAATCGTTATGAAAGTTTTTTTCCTTTGTTAACATAGGACTAATCTTCTCCAGGTTACATAGGAAAAAACTAAGGTTAACATTAGAAAACACTAAACCAGGTTAACATAGGAAAAAAGGAATTAAGGCACGTCACAGCATTTATAGAAGTAGGCGTTACTTTAGGGAGATCCATAATACAAAAATAATAATAAAATTATTTTGCTGCGATGCGATGCGAAATCCGCGGTTCATCGCAATTATAGCAAAATAATTTTATTATTACTTATGCACGTTACATATAAAAGTAGGTACTATATTCTTGAGGATTACGTATATGATAAAAATGCGTAGATACAGCAACTCTTCGACCTTGTACAAGATAGTAACATTAATAGAGTGTTATAAGAATTATATTTCGAAAAGAGCAACCGCCAAGTTTCTACTCTTCGTGGTAGGAGCAGCTTTCGAACCAACAGTAGAGACGACGATTCAAAAGCACTTATCAAATTTACTTGAAAAAAGAATATTTTGAACTATTTTGAATATTTTGATGTTGTTCCAACGACTAGTTTATAATTCAAATTCAAATTCAAAATATTCTTTATTCACATAAACTTGTAAACAAGTTTGAATCGTCAACTCTACCGCTGGTTCGGAAAGCTGTTCCTACCGAGAAGAGCCAGCAAGAAACTCGGCGGTTGCTCTTTTAAACATATAATTCTTAATACTATTTACATTAAACCGTTACTGTCTTGTACAGGTTCAAAGAGAGCTATATCTCACATTCTTATCTTCTAAATAATCTTCAATAGTATAGTAGGCTTTCTGTATCAGCCTATTTTTAACAGTTCTTAATATTCTGGATGTCTCATTAAAGCAAATGTAATCCTAATTTGATATTCACAAGGCTTATTAAAAAAAAATTGCGAGTAGATTGACCACACGGCGTGATAAAAAATTAAACAAATGTCTACATATGTTGCAATATTTACATTGTAATCTGACAAATGGATTGACGCGTACAAACAAAAAATATAGCTTATATTTAATGCTCATATATAAGTAAGATAAAATGTCCAAATCGTTCACATCGGCCGTTGACCCTATATTTCGTTAGTTTCTAGGGTATAGAGTTGACGGTACTTCTTCTTTCTAAACCAATGGTCATAGATCGAGATTTTTCTATGGAACAGGATCGTCCGCTTTTATCCAGCGGACTCCTACAACCTTTGAGGTCATCAGTCCATCTCGTAGGATTCTTCTTCTTCGAACGCTATTTTTCTAGTATGACGTCATTCGTGGGTGCAACCCACAGACTATAGATGTTTCGTACTATTTCGTATAACTAAGTCGTTGGTAAGTTCCAGCCTGGTGTACTATTCCACTGTTGGCGAAGGCCTCTCCTATTGGAGCAATGGTTTGAAAAATAATCACGAAAACCTAAAAATTATCACGATGGTCTTTTTTGAGATGATATTTATATGCATATAATATTTGAAGTACCTGGGTGACTAATCTAGGTAATTTTTTACAAGATAAAAAAAAGATTGGAAAAATAATTGGCAGGTGGACCTCGATCTTAGGTATTTTCATTTCTCTAACCGCCCGTTCTCCAAATGAACTTCTATGACTACAATTAACAACAAAAAAAATATGTTCTATTTATTGTAAATTTTTGAATTATTTCAGCGCTCAAAAACAGGGATATAACGCCTTTTTTTAATGAATCCTAGCTAGACCGATATTTCCCCTAAAACTACCTAAATGCTGAATTTCATGAAAATCGTTTGAGCCGTTTCCGAAATTCAAAAAATATACATACATAGAAAATTAACTCATTTAAATAATAAAGATTAAACTAGGTGTAATAAAGGCTGAATAATACATAAAACAAGTACTCAAATGTGTAATCAGTAGCAGTTAAACCATGGGCAGGTCTGCGTTTGCCCACGCGTGGACACCCACGTGCACAGACCACTAATCCGCAATACTTGCTAATTACAAACCAACTATTATTTAATTAGCAGCAGGTACGGCTGAAGCTGTGGTAGCCCAGCGGTAACACCGTGCGACTCTCTCGAGAAGGTCACGGGTTCAAACCCGGGCAGACACCAATGAGTTTTTCTGTTAAAACTTATGTGTCTAATTGATAATTGCAATTTATGACACGGTTTTCGGTGAAGGAAAACATAGTGAGGAAACCTCCATATCTCTAGAGTTCTGGAGATATGTGTAACCTACCAATCCGCATTGGAGCAGCGTGGTAGGTCTTAGCTCCAACCCTTCTCTTCAAAAACGTAGAGAAGAGGCCTATTCTCAGCGGTGGGATAATAACAGCCCGCTACTTAATTACTTATTTAGGTACGGCTGAGTTCAATACGCGCATTGAATCAGGGAAGCGAAAGCTAAAAACTGTTTGAAGAGTACGATATGGTATCGATGAAAATTGGACTCAATTAGTGAATGACCGCTTTTATTAGATGCCGAGAGTTTAGATAGCTGTAAACCTGTAATTTTTTAAATTTTTCTTTGCCTTTTTTGATCAACGGATAAGGTGAATTGCCGAGGGAGTTACGTCTTCCTGCCCTTATCCAACTCTAACTGGTTGGCACAACATGTTATAAACATGTTGTCACATGATTTGGCTATTTTACGAACGGCCGCCTGCCCGACATCGACTTACCTTAGTCGTATTTTATGATACCTCGGTAAGAAAGAGGGTAGTCTACTCTACTCAGCCGGATATCATACGGCGGGTCGACTTACCTTTTACGACACCACGATAAGAAAAGACATTACTGAGGGAGAAAGGCGGTAAATAGGTAAATAGGTAAATATGTACTTATACCTATATTTTTTAAGTACATACTGTATTTAAAAAATATATAAGTACATATTCACTAGTTGTCTGTCCATAACACAAGTATTAAGTTACTAACTTTGGGGACGGACGACCGTGTGTTTAAGTGTCCTATATATTAAAAAAAAAGTTCCTTGAATAAATGTTGACATAATATGCTCTCATAACTGTGCAAAGCAGAGACGGTTTGCTAGATCTCTGTAAAATATGTTAAAGATGGTTTGTCATAATAAAGAGTAGCATGCATTTCGCGTTGCATTATCCTCTGACATATTATATGGCGTCCGTCTAGCCCAGGGGCCGGCAACCTTTTAAGACTCCATATTATAAAAAAACGGTTGCCTGTAAAGTCGGTTTCACGGGAAAAGATTTTACGTGACAACGTCTTTTTAAATGTGATGGATTGGAGTGGGAGAAAGACGCAAGACATTCGCCAGTCCGGCGGGCCTCTCTTTTGTTCGGTGCCTCATCGTAACAGACGTGAGCGGGCGTTACACTTTTTAATGAGTGACTCCAAGCCGCAACCTAATTTAAGACGTTGTCACGTCAAAATTCCAATGTAAAATTTTCCATATTATAAAAATTCACAATAAAAAATGTAACGGTAATATTTATTAGTGTAAGAATACCAATATTTTACGCAAAATATTTCAGCATTATTCCATGAATGATTCTATTCCTATTGGGTTTGCAAGCCCTTTAAAAAGAAAGATTCTTATAATAAGTGTATTTTTATAAGCTAGCGGTATCAATGGGTCAATTGGATTTGCATGATTATTGATACAAAGGGTTATTGTTAGCATTTTTATGAGTCTATGTCATCCATTGAAAGAGTATTTATAATAAAACATTATTAAGCGTTATTGATATCCATTGGCTTAGTATTCTTTTTAGCAGAAGGGGTTATTATACGTATAGTAGCAAGATTTTATTTTATTCGTTAGTGATATCAATGGATCTACGGAAATCAACGGAAAACATGCTTTTGCATGATTTTCAAAGAGAGTGTTTTCACGTAAGATAATATTTTTTATGTAACTGGTAAGCCGCAAATGGAAAGTGTTGGCGATCCCTGTTCTAGCCAGAACAAAGCAGCAGCGCGGTTGCAGTGGTATAAATCAGATGCGCGTGCGCGCGGCCGTCACGCGGGCTCCCGACATGCGCGACACGGCACGCCAAAATGTAACACACGTTATTCCATCTTTTGTATAACGTGGACTACATCGTGGCTAAATTATTAACAGAGACTTTTACTTTTTTATCTTTTACAGATTTTTAATTTGAGTAAAGAGACTAAACTTTACTTAAAGAGGCTTTAATATTACAAACGTTCATCATTCTTCTGCCCACTCCAAGTAGGATCAGCACAACATGTTTTTCTCTCCCATTCCTCTTATCATTCGTTAACTCTGGCACTACTCCCTTTATATGCATGTCATAAAAATAACGGCCAGTTACTATTCCACCGCTAGGCATGTGTAATCCCTTTTGATTTTGATGCCAAATTTAACGAAAAAAGGTAAGTTTCTTAAGGTAACAATTCAATTTTTTAACATTAACATTTCTGTATGTTACAATAGGAAAGCAAAAGAATTCTGAAGATGGGGCATAGCAAATAAATGTTGGGAAAAACTGACGTAAGAGGAACACAATCGTTTGGTATCGAAAATCTTCAATGAGATCTACTGTATACAGCATCGTATATCCATTAGTAGAGAAGTAAGAAGCAACTTAAATTGCACAACTTACTTGGGTTCTTGTCGAATCGCATGACCTGGCAGTTCTGGAACGGCTGGTTACTGTCAACCGGGTAGCTTTGCCTCATGGGCTGGCAGCGGAATACAGACCCCGGCCGCTGCACGTCGAAGCTGAACCGAGGGTCATCTTCTGGTGCTCCCACCAGGATCCTGTAAAAAATAAAGTTATTATTACCACCTGTTGCTTTACAGCTTTATTTGCTCATATGGCGTTGTCGTTTAAAGTCATAAACTGCGAAAGCTAGATAAATGTTAATTTTTTTTCAGTAATCACATTTATGAATGAATGAATGAATAAATGCTTTATTTACTACTACAATACAAGAATACAATTAGAAATACAGTTAAATACAAAGTAGTTAGGTACATTAAATAAAAGGTAAAAAGAGTTTAGACTATCCGCACTCTGCATCCACGTATCGCAGTAGTAAAAGGGTTCAAACTCAGCATAAATGCTACAGGTATCCCTGAGCGCTGGTATTCTGTCTGAATTTTTTAGGATTGTATTATGGATCTTCGCAAAGTAACACCTAATTCTATAAATTATTTATTTTGATGGTAGGTGATTATTTGTGGTGGATGGCAAGAATGACATAGGAGAATTTTGTAAAATTTAGAGGATTACATACGATTTATACGTTACGAACGAGATTTACGTTATTAAAAACGATATAGCCTCAATGGAAGTAAATTTGGCAAAACAGTTGAGAATACCGGTTAAGTATTTGGCCAAGGGCGCCCAACGGATGTTAAATATTAACTCTCTCTCTTCTCACTATTTAATAGTGAATGTGAGAAGAGAGTTGTATAAAAAGCAAACGCAATGCAACTGCTTTAGGAAAAACAAAAATTAACAACAAATTAGCAAATAAAAGTATTGCGAAAACGGGAAAATATTTGTCAGACACTGATTTCCATGCAGGCTTAGCTGCTAGTACAGGTAGTTTGTTATATAAAATAATACGTCCATCAAGTGTCATATGTATATATTCCAACAGTGTCGATGTGAGTCAGATATATAGAAATACAATTTGGCGAGCTCGCGCGCAGGGTATGAACCCCGCGCTATTTGCGTACTGGCGCCGCGCCAGCTCACTGAGATTGTTTGACCTTATTCATTTCACCGTTTCTACGGCTGGTTGTTAGATACATTAACGTTAGCGGTTAGTTCTGGAATAAGTGGGTGAGATTTGATATACGATGAATAGTCTTACCATCGCAGCAGTTTAAAATAACTATTAATAGGCTGATACGTAAAGCCTACTACTATACTCTTGAGGATTACATAAATGATAAAATGCGCGCATGTAGCTACTGTTGATGTTCGTACGCGCAGCTTCCCATAATTATTATTATCATCTTTCTCCTTATGCCACTTTAAGTGGGGTCGGCACAACCTGTTGTAAATATGTTGTCACATGATTATTTTACGACCAGCCGCCTGCCTGACGTCAACTTAACCTAGTCGCCTTTTACGACACCTTGATAAGAAATGAGAGTGGTCTATTCTCATCTCACTCATCTCATCTGGATACCACACGGCAAGTCAACTTACCTTAGTCGCGTTTTACGACACCTCGATAAGAAAGAGAGTGGTCTATTCTACTCATCAGGACACCACATCCCACAATTATTATAACATTATTTACAATATTAAAAAGTATGTAATTCGTTTTTGAGTTTGGGTATAAGATTCTATAATGAAATTACTAATCAATGGCTGATAGGAAAGTCTACAAAACTCTTGAGAATTACTAAAATGATAATAATGCATGGATATAGCTACTCCTCGACTCTTAATAAGATAGTAACGTAATGTAACTGGATATAAGAAATATGTTCTGAAAAGATTAATTCCCGAGTTTCTTGCTAGCTTCAGCAGCCAACAGCAGTAAAGTTAGCAGTTCAAAAGCACTTGTTTGTAAGTTAGCTTAATATTTTAAATTTTAAATTGCCAGGAGCAGCTTGTTAGGTCCATTTCCATTTTTCCACCTTCAAATAAAAACAAATCCCCTAAAAAACCAATAAGGGTGGCCATATAAAAAAGAGCGATTCAAATCTCAAAGTTACAATCAGACTCTTGAAATTGAAATTCGGAAAAAAGGGCAAACACAAAAGAATGAAGGGAGTATTTGCTCTTGAGCAACCCTGGATCTATATAACTATGAGTACTTTATCCTTAAAGACGAAATGTCCTTATTTATACGGTAATTAAACCCTTGTGTAGGGAAGCCATAAGTCTATGAATAGGGCACGCGTCGGGAGGCGACAAAGATATATCTGGCACCGGAAGAGGGGACTATTTTGAGCCTCACCTTAGCTAGGTACGTAGAAAACGAGAATTGTGTACAAAATGCATATAACAACTATATTTTCCTTTATATTTCTTCTTTTTTGTCAACCGATGTATTTCCACTGCTGGACATAGGTCTCTTCATGGGATCTCCACACCACACGATCTTGTGCCGCTCCCAGTGGCTCCCCACGACATCTCGTGGGGTTCTACCGACACTGCGTTTTCCGATGCGGGGTCGCCATTCCAACACCTTGAGACCCCAACGTCCATCGGTTCTCTGCACTATGTGTCCCGCGCATCGCCACTTTAGCTTCGCTACACGCTGAGCTATATTGAAAACTCTGGTACTTCTACGAATCTCCTCATTTATTATTTGATCATGTAGAGATACTCCGAGCATAACTCATTTCTTACCGAGATGTCGTAAAAGACGAATAAAGTAAGTTGATATCAAGCAGGCGGCCGCTCGTAAAATACGTAGCCTAATAGTGAGAAATAAAGATACCTCAAACCTCAAATGTTTATAACATATTATACCGACCCCACTTAAAGTGGGATACGGGCAGGAGGATGATGATTTCTGTCAGCTAGAGATTACAATTCTGTTATCAGCAAATAATTAGACGTTCTGTCATAATATGGGTAAAAAATGTTTTAAAGGGAGTTAATTAATGTATTTTGTAATTGAAACATCGAATTTAATAGATAGATCAAGGACTATATTTGCGGTCGTGGAAGTAAGACAAATGACCCGGATAACGCGTTACCCAACCGCAGTGATTACCACGTCAGTATTGTGCGTCAGTGTTGCGACAGAGGTAGTGCAAACACCGTAGATAGCAACTATGTAACGTGCAAACATACACTATAATCTTTATACGTGCAATTAGTGTCACATTTGATACATGTTTAAATCTGTAGGAAAGAATGTGGATGGATATATGACTTAAGAACACTGCGTTTTCCGTTGCATGGTCGCTTTTCCAATACCAAAATACCGCTCATAATTTCTTCGTATTTTCCAGCTGCCTTGTGGCAATATGTTATGACAGTTATAGTTGGTCAAAAATCATGTGACCAAGCGAGATTTTAAAATACGACTATGGATGGATGTTACTAGAAAGAGGCCGAGTAGAGATCGTTAGATTGTGTGAAATATTACATGCATAAGGAGTAGCTTCAAAGTTAAAGAATGATAGAAGAGAATGGAAGAGAAAAAAAAAGTTATGCCGACCCCCCTAGACCCCACAGTAGATAATGATAGGAGAATGTGGACAAATATTATGCGTAAATAATCCTAACTTTAATACATGTTTAGGGCTTTATGAATGAATTGAGAATGAATGAATGGGAGACCTAAAAGGAGATGGTTGGATTCTGTGAAGTTTGACATACATATAAAAGGAGTAGCGCCATAGTTTACGAATTATAGAAGACAATCTTCTTTAAAACCCTCTAGAACTAGTGAAATTTAGCATTTAGCTCTGCATAAATACTTCTTATTATTCTTCTTGATAACACTGAAGAGTTTGGGAGCGCACCTAATTCCCGTTCATAGAAGAGAGAATAGAGGAGAAAAACATGTGTACTACTCACTGTGCACTACTCAAGTAAGACTTTGAAAAAGCTTAAAGAGAGTAATGGAAGACCCCAACACCTATCAAATTTTTGTAATATCTGCGTTTACTAACTCAGCAATAAGCATAAGATTATTGTGAATAACAGATCGTATGTTCTTTTGCCGCTCACTCATAGAGCATTCATAACTAGGCTCGATTTCGGCCATAACGACTAACGTCACTCCCCATTAAGGTCGTTAGATATAGTCCTCAATTTGTCCTGCTAATTGCTCCCAGTTATTATCATCGGCCGCACAGACGGTCTGACGAAACGACTCGCCATTTGGTTACGTGCGGTTCATTGTTTTCTTAGTAAGCAATGAGTTACGCGCACGAATTTGATTCATCGGTTATTATGTTCTCCGTATTTCCTATAAAGTAACAGGATATTCGAAGTAACTGTCTGAGTTTACTACAATTATTGAGGGTAAGTAAATACTAACTGTACTGTGTAAATTCCCTTTGGGACTTCAAGGCATGACACGGCAAAATAAAAAGAAGTTCTAAGGATTTGGGTATATCTACGTAATAAGAATGTAGGTTGCTCCGTTCTATCTTTCCATAGCTCAACCGTTGAAGGGTCTTAACAAGTCAAGGGTCTGGCGATATCTATTGTCAAAGATACCTCATCTATTTACCTGCCAATATATTAAGTTTAGTTGCACAACGTTTTGGGATTATGCTCGGCTACAAAGTGGCTATATTCCTTTGCTGATTTAAGTTCCATATTCCTTTTAGAGCGAAAGATTGGAGCTTATGTCAACCAAGTTGATAACACATACCTCAGGAATTCTCCAGAGATACGCATTTTACATAGGTGCCTAAGCTTTTAACGCGGCATATATTTGGTTGAACATTGTATGCCAATTTGATGAAGCCATAATAAATCACTGTAAAGGAACACACTCTTTGTTTTTTCCATATGTCCCCAAGACAGGCACTTCGATCAAGATTGCAGCTTTTGTTAGGTTTCTTTTGAGAATGTTTAATTATGATATCTTAAAAGGATTTCGCAATTCCTAGAATTATTTTCTCAAATACAAAATAACCCGGCTACGGGCAGTTTACAAGCTAAAATAAACGTTTTATATTTCCTAATTCTCCTTTTACCAGTTTTTCTCTCTGGAATATGTCTAAAGGGACTATTAGCTAGAGGCTTTTAACCAATTACGCCGTTAAACCAAAACAAATTAGATTCGTAAATATTTTGACAACCAGGGGTTTGTTAGTAGTCCAAACTACAGAGAATGAAGGAGTGCCCGCATGGCGGTATAGGGTGCGCCGTGGCCGCTGATTGTCTCAATGAGAAGATTGCAAGGGTAATAAGCGTCCACTCGTGAGAATAGCGGCTCGCACGCGAACTGTGACAACCAATTTTTTTATAATTTCCCTACTCAACGTGACATAACAGATTATTTATTACCTTAGTTCCAATTAATCCATAGAACCATCGTTGTGTAGTTGTAAGGAATAATAATAAATAAATATATGGTTGTGGCCAATGAACCTGATATAGTTTTAGTGGATTGGTCAGCGCTTCGATCAATTATTGTTGATATCACTGTTCCGCATGACGATAATCTCATAAGAGCTGAAAAAGAAAAATTAACTAAATATCTTGACCTAGCTCATGAGATAACCGCCATGTGGGGTAATTGATTCAACAATAATTGTTCCAA
Source organism: Morpho helenor (assembly GCA_029227775.1). Taxonomy (NCBI): domain Eukaryota; kingdom Metazoa; phylum Arthropoda; class Insecta; order Lepidoptera; family Nymphalidae; genus Morpho; species Morpho helenor. Next base: position 1,902,990 of record JARGCU010000017.1, read on the forward strand.
TCGTTTTGTCGGTTAATAGTCTTTTCGCAAGAGCCTCGACCAACATCCTAAGAGGCTCTCACTTAGTTGTTGGATTAAGCGTAGGATACAAAAGGCAGTTTTGCTTGAGACAGCACTGATTTTGAGGAGGTTCCTCAGTCTGGAGCCCTAACCGCCGGTAACTTGAGTACTTTCTCCGCTGCCTGTGGTCAACAATTTATTTATATTTTTAAATGTTTCTTTATATTCATTTTATATATGTAGAAAATATTTAAAAATATAATGTAAATATATAAATAAATTAAAGAAATAAATATATGGGTCATTTACACACCTAACAATTTGAAAAGAGCAACTGCTTTATTTTTGAATTTAAACTATCGTGAGTAATATTCATAGTTACTGTATAGAACCGGCTATATTTACATCTTATTCTATCGGGTTAGCCCGACTAGTTTCGAACCCATTCGGGGCACTTATTCATGAGCACTTTACACGACGTTATCGCGGCGGGAACACGATAGAATAAGATATGTGCATAGCTGGTTCTATACATTAACCGCATTGTTTTTTGCAGAATCTTCCCGTTTAGAGCAAATTCCGGGCATAATGATTCAAAACCTATTCACAATTTTATTGAATAAAGAAAATTTTGAATATGAATTCGAATTTAAATTTACATTTATACAGTATTAATAAGAAAACGAATGTTATTTTAACAGCTGCTACCATTATAATGGGAACACATCCAAGGTGAGGTAATCACTGAAACAACATTCAATACGTGCTAATGTCTGTATATTTCATTGTATCTACTGATAAGCGTACCATCTTTATGGATATCAATGGACCTTTCCTTATAAATATAGAAGAAACATGTCTATGCCTTAAACCTTATTTGTAACAAGCTTTTATTAATGTATATGATATCGTTCGGCTTCATGGTATATAACTAGAGGAAGGTCGAAAAAGATACGGATGGATTGTGTGAAATATGACATGTAAGTCATTATTAGTAATTATTATTCTTGTTGTCGGGAACTGAAGTAGTCAAATATCATCTCTTTAGTTCTTAATACCGGATATACTGACAACGCGATAATCACGTGGCACGTAGAAAATAGGGGCTTGTTTGTGACTGTGTCACGAATTAGGAAAATACCTCATTTAGCGTGAGATAATAGCAGGAAAATGATGTAAATTTACATAATAAATGTAACAGCGTCAAGACCTGCTAAGCTGCAACTGAAAAGGCCGAATCCGGCAAACGGCGGAAGTATGCCGGCGGAAGTATGCATCTCTCATCGAGAGTTATATATTTATGCCGTTTGCAGTTGAGAACCTAGGGCCATGGAATCAAAATTCAAAAAAAAAATTTAACGCCTTTTAATTGTAACGCCTCAGTTAATTGCCTCTTACATGACAACAGGGTTGACTCCTTTTTCGCACAATGAATCAGCTTAGCGATTCATCGCATAAACGCTGCCAGCATTCTTGGGGCCATTCTACGTGGGCATGATTTGTTAGTCCTAGCGTGTAAGAAATTTAAGAAGAGAAGATAAGATAAAACTCACCTTACTTCATAAATGTATAAAAAAAATAATAATTCCAAAAGAAGCAGAAATAATATTAATGTTACTTTATATAGCCTTATAAAATCCGCGATATGATATAAATACGACGATTAAGATATAGAAACTAAAAATTGTGGTTTCATATTTACTCAGGCAATATAATTTACAGCACGTTCTTATTATATAATTTTTGCACATTAAAATACGTAACGTATTTCGGATTTCGAAAGTATTGTCTCGATTTCGACACAATCAAGTAGTCCGCCCTACGCACAGGCACGTATCGTCGAATGCGTGGGAGTTAGCGTGGCCCAGTTCTGTTGGAAACGAAAGTGCCCTTGAAATGGGAATACCATTCATAAATACACAACTTAACAGATATCATTAGCATATTCTAGTACTAATCAAAGTTTTCGAAGTGTAAAAAAACAATGCCAATGATGGCTTCGAACGCAAGTTGGTGACTGTAGATTACAAATCTGGGTGAAAGTAGTAATTTTCTGCTATCCAGTATCTGCCCGAAAGTCAACCTCTCAACCAAAGAAAAGGCTTGGAGTTCAAGATATAAACGGTACGGTAAAAATATTCTATATTCTCATATTCTAGTAAGTAAGTAAGTAACGGCCTGTTACTATCCCACTGCTGGGCATAGACCTCCTCTCTCCATTTTTGGAGAGAAGGATTGGAGCTAAGACCTACCACGCTGCTCCAATGCGGATTGGTAGGTTACACATATCCGTAGGATTCTCTAGAGATATGCAGGTTTCCTCACGATGTTTTCCTTCACCGAAAAGCGTGTGATAAATTGCAATTATCAATTAGACACATAAGTTTTAATAGAAAAACTCATTGGTGTCTGCCAGGGTTTGAACCCATGATCGTCTCTAGAGATTCACAAGGTCGCACCGCTAGGCCATCACAGCTTATATATATTCTAGTACCGATGAAAATTTTCGAATTAGAAAAGTACCTTGCCAAAGACTTGTGGCTTCGCAGATCGTTGACTGTGAGATTATAGGCTTATTTTATTTATTTATTTCATTTTATACATATAGTTAGAAAAGAGAAAGAAAACGTAAAAAAGCAAATGGATAAAGGCTTATCCCTAAAAGGTATCTCTTCCAGTCAACCTATGAGTAACAGAAGGAAAAGGACAAGAATTGGAGAAGAAAGAGAATACGGGGAAATATAAAGAAAAAGAAAAATATAGCGATTTGTTGCTATCGCATATCTGTGTAAGGGCCATCCTCTTTTTTAACGCGCTACTACACAATGTCCATTGATAATTATTGTTATAATAAAATCCACAGTCAAAAACTGACTTGAGCAGCGTCGTCTTCTTTGAATTTCATTTTCGAAATCGACGAAAAGCATACTAGAGCTTTTTTCTAAATTATACCGTATTATACAAAGCGCTTACAGCACTGAAGTATGTAAATTTATGACGGCCAACGCATCCGCGGCGGTTGTTTATTGTAGGTTGACGGTGCGGCGACCACCCGTACGCGGCACCTTCTAACGTCACATAACTTAATTAAGCCTTTATCAGTTTGTAAATTGAATATCACTTTACGCTCATTAAACCGATACCCAAAAAATAATGTTTAATACAAGCCATACCCGCGTCTTCTCCCGAAGCTTTTTTCGAAGGAAAAACCGCGGTTACCTAGTTATATCATCCGCCTGATAACACCAGCAGCGATGAATATTCAAACGCGAAAGCAGTATTTTTTAAAAAATCACTTTTAGTGATTAAAATTGTACTTAATTTGACAATTTACGACCGATATATAGGCTTCAATTGTACTAAATTTTATCAATATTGCTATAGCGCATACGCCCTGAAAGTGTAAAAGACAGATTGACAGACTTTCACATTTATAATATTGATATGGAGTGTTGTAAATTATATTTATTTATTTTGTTCATACACAATATTACAATATTACAGTTACGTAACGAAAGACTAACTATTTATAATGTAATTTTCCTCTACTCAACCGGATACCACACGTTGGGTCAACTTACCTTAGTCGCCTCTTACGAAACTCGGTAAGAAATGAGGATGGTCTATTCTACTCAGCCGGATATCATACCATCAAATCCAAACCATAAATTAAATACAAACCCTTTTCAACCCTACCTCCCCAAACAGGAAGGGTTACCGGCACGCACGGCCGAAGTTCCTCTTCCTCTAATTAAATCACTCGCCACCTGTCCCAGTACCCCGCGCGTGCCCGCCTTCCATCCGCACATCAACCTCATAATAACCACACAGGGTTTTAATCCTTATCCCGTTGGATTAAGGCATTCAATGCTACAATATTATCCTATCGATTTATCAGAACTCGGCATCAAAGTCTTCAACTCGAGCGCAGGTGTTTCTGTTCTTTTATATACAAGGCGTAGGCCGCACGCGACCTTATAATACTGTACTATACATATAAGTACTGACAGGTGTAAGTAGATATCTATACTTATTATAAAAGTCCCCAAAAGCTGTTTGTCTGTATGACCGATTTTTGTACGGTTTTTACTAAAATGTAGTCCAATTCTTCCGAAAGCATTACATTTTTATTTAAAACTAGCCGCCTGCCCCTGCTTCGCACGGGTATAAAATATATATCCCATGTCATTCAGTGTAAAAAACTTATTAAAACCGATCCAGTAGTTTTGATTTATTCATTACTGCCCGTGGCCCGCAAGCGTTAAATTTGGAGAAAGACAATTTCCTTTCCCTATACCAAGAAGATTTCCTACTATCTTTGGAATATCTAAATACATATAGTACATTTTTACTTATTTACTTTTACATTTTCCCTATGTATTTAATTTTTACAATTAATTACAGAATGTCTTTATATACAACATTCACAGCTTCCTTGTCGTTAAACAAACTCTGGAAAGAACGATATAGCTGCTGGATTCGAAGTGCTTATAGGTCGAAGCGCGGCCTCCTCGCGGGATTTTAAATCTGTAATATCTCCGAAAATGTTCACTTAAATTACATGCTGTAAACGGCCATATTGATCTATATTAAATCAACAATTTATTTAAGGTACTCAATTGGATAAGGATTAATGCTGTATTGTATAAAAATTGCTTTGAACATAAGACATCATTTTTCGTAAAAAGTAAATGAAAAAAACTGCTATTGTGGGTTATCCATAAGAGATAGACATATACCATCGCGGACTTTTCTGTAGACCTTTTTAAGGTGTACAAATACTTAGTACATCATTTTGATAAATCTCGTAGGGTTTAGCCTGCGTTTGCAATGTAAGCGGAAAAATTGTAATTATTTACAGAAACCTCAAAAATTACAGTATTTCTCTACTTCGTATTGAATGTTATTATACGTACAAACCTTCCTTTTGAATCACTCTATCTATTAAAAAAAACCGCATCAAAATCGGTTGCGTAGTTTTAAAGTTTTATGCGTACATACGGAAATATGGACTTTGTTTTATAATATGTAGTGATGTATTAAAGATGTCAAGCGGTTTAAAAAAAAACTTGCCTTCTAGGAGCTTTACTTGCGTGCTCCGCGTAAAACAATAGAGATACACTAAAGTAATGTACTAGAGAATTCTAGATCTACAAAAATACTACAAAAAAGTCGATGACAGCATGTCTCTATCTCTTATGGTTAACTCACAAAAACTAAATGATTTTATTTCTTAAATATCAAGCTCTATCTATTCATAAAATGTTCTTCAAATTCTTATATCCAAATATCATCATAAATAATTCTACTTGGTTTTAAAATTTATGTGTCTGTCTGTTTTTGTCCCACGGCTGGACATAGAAGGGTTGAATGATTATTATTTCAGCTCCGTGCGTTATTTTTTTTAATTCTCAGGTAAAGATATTGGATGTAAAGCGCATTAGATGAGAGGGAGATTATTAATGCCGGCCCTTTTTATATTAACTGATGAAGTTACTAAAAATGTGACGCACGTAGTGTAAAAATAACCAAACGTTTCACTTCCTTCGCGGCTGCTTCCACGGTGTGCGCGCGGCTTAAATATAGCGTTACGACTGGGGTTTGCTCGTTAACGGTTTGCGTTTTGTCGGATTATCGACTTAATACTTAGGATTTTGAATATATTTTATGAATTGGGGTGCAATAGCCAGCTAATAGCCAAGCGGATCACGGGTTCAAGCTAAAGCCACTCATTAATGTGTTTTTTTAAAACATATGTATCTAATTGCTAATGACAATTTATAACATGCTTTTCGGTGAAGAAAAATACTGTGAGGAAACCTGTATATCTCTGGAAAATTCTGGGGATATGTGTCACCCACCAATTTGCATTGGAGCAGCGTGGTGGGTTTTAGCTCCAAACCATACTCTCCAAAAAACGGAGAGCGAAAGTAGTTAGTAAAAGAAAGTAGATAGTAAAAGGCCATTACTTTAAGTATATAAAATTCAAAGTTCCTAACAATTTGGGTTACAAATTACTAGTAAACTTGTAACGTGTAAAGTAACTCCTCCATCTATGCTAAATGCTTGTGTTAGGAGTGGGTTCACATCAGTAGTATAGCCAGGATTCGAACCCACGACCTCTCGATCGCAAGTCCGTTACCCTAACCATTCCGATACGCTAATTGATTGAATACTTAACGGAAAATGACCTCGTCTTAAAAACAGTAAAGTAATATAACATTCAGAGGTTGCAAGAATATGAGCGACTTCCTCTAGCTTATCTCAGCTTGTTTACAATAACGACATTAAACAACACTCTGATAACGTAATAGGTTAAAATTACCACACCGCGTTGCTGGTGAGCGCACTGTTTATTATTATAAATATCTACACTATATTATACAGCTAAAATAGCCGTGCGGTATCCGGCTGAGTGGAACAGACCAACCTCTTTTTTACCGAGGTGTAGTAAGAGGCGACTAAGGTAAGTCAACCCGCCGTTATTTAAAGATGGAAAAATTTATAAATAATTGCTCTTTTATTAATGACAATCGCCAGCGACTTCGCCCGCGTGGAAAGATTAAAACCGTAATATATTTAAACTATCGTGAGTGGAATTCATAATTTATGTCGGGCATAATTTATTTATTTCAATATTTAGTCGGGCTCATCCGATAAAATAACACGTGAGTATAGCCGGTTTCTATACATAAACCGTAATATAGTATTTTGATAACCATAAAATGGTTAAAGTGGGTTAACTTTAAAAGCTAGACATATGCTGTCGCGGACTTTTATCTAGAACTTTTAGAGGGGAACAATTTTGTAATACATGATTTTTTAATAACTATTACTGTTTACCCAGCGGACGCAAGGAAAGCTTTAAATTTTGCCGTTTTCGTACTATTTTTTATTGCTGCTCTTCTCCTATTCATCTTAGCGTGATGTTATAGTTATAGTGTGTTATATAGCCTATAGTCTTCCTTAATAAATGGACTATCTTAGACTGAAATAATTTTTCAAATCGGTTTAGTAGTTCCTGAGATTAGTGCGTTCAAACAATCAATCAAACAAACTCTTCAGCTTTATATGCTAGTATAGATTACTTTATTTAAACCTTGGAGTTTATCTTTACCCAGTTCTTATGCGAGAATCTTCAAATTATCACCTTTGTTGAAAAAGTTGCAATAATAACTAACCAAGAAAACCTAGGTGAAAACATACGAAAGTTTTAAAATTGCAAAAATTGTAATGAATGACAATGCAAATTTCAGTTACATTATGTTCTGTAAATCCTTCAAATGCATTTCAGGTTTCAGTTTTTTTTTTTTTTGGATCTTGGGTATAGTGTAATTTGAAACCTATTCTAAAAATAATTGCCGAAACTTTATTATTCTTAGTTCTAAAAGGCTGTGTTTTACATTTTATAGACCCTTAGACCGCTGACTACGTTCAAATGAACCGTAAACGGGTAAAATACGGCGTCAAATTTCAACGGCAGACCACCGGGACGGTAGCGTGCGAATATGCTAACTGAACTTAGCGATCCCGTCTCGCATATTAACCATGATGAAACGTGATAGACGCGTTAGAACACTCCACTCGACGAGACAACGAACACGACGCCCGTCGCATCAAATTAACTTTTAGATGACAAGTCAAAGATAATATAGATCGCCTCTGATATACTACTGTTATACCTCTCTAAAACATTTCGTTTTTGCATCATCACTTACCATCAAGAAATATTAGGTAAGCTTTAGGCTATGGACACAGTGGCAGCGATTTGCGTCAGAGCGGTAAAAATGGTATGGCTACACTGTAAGCGATAATCCTGCAATATGCTATGACATGGCTACCTTTCACGCATGATTTAATATTATCATACACATATTTAATACGATTATTGATCTACGCGTACAAATAATTTAGGACTGTTATTATAAAATCTTTCCATCTATAACACTTTCACAGCTGTCGAATGAAAAAATATTAATGATATCACTACATATTATAAAACAGAGTCGCATTCTTTGTCCATATTTCCCTATGTACGCATAAAACTTTAAAACTACGCAACATATTTTGATGCGGTTTTTTTTAATAGATAGAGTGATTCCAGAGGAAGGTTTGTACGTATAATAACATTCAATACGGAGTAAAGAAATACTGTAATTTTTGAGGTTTCTGTAAATAATTACATTTTTTTCCGCTTACATTGCAAACGCAGGCTAAACCCTTCGAGATTTATCTAATATGTAATGATGTACTAAGTATTTGTACACCTTGAAAAGGTCTACAGAAAAGTCCGCGATGGTATATGTCTATCTCTTATGGATAACTATATATCGGGCCACGGGCAGTAATGATTAAGCAAAACTACTGGATCGATTTTAATAATTTTTTTTCACTGAGTGACATGGGCTATATATTTTATACCCGTGCGCTAGTTTATTATATTGAAGTTTATATAACATCATCATTTTCCTGCCCTTATCCCACTCTAAGTTGGATCGGCACAACATATTTTGAACATGTTGTTACATGTCTGTCTAGTTATTTTACGACCTGACGTCAACTTACCTTAGTCGCCTTTAAGGACACCTCGGTAATAAATGAGGGTGTTCTATTCCGCTCAGCCGCATATCATCGGATGATGTTGCCTAAAGTGACTAATCTAATCTATTTCCCATCGCTTAAAAAAAATGGTGGTTTTATTTGGCATACAGTACAATGTGCAATAACGTAAAAAAAATATAAGCAAAGCATCTTTAATCGCTAGCGTATCGCGCTAACTAATATAGCCTAAGCCCAACATCTGTAATTGATATAAAAACACATGTAACAAGCACACAGTGAAAATGTCTGTCACTTAAAGTGTTTTTAATGGTAAGTGACAGACAGATAGCGAAGTGAAAGATAGTGGAGTGATAGATTTTTCACGTAGACGCGTATATGACTGCTGTCATATATGTTTATGGAAAGTTTACTCCATAATGAATGGTACATGATACAAAGAGTTTGTAGTTTTTTTACTCATCATTCTCCTACCCTTATCCCACACTCAGTGGGGTAGGCATAACATGTTTTAAACTTGTTGTTACTTGATTTTGCTACGTATTTTACGACCGGTCGCGTGCCTGACGTCCACTTACCTGAGTCGCCTATCACGACACCTCGATAAGAAATGAGAGTGGTCTATTCTACTCAGCCGGAAGAGTTTGTAGATACCCGTTTTATATAAAAAGAAAACTTTTCTACTTTATTGTTATTTACAATTCATAAAACGATTTAGGGAAATATCCTGGTAAATCTTCACCTTTATCTCACAGTTTAATCAAGGTTTAAGTGATCATACAAAAGTCGTTATCAATTTGAGTCGAGATTTGTGCTGTTTTAATAAAGGTTGTATATACATACGCACATAAAAAGTAATAGCACGGAGACCCAGAAATTAGAAAATGACGCATATTTTTGGATTTCTCTATATGGGTTACATAAAACTAAGCCAAAAGCCCTAATCATTAATTGAGCGTTCCTTTGACTTCATTTTACATAAAGGTCGCAAACCTTAATACTAAAATGATCTAAAAATGCTTGGTTAGTCATTAAGACGCTATTTTTCTTGCTTCATTCATTCATTCATTCAACAAACTCGGCCAATAGCGGTTTATGAGTCAGAATACGGTGAATTATATAAAATTTACCTATCAAACCTGACGTAATGTAAGCAATAATCATACATTATAGTGTATGTTCACAGAAGTAGGTATATCGGTTTGCCCACGCGCTTGTCATAACGCCATATGGCTGGCCTGCCGTCACCGCCGCGGCATTGTAAACAACGCGGCCTAAGTGTTGATTGATAAAGGCAGCTCAACTCACCTGTACGATTTATAAAACCGAAGGAAACTTAACGGAATTTCATAAAACAAAAGATAGGACAAAATAATTATTATCTATTTAAAGACATCTATCATTTTATCAAATAGTAAATAAAATCATATACGTCTTCAGTTTGGCGCGGACAAGCTGATTTATACTACCGATTTACAAAATTTCATCAATTATAAATAAAGTAAACTCATTCCCGCACGCGCTCTCTCTCTCTCTGTTACTATATCCCTCTCTCACGCCCTCTTACTCTCTTACTCTTTCCCGTTCTCACACTATCTCCCGCTCTCTATCTCCCTGTTACGCTTATGAGCACAGGGTGCACATTTCAAGGAGACTTTACACACCTAACATGACTTATAAGTTGTCAGTCATATCACAAGCCCTCTACTACTCGCATCACCGGAGATACTCCTAGATTCATGTGAGCAGAGCATCCGTGCTCTTCCCTCTACATATTTTCTGCATCTACGATGCTTCTGTACATCGTGTTTCCCGGTAGCACTGCAGAAATTTACGGACGGAATTTATTGTCAGATAAAAAATACTAAAGCTACTACCGTTTGCCACATCAATTACCTACCATCCGTTGAACATGGTTTCGTTTATATCAAGTCAGTCAAATATCTGACAAGTTGTCTATAGAGAGGTGTCGAATGAGCCTTGAATGGACGTTACGTCACCGCCCACGTGATCGCCGCAATAAGCGACTTATTCCTACGCATCGATGTGATGCAATGAAAATATTAAATCACGGCAAATGGTGATATTTTATTTACATACATGAGCAGTACGGAAAAATTCAACATATTTACATATATACAAAGCATATTTCGGCGATTCGTTGAGTAAAAAAATTTTTCTTACTAAATATAACAGCCTTCACGTCAACTTAAGTGCTTAAATACAAACAAAATACCGTTTTTTTTTAAATTTCATTTTCCTAAAGGAAAAATCGGTAATTCCTTTATCGTATATGTTAACCCTGTGTACAATTTTCTTCCATCAAATTTCCTTTATTATTTACTAAGTTTTACCCTCTTTTAGAAGGAACAACATTATTTTTCATACTATTTAATAAATATTTGGAAAACTTATAGAAATTATATTAAATTTCATCAAAATCAATGGGTTTCTATTTTCATAAAACTTCGGGATTCCCCACGATGTTCTCATTTATCGAATTAAGCACATCATCATCCTCTTGCCTTCATCCCACTCTAAGTAGAGTCGGCACATGTTTTAAACATGATTTCGCTAGTTATTTTATTACCGACCTGCTTGACGTCAAGTTATCTTAGTCACCTTTTAGTACACCTCGATAAGAAATGAGGGTGGTCTATTCTACTCAACTGGATACCACACGGCGGGTCATCTTAGTCGCCTTTTACTACAAATCAGTAAGAAATGAGGGTGGTCTTTTCTATTCAGCTTGATACCAAAATCAATTAAGCACATAAGTTTAAGAAAAAACTCGTAGCCTTTGATTTTATCCCACCACCTCCCCCCACCCATTAGGGAAAATGTAATTAACCTATGACAACACTATACTATTGTTCGTCAAAGTTTTCTTGCAACACTATTAGTCATTTTTATTTCGTCACCAATTTAAAGACGAGTTTTAAGAAATTAGTCATTTATGAAACGTGATTGACCTCAGTGTTTCTTTGTTTTAGCAAGTTTTATATAAATAGATACCTATTGCAGTTTAACACAAGTTATACCTATTGCAAACAATATTTTTCAGTTGCAATCAATCTTTGACTGGCCCGTTGGCGTAGTGGGTAGTGATCCTGCCTTCAGCTCCGCGGGTCGGGGGTTCAATTCCCGCCGAGGGACGTAAATTACTTACTTTGGGACGGCCAACCGTGTGTCTAAGTATCCCATATATTTATTTTTCTCGAACCTTTAGTGGACTAAGAGAAAAACATTTTTGTCGTCGTTTTTTTCTTTTTTTTTAAAATACTACATTTTTATTCGTCGTTTTTTTCATATTTTTTACAATACCACGTAATGAAAAAAAAATCCTTATTCCAGACAAAAAATATTTTCGCATATTATGTTAGCATAATATGCGAAAATATTTTTTGTCTGTCTCTAAATTTAGCAACGGATCGATTTTTGGTCATCATAATCATTCTCGTAACTTTATCCCACTCTAAGTAGGGTCAGCAAAACATGTAATAAACGTGTTGTTACATGATTTGGCGCCATCTATTATCAACCTATCACACGACAACACGCGAACGAAGTCGCGGGTAAAAGCTAGTATTACCTATATAGCCCGCTAATCAACATTCTCTTGCCCTTATCCCACTCTAAAAGAGATCGGCACAGCATGATTTAAACATGTTTAAATGTGTTTTGGCTAGCTATTTTACGACCGACCGCCTGCCTGACGTCAACTCACCTTAGTCGCCTTTTATGATACCTCGTTAAGAAAAGGGTGGTATATTCTATTGTATATACCGTGGTATAGTCGGATACCACACGGTGGGTCAACTTACCTTAGTCGCTTTTACGACACCTCGGTGAGAAAGAAGGGTTGTCTATTATATTCAAATGAAAAAGCTGTGGTAGCCCAGCGGTAACACCGTGCGCCTCTTTCGAGGAGGTCTAGGGTTCAAATCCCGGGCAGGCACCAATGAGTTTTCTAGTAAAACTTATGTGTCTAATTGATAATTGCAATTTATCACACGCTTTTCGGTGAAGGAAAACATCGTGAGGAAACCTGCATATCTCTAGAGAATTCTGGGGATATGTGTAACCTACCAATCCGCATTGGAGCAGCGTGGTAGGTCTCAGCTCCAATCCTTCGCTCTAAAAACGGAGAGAAGAGGCCTATGCCCAGCAGTGGGATAGTAACAGGCCGTTACTTACTACTTACTACTTATTATATTCAGCCGGATACTACAAGTCGCCTTTACGACACCTCGGTAAGAAATGAGGGTGGTATATTCTTTTCAGCTGGATACAACACAAAGGACACACGCACGTTTTTTAGTTAGTTATTATCGGTGTTTTCTAAGACGTTCGATACTACGAATTTCCTTGAACTGCTGTGACGCGGTTAATAAACAACGAATCGCGGTATTTGTGATGTTTTAATAACAACATAATTAATTGCACCGTACATTACTGATAATTCTAACAGTTCAAACATTTTAATTATAACGTATTAAGTACAAGTTTATTATAGCTGATAAACGCTAGGTTAGGAACTCTACGACCTATTTTCAATTACAAGTTGATATATCATTGCGGTATGTTAATACTGTTTATAATTTTGGATGTAATTGAACTAGATATGGTTTAGGTTGAGTTTCTTAAAGTATACAAGGGTACGTAATAAATTCATAATAGTGATCGCCAAGAGGTTATAAAAAGTTTAGGAAAATAGAAGTTTTTTTATTGAGCTTATATGAACGACTAAAAAACTTAGGAAATACGATTAAAGATCTTAAATAATTGAGGATATTTATCATTAAATTAGACTCTCAGTTGCGAGTATAGCTTATATAAAATGTAATTATTTTTTACTCCTAAAGTGAAATTAGATTCTAAAAAATAATAACAATTGCCATCATCCCAATCTAAATGGGATCCGCACAACATGTTGTCACATGAATTGGCTACGTATTTTACGACCGGCCGCCTACCGTAAACTTACCTTAGTCTCCTTTTGCGACAACTTGGTGAGAAAAAGGTTGGCCTATTCTACTCAGCCGGATACACGGCGTTTTAAAAAGAAGTACATAATATTACTAAACTAACACCATCTATCGAAACTAAGGAGAAACCAAGTACATATTTCACATTCGTCTTAACAAAGATATTCTTTAATATAACTGTAATTAAAGTATTTAAGACTAAAAATAGGAATATTATGCAAGTTACGTGTATATTGCCTCGTGAAGGTAAAAAATGCCTTTTATGGTCACGGGCAAGGCGACTTTATGGCGATGAATCTTTGACTCAGGGTTTCCGTTTGCCGGTTGTCAACGTAATTTGTAGGTTATAGTTTTAATAAAATCCGCTTTTCTTTATTGAATCATTTGAATGTGGATATGTGCCTAGACATAAATTACTTTAATTTATTATTTGGTTTATGATTATAGTAATTAGTACTTAATTTGCAAATCTCACGGTTTATAATAAAGCAATTATAGAACTATTTTACTTAACCGGATACCACAGTGTGGGTCAACTTACCTTAGTCGCCTCTTACGACACCTCGGTAAGCAATGGGGGTGGTCTATTCTACTCAGCCGGACACCACACGGCGTACTTTTAATATTTAACGTAGCCAAAGAATCGAAATGCACAACAAGCGCATTAACTGTTCAACGAAACCGAAAACATAACCGTACAACGATAATGGAAAGAAACTAAGCCATTAGGGTGCATTCTTAACGGATGAATGTGTTTAAATAACAATTAATTTTCAATTTATGGCGTTTCCGTCACGTCACATCCGCGGCGACTTGACGTGCGTGCACGCATACTGATAGCGCACTCAGGCGCCATCTGGTTAATAGGGTTTCTATCTTTTTTTACTAGGGACATGAAGTATTTTTGTATATTCAAATCAAATCAAAATAATCTTTATTCAAATAAGCTCTTCGAAGCACTTTTGAAACGTCAAGGATCAATATGATTAATGAATCTACAACTGGTTCGGAATTTAAGCAGTGCCTGTGACTTCGCCCGCGTAAGTCAGTGTGTACCTTTTTCGAATTGACTGTATGCTGTTAGACCTAGCGGCTTTTACAGCGTCATCAGGCGGGACGGGCGAGCGCAGAAGCATCGTCAAGGTTGCGAAATGCGGAGAGTAGAGCGCAGAAGCTCTACTAGCTATGGCGAACGTCGTCCTAAGGGTGCCTCCTGTGAGGCCGGACCACGGCTTAGGACAACGTGTAGTGGAGGGCTGAATCTGGGAACTCGTCTTCGCCGGCGAAGACGCTGTGTGTGTTGAGTGGGTACCACAAAATTGTCCAATGTAAATCGATTCCGCGAGTATTCTAGGATAAAAAGTGTATATGTTGCGAAATGCAAAAAAGTTGCAATATGTTGTTTTGTACCACTGAATTCCGCAAAGTAGGCGTTACTTCTATAAATTATGTTTATGGTGCTTCACAACCTTCCCTATTTTCAAGTGAAAGTTCTATCAAATTTAACCGTTCCGGAGAATGTATTTAAACATAACATAACAACATAAACCTTCTTAAAGAAATGCAATATTTTAAATAAAAACAGTCCAAAGATGCGGACAATGGTTTCGACTGGACCGTTGCTGCAGCTAGCAGGAACGCTGTATTAGTAGTGGCTGGTAATAGGTTCGATTCCCGCGGAGGACCAACATTTTCTAAACTACAATTTGTTTGTTCATCGGCTGGCGGCTTGTTATTTTACGACCGGCCATCTGCATGACCTCAACTTATCTTAGTCGCTTTTTACGACACCTCGTGAAACTGGTCTATTCTACTCAGCCGGATACCAAACAACGATTTTTAATAATTATAAATTAGTTATAATATCTTCCTGCCCTTATCCCATCTAAGCGGAAAAACATGTTATAAACATACTGTGACATGACTTGGCTGCGTTTTTACGACCGGCCGCCTGCCTGACGTCAACTTACCTCAGTCGTATTTTACGACACCTCAATAAGAAAGAGGGTGGTCTATTCTACTAAACCAGATACCACACGGTGGGTCAACTTACCTTAGTCGCCTTTTACGACACCTTGGTAAGAAATAAGGTTGATCTATTCTACTCAGCCGGATACCACACGGCGTAACTAATCCATAATATATGTAAATATAAATATATGGTCACCTTACTGTCTACGTAAAACATGTCCGACGTATTGTTTATAAAACGCCATCGGATATTGGATATGGGATATCTGTTGCTATTGGAAACGGATATGGGTTGTGGTCTGCGAATATTTAAGTTTCGTTAAGTGCGAAACGGGCTTACGCAAACATCCCATGGTAATGTAGTTTCAATAAACAAAAAAACGCGCTTTTATAATACATCTAAAACCAGTAGGTTATAGCGCCGGTTCTTGATACGTTTGAATGAAATTTGTAAATTAAAAGTTGGTCAAAATTGAGTTCAAAGTGTTATGTTACCCGTTACATACATACTTGCATGCAGTTAGTTACACTTGCATGCAGTATGTATGCAAGTATATATCATTATCTATCTGCCCTTATCCCAGTCTAAGTGGGGTCAGCACAACATGTTTAATAATAATAAATACATGGGACACTTACACACACGGTCGTCCGTCCACAAAGTAAGTAACTTAATACTTGTGTTATGGTAGACAGACAACTGGTGAATATATACTTACATATTTTTTTAAATACATATTTAAATACAAATATACACCCAGGCTCAAAGACCAACAAATTCATTTATAGAAAATGTTGGCCCCCGGCGGGAATCGAACCCGCGACCCGTGGAGCTGAAGGCAGGGTCACTACCCACTGCGCCAAGTCAATTATGGATTATGGTGTACAAAAAAGTATATTTCTAATCTATTCTAAACAGTATAAGTTTAGTACCTAGTATTTGATGCCATCGATACAAATAATGTTGCTCAAATCGAAGCAAATTACTAATTTTCTCAACCGTTTCGTGATTCAGAGCGATGACAAAGAACCGATGACGGTCGTCAGCGGGCATTACGCACTCGCTCACCTTCCTCACCTTGACTCACCGACAGTCACTATAACCTCTAAACGATATTCCGTTATTTACTTAAATTAACTAAAGTCTCCTAGGCAGCTCTTGCAAGGTATCGCTAGCAATCAAAATTTATTTTAATTTTAATTTTAATCGATAACTTTAATAGAAAATTATCGATCGAATTATCGATTTACTAGCGATCAAAAATTATAATTTTGATCGCGCAAAATGAGAGCCAACAAAATTAAATCACAGTAAAAACAAGAGAGAGGGGTTGGTAAAGATAACACCTAAACTATTTTCATAGAAAACATACATTATTATTTTAAACCCTAAATTAAGGGGCCGTTGGTTATTCGTTTATTTTCCTTAAGTTCATAAAAAATATTGTTCTAAATATTGGATAAAAAATCTTTTCTTCTTGGGAGCAGGATATTTTTTAGGGTATGATATTATTTAAATGGAATCATGCGTAGTCGCGGATGAAGTTTGTAAGTGCTTAAAGGGAGCGATAGTGAGTGATATAATAATTTTATATTTAAAAGCACCTGCCTTGCTAGGTTTTTTCTTCAGACCAGCAATTGAGTTAACGATTCAATTAAACTTCTAGAAGCTTATTTAAACAAATATTTACTTTAAGTTGCCATTTAAATTTTTAGTAGTGTAGTTCTCTCTTTAAAAAAATTACATTCACTTTTAACAGTCATAGCATGAATTCAGTAATATATTTACAGTCCAAACTTGGTGAAAGTATTATTTAGGGCAATATTGCGAAATCGTTACATTTCTGATTTGCATTACGTATTACTCATATGACATTTAAAAGGAATGAAAGAATAATGTAATATATCGATTCGACTTAACCAGCAGTTTCCAAACTATTTTGGATAAGACACCCCTTTCCAAAATGAACTGCTGTCCGTCCGTGCTACAAAATATTAGTCAATCTCATAACAAGTTAGTACATTTATCATAACTTATACAGTAACTTTAAAAACGCCGTGTGGTATCCGGCTGAATAGAATAGTACCACCCTCATTTCTTACCGAGGTGTCGTAAAAAGCGACTACGATAAATTGACCCACCGTGTGGTATCCGGTTGAGTAAAAAAGACCACCCTCTTTCTTATTGAGGTGTCGTAAAATACGACTTAGGTAAGTTGACGTCATGCAGGCGATAGCATACGTAGCAAAATCATGTAACAACATGTTGTGCCGACCTCACTGAGAGTGGTATAAGGGCAAGAGGATGATGATATTGATGATATACAGTAACCTTAAAAGTTTCAAATGAGAACTTGTGTTAATTAATAGAGATTCATTTTTAATTTTCACTCACTTGATGATCCACTTTGAGAAAGCCATAACTAAACAGTTAGTCGCTGTAAATACAAGATTTACGAATCGACTTACAAATTACGAGTTTTTGAGGTCACGTTTAATATTCTGAGTGTATGTATCAGAAATAGTTTTATCGGAATATTAATTTAGTCGAATAGGAGCCATGGCCGAGTGGCCGGTCTGTCACCTCAGCACCGGCCGCTCGTTTGTTTTGGTCAAACGGAGATAAACGGCCTTATCAGCGAACGACGCCCGGTGGCTGGTTACGATAATACACAGAATTGTTGTGGCATTCTTTGAACATTTGCTTTGGATAGATATAACTATTGTTTTAGTTAAACAGCTGATTACTAAAAATATAACTATAAAACGCTTTAATTCATTATCTCTTTTTAATATTTAAATGAGTCAATTTATATTTACAACAAAAATGTACAAGTTATTAAGCCCACGTGGAATGGTACAAAAAATGATGGCAGCGTTACCGCCCTGAATCGCTAAGCTGATTCTGAGCTTTCTGATTTTCCAGAAATTCAGCACGTAGGGCGTTTTGGGGGAGAAAATGATCTAGCTAGGCTTTATTTAAAAACAACTCTTATTATCCCTGTTTTTTGGACACTAAAAAACTGCTAAATTTGAAATTAAAAGCTAATAATATTTTTGGCTGTCAAACGTAATGCTGTGATAGTCTAATTAATGGTAACCTGGAAGCCCATGAAAGTTCAAACCTGGGTTTAAAACCTAAAAACCTCTTTTTTGTATTTGCATTTTTATATCTTCAAAAAAATAACCGAGCAAGGCTCGCATATCCCAGTATTATTAATTATACGCAAAAGTTGTGATTGAAAATCGTTGAGCTTGCGCTGGCTCTTCTCGGTAGGAACAGTTTTCCAGCAGCAGCAGAGTTGACGAGAGCTCTGTTTTACAAGTTTACTTGAATAAAGAATATTTTGAATCTGAATTCCGAAACTTGCATATTTTTCGAGCTATGCTTAGTTGAGCTTATTATTGTTATTCATAAAGACAGTAACCAGAATCACCTTGCAATGATATCATGCAGAGCTTAATCTTGCGCGCGCGCATTTAGGTCACGGAGAGACTGACTTGCGTAAGCGTTCGGAGAATTTTAGTACTCCGACCGATGCCGAGGGAAAATTACGTATTGTGGACTGACACTGACCGTAATAAAAGATTTGTTGTTACATTATTTTTCTTCGAAACATTGCAATGTAATCCCGATTCTGGAAATAAGTGAGGGAATAGGTATTTAGGTTATTAGGTTGAAGCAACTTTTGACGTATTGTAAGTGATTTCATCGAGTCGAGTACATTAAAACACAAAGTCCCCAAAAGCTGTCCGTGAGGGTAGCCGGTTTCTATACATTAATTATGAATACCGCACGCGATAGTTTAAATTCGAAAAAGATTCTTGTACCGTTTTATTTCTCTCTTTTTCTGAAGGAAATACGCAAATTCTTTATTCTATATGTTATCCCGATTTATAAGCTTTAATTGTACCAAATTTCGTCACTATTGGTCAAGCCATTCTGTCGTGAAAGCATAACACTGACAGACAGACAGACTTTCGTATCTATAATATTATTATGGATATATTTTTTGGTCCGTTTGGGAAAAGTTTGAAGAACATTCGTTCATTTTTGTACATTCTAATAGGTAAAATTACACTTTACTTTATTCTTTGTTTACTCGAAAAATTCAGTCTACCTATAACACTGCTTATTCTAAATGACAAATTCTTCATATAAATAAAGTATCAGTGCAATATCCCTGAAATCACTTGTATTTTTATGATTTTATCTTTGCGATTTATTACGTTGGCATTTGTCATATTAATTATATTGTAAAGTATAAGGAAAATCAATAATTACAATGCCGATATAGTATTAAATCAACTATTGTAGGTTATTACAAACCAATTTTAAATAATCACTTTATTTATTGGTTG
Source organism: Morpho helenor (assembly GCA_029227775.1). NCBI lineage: Eukaryota > Metazoa > Arthropoda > Insecta > Lepidoptera > Nymphalidae > Morpho > Morpho helenor. Next base: position 1,922,870 of record JARGCU010000017.1, read on the forward strand.
AATAACAACTTAACACTTTGAGCGGCGCATAGGTTTTTAAATGTTAATGAATTCCCGCCGCGACAACGCCGCGTAAAGAGCTCATGAATAAGAGCCCCGTATGGGCTTGAAACTAGTCGGGCTCATCCGATAAAATAACACGTGAATATAGCCGGTTTCTATACATTAATTATGAATTCCACTCACGATAGTTTAAATTCAAAAATTTTTAAATGTTTGTTTTAGGACACTACATATTTGCATACAAAATAAATTACGATAAAAGACGTTCTGCTTCTATACACTAAAAGAACTAACGTATAGCGCTTTCATTCCAAAAATTTAAAGTTATTCGGCGCAATATTGTATCTTGAAGGAAATTATTACAAGCTTCAGCCCTTTAAGCACATTATTCAGCTTTCACATTACACATTACATTATTCACAGCTTTCCGAACCAGCAGTAGAGTTGACGATTCAAAAGCACTTGTATATAAGTTTATTTGTATAAAGAATATTTTGAATTTGAATTCAATAAAGACTACTACTTACGTGTTACGAATACTTTTTGCCGACATGTATAGGGGCTGTGTCAATTAGCGTTTATCAAATTTGCAAATAACGTTGCTCTACCCAAATCTCTTCCAAATATCTATCGAAATAAGATAAGATAAAAATTTCATATTTAACACAAATTATGAATTCAAAAAATTCCGACGATTTATTGTAACTTAACCTAAGCTGTGATAGCCCAGCGGTGACTCCGTGTAACTCTTTCGAGTTCACGGGTTCAAAACCCCGGGCAGCCTCTAATCAATTTCTATTAAAAATTATATGTTTAATTATTAAAAATATCATGGAAATGCATGTGTATAGAATTTTAGGGATATGTGTAACCTACCAATCCGTCGTTTCAATCCTTTGCAACCATTTTTTCCAAAAAATAGACGCAGACAGTTAACCTTGTTATTAAACATATTGTACATGTTATATGACATATGTTTCGCTTAAATATAGTTATATAGTATAATAAAACATTATATAATCTGCTAAAAGTTAATATATACGATGACATAATTCTAAAATGTTCATAAAGGTCGATGAATACTTTAACAGGCAACCGCTTGTTGTCCCAATTAACTGAATAAACGAGGTGTGACTTTGAACTTGAATATGCAATTGTTAAAATAAATTGAGCTACTAAATATATGCAGATACATTATAACAACTCCAAAATAGATTCTAGATATAATTATAACTTTTATAAGTTACTATCTGCGCTTGCGACTTTGCCTGTAATCAGTGTATTTAATTAAAAGTTTCCCTAAAGAGAAACCAGCTTTTATATTTTACTAGCAATCGCCAGCGGCTTCCCGCGTGGAAAGGTTTAAACCGTAATATAGTCCTTTGATAACCATAAAATGGTTATAGTGGGTTAAACTTAAAAACTGGACATATGCTGTCGCGGAATTTTATTTAGAACTTTTAGAGGAACTTTTGTAATACATGATTTTTGAATAACATTCACCGTTTACGTAGCGCACGCAAGGAAAGCTTTAAATTTTGCCGTTTTTTTTAATTACAGCAAAAATGTGCAAGTTATATCTATCTTAAATTACTTACACGCTAGGACTATACAAATCATACCCACGTGGCATGGTCCCAAGAATGCTGGCAGCGTTTCTGCGCTGATTCGCTAAGCTGATTCCTTGTGCGAAAAAGGAGTAATAATAAATATGGCCTATTTCGCCATATTTATTATTGCTTATTTAATTAGGCTATATATAGTATAAAGCCTTCCTCGATAAATAGACTACCTTACAGTCAAAGAATTTTTCAAATCGGTCCAGTAGTTCTTGAGATTAGCGTGTTCAAACAATCAATCAAGCAAAACAAACTCTTCAGCTTTATATATTAGTATAGATTTAAGTATTGATCGTTTATAGTTGTACCACTTTTTTTGAAGTGAATTTATTCGTGCGCCAGTCAGCGCCATATTAGTAATGGGGTCATGGATATGCGTCCGCGACGGTGCTCGCGTACCTAGGCGCCTAGCAGCATGGGTACGGGGAAATAAGGACCGTACCTTTTTATAAATATACGCATTAACTAGTGGTAACTCATATATAGTACATGAAAAAGTTACTTTTATTAACTTTTTTTAAAATGTATTTTTAATGTATTAATTTTATATATATCTATACTAATACATAAAGCTGAAGAGTTTGTTTGATTGTTTGAACGCAGATAGAAGAGGAGCACCAATAAAAAATATTTCTATTCGCGTGCGCTAAGTAAACGGTGAAAGTTATTAAAAAATTGTGTAGTACAAAATTGTTCCTCTCTAAAAGTTCTAAATAAAAGTCCGCGACAGCATATGTCTACCTTTTAAAGTTAACCCACTTTAACCATTTTTATGGTTATTAAAATACTATATTACGGTTTTAATTTTTACAGCGGGCGGAGCCGCTAGCGATCGCTAGTTACATATATAGCCCAAACATCATCATTCTCCTGCCCTTATCCCACTCTAAGAGGGATCGGCACAACATGTTTTAAACATGTTTAATTGTGTTGTGGCTACGTATTCTACGACCGGCTACCTGTCTGACAGTAACTTACCTTAGTCGTATTTTACGACACCTCGGTAAGAAATGAGAGTGGTCTATTCTACTCAGTCGGATAGCACACCGCAGGCTGTCCAGCAGGCGGCCGATCGTAAAATACCTAGCCAAATCATGTGACAACAAGTTTATAACATGTTCTGCCAACCTCACTGAGCTTGGGATAAGGGCAAGAGAATGATGAAATAGGTAATAGGAATATTTTCCATTCTACACCAAGGGTATATAAAAAAATTCAATAATTAAATTTTCAATTCACTAGCAAAGTCAAAAATGTTTATATCGAATCGGTATAAAATTATCACGTAACAACACGAATCATAATGAAACTGGTTCAGAACGTAATCAGCGAATGACAACGTCGTAAATGAACATTAATTAACTAGTATTTTTTGTGTTGCCATACCAAAATTAAAGAAAGCATTAATCACTTGACACGGTAATATTTTAATGATACTGTGCGAGATAACGGCGCGGGTTATCAGCCAAATATGCACCCTCGTCACAAGTAGATCCTGATAAGAGCTATTTAAAGAATACCTCTTTATTTGCAACTGCCGAATTCCTTAATAGCGTTACTGTAAAAAAATAAGTCAAACTTTGTTGTACGTCAACATCAACATGATGTTGATGTTGATGTTGTGTGTGTTTTGTACATAGAGTAATGTACAAAATAAATAAATAAAATAAATATATAGGACACTTGCACACATCGTCGTCCGTCCCCAAAGTAACTTAATACTTGTGTTATGGTAGACAGACATATGGTTAATATATACTTATATAATTTTAAATATATACTTGAATACATATATATTAACACATATATACACCCGGGCTCGAAGAACCAACAAATTTTTGTTAGAAAATGTTGGCCCTCGGTGGGAAACGAACCTACGACTCGCGGAGCTAAAGCCAGGGTCAGTACCAACTGCGCCAACGAGCCAGTCAAAAAAGTAGGGGTGTTAAAGGCAGGCCAAGTGAGAATGTCACAATAAATATGAAAATGAGAAAGCTTGCTTGCTTTCTTTTCGTCTATAGACACATGTTATTTATTTTTCTTTTTATACATATATTTAGAAAAGAGAAAGAAAAATTTAAAAAAGCACATGTATAAAGGCGGACTTATCTCTAAAAGGGATCTCTTCCAGTCAACCTTTGAGTAACAGAAGGAAACGGACAAGAATTGAAGAAGAAAGAGAGTACGGGTAATATAGAGAAAAAGAAAAAGTTTATATAAATTTAACTATTTATTATATTAATTAATTTTGGTAAAATAAGCAGATAAAAAGATGATACTAATATATAATTACTTAAAATAAATATTTTATAGTCTGTAACTTAAATACCGAAAGAGAAAGAGATTTGCGGATTATTATTAGGCTGTGAGTTATTTATACATACTAATAAAATATTATAATATAAATAATGAGAGGGAAGATTCGATTTGTATACCCATCTATGTCAAATCACACATGCGCAGAGAAATATTTGATAAGAGGCAACAAGAAACTCGACGGTTGGTTTATTCAAAATTCTTATTACTAGTTACATGTAGTCATTACTATCTTAAGGAAGTCCAAATAGTAGCTATATCCACGTATATTAAAAAGACCGTCGTGTATGTATGTAAATGTAAAAGAAAACTGTTGTACAAATACATACACACACTCTCACACACAGAGGCACACATTCAAATCTTTCGTCTTTATAATACTAGAAGGCTTAAGAGTAAACAGCGGTAGGTAGTCAACAAGCTCTACATCTGAAGAACAAATTAAACCGCGCATAAATCACAAAACACTCCTAAACCCACATTTGGACAGCTCGACGTCAATAAATGATCGATAAAAATCCCATCCGGCCGCAGCTGTAAACGTCCCAAGTCATTACTTATCTCACCATTAATAGCACGGACTTAGTCCATAGCGCACTGCGTCGGCTAATGACATGTCGACGCATTCAAATGGTACTTGCTATTAGGGTCACCAGACGTTTAAGATTCCGATCGGCTTGATTTTAATTTTAAAGTGTCCATACGTTGACCATTACTATTTAGGTAAGGTTTTTTTTTTATTAATGAGACCAAATTTGCATGGCAACCACTATTAAGCTGTGATATCAGCGGTGACAACGTGCGACTCTTTCAAGGACGTCACGGGCTCTAACGCCTCAAATAAGTTTTTCTATTAAAACTTACGTATCGCATTTCGGTGAAGGAAATTATCGTGAGGAAACTTGCATATCTCTAGAGAATTTTGGAGATATGTGTAACCTACCAATCCGCATTGGAGCAGCGTGATAGGTCTTAGCTCCAATCCTTCTCTCCTAAAACGGAGAGAGGAGGCCTATGCCCAGCAGTGGGATAGTAACAGGTCGTTACTTTATAACCACTATACGCCTTACATCTTACTAACAAGAGAACCTGGAGATATGTGTAACCTACCAATCCGCATTGGAGCAGCGTGATAGGTCTTAGCTCCAATCCTTCTCTCCTAAAACGGAGAGAGGAGGCCTATGCCCAGCAGTGGGATAGTAACAGGTCGTTACTTTATAACCACTATACGCCTTACATCTTACTAACAAGATATTCTGAGCTAGCTGATGTCTTCTCGTCTTTTCTCTGGATCAATATCTAAGGTTACTAACCACCTTATACCAATACAATACTAAGATACATAATATAATATTTAAATCCAGAATCATCACGTTTCTAAGCAAATCAAATTAAAATAATCTATTTATTTTATAAGCTCTTTAAAGCACTTTTGAATCGTCAATGATCATAAGATTAATGAAGATACAATTGGTTAGGAATGTTGCTCTTACTGAAAAGAACCAGCAAGAAATTCGATGTTCAATCTTTTAAACATTTTATATTTACATTAAATCGTAATCTGACGCTGTCTATTAAATTCGCAAATCACTAGATATGTACAATGTACTAGAAATTACGATGCACAAGAGAATAAATAGCCTAGGGGTGCTAAAAGTTTAATTTTTACCCTTTGCTAGTAAACTCTGCCCTCAACGTTAAAGAGCAAACTAAATGTATGAAATTTTAAGTAACTGTACAATGCTTTGTGCTTGTTCGTCCTAGCGATGGTATCCCATGGTTTTAATAATTTAAATACCCAGTGTAAACGAAACCAATAATAAATCAACGGAGACGTCTCACCCCTACAAACATAAATAGCCGTTCACGAGTGAATTAAGTGAAAAAAGTTAAAAAGGGAGTTGGTCGGCGCGCGCGCATGTGCACTGCATGTGACGCGGCCATGTTTCCGGTTCCAGAATTGAAATTTTTGCGGCTATTGTCTGGGGCTCGGAGTGTCAAGGGAAATACTTAAATACATATGTTAACGCTTCCACGAAACAGCTCGTAATTTGTTACAGCAAAAAGAGACCACCTTATGCACCAATTTATTGTACGCCAGCAGAAAGTCATGACTTAGTGTTTTTTAACATTTTAAAATAATAAACTAGCTTTTACCTTTTCGTGCCATATATAAAATTTCGTTTGCGTGGACTGCAGTCGCGTGATAGGTTAATAATAGATGACGCTTTCATCATCCTATTCCTGTAGAATTAACAGGATTTCTGAAGTCTATATGTTATCCCGATGTATAAAGAATAATTGTGCTAAATTTTATCGATATTGGTTCAGTGGATTCGATGTGAAAGAGTACTAACATACATATATACTCGCAAACTTTATAATATTAGTAGGATAGAACAGGATAGGAAAGCATTACATACTTAGGCTATGTAGATTTTTGGATATAATATTATTTATTATAACTAAAAAAGTCCTATTTTTGAGACCAATTGCACCAATGTAAGAAGTTTTCTAAAAAATGTTTATTTGTATTAAAATGTTTGTTTCTTGCACGAAAAAAGTCAGACCAGACGTTTTACTTTCTAATACAATGCATAAAAACCGTCAAGAGATAACTACACCTTCTTCTGTCATCACTAACAATTAGGTGATAGTGGGCAAACTCAGACTGACATCGGTTTGACAAAAAAAGAGTAAAAAATGGAAAAGTATTAACCTGGTACTTACTTATTCTTCATCGGGACGAATAAAGAGGTTAACGGGTTGGAACTTGTAACCTACACGCTATGCTAATCTAATATATAAAGCTGGAGAGTTTGTTTGTTTCAAGAACTACTCAAGAACTACTGGACCGATTTCAGAATTCTTTGAGTGTAAGATAGACCATTTATCGAGGAAGGCTATAGAATATAAGAATTGCACTTTCTTTTAGAAAAACCATATAAAAAACTTTTAGTATATTTTGAGGAAATTGATCACATTCAGACACACAGCTTTTAGGGAATTGGTTTTACTTTTGATATAGTTCTATTTTTCACGTCCTGATCCATACTAAAATCTATACAAATATATAAAGCTGAAGAGTTTGTTTGTTTGATTGCGTTAATCCCAAGAACTACTGGGCCAATTTGAATAATTCTTGAGCGTAAGATAGTCCATTTATCAAGGACGGCTATAGACTATATAACATCACGCTAAGTTGAATAGGAGAGGAGCAGCAGTATAAAATATTGCGAAATTCCAACGGCGAAATTTAAAGCTTTCCTTGCATGCGCTAAGTAAACGGCGAAATTTATTAAAAAATCAAGTATTACAAAATTGTTCCCCTCTAAAAGTTCTAAATAAAAGTCCGCGACAGCATATGTCTAGCTTTTAAGGTTAACCCACTTTACCCATTTTTATTTATATCAAAACACAGTCAAAGTACGGGCGGAGCCGCTGGCGATTGCTAGTTCAATATAAATCAAAGTGTTCTTCAAATCTTGTAAACTGATGTGACACGGGTCGCTTTCAATCGTTCGCCGTCGCTCTAATACGGTGGCTCAAAAGACAATAGTACCCATTCATTATTTCATATTACATCGGGCCTGTTTAGTATGCAAACATGCAACGTCGGTACAGTATAGCTCCTTACTGTTTAATCAGTTTTATTATATCTATTTGGCGCAGAGTTCACGGGTTCGTCGAACCTGCTCCCAAAAGTCGCTGTGACATTTTACTATGCGAGGCCGTCGTGGGAAACTCACCTAATATTTTGCAGCGGTACACCTTTAGCGATATAAATTCATACCTAGGTATATTGTGATTATGAAAATCTGTATGTGACGGTTTTCCGGCTAAAACGCATAAGCGAATATTAATAAAATTTGGTAAAATTGAAGTTTGATAATGGACTAATACATGAAATATGAAAAAATCTGTTTTTCCTTCGATAAATTTTGAAACACGCTAAAGTTTCATGATAATCGTTAGAGTCGTTTCCGTAATTCAGAAAATACACATATATAGGTATACATAGCATGCAGCATGCAGAGGGATTTTCGGGGAGAAAAATCGATCCAGCTAGGTTCTTTCTCAATCTAGCTCCTTTTTTTCCCATTTTTGGGCATTCAAAAATACATTTACGTTTAATATATAAAACACTATTTTTGCCGTAAACTGTCAAGTAAGCGTAACTTATTCGGGGAACGGACGGTCGAGAAATTATCTAGGATCTAGCCCCATCTACTCAATTATTTAATTTCAAGTTTCTGTTTTTTATTTTGTAAAAAATTACCGAGTAAATCTCGGTCAACCAGGTACATATATTGTTCTTCTTCTTCTTCTTCAACCGATGGACGTCCACTGCTGGACATAGGTCTCTTCATGGGATCTCAACAATCAATATATTATATATTATACAAACATATATTATACAAGATTAACTCATTTAAATATTAAAGATTATTTAGTAACTTAGCCATAACAGACAGTATATTCGCATTTATAAAATTAAAAATGGATTTGTATTTGTAAACATGCGAGCGCTATTTTGATTCCTCGCAGATTGAGATGTTCCACCAGACGTGCGTCTTTGATCGTCCATACGTGAAATACGCTGTCATCTATGGACATCTATGGACTCAATTAGACATCTCTCATATGGACTCGCACTCATTTATTTATTTGTAAGCATATTGTTACAACAATATCTTTAATTTTTTTTCTTACATAACTGGGTGACCGACGCTGCCCGTTTTCCGAAAAAGCTACACTGACTGGACAGTTAATGGCGAAAATTCAATTCAATATAAATGTTAGTGTTTTTTAATTCCCAAAAACAGGGATAAAACAATTTTTTGGACATAAAACCTAGCTAGATCGAATTTCCCCCCCAAAAACCCCTACATGCTCAATTTTAGGAAAATCGTTGAAGATTAACTCCTTTAAATATCTATCTCGCCAAACTAATTAAGTTTATTGGCGAGTTGAGCGTCAAATGTAAAAAATCAATATTCTACTTATAACAATAGAATAATAAAAACAAAAAAAAACATGAGTTAATCTTGTTTAAATATGTACATCGGATACGGCTCCAACGATATTTATGAAATTTAGCATGTAGGGATTTTGGAGGGAAAAATCTAAAATATATATAGAATACTCTATGTCTCACTCACGCCGTGTGGTATCCGACCGAATAGAATAGTAACACCCTCATTTCTTACCGAGGTGTCGTAAAAGGCGACTAAGTCGACCCGCCGTGTGGTAACCGGCTGAGTAGAATGACCAACCTCATTTCTTACCGAGGTGTCGTAAGAGGCGACTAAGGTAAGTTAACGTCAAGCAGGCGGCTAGTCGTAAAAATGCAGCCAAATCATGTGACAGCATGTTTATAACATGTCGTGCCGACCCCACTTAGAGTGGGATAAGGGCAGGAAAATGATGACTCTATGTCTCACTCGTAAAAAAGAGAGAAAGATTACCCTCATTTCGCCCTATCCGAAGAATAAAATCACATGTCCTTATATATGTATTATTATGTATATGTGTTTAAGTTTTTCATTCAAAATAAACATTTACTTTTTATTTTATTATTTTAAATTTTTATAATGCAGAGTGTAAGCTATATTGAATGTAACAGGTTATAAATAAATATCAATTTCAGTTATTTTAAAAATCGACAAACAATCTTTAAGCTCTGTTATCCAATCATATTGCGTCATGAAATATTAATAACAACACATTCGCGATTATACCGGTTCACTTGACATTTTCACAATCAATTTAATCATCGATTTCTCGGATTTTAAATTACTATTATCAAATATACAATCGTTTTTCATTCACGTTAATTCATTTCAATAAAAAAATTGTCATATGATGTTAACATTTTTTCGATATGCGAAACTAGACCAGTTTTTTTTCGTCTTCGTTTCTGTTTGGACATATTTTATAGTAGTTTTCACTAAACTAAGGTTTTGTTTAAATAGTTGAAATATGACAAAAATCGATGAAAATTTTTCATTTTTAAAGTTAACCATGTCCGCTTGATTCCCTGCCAGATAAGTTTAAGGAAATAGGTTTTTGCTTCACAGTATTTAAATTGATATATAGGAACCAACATAAGCTTGCGGCTCTTGCTTTGCGCCCTGTAAAAGTACGTAAGTCGTTTGTGAGTTTTGGTATAAGATTCTATAATAAAATCCCGCTATCAATTTTATCTTTGCCATTACAGCAGTTTAAAAACACTGTTACAGAGAGGCTGATACAGAAAGCCTACTATACTGTCGATGATAACTTAGAATGCGTGGATATAGCGACATTCTATGTTCCACCCTGTACAAGATAGTAATGACTTAATGTTACTAGTTCTAAATATTTTTTTTGTAAGTAGCAATCGCCGAGCTTCTTGCTGGCTCTTCTAGACAGGGACAGTTTTCCGAACCAGCAGTAGAGTTTACGATTTAAAGCACTTGTTTACATTTTTACTTGAATTAAAAATATTTTGACTTTGAATAACCCGCGTAGGAGCTTTAACCAAAAAACGCTGCCATTTTTGCACTGGAAATGTTTTAGATATACTCAGCAACGCGTAGCTAAGTCTGCCAGTTTTGTTATAATTAATTACGCAGTTATCTTTTCATATATTCACTTGTCATTATTTCCGCCACGAGCACACAGTAATGAATAATTTATCACCTTATTATCTCTAAATTTACTTGTTACTTGGAGTCGTGATGGTGGAACGGTGAGAACGCGTGACGCTTATCAGAAAGGTTCGAGGATTTAAATCCCGACAGGCATCAATAAAAACTTGTGTATTTACAATTCCTCAAGGCGTAATCTCAGAGTTTTCAAAAAAGGCTGCAGGATTACCTTGTGAGAATCGCAAATTTTTTTGGCTTTGTTTATTAAATAGAGAAAAGCATTTCAATCAAATTTTGATACAATTGTCTTCAATAATCTACCATTCACTGTTTTCAAGTCGCATTGCGTTTATTAGTAAAATGTTGTTAGGGGAAAACTCCTTCCTTTCGTCTATCTCCTATGTCTATGTTGTGTATTTATTAATTGCCATAATCATCTGTTAAGAACTGATGAGGCATAGGTAACCGATAATTGCGATGTAACTGATAATATTTTGACTGGATTTACGCATGTTTACGAAAAGCAGTTTTATAATGTATTCGTATAAAAGGGACAAGACTTCGATAACCAACCCGTCCGCTAAGTATTGATTACTATATTAAATTATATTACATCACTATTATTTTATATGCTATTTTGCATAATACTTACTAACCTACAAATTCTTGTAAATATTGATTAGCATCATCTCCTAAAAGGCGACTGGTAAGTTGACGTCAGGCAGGCGGGCGTAAAATACGCAGCCCAATCACGTGACAACATGTTTGTAACATGTTATGCTGACCCTACTTAGAGATAAGGGCAGAAGGATTAGATGATGATGCTAATCAATATTTACATTAATTTGTAGTTATTAAGTATTATGCAAAGTAGCATATAAAATAATAGAGACTATTAATATTTGCACTTTATTTATCCAAAATTCAAACCTGAGTGTGCTTTGGGTTAAAATAATATGCTCTCACCACTGAACACTCGCGGTTATTATCGTGATATACCGCAAATCAATTGTGATCGCGCTAAACATCGCACTTACGAATCTGTTGAACGATGATGTCATAAGATAAAACTGACTCGCAGCCTCCGCACCTCGTCCGCGCAACCTCCAGAATTACCATTTACACCGAACGTAAAGCATAAAAATATAATCTCAAGGATTTATGTACTCAAACATGCATTTTGGTTTTGTTGGTTGCAAGAACAGCGTACAATGAATCATTATACGAATTTTTATGTTTTAAACTTTTTTTATTCAAAAACGTTAAATTTACGATCCTATTGTTCAGATGGCTTGATACAAATTGTTGGCAGGTAAAATTAAATTTAAGAAAACTCAAAAAGTTTCATAGTTTCTTATATACTTACGGAAAAAGTTTTGTTAAAAAAATATGTTAGGAGTGGACAACTTTTATCACTTAGGGAGTATGAAAAATAGATTCTCAGACCTACTGAATATGCATACAAAATTTCATAAAAATAGAGTATATAACTAACATGACAAGAGAATTCTATATATTATAAGATTAAGCGATAGTTATGGGAAATACTTACATCTTATTATCGCCATCGACATGCGACTGCACAGTAAATCCAAACATAGATTTATAGTTTCCCGTATAAACCACCCTTGAAGGGATGTCCACATTGAAACCTAGGATACCTCCCCAGGAGCACAGGAAAACCCACAATAACAACGCCATAGTAAATAAGTCACAACACTACACAAATATAAACTTTACAAACACTTTACTTATTTAAATAAATTATATAATTCGTCCTCATGATCGTTTCGACTTTACGTGTTCGTGGTCGATAGTCGCGGGCAACACGTGCTCTCCACTCGGCAGTCGGCGCAACACTGAAGGCCGTGAATGAGGTAACCCGTAGGAAATTGTCGGAAAATGTTTCGCGCGTTTTTCTTGGAAGATATGGATTTACGGGTTTACGGTGACGTCTTTAATTGAGTCAAACTGTGATAAGTTGACCTCTCATTAAAGTATTACGTGCAACATTTGAAAGGTGAATTATATTAGCAGAGTTAGCAACTCATTCGATGGTCTCGGTATTCGCTTCTACAACAAAATTCCGTAATCCATATTAGACCAGTCTACAGAAAGGTTTAAGTCAAGTATAGGAGATGTACTTGTGCGTAAAGTATATCACAAAATTGAAGATTATTTGGATGATAAAAAAGCCTGGATTTGAAAATCTTTACAGCTTCATACAGGACTGCGGTTTCATTATGTAAAATTGAAAATGTTTAAAAGATTGACCGCCGAGTTTCTTTCTGGTTCTTCTCGGTAAGAGCAACATTCCGAACCAGTTGTAGCTTCATTAATCATATTGATCCTTGACGATTCAAAAGTGCTTGTAAGAGCTTATTTGAATTAAGATTATTTTGATTTTGATTTGATTTTATTGTCAATGTCAATATAATAGACTTGTTCGCGCCTATGCGTACCTTCGATAGCTGCAGTTGGTGAGCATAGGTAGGATAGGCAGACAACCGGCTATTTCTCCACCCCGAATAATCAAGGACTGACCTTTTAACTCGGGAGGCTTTTTCTTAGGTTATTGGGTCTACACCGCTTCGACCGGAGATGACCACTAAATAAATCCATTTATATTCATGGAATCACCAATTTAATTGTTCTTTGATATTGTTCATGTACATAGCCACTGAATTATTCTTTATATTTTGTATATATTAACAAGAACATCCACCGATATTTATTATAATTTAGAATACACTTTATTGCACACCAAAACAGTACATGAAATTAACAAAAAAAGTATTAGTACAATAGGCGGCCTTATCGCTAAAAGCGATCTCTTCCAGGCAACCTTACACACTTTACACTTTTGTCTTGCGCGGCCGACCGATCTTTTTTACGTGTGTTTGACATTCATTAGTCACCTACCCGCACCGCCTCTGATGCAGCAAGCCCCGACAACCCTCTGTAGAAAAAATTGACCAAAGAACACTTACGTTCATATTCATTGAATCGTTAATTTATTGAGATGTTTACTATGACTAATTTTATTTTTAGCTTATTGATTGCCTTTTTCTTTGTTTTTTTTTTGTATTTAAAGTAATTTTAAAAAATATAAATTAAAATATTTATAGCCGTGTGGTATCCGGCTAAGTAAAATAGTACCACCCTCATTGCTTACCGAGGTGTCGTAAAAGGCGACTAAGGTAAGTTGACCCACCGTGTGGTATCCGGTTTAGTAGAATAGACCACCCTCCTTCTTACCTAGGTGTCGGAATATCCGACTAAGGTGACGTCAGGCAGGCGGCCGGTCGTAAAACGCAGCCAAATCATGTTACAACATATTGTGCCGACCCCACTTAGAGTGGGATAAGAGCAGGAGAATATATATAAATTAAAATAATTAGTTTTTGTTGAAATTGTTAGACACGTAGCCCCAAAGTATGCGTGTCGTGCACATCTGTAATGATGTACTTGTTACAATATTGTTTATGTTTAAGTTTAGTCTAAGTGCATTCTTATTAGTGTTCGAATAAACAAAAATAAAAAAATACCGCACGCTTAGTATTAAAGTGACCGAATTCAAAAACAGACTTAATTGAGTTGGATATATTATAATGCTATTGTTACAACATGTTTGTAATACAACCTCCTTCATAAAGTTGGCGATTAATATGAAAAAGCATTGTGGCTGTCATATTTTTATGTGTCATTCATTGAGTTGTAGCGAAAGAGTAAATGAGTTGACTTCGGGAAAATTGCATTTTATTTATTGAATTGAATAATAATAATAAAGGAGAAATATCGTCGCTTTTTATACTATATATGACATCACGCTCCGAACTATTAAAAAAATTTGTTTTCTTGCCCTTCCAAATTTCCAAGATCTGTTCCAATTTTTTATAGATAATCATGCTTAGTGTGCTATAAATTTAAAGTATCACCCTCCTGCCCTTATCCCACTCTAAGTGAGGTCGGCACAACATGTTATAAACATGCTGTCACATGATTTAGCTGCGTTTTTACGACCGGCCGCCAGCCTGACGTCAACTTACCATAGACGTATTTTACGACACCTCGGTAAGAAGGAGGGTGATCTATTCTACTAAACCGGATACCACACGGTGGGTCAATTTACCTTAGTCGCCTTTTACGACACCTAAGTAAGAAATGAGGGTGGTACTATTCTATTCAACCGGAACCACACGGCCTATAAATTTAAAGTCGAGGCTTTAAATATAGAAATGGATTAAGTTTTAAAAAAACATTGCACGGGAAAATTTCAGATTTTTTTTTTGAATCGTGTTTAAACAAAAAGAACAATACAGAATCTAAATTACAGATAAAAAATAAAATCCATTCAAACATTAAATATACAAACTATTTATTAATAAACATGTATAAAATATTTGATTAATACACTTACAATATTGAATAACTCGATATATCTTATTAAAATGTCTTACTTTAAACTTAAATAAATAATGTTAACTTAGTTTTTTATTTTGCCACGATTTAATCACAATAGCCATTTATACTTGCTATTTATACATTGCAGACAAAAATACAATATTGTCAAATATTTTTGGCTACAGATTTAGAAAAGTAACTAAAATATTATTTTGCTATAATCCGCGATAAAAGAAAATATATGAAATGCTAAATGTATAGTGTACTTTGATACATACAGAATTCGTGAAAACTCATGCACTACCCGCCACAAATAACAATACACAAGCACCGCACACATTCAACACCACAGTCTTAACAATCGCTCCGTAGCCGAAGCATCGTCAGGAAATAGACTCCACGACAAAATCGAAAACTTTTTACTCAAATTAAATATCCTATTTTCCTTTTTCCGCCGTGTGGTATCAGACTAAATAGAATAGTACCACCCTCATTTCTTACCGAGGTGTCGTAAAAGGCGACTAAGGTAAGTAGACCCGCCGTGTGGTATCCGGCTGAGTAGAATAGACCAAACTCATTTCTTACCTAGGTGTCGTAAAAGGCGACTAAAGTAAGTTGACGTCAGGCAGGCGGCCGGTCATAAAAACGCAGCCAAATCATGTAACACCATGTTTATAACATGTTGTGCCGACCCCACTTAGAGTGGGATAAGGGCAGGAGGATGATGATGACTTAAATATATTATCTTCTATCGCGGATTATAGTAAAATAATATTTTCATTACTTCTGTATTATGTACTTTAGCAAAGTAACGCTTAACGTATATTATTACAGATTTACGTTTGACTGTTATCTATTGGCATTTCACACATAAAAATCTTTAACGTATCTGCCTCTTACTTATCCTACAATATCCCTTATTAGAGAATAGTTTCAAAGCGGATTGATAGGTAACTATATCCCCAGAATTCTTTAGAGATATGCAATATTTCTAACGATGTTTGCCTTCACCAAAATGCGTGTGATAAATTTGCAAATATTAATTAGGCACATAAGTTTTAATAGAAAAACTCACTGGTGCCTGGGATTTGAATCCGTGACCCCATCGAAAGAGTCGCACGGTTTCGAACTGAGCTATCACAGCATCCACATAGTAATGCTATATAGAGAGATATTCTCAATTAATACGCAAGATTTCTAACGATGTTTGCGTTCTCTAAAAAACGTGTATCATTTTACTTAATACTAAATAATTACTTTAATCATTAACATCAAAGTATACATATTTAGGTTATATAATTTATACAAATATATATTACAAACCTATGTCTAAAGTGTATTACATTGGTACAGCTAATGCACACAGAATACTGCTTGATATAACAAAAATTAAATAGTATGAAGTTTGAAGACTCAAGTCATCGACAAGTGGAGACTTGACACTAAATATAAATAAAAAAATAAATATATGGGACACTTACACACACGGTCCTCCGTCCCCAAAGTAAGTAACTTAATACTTGTGTTATGGTAGACAGACAACTGGTGAATACATACTTATATATAATTTGAAATATATATCCTTAAATACAAATATACACTTAGGCTGGAGGAACCAACAAATTGTTTAACTTTTAGAATATTTTGGCGGGAATCGAATCCGCGACCTGCAAAGCTGAAGGCAAGCCACTGCGCCAACGGGACAGTCAAAAGCACTTGTTTTTAAGTTTACTTGAATAAAGAATATTTTGAATTTAAATTTGAATCATGTTGACCATTATCTATGGACATAAAATTTGAGAAAAATAAAAATGTACGGAGTTTGGACTATGATTTCAAAATGTCGGAGCTTCCGATTGAAATCACATCTTCGACTTCAAATGAATTGCTAATTAACGCTAGTTTCGACTCATTAAATTCTATTCCAAATAAATTGCTTCTTTTTAGTCTAAAATAAAAAAAAATACGCTTATTATTACGCTTATAATGTACTATCTATTCTCATACCCAATACATGCGAACTGATTGCTGAGATTGCGGTAGTGAATGTGTGCAGTCCTTGTCTAATATTGTATTGTTGGTGTTACTATTATTTGGTAGAACGTATTTTGTGTGCATTGCCTTCACTTGAACAAGTATAAAAAATTATCCTTCGGTTTGTGCAAACATTAAACATTACTGAAAAAATTGGTATTAAACTTAATAATTATTTTAAAAATAAATAATAACAAATATATATGTACATTTAGTTTGGTACACGCGGTGTAGGATAAAACAAGTTATAATGGATTTATTGTTTGTTCAAAAACCATTAATTTTATCAGCCTCGCAGTAAATGCCTATAGATAATAATATTTTGGAATGAACGTTACAAAATTTCGTTGTTTTCATATAGACATAACATTCCGAATGTTTTTTTTTTCGTATTCGTTAAGGCAGGTTTATATTGAGTAATTTGTCCATATTTGGTTAATGTCCCTTTGGACGGGGTTTAAAAAAAATCAATTTTAAGAAATTTTATCATCCAACATCGACTTCCGCTACATTCCCTGATCCTCGTCCCAATACACTATCACTAATATCTGTAACACTTCCTCGCATTGTGAAGTAATCGGAAACTTTATAGTAAATGCGCAGTGTCACTCGAATAATTTTAATCTTTTGTCGGAATTACGGGACAACATTATGTAAAAATGATAAAAGTAAATTAATAATTAACATTTTTTGTTGTTATATTACACATTTACAATACTCTAATATCAATTATTAAGTTATACTTACGTTGTTTTTAATAGTGTTATAATGGATAATGAGTCTAGATATATCAGGACATATGATAACTCTTATATTTAGCAAAATCTCGTATATACGTATTGACCACAATAATTGACTCAATATAAACCTGCCCTTACCTATATAACAAATTATCAATTCTTATTAATGTTCAGCTTCGACTGATCGCTGAACATTTTAAGCTTACGCTATGATTTGGAAAACTTAAATACGCTCGGTGTGCTCTTCTTTTGCGGTTTGTTTTCTGCCACCTAAAAAAGTTGGAAAATGTTGTATTCCTTAAATATCTTCATAGTCATACAACTACTATTAAGTAACATTCTGATACACATATATAATAGTAAGTATTTATTAAATTTGGGTGTTATTTTTAGGTTTATTTGACCTGTCTGGTAATATATGATAAAAAATATCATTTAAAACATTTTTAAAACATTGATAGTGCAGTTTACTGGTGAACACTGAAAATCGGTGTTAGGGTCTCGCAACCTCAACAATAGCCGAGTGGTTCTCTAATTTGTGAAGGCACATTATCTCGCTGGGAGTTGTTGGTGAAGTAATTTAAGGTAATTTTAGGTATTAATATTGTTTAAGTTTCTTTTTTTATTTGTAAGTTATGTATATTTTGTCTTTTTTTTATTTTACTTTTTTTTCATCTTTTATCATTATCATTTGTCATCTTGTTACTCTTCGCTGTGTTGTAATGTGCCACTTAAATAAAGTTTTTCTTATTCTTATTCATTATAGTGTTCCGTAATATATCACAATGTCCTTGTGTGTTAGTGTTTCGTAATTTATGATAATGTATATAATATAGGAGTGCGGGTAGGTTAGAAGATTAATACAATAAAGCAGTTGTCATCTAGACGTTGTTTAATTAACACCTGTACATACATTATCATAGTGTATTATAGTGTGCTGTTGTGTATTATATGTGTCGTCTAGCATAACTTACAGTGCGGTCGCCAAGCAATAACCTCGCCTTATCCTCTTCAAGCGGCTCTGGCGCTGCAGCCGCTCGCCTGTGGAGCTGCAGCTTCTGCCTGATGGCTTGAGACACTATCACCCTGACAACAAATATATTTTTAAATAAATTAAATATATCGGACACTTACACACACGGTCGTCCGTCCCCAAAGTAAGTAACTTAATACTTGTGTTATGGTAGACAGACAACTGGTGAATATATACTTATATATTTTTTAAATACATACTTAAATACAAATATACACCCAGGCTCAAAGACCAACAAATTTATGTATAGAAAATGTTGGCCCTCGGCGGGAATCGAACCCGCGACCCGCGGAGCTGAAGGCAGGGTCACTACCCACTTCTCCAACGGGCCAGTCAAAGTCAGTCAGTCAGTGTCAGTATGTTTCTTTGCTTGAACGCGCTAATCCCAGGAACTACTGGATCGATTTGAAAAATTTCTCACGCCGTGTGGTATCCGGCTGAATAGAATAGTACCATCCTCATTTCTTACCGAGGCGTCGTAAAAGGCGACTAAGGTAAGTCGACCCGCCGTGTGGTATCCGGCTGAATAGAATAGTACCATCCTCATTTCTTACCGAGGTGTCGTAAAAAACGGCTTAGGTAAGTTGACGTCAGGCAGACAACCGGTCGTAAAAAAGCAGCCAAATCATGTTACGGCATGTTTATAACATGTTGTGCTAGAGTGGGATAAGGGCAGTAGGATATATACTTAAAAACATAAATACACCCCCGGTTCGAAGAACCAATAAATTGTATTTAGAAAATGTTGGCATTCTGCGACAATCGTGCCCGTGACCACTGGAGCTGAAGGCAGGGTCTTTGCCACCTGCGCCAACACTCCAGTGAGCAATATATCACCTCCTGGTATCGCTCTTGGTGGCCAGCAGCAGGTCCAGCCAGGTCCAGGTCACGTTGTGGTACTCCAGCGTGGGCAGCACCAGCGGCAGGTCGCGCACGTCCTCCAGGTTCTTCTCCTTGCTGCCCTTGTACGAGACTCGCACCGGCACTTCCGGTATCTTGATGTATATGAACAGCTTGTTCTTCTCAGCACGCTCCTATTCGAAGTTAACAAATGTGATCATTAGTTTAAGCATGACTCCATTTACTTTTCAATAATTTTTACATACACGCAAAAACACGTACGCACGCACGCACGTACGCACGCACGCACGCACGCACTCACGCACGCACAACTCAGAATACATAGTATGAATAGTTTTGTTTCTTTTTGTTAATTTTATTCGTTAATTTTTGTAGTATCTAAACTATACTAAAAACTAAATCCCCGTTGCGTCTGTGTATCTGTCAATTCAAAAAAGAATGCAGATTTTAAGTTTTTTATTCCAATTCAAGATATGGTTCATTCAAGTAAAATTGTGGCTTTGAATCGCATACTCTACTACTGGTTCGGAACAGAACTATACGATGAGTAAATTTAAAGATTGTCCGAATCCATCCATCCCTTTCGGAGTCCTTAAAGGACATACAAAGAAACATTAATTTTTATATATTACTAGCGATCGCCAGCGGCTCCGTAATATAGTATTTTGATAACCATAACAATGTTTAAAGTGGGTTAACCTTAAGAACTAGACATATGCTGTCGCGGAGTTTTATTTAGAATTTTTATAGGGGAACAATTTTGTACTACATGATTTTTTTAATAACTTTCACCCTTCACTTAGCACACACAGGAAAAGCTTTAAAATTTACCGTTTTTGTAATGTTTTTTATGGCTGGTCCTCTCCTATTCATCTTAACCCATCTCTATAAATGGACTATCTTATACTGAAAGAATTTTTCAAATCATTCCAGTAGTTACTGAGATTAGCGCGTTCTAACAATCAAACAAACAAATTCTGCAACTTTATATATTAGTATAGATTCCATTATATATTACGCCATTTCGGAGTTAATAAAAAACATACATTCACTTTCTCTTTTATACTGATTGCTGTAATGATAAGGCTGATACGAGCCTGCTATGTAACTTATTATTACCTACCTTCATTTTCTCAACATCATCTTTATCCTTCTTGTCCCTCTTAACGTAGAAGTTGGAGTTGGAATCCTTGCCCTTCTTCTTGACCTTCTTGGAAGCGCTGGAGCCGGCGCGGAGAGTGGAAGCGCCTTCTCCGTCCTCATCAGCCTCCTCCATGGCGTCGGGATCGCGCTCCGGGAAGCAGAACTTCAGCATCGTATTGAAGAACTTCTTCGTCAAACCTATCAAACAAGCACAAATAAAGATATACGAGTATCAGTGTCGTTAGACAGCAGTAGCAGTAGTAGTAGTAAAATAGAACTAAGGTAAATTGACGCCAGGCAGGAGGCCCGTCGTAAAAACATTGCCAAGCATGTTTATAACATGTTGTGCCGACCCTACTTAGAGTGGAATAAGGGCAGGAGGATGATGACTTGAGAAAGAAAAATTGTGTACAGAAATTACACTAAAATTATTTTGCTGTAATGCTAAGTATATGCAGCAGGCAACAATCACATGCATGCAGAACAAGTCGCCACACGTATCACAAATCGCCACCAACACCAACACTCCACGCAAACACTACACACACTCACTACCAAAATCTCGACAATCGTTTCGCCCCGAAACGAATCCAGCTGCAACGATTATCTTGTAACCATCAATCAAATTAGAACTTTTTTTTTTGTTGTATAATTATCCACCGTGTTTCTTGCTGGTTCTTTTCGATAGTAGTAGCTTTCGATCGAGGTAGCTTCTTCATCAGTAACACTTGAATAAAGAATATTTTGAATTTGAAAAGCCGAAGCATCATCAAGAGGAACGAAATCGTAATGAAAAAATGTTGAATTTAAATATACCTATTCTAATGGGGACTATGTTGACCTCGAAGTGTTCCTTGACAGAAATACCGCCGACGGGCGGCCGGTCGCGGCAGAACACGCGCAGAGCCGCGCGGCGAGCCACTGGCGCCCGGCCTGACGCGGCTTGCGGGGCCAACACCTGGCAGAAACCAACATTGTGAGTTGATTTGATTGATGTAGATTTATTTTACTTCACCCGTAAATTAATTTCATCATCATCATCATTTTTAGCCATTTTGTGTCCAGTCCAGGACGTAGGCCTTCTCCAAGTCCCTCCACGCCAGGCGATATTGTGCCTTTATCATCCAAACTCGACATGCCCATCTTTTGGGAAGACGGCCACGTGATCTGTTGTTAGCACATGGTCTCCATTTCAGAAGAAGTTTGGTCTATCTAGTACAGTTCATGCGTGCCACATGTCCTACCCATCTCCACCTGCTTTTGGCAATTTCAGATACCACATCTCCCAGACCTGTCCTCAATCTGATCAATTCATTTTTCTTCTTCTATAAATTATTTATAAATAAATAAATAAAATTATTTATTTATAAATAAATAAATAAAATAAATAAATTTATTTATAAATAATTTAAAGAAGTAGGTGTTACTTTGCGGATATCCATACTACAAAACATCATCAGGAGACTCCACGATAAAATCACAAAGCGAAGCAATACCCAATTAAACTTAGTTATATACTAATCGGTCCAACCCCACCATTTATTTTATTTTGCCTGCGAGCACGTGTAATAAGCTTGAACTAGAAACATTTATGACCGTTATTGAGGGTGCCATTGTTATGTTTGATAATCTCAAGTTGCTCCCAGATGTTTAATTTAGGACTTTTTTCACAGGTGCGCAAGATTTTGAAACTATGGTCATTAGGAACTTTATGAACGCTTTCTAACAAATGTTTGGCGAAATGTGAATTTTGTGGTTTATTACTCTTGAAAGCGGCCATATGTTATTTAAAACGGGTTTCAAAATTACAACCAGTCTGACCCACATATGTATCATTGCATTCAAGACATTTTATTTATAAACATTACATTTTTCCGCGCTTTGTAATTTATCTTTATTATTGCATAGTATCTTTTTTAAGGTGTTATTACTTTTAAAACTAATAACTCTTTCGATAAAAATAATAACTCTTTCGATCTTTTTCGTAATACTGTTCGAAGAAAAATCTTCGTTTTTATTTTTATACTTGCAATCTAGACATATGCTGTCGTGGACTTTTATTTAGAACTTTAAGAGGAGATCAATTTTGTTACACATGATTTTTTAATAACTATTACTATTTACTCAGCGCACGCAAAGAAAGCTTTAAATTTTGCCATTTTCGTCCTATTTTTTATTGCTGCTCCACTCCTATTCATCTTAACATGCTATATATGCTATATATCTTTCCTCAATAAATAGACTATCTTACAGTGAAAGATTTTTTCAAATCGGTCCAGTAGTTCCTGAGATTAGCGCGTTCAAAGAAACTCTTCAGCTTTATTATATATTAGTATAGATGTTAAATCGGTATATAAGCTTGGAGCTATACAAAATTTTATAACAATTGCTCCGGCAGATTAGCCGTTAAAGCGTATAATACTAGACTTTCTCATTTATAATATTAGTATAGATATAGATATAACTAACCTCAGGGAATGGTTCGTTCGGCAGCAAGTTGGTGACTCGCACGTAGCCCACCTCGAGTTGGTGCTCCACGGTGTCGTCGGACCGCGACGTTTTTGTGTATCTGAGGTGAAATACCAAAAAATATGAGTTTATATTATATTTCAACAAAATATTCAGGGATAAGAGCGAAAATTTTATGATACATGATTCCTTCTTACTCAATAATCGAAAAGCACTAAACTAGAAAATAATAATAATATAATAAAGATATATACTTATACGTCAAGCATATTACAAAATTGGAGATTATTTAGATGATAAAAATTCCTGGATTTAAAATCCTTACAGCTTCATACAAGACTGTGGTTTAATAATGTAAAATTGAAAATGTTTAAAAGATTGACCGCCGAGTTTCTCTGTAGTTCTCGGTAAGAGTAACATTCCGAACCAGTTGTAGATTCATTAATCACATTGATCATTGACGATTCAAACGTGCTTGAATGAGCTTATTTCAATAAAGATTATTTTGATTTTGAAATAGGCAGCCCAATTACAGACTATGCGTATGTGCTCGTGGAACGTCATGGAAGGTTGAAAGGTGACACCTAGGTACTTCACTTTCTGTTGCCAGCGAATTGGTATATTGTAAAGAGTAACATAGATACTTCTCAGTGGCGTAGCTAGGGGGTGGCGAGAGGGGCGGTCGCCCCAAGGCACCACAGGCAAGGGGGGCACCAAACTTGACAATAATTTTTTTTTGATGAATAATGAAATCATTTCAGAAAAGTTGAATAAGAGTCATATTCAACTTTTTGCACATTGATTTTGTATGATTATATTGTCTACAATAAACACAAAAAAGTTTCTTAGCTGTAGACCTCGATGAAGTAACAACAGACTTTGCCACTCAAAAAGCGAGGAAAGTTTTTAAATTTTCTAAATAAACTTTATCATAATCTAATGTTCATTTATATATAGTTATTATCATTTTGAACCAATTTCAATTTATATATTAAAGTCATTGCGTTCTGAAATCTAAAATTATTTAGACTCTGTCGCGGCCAAAACGGAACGCCAGCGGACAGTGGTTGTGATTGGCCATCCATCTTAGGCTGATTGACAATCAACTGTCAGACGCAAAATTCAAACCTGTGAACGGCACACCCATAATATCTATCTTGTAACATCTTTTCTATACTTTGTAATCCGCCACATTATACGCATTCGCAAAATTCCCGTCGTTTTCATCGCTGCGCTAAACCCAAAGAGAAGATCACGCTAGCACTTCGTGTCGGCATCGACAGACTCTTTAGAAGGGGGGGCGGGTCACCAGGTGACAATTGGCCCCGGGCCCCAAATATACTAGCTACGCCACTGATACTTCTACTCTATGTTTATGTAAATGACTCACAAGAAGTTGGTAAGCAGCAAGTCCGCTATGCCGAGCTGGCCGTCGGCGTCCGTCAGCCGCCAGCGCGCGGACTTGAAGCAGATCTCGTTGTACCGGTGCGGCGGCGCGTGGTGCGCGCGCGGCGCGGGCGGCGCGGCCACGCAGCGCACCTCGCGCCACGCGCGCACCATCGCGTCCAACTCCTCGCCCAGCGACCACGCCGCCTCCTTACATTCATTCACCTGCACAGCGTAAAATCAATTTATAAAAACAATTTTCCAGTTTCCAGTTGTTCACTGGTGAGAAACGACCCACTCGGCCAAACTCATCCAGGTTAAGGGTGGCTTCCGCTATTGGATACGTTCACCGCCACCCTGCCTGTAAATCAATGAAATTCTTCCAGTCTTTATTAAATACTAGCGGCCTGCCCCTGCTTCGCACGGGTATAAAATATATATCCCATGTCATTCAGTGTAAAAAAATGATTAAAACCGATCCAGTAGTTTTGATTTATTCATTACTGCCCGTGGCCCGCAAGCGTTAAATTTGGAGAAAAACAATTTTCTTTCCCTATGCCAAGAAGATTTCCTGCTATCTTTGGAATATCTAAATTCATATAGTACATTTTTACTTATTTACTTTTACATTTTCCCTATGTATTTAATTTTTACAATTAATTACAGAATGTCTTTATATACAACATTCACAGCTTCCTTGTCGCTAAACAAACTCTGGAAAGAACGATATAGCTGCTGGATTCGAAGTGCTATAGGGTGAAGCGCGGCCTCCGCATGGCATTTTAGATCTGTAATATCTCCGAAAATGTTCACTTAAATTACATGCTGTAAACGGCGATATTGATCTATATTAAATCAACAATTTATTTAAGGTACTTAATTGGATAAGGATTAATGCTGTAGTGTATAAAAATTGCTTCAAAAATAAGGCATTATTTTTCGTAAAAAGTAAATGACAAAAAATGCTATTGTGGGTTATTCATAAGAGATAGACATATACCATCGCGGACATTTCTGTAGACCTTTTCAAGGTGTACAAATACTTAGTACATCATTTTGATAAATCTCGTAGGGTTAAGCCTGCGTTTGCAATGTAAGCGGAAAAAAATGTAATTATTTACAGAAACCTCAAAAATTACAGTATTTCTCTAATATGTATTGAATTTTATTATACGTACAAACCTTCCTCTAGAATCACTCTATCTTTTAAAAAAAACCGCATCAATATCTGTTGTGTAGTTTTAAAGATTGAAGCATACATAGGGATATACGGACATAGGGACAGACAGAGAATGCGACTTTGTTTTATACTATGTAGTGATATTATTTATTTTTACAATTGATTAGACAATGTCTTTACATACAACATTCATAGCTTTTTTATCATTAGACAATATAAACTTAAAAGAAGGACATTTAGTTGTGCCTCCGGTCGCTGCTAAATTCGAAGTGCTTATAGGTCGAAGCGCGGCCTCCTCGCGGGATTTTAAATCTGTAATATCTCCGAAAATATTCACTTAAATTACATGCTATAAACGGCAATATTGATCTATATTAAATCAACTATTTATTTAAGGTACTCAATTGGATAAGGATTAATGCTGTATTGTATAAAAATTGCTTTGAACATAAGGCATCATTTTTCGTAAAAAGTAAATGAAAAAAACTGCTATTGTGGGTTATCCATAAGAGATAGACATATACCATCGCGGACTTTTCTGTAGACCTTTTTAAGGTGTACAAATACTTAGTACATCATTTTGATAAATCTCGTAGGGTTTAGCCTGCGTTTGCAATGTAAGCGGAAAAAAATGTAATTATTTACAGAAACCTCAAAAATTACATTATTTCTCTACTTCGTATTGAATGTTATTATACGTACAAACCTTCCTTTTGAATCACTCTATCTATTAAAAAAAACCGCATCAAAATCGGTTGCGTAGTTTTAAAGTTTTATGCGTACATACGGAAATATGGACTTTGTTTTATAATATGTAGTGATACTATTACATAGATTACAATAAAAAAAAATTTAATAAGCCGCTTAATAAATACAAATGATCCTACTCAGCCGGATACGACAGGGCATCAGAAATAAATTGGATATTGAGATTTTTTTTGTATTAAAGAGCCATATGTGGCATTTACAATTTAAGTCCACGTGATTCCCTGAGAGGTTTAAGGGAATAGGTATTTTCGTATATTTGCTTCAGAGTATAGTTTTAACAATTTCATTTTTGTTTCTAGGTGTTTTATCTTAAGGTATTTAATCTTGTTTCTAATTGTTTTTTTAGTATTCTATAATAAAATTCTGTAAAAAATTATAATTAAAAACTGCCCAATCCAATGAATAAAGTTACACGGTCTATATCTTATACTAGTAATATCCCGCGGTTTCACCAGGGTAATTTTTATTTCTTTACACCTTATTACATTTTTTTAACGGATACCTATTTTTTTTGAAAATGTATACCTAATAGCCGATGTTGCTCAGTAAAGATCCAATTTCCCAATGGTAAAAGAATTTTTGAAATAGGTCCAGTAGTTTTTTTGTGAAAACATTACAAACATACATATAAATTTTTCCTCTTGATAATATTAGTATAGACAGATGTAACTTTATTTTTCGGATAGGGCGACATGTTATTCCAAGTAGTTTACCTGATCATCAAGCGCTTTAAGCTCTGCCAAAGCGACTGCATCGTTGCCGTTGATCGAGCGGTTCTTCAGGTAATACTCCTTTTCCAAACGACGAAGCCTCGCTAGTGATTCCCTAACCTATAGAAAAATAGCCTAATAATTATTTATAGTATAAAGGAAAAAAAATGTGACTTAGTGTGTTTATATCGTTGTAATGCCTGATATAAGGCGATAAAACCTTATAAGGACCTAAATACTACTGATAATGAGTTTACTTGAGTTTTAAATATGAATGTGGATAGATGTATGGCTAGAGGAAGGCCGAAAAAAAGATGGATGGATTGTGTGAAAAATGATATGCATGTTAGAGGAGTGGCACCAGAGTTGACGAATGATTGAGGAGAATGGAAAAACTTCTTTTTCATTCATTTCATTGTGCCGACCCCACTTAGAGTGGGGTAAGGGTAGGAGAATGATGAATGAGTTTACTTGTATCTGTCAATTTGATAGTTCAAGAGAATTGCAAAATTCAATTTCAATATGTTTCACTATTTGGCAATCTGAAATACATCCTCGGTAGTATAGTGGTAAGTATCCCCGCCTGTCACGCGGGAGACCGGGGTTCGATTCCCCGCCGGGGAGGAAGCTTTTTATTTATTTAAGTTATTTATTTATTTAAGTTTTTTATTTAAGTTTTTTATATATTTAAGTTTTTTAATTTATTTAAGTTTTTTTATTTATTTAAGTTTTTTATTTATTTAAGTTTTTTATTTATTTAAGTTTTTTATTTATTTAAGTTTTTTATTTTTTTAAGTTTTTTATTTTTTTAAGTTTTTTATTTTTTTAAGTTTTTTATTTTTTTAAGTTTTTTATTTAATTAAGTTTTTCATTTATTTAAGTTTTTTATTTATTTAAGTTTGTCTTTTTCTTGAGTTAAGTAAGTAAAAACTATTTTCAAACCTTTCATTATATCAAAACAAAAAGTTGCTATTGAATAGATCCTTTTGAAGCCGTGATACGAATATAAATGGATTTAACTTAATTATATTAATAATCACAGTTTAAAATAGTCCCATTCATAGATAGTAATTCATAGATAGAAATAGTCCCTTTTTTATAGCATTACGTACTTACATACATACATTATGTACTTAGTGTTTTTACAAAAGATTTTTAAAAATCATTATCAAAGTATTAGAATATTTATATATTTGAATATAGAATAATTTTTGAGACGTTTAATCTGAATTTCATAAATATTTGAATGAATTTTGGCTGCTATAAATCTCTATATCACAAAATATATGAATTCTAATATACATTTAAATCCTTGCTGAATATAATTTTTTTGCTACAAACAGTGAAAGAAGAGGTTTGGTTTTAAGTTAACATAGGAAATCAAAATATATAATTATAAAAAATGCGTAGTTTCAAATTGTGCCAAATTTGATCAATTGCTTATCCAGTCTCCCCGTCCACAGACAAGTTTTAGCTTTAATAATATTGTTATGAACATGCAAAAAGAGATCGTTATGTATATTTCATAGAGTTCAAAGTTCGCTTGACGCTATGCGCCTTGAACTTATACATTGTTTGCGAATCTCCGCCACTGCTAACGACTCGTGAGTAATTTAGAAACAGAAACTTCTCAAATGTTTCGTTCGCTATAAGCGAAAGTAAAAGTAAAATTTTAGTGAAATCGACGTATTTATTTGGACAACAGACTGCATAGTGATTGTAAGTACTAGTTGTGTACTGAAAAGCTGCAAAACAAACTGAAACTCTTTAAAACAACTTTATGCATAAAGTTGTTTTAAAGAGTCACTAGGTATTTATATCCAAAGCTTCGAACTTCAGTACGCAACATTATAGATAGTTCAACTCAGTAGTGCACGCGCACGCACACAAATGGCCGCGCGCACAACTGCGTTGAACTATCCAAGATAACTATGGTATTTATGGTTATCTTTAGGAGCTCTCAGTGATGATGATCGTGCAGGGATGTTTACCTGTGTTTGCAGCTTGTGTATGAGGTGCCTTGGGTCGGTGTCACGGTGCAATTGCAGCTGGAAACGCATCCGTGCGCGTCGCTCCAGGGTGCGACGGCGTTCGGGCTCCACGTGCAAGACTACGTTGTTGACAACGTCCAGCAGCATGGCGTACTGATATCATAGAGTTATTATAATTTATACATTTAGGCTTTATTTTGTGGAAATCCATAATACAAAAGTAATAATGAAATATTTTTTATTAAAATAAACATGTAAACAAGTGATTTTGAATCGTAAGCTCTACTGCTGGTTCGGAAAGCTGTTCCGAACCAGCAGTAGGTTCGGAAAGCTGTTCCTACCGAGAAGAGCCGGCAAGAAATTTGGCGGTTGCTTTCTTAAAAATATAATTTTTATTACTACAAAAGTAATAATATCAGTCATCGCGGATTATAGCAAAATTGCTTTTGTATTATGGATTTCCGCAAAGTGACGCCTAATTCTAAAAATTATATAATTCTTATTACTAGTTACATTTAGTCATTACTGTCTTATACACGGTCTACATAGTTAATGGACAGACCTGCAGGGAGTTGGTGCAGACGTCCAGATCGTGGTGCATCAGCGTGAAGGAGTCGTAGGGCTCCGGGGCCGCCTCCCAGCCCGCGGCGCCGCCCCCGCCCGCTTCACTGTCCTCATGCGACACGTAATAGAACTCGCACGCACATCGCGACACTATACGTTGGAGCTGACAAAAGTAATATATTAATAACTTTATCTTTGCGGTTTCTTTTGGACGCTTTTTGAACGCCTATATTTTCGATGGTCAGACTTAACTGTATAAGTTTATTGGCGAGTACACGCTCTACTATAAAAAATCTATATTCTACTTATAAAGATAGAAAAAAAAAACATGAGGTAATCTTGTATATATATGTACATCGGATACGGCTCCAACGATAATTATGAAATTTAGCATGTAGGGGGTTTTGGAGGGAAAAATCTAAAATATAAATAGAATACTCTATGTCTCACTCACGCCGTGTGGTATCCGGCTGAATAGAATAGTACCACACTCTTTTCTTACCCAGGTGTCGTAAAAGGCGACTAAGGTAAGTCGACCCGCCGTGTGGTATTCGGCTGAGTAGATTAACCATCCTCATTTCTTACTGAGGTGTAGTAAAAGGCGACTAAGGTAAGTCGACCCGCCGTGTGGTATCCGGCTGAGTAGAATAGACCATCCTCATTTCTTACCGAGGTGTCGTAAAAGGCGACTAAAGTAAGTTGACTCACCGTGTGGTATCCGGTTAAGTAGAATAGACCATCCTCATTTGTTACCGCGGTGTCGTAAAGGGCGACTAAGGTAAGTTGACGTCAGGCAGGCGGCCGGTCGTAAAATACGTAGCCAAATCATGTGACATATTTATAACATATTGTGCCGACCCCACTTAGAGTAGGATAAGGGCAGGAAAATGATGGTCACACTTAACTGGGATGTAGGTGGAAGCAACTTAAATGAGAGGGTTCGGGTGTACCTCAGATTTCTCGAAGTAAGACTTCGAAAAACGTTTAAAGACGTGAGTAATGGTAGGGAGGTCGAGGTCTCTATGGAGGTAAACTTTCCGCATGAACCACGGACAACCAGTGGCTGTCCGCATAAATTAGTTCTGCAGTCTCTGGAGCGTACGCGATCGCAACGCTCGCATAGAACATTATTGGTCTTATGCAAGTTTTGTAATGTCACTTTGTTGCGGAGTGACATTTTACTTTTTTTGCATAACATCGGATAAATACGTCCTATAACATACGCAGTCTTATTGCAGACTACGCGTAAGCGCTAGTGAAAGGTCATGGAAGGTTGGAAGGTAACTTTATCTAGGCATTGTTAAGTCTATACTCGGTAGAGCTAGACCGTCTTAGAACATACCAGGTCCTCGGGCACAGAATCCCTGATTACTCTGTCAACAAGCCCCGAAGTCTATTCTTCGTAGACCTAGATCGTCTTAGAGCATGCCAGGCCCTCGGGCACAGAGTCCCTGATAACGACTACTCTGTAAACAGGCCCAGTCTCACCTGAGCCAGGCCAGCATCGGCCGAAGGTCCCACGGTGCGGCCGATGACGCCGCCGGCCGAGTGTCCGCTGCCCACCAGCCGCGGCACGTCGGGCAGCGTGCTGATCTCCGCACCCTGCCACCGCTCCTCGATCTCCTCCACTGACACCCATTGGATATTCTCTGTAAAGTATTAGTAATAAGTAGTACTAGCAAAGTACAGACAAAATACTACCAAAGTAAAGATTATATTATTTTTCTATAATCCGATAGAAAATCTGTGTAATACTAAAAGTAAAGTGCGCTACCTTTTTTTCTTTTTTTTTTTAATGTCAGGAAAACCCCTTATCGCCCCACGGGGACGAGCAGCGGGTATGTCGGACTCACATCGACTAAAAACCTGACAGTGCTCCACCACGCTGCTGGTGGCGGGGACAGGGTACCGTTGTACACGTTGCCCCCATCCCCGCCAGCAGCAACTCTGAACCACAGAGTGCGCCACCTCTGGGTTGGGGCCTTTCTAAAAGTGGCCCCTCCCTCCGCTAATTGATGCATTGGTAGCACCAGATGCATCGACCGCCTCGGGGACCTTTTCAGATGGGCGCTCGATAAACCCCGTTCGGAACGCCCAAGGTAAGGTTCTATAACGAGATCCTACAACTGAGATGCATGTAAATAATATAATATAATGTAAAATTCTTATTACGTATATATATTATATTTTTGTATCCATGCTAACATATCTATATATTTACTTCTATCAGTAAAAACTTGTAATTGGCCTTATTTCGTAATCTATTGTAATGTTATAGCTGTAAGTTTCACTTATAAAATAAAATAAAAATAAATAAAATAAAACTGGTCCGTGGCTAAAACTAGTATACCGAGATAGTACGACTGAGTTGGATGTAAAATTGGTTCATAAGTAAGGCTTGTCTACTGCGTGGTCGATGGAATGATTAAGAGGCGTGGTGACAAGCAAAGCGTGGTGGTGGTAAAAGCGTGGTGAAAAACAAAGTGGTACCGTCGAGCTGGTCGCGATCGGCCGCGCTGACGGTGGCGTAGTACTGCATGGCGGACAGCGCGCCGCTCCACGCCGTGGCCGCGGGCGCGCGCCGCACCCGCTGCCGCACCTCCGCGCGCGCCGCGCACAGGATCACGTACCCGCGCGTCTCGCAGCCCTTCAGCACCACTTGCGAGTTCACCAGCTCGACTGATGATATACAACGGAATACTTTCGATAATATCTAATAAGATATCTAGATTTGTATGTTACAGAATCTAAAAAAAGGAAGCTGACGGGGCGAGCAATGAGAAAAAGTGCTATTCGCTCCCGCAACGATCATGACATCTACTTAGTAAGTAACGGCCTGTTACTATCCCACTGCTGGGCATAGGCCTCCTCTCTCCATTTTTGGAGAGAAGGGTTGGAGCTAAGACCTACCACGCTGCTCCAATGCGGATTGGTAGGTTACACATATCCCTAGGATTCTCTAGAGATATGCAGGTTTCCTCACGATGTTTTCCTTCATCGAAAAGCGTGTGATAAATTGCAATTATCAATTAGACACATAAGTTTTAATAGAAAAACTCATTGGTGTCTGCCCGGGTTTGAACCCATGATCGTCTCTAGAGATTCACACGGTCGCACCGCTAGACCATCACAGCTTAATCAAACATAATAATTGTACCAGAAAAATTAAAGAATCTACAAAAACGAAGCAATTAAGAACAATGGGAAAAAGGCGCTATTCGCCGCAACGATCATGACAGTCACTTATGACCAAACATAATAGTACATTGTATCAGAAAAGTGAAAACAAAATGTAATAAACCATCCGATATTTCATTCTTAATATGTATGTTAAAAATAAAAATAAATCGAAACACTCAAATAAAATGGCAAATTTGCATGACACGACTTATTTACAAAATAGATAGAGCCTTTTTTAAAACTATACTAATAATAATGACTTATTACCAATTAGAGACCTTAGATCAACATGTAATTTGTAACGTAAATGTAAAAGTTTTCTTGACCGCGTTAAATGCGTCCTCTGATATGTAACGGGTTTATTTGGCTGTCGGGAAGTTTGAGCACGTTCAGGATTAATAACAATACCAGTTGAATGATACTATTTACGCAACCGTGCAACTGACTTTGTCTGTGGCTTTTGTTGCTTGATAATATATATTTGTGTTTAAGTTCAGTATATAATTATAGTAGATAGATAGATAGATAAACATCTTTATTGCACAAAATTACACTATAAAATAACATAAAAACAAATAACAGAAAACCTTAAATCTAATAATAATGTAAAGCGTGCAAAGGGCGGTCTTATCACTAAGCAGTGATCTCTTTCAGACAAGCCTTTTGAGCGAAGGAATCACATAAAAATAAAACATGGTATAGTGGGTTAGTGTTCAATAATAGAGAAAGGAGAAAAAATATATTTATACAAAAAATAACGTACGTACTAAGGTACGTACGGTAAGGTACGGTAATATGGCTCGTTAGAGCAGTGGGTAGTGACCCTGCCTTCGGCTCGACGGGTCGCGGGTTCGATTCCCGCCGAGGACCATCATTTTCTTTAAAATGAATTTGTCGGTCTTTGAGCCTGGGTGTATATATGTATTTAAGTATGTATTTAAAAAATATATAAGTATATATTCACCAGTTGTCTGTCACCCATAACACAAGTATTAAGTTACTTACTTTGGGGACGGATGACCGTGTGTGTAAATGTCCCATATATTTATTTATTTATATTTATATTTATTTAATATAGTACGTACTAAGGCAGGCGGTGTGCGAGTTGTCGTCGTCGAGCACGTGTCTGAGGTGTGCGTGCGAGGGGTGTGCGGGCGGCGCGTCCGCCTCCGCGCCCGCTAGCTCGTCGCTGAAGACAACGGGCGCGTCGCCGCCCGCCTCGCCCGCCTCCGCCACCAATGCGGCCAACATGTGCGCACCGCCAGCGCCACCACTACAACCCTACGGTAAACAAAAACCATCGTTCATCATCTTCCTGCCCTTATCCCACTCTAATTGGGGTCGGCACAACATGTTGTCATATGATTTGGCTGCGTTTTTACGACCAGCCGCCTGCCTGACGTCAAATACCTCAGTCGTATTTTACGACACCTCGGTAAGAAAGAGGGTGGTCTTTTCTACTAAACCGGATACCACACGGTGGGTCAACTTACCTTAGTCGCCTTTTACGACACTTCGGTAAGAAATGAGGTTGGTCTATTCTACGCACCCGGATAACTCGGCGGGTCGACTACAACCATCGTTATTGTACATTAATGTATCAGAGACTTCCTTGGGATCAATTTTTACCTTCTTTGTCAACCGATGGACGTCCACTGCTGGCTAGGCCTCTCATCAGGTAAAAATTTTTCATGGGATCTCCATACCATACGATCTCATGAAGAATTTTTGCCTGATTACCTTCAATTATGTAGTACAGGCTCATATATACGTGACCAACGTTAGCATTTTACTCCATACTTTTTAAATTATAGAATTATAGAAATTTTGAGTCAGTAAGACGTTGGCGACCGTGCGTGCATAGTATCTTATCAATATCTTAATAATTTAATTACGTCGACTAATTACAGTGTAGCAAATTAAAATGTCAATAAGTTTCGTAGTTCAATATATCAATCTTATTTATCAATCAAAGTTAGTTTTTAAATAAAAAGAATAACAAAAAAAAATCATTTGAACCGTAAAATAATTAAAATAATGAGTTTATACCTAACAACACGAAATGACATCTACAACTTTTACACGATCTGAAGTTGCAACTTTAGTGGCCTAAAAGTTGCACGATTATAAATTGTAGCTATGCTATTAGTTATCGAGGTCGATAAATCACTTCCTTACTTGAGTCGGCGCTGGAGGCGGCGAAACCACATCAGCTTCCCGGTGCTTTGGAGATGTGGTTGGCTTCTCCTCTTCTTTTAATGCTTTCGTCGACAGATTCTTTTTCAGTTGCTGAAAATTGATCAACGATTATTAATAATAATCTTCATTGATATTGAAATAAATTGAAATAAAATGAGATGACGATGTTCCACGACTCTAGAAGAGCTTCTTCGATATACTGTCCGTAGTAAATTATTATAAGGTATAAATAGTGAATGGCGAATACATGGACAAGCGTAGTCCACCTGGGATGCATCATCCTGGCCCGTTGGCACAGTTGGGTTCGATTCCCGCCGAGTGCCAACATTTTCTATAAACGATTTTTTGGTTCTTCAAGTCTGAGTATATTATGTATTTAAAATTATACATGTTTATATTTACCAGTTGTTTATCCTCTATAGCAACAGTAGAGTTGACGATTCAAAAGCACTTGTTTACAAGTTTTTTTTAATAATGAATAAATTGAATTTGGATTTGAATATAATAAAAGTATTAGGTTACTTACTTTGGGAATGTGCCTAATTGTCCCACAGGAAGAACAAAATTACATCCCCCATGTATAAGCATAGGAAGTGTGATTTTATTTTTCGGATAGGCCGATTTATATTTGGTACCTGGTTGACCAAGACTTGCTCGGTAATTTTTTACAAAATAATAAAATTAAAAATTAAAAAAGGGGTCAAAAAATGATTAGGTAGTTGGGATCGAACCTAGGTATTTACATTTCTCGAGTATGCCCGTTCCCCGAATAAGTTACGCTGACTTGACAGTTTATGGCAAAAATTATATTCAATATAAATTTTAGTAGTAAATTTTAGTAGATTTAAACCTATCTAGATCGATTTTTCTCCCCCAAAACATGCTGAATTTCAGAAAAATTGTTAGAGCCGTTTCCAAGATTCCGAAAATATATATTATATATAGATACATATACATACAAAATTAACTTATTTAAATATTAAAGATATCATTCGCTTGCAAAATGCTAGTTTTATACTAATAAAAACATATAATGTCCCCACCTGTGTCTTGATGTAGGTGTCGATGAGCGCGAAGGCCAGGTCCCGGTTGAGCTTGGTCCAGGCGCCGCGCAGGTCGTGCACGGCCAGGCGGTGCGTGGGCGCGGGCGTGGCGCCGCCGCCCGCCTCGCGCCCGTACGACACGCGCCGCACCGACAGGCAGTAGCACTTCTCCATGGCGGCCGGCAGGAGCATCGAGCTCTACACGGAACAGATAAACTCTGAATATACTTTTCAAAAAAATAATCGATTTATTTCGTTCACAAATTGGTATGAAATTTATGGACAGAATATGGTCCTATATGGGTAGCATAAATACGAATAGAAAAGACGAGAAGTGCAAGATTGAGATGGTATGGACATGTAATGAGGAGGGATGAAAATCATGTGACCAAACGAGTGTTAAATTTGAATGTGGATGTATATGTGCCTAGAGGGAGGCCTAAAAAGAGATGGTTGGATTGTGTGAAGTATGATATGCATATAAAAGGAGTGGCGCCAGAGTTGACGAATGATAGGACAGAATGGAAGAGAAAAACATGTTGTGCCGATAAGGATAAGGACAGGAAGATATATGGGTAGCGTAAATACAAGCGTGCTTGGGTATGCGCCTCTCTCTTTTTGTGTGCACGCATTATTATGCTCTAGGTACAGCTGACAATTAAGTCTAGATGTATCCGTAACTACATCGGGAAATCCGATAAACCTTAATATGGGCAGTTTATAGTACAAGTACATCAGGTATATCGGACTCTTGTATTGTTAAGAACGCCTGTTAGAGCCAAATGGATCGTAAGTCAAGTCTAACAACCATTCCACTATTTTCTTCATGTTGGGCCATTAGTTTTTCACTGTTTTTTTGACAGCTTTGCTTAATCTAGCTCCGTCGTAGTTTTACAAATCTAACAATATTCCTTTGTATTCAAACTGACTTTAACCCTCATGACGTTTACTACGTCACTGAGCAGGAAGGGCAAGCACAAAAGCTTTATTAGCAACGGGCAACGTCATTCTAAGGGTGCCTTAGAAGGAACAAGGTGCCAAGAAACTGGGAGCTAGTCTTCGCCGGTATTACGCTGTGTGAACAATCTCCCTACAAGAGATGTTTTAGATCCAACTCTTTATGATATAAAAACAACATTTGTATGGGCGTAACACGTTAAAATTTTGGAATATGCAATACAAACCTCATCGTTATCCTTATCCTCGTAAGATTCCCGTTGTGCAGGCGTCTTAAGCCAAATTTCTGCGTCGTTGAGATCGCAGTTCATATAGAGCGTGGCCCACACCGCACGAGCCCGTCGTATCAGCGAGTCCGAGCCCTGAACCAGCGACAGGCGGTGCCGCGAGCCGCACGTGACGCGCACGCCCAGCATCTCGATACCACGCTGCATTGACGATGAGGACCAGTAGAATACCTAGAATTTCAACTACATATAAATACAAATTCTTCGCGGATTATAGCAAAATAATTTTATTATTACTTTTGTATTATGGATTTCCGCAAAGTAACGCCTAATTCTATAAATTATTTACATATAAATATACTAGTGATAACAACAAAACCGTTTATAATACCCTCAATAATGCAATAATAATGTGTTTTTTTCCCTTTTCCCTGACTACTAGCTACTACAGCTAACTGTTGTTAAGGTAAAACTAAGTAAGTAGCGGCCTGTTACTATCTCACTGCTGAGAATAGGCCTTTTCTCTCCGTTTTTGGAGAGATGGATTGAAGCTAAGACCTTCCACGCTGCTCCAATGTGGATTGGTAGGTTACACATATCTCCAGAAATCTCTAGAAGTATGCAGGTTTCCTTACGATGTTTTCCTTACCAAAAAGCGTGTGATAAATTGCAATTATCAATTAGACACATAAGTTTTTTTTTAATAGAAAATCTCATTGGTGTCTGCCCGGGTTTGAACCCATGATCTTCTCTAGAGATTCACACGGTCGCACCGCTAGGCCATCACAGCTTCTCTTCCCTAACTACTAGTTAATACTACAGCTTCTGATAACTACAGGTAAATCTACTCAACATAACCGTTTATAATACTCTCAATAATGCAATAATAATGTGTTTTTTCTCTCTTCCCTAACTACTAGCTACTACAGCTACTGATGTTAAGTTGAGTAATAGAAACCAAATCACAACCAAGCAGTTGTATATATACATATTATCTTCCTAGAATACAGAGCAGACTTCATAACAAACTCAAAAGTAAACAGCCTGGATAAGCAATAACATAATCAGGCCAACCTGAAAACTTCCTGACTATATCCAGAACATACAGTTATATGATTTTAAAGAAATATTAATTTAACGCTGTTTCAAAGTACTCGTACATTAAAAAATAGAATCCTTAACTTTTCCTTTTAATGCCGTCTTTACAGTGCTGCAACGTAAAAAAATAACTTGGCAAGAATGTAAAGATCATCATCTTCTTGCACTTATCCCACTCTAAGTGGGGTCGGCATAACATGTTCTAAACATGTTGTCTCATGATTTGTCTAGGTATTTTACGACCGGCCGCCTGCCTGCCATCAACTTACATAATCGTATTTTACGACACCCCGGTAAGAAAGAGGGTGGTCTATTCTACTAAACCGGATACCACACGATCGGTCAACTTACCATAGTTGCCTTTTACGACACCTCGGTAAGAAATTTAATAATGTTCAATAAATATTATTAAAAAAAGAAAAGCCTTAACATCTCCTATGATATAATGACATTTTAATCCCGTCTTTTCAGTGCTGCAACGTTGTTGTGAATATTAAGTTCCTTCGATCTCTCAGGGGAGTAATTAAGACACTTACCAGCATCTGCATTGCGGGGCCCCTTTTGCTGATGTCCTCAGGTGCATTAACTATATTTTGGCTTATTTCACTTGACTTCACTTCGCTTGGAGTCGTGCGAACAGAAAAAATTCGACCGTTGCCGTTTAAGTGCAGTGACAGTAACCGAATGACGTTGAGTGCAACTGTCATTGGGATTAGGCTTGTGTTGCCGATTAATCCCCTGATCGAATGGTAGAATTTTGAATAATTGAAAGTACAAAACTAACGTATAAAGACGGCATGACAATAATGTTAAGATATGACTGAAAAAAAGAAAAAAACGCACCTGCAAGTTGTGTAAAGTCAAAGAGACGCTGACATTCCGATAGTGTCTGGAGAGCTGCGGTTTGCGCGGACGCATGTTGCGGAACACGCGACCGCGCCGCGTCGGACGCGTCGTGCCCGACAGAATGAGTTTAAGGCTTTCAAACCATCTGTAAATGATCAATTTATTTAACTGGTTCTAGGCAGATTCATTTGAAAAAAGATTTGCAAAAGATGTCAAATATAAAATTTAAAAGATTTAACATAATAGAAAAGATTTAATACAAACGAATATAAAAGATTCATAGAAGATTAGAAGAAACATTCAGACTTAAAAAAACGCCGTGTGGTAACCCTCATTTCTTATGGAGGTGTAAGTCGATCGACCGTATAGTATCCGACTGAGTAGAATATACTAACCTCATTTCTTACCTAGGTGTCGGAAAAGGCGTCTAACGTAAGTTGCCCACCGTGTGGTATCCAGTTTGAGTAAAATAGACCACCCCCTTTCTTACCGAGGTGTCGTAAAAGACTAAGGTAAGCTGACGTCAGGCAGGCGGCCGTTCGAACAGTACGTAGCCAAATCATGTGTCAACATGTTTGCAATATGTTGTGCCGACAAAATTTAGAGATTAAGGGCTAGAGGATCATCATGCTCATGAATCATCCTCTGAATGAATAATCATTCAGACTTAAAAAAACAAATATTACATTCCGATCTACGCTATATCTTTATTACAACTATTATTTTTTGTTTGTTTGTTGTAGAAATAAAAAGCAAATATTTAATAAACAGGTTTATACCTTAATGTGCTTCCATATAACAGAAGGACTGGACCGTCCCCATCTATGGGTTTCGTGTCCATACTCAAATGTAGATCAAGGCCTTGTGAGCGAAAAGCCCTATACGAGTCGTGTTCCTGTAGAATACAAAGTAAAACTTTAATAATTAAACACATGGCAGTTTGGACTCGATACAGGTCATTAACTGCTATTGTCGTAAATCAAGAATATGACGTCTAAATAATAAATATGTTGATACAATCTTAATAATGAAACGATTTATACCGTGAATAGAAACAGAACAACGCAAAAGTTAAACAATGCGTATTTGATATACAATTTAAGGATTCCCAAAGCAAAAAAAAAAATTCGCAGCGACTTAAGACGCAGAATTACGCTAATAATGCCAATAATAACGCTAATAATAAAAATAATATTGTCTAAATATTTAGACCTTTCTTATGAGATAACCGCCATGTGGAATGTTGACTCAACAATAATTGTTTCTATTTTTGTGTCGGTTAACGTTCTGATTGGGAAGAGCCTCGACCAACATCTTCAGAGGCTTTCGCTTAACAGTTCGATCAAGTGTCGGATGCAGAAGGCAGTATTGCTCGAAACGGCGCGCATTGTGAGGAAGTTCCTCGCTCTGGATCCCTGACCACCGGCAACTCGGGATATTTCCCCGTTCCCGGCGGACGACAATTTTTTTATATTTTTAAATGTTTTTTTTAAATTAGTTTTTTTAATTAGAAATATTTAAAAATGTAAAAAGTTAGGTTTAAGAAAAATAAATGAAAAATAATATAATGTGATTTCCTGGATCTCTACAACCCATAACCCAAAATTAGATTTTTGAAGTAAATAATAACACTACTGCTTCCCAGAGCCCGGTAAAATGAGGTATAGTGACCTGGTTGCTGGAGTACTCCGGTAGGCGAGTGGGTGCGCAGGGTGCTACCGCGTGGTGGTCGCGCGCATCCCCCACGCACTGCCAGCCCAGCTTAACTGCAAGTCTCAACATGGGCACACGCAGGACCCGGCAATCGTCATACTTGCTAGCAGTACGCACGAACACCTTTAGTTCGCCCAGAAAACCGAGCTTACCTGTAAAAGACATTTAAAGCAAATGGTTGTTAAAATACAGAAGATAATATAACTGAACATCGGAATGAATTCTATTATAGTTATAAGAATAAAGTTAATTCAATTTTGTTTTATCATTTTTAAATTTTTTGCAGTACTTTGTTTATTATTACTATATTTGTTATTTTGTACTTTTCAGTTTTAGTCCACAAATATTTTAAAATTTTACTTTTACTGTGTACCGTAACCAATGTTTATTTTTACCATTTTTTAATGTTGTATATGCTTGTAATAGTTTTTCAAATAGATTAAGGCTGTATGAATAACATGTAAAAAACAAAAATGTATGTTAATAATATTGTTGGCATATCTTACTAAATAAATAAATGAGAAATCTATGGAATTTCGAGTTGTCTCATAGTACGTCTGAGTTCTGACTACTTTTCATCAAAGAAATTGTTAACAATTAATTGAGATGGCACTGATATAGCGAAAGTTCGTCAAAAGTCAGTCAAAGGTACCGAAAATTACTTTAAGAATCAGCTATCGTTAAACTTCTACAAGCT
Organism: Morpho helenor; assembly: GCA_029227775.1. NCBI lineage: Eukaryota > Metazoa > Arthropoda > Insecta > Lepidoptera > Nymphalidae > Morpho > Morpho helenor. The sequence goes on from JARGCU010000017.1 coordinate 1,964,683, forward strand.
CTTACCATTAGTCCAGTCTAGGACAAGGTCACTCCAAGTGACCTCCATTTCTTCAGTGGTATTGTAAGGGTCCAAAGACACGTGCAGTAAGCAAGTAAACTTGGAGCAATTCACGGTTAAACGCCCGTGAAACAAGAGCCTCACTTTGTCCCACCACGCGAGAGGGGCTGAAGGATCCAGTGATGGACGGGACACTTGATCGAAAGCTGTGAATAAAAAGAGGATTTAATGATTTTTTGTGTAACAGACACTAAAAATGTAGGAGTAGGAAATAATCAAATGACTGTCTGTATTATTGTTAATACTGGAAGCGGGGTTCTTGAGTTATCAATAGCGTGGGTGTGGACTTTTTATGTGAGTGGGGATTGCCTTAAACACTAAAACTTGACGTAATGAGGGCTAGTCTGTTGATTGTCGTCGTGAATTTAATTTCTAGTAAAAGTAAGTTTATGAGTCGATATTAGTTAGTCAAGGTGAAAGTAAATAGTGAATTAATAGGAGTATAATAGTGAAAAAGTAAGAAGTTTCGCTCCAAGACGTTCTGGGCTCGGTTTTATTTGTTATTATTTAGTTAGTAGCAGATCAATTCTAGTATAAATGATTGCTATCACTCTGCTAAAGATAGGATGTCATTGCAGCGCATCTCATTAATGATAATACAATAATTGACTGATACATGATCACAACTACTCTGTCAAGAGCGTACGACTAAGAAAGAAAGAAAATAGGTAACAAGCTTTTTCTAACTATATTGACACTTTATAAGCCTAGACAAGGTTAAATTAAATATAAGATTTTAAAAAAATGATATACCTAGATTACAATGTGCAATAACAGGCTCCCAACAAGGTCCGAACGCGTAACTATATTCCGTCATTTCACAGCAAAGGTCGTAATACCATTTAAGAGGCATCATACTGCGTTCGAGCTCAAACTTGCCCCACGGCTCGCCTTGCTCAATCACCACGGTTCTGACCGCTGTAACAGATACAAACTAAAGCTGAACCCATGTTTATATCACCGAATTCTCTAAAACTTAGGACAAATAATTCAGACAATATTTAACTTGGTAAAAATTAGAGATATATTTTAATGAGAAATATTTCCTGCTTATTTCATTACCTACCCATATTAAATACTAAATTCTGTGAGTCTGTCTATCATGCTTTCACGGCTAATCCAATATTTATGTAATTTTGCACAAATAAAGCTTACAGGTTGAGGTAACATATAGGTAAAAAATATTCCTCTACAAGGAAAAATCCATAGTATTATTGAGGGTTCTTAAACGCTTAATAAATATCGGAAAAAGTTTCACTAATATCGATGAAATTTAGCATACCTCTAGCTGGAGGCTGTTCCTCAGCAGCCATCAGTGTCCCCCAAAGACGCAGCTCACTCATACTGAGGAGAGGTTGTGGGAAATCGCGCAACCGCAGCTGCCACAGCGCACAACTAACGCTGACCGACCGACACCACAATGTCGTGAACTCGATACCATCCTCCGGCCATGGACTAAAAACAAGACAATCAAATTGATCATCATTTTCTTACCCTTATCCCACTCTAAGTGTGGTTGGCACAATGTGCCTTCATCTTCAATTCTCCTCTATCATTCGTCAACTCTTTTTATATGCATATCATTCCACACACGATCCATCATCTTTTTTCCATCACACATATATATTTAAAGTTCTTTTTGTCACAGGATAGCAAATTGATATAAAAGATTTAAAAAAATGCAATGCTAATGCCTAAAATAACTTTTCATAGTGGTTTCTTTATTCTTTTAATGTAAAACGTTAATAACATTTATGTATTTACGTTAACCAAAAAATTTATAATGTGCGTCATGTAATATGTGTCACTATAGCCAAGAATTGAAGTGATACTTCAGCAAATACATGTAATTTAACTAGGGATGTGACTTGGAGTAGAAAAAATCGATTAATAAACATCGATTTTTATTCCTTTAAAAATAATCGATTTAAAAAATAGATCGATCGATCGATAGTAAACCGATTTAAAAATTTTTGTAAAAATCGATTATTTTGTTACGAATAATTGATTTTTTTAAATCGCTTTTTTCCGACTATTTCAAATGTTGTATTTTTTAATATTAATAATTAATTACAATAAAGGCTAATTAAAGTGAACGACTACCAAAAAAAAATATCAGATGCGCTGTTTGGTTTCATCCAACAATGCATATCTAATCTTAATAAAACAAGAAAAAGAGTAAAAAAGAAAAAGGCATACCAAAAAATATCGATTTTTAAAAAATCGATATTTGATGAAAAAATAATCGATTATTAAATTCGATTATTAAATTATTTTTCACATCGCTAAGTTTAACCGCCTTAAGTCAACTGCACTGGCGTAGAAAATAACTTCTCTTTCTCTTTCCCTTACAAATTGCACTCACTCTCACTCACCTATCGAAGTCAATCTCTCGAAGCCGATCGGTTGCATTGTGGGCCCCGTGTATACTGGGATCTGCTAGCGATATGATTCGCAGCGCTGACAGGCAGCAAGCGACGAGGCGAGTGCGCGGCGGCGGCGCGGCCCTGCATCTTTGTACGTAGATCTGAACGTCCTTTTGGCGCAACGCCGCGTATAATTCCTCGACCTTACCCGCCGGTAGAAACAGATGGGGTTTGCATAGCTCTTGGACCTAAATGACCATGTAATCTTTTTCAAAATATCCGTAAATCTATAGAGAGAGAGTAACGGCCTGTTACCTTCCCACAGCTGGGCATAGGCCACCTCTCTCCGTTTATGGAGAGAAGGATTGGAGCTAAGACCTACCACACTGTTCAAGTGCGGATTGGTAGGTTTCACATATCCCTAGGATTCTCTAGAGATATGTAGGTTTCCTCACGATGTTTTCCTTCACCGAAAAGTGTGTGAGCAATTATCACATAAGTTTTAATAGAAATACTCATCGGTGTCTGCCCGGGTTTCAACCCATGATTGTCTCTAGAGATTCGCACGGTAGAACCGCTGGGCTATCACAGCTTGTAAGTTTGCCGTAAATCTATAACTTGAATGGAAGTTAAGGAGTAATTAGCTATACGATCCTGGTACCATTAACATGGAAGATGCCGTATTATCGGTGCAACGAACAAAATTGCGTTCTTGATTCCATCCACAAATAACATTAGCAAAAGCTTTCCGAATAACGAACTTTAAACAGACAATGATGAAGTTAGTGAGGCAACATTTATTAATACAAGTTATTTATTATATTTATAATATTAGCATCGTTTCTTATTTTATTACACATTTTATTCAATAAACTGATTATCTATGAACTGAAAACTATTACGTAATACTAACCTTAGCATCCAACATAATCCGACGTTTCTCACTCTCTTTGTATTCGTCTTCTAACAGTTCGTAGTTGTCTCTAAGTTTAACTTCAAAAGGATCGTCACTCATTTCTATAATTATTTCATCAATCTGTAAATAAAATAATTATCCGACTGAATAGAATAGTACCACCCTCATTTCTTACCGAGATGTCGTAAAAGGCGACTTAGGTAAGTTGACCCACCGTGTGGTATCCGGCTAAGTAGAATAGACCAACCTCATTTCTTACTGAGGTGTCGTAAAAGGCGACTTAGGTAAGTTAACCCACCGTGTGGTATCCGGTTTAGTAGAATAGACCACCCTCTCTCTTACCGAGGTGTCGTAAAATACGACTAAGGTAAGTTGATGTCGGGCAGGCGGCCGGTCGTAAAAAGGCAGCCAAATCATGTAACAACATGTTTATAACACGTTGTGCCGACCCCACTTCGAGTGGGATAAGGGTAGGAAGATGATGATGTAAATAAAATAATTAGAGATTTTTTCGGAAAATTTCCACGATACTATTTTCCACTATAGTCTAGAGACTATATAAGACTGTATTATATAAGACTGTAGACAGTCTTATTGTTTTATAATTTATTTGATCACGCAGTGACATTTTTAGTTTAAAGTACCATATATAATCGATATCAAAACTTTACCTTTATGTGTAAATCACTGGGTAATGGACTTTCTGATGTGAAAGGCTTCTTTTTGATGCCGTGCATAATTTTGATCCATTTGAAGAGAGAAACAAAGTCACCCTGTACGGCTTCCGCCCAACGGTGCTTGTATGGGAATATGACACGGACCAAACCGATATTTACTGACCTGGAATTCACATAAAATGTACACAAGTTTTCTTTTAAAAATAGTTTTAACAGTGACGACTTCGCTTAACCATTCAACCTTATAGTCATACATTTTTTCAATAAAAAAGGATGAGCTCTTTTCCTAAATACTCCTTTAAAAAGAAACAATGCCATAACCTAAATGTGGCAATGACTATAGGATGGCTGTTTGCAAAAGTAACTTAAGTCATCATTTAACCATTTAACCTTTGAGAGGGATTTTGTTAAGCGAAAACAAAGATGTGACCTTTTTATAGAAACCTATCGCTCATTCCCAAGAATAATACAAATAAAGACTATGTATGTCGCGCTATGTAGAATTTTTAGTTAAAATTTTAAGTCGTTAATTGATAATAATAATTATTTTATACAATACTTATTAACTAAATATAACTTACTAAGTAAATATTGTTTTTGTAAACATAGACGACCTATTATTTCAATATAGATTATCTTTCCCCTGCCCTTATCCCACTCTAAGTGGAGTGGGCACAACATGTTATAAACATGTTGTCACATGATTTGACCAGCCGCCTGCATGACATCAATTTATCTTAGTAAACTCTTACGACATCTCAGTAAGCAATAAGGATGGTCTATTCTACTCAGCCAGATACCACACGGCAGGTCGAATTACCTTAGTCGCCTTTCACGACAGCTCGGTAAGAAATGAGTGTGATCTATTCTAGTTAGGCGGATACCATACGGCTTCTCTTATAAGTTAGGTTACTAGTAATACTCTTTTCTACAGTTTAAGAACAACATATCCATATAAATAAATGCATTTCGATGTAAGTCAAATTAAAACTTACCAAACCTTATTCCACGCGAGAACGAATCCTTCGCTTGCTTTCCTTTCAACTCTTATATCGGGGTCATCGACCGTCCGCTCCATGGCGTACCCCTCCATGTTAATAATTTCATCGTCATTCAACACCATCTTCAATAGACTCCATACTATCGATAATCCCGTTTCATGGTCATATGCTATAGTCATATCATCTAGGAAGAATTAAATTTCATTCAAATAAGACAAAAAAAATTAAAATTTTCTACCATATTTAGATAGTATTAATATTTAGTACATACACCATATTTAAATAAATAAATTTCACATAAGATCTTACTCACAAAAAGCTTAATATATACTTGAAAGTAAAAATGATCTAAAGAAAATAATATAGAAATACTATCCATTGTCACAGGAAAAGTATAGTATGTACAAAATAACCCTCTCAATGATTGTTTTGGTCCTCAACTGAAGGAGCCTATGCTACCTTACTGTATTGCAGTGATAAAAAGAGGAGTTTACCTTCTGATGTTGGATCGTAAATTACATCACAGCAAAAACAATTTAATCAGAATTCGATATACAAGAGTATTACGGAAAAATTTTATAGAAATTTTTGTATGTCATTATTCTTATAAAAGAGTTTTATAATTTTTATTTTATCCCAAACTGGGCCATGGTCAAATTCGTAAGTAAGTTTAGTAATTTTGAATACTCACCCGTTGTAAACAGCATGTTATTTTCTTTTGACAATATAAGACTGAGATTCGTTTCGTTTTTGAAAGACACCCGCCAATCTATCGCTCTCTTGGTATTATTATTTATATTTACATCACTATTAATTTCCCTTTTCAGTTTCAACTGTTCTCTGAAACTTCTCACTGCTCTAACAAAGTTCAATATTTTTAAATGCAAGTTGGCACTCCATTCAATGAACACATTTTCGAGGAACTGAAAATCCAATAATACTGAGTTTCTTTCTTTAGCCGGCACGTGCTCGAGCCTGGCAAGTTTCACATGGAAAAACGCACTGGATATCTCATCAGATCTTTGACAGTGGACATTTCCTGCAGACAAATGAAAAGCAATACAATTCAAGTATAATAAAAATTAAATCACTTTTTGAATCTTAAACATTCGTTCATCAAATCCCAAGAATCCATTAAAAAATTACAATCTCATAATATTTAACAATCTTTTTTTAAAATGTAAACCAGTATCACAATTTCTATATTTTATATAAACAGAATTTGTCTCTACTTTGCCAAGTTCCATAATACAGAAATAATTAATTCTTTTACTAAATTATAGCAAAATAATTCATTATTTATATCCAAATACCATCATTTGTGCAAACTTTATTATCTATACTCCAGCAGATTCCATAGAACTGTCACATTTGAGATTCTTTTAAAAAAAAAATCGAACCGAATTCCCCACATAAGCAGGCAGATACGTTCGACACCTTTTCCTATTTCAGCCCTCCTTAAGAGGCAACCTAGGTCTCTAGCACCCAATATTCAGAATTGTATTATTTTTTTACAACTGATTAGGTCTTAAATGAACCCATACCACATTACAATACCAATACATTTCTGTAGTCACATTATGCTTTATTATACGGTGTTCCACTTGTAATCTTTAACTTTCATTTGATCTTAGACCCAAACTGCAAGTACAGCTTATTGAGGAAACAGTAACGATGACATTATCATCAATATAAATCAACCAAAATAATAGTAACTTTGTATCATATATTAGTTTCGTTCTTACCTTGATAAGGAACTATTTCTATCATCTTCAACCCCGACACCAATGCACCCGACTTAACCCTGGTCTTCTCCAGAGTCACAGCATCAACTCTCATCATGAGGCACATCTTATCGTTAATAATCAAAAACGTATTGATGTGAGATAGCGCTACATTTACTGCAATACTGCAAGGCGATTCGGGTACCATTTCTTGCGGAGTCGACTTTGAGGTTGGTTTGTATTCGTTTAGGCAATCCACAAATGATATAACCGTCTCCGCGATTGCGTTACTCCATTCTAGACGAAGGCAATCTATCATTGCTTCGATCTGTAACATAGCATTACACATACTTTACACTGAAATTGGCGAAGTAGAAATTGGACCCAATGAATATCTATGAAATGTGCTAAATAGTACTAACAGTAAATAGGTCTAGCGACAATTTGGAGCGACTGATGGTTACAGTAAAATTAGAGGGAAAGAGACCCAGAGGTCGAAGTTCGAAATGATGATGTTCAAACCACATATCTGTACAACTGTATATACCCATCAGTACCGCACTATATCGAGCTGCCGATCGCAACTAATGCAAACAGGCAGTTGACAATTTGACTAAGAGTCATGATCCTCAGGAATGAGGGAACGATAACGAAGAGACTAACAGTAAATAGTACTAAATACTGCTATATAAAAATAATCTTATAAAATCTTAAAATCACCCTTTACGCGTATTACCCCGTGTTGTGTTATTTTGATACTAACTTTTAAAATATATGTATATTATATAGGCTTATGTTTCATAGGAAGAACCTATACTTCAATAGTTTTGCTAAAGCATTTATTCAATATGTCAAGCAATCAGGCAGTCACTAGACGTAATTACTCATTTATTTATATTAACGACAACAGCTCACCATCTTTATAATATTTTGATAGTAATATCAATGGAAGAAATCTTTCACTTCTTAAAAAAGATAATGGATACCCATATCATCGTCGCACAGCTCAAACTAGGAAATATATCACAGACTAGGAAATCAGAGTAGAATCTAGTCCAATAAAGTTTATGTTTATTTATGGCTATCAAAATATGCTTATACCTTGGAATCTCTAGGTCCATGTGAGCCCCATTTGACGAGCGCAACAGCAAGTAAAGCCGAACCCCAAGAATGGTGCCGCCGCGGCGGTGGTTCTCTGCCGCTGCCGCTCCTACTGATGGGCCCGCATCTCACCCAACCACCGTCACCCAGTAGTTCCGCACTCCAATGCCTTGATCCTACCACGAGTTGCGCAAAAGCCCATTTGTACGGCTCTTCTGTAACCATACAATAAGATTGTGTGAACATTGGGAGATTTAATGTGTGAACATTTTCAGTAAAAATATTCAAAATATACTCCTAAATAGTTCAATTCCAATATCAATTTATAATAATAAATAAATTTTCGAATCCAATTCTGCTGCTAAATTTTCACAAAAAATTCTTACGTGTCGCGGGTCATCTATGGATCCAAAACCTAATCGCTTGTGACCGGCCTTCTATAAAAGCTGAGAGTCCTACAGTTTTACACAGAAGACGATGGAAAAAGCTCTAAGTAATTCTATGTGATCAAATAAGATATAAGATTTGAACAATGTAGGAACTTCATTCATGGCCATCGTGTTGTACTAGTAACAAACACAAGAGAAGACAAAGGTGCCTAAGAGAAAAAAAGCGCTAAATTAATGAAAATATTTACACTTGGAAATACACATGACAAACAAAAAGGTATGTATGTTGAAATATTAGTATTTTGCTTAATGTCAATATAACAATAAACGCCGAAGATCGAAGAGATAGTGGTAAATACAAGCCAAGAGCAGTATCCATACTTGTTTACATTCTTTGTGAACAAGTAATTCTCAGCAGTAGCAACACACAAATGTTGTGTGAGCGGACGCTAAAGTATTATATTAAAATGACACATAAGACTGAATAGATTTTAAAGGTGTAAATATTTGCAACAACTTAAATAACTTACAGAAGTAAGCGTTACTTTGCAGATTTGATTAGTACAAAAATAAGATTTATTTTAATATAACCAGCGCTTTTTAACATGTACTTTTATTATGGACGTGACAGTAAGTAGAAAAAATCGATTAATAAATAATCGATTTTATTTCCTTCAAAAACAATCGATTTAAAAAATAACGATTTTTTTCATATCAAAATAATCTATTATTAATAATCGATTTTTTTCTGACTATATGAAAAGTTGCCTTTTTTAATATAAATAATTAATTATAATAAAAGCTTATTAAAGTGGAGAACTACCAATAAATAATAACAGATGAACTGTTTGTGAAATTCTATTAAAATAAGTAGTTTCGCTACATTGGTTTCATCCGACAGTGCATATGTAATCTTAAAAAAACTAGAGAAAAGAGTGAAACAAGGAAAAGGATGATTAAAATAATCGATTTTTAAAAAATCGTTTTTTTATGAAAAAATAATCGATTATTAAAAATCGATTATTTTGAAAAATATATCGAATATTATAAAAATCGATTATTATTTCTCAACTCTAACTTTTATACATTTTTTTTTTGCTATTATGAAAAACAACCAAAAGGAAGTACTTTATTGATGTTGCGATCTAGCCAAGAGGCTAATAAGCAACTTAAAGATTACCTAAACTTATAAATTAACTTATATCTAAGAATAGGTCCAGTGACTTATCTTAGTCTTTCTTGGTATGTGAGACACTTTGTTCTTGTGTTCTTTCAAGTAGCACTAGCACTACACTACACTATCACTATATTAAACTAACTCAAAAGGTTTTGTCCTTTTAAGTCTTCTTACGAGTCCAGTGTTATCTTTTATACATAAAAAAATGTTTATGTACGTTATGATGAATACCTCTTGTATCCAAGAGTTGATCCAGCTTGACCTTCAGACCACCGCAACCAGCCGAGAGGGCAGTGGCAGCGTGCTCGGGCGCGCTGGAACGTACCGCCCGCAGCACTACGCCGTGCAACTCAGCGCAGCCTTGCACCGCGCAGCTGCAAGCTATACGGGCCCACCAAGAGTTTGGATCCCATTCTGTGGGGTTTTAATATATGGCATAATTACCAAAGTATTATTATAAATAGAGTAGAGTGCGAGTCTCCAACAGATAATTAAAAAGGGAAGATGAGAGACCCATACGTATCTTCGTCTAATAAGAAATGCGCAGAGACACATTCATGGCGCATTCTTATTTTATTCGATACGATCATTTTTTAGTATATTTTCACAATATTTATCCTTTTTTTATGCAAAAGGAAGTTGTTTGAATTTTTTGAAAAACTCAATTTGATACCTAACTAATAACTATATCGAATAATGCGCAAAAAGGAAAGACACATAGTAAGCCTCCCTTTTTTTCGATAGACACATTTTAGACCGGCTAGGGGAAAGGACTGGCTAAAGTAGGGGACTTTAGTATAATAACTATTTATTTTGTTAAACCCACATTTGTGGGTTTGGGTATAAGATCCTATAATAAAATTCCACAATCAATTTTAACTTTGCCATTACAGCAGCTTAAAAACACTATTAAGGAGAGGCTGATACAGAAAGCCTACTATACTGTTGAGGATTATTTAGACGATAAAAATGCGTGGATATAAATATTGTTCGACCCTGTACAAGATAGAAACATTAAATGTAACTAGCATTAAGAATTGTATTTTTAAAAAAGAGCAACCGCCGAGTTTCTTGCTGGCTCTTCTCGGTAGGAACAGCTTTCCGAACCAGCAGTAAAGTTGACGATTCAAAAGCACTTGTTTACAAGTTTATTTGAATAAAGAATATTCTGAATTTGAATTTCAATTCAATACGCTTATATCGTATAATTCACAGCTAATAAATGTATTTGTACTATACTAACTTCTTTCAGATGAATCTGTAACCTGTAGGGGTACAGTTTTCTTCATCCTCTGCCAAGCGGTGAACCAGCCGAAGGTGTTGCTGTGGTTGTACGCCAAACTGAGAGTGCTTATTATTAAGTACAAGTTGAGGACGCCCTTCTCTAACTAGAAAATGAAGGAAATACGTTGATTGCTGTTGTAAAACACTATTTAAATAACGAAAACGAAAAACCGGTAACAATTGCGCACATATGCAAACTTAAAGTTACTTAAGCAAGCTTAAAGATCAAAATTAAAACTTAAGTTAACGCTACCTCTTCAAGATTATAGTTGGCAAATTGTATACTGGTGGCAATATATTATCTACTAGCAATCGCCAGCGGCTCCGCCCGCGTGGAAAGATTAAAACCGTAAAATCGTTCATATATCGTTATAATTATGATATTAACATTTTTATATTCACCTTTGGATATACGCTGTGTGGTATCCGGCTGAGTAGAATAGACCACCCTCATTTCTTACCGAGGTGTCGTAAAAGGCGACTAAGGTAAGTTGATGTCAGACAAGCCGGTCGTAAAATGTTTATTACACGTCATGCCAACCTCACTTCGAGTGGTATAAGGACAGGAGAATGATGAATTTCATCTCTAAACTTGACCAATTCTTGTTATTTAACAAAAGTAACAATAAAATTATTTTGCTATAATCCGCGAAGAAGTAAAATAGAAAATATATATAATGCTAAATGTAAGTGGACAGTCGGTTATCATACCTGATACATGCAGGATTCGTAAAAACACATGTACAAACCTCCACCACCGCCACCGCAATACACAAGCACTATATACGTTCACTATCACAAACTCAACAATCGTTTCGCCCCGCAACCGAAGCATCATCAGGAGGTAGACTCCACGACCAAAATCGCAAAGCGAAGCAATACCCAAATAAGTTTAGTTATATACTAATCGGTGTTATTTAGTTTATTTTGTGCCAAAAGAAAGTTTCCAACCTTGGCATCTAGTTTGAGCATTTTAAGGAACATCAGAGTATCGTCCCGCGCTATCAGCTGCACGCGGTCCATCTGGAAAGCCACATACACCTGGGGGAGCCCGACTACTTGAGCACCAGCGGTGCCGACCACTACTGACGCCGCACTGAACCGGGAGTTCACCTGGAAGAATAGTTATTACAAAACTACAAACACCCAATCAAAGTCTCAACAGTCTTGCCTAAAAGTGTCTTGTCAAACGTGTCTTGTCTAAAAAAATTCTAGCCTAAGAAAGTCTTGTCTAAATACATCTTGACTAAAAAGTCTAGTCTAAAAGTCTTGTCTAAAATAGACTAGACTAAAAAAGTGTAGTGTAAAAAAAGGCTTGTCTAAAAAGTGTAGTCTAAAAGTCTTGTCTAAAGTAGACTAGTCTAAAAAAGTCTAGTCTGAAAGGTTTAGTCTATAAGTCTTGTCTTAAAAAGTCTAAAAGTCTTCGTTTCGTCCAATAACCATAATCAATTATCATTATCGAAACCATCATCAGGAGATAGATACCACGATAATTTCGAAAAAAAATGCTTTTAAATTTTCTGCAATATCGAGAAAAAAACTCTTTTCATTTAAACAAAAAAGAAATATCAGTGAATTGTTTAAGCCCCAATTCCAGACTGTGAAGAGAATATTTCGAAATTTTGGTAATATACTTGAAAATTAAAACCTAAAAACTCTTTACCTGTAAGCTATATACAGTTGTTTCGAAGTTGGTATTTGTGAAGTTCTCAACAAAAGTAATTTTTGTTTCATCCACTTTCAGACTGAATATCTGTAAATAGAAACCACTTAAATGTTTTTGAGAATTATTTCCTACATAACAACGGTGCAATATAGTAAAGTTATAAGTAGTATAGGCCTGTTACTATCCCACTGGATAGCATAGAGTAAAAGTCTCCCTCATTGTTTTTGAAGAGTAAAATTGGAGCTAAGACCTACCACGCTGCTGCAATGCGGATTAGTAGGTTACACATATCCCTAAAATTCTCTAGAGATATGCAGGTTTCCTCACAATGTTATCCTTCACCCAATAGCATGAGATAAATTGCGATTATCAATTAGACGTCCACAGCTGGACATAGGTCTCCTTAAGGGATCTCCACACCCCACGATCATGTGCCACTTGAATCCAGCGGCTCGTCAGTCCACTTCGTAGGGGGACAACCAATGTTGTGTTTTCCGGTGCGAGGTCACCATTCCTTACAGAACCTTAGGACCCAAACGCCATTTAATCTACTTTAAACTAAATAATTTATAGAATTAGGCGTTACTTTGCGGAGATCCATAATACAAAAGTAATAATAAAATTAGTTTGCTATAATCCGCGATGAAGTAAAATAGAAAATATATATAATGCTAGATGTAGAGCGGACAATCGGTTATCATACCTGATACATGCAGGAGTCGTAAAAAACACATGCACAAACCTCCACCACCGCCACCACGATACACAAGCACTATATACGTTCACTATCACAAACTCAACAATCGTTTCGCCCCGCAACCGAAGCATCATCCGGAGATAGACTCCACGACCAAAATCGCAAAGCGAAGCAATACCCAAATAGGTTTAGTTATATACTAATCGGTTCAACCCCACCATTTATTTTATTTTGCCTGCGAACAAGTGTAACAAGCTTGAACTAGAAACATTTATCTGATCGTTAATGAGGGTGCCATTGTTATGTTTTATAATCTCGATTTGTTCGCAGATGTTTAACTTAAGCCCTTTTTTGACCGTGCGTAATATTTCGTAACTATGGTCATTAGGAACTTTATGACCGCTTTCTATCAAATGTTTGGCGAAATGTGAATTTTGTGGTTTAATCTTCCTGAAAGCGGCCATATGTTCTTTAAAACGGGTTTCAAAATTACGACCAGTCTGACCCACATATGTATCATTGCATTCAGGACATTTTATTTTATAAACACCACACTTTTTCGCGCTTTCTAATTTATCTTTATTATTGCAAAGAATCTTTTTTAAAGAGTTACTACTTTTAAAACCTAATTTTATATTTGATTTGGATTTACATATAGTTGAAATTCGTTCTGACAATGCTCCAAAATAGGTCAGACTGGCTTTGTACTTATTATCTTTGTAATGTGGCACCGCGTACAAATGTTTTGTTACTTGCAACTTCTGTTTATTTTTTAATATATTATGTACTAATTGCTTATCATAGCCATTGGAATGCGCCGGGGGGTTGAACCGATTAGTATATAACTAAACTTATTTGGGTATTGCTTCGCTTTGCGATTTTGGTCGTGGAGTCTATCTCCTGATGATGCTTCGGTTGCGGGGCGAAACGATTGTTGAGTTTGTGATAGTGAACGTATATAGTGCTTGTGTATCGTGGTGGCGGTGGTGGAGGTTTGTGCATGTGTTTTTTACGACTCCTGCATGTATCAGGTATGATAACCGATTGTCCACTCTACATTTAGCATTATATATATTTTCTATTTTACTTCATCGCGGATTATAGCAAAATAATTTTATTATTACTTTTGTACTTTAAACTACCTTTGGTATGGCCGGCGAGAGCCTTGGCAAAACCGTACTATATTCATCCTCCTCAAAATATCCAACTGATGTACTTTTCCGCTTTTTATTTTTCTGTAAAAATGTATAAACCTCATCCTGAACACTTATTGTGGGTTTAGTTATCACAGTATGAATTTTCTGAAACAAATTCATAAAAAATCATTTAAATATCAGCAATTCGAAAGATATACCCTAAAGTTATCCAAATAAGGTGGACCAAATCACCACGTTTTCCACTTGAATGGTAATAACAATCTTTTTTAACGATCTTTGTCAATCTATCAACAGTGTCTGTAGACAAAACTTCGATATGTCCATTGGCATACAATTAATGGTTTTTCAGAGTATGCGCCATGCCGGTCATTTATGCATATTGACTCGTATATCTTATACATTTAAACGAGCAATTCCTCTATATCTATACTAACATATAAAGCTGAAGAGTTTGTTTGATTGATTGTTTATCTCAGGAACTACTGGACCAATTTGAAAAATTTTCTCAGTGTAAGATAGTCCATTTATTGAGGAAGGCTATAAACTATATAACATCACGCTAAGATAAATAGGAGAGGAGCAGCAATAAAAAATATTACGAAACCGGCAATATTTAAAGCTTTCCTTGCGTGCGCTGAGCAAACAGTAATAGTTATTCAAAAATCATGTATTACAAAATTGTTCCCCTTTAAAAGTTCTAAATAAAAGTCCGCAACAGCATATGTCTAGCTTTTAAAGTTAACCCACTTTAGCCATTTTTATGGTTCTCAAAATACTATATTACGGTTTTAATCTTTCCACACGGGCGGAGCCGCTGGTGATTGCTAGTACTTATAATAAAACAAGTCGCCAATAACGAAAACGGCGAAATAGGCGGGAAAAACTTTGTGACACTGAAACCGCAGGGGCGAGCACAGCACAGCTTATGAAAAAAACAGATCAAAGCTATCTATCTATGGTTATCTAGATACTAACTATACATGGTAATATTACTAACCTCCACATTCAATGGCCCTTCAGCCTTCACAGTTCCCTCTATAAGGACAGTACAGGATCCATCCACTAAGGATTTATTATTCATCACCATTTTGACCCTCGCGTCCACGATATTAGCAGAGAACACCAGAGCACGTGCAGGGCCTCCAGCCGCGCCGTCCGCATGCACTTCCGATGCAGATGCATGCAGACGACAGGAGTTATTATTGCCATTAGTTATTGTCACTGTTGCATCGAATATGTGCACACCCATGAACTAAAAATGAGATGTTTTTTTTTTATGAGATAAGGCTAGCGCCTGGCTACGATCTCGCCTGATGGAAAGCGAAAGATGTAGTCTAAGGTGGACTGTGCTTGCCAGTGTAGTGCCTATTCACTCTTTTGATTGAAATTAAAAAAAAATTGTTGGGTTTTTTGTAACAGTCAGCTCCAATTTTGGCAGTCTACTTTAACTGACTATTTTAATATATATTTCACTAATTTATAGAATTAGGCGTTACTTTGCGGAGGTCCATAATACAAAAGTAATGAGAATATTATTTTGCTATAATCCGCAATAAAAGAAAATATATGTAATGCTAAATGTAGAGTGTACTATTCGTTCTCATACCTGATACATGCAGAATTTGTATGAACTCATGCACTACCCGACACCGATGACACAACAATACACAAGCACTGCACACATTCATTACCACAATCTCAACAATTGTTTCGCCCCGTAACCGAAGAAGCATCATCAGGAGATAGACTCCACGACAAAATCGCAAAGCTTCGCTGCTTAACATTTTTATCACGGATCCGTATTTATTTGAAAATGTAATATAGCCTAAGTTGCTCAGTAAAGATGCAACTTTCTAATGGTGAAAGAATTTTTAAAATCGGTCTAGTAGTTTTTGTGTGAATTAAAAACATACATACAAATTTTTCCTCTTTCTAATATTAGTATAGATGTAAGTTGGGTTATTTTCTAAACTATGCTTTGATAAAACGAGAAATCTCCGTGACAATAAATTTAGGGGCGGTGGTGCTTTTTGAATCAAATGTTAGTATATAAATATGTTTTTTGGGTGATGTTTCGCTTTGCGATTTAGTCGTGGAGTCTATCTCATGATGATGCTTCGATTGCTGAGATTGTGTTAGTGAACATGTTTAATGCTTGTGTATTGTGGTAGCAGTGGTGGTGGTTTGTGCATTGTTTTTATGAATCTGGCATGTATCAGGTATGAAAACGGGAAGTCCATTCTACAATTAGCATTGTATATATTTTCTATTTCTTTCATCGTGGATTTAAAGAAAAAAAACAATGTAATCATTAATAATTATTAATTTCGTAAATTGTGTTTAGTAAATTTTGGCCCTCAGTGGAAATAATACCCGCAATCCCTCGAGTGGCAGGCAAGGTAACTGCCACCCACACTAATGGGCTAGTCCCAAGCATATTTGCTTGGGTGGATTAAATTCCTTCAAAGTTCACATACCTGAGCAAACATAACAAGGCTCGGTGGAAGTTTCTTATTCCGGAAATCCAAATATTCTTGTTTCCCCAAGGAAGTTGAGCTACCTAGATTTCTCCTATTAGTAGCTTCATCAACACTTTCTGGCCTGACATTCGAGTTTTGTTTAGACAGCAACGGTTTTAAAATAGTTTCTACGACAGCGCTTCTCCTCTCTTCTGTGTTATTTGTGACCTCTACAGTCTTCATAACAACAGATAGAACTTTATTGATATCCGAATTAAATAAGCTACTTTTGAATGACACCTCATTAATATGCTGAAAACATTTAGAACAATTTAACATTTAAACAAAAAGAAATGACAAATTTTTCATAAAAGAAAACATGTCTTTTATACATAAGTTTTTTAACAAACTAATAAATCATATTTTCATTAGAAATTTATAAGATGCTACATATTTCTTTCATTTTTCTAATTAGAGAGAAAGTATTTACAATTCTATGGTTTCTTATGTACTACCGCCGTGTAGAATAGACCATCCTCATTTCTTATCGAGGTGTCATAAAAGGCGAATAAGGTATGTTGATGTCCGGCAGGTGGCTGGTCTTAAAATATGTAGCCAAATCATAGGACAACATGTTTAAACATGTTGTGCCGACCCCACTTAGAGTGGGATAGTGGCAGGAAGATGAAGAAGGTTTCTTATGTACTAGTGAACTTATTTTACCTCAACAATATTTTGGAGTGCTATATATAAAAGTTTGTATAATGTATGTTATTTATTTATAAATAATACTCACTATAGAATATCCATCTTTTGCTAGGCTCACATCTTTTAGAATTAATTTTGGTACAGCTATCCTACCGATCTTTAGTTTTATGTGATATTTTCGCTTAAATAGCCATGACAGCAAAGCAGGAAATAACCTAAAATATAAGTAAAGAATTTTTGTATAAATATATCTATTTTAAGTAATTTAATAATTGAACATACAAAACTGTATTTTTTTTAAATTTCAACTAACATGACTAGTATTCGTAGTTAACGTATAGAAACCGGCTATACTCCCGTCTTAATCTAAAACTGTATTTGCATAATTTTTTGTTACATTTCATTTATACAATACAGATCTTCATAATTACGATACATCAATAAAATTATCTTTCAAATTATTCCATGATAATTTTATAAAACTAAATATTTATTTTTAAACATGCAATAAATCCCTTAACTCAAGGTTACTTCCCACAGCCTTCATAATAAGTCTAATTAGAAAGTCCTTAGTCATTACAATTTTTGAGGAAATCTAACTTCATATAAGTTTTTACACTTTTAAAAATTATTCAATCTTTTTATGCAAAGGTATTATACGATATTATCAGTCCCGGCAATATTTCTATAGAACAAAACAAACATTGTATGCAAACATCGACTCACCACGAAACACACGAGTATGTTACAGCGAAAATAAAACAAAGTATCAGAGCTATATTCATTTTTTTATTGCGACCGTTCCTCTAATTTAACTTAATGGGGTACTTTAAATACATTTTCTTTAAAGTAAAATCCTAAAAATTAACCTATGTAAATCACTGCACAAGAATGTCAATGTCAAAAACAGAAACGTCGTTAAATGTCAACGTTGAAGTTTATTTGAAAGTTAGCCCTTTGAAGTTTATCACAGATTAAATTACTGATTAATCCAAATAAAATAACACAATAAATAACGTTTAAATAAATTTTAAACGTTAACTACGAATATGTAGTAGAAGAAATTGTGGTAGGAAAACTCAAAATTAGAGTTTTAATATAAATATTATTATTAGATACTAGAATGAAGCTTAAGGCGAATGTATTACTAATTCCTAAGCGGCCTGGAAGGCTTCATACATGTTTATTTTATTTTTTTATCATTACTAGGTTTTTCCCACAACTTCGTCTGCGTACCATCTAAAAAAAAGCCCATTATAGACCTTGACAACCTCTATAAGAAAAAACCACAACGGTCTATTTTTGTTTGGCTGTGAGGGCAAAAAATTGGATATCCTCATTGATACAAACAAACGAACATTAATTTTTATGTTCAGATCGTATATCTGATTAAGAACAGGCGAAATCTAGTTAGGAACAGGTACCTATAGTCCATTTAATATCTTTTTTAAACAAAGGAAAGAGTTCGAGTAAATAAACATACTCACTCACTAAACACATCCAAAAAAATATGAAAAAACACTACATATTTAGAAATAAGTAATCGTTATCCAATTATAGCGTAATGCTATCGACTGAGCCTTTGATTATTGAAATTGTGAACTTCCCAGTATGTGATGTAGGCCGCCCTAATAATTAATTTACATAAATTAACAGTCCCAATGGGACCTCTGGGCTGCGAACGATCAGAGTGGGGGCTGGGGTCGGAGAAAACGGAGCTTGTTACGTCAAGTTCTGTACCCGGTAGAGGAAGATATGCACGACACTACAAAGGCGCCGGTGCAGTTTCTCAGAGATCCGGGCCTCTCTGTGAATGTGGAAGCTGACCCAGGGAGGTGAAATTTTCTAAGAGGCATTTTTCAGGTCGCCGCACAAACCATCTCTAAGTACGCATCAAAAAAGGGGGATTTTATCGAAGTGCTTAATAGGTTTCGCAATATCTATAATACTATTAGAAAACAAAGGTAAATTGCGCTATCATTAATAAAGTCACTAAAACTCAGTCCAGGCGGGCTCTTCAGCGAATAAAACTTCTTTTTGTTTTTTTTCAAATTACATCTTTTTTTTTTCCTAAAAAATACCACGTAAAGCGCAGTCCATATACTTTTATTAAATAGGTCTCTATAAGAATGCAGTACAGCGCTACCTACTGGCGGTTTCACGGTAATGTTGCAGTGAAATCTCTTAGACCTGACGTAAAACAGTTTCCTATAACTACTCGATTAAAATGAAGGAGGAGGAACACCATCAAGGAGGTTTTAGTAGGTAGGAATCACACATGACCCAGCTTCACCCCTAAGAACTCCAGTACATTAAGAAGATTTCTGTGAAAAAAAAAATCGTCAAACTTCAGCCTGTTGGTAAATTCAGTATTGTGTAAGGGTTCAATAAAACAATAAAACGTTTTATAATTTGTTAAACTTTTATTACTGTTCTAAACTGTTTATAACCTACTGAACAATCACATATAAAAATACATGTTAAAAAAATTAAGGCCAAGATCTTTTAGCGTTGTAACCTTCATACTTCTTTCTGGTTTTTAGACCACTCACAATTGTAGAACTTTTGGGGAATACAGATTTCCCATTGAACAGGGTATCTTTATCTGAAACAAACATGAATTATTAATGAATTTTATAGCAGTACTAGCTTTTACCCGCGACTTCGTTCGCGTGGATTGTTGTCGTGTGATAAGGTCAATAATAGATGGCGCTTTTTTCTATCTCATCCTATTCCTTTAGAATTAACAGTATTTCTATAGCCTATATGTTATTCCAGAGTATATGGAATAATTGTACCTAATTTCATCAATATTGGTTCTCCAGATTCGCTGTGAAAGAGTAACAAACACACATACTCACAAACTTTCGCATTTATAATATTAGTAGGATAGGATTGTGTTTAATTACCTAAGTTTACCCTTAAGTTGGTACCAGGGTCACTTCCCAGTGCGCCAACGGGCCAGTCAAATATTTTGTTTTAAAAGCATTTTTAGAACTTAACATAATATTTCCTAATAGACCCGTATTTCATTTAATTTTAGAAATTCAAAAACAGTTTTTTCAAACACAATTTGTAAATTACATGTCATTGCTTACCAGGGTGAAAGCGAACATAATCTTCTTGGACATGTAAATTCTTTGGTAAATCCATCTTTTTTAAGCTATCGAATGGTGTCTTGGTATCAACTGGGGTTTCATAAAAGTCCCTTAAATCGCCTGGAAATATGTAGATATATTAATATTATCTTAGAATTAAACACATATTCCTTATTATATTCTTTACTTATTGCAGTATTTAATACTTTGTTAAATAGCTTACTTAATAAGGTTGGATAATAAAGATAATAAAGGTGGGATTGTCCACTCCACATTTAGCATTATATATATTTTCTATTTTACTTCATCACAGATTATAGCAAAATAATTTTATTATACTGTGTGTGTTGGATAAATAGCCAAAAACAAATATCCATAAGATTTAGAGTATTATCATCTTCCTGCCCTTATCCCACTCTAAGTGGGGTCGGCACAACATGTTACAAACATGTCATATGATTTGGCTACGTATTTTACGACCGGCCGCCTGCCTGACGTCAACTTACCTTAGCCTTATTTTACGACTCCTCGGTAAGAAAGAGGGTGGTCTATTTTACTCAACCAAAAACCACATGGTGGGTCAACTTACCTTAGTTGCCTTTTATGACACCTCGGTAAAAAATGAGGTTGTTCTATTCTACTCAGCCGGATACCACACAGCAGATTTACTTATCTTAGTCGCCTTTTACGACACATCTGTAAGAAATGAGGGAGGTACTCTTCTATTCAGCCGGATACCACACGGGGTCTATATGGAACCTACATACTTTTTATAATATTCAAACTATAACTTGTTTGACTAGTAACTAGTTGGAGGGTGAAAAAGAGATAGATGGATTGTGTAAAGTATGAAATGCTAATAAAAGGAGTATTGTTAGAGTTGATGAATGACAGGAGAGGATGTAAGCAAAACATGTAATACCAACCCCACTTAGAGTGGGATAAGGACAGGAGAATAATGGGATAGTTTAAGATAAACATATTTTCTTACCAACAGTCTCAATAGTATGCAATAAAGAGTTAGGGACACTGTGACCTGTTTTTTCATAACATGTTTTCAATACAGTAAATTTAAGTTCAAGTGTATCTAATTCTGCATCCGGTGAGAGGCCATTGTCTGAACATATCTTGAGTATTGTTTCGTCTATATCTGTTGGGGGATCCCATGGCTTATTTGGGCGAAGAAATCTGAAATTTAAAATACATTTCATTGTATGATAAATGTTTAACAGCGAATCTTTTTTATTTAATTTATAGCCACTTTTGTGTTTTGTAGAGAAACTTATACTGCTGTGATTTATATAATGAGATTTATTTTACCCTCTAGCTGCAAGTGACTCAGCTGCCGCTTTTAATTTCTTATCTATTTTGGGTAACTTTATTTGTTTGTTTCTAATTGATATTATCTGAAATAGTATAAATTGATCTAATTCTTTTAATTGTCCATAGTAATAAGTAAGCACATATTCTAAATTGATTCAGAAACATAACCTGAAAATTTTTGCATGTTGTTGTTAGTAACAGATTTCTTAACATTATATATTAAATAATAACTCTCCGATAGTTATAATAAGGCAATTTATATCTAGAATAGATCTGTTTTATAAAGATTTCACAATTTTTTGCTGTCAGCCTTGACAAAAGTCATAATAAATCACAACAGATGCAGTTTCTTTCCAAGCATATGTGGTCAACAAAATATTCGTTAAATAATTATTATATCTCTTCAAAAATCCTGTTACATATAAAATCAATTCAAGTTTAAAAAATAGATATTACTTAAGAACGATAAGTGTATTTTATATAAACTTAACAATAAAAAAAGATTTATAAAATATATTTATTCACCTGTAATATTGATCACGTAAAACAGAACGTAGCAAAGTTTCTGGACGAAATTAGTTCCCCCGTTAGCCGTTCCGTGCGCCACCATCGGCTTGGGTTGTTGTTTCCTATCCGCCATTTTCCAGTCGCCATTGAAAGGTGAAAACTTCACTAAATGTCGGTGATGATTTTAAGATTTTGAGTGGTTTCTTTAAGATTGAATCAGTTTTTAGTGTTGTGAAATGAAAATGAAGTGCCCCGGACTACCATGACGCATCAAAATCACCAAACAAACGGTGCAAGTCTCGAGGATTGCCACACAAACTTCTTCGCCTTGGTAAGTCACTTTTACATTGATGAAAGAACTCGTAGGTACTTTTCTTTCGAAATCATCATGATTGTCGTGATAATGATGTTGTGTGCTTTTGTTTCATGCGATTGTATTTAACGTTTTACTGTAAGTCAACAATAAATCTATGATGTCCAAACGGTCCAATTATCGTTACGCGCTGCTGTTAAACAAAATTCACCTTAATGATATACAGCAATGGAATCGATCAATTGCGTTAAATACTTTGTATGGAAGAATCCATGCTTATTTCGTTCATGACGCTCGACGGTTAGTCATCCTGGCATCGTACTCCAAGCAGTAAAATCATGTCGTGTTGCTAACCCACAAAATGTCATCGTATTTAGTGAGCGAGGCCACAAAAAGCCACAGGCCCATAGAGGTCATTTTGAATTCACCTGGCCGTAACGCGGACCGTAATGCGTTCGCGAGACTAGTTTCGCCAGGTCGAGGAAATAACTTTCTTATTACTTGCATTCTTACAGCTGCGCTCGGTTCAATACTGCGACATAATACATGATAGTGTTAATGTTTATGTATAAAAAAACAGTCGGGTCATTCATTATCGTGGTGTTGTAGTGTGGAGTCGCTTTGCGTAACATTCGTAGCTGGCGCGAATTTTATCAGATTGTGTTCGGTTGAGGATTAGCGGCGGGTGCATGGCGAGGAGACCGGGGGGCCGCGAGTCGGGGTGTGGGGAGGGTGGGGGCGGTCGGTCGTCCTCGCGGAGAGCAGCCCGGCGCCATTTCCACCTGACGCGTTGCCACATCTCCGTGCGCAGCGCGCGCCTGCCGCCTGCGCCCGTCTCCCTCGACGCTCCGCCTATCTCGCCGCGATACAAATTACTGATTTCTTGCCCTGCCTGCTTATTGTCTAATTATTTATGCGACGTTCGCGGACAGAGCTCCTTTTGTTGTGAGGAATGCTTTCGTTTACAACGCCCGATCGTGGGACGGTGACGCATCGACCTACTAGGCTGACATTGCGCCGGGTTCAATACACTTTAGATCGTTCATAACTTGATTTTAAAAACAAAATGCAGTACAATGTTTTCGGGGATTTGTTTTAAGGAATCAAACGATTTCCAAGCAGACAAACTGATTTTATAATTTTCCATACAACATTTTATTATGATTCGATATTTAAACTGGTTCCAATTATTAGCTTATAGACCCACTTTTTTGTGTTATTTCAATATTACGCGTTTTAAAATAGGTTGTTTGTTGACCTTCGCTTAGCTTAGTGAGCGAAATGCTTTATTATATACAGAATTCAATGGCAATTCTATTGCAATTGTGCAATAGAATACCTACTAGCTGGTAATAACCGTTTTAAAGTACGAAGTAATTCTGCATTAAATTAACATGCATGGATGTAACCGTAGTTCTGTAATATTGATGCACTCATAATATGGACCGTAATGACTTCGCTCCCTCTCGCTCGCTCGCGGCGCGTCGTTTCATGTGCGACAGAGATAAAAGAACGACGTTTTCGCGCGTCTTTAACGAGAAAACAAATAAGTATCTATATCGTAATAGCTAAGTTGGGTTTTGTGGTTGCGAAAACTAACACTGAATCACCGTCATGATTCCAATCATCTGAATTAAATTCATATTGGTATTTGCCAATTTATGGTGTACAAGGCACGAACAGAGCGCAAGTACAAGAAAAAATCTTATAACGAACCGATCATATAATATTTTAGTTTACGAAGTGATAAGACTAGTTTAAATTTATATTTTTAACAAGCGAAGCACAAAACCAGCTGTGCTACCTTTCAAGATCTTGTCTCGGACTTTTATAAAAACTTTTCCGAAACTAATGAAAATATTATTTTGCTATAATCCGCGATAAAAGAAAATACATGTAATGCTAAATGTAGAGTGTACTATTCGTTCTCATACCTGATACATGCAAAATTTGTAAAAACTCATGCACTAGCCGCCACCGATAACAACAATACACAAGGAGTGCATTCGCCACCACAATCTCAACAATTGTTTCGCCCCGTAACCGAAGCATCTTCAGGATAGACTCCACGACAAAATCGCAAAGCTTTGCGATATTGCAGTTGCGTATATGTGTATCGCTTAAGCGCTCCTACGGCAAAAGTAATGAGAATATTATTTTGCTATAATCCGCGATAAACGCGATATAGCAAAATAATATTCTCATTATTTTTGTATTATGGACCTCCGCAAAGTAACGCCTAATTCTATAAATCGCTCCTACGGCGTTAACATATTCTACTCTACTTTTTATGCCCCTAAAATATACGGTCACAAACTAAGTAAAAAAAAAACATCCATTATTGTCTATAACCATACGTAACTTTTACACCGATTTTCAACCATTATTGGTTCTTAAAATATAATTAACAATTTTCTAATTTCGGATGCATTAAGTTTATTTTATCGGTCGATATTTCGACCCATTTACTTATATATATATAAGCTGTGGTAGCCCAGCGGTAACACCGTGCGCCTCTTCGAGGAGGTCTAGGGTTCAAATCCCGGGCAGGCACCAATGAGTTTTCTAGTAAAACTTATGTGTCTTA
Organism: Morpho helenor; assembly: GCA_029227775.1. NCBI lineage: Eukaryota > Metazoa > Arthropoda > Insecta > Lepidoptera > Nymphalidae > Morpho > Morpho helenor. The sequence continues at coordinate 1,989,893 of JARGCU010000017.1, forward strand.
TTGATAATTGCAATTTATCACACGCTTTTCGGTGAAGGAAAACATCGTGATGAAACCTACATATCTCTAGAGAATTCTGGGGATATGTGTAAACTACCAATCCGCATTGGAGCAGCGTGGTAGGTCTTAGCTCCAACTTCCTCCAAAAAAAAAAACGGAGAGAAAAGGCCTATTCTCAGCAGTGGGATAGTAACAGGCCGTTACTTTACTTATATATCATTACGAGTGAAACCGTGGGACACAGCTAGTATTTAAATCAAATAAATAGCAAAGCAAGAAGCAAAGATATCAGTTACTTTTTACAAAGTTTTTTTTTCTCAACGGCGACGAATTAAGTGGCTGACGTGCCAGTCAATTGCGGTGTTGCGCGGGCGATTTGCACTCATTCAAACGATTATGAATGGCCGTAAACCTCGCTTTTCCTTCATTGGAGTCCGCGGACGCGCGTTATCTTTTTATTTTAAGAATTCGACGGTAAAAACTTTATATTGCATCTCATTTGGCTGCGTTCAGATGTCAATTGATTGCTTAAATGGATATGCGATTATTTGATTTCTTAATATTATGTATACTGTGATTTCTTACAAATCTGATACTGTAATGTGATTAACGTTTAATGTTATATCGATTCAAAATTAATAACAAAATTATTTTGCTATAATCCGCGATAAAATGCAAATGAAAATTTACCGCGGATTATAGCAAAATAATTTTATTATTACTTATGTATTGTGGATATCCGCAAAATTGTATAAATAGTATAAATTATTTTTGTATAAATTAGTTTTTTTTTTATCGACTTTTACTGCTAAATATCTTAAAAATTATTATTAAATGCCACGCACGTTTTTCGCCGTCATCGTCATCCTTTTGCCTTTATCCCACTATAAGTGGGGTCGGCACAATACGTTATAAACATGTCATATGGTTTGGCTGCGTATTTTACATCCGGCCGCCTGCCTGACGTCAACTTAACTTAGTTGCATTTTACGACACCCCGGTAAGAAAGAGGGTGATCTTTTCTACTCAACCGGATACTATACGGCGGGCCAACTTACCTTAGTCGCCTTATACGAGACCTCGGTAAGAAATGTGGGTGGCCTATTCTACTCAGCCGGATACCACACGGCGGGTCAACTTACTTTAGTCGCCTTATACGACACCTAGCTAAGAAATGAGGGTGGTCTATTCTACTCAGCCGAACACTATACGGCGGGTCAACTTACCTTAGTCGCCTTATACGACACCTCGGTAAGAAATAAGGGGCGGTCTATTATTCCAGCTGAATACCACGCGGCAACAAGTTTAAGGACCTTTATATCTATCGTGACAAGATTTGCGTCACGAGTTTGTTCTCAAAGTCGATACATTTGCATAAATCTAACGTAGGGCTTCATGAAGACGTTCTCGATCACGAATTAAGACGGCGTAGTGACAGCCGAGGTCAGGCGGCGGGCGTAGTGTAGCGCCTTACGCCCATTCAACTGCAGTATGAATGGCGGTAATGCTTTCCCAGCTGCAGCCTCCGCCCGAGTAGCATGCGCGTGACCTCTCGTTTATACAATTTTTATAACGAGGCGATAGCGACAGTGGCCGTATTTATTTAATTCACAATTCACCGGTCTCAGATATGTCTAAATCTTTCTTCTTTCTCTTGGCTCGTTCCCACTTTAGGTAGTAAAAGTAAGTAACGGCCTGTTACTATCCCACTGCTGGGCATAGGCCTCCCCTCTCCATTTTTGGAGAGAAGGGTTGGAGCTAAGACCTACCACGCTGCTCCAATGCGGATTGGTAGGTTACACATATCCCTAGGATTCTCTAGAGATATGCAGGTTTCCTCACGATGTTTTCCTTCACCGAAAAGCGTGTGATAAATTGCAATTATCAATTAGACACAAGTTTTTTTTTAATAGAAAAACTCATTGGTGTCTGCCTGGGTTTGAACCCATGATCGTCTCTAGAGATTCACACGGTCGCACCGCTATCACAGCTTAGGTCGGATCTAATTATGTCGCGTCATAATGATCTATCATAAATTCAAATTGAAATTCAAAATATTCTTTATTCAACTAAACTTGTAAACAAGTGCTTTTGAGTCGTCAACTGTACTAAATATAATTATTAATACTATTTACATTCAGTCGTTACTGTCTTGTACAGGTTATATATAGTCTTTATAGATAGTCGGGTCATATTTTAAAGTATTTTATTTTAATCTCTTGGCCATACACCATGGGTTTCCATTATATTGTACGGTTTAAAATCCGAGTCCTTGTCTTGGTATGTGCAAGGTCGCCAACACATCATCGAACGATCTTTAGCTCTATTTGTATAATCTGATCGCCAATATAGCTTCGCGACAGAGAATGAATGAATTATAATAAATAAACGAATTTAATTTGGGCAAGGACAAGGAACAAGTTAATTTGGGCCTTCCTCTGCCCCTCTTGACCTCCGATAGGCTCAATGCCCTTTTCACTATATGATGTGCATCTCGACGCATCACGTGTCCGTACCATTTCAAACGCCTTTCTGTAAGTATGTAGATCGGGGCCACATTAAAGCTGTTACGAACGTAGTCGTTTCGTACTTTAAGTTTGGTTACCCCAATCTACCATCGAAGCATTTTGTCCATCCAAGCTTCAAACACTGAACACGAATGACACCTCTTTTTCTTCTTGTTGCGGGCTGTTTTCCGCAATTAGTCACTGTAAGGCGACCATTGTGCGTAAGGGTGAAGGGGCTGGTTATGCCAGCAAAACAAACTCCTTCCAGAAGGCGGTGAACGTGTCACCCCAGATTTTTTTTTTTCGATTTTAAGTGGGTCGCTACTGTATTTTTATTCGGCCCACTGCTGAGAAACGCCCCATTTTCGCCAAACTCATCCAGGTCATGGTTCCGGTTCCGGTGACGCGAGAGTTAAGACGTGTGTTAATGAGCTCTACAAATCATATTTAAAAAAATCCATTTAAGAACGTTGATTACTCGCCACAAATCATTTAATCGTAAAGTTAAACAGTGGAAAAGTGTAAACAAATTGTGATTAAAGTGAATAATATGGATAAAACGAATATATTATCAAATTAAATATGTAAACCAACTGTCAGATTCATGTTAACCTCACATAAACAATTCTGACAGACGCGTTTCTAAAATGGCGGAATACATGGAGCTTTTATTAGCTAAATTAGATGAAAAACTACAACAACAAACCTTAATAATAACTGCTTCAGTAACGAAGAATATTACAGAAGCCTTAAATGAAAAGATTGAATACTTAACATTGGAAAATCGAAATTTGAAAAATCATGTTACGATACTTGAGGAAAAGCTTAAGAATATGGACAAAAATAAACGAAAAAATAATCTCGTTTTTTTCGGGATACAGGAAAAAGAGAAAAGCGAATGTGAACTCGTCGACTACATAAAAGAAATAATTGAAGAGACGGACACGCAAATATATAGCCAAGAAATTAGTAATATATATAGAATCGGTGCAAGATCTAGTAGGAATCGCCCTGTAGTAGTCTCAATCACAACTTTATGGAAAAAACACCTCATTTTGAAAAACAAATCCAAACTACCAACAGGTATTTACATTAAAGAAGACTACTCAAAAGAAATGTTGGAAACACGAAGACAACTACAACCAAAACTTGAGGAAGAAAGAGCAAAGGGAAATATAGCATTTATAAAAGGAGACAAATTAATAGTAAGAAAACCAAGTGATACAACTCAAAAAAGAAAAAGAGAGAAAACTATATCACCTAACAAATCAACGCAGAAGAAACAATATGCTATACTTACCCCTGATAAACAACTAACAAAAAATCCAAACACACCAGTGTCTAAAAACATTATCAAACCAAACATATTAAACTTCATGCCCCGAGAGCGATCAACTTCGTTGTCAGAAATTCCAAAAAACTAATAACTAATACCTGCAATACCCGGAACCTAAGTAAATCAGACCAAACAAATATATTAAAGTTAACTTTTGAAAATTACACCCCAATCCGGCTAGTCACCGAGGGGGAAGAAGACTACTACCCTCCATCTAATAAATCTATAAAAATAAACACCAGAAAGAGTAAGAATAATGTAATTATCAAGACAAAAAATTTACCTCACCCACCACGGCTGGTCCCCATGGGAGCAGAAGACAGATACCCTCCAGGTGTAAAAAATACAACACGTACACCCATCTCCCAAAGCTGTTTATATTTATGTACACTAAATACACGAACTTTGAGAACGCCAGAAAGTTTGCAAGAGCTGGAGCTAGCTATACAAAAGATCAAGTGGGACATTTTAGGTATAAGTGAGATGAGAAGAATAGGAGAAGGAATAGAAGAGAGAAGTAACTATATATTATACTATAAAGGCGAGGTTGCTGGACAACGCGGCGTAGGCTTTCTAGTAAAATCAAACCTTAAAAACAGTATCCTCGGGTTCGAAGGGATATCAGACAGAATAGCGGTGATTCATATTAACTTACCAGAGTACACGAAAAAATGGACAGTAATTCAAGTGTATTCTCCCACAGAACAAGCTAACAAATCCGACATTGAGGCATTCTATGACAAACTAAGCGAAGTTACCCAAAAATACTTGGACAATAATTTAGTAGTCATGGGAGACTTAAACGCTCAAGTAGGTGTTCAATTAGCTGGGGAAGAACATGTTTTAGGGAAATTTGGAACTGGGAAGAGAAGCAAAAATGGCGAAAAACTGGTTGAATTTTTGCTAGAACACAACTTAACACTGCTTAACTCTAAGTTTTACAAGAAACCTTCTGCTAGATGGACCTGGATATCACCAGATGGAAAGGTCAGAAACGAAATAGACTACATTATGACAAATAAAGCAAGGGTCTTTAATGATACAGGTACAATTCACAGTCTAAATTTCAATACTAACCATCGTATGGTACGAAGCTGTCTGGCTAAACATGGTCCAAAAAGGCCTAGGCCGAATGCAATACAAACAAAAAACACACAACAAATACCTACAACTAATGAGGTCTCAGTAGATACCTCAGAAGACTTGTTGACAATTGCTACGTCACACATGAATTTAAATGAAAAATATTCCATTATAGAGAGAAGGCTCAAAGAACATACAAATCTGCAAATAAAAAGAAGTAAAGAGCCTTTCATATCAGAAGAAACCCTAAAATTATTAGAAGATAGAAGAAAACTGATACAAAAAAAGAACAAGAAGGGAAATCAGAAAGAAATCTCAAACTTAAGCAAAAAGATTCGGGAACATATGAGGAAAGACAGAAAAAGAAGAAGACTCAAAACGTTAGAGAACTATATTCATAAATCAGGAGGTACGAAAAAGGCATTGAAGGAACTCAGAGAACAGGGAAAAGAATGGGTACCAAAGCTAAGGGACCTTAAATTAAAAAATACAACTACTACTCGCACTAAGATCCTTAACATAGCAACAGACTACTATCGCTCGTTATATTCAAACCAGTCCAACTTAGCATCGCCTGCTACTGCTCCTAAGTTTGATGATATATCAGGGAATACAGAAGACCTACCAGAAATAAGAGTAATGGAAGTAGAGAGGGCTATAAAAAGCCAAAAGATGGAAAAAGCCCCTGGTCCTGACAGAATACCTACTAATATTATCAGAGGGACAATAGACGAACTTAGTCCAGTATTGACAAAAGTCTTCAATGAGATTCTATATTCAGGCAAAATCCCAAGCCAATGGGCAGAATCACACATCATACTTTTGTACAAGAAGGGACCTAAGGAAGACATCGGAAACTACAGACCAATATCTCTAATTTCAAATGTTTATAAGATCTTTGCGAAAGTCATATTGAATAGAATAGCAAATCACCTTGATGACAATCAACCAGTGGAACAGGCAGGATTTAGAAGGAATTTTAGTACAATCGACCATATACATACAGTGAAACAACTAATACAAAAATACAAAGAATACAATAAACCTATATACCTGGCCTTCATAGACTATTCCAAAGCATTCGACAGCATAAAGCATGAAACTGTATGGCAAAGTCTAAAAGACCAGGGGATCCATAGTACTTATATAAACATCATTAAGAATATTTACAGAGAAAGTAAAGCTAGGATCAGGCTGGAATCTATAGGCGATGGTTTTCCAATCAAAAGAGGAGTCAGGCAAGGAGACCCACTCTCACCCAAGCTGTTTTCAGCGGTGCTCGAACAAATATTTAGGAAATTGGAATGGGACAACCTTGGATTAAACATAGATGGTTCAAAATTAAATAATCTTAGATTCGCCGATGACCTGGTCATACTGGAAGAGAACCCGAAAATACTTGAAATTATGCTACAAACACTAGCAGACATAAGTAGAGAAGCTGGCCTGGAAATCAATCCAAATAAGTCAAAATTGTTAACGAACTCAGTAGAAGTAGACATAACCATTAACGGTCAGAAACTCGAATATGTAAAGGAATATGTATATTTAGGACAGATTATATCACCCTTTGATCAAATGTCCAAAGAAATAAATAAGAGGATTGCTTCTGGATGGAAGCAATTTTGGGCTTTGAAAGAAATCATGAAAAGCAAAGAACTTGGTACAAAGATAAAGAAAAAAACCTTTGATTCCTGCATTCTCCCCTGCATTACATATGGTTGCGAAACTTGGGCGTTGACTGAACACCAAAGAGAAAAACTTGCAAAATGCCAGAGAGCCATGGAGAGGAGTATGCTAGGAATAAAAATAAAAGACAGAGTAAGAAACATAGACATAAGAAACAAAACCAAACTCACGGACATTCTCCACCGTATCGACCAACAAAAATGGAGATGGACTGGTCATATGCTTCGTTGTACTAAAGATAAATGGAGCAAGAAGGTGACAGTCTGGTACCCCAGAGATGGCATCAGGAGCAGAGGTCGCAAAGCAAAAAGATGGGAGGATGACCTAAAAAAGACCCTGGGTCCTCTTTGGCTAAGAGTGGCGGGGGACCGTAAACAATGGAAAGAGATGGAGGAGGCCTTTGCTTTAAGGCACACCGAGCAGCGGGATATTTTGTAGATATTACTAAGCTACATGTAGTAAAGTTATCTGTACCTGTTTTCTCGGAATAAAAGGCTATCATCATCATCCAGGTCAAGGGTGGTGGCTTCCGCGATTGGATACGTCCACCGCCACCCTGCCTGTTCGCTTCAATTGGTACACAGTATTCCGTCACCCCTGATCTGTGACGAGTTTGGGCACAGGATAGATGTTTCTCGGCTGTGGCTCATAATACCCAGCATAGAGAATATGGGAGGAAATGCCAGAAGCCGAGAGCCCTGCCCTGGTTCCTCAAGGCTTCTTGTTACTCCATTCAATACAACATGACGTGAGATAGCGTATTCTGGTTCCCCCATGTATCTTCTGCATGTTTGGCTGTCACTCACACAGGTGTTTATTGAGCATACAGTGTCCAGTGCATAACACTCAACAATAGTTCTATGAGTTCGAAGAGATTTCAATAGAAAACTTATGTTTTATTAAAATTCACTATGTAATTATAGTTGTAACAGAAATTGTCTTATTCTAATAATATTGGAATCTTATTGGAGTAAGAGAGTTTTTCAAGTAACAATAAATAAGACATCTTAATTGAAATAATTTTCTACAAACATTCAAAAAGATAACTTGGTTAAATGCTTTTCTTTTAACTATAGATATCATATTATAATTAGTGAAAAAGATTATTAGTTTAAAGCTTAACTAGTAATATTTAAAATACTACTCGAAAGCTTTGTGAGTAACAATGTAAAAGATATATTAGCGAAAGATTTTTTTAATAATAATGTTTTTTTTTTTAATCTTTATTTTTGGGGGTTCTTTCTCAAGGAAAATGCCACCCCCATAGTAACTACAAACTAACCTAATAATAAAGTTGTTTGTAATAAAAAAGTTAATTAGTAGTAATAATGGGAACAATATATTTCTACAAAGCTTTCTCATAGCAATATAATGCAAAAGATATTGTATTTTAAAACCTTAGAAAAGTTCAAAACAATAGATAAGATCACACCCTTAGTATTAAACAGACTTGATTCAAAATTAGACTTAATTGAGTTAAATATATTGTAATCTTTATTTCAATGCAATCTATGACATCACACTATGAACTATTAAAAGGACTAGTGTTTTCTTGCTCTAAGTTATGGGTCTTTTTAACACTCACAAGTTTTGGAGGTGCAATGCTACGCTTTATTGCAATTTATCAGAAAAATTTGGTCACTTAAATGCTAATCAATATATCTCCAAGTCTTTTCTAGTAACAATATAATATATATCTTACTTAAAAGCCTTTTAAGCAATGGAAAAGTTTAACATATACCGAAAACAGAAAATTGTTGGTGTTAATTTATAATTCGAACAGATATAATCAGTGATTAATTGATATCAGTGGAGCAAACTTTATGGTAATTGAATTATAACTTGTCGTGTGATAAATCAAAGTGACTGTCAAGTCATTAAAAAAACTTCTGAAAGTTGTTTCGGTATTTACACCCACATTAGTTAAACTTTAAGTAATTTAATGATTAATTCTGGTATGTTAACTTGTTGGATTGGCTGTCGAGCTTTTGTTTTGCATGAATATAAATCTTGAATTTAATTTCTTAAAGGGATTAACTTTCTCTTTGTACAGTTTGTTCTGTTATAAACGTTGCGCCGTGTGGTATCCGGCTGAATAGAATAGTACCACCCTCTTTCCTTACCGAGGTGTCGTAAAAGGCGACTAAGGTAAGTCGACCCACCGTGTGGTATCCGGCTGAGTAGAATAGACCAACCTCATTTCTTACCGAGGTGTCGTAAAAGGCGACTAAGGTAAGTTGACCCACCGTGTGGTATCCGGTTTAGTAGAATAGACCACCCTCTTTCTTACCGAGGTGTCGTAAAATACGACAGAGGTAAGTTGACGTCAGGCAGGCGGCCGGTCGTAAAAACGCAGGGAAAATCAAGTGACAGCATGTTTATAATATGTTGTGCAGACCCCACTTAGAGTGGGATAAGGGCAGGAGGATGATGTTCTGTTATAAACGTTGAGATAATATAAAAAAAAGAATTATATACATATAACATAAGGGTACTAATAATTGACCATGCACTAGTAGTTGACCGTTTTGTATGAAATTTTAAATAATAAGCGTTGTTGTGTTGAAAAGCCTATATGTTACACAGGTGTATCTTTATTATTTGAATGAGTTAATCTTTATTTTATTTTATTTTATATAATCTACAGCTATTTACATAATATATATAAATAAATTTAATCTATTAATAAGGCCAAGCAATCTTTATTTTGTATGTATATATATTTTTTTTCGGAATCTCTGAAACAGCTCCAACTATTTTTCTGAAATTCAGCACGTAAGACTTTTAGGGGAGAAAAAGCGATCTAGCTAGGTTTTATTTAAAAAAAATCGTTTTATCCCAGTTTTTGGGCATTAAAAAAATACTAAAATTTACATTGAATATATAAAACACTATTTTTGCCGTAAATTGTCAAGTCAGCGTAGCTTATTCGGAGGATGGGTGGCCTCCAGAAATGAAAATACCGATATCGAGCCCCACCTACACAATTACTTCTTTTTAAGTTTTTTTCTTTCTTTTTTTATTTTGTAAAAAAATACACAGCAAGGCTCGGTATACCAGTTGCTAAGCTTTAATTGTGCAAAATTTCATCAATATCGGTCCAGCGGATTAGTGATCAAAGCGTAATAGACAGACGGACTTTCACATTTATAATATCAAATCGAAAGCTATAGAAATAAAAAACTAGCAACCTAACGTTTATACGTGAAAGTATTCACATTATAATTGGCCCGCTATTTCTTCCGCAATTAAATCACAGACAAACATTCGCTTTGTTTATTGCGGATGAACGTGACGGATAGTGGTTTTGTTGCGATTATGATATTAGATTAATTTTCTATGATAAAATATTTTTTTCAGCAGATCCTAATTCTGATCGAGCTAAAATACTATATATTTTTTCCATAAATAGTTTGAAATATCGATAGATTATAAGGAATATATAAATTGTATAGGTTTAAGTAAAAGGGCTATAGGACTGACATGTGCTAAATGTATAAAAGTTCTGGAAAATGAAGATAGTAAAAGACATTTATTTGAAATCCCAGATAGTTAGCCTGTTTTAATTTGAAAGAATAATTATCTAATGCAGGAACCGACTTATGCTTGCGGCTCCTGCTTTGCGCCTTGCAAAAGTGCGTAACTCGTTTGTGGGTTTTGGTATAAGATTCTATAATAAAATTCCGCAATCAATTTCAGCGCTGCCATTACAGCAGTTTAAAAACACTGTTAAAAAGAGGCTGATACAGAAAGCCTACTATACTCTTGAAGATTATTTAGAAGATAAGAATGTGTGGATATAGCTCTCTTTGAACCTGTACAAGACAGTAACGACTTACGTATTAAGAATTATATTTTTTAAAAGAGCAACAGCCGAGTTTCTTGCTGGCTCTTCTCGGTAGGAACAGCTTTCCGAACCAGCAGTACAGTTGACGATTCAAAAGCACTTGTTTACAAGTTTATTTGAATAAAGAATATTTTGAATTTGAATAATGTGTGCTAGGATTTATTAAACATTTTTTTTTATAAAATTCCTATATAGTAAATATGTTACTGATGATTACGTATTTAATTGTTTAATTTTTTTATTAATCTGTTTGGAATAAATGAAATAATATTGCAGTTAAGGTAAAGACAAAATTTATATAGAAAATAATTGATTTTGAATGTGTAACATACAGACAAACAAACGGATATGGGCATTAATTTTTTATTTATTTATTAGGAAGCGAAGGTGATATATATATGACTAGCTTTAACCCGCGACTTCGTTTGCGTGGACTGTTGGATGATAGGTTGATAATAGATGGCGCTTTTCAATATCATCCTATTCCTGTAGTAATAACAGGATTTCTATAGCCTATATGTTATCCCGGTATATAAGGGATAATAGTGCCAGATTTCATCGATATTGGTTAACTGGATACGCCGTGAAAGAGTAACAAACATACATCCATACTCACAAACTTTCGCATTTATAATATCAGTAGGATAGTATTATGATGTATATTTCTGTTCTGTAATATTATCTATGGATACAGAAAATGTGGTGGTTTCTGGTGATTAAATATTTATCCTGGAACGCTTCCCGGCGCCGACACGGCGGTATTGTGAGCTGACCGTCCGAATTTGCTCAGTTATTCATGCTACCCGTCCCCAACTTAGCCTTTATGTCCGTGCAAACGAGCGCAGCTCAATTTTCTCCTCAATGGAATCGCTTAGCGATCTAGAATGACCATCAAATGTAGTGTTTTGGGTATCTTTTAAATGAAAACCTATTATATACAAGTAGACCCAACGTATTTTAACCGCCCGCCTGTCTGAGGTCATCTTACCTTAGTCGTATTGCACGACACCTCGGTAAGAATGTGATCTATTCTACTCTGCCGGATACCAAACGGATTTCTGTGAATTATTCTGTTTTGCATTTCTTGTGAATTTGCATTTCTATGAATTATTCTGTTTTCGAATTCCCTTCACATAATATTTCGTTGTTTTAATTTTGCAATAATTTCAAAAATATTAATTTAACTTATATGGCGTAAACTTGTAAAGGATAGTATTGTAGTATATAGATAGTAAAATAATCGATTATTTTTATTTATCCCATTTTCTTTTTTGCTCTTTTTCTTGTTTTTTAAGATTAGGTATGCATTGTTGGATGAAACCAATTTAGCCAAACTACACATTTTAATCCAATTTCACAAACAGCGCATCTGTTATTATTTCTTGATAGTAGTCTACGTTAATTAACCTTTATTGTAATTAATTATTAATATTAAAAAAGACAACTTTTGAAATAGTCAGAAAAAATCTATTTAAAAAAAATCGCTTATTACGTAACAAAATAATAGAATATTTAAAATCGATTATTTTTAAAGGGATTAAAATCGATTATTTATTAATCGATTTTTTCTACTCCAAGTCACATCCCTATTTCGAACTATAATAGTGTGGATACGCCTTGGCATTCACTGTTAGCGTTGATTACCTGCGAGCGAAGATAAACTGTTCTTATCAGTTGACGTACCGACGTCGTGTGCGAAAATTCGTTGTTTGGTATCTCAGCACGCTGTCAGTGTTGATTTTAGCTTTACATTGATGTTAGCGGGAAACGATTAACGTAATAGTTCCACGTAAATTTCACACTATCTTTGCTTACCGGCAGAGTTAGCTAATTTTAGCATTGACGCCGTCTATTTGCTATATCAGATAAAAATCGTCTTTAACGTTCCGACAAAATCAAAAGGTCAATTCAGTATATCTTGTGTACGTGGGTTTTTCTTCGTAGCAATAATAATATTCAATACCTTTTTACTATAAACTTTATTACGCACACAGCACACAGCATTTCACATTCAATGACAGCGGAAGAAGGGAAGAACCACAGACAAAATACACTACATACATTACAACTCTCCCTTCCTTAATTTGAAGTTAATACAATATATATATTTCTTATTTACTATATATATAGCATTACAAAAACTTTTGAAAATCTTAACTTTTATGCTTTAACAAACACACTACATAGTAACAATATATTATGTATTTTATATATGTATATAAGTAATGATATTATTAAAGATTAAATCTATCCAATTGTTTTCTTATTCTTTTAGACCTTTTCATTATTAATGGTGTAGGTTCTGCCTTTTGTGGAGTCTTCATGATTTTGGTATGAGATTTATCTAATATGTTTTCCTCAACAGAAGGCAAAATCTCACCTTCGATACAATCATTTTTATACACTAAATCTTTTGAACAAACATTATTTGAATCTTGAATAGAGATTAAAGAATCATTTACAATACTTGAGTTCTGATTTTTATAATTTATATCACTGTTAATAACTGAATAAGGTTTACTATATTCTTTATTTATTTTGTTATCTAATAATTGATTTATATGTCTTTTCCAAATAATACCAGTATCATTTAATTTAACTAAATATGTTACAGGCCCAAGTTTTTTATACACAATTCCTTCTATCCACTTATTACTATTATTTCTATAATCTTTAACTAACACAGATTTTCCAATGTAAAATTCTCTTAAACCACTTCCCCTTGCATATTTTTTTTGTAATTCCTGTTTACTCTGAACATAATTTTCAATACATGGCTTTAACAAATTAAATTTAGTTTTTAAATTTCTCCTAAACATTAAGTAAGCTGGACTCTCTCCTGTTGTTAAATGTTTACAATTTCTATACATTAATAAAAATGAATTTATACAATCAATTATATTTTTCTTTTCATACATTGCTTTTTTAATACATTTTTTAACAATTTTAACTGCACTCTCTGCTAATCCATTTGTTGATGGATTATACGGAGGTGAAAACGACTGTTTTATGCCACAATTTTTTAAAAATGATGTAAATTCCATTGAATGAAATGGAGGACCATTATCACTAAATATTAAGTCTGGATATCCAAAAGTACAAAATAATTTTTTAAGAATTTTAATTACTTGACCTGCTGATGTAGAACTAACCTCTTCTACTTCAATCCACTTTGTATGAGCACACTCTAATACAAAGTAATATTTACCATATAACGGACCTAAATAGTCTATATGTAAGCGAGACCAAGGTTGTTTTGGATATTCCCATACATGTAAATTTACTTTATGAGGATTTGGTCTTTCAGAAATACATGCAGTACAACTATTTGCCATTAATTCTATATCCTTATCTATAGAAGGCCACCAGAAATAACTTCTGGCTATACTTTTCATTTTAACAACACCTAAATGAGTTGAATGAAGTTCATGTAAAATTTGAGATATTAATTTGTTAGGTATAACAACTCTATAACCATACATTATAATTCCTTGTTCTACTGTCAATTGTTCACGTTTATAAAAGTAAGGTTTTAGTTGATCATCTACTACATGTTTTGGCCATCCACAATCTATAAAATTTTGTACTGTACATAATACTGAATCTAAAGCAATTTCTTTTCTTATCTGTTTACAATCAATAGGTATACTAACATTATCACTCAAAAAATTTAAATAAGAATAATCATTTTTAATCTGACTTTCGACTCTTTCTAGTGGTAACCTTGACAATGCATCAGCATTATTATTTTCTGATTTCACATACACAATATTATAATCATACCCTGATAACAATAATGCATATCGCTGCAGTCTACTAGCAGCTATAGGAGGTATACCCTTTTTAGGACCAAATATATTCACTAATGGCTTTGAATCTGTAATTAATGTAAATTTACGACCCCATAAGTATTGATTAAATTTAGTAACTCCAAAAATTAAAGCAAGAGCTTCCTTATCTATTTGACTATATTTTTTCTCTGCATCATTTAATGTTCTTGACATAAAAGCAATAGGTCTTTCAATACCGTTCTTTTTCTGAGATAAAATTGCACCTACCCCATATGCACTTGCATCACATGCCAAAAACAAATCAAGACATGGATCGTAATGAGATAAAATATGCGATGAGACCATCATTTTTTTTACAGCCTCAAAAGACTCTTTACATTTTTGATTCCAAATAAATTTACTGTCCTTTTTTAATAAATAATACAATGGTGCTAGTACTGTAGACACATTTGGTAAAAATTTCATATAATAATTAACTAAGCCAAGAAATGATTTTAGTTCTGTGACATTTGTGGGGTTTGGAGCTTGAACGATAGCATCCACCTTCCTCGGATCAGGGTGTAACCCGTCCTTGGACAAAATATAACCCAAATAATTTATACTATCAGCAAAAAATATACACTTATCCACACTAACCGTTAGTCCTGTCTCTTTTAATTTATCAAAAACAAATAATAAATTTTTATAATGTTCCTGGTCATCTCTCCCTGTGATAACCACATCATCCATAAACACAGCTATACCCTCTCTTGAACCAAATAACTGATCCATCACATGTTGAAATATATTTGGAGCTATTTTCACCCCAAAAGGTAATCTATTATACTGATATAACCCAAGATGAGTATTAATACAAACTAACTTTTTCGCTTCCTCTGTTAAAAGTAATTGTTGATATGCATGCGCTAAATCAACCCTTGAAAATTTCATTCCCTTATTTAAGTTTACAAAAAGATCCTCTATTCTAGGTATAGGATACTTATCATCCTCTAAATACTTATTAATAGTGACCTTAAAATCACCACACACTCTTAATTTACCCGTTTCCTTTAACACAGGTACAATTGGGGTTGCCCACTCACTATATTTAACCGGCATTAACACATCCTGACTAACTAACCTATTTATTTCCTCTTCCACTAATTTTTTCATACTAAATGGTAATGGTCTAGCCTTGAAATATTTTGGTGTCACATTTTCTTTTAATATTAAATTTACCTTTTCACCCTTATAAGTGCCTAACTCTGAACTAAATACTTCAGGAAACTTATTCACTAACACATTCTTTATACATTCAAAGTTTAATGAATTCAAATCAAATACTTTAATATTTAATTTTTGTAAAAGATCTCTACCCATTAAAGGAGGTCCACCATTCTCTATAATATATAAATTTGCCTTTATTAATACATTATTAAACAATATATCCACACAAATAAATCCTAAAGGAGTAATTAAGTTGTTAACATAAGACTTAAGTTTAATATTACACTTATAGATTTGACAGTTATTAAAATATTTATCTTTTAAATTTTGACTAATAACACTTATAGCAGCTCCTGTATCAATCTCAAACGTTATTTTATTACAATTTACCACTAAATCTAACTTATATGGTGATACATGAGTTTCCTCGTTCAACGCAAATAAATTTTGAATGTCCTCTAATATTTCATCATTCTGATGATTCTCTTTGAATATATAATGATGTTGTTTCCTATTCTTGTATTTAGAATTATTATTCCTGCACACAAATCTTAAATGTCCTACCTTTCCACATATACGACACTTCCTCTCTTTAAACCAACACTTATCCTTTAAATGCCCCTCTTTTCCACAACACATGCACTTTATTTTCTTTCCTTCCTGTTGTCCTGTTCCTTTGTCCCTGTTGAAAGTATTCCTTGAAGCCACAGTTATTTTGTTTACTTTGGTAGTCATTACTTGTAAGTCTGTTTCGGTTTTTTCCATCTGTGTAGCAATACTATATGCCCTTTCTAATGTCAACTCAGGTTCATTTAAAATTCTTTGTTTGATTTTCTCATTCAATAAACCGGATATAAATTTGTCTCTTATTTGTTCACTTAAATTTTCACCATAATGACAATGTCTTGACAATCTTTTTAGTTCAGTTAAATAATTATTAATCGTTTCATTTGGCAATTGTATTCTTTGATTAAATTTGTATCTTTCGGTTATTGTATTAGGCTTAGGTTCCAAATGATTTAGCAAAATATTTTTTAATTGTGAATACGTTTTATCTTTCGGGCAAGATGGCGTACATAAATTTTTCAACAAACTATACAATTTCGGACCAATTACTGTCAAAAATACTGATTTCTTCTTTTTATCTTCAATTTCATTGCATTCAACGAATATTTCAAATCTTTCAATGTACTCACTGAATTTCTCGTTGTCCTCGTAGTCTATATTTCCCAAAAAGCCACGCCCTGCCGACGCCATTGTAGAATGTTAATGTCTTGTTACAATTCGGTAACATACCATGTAGATATAAATATCGAATAAATATCCCGTAATCGTCGCCAACTTCTTGTGTACGTGGGTTTTTCTTCGTAGCAATAATAATATTCAATACCTTTTTACTATAAACTTTATTACGCACACAGCACACAGCATTTCACATTCAATGACAGCGGAAGAAGGGAAGAACCACAGACAAAATACACTACATACATTACAGTATATATAATAACCATCATCAACGTCATTAACCACCTGCCATTATCCCACTATAAGTGGGGTCGGCGCAACATGTTATAAACATGTTACTTGAATTGGCTACGTATTTTATTACCGGCTATCTGCCTGACGTCAATAAATTATAAAAACGTTAATTATAAACGTTATAAATCGTCTTTTCTAAGTACAATTAGTTGTCAACTTGACTATTGTTTATAATGTTATTATACTAGAGTAGAGAAGCCTTAGGTAGGTCTGTAAGTGAGAGCAGTATGATCATTGGTGCCTACCTGGGGTTTGAACCCGTGACCCCCTGCAAAGAGCGGCTTCGCCGTTGAGCTATCACAGGTTATTATAGTTTACAGAATACATTGTTAATTAAAAATTAATAGTAACAGGCTGCTACTATTAATTTTCATTTCCCTATTCCAAGTATTTAATAAATATCATGGAGTATTAAATATCTATTAAATCTCTTAAGGCCTGGAACTTTCGTTTCATACCAGTCTTATGACTCGGGTATACGAAAAGTATTCGTAAAGTGCCGGTATTAAGGTTGAATTTGTATTAGCTATGTGAACTCCTTAATATATTCTTGTTAATCCAAAACTCTTAATTTATGCCTTTTTTTGTATCCGACTAATCCTTAATAGTTTAAATATTTAATTTAACATCATTTGCATTAGTTATCTTTAGTGTTATGTAAATTCTATGTATGTATTAAACGTACAATATAATACTATATTGTTATTTTAGAATAATAGGAACCTGGGAGACCGGTAATTTTTTTAAATATACAAAAATAATGCAATTAAAAAAAAGACTGAAAGCGATGTGAGACTAGAAACCTGGGTTTTGAACTTTTTTAGTCCGCCCGTTACCGACTAGGGATTACATATGTTTGACAGCTAAAATATCATTTGCATTCAATTCTACATTTTAGAATTTTTTCAATGCCCGAAAGTAGTGATGAAACTACTTTTTTTTAAATGAAACCTAGCTAGATCGATTACCCCCAGCTTGTTGCCATAGTTAAAATGAGTGGTAGTAGGTAAGTCTAGTGAATACTCCGCAATGATAAGTAAAACCACCTAAACCACCGCCGGCCGCGAACCTTGATGCCGAGTACCGTGTCGATAGTCTATCTATACTAAATGGAAACTGACAACAAACGGTCCACCAAACTCGCATAATTTCTATTAAAATAATGTTTTTGGAGAGAAGAGTTGGAGCTAAGACATATCACGTTGCTCCAATGCGGATTGGTAGGTTACACATATTCCCAGAATTCTCACGTTTTCCTCACGATGTTTTCCTTCACCGAAGAGCGTGCGATAAATTGCAATTATCAATTAGACACATAAGTCTTATTACAGAAAAGAAAAAGAACTCACTGGTGCCCGGGTTTTGTACCAATGATATTTCAGTGTATGATAGTCCATTTATCGAGGAAGGCTATATAACATTACGTTAAGATGAATAGGAGAGGAGCAGCAATAAAAAATAGTACGAAAACGGCAAAATTTAAAGCTTTGCGTGCGTTGAGTAAACGGTGAAAAGTATTTAAAAAAATGTATTACATAATTGTTCCCCTATAAAAGGTCTAAATAAAAGTCCGCGACAGCATATGTCTAGCTTAACCATTTTTATTGTTATCAAATGACTATATTACGATTGCTAGTAGTAAGTATATATATGGATGTAGTTGGCCATTTATAAGAACATTGTGAAAATGTATATGATTAAAGCAAAGTTTCAATTTATCACATTGATAACAGTATTGGTGCTATTATCACCTCGTCTTGCGATGCCGCCGTCTCACCAAATGTAACAAAACATATGATAAGCGGTTATTTGCGTATGATTGACGGAAATTGATAGTAAACTTGTTAACGATATTGCATAACCACCATTTTTTTTTTGGAAAAAGGATAAGAGTTAAGGCCCACCACGCTGATCTGAATTGGGTTCGTGGGTTACTCATATTACATTCTCCAGTAATTTCCATACGATTGCCTTATATAAAAGTTCGAAATATACTGTTATTGTCAATAAGGTAAACTTTTTTAATATTTCAATAAACTGTCGTAAATTTATTGTGGTTTTATTTAGGTAAGTTATTCTCGCTTTTGATGAAATTTATCACGCATTGTCTGGTGAAGGCATCACATCGTAGGTAAACCCGTGTCTGAAGAATCCATACAAATAATATAAATGCGAAAACCTGTCTGTCTGTCGATACGCTTTCACCGATAAATTGCTACTACAATAGTAATTAGTAAAGCTTACATTCCGAGTGTGGTATCCGGTAGAATAGACCAACCTCATTTCTTACTGAGAAGTAGTAAACGGCGACTAAGGTAAGTTGACGTCAGACAGGCGGCCGTAAAATCATCTGACAACATGTTTATAACACACAATTTAAGGTAGTTTACGCTTAAATTGAAGCGGACGAGCTTTGGTCATAGTTCCTTATCCTCTCCAAAAAAAAATTAACAAGCTTAAACTTTTATTAGTTAAAGAAAAATTTTATACACTTATATATTGTGCTCTCTTACAATACGAAAACAGCATTTTAACAAACGCTTGTTATCAAAACAAAGTACAATATCACGAAGTATAAATTACGTTGATAGCGGCACTGTTGCGAATTCAGTGCCGAGGCCGTCCTTGATAACTTAGATTGTGGGGAGCGTCCTTCACCTAGATCCGGTCCTTTCGTACCAACTCGTAACTATTGTCAACAATCCTTTTAGAGGTTCTTTCACTCTATCATAAAGACAATTCTACTGCACGCTACTTGCGCGATAAACGGAGACCTAGTGTATCATTATCCTCTGCCCCTTTTCCCACCCTTGTACCCCCCCTTGTACCCCACTCAGAGTATATGATATCTTTTATCCAATCTTAACTGTTCTCAAATATGCAATGTTTTATGCCATCTCCACTACCACTATCTCAACAATCGATTCGTCCCGTAACCGAATTATCATCAGGTGATGATAAGAATTTTCCCGCATGTCATCATTTTCCTTTCCTCCCTTCCCTCTGAGTGTGGGGTCGGGACAGCATATTTTAAACATTTTGTCACATACTTTGGCTTCGTATTTTATCGATCTAGGTTTTATATAAAAATAAATGCTGTTTTATCCCTTTTTCGGACATTGAAAAAACTGCTAAAATCTTTAATATTTAAATGACCTAATCTTGTATGTTGAGGTTTTTGGGGAGAAAAAGGGATCTAGCTACTTTTTATTTAAAAAAAAACCGTTTTGTCCCTATTTTTGGCCATTAAAAAAATACTAAATTTTACTTTTAATTTATTGTATATATAAAACACTATTTTTCCCGCTAATTGTCAAGTCAGCGTAGCTTATTCGGGGAACGGGTGGTTGCGAGAAATGAAAATACCTAGGATCGAGCCCCACCTACCCTATTATTTTTTTTTTTAGTTTCTTTTTTTATTTTGAATAAAATTACCAAGCAAGGCACGGTCAACCAGGTTCTATAAATAAATTGTTAAGCTATATTAAGCATAACATATATTTTCTGTTAGCAAAGTAATATATTTATTGCATTAATTCAAATAAAAAACAACATAATTTGCAATAGCGGGCTTATTCCGGAATCGGAATCTCTTTCAGCCAATCAGTCTAAATTATGGACCTCCACTAAGTTACGCCTAATTCTGTAAATTATAATGGTCGTTTAAAGACAAGCTGCCCGTGTGACCTAATAGCAGCTACTTATATGAATAAGTGATGGTATCGCAGTAAATTTAATTAAGATAACGGGTCAGGGTTAGGAAACGAGACGCCCGGCGGGATTGCAAAGGAAACCGTGCTTCTTCTGTCATCTTGACCCACTTATCAGTGACCGCGGCACGGGTACTTTAGCTGATCCCGTACGGCGGTAATTACCACCTCTGGACAATTATCAACGTAATGTTTCTACGTGCTCAATGTAATTATTGACTGAATGTTTCTTCATAACAGTGATTACCTCCCATTAGAACGGTTCTTAAGCTATGTTTTCCGGCTTTATACATCTACTGCGGCTGTGGTATTGAGATATCGTCTCTATCTATAGATATATAGGGCATAGGCCTTAATTTGCGTTTCCCCATTATACCGTGGTGGGATACATTTTTAGAGCTGCCGTAATTTTTCTCTACTGCTTGATAATGATATAATAACTCGGAATGTTCTAATAGTCCAAATGATAATCTAACCATTATTATAAAGGGATAAAGGTATGTGTCTGTGTTTATACCACTTTAGCGCCAAAACTTCTGAACGGAACCGTACGAAATTTTGCTATACGAAAATTTTAAACATACGTCTAAACCTAGAATAACGCCTTTTATTAAAAGAATGGTAATGGATTTTCATTCAATCTTATTCTTTATATAAATGTTTCTATCAGTTATTTTATGTGTATCTAAAACAAAACATACATCGTCGCCGCTTACGTAGACGAGGTCCTATGTTTTTTATGTCAGTCGTGACTTCTAGTCACTTTTCCCATGGCTTGATTAAACACAGTCGTTATCACCCTTTTTCCATTACCCGTGGGTCTAAGCCGTATCCTGGCCGCCACGAAGCGCCCTTAAGACGACAATACTTGCACGACAACTCGCCCAAAGCAATGGTTTGGCTTCACAGGAGACCCCCCTTAGGATGACGATCTCCGATACTAGTAGAGCTTCAGCGAAGCTTTTGCGCACGCCTGTCCCGCTCGATGACGTAAAAGCCAGTGCGAAAAAAGTAGGACGTTAAAAAAAGGTTAAACGACCAGACAAACTGTCGCATTTATAAACATTAATATGCATAATAATGATGCCAATTACAATATCCTTTCAAATTAGTAAATTTATAAGCGACATAATTCACATCGTCGTTAAAATATACGGAAAAAGTGTGAATAAAAATATAATGAGCCGCCGAAACCGAAAGTGTTTGCATAACGTATAAAGCGGTAGGTATTTTCCTCAGAGAGTTATCCAAACAGAACCTTGACCCGGTATGCGTTACTCATGACAATGTAAGGGGAAAAGGACGAGCGTAATGGGGGTCACGGTTCCCGATGATGCTGCGGTTTTGACTGATGATCGGATACTTTGCATCTTGGTGAGAATTTTGAAAAGTTATTTATATTTTTAAATTAATTTTGCAGACTTAATAATTCGTCATTCTCCTTGTCTTATCCCATTTTAAGTGCAAACAGCAAAACATGTTGTAACATTATTTTGATAGGGATTTCGCGATCAGCCGCCTTCCTGACGCCAACTTACCTTAGTCGCCTTTTACCACACCTGTGTAACAAATGATGGTGGTCTCTTCTAATCAGCCGGATACTACACGGAGGGTCAGCTTACCTTAGTCGCCTTTTACGACATCTCAGGAAGAAATGATAGTGGTATATTCTACTCAGCCCGATACCACACGGCGGCAGCTTTCGAAATAATCGTTGTCTATATAGATAGAGATATATAAAGAGTTTTTTAAGGTCCAATTAAATTATTCTTTGTCGAATAAACTTATTTGAATTTTTGAATTATCATAGATTGCTTTTATGGAGAAGAGAGGCTAATCGCGGGGAAACATTAAAAAAAAATTATATAATAAGAGAGGCCTTAGCTGCTTAATAGGGGGACCAATGTTAATGCAATTTAGTACAGTTAAAGATTATATCACACACACATATAGGTTAAAAAAACTGTTTTTAATAAACCGGAAAATATCTAAAGCACATAATTAACTGTATCTTAACCGATAAGTTGACGCGAATGATATCGCGGGTACAAATAATTATACACATTTTTTTACAATATAGCTGTTAGTCAATTTTTATAGCTTCGGTGGCGTCATTGTAATACGGGACTGAGGGACTTTACAAAGTTCCGTTGCGCTGTAGAATTGAGTGCAAGATTACCGTTCTCGAGTCAATGCAGTTGCGCAATTTTGGTATTATGCGTTTGCTTGTAAACAAGGGCCTCTCGATATAGCGTCTGTAACCCGGCCGAATGCGGCGTCTGACTGTGGGTATGCGATTAAATTTAAAACGCTTTCACTCAATGTAGCCCCCCTTCCCCACTGCATTCGCTAAGTTGAGGACTCGTTTCTGTGTGCGATCTATGTCGAAGATTGCACCCAATGAACTCGTTAATTCGTATTTGTTTGTTGAGTTGACTAATGATAGGTGAGAATGGAAGAGAAAAACGTGTTGTGCCGACCCTACTTAGAGTGGGATAAGGGCAAG
This sequence comes from Morpho helenor, assembly GCA_029227775.1. NCBI lineage: Eukaryota > Metazoa > Arthropoda > Insecta > Lepidoptera > Nymphalidae > Morpho > Morpho helenor. The sequence goes on from JARGCU010000017.1 coordinate 2,013,107, forward strand.
AAAATGATGATGTAATTTATCTTCAAAATATTAAAATTAAAAGAGTTAATCTTGTGTGTGTATTTGTGTGTGTGAGTGTGTGTGTGTGTATGTATGTGTGTGTATGTGTGTGTGTATCTTATCTTGAAAACGGCTCCAACGATTTTTATGAAATTCAGCATGTAGGTGGTTTTTGGGGGTAAACGGTTTGGTTAGGTTTCATTTTTAAATACTAAAATATATAATTGAATGCAAATAATATTTTAGTTCAAAATACGAGATCCCACATGTCACCGGCGCTTATTTTTTTTTTTTTTGCATTCTTTATGTTTCAAAAAATTACCGAGCAAGGTTCGGTCACGCAAGTAACTAATCACCATGGATTTCTGTAACATTTATCTCTTAAATATGGGCAATCCAATGCGATATAACATTAAGATACGGTCTTTAAACGGACGTGCTGTGTAAAATATTTTAAAGTTGCTATTAAATTTCGTGATAATCAATACTTAATTCTTTCGTTACTTTTGTACTATGAAATGAAAAGTAACGCCTATTTCTGCAAGTTATCCTTATTACTCATTTTATTCGGGAATTTTGCTACGTGCGCAACTTATTAATCAGTTCATTTCCCATTCAAAGTAATCACTTATTTATTACGTTCAAGGAAAATTATTTCGCTGCACTCGTGACGCGTACTTTGTACATATTAATGTACAATCATAATGAAACTGGTAAGGCATGATTTTCCGTTCTGATTTCACGAAAAAACCGTTAAACAACCTGACGTACAACTTCTTGGTCACGGCACTTTTGGTTTCACTTTGTTTTAGATTGTATTTTGTTTCTCTTAATTATTAAAATGTTATTTTCTTGAAGAAACTGTCGACATCACGGTCGTCACTATCGCTTTTTTCTGTTAGCTTTGTTTGTTATAAAAAAAGGAAAAGAGCTCGTGCCCGTAATTAAAAAAATTAAGCTTTTTTGGCCTAGTGATTGAAACCGATTTTGTCTATACGGATACAAAAACTAAGCCGGCCGTAAGCGAATAAACATTTAGACGTATCGCTGACCCGTATGTTTACATATCTATAAAACTTATACCTACTACTACACTGTCACGGTCTTTTTGTACACTACACGGTCGTTTTGTATTACTAATCTTTGGTTGTTAACTATAATGAAGTAGACCAGGCGAGCATAGAAGCTTCGTTGAGAATTGTGAAATGTGTATATCGCAGAAGTTCTAATAGCAAATTTTTACTTAATAGAAACGGAAATTAAAGCAAAGTTATTTTTATAATACTACTTACCACGTTTTTAATGCCGGTCTGTGTCGTCATACGCATTTACATGGTCGACAGTTAGAGCAAGGCTCTTATGACCGATTGTGGCTTAAAAATGATTTATTTTTTAATTGAGACTCATGATACATATCAGTGTAGGAATAAGAAATACTTCAATCACCAACCCGCTTGTATCAATTGTGATTATTGAAACTAGGCTCAACATCAAGGCTAACAACCATCCGTACATAGAGAGCGAAGTTTTCCAGTCGGTCCGGTTTGTAACAAGAGTAGTCTTACTATTTCGCAACTTGAGACAACTCTACACTGACTCTATCGCACCCTTATTATTAAAGTGAAAGAATTAAAAAAAAAGTTGTATTGTGGTAAATTGTAATGAAGCATAGCGTAGCGTCTAAAAAACTGGTGAGAGTCAAAGTGACCCATAACTTGAAAGAGCATAAAAAACTAGCTCTTTTAAGGTCACAGCGTGATGTCATCAATGGCACTGAAATAAGAATTACAAATCTGACTTAAGTAAGACTAATTTTGAATTCGGTCACTTTAATATTAAACTTGGTATATATCTATGACGGTAGGTTCGGAGATAAATTTGTCTTAGTAAAAAAAGTTGCGATTGTTAAAATCTTGTCGTGTACCATTTACTAAATGGTGCATGACATGAAATTTTAGTGTCACCATAAAGGCTTCGATGCGCTCAACAAGAAAATTGATTCTATAGTTTTTTTAAAAACAGTTAAAAATAATTGTTCAAAAAATCCATAAAAATATTCATCATCTTACTTTTTTTTTAATGTCATGAAAACCCATTATAGGTCGTCAGTGACAAGGACGAGCGGTGGGTATGTCAGACTCGCATCGACTAAAAACCTGACAGTGCTCCATCACGCTGCTGATGGTGGGGACAGGGTACCATTGGACACATTGCCCCCATCCCCACCAGCAGCAACTCTGAACCCCAGAGTGCGCCACCTCTGGATCGGGGCCTCTCTAAAAGTGGTCTCTCCCTCCGGTAATCGATGGATCGGGAGCACCAGATGCATCGACCGCCTCGGGGACCTTTTCAGATGGGCGTCCGATAAACCCCGTTTAAAACGCCCTGAGGTCGCCGTTAGGGCGGCATACGACGGGCTTTGGCGAGTCGTCTTTGCCCCGCTCACGTGCGGCGGATCGGATCCAAGGACCTCACTCACTCACCCGGATACCAATACAATGAATGTAGGATGGATGAAGTGACGACAGGTCTCATGAACAATATGTGTCCCCCAAATGCCCCTTTTCAACTTAGGGGAAATTATTATTTGGGTATGGCTTCGCTTTGCGATTTTGGTCGTGGAGTCTATCTCCTGATGATGCTTCGGTTGCGGGGCGAAACGATTGTTGAGTTTGTGATAGTGAACGTATGTGGCGCTTGTGTGTTGTGGTGACGGTGGTGGAGGTTTGTGCATGTGATTTTACGAATCCTGCATGTATCAGGTATGATAACCGATTGTCCACTCTATATTTAGCATTATATATTTTTTCTATTTTACTTCATCGCGGATTATAGCAAAATAATTTTATTATTACTTTTGGGAAACTATTGTTGATCACAAGACGCAAAAATATAAATATAAAGTTATGATGTGTTCTTCTAACGTCGAGGAAATTCGCCTTCAAATGGTTTAATACCTTGAACTTGGATTCTTGCAGTATATGACTAAAAGGAAGAGCAAATTGCATTTACGATATCGAATTTATTTAAATGGCCATTATTTAAATTAACCGGATTTGAAAAAGTGCATTAACAATAGATTACAAATTTTGCACAGAAAAGAAATACAATTCAAGTTAGTTAAAAACATATAAAACCAAATTAGCATACTTGTAACAAGCAATAAGTGGAAAATTTTGACGCGACTGCCGTATTTAAAATATTCGTTGTGGTGTATCTTTTAAATGTCTGATTAAATAAATAAATAAATAAATAAATAAAATGAACTTTATTCAACAACATACATTTCAACAAAGATTATTTAAATTATTGTATACATATAAAAACGTATGCTGAGGAAAAGGTTGTAGACTCAGCTACAAAGCTGATTACGATGACTTAAATTCATGATCCTCTTATCTTACATCATCATTGCTTACCGAGGTGTCGAAAAAGTCGACTAAGGTATGATGGCCCACCCAGTGGTATCCGGTTGAGTAGAATAGACACTAATTCTTATCAAGGTTTCGTAAAATACGACTAATGTTAGTTGACATCAGGCAGGCAGGCGGTCGGTCGTAAAATAGGTAGCCAAATCATGTGACAACATGTTTATAACATTTTGTGCCGACCCCACTTAGAGTAGGATAAGGACAGGAGGATCATGTGTATGGCTGAAGACTGACTTTTACTTTTTTATACTGTATCTCGGTACTAAAGTCTCAACAGACAAGTGTTACTTGCAAAATCTATTTCACTCATAATTGCGATATTTATCAAGAACATCCTTCTGCCCTTATCCCGCTCTAAGTGGGGTTGGCACACAATGTGATTTGGCTACGTATTTTACGACTAGCCGCCGTCTGAAGTCAACTTACCTTAGTCATATTTTATCACACCTCGGTAAGGCAGAGGTTGGTCTATTCTACTCAACCGGATACCACACGACGGGTGAACTTAACTTATTCGCCTGTTACGACACCTCGGTAAGAAATAAAGGTGGTCTATTCTAGTCAGCCGAATACCACATAGCGAGTTGACTTACCATAGTCGCCTTTTACGACACCTCGGTAAGATATTAATCAATCGATTAAGTTCAAAACATTGTTACAATTTTTATAGTAGAAATTTGTTCAAAAGAGCAACAGTTATTAGCAATCGTAATACGTTTAAGGTATTTAAATAGAAAATTCTTTGATAATCACCTATACGGCCTTTCCGCCTGACCTTAAGTAAAGGACGGTCTATAATTAAACACTTTACATGTGACATTTAATTTATTAAGTAGTTATAATTATGTGTCATATCATTAATATGGTGGAAACACTAAGATTGTTAAATACAATTTGTTAGATTTGGATTTAAAATAAAAGCTCTCTAGTAAAATTAATTATAATATCATTTAATATTAGCTACTTCGTGCAGCGTTTAAGTACCCTCAAAAACACAATGTAACTTTCGCAGTTCCCGAAAGGAAAGCGGATTTTATCCTATGAATTAACTCTGTTTATAAGCATTAATTGTCTAATTTTGCCTGCGAACAAGTGTAACAAGCTTGAACTAGAAGCAAAATAAAATAAAGGGTGGGGTTGAACCGATTAGTATTTAACTAAGCTTTTTGGGTATTGCTTCGCTTTGCGATTTTGATCGTGGAGTCTATCTCCTGAAGATGCTTCGGTTGCGGGGCGAAACGATTGTTGAGTTTGTGATAGTGAACGTATATAGTGCTTGTGTATCGTGGTGGCAGTGGTGGAGGTTTGTGCATGTGTTTTTTGCGAATCCTGCATGTATCAGGTATGATAACCGATTGTCCACTCTACATTTAGCATTATATATATTTTCTATTTTACTTCATCGCGGATTATAGCAAAATAATTTTATTATTACTTTTGTATTATGGATCTCCGCAAAGTAACGCCTAATTCTATAAATTACATACATAGTAGCAAATTATCTTTTTATTATTGTTGTAGAGCTCTATTTTCTAGAATCTCATTTTTACATTATCACGATAGATTTTTATACTTTCATGTGAACGATCTTTTTTTAGTATCAATATTTTTTTCACCGGAGAAACATTCCCACAGTCCTTTGTATTCATAAAAGCGGTGCAGCAATATGTAGTCTTTGTGGTTAGAACAATGCCTAGCATCCCTTCAATCGGGCCTCGCATTATGTCACACAGATATTTACTTTCCTCTATGATTTATCTAGACTTCTAGAGTTTGAATCCGTCCTCATATAATGCAGGGCTTTCGTTAAAATGCTCAAACTATGTTTGAGATGCAGTATAAAAGATAATTAATTTTTGTACCTGCGATTTCGTTAGTCTCAACTTAATTGTTATAAATATATCTAAATAATTTACTACGGGTGGTATTGGGCTAAGTAGAATAGACGTCATTTCTTACCGAGATGGTGTAAAAGGCGGCTAACATAAGTTGATGTTAGGCAGGCGGCCGGTCGTAAAATACCTAGCCAAATCATATCACGTTACAAACATGTTGTGCCGACTCCACTTAGAGTGAAATATGGACAGGAGGATGATGGTTGGTTTTCCTACTTCCCTAAAGAAAAACTTCAATTTAAATGTTAAAATAACCCCAATTAGACAGAAAAAAGATGGATGGATTGTGTGAAAAATGATATGCATATTAAGGGCCACTCCCTTAATATGCATATCATTTTGATACCAGAGTTGACGAATGAAAGAGGAGAATGGAAGAAGAAGACATTCTTTATCTCATAGCCGTTCACGCGGCTTCGCCCGCGTCAAAATCAATGTGACATGAAGATTTTAGCGTGTAATTCCTGACCCCGAAGGAATACTACGATAAAAAGAAGCATATATGTCGCTCATTAACCTCCTCTATCTTACAGTGTCCTATCCAAATCAGTTTTGCCGTTCCGATACTCCTAACTTGTAATAATAACCTTCCTCAAGAATCGCACTAATATTAGTAGGCTATTTTTCAGCGCCTTAATCCTAGAGAACCTTAAGTTACTTAATCTTAAGTAACTCGGTTTCGAATAGAAATCTGGTATAGGAGTAAGTTATTCTTCACGTAACTTGTAATGAATATAACAGTAATTTTATATCTGACCACCGCGATACGTGCAAAAACTCATATCCGCAATCCTATTGAAGTTCGGACGCGACAGGTTACGCAATAACATAAAAAAAAACAAATCTAGGGCAGATCCTCAAAATTCTAGATTCATGGCGGTTCGTTGACCGCGGCCGCCTGTTCTTACCGTTAGCTAGCGTTCCGTAGCGGAGTGCGCTTGTGCCCTGTACCCTTCACCCTTGCACGGGGTGTGATCGTTTCGCGCCGTTCTTACGTTTTTTTTCCTGTCTCTTTCCATCTCTTTCTCTCTCACTCTGACGCCCGTGATAGCTGAAACCTCATAATTATTTGACATCGAAGCCTACAGAAATGATTTTGGCATATATCGCACGCTTAGTATTAAAGTGACCTAATTAAAAAAAAAAATGTTTTGTGCTTAATTGCACTAAAGCGTGGCCTAGCGCCTACAAAACTTAGTTATTAGTTACAGTTAGTTACTTAGTTAAAGAGACCCATAACTTAGTGGAGCAAAAAAACGTTAGATTTTTTTAATTGTTCGTAGCATGATGTTGTAGATAAAAAGAGTTTAAAGCCTATTATGCACTGTGCTACATATATTTTTAATATTTATAATTAAGTTTACTTTTGTATATTTGTATATGTTATGTTAGCACATTTGTAGAATGTACGATTTCCATTTCAAAACTCAAGCCTTATTTTGAATCAGGTCACTTTAATTCTACACATGCGATATCTTCATGTCGCATATCTATTAACGATTTATATTTGACAAATGAAGCACCCCTAACGGTGTCCTTCGTGCTAGCCGGTTAGCTATGTGACGTCACACTGTATTCAACATGGCGCCCTTAATAAAACAGTTTTTTTCGAATTTTTCACAGCTAGAATTTGTGGTATTTGGGTTTTTGGTTTTCAAACATACGTAAAATGAGTATACTGTTTATTTTGCAGATCTATTTGAATGTCTAACAGTTAAATATTGGTGTCTCCTGCGTGTTGATTTTATACCGCTATAAGTTTTTTATATATAACTTTGTGGTATATGTTGTAAAATAAGACAATTGAGCGAAACAATAAACGAACAATTATAATTAAATGAAACGTTCTTTTGTTTATGTATTTTTTTAAAATTTAATCTTCTAATAGAATATTTTCCATGAGTCTATGGTAGTTGCAAGTGGGATGTATCATATAGTGATGCTAATCAGGTTGCTTGTATTTACATATAATAGACACATTGTACATTGCTTCCTAATAAATTATTGTTAAAATTTACCACGCAGGCTTAATGGTTATAGCTTCTGGTAGTTTCTTTCTTAGGCTTTAAAGATCGTAGACACACACCCCTGATATTGTCAAAACAACTTTAAAGTTAAAGTGCAGTAAGTTTAAAAAAATGTATGGATGTGATTTTTTTTATAATCTTCAAACCTGGTTTTTGTGGACCAAACTTGGAGCTTCTGAACTTGGCGCTCCAAGTTTGTGATTAAGAATGAAATTGTAATTTATGTATAGAAACCGGCTATACTCACATCTTATTTTATCGGGTTAGAGCTTTTAGTTTCGAGCCCATTCGGGTCCCTTAATAATGAGCTTTTTATACGTCGGAAACTGAGCTCCGTATCTAATCTGTTTAACCCGATAGAATAAGACGTGAGTATATCCAGTTTCTATACGTAAACAATGAATACTACTCATGATAGTTTAATTTAAAAAAAATATGAAATTACTTACTATCCTGCCACCACCACCTATGACCCTGCTATTTTGATTTTACGTAATAACTAGTGCGGATAGAAAAGTATAAAAAAAAATTAAGGCTTAATAATTAAAAGAAAATTTCGTGGGCGCTTTATTTGACCTGATATCCTTTATTTGACCTGATAATTTGTTATATACTTTAGATCAGTTTAAATATATAACAAATTGCCGAATATTATAAAAGACGAAAAAAATATTAATACTTTCAAAACAAAATTAAAAGAATGGCTGGCACAAAATAGTTTTTATAACATATAGGAATTTTTTAATAATTAAATATAATAGATAGATAATAAGACATATAAATAAATTGACATATAATAATAACATTAATTTCAATTTCACATATAAACATTATTAAAATTACGACGTTATTAATATAATTAAACACTATTTTTCCTACTAAATTGAAATAATTGATTATTTAAATATTGACATGTTAAAATTAATTTTTTGTATAATGTTAGACGTGTGTACAATATTTTGCAACGCCCTAACCGGTAATATGTAACATATTTAAATGCAAATAAATGAATTAATAAATATCTTTTACTACGTATAAATCAATTATTAATTTTTTATTACATAGCGGAATGTAGATCTTGTGTTAATAAATAGTAAATAAATATATATGGGACACTTACAAACACGGTCGTCCGTCCCCAAATTAAGTAACTTAATACTTGTGTTATGGGTGACAGACAACTGGTGAATATATACTTAAAAAAATTTTTAAATACATACTTAAATACAAATATACACCCAGGCTCAAAGACCAACAAATTCATTTGTAGAAAATGTTGGCCCTCGGCGGGAATCGAACCCGCGACCCGAAGGCAGGGTCACTACCCACTGCTCCAACGGGCCAGTCAAAAAGTGTGTTTTTTAAAATTAAATTATTTTATCGTGTGATTTCGAAATTACGATACATTTTTAATACGTCACTTTCATTCGATAAAACAATGATACGAGTATTATAGTTAACACTGGTGTTTGGTGTCCATGTCAAATTTTGGTCGTAATTTGGAGCCTTTGTATGTATAAGTTCAACGACCCGATCGCTAAGTTATTAAATCAACTCTATTACGACATCATAAAAGCGTGCGAACAATAGGACACAATAGTTGTCTCGTTGTAATCAAAATATTGCACGTCGAATAATGGCGGACCCCGATTGGTTATTAATTATGAGCGTAATTGAAAAAAGTTAATATTTATCGATTTATATATTTAAAAAAAACTGGTTTATATACTTCCGCCCTGTGGTATCCGTCTGAATAGAATATCTTATTACTTATCTTTAAAATAAACGTGCGTTACTCCTGTAAATAATTGAGTATAAAACAATAAACACAAACGACAAAGTATAAACAAGTAAAAGAAGTTTAACTTAAAATGAATTAGTTACCCGTATTTAGAAATATAATTATCATAATTTATTACAATTATTTTAATTAATTTATTAACTCAAATTATCTTTACAAAGTTGACCTTTAATCATTGGATAACCAACTTAAGTTTTTTAACTAAACCGCGTCGCGTATCTAGTTATTGATAAAAACTCAAATATTCTGCGGTAGCAATAATGATGTTATTAGAATTGAAGTTGTAATTCACAGTAAAATAAACCATCACAGCCAACAATCAATCCCACCGGCAATCGAGCGGATCAGTGGCATAAATAAACACTGTCCAGTTTATTTGAATGCGATGAAAAGCTCACAATAGTGGAATAATGTTGTGGCGCGCCGCGCACCGATGCCGCGCCGCCAGCGATCGAGCCTCGCGAGAAATAGGGTTGTCGCGATGGATTTAATATATCATCTTTAATATTTAAATGAGTTACTCTTGTATGTATATATACATATTTTCGGAATCTCGGAAACGGCTTCAAGGAATTTCCTGAAATTCAGCTGTAGGGGGTTTTGAAGGGAAAAAATCGATCTAGCTAGATTGTATTTAAAAAAATCGTTTTATCCCTGTTTTAGGCATTAAAAGTACTAAAATTTACCAGGTACTTTAGTTTAAATGTTATTCACAATATAGAACACTGTAGAGAGTTCTAATGATACAAAAATGATATTTACTGAAAATCAAAACGTACACAAATTTAAAACAAATATTACGAGTAGATTAAGATAAGAACTAATTATATAACATGAAATTTTAATAATGATAAATATGTTTTTCTTAGTATTAAAATCACCTGCGAAAGTAATCTATGTTATGCAAAATGCACTATCCGTACTCTTAACGCATACATGTAATATTAATAAATCTAGATTTGATAAAGAAGTACGTACTTAATATAGTAAATTTATTGTCAGAGCTTTTAAGACTGTTATTTCCAATTAAAATTGAAAATATCCACTTGAAAGCCATAAAAAATCAAGATCACAATAGTAATGAAGTTTTCTTTTGCTTGTATATAATCGTGGTATTTAAGTGATTACAACTTGAGACGAAGAATAAGGTTACATGTTCTATGTATATACATATTCTTCGGATGGGGTGATATGTGTAACGTGTCAATACATATTATACAAAGGGGTGGGAGCCCTATATCCCGCTTTTAAAATACTATTTATTTATTTAAACTTATAGTCCTGTAGTGGTATAATATTTACTATCACGACCTTAATCTCATCTAGTACTGTATGTTTATAACATAGAACAGGTGAGTTTATTCTCCGGGTGGGGCGATATATAATTGTATGAATAATTATATAATTTCAAGGATAGTGGCAACCCTAGGCCGGTTTGACCTCACCGATCGGCGGGCGCGTGCCTCAAGACGCGTCCGACGCATAACAATTATTGGTGCGCTTTGTATCGCTCCTACAAGCCAAGATTGTTGTATCAACCGTGCCTCTATTTTTAACTGTGATTTTACTCCTTTATGTTTTTGTTACGTGTACATTATACTGTTATGTTAACATACTTTAAAGCCATATGTATATGCGAAAGTATGTTTGTTAGTCCTTCTTTTACAACGCATCGATATGATTTATGGCATGGATATTGTCGAAGTTTTAGATAGCGATATATATTTTCTTCGTAGTACTGAAGTTAATGTTTTCGAATTAAAGAACTGTAGCTAATACTAATGTAGTTTCGTATATTATTTTCTGTATTACTATATATTGTTGTTATGTAACGCGCGTTATCTTGTTTTAGTTTCAATATTACATTGAATCTCTTGTAAAGCGTTACGGAATAATATCGATAACAAAACAAAGAGACCTTGAAAATAATATATTGTATTACAATTTGCTTACTGAAGTTTTGTAACTTGAAAACTTCTATTCGGTTCCGGTTATTGTTTTGTAAGATTACAGCTATGACAAAAATTACCCGGTGTTCTGCGGAGGGGGGCGGTGGAGCGGTTCTGAGAACTTTTGTTCTGGATCCAATCTACTTCTGGCGAGTCCAGGTGGTAGCGACTTGCCTAAGCCCATCGTCTGCCGCCATGTCAGGGGATCTTCAGACGTTCCAAACGGGGTATATCGGACTTCTGGCTTACAGGTCTCCGAGGCGGTCGGTGCATCTGGTGCTCCCGGTGCACCGGTTAGCGGAGGGGGCTTCTCTTTCAAGGGGCCCCTACCAGGAGAAGGTATTTGTTCTCTGCGATCAGAGCTGTCGGCGGGATGAGGGCAATATGTACAATGATACCTTGTCCTTGCCTTCGGCAGCGTGGTGGAGCACACAGGTCGTTTTAGCCGGTGCGAGTCCGACATAACCTATAAGGGGTTTTTCCTGTATTAAAAAAAAAGACAAAAATAGTTAATATAACAATGACCTCTGTGGCGCAGTGGTTTTTGATGATGAGGAGATGAAATTTATGATTTTCCATTATTGTTTAGTTTAGTCTGGTCTGTTAGGAAACCGCAATGATTATGATTAATTGCTACAGTACCATTAAAGCCGTAATGTAGTGGTTCTGTTTCTAGGGTTGTCGATCGTAGATTTTTAAGATTTAAGGTAAAGGCACTAATAATTGACCATGTATATTAATAAATATAAACATAAACAATAAAACATAAATTTCATACAAAACGGTCAACTACTAGAGTTGACCGTTTTGTATGAAATTTTAATTAATAAGCGTTTTGTTTGTTGTAGCTAATTAAAAATATTATTTAATAATATTCAATTTTAAATATTAAACAATGGGCTACAGTTCTGAGGTTTTGGTTAGGTGTTGATAGATGGCAACCGGCAATTACAAATTTATTTTTTGTTAACTCCTTCCTCCTTGCGTCGTTCTCCTCAGTGCTGAGGGTCGTGACCTTTTCCACGGATCACTTTCTCATGGATAATTGATCTCCAAGTCTTGCGATCTCCTGCGACTTGTAGGGCTTCGTGGACTTTTAAAGAAAGCGACTTGGTTACCTGGTCGGACCATCGCGTTGGACTGCGGCCTCTGCCTCTTTTCCCTTCCACCGAACCAGTGATCACCAACCTCTCCAGGTTGTCTCCAGTCTTCCTAGCAATATGTCCGAAGAAGTCTAGGACTCTACGGAGACACGTAGTTGAGAGCCTGGTGGTCACTCCTATATCTTTGAGTATTGATACATTGGTCCGGTGCTCAGTCCAAGATACGCCCAGCATTTTACGCCAGCACCACATCTCGAAGGCGTCAATGCGTTTCCTGTCAGCAGACTTGATAGTCCATGTCTCAGAAGCATACAGAAAAATGGAGAACACGAGTGTGCGAACCAGGAGGATTTTGGTTTTTCGTGAAATGTTGCGGTCCCGCCATATTTTCTGCAGCTGAGACATTGCCGACTTTGCCATGCCAATGCGTCTTCGGATTTCTAACTCTGAGGAGCCATTGTTTGTGATGCTGGAGCCCAGGTAAATGAAATTTTCGACCTGATCGAGGTCAAGCACGCCAGTTAGATGCAATTTGTGAGCTCTGTCAACCACCATGATCTTAGTTTTTGACCTGTTCATACATAAGCCCATTTCCTTGCTGATGGACTCCATCTTGTTCAATAAAGCGGACATCTCAGCTTCGCTCGTAGTAAACAGTGTGGTGTCATCCGCGTATCGTAAATTGGTGAGTTTCACCCCACCAATGTTTACGCCACCTGTCCAGTCTTCTAAGGTGCGTCGCATAATGTATTCACCATATGCATTGAACAAGATGGGAGATAGTATGCAGCCTTGACGTACTCCCTGTCTGAAGTGGAATGGTTCTGAGTTGGTGTTATCTACTCTAACTATGCCTTGGTTATTTTGGTATAGGCTGTGTATAAGGCAAACCAGGTGTTCTGGTACTCCTAGCTCCGTAAGGACTTTCCAAAGCCAGTTCCAGTTTACACAGTCGAATGCCTTAGAGTAGTCCACAAAACACATTATGACGGGTACGTTGTGTTCGTAGGCTTTCTCGGTCACTTGCCTGACGTTGAGTATTTGCTCTCGGGTTCCCCTACCCTTTACAAAACCCGCCTGCTCTTGCGGTATTTGCCAGTCCAGATAATTGCGAATGCGGTGGTTTAAAATATAGAGCAGTACCTTGCTGGCATGGGATATTAAGGCAAGGGTTCTGTAGTTGTCACACCTTCTCGTTGAACCCTTTTTGTGAAGTGGGAGTATCACCGATTCAGTCCAGTCTTTGGGCCACACTCCAGTTTGCCAAATATTGTCGACAATATTGTGTAGCACATTGATGGCACGATTACCCATTGTCCTTAATATCTCCGCTGTTACTTGGTCAGGACCCGGAGCTTTCTTAGTTTTCAGGCTGTTCAGAGCTGCTTCGACTTCAGATCTTAATATTGATGGTTCGCGTTTTACGTTCTCTGGATGGATGTGGTTCCAAATGGGTTGCGATGAACTGTTCTTGTTCGCGTACAATTGTTCGCAGTATTTACGCCACCTTTCCGCGATCGCGATCAGGTCATTTAGTGCTTGTCCGTTATCATCGTCTATCACCCAGGTTTTAGGATTGAACTTTCTAGATAGCAGATGAACCTTTTTAAAAAGATCCGATGTCTGTAGCTTTAAGGCGTGCTTTTCGATGTCAGCGCATATGGATGTTATAAAACTGTTCTTGTCCTGGCGGCATTTTTTCTGAATGTCTTTACAGATGTTCGCATATGTGTCTTGTTTGCCCTGCGCTTTGACTATTTTACTGTACTCTACCAGTTTCCAGGTTTCTTCTGAGATCCACATGCTTTTCTTTCGGCTGTTTTGGCGTGACTGCTTTATAGTGTCTAAGGTCACATTTATGTTGTTCTTGAGATATTCCCACTGGGCGTTTCGGTCTGTGTTATCCGGGAGCGGTGTGGCACTCAGCTTATTCTCTAGTAGGCTCTTGAAAACCTCTCTCTCATGGGGTTCCAAGTATCGTGGTTTTTGTAAGTTAGACTTTTTTGGCGCTTTCAGCTTGATCTTGAAGTTAGAAAGAAGGAGATTGTGGTCGGATCCGCATTCTGCACCGGGAAAGGTTTTAGTGTTCGTTACTGAAGATCGCCAGCGGGTGTCAATGATGATATAGTCTATTTGGTTGCGGTGTCTATCGCCTGGCGATCTCCAAGTATAGAGTCGTCTCTGGTGATGTTGGAAGCAGGTATTCAATAAAGTCATTTTCCTACTGATGCAAAACTCGATGAGTCTAGAGCCACGTTCATTTCGGACACCAAGGCCGTATTTCCCTACGACTTCTCGGATGTGGTCATCTGCAGTTGTTTCACCGACTTTTGCGTTCCAGTCACCAAGTATCATTGAGATTTCCCGATTAGGGATTTTGTCCAAGACAGATTCAAGAGTGACGTAGAAACTGTCAATTTCCTCCTCTGATGATTGCAGTGTCGGGGCATATATTTGGATGATGTTCAAGATACAGGGTTTGGTGTTGAGTCGCATGGTGATAATCCTTTCTGAGACTGGCTCATAACCAAGCACAAATTTATTGATGGCAGCTGGTACAAGTATTCCTACTCCATGATGACTAGAGTCTTCAGTGCCAGAGAAGTACAAATTGTTGCCAGAAGCGGTCCTGAAGTGTCCGTTTCCTCGTAGATGAGTCTCACTGATGCCCAGTATGGTGATATTAAGGTTAGTCATCTCTCGTTCTACAATGCTCAACTTCCCTGGTTTCAGAGCTCCCCTGATATTCCAGGTGGCAATACGATGTTTTGCTCGTATTGAGATCTTATTTTGTTTAAGGTCTGTATTTATCACACCAGTAGCATGATTGCCATCAGGGTCCTGGTGGCTGTCCCCTTCAGGAGTACCAGTAACCAATTTCACATCGCCCAGCCTGGCAACTGAGCGGCGCCGAGCGTTAGTCGGATCGCATAACATACTAATATCCATGTCTACGTTTTCCATGTGGAGGTTTTCTTGGGAAAATACATGCAGTGGGTTCCCAGATCCTTCTGCGTCAGTCTTTTTGAGGTGATTTAGTACCTCAGGGTTACTGAAGGCCTCTCGCATACATCGATGGTTGCGAAGTAACAGGTTATTTCCCGCCGCCTGATGCTCGGCGTTGACTGTTTTACGGTTGGTCTTTGTCACTTCCTAACCAACCCTCCTCCTTTTTCATCCGGGCTTGGGACCGGCAATGGCGGAGTTTTGTTAACTACAACAAACAAAATCTCAGATTATTATTTAAAAATTTATTTTTATAAATTAATGAAAATGAATGTTTGTCAGTAACTCCTATTTAGAATCTGAAACGGCTAGACCGATTTAAAACAAATCAGAAAATGTTTAGAATGACCCAGCGGATGAATCTCTTAAGTTTGGTGGCGTCGGAGACTTTTTTAAAACTGTTTGTAGTTCAGAGCTTGTCATAAATATTACAGACCATAGATTATAAAATTGTAATAATATCAGTATCGTCCTCACAATAATCTGTAAGCCGCAGGTCAGGGCAATTGTTTTATCGTTTTATTATTTGCCCAGATAAACGGTTACACTTTACGGTATTGGATATATTCCCATCTCGGTCTTACACCTTGTTATACGTATGTAAAAGAAAGAGAGAAGATGTAAGCAGTGAGACGTTACCGCCCACACTACTCCGGTAACGGATCTGTTCATATCTAGTACGTTAGATACCACTTACGTTATTTACACGGAACGTTTATGGACAAGCTTCTATGCGTCTTATAAAGCTGTGTCGTATCTGTATAATTTTTTATCTAAGATAGGTTTCATCTAATTAAGTCTATAGAGTTGACTATAGTAAGGGTCCAGGGCTAGTCTTAAATGTGTCCTTCGAAAAAAAGAGAAATCAAATGTTGGTTTCTCACGTTATTTTGCGTAGTGAGCAAACGTCATTTTTAATGAAATTTGCTACTAAAATTGACCTTAAATTCCAACGTATAAGATTAATTTGGAGTGAAGTGTACAAAACTATGTCGCACGCTTAATATTAAAGTAACCTAATTCAAAAAAAGTTGTTTGTGTGCAAATTGCAATTAAATATACTATAGCGCCTACAAAACTCGTGGGTGTTAAAAGACACTCACTTACAGGCATATGACTCCGCTACTCTCGCATATTATTACTCTGGGTAATCGAAAATAGACAATAAGTCTAATGTTTAAACAATATGTATATTTTAAGGTATGTATTAGTGTATCATTATTCCCATATGTATTAGGGTGTATTTATTAGAATGTAATTACGTTACTTAATAAATACTTCGTGCACCGTCCTATATACTCCTAGTTTTAGTTTCTCGTAAGTAAGGTTGCCTTTAAGAGATCGCTGTGAGTGAATTTGTTGGCGGGCGTAAAATTCTTTAAAAGTATAGAAGAAAAAAAAATTATAGTACTACTATCATAGGTTACTATGCCGGGATCCATAATAGAAAAGTAATACTAAATTATTTTGCTCTAATCCGCGATTAATTAATCGCAAAATAATTTGTATTATTACTTTTGTAGATGAAAAATTCTTCACGTATTTATACATAGACAAGGTATAGTACGATGCAATAAATCATCAAACTGTCTACCATCATAACCTTGCACAGAAGTTGAATATGAACAATAGAACATTGGATAACAAGATTCAACATAAACAATACCGATTGCAACACCGCGTACATGCCTTATCGCGATCATTGATTCAGTATATCGCTTCTGCCCGCGCAGTAACTGTACCGGCGCTCGGAGTTCAACGTAAAAATGCATATGCGATAATAACCGGTATCTCTCATCGCTAGAAACTACTATTGCTTAAAAAAAAGTAGCAATAAGGTTACCAAATAACACTACATTCTGAGGACATTCCTCGTAATTTTTTATGGCTTTTTTATATTATCCATACTAATTTTAAACGGGAAAGTTTGTGTATATATTTGTATGTTACGCTTTCACGTTATATGTGATATTTTGCAAAATTAAAGCTTACACTCTAGATCAGTGTTTCCCGACCATTTTTGGTCCATGCCCCGCGTCAAAAGTTATTTTGCCCCCCTTAGTAACATACATAAATTTTAATATTAAAAAATGTTTATTGTTAAATTTGGCACCGAACTCTAGCATTGCACTTAAATGGCCCAGAGCGAAAGGCTTAAATTCGTGTCTAGTTGCCCTCCCTTAACCATCAAATTGCCCCCCTGTGGGTCGTGGGCCCCACGTTGGGATACACTGCTCTAGATTAATATAAATTATAAAAAATAACGGTATTTCTTTCGAAAACAGCATAAAACTTATTTAGTATTATTTGAGGGTACTTAAATGCTTAAGCTGGCGTGCACTATACCATTCGATTTCGATACCATTAGTGTTACTATAAAAAACACTAATTTTAAAAGTTAGCTTGTAGGCGAGTGCATAACTGTGCTGTTGTTGTGTGCGATAATATGGCGACTTTAGTTTGAATTAAATTTTTCGACTATTATTTACTGATTGAGTCACATTCATACATATTTTTTTTCATCGTTATATATTTATTGGTCTGTTTGGTATCCAGCTAGTAGAATAGACCACCCTCATGTCTTACCGAGTCGTCGTAAAAGGCGACTAAGGTAGGTTGACGTCAGGCAGGCAACCGGTCGTATAATATCAAGTCAAATCATGTAACAATATGTTGTGCTGACCCCATTTAAGAGTGGAATAAGGGCAAGAGTATGATGTTTTTGTGTATCAATTTTATTATTGTACAAAATTTTCAAGACAGAAGAGTTTTGTTTTATTGAATTATATTCCGAGTAGATTTTATCCATGCAACTAATTGGAATCAACTCTCATTACATACAGCGGAAACTTCATATAATCGAGTCTTTAAAGTTTCCAGAGCGGTGCGCTGGTAAACTGTGTTTCTACTACGATCCGCGTAGTATTTAATATGATAAAGTTCACGTTGAAGCACTTAATACAATTATTGGAATTAGATTATCGTTGTAATAGCACTGTAAAGCCGTATTAACGATGTTTCTTAATTGATTCGCTTGCATTAGTTATCATGGCAATAGAATAACTATGATACATATTATAGTATCTGACTGTAAGGATAACTTTTTGTATATTAAATTCAATAAAATAGTTTATTTTTGACTATTTATTTTTATTGTTTTATGATAAAAAAATGTGTTAATTTTACACAATTAAAGTTCATACATTCATCTGTTTTGATAGTTAGGGCTTTAATTAGAATCTATATTTTTAAAAATAATATAGGCAGTTAAAAACAATATCTCAAATATCAAAATTAAGTAGTTTTGAATCGTCAAAACACTGGTTATTCAAAAAATTGCATCTAACCAGAAGGGCCAGCATAAAACTCGACGTTTTGCTCTTTTCAAAATATAACACTACTTATACAGATAAAATATGATTGATAATGCATGCGTTCGTAAAAAGCAACAAACACAATATTTTGCACACAACGTAGACTGCATGTACTACGTGTAGTCTACTTTACTTTTAGTACTATATAGAGTTCCTTTAATCCCGGCTTATAACAATATAATACATATTATAAAACAAAGTCCATATTTCCGTATGTACGCATAAAACTTTAAAACTACGCAACCGATTTTGATGCGGTTTTTTTTAATAGATAGAGTGATTCAAAAGGAAGGTTTGTACGTATAATAACATTCAATACGAAGTAGAGAAATACTGTAATTTTTGAGGTTTCTGTAAATAATTACATTTTTTTCCGCTTACATTGCAAACGCAGGCTAAACCCTACGAGATTTATCAAAATGATGTACTAAGTATTTGTACACCTTAAAAAGGTCTACAGAAAAGTCCGCGATGGTATATGTCTATCTCTTATGGATAACCCACAATAGCAGTTTTTTTCATTTACTTTTTACGAAAAATGATGCCTTATGTTCAAAGCAATTTTTATACAATACAGCATTAATCCTTATCCAATTGAGTACCTTAAATAAATTGTTGATTTAATATAGATCAATATTGCCGTATACAGCATGTAATTTAAGTGAACATTTTCGGAGATATTACAGATTTAAAATCCCGCGAGGAGGCCGCGCATAATAACCTATAAGCACTTCGAATTTAGCAGCGACCGGAGGCGCAACTAAATGTCCTTCTTTCAAGTTTATATTCTCTAATGATAAGAAAGCTATGAATGTTGTATGTAAAGACATTGTCTAATCAATTGTAAAAATAAAATACATAGGGAAAATGTAAAAGTAAATAAGTAAAAATGTACTATATGAATTTAGATATTCAAAAGATAGCAGGAAATCTTCTTGGTATAGGGAAAGGAAATTGTTTTTCTCCAAATTTAACGCGTGCGGGCCACGGGCAGTAATGAATAAATCAAAACTACTCGATCGATTTTAATCATTTTTTTTACACTGACTGACATGGGATATATATTTTATACCCGCGCGAAGCAGGGGCAGGCCGCTAGTAACAATATAATATTATCGTTAGTTTTGTAATGTGAAATTCGGTAAAGTAACGCCTAATTGCATAAATTAAATAAATATACAATTGGAACAATCTCGTTAAGTACCAAATATGTGGCGACCTTAACGATAGCGGGTGAAATGATACGCGCAATCCATAGTGATGGCGTTCGCGGAAGTGGCCGACGTGCGGAGTTCGTGACACGCACGGCGTTACCGCGGCCCGATAGGGAAATTATGGTTTTCTTGATTTCGTGTGCGATTGCTTTTCGTACGTGTGAAAACTTTATTGAATAAAATAATGTAATAACGATTGTACGGCGATAGTGATAGAATTACAATGTTGGAACGTTTACAGGCGTTACGAGATTTACTTGTCTGACGAGATTAAAAAAATCTACATTTTATTATTTATAAAAATAAATGGTCTTATTTTTAATTTTTTGTTTAGAAAAGATTGTTCAAAAATTGATTATAAATAACCATAAGAAAAAATCTGAAAAAAATTATCCTACCTAAAACGCTCTCGCTTAAGAATTATAAAAATAATATTCCAGGCCAGTTTACACTTAAACTAGGTATTACTTTTTTAATATCATTTTTATTAGTGCGTTATTGTTCAATTGATTGATTGTTTTATATTTATGTTCTAAAATTGATTTCATTATTTAATTTATTTTATTAAACTGTTTTCTCGTGAACGCATCTAAAAATATCAACATATTTTTAGATGATATTAAATTTTCAAATAAAGAATATGCCTATAAATTAAAAAACGGACCCCCAGCTGTGACGTCACAGTCCAAAAATGCAGTAGCGAAGTGCAGGGCCGCCGGCCGCGCACGCGCACGCCGTCTCCTCGATTGTTTACCCCGCTAGTAACGTAACCGCGCGCCGTTGCCGCTCCGCGTTCGCTTCCTCTCACTTTCGCGACGCGCCGTCCCGCTCGCGCGCGCTAGCCCCGTCCCGCTCTCGGCTAGCGGTGTTCGACTTTTTTGGACATGCAGTTTTTTCCGTTCTCGGTTATGCTCGCTTTACGGACCTACATTGTTTACAGTCAACTGTTAATTTGATTATGTGTATATGTTTATTCTCGCTAGGATTATAGCTAGATTGAACGTGAAAGTTTATCGGCGACATGTTTAAGTATATATGCTACATTTTTAAACAATATTTGTACAGTTCATTATTTAAACACAATATTTTTTACAATAAAACTTGGTGCTGTAAGTAACGGATATACTGCTGCGAACTGACTTAACTAGAAAAAAATATTTAAATAATTAATAGAATTAGGCGTTACATAACATAACACATAAATACAATTATTTTGCTATAGTCCCCGATACTTTATCGCAGATTATTGCAAAATAAATTTATTATTACTTTTGTAAAAAAATATTTATATTTCTTCTATACGATGTGTTAGACATTTTTAATTAAAAAAACTTTTTTAACCTATAACCACTTTCCAAAGAGTAAGTTGAAGGTTACAAAAAGCCTAAAGATTTTTAAAAAATATCTTACTCTTAATGCGTATTAACAGATTATTTGCCCCGGCTAGTGTCACGAGGGTCAACTAGTTCATATCGCTCGCTTAGTATTAAAGTGACCTAATTCAAAATTGGCCTAATTGACATACATTGTAACAATAATTTCAATGCCATGTATGAAATTACTTACTATTAAAAATTACAGGTCTCTTTAACACTTACGAGTTTTGTATACACGACGCTACCAATGTGCAAGTTGCCACAAATTATTTTTTGAATAAGGTCACAAGTCTATAACAAAAAATTGACCTTCTAACCCTTATTGGGATCGTTATGTAGATCAAGGGACCTCTACGTCTTCAATGTGAACATTCTTCATGCTTAGCATATCACATCTTACCTGTGAGTTGTTACAGAGGTTCACAAATAGCTGATAAAAAACGGTCACTCAAGGTCAGTCGTTAAAATACCAGACGTGTGTAGGTGAAATTCTATGCCTTGGGATACTTGTTTTTCTGCCTGTCTGTTACGTTTTTATGGCTGATCCTATGGACTAATATTGATGAAATACTAAAGCTTATGTACAAAGGGGTAACATATAAGTTAAAAAATACAATTTTTCTATGGGGAATAGAAAATAAAATTTATAATTGGGGGTTATTAAACGCTTAGGTTGACGCGTACGAAGTCGCAGATATTATTTAAGTGTAATATTATCTATTTTTAAATATAACATGCCGTGTGGTATCCGGCGTAGTAGAATAGACGCCCTCATTTCTTACCAGATGTCGTAAAAGACGACTAAGGTAAGTTGTCCCGCTGTGTGGTATCCGGCTGAGTAGAATTGAACAACCGTCATTTCTTACCGAGGTGTCGCAAATGGCGACTACGGTACGTCGACGTCAGGTAGGTGGCCGGTCATAAAATATCTAGCCAAGTCGTGAGCAACATGTTTATAAGTGTTGTGCCGACCCCACTTAGAGTGGGATAAGCTCTTATCCCACTCTAAGCAGGATGACGAATAAAAAATAAACCTAAAATATTAAGAAAAAGAAATTTCGCATGTGTGAGTGATTGGGTGACTATCGACTAATCTCTTTTATTAAAAAAAAAAATGCATATTCCTGGAGATTATCTGGGATATGTAGAACTTTCCAAGCCTTATCTGAGCAGAGGTTGTTAGATCTTCGCTCTGAGCCTCTCTAAAAGAAGACAGAAGGATTTTGTCCACTTGTGGAATAGTTATAATCCGTGACTTTACATTTTTAAACAAGGTATGATTAAATTGTTGAGCTATCTTCCACCGTTAAAACAGGTTTTACTGCGGATTAAAGCAAAGTCGCTGTCATTTCTTTTTGTTTTGTTAGCCTCGAACGTTGCACTTACCGGGAAGGACCGACAAGAAATTCGGCGATCAATTTTTTGCTTTACACGATTTAAATATACGATCCCGGAGCTGGTAGAGATTCTATTCCCTTTTTTTTTATAAACCTAAACCCATTATGGCGCAGCGGGTACGTTGGACTTGAATTGACTCAAAATTTGTGTGTTTAGTGCGAGTTTTTTAACCTACTCGATCGCGTTAGCGTAACGCCAATTGCAGCAGCGACGTCTAGGCCATACGAATTGACGTTACGCTAACGCGGTCGAGTGAGCTAATAAAAACTCACACTAAGCATTCTGATGTCCACCACGCTGTAGATACCTGTAGGTTAACTACACATTTCCTCCATCCCCACTAGCAGCAGCTCTGTACCCTGTAAACTGTCATCTCCGGGTCTTCTTAACAGTGGCCACGCCCTACGCTAATCGTTGTATCCGAAACACTAGATTTTTTTGTGTTTTTTTTTTGTTGTTGTTAGGGAAACCTATTATGGATCATCGCCGCCCGTCAGTGTCGACTGGAGTGTCGGACTCTTACTGCCTAAAAATCTGACAGTGCTCCACCATGCTGCTAGTGGTTGGGTTACATTGCCCCCATCCCTGCCAGCAGTGCCTCTGTAGTCACTAACCTCTAAGCCCCTGTATCCCGTTCCTCCGCCAATCGATGCATCTAGATTAACCGCCTCGGGGACCTTATTCCAGCGAGCGTCCGATAAACACCGTTCGAATCATCTGTAGTACCAGATGCATCGACCGCCCTGGGGCCATGCGCCTACTCCAACTGGACTTCCGATTCCTGTGCTCGCTCGTCCCTCGTGACGCCTTTAAGACGCTGATAGCATAATGACAATCCGAAAAAAAGAGCGAAGTTTTGAAAGACGCACGCACGTTCAACGTCATCACAGTGTAGAAAGTGAGTGTGTACCGCGCGAGCGCATCGCGCGCTAGAAAGCGGCTCCGCTCAGACGTCTAACATCGGGCGGCGCGCACGCCTCGCGCATTCTTGCTAACCTAACCGTTATAGTTATTACCGTGCTGACGTTCTTCACAATTTTGAGATTTAAACGTGCCTTAATTGTTATGCGGCCATATTTTAAGTCGTATCGCGCGAGAGCTGTATGGAATTTTCGTCTTGACATCTCGTTTTATGATTGTCCCTTCATTCATAATCATTTAAGCATGTAGATAATTATATTTACTTCTTTATTGTGAAACAATTTTAATGTAATTTTAATATAGCCTTGGCTCTATGCAATGTAGCTGTGAATTGGCTTAAACCGAGAACCTTTTGGGAATACATATCAATTCTAAAATTATAGATGCGAAAGCCTGTCCGTCTATCTTAGAGGTAATTAAATGCGCATACGAACTAGCATTATAAATACAAAAGTACCTGGGTGAGGTTCGAACCCAGGATTTGAACATTTTCGGTGCTCCCGTTACCCATCGGCTACCCCAACATTACGTTTGATAACTAAAAAAATCCTTTGCTTTCAATTCTACATTTTACCATTTTTTAATGCCCATAAACAGGAAAAACTATTTATTTTAATAAAACTAGCTAGATCGATTTTTCTCCCCCAAAATCCCCTACATGCTGAAGTTTCAGGAAAATCGTTGGAGCCGTTTCCGAGAATCAGAAAATATATTTATATGTATACATACAAGATTAACTGATTTAAACATTAAAGATATACTCCAATTATGATTTTTCTAAGACGTTGCTTAAATCGAAATATTGAGGCAAACGTTGGATGCACCCGTCTCCCCTTATCGCGCCGGCCGCCGCGACCCCACGCGCGCCAGCCAGGTGCTCCCGCGGACCCCTTCCGCTGCAGATGGTGGCGGCGGGACCAAGACGTTGACCCTCTCACCGCCGGCTATTAATATTTAAGCCCGCTTAGCAACACGATCACCTGAACGGGCCTACACGTCCAACACATCCGGCTCCAAGGACCAATGTTCGGGAGCGAACAAAAAATGTTCTGATTAGAACTCAATCTTTATCAGTTCCACTTGATTCTATTCGTCTTCGAAGATTAAGTGTAAGACCACGAAAATTAGCTGAATGTTACTAGTTTTTACTTCGACGCCGTGTATCAGGCTGAATAGAATAGTACCACCCTCATTCGCCTCATTCGGCCGGTCGTAAAAACGCAGCAATATCATGTAACAACGTGTTTATAACATGTTGCGCCGACCCCACTTAGAGTGGGATAAGGGCAGGAGGATGATGACTAGTTTTTACTTTGATGTTTTAGTTTCCTACATGGAAATGATCTAAAATATGATCTAGAAAGATGTTGTACTAATACAACTTATTCTAAAATAAGTTTTTTTGTCTGTGTATGTTTTGCAACTTGAAAGAAATAAAAATATACGTGATCAATACAAACTGTGTATTAATTATAAAATATGATTAATAATTAATACACAGTTATAGGTTAATAATTATTAATACATACTAGTAATTTGTAACCCAAATTGCAACCTTTTGTTAGTAACCTTGTAACCTAGTAACCTTTTGTTAAAAAAAAAACAAACCTTCTTCAACAATTGCCAGAATCTTTTAGTAAAAACTACAAAAATCCGTTTAGTAGATATTGAGAAAATTAATCACATACAAACAGACAGACATAATAAGTATAGATTTAATGAAAGTAATCATGTAATCCTTGATATAGATTATAGGTAATATATATTCCATCTCAGCTAATATTAATAACGTTTACTTTTATACTCTGAAATCAAGTATCTACTTCTATGAATTTGTATTTTCATGGGCGCAATTAATACCTTTAATTAAACAAATACATCGCTAAGTTATTTCTCAGATGTAAAAGGTTCTTAGTTACTTTAATAAAAAAAAGAACTAATTTAACACGACCAGCCGTACATGTTCGCGAAGTCCTTTTTATTTGAATCGTCTCCTAACAAACGGGTAGCAGGGTTTATGACCTGACGCTAAACATTTGCATGCACAAGGTCGCCACACATCTGTGTTATAATAACGTAAGCTTGTACAAGTCTTTTATGTTACTAGCTAGTGTTAACAGTGACTTTTAAACTACCCTCAAGTATGAACTAATTGCGGTCCAGACACGCGTTGCTGTGGCTCAGTTCGAGTTATTAATATATCGAGTTTTTTTTGTTGAAAAGATCATCCGTCGAGTTTCTTGCTGGTTTTCTCGGTAGGACCAACTTCCGAATCAGTGGTAGCTTCTTTAAAAACATTTGACGATTCAAAAGTACTGTAAACAGTCCACTTGAATAAAGAATAATTTAAATTTGAGTTTTTAATAATATCGAGTTATTAATAAAGAGAAGGGGGACCTACAGGTAGGCGTGTAGGTGATAGTGACACAATATATAATGAGAGGAAAGACGAAACTCGTATACTTATATTTGTCTAATCACATATAAAAGAGATACAGATAGACCACCATTATTACCTTTCTTTATTACATATGGCACAATTTCAGGCTGGCTGCTCTAATTTAGTAAATTAACTCTATGTTTCAACTTCCAACTACACAAAAGTGTCATTGACAGGTAAAAAAAGTGCTTTCATCAAATTTTACAGGAATATCCGCTGGGTCAATCTAAATTGTTATTGTTGTGATTGTCTATAAATTGAATTAAAATCAGTCCCACCGTTTTGAAGTCTATAAGGATTATCCATATAAATACGACGCAATAATACGTTGCCTTTTTTCTAGTAACTGATTAGTTATTGAAATAGCGTGTTCAAGAAAAGTCATTTTTTCATTTAACTTAACAGATAAGTAGTCTCACTTCTAAGTTTAAGTAAGATTAGAAGTGATATCAATGAATTTTTAATTAATTGTAGACATTTTTTATTTTAATTTACATGACATTATAATTTTATATTTGGACTAGTTACATAAATTTATATTGTTTGACATTTGCACGCCATTTATGGCAGTTTATGGCTGTATTTAATTAATTTTAAGACCTTTATATGTACCTACCCATAATTTGCAAATAAAGATGATTTGATTTGATAAAAAAATCGTATAAACAATGACTATAATCTCTATATACACTATAAATAAAACGGATATGAAAATTTCTATAATGTCAATTCGTCGCGCAGACGCTCTGTTCTTTTCACTTTTTATTATATTATTAATATAAAGTACGTTACGTGCACGCGCTTTACGTAAGTGGCAAGGCAATCAACTTCGTAGCTTGTACGGACGAGGAAACGAGACATTCCATATAAGTAATTATATTTATTTAAATTTTACTTTAGTACATTTAACATACGCCCTGTGGTATCCGGCTGAATAGAATAGTACCACCCTCATCTCTTACTGAGGTGCCGTAAAAGGTAAGTCGACCCGCCGTGTGGTATCCGGCTGAGTAGAATTGACCAACCCCTTTTCTTACCGAGGTGTCGTAAAAGGCGACTAAGGTAAGTTGACCCACCGTGTGGTATCCGGTTTAGTGAAATAGACCACCCTTTTTCTTACCGAGGTGTCGTAAAATACGACTAAGGTAAGTTGACGTCAGGCAGGCAGGCGGCCGGTCGTAAAAACGCAGCGAAATCATGTGACAGCATGTTTATAACATGTCGTGCCGACCCCACTTAGAGTGGGATAAGGGCAGGAGGATGATGATTAGTATATTTAACATCTTAAATATATTTTGAAGCTGTATCCCGAGATTTCGCTCTCGTCATCTTTAGGGTTAAAATACTCTCAACTATGTACTAACCAATACGATTTTTTTATTCTATATGTTACTATGGTATATAATTTTTTATTCTTCCAAATTTCGCGTTTATAATATTAGTATGTATAAATACAATACATGTAAGTATGGTTACTTTAAGGCGTTGCTAAATCGAAAAATTGTTGAACCTACTTAGATACATCCGACAGACAGACTTTCTCATTCCTAATATTAGTTAACATCTTGTAACTCATACAAAGATCATTATTTTATTTTATTTGACAGGATCACATTTATCTTAAGCCCATTCCCATTACAAGTTCTCGCAAAGAAAATGTAACTAAAACTAAAAAAATCATTTAACAAATTTATTTCAAATCTAATGAAAGTCAAGACTTAAAACTCTGTGCTGATGCTGTAACTGTCGTACAAAAAGATTTATCATACTCGTTGGAAATAGGTATTTTTGAATGCAACAGATGATCGAATCATAAGCTGTCCCGTCTGAAGTTATACAGCTATATAAACACTATGTGACCTTTCTGTTAGCTGTAGCATGCTATGGTACTACAGTATCAGTGACCCAAATCTCCTTTTTTTTCCAGACGGAGCTGTATGGCATAAAATGGCGTAAATTAGTGTGGGGGGAGACGAGGGGCGGCGGTGGCGGCGGCGACGGCGAGGAGGGCGCCGCGCCGCTCGCCGACCCTGTCATCAGCAGCTACGCGCGCTGCCTCGCGGGCGACATCCTGTGCGTGTGGCGGCGCGTGCCGGCGCCGCCGCCGCTCGACGTCGACCTCGGCATGGTAGCGCCGCCGCCGCCGCCGCTCTCCCTGCGCGCCTCCAAGGAGCTCTGGATCTTCTGGTACGGCGAGGAGCCGGACCTGAACGGGCTCGTCGCGCCCGAATTGATCGCCAGCCGTGAGTTGAACTTTCTTTATATACACCACTTACTCTATAATAGTATTAGGATTGGATTAGGACGTGGTAGCCACCTAGGATTCCACCTGAGAATCAGCGTTGCAGTATTTTGTATAACATACTGCAACTTATTGCTGAGGTGGCTGCCCTTTGACCACGTTGTTTGTTTGTAAGTTATTTATTATTTTACTTTTGTATTTTTTTATTTCTTTATGTGGTTAATAAAACTTGATTTATTTATATATAACGTACCAAGTGATTATGGATAAATTGTGGAATTTCGGACAACACAATTTTTTCAGGTTAGACTAGTAACGGATTTTCACATTCCAAAGCTGAAGGCCGTTAAGTATTTGCAAACCTCACCTCTACGATGATAGTACTAGATATTTTTAGCAATTCAACAATTTCGTTGAAATTGTACGAACAATAATTTCTGGGGAAATTTTCTACATAATGTATGATATATTTAATATATGATTTAAAATGTTAATCAGGATGAAATTGAAATTAATAAAAACTATATAAGGGTATATATAGACTAATATATGCTCCTTACAAAAATTTCATCAATCTACCACGCGATCAAAGCGATTGTGGATCCAGCGACTCTGTATGACATTCTTGAGGTCTGTCTGACTAGGTCAAGCTGTATGATCTGTTATTAATTACAAAGAAAATATATTTTATTACAAAGCTGTCTAGGCGAGTAATGCTTCTCAAGTTTACAATCTCCGCTCTCAATCTAAACTTTGATTAATATAGATTAATTACACTTTCATATAAACAAAGAACATCATTAATATAGCTTGGAAGTGTTCATAATTTTGAAAACTTATAGTTATTTCTAGTAGTTTTTTAAGATATTTGAAATAAACTAAATTAATTACACATATTTATCTGAACCATCTTAGTGTCGTGATCTACTAAAAAGTTATATATTTAGCACCAATATGATGCAGGTCTGTATGCTGTGTGGTATCCGGCAGAGTAAAATAGATCACCCTCATTTTTTACCGTAAAAGGCGATTATGGTAATTTTACCCAACACCGGTTGAGTAGGATAGACTACCTTCTTTCTTACCGAGGTGTCATACAATACTATTTATAGTAAGTTGACGTCAGGCTGGCCACCGATCGTACAATACGTAGCCAAATCACGTGACAACATGTTTATAACATGATGTGCCGAACTCAATGAGAGTTGGTTGAGTTCAGGTCTGTGACCTTATGCTATCGATGTTACTTATGATGCAGAATTTGAACGATGTCTCTGAATCAGACACATGAAACATCAATATAATTACTACCAACCAATTTTCCATCTTGTTTTCAACAAAAAACTCTCTGTATCTCTCTTTGACCAATTGACGTACGATCACGATTAGTGACGCTTTTGTTTTCGAATTGACTATATGCGAAATGCGGAGAGTAGAGCGCAGAAGCTCTACTAGCTATGGGGAACGTCGTCCTAAGGGTGCCTCCTGTGAGGCCGGACCACGGCTTAGGACGACGTGTAGTGGAGGGCTGGTGGTATGACTTTGATTAGTCAATACGACAACGGAAGGGTGGCAAGAAGCAACGACCAACCAATGTCAGAAATCTGGGACCTTGTCTTCGCCGGCGAAGACGCTGTATGTGTGTATTACGTGTATCTGTGTTGTTTGATCGTTAGGGTCATATAGGACGCTTTTTGGACGTTAGTGACGCTTAAATGTAGCAGCTCCCTGTAGCTTAAGCGAAAACCTTAATCTAACTTATGAAACATCTTATGAACATGAAGGCTTTATCATTTTTTCATCTGAAACCTCTCACTATCTCGCACTTTCTTTCTCATTCTCTCTTTAACCACACTGTTACACATAATATTCCTTTTTAATAGATGTCCACGCAATATGATTCAAATTGCACTTTTTCTTTTCGAATTGCCTATATGTTCTTAGCCCTAACGGCTTTTACAGCGTCACCGGGCGGGGTGATTGCGCTTAGATGTAGCGGCTTCTTTTAAAACTTGTCTGCCCAACTAATGCCCAACGTCATTAAATTTCTATCTTCTACCCATATCTCTAGTAATTCCTTAAATAATTAATTATCTAAAATATGTGGTGTCGTTGCTAATTGCGTAAGGCGCTCGTATACTCTGTATCTATTTTCTTGCTAAACGCTTACCGCACGGTATCTCGCCGCCGGCAGCTTAACGGATAAAGTTAACAGCTCGTTTAACAAGCCGCCGGGAGACGTATCAACGGTAACAATTACGCGGGAGATTAACATCGGGCGACGTCATTCCAGCCGCAACGGTTCTGGCTACGATAGGGTTACCATATTTGGCTATAGCCTCGTCGAGGCGCCCTAGAATAAATAAAAGTGTACAAAACTAATATTTTGTCTTATTCCTGTTTTTAGTAAAAATTTTAAGGCCTATATCACAAGTTACCAATAACCTATCAGTTAGCTTATTCGGAACATATCTGACATCTGTCTCGGAATTTTAGGTTACTCAGATTTCTGATAGGCTTATTCATTACTTAAAGTCTCTAATAAGTTAACAGGTAGATCATGTGGCTGTTATTTTGTATATCTGCTTGATAGCAAATACCTAGTTCAAAATGGCCGCGATTTATTTATTTTTTAATTTTTCACTTTTTAAAGTCCTTTTTTTAGAAAAATTTATCTGCTACTTAGTTTATTGTTCGGTTAACTATCCGACACTTTATCAGTAATTTGTGAAACAGGCCCTTACTAATTAAAAACCTGGGTAACTACTGCAACCATCCGCGCATCGCTCGCTTTATGTGTGGCGCTCGAAAATTTTAAAATGTTCTATGCAGTTTCAATCGAGACATATTAGTCTTTACACAGAACTCGATATTGTGGAAATTATTTAACTCTTATTCATATTGGGCCAAATGGCAACCCTACAGGGTTTAAGCGAACTCGAAAAGAATAATTTTATATAATAAGAGAATTCCGCAGTGTAGAATCTTGTTACGTCAAAAATGATGATGAAAATGGTTTTTATTATTTTCAACCTTTGCCATGCAAAGGTCTCTCCCATAACAATCAATTAGATATGCTGTTATGCCACAAACGAGTAGTTTTTGATCGCTACTACGAGTACAACCATCACCAATCAGCAGGTCAAGGATTAACCTTGACTTTTGTTGCCGACTGCTTTGTACGACGTATCCATTTAAAATATATCTTTGGACCAATTTTGCGTAGCACTTTGAGTAATAGATTAATAGAAGAGTAATAGAATTGTAGATGGCATTTAGTACAATTGAAGCTTATACACCGGCGTGTGGTATCCGGCTGAGTAGAATAGACCACTCATATTTTTTACCGAGGTCTCATAAAGGGCGACTAAGGTAAGTTGTCCCGCCGTTCGATATCCGGCTGAGAAGACCACTCTTATTTTACCGAGGTTTTGCAAAAGCCGACTACCCGAATCATGTGACGTGTTTATGGCATGTTTTGTTGACCCCACTTAGAGTGGGATAAGGGTAGGAGAATGATGAGAATGATGATGTAGCTTATATACGGGAATTTAAAAAAAAAACAGTTTTTCCATAGAGAAACAAAAAAATATTATTTGAGAAAACACATTCAAGTGTAAGCAATAAGTCTCAAGTAAAAGTTGGCTAGAAATCAAGAAAACTTTGTCGAAGTGCGATCGAGTTGGGATCAAATTCAAACAGGTGGTTTGTCTGGAAACAGTTTACCGCCGGAGAGCATATCTCTGGAAGTATGTTTTGAATCGTATCGAGAAAAACAATATTCATAACAATTTCTACCCGCTACTACGTACGCATCAATTCGGATGTTAAACTACCCTCAAATATGTACTATTCAAATTCAAAATATTATTTATTTAAGTAAACTTGTCTTTTGAATCGTCGACTTTACTGCTGGTTCGCATAGCTGCATCTACCGAGAAAAGCCAGCTTAGGTAGTAGCTAGTAGGCTTTCTGAATAAGCCTTTTATTAATAGTCTTGTAATGTATTAAAAATCTAAATGATAAACAAAGGGCATCTCAAAAATTTCAAAAGATAGATAAATGTAGATACTAATACAATAAAATAAATAAAAATATACACTTTAAATAATACTATACTTTAAATAATACGATACTTTGTTTTGACTAAACATTGAAAATTTAATTTAATATTGGTAATAAAATATTTTATAAGCAATAAATTGTTTATTTAATACCGTCAGAAATACTTTATATTTTCGCAAGATAAAATCGAGAAACTCATTACATTTAGTTTTAGAGAAAACTTTGTAATGAAACTCGTGATTGAAAGTAAATCTTCATTATAATCTATTCCAAGTTTGTATTGAGCGTTGAACCAGGCTGCTCCATATTTAACCACATTCCGTCCGCCTTTTGTCGATGCGTTTATTTTTACACCGCTTTCACAGCATTCAATTGCGTGGAGAACACTTACCGCACATGCCTTACTAGACGATACAGTCATCTTATACCCGAACTAACAGAAGACGGCGTTTGATTGAACGTTTCCTAAGAAATCGCAGTGGTGATTAATGATATTCATTGTAGCTGAATGGACTTCTTCGTAGCTATTTTCCTCTTCTGACGTCATCTAGCCGTAGCTTCTCGCCATACTTCGGTGTGATGACTAATGTTATATCACTAGCCATCAAATACAAGTCGCAGTAAGTCCTAATCCAGCTCTCAGACACTGCATCATGAAGACTCTGGGTAGAGGCGAAGGCAACATCCATACATATACTTTGCGATTGCTGTGCGCTGTATCACATTCGAATCTTCTAGGGTCGTTCGTTACCAAGAAGATTCTAGAATTCTTGGAAGATACCAGCATTGGTAGTGAACTGGAAGCAGTGGCCATCACAATAGATCAGCAATGGTCAAAGTAAAATTAGGCTCTCAGGCCCGGCATATCCACTAATCACAGAAGAAAGAAAGGCGTCATAGGAGGTACCCTTAAAGACTACCGTTATCCGACGCTAGTAGACCTTCTAAATTCTACTCTCCGCATTTCGCAACCTCTATAATGTTTCTGAGCCGTTATATCTAGTTAGTTGTGAGGAAAAAGCAATTTTCCTTTGGACGATATCGGCGCAAGCGCAGCGCCGTCGACCAAGTTCACGCGGGTGCGAACGGATCCAAATATAGCCCGTGACATAAATCTACATAAACGGCCCTTATTTTTGTTGCACGTTGTGACGATATCGCTTTTCTTGTATTGTAACGTCATGGGTATTTCTTTGTTGTTTGTTTTGAAACCGTAACCAAAGATTGACGGTACGGGGTCAAGGCGCACTCTGACAAAGCGTGTTCGGTGGATGTTATGTTGTTTGTTCGATCACGAGCGACAAATGTACTTAGTCGTAATACATTGAAGTCTCTTTGCACGTTTAAGTCAAGGGAACAGAAACTTAACCATATCGAGGTACATTTACTTGAGAAAGATTTTATCGCGTTCTAATATAACACTGGTTGTATCCGAGGCTTTGTTGACGTCGTTTAAAATACAACTTTTATAGGTTTTTCTTAACGGTAACGGTTTTTGTTATTCTATATGTTGGTCCGATGTATAAGGTTTAATTGTAATAAATTTCTTCAATATTGTTCTAAACTATTAATTGTGTAAACGTAACGCATAGATCATCTTAACCATTTATATAATTTGTATTGTTTGTATGTATTGGTATCACAGCAATTTGATTTGGATTCAATAACTCCCAAGTCTATTTATAACACTAAATATTTCTTACTTACGTTGCATCTTTTATATTTATATACATATCAATGTAAATTTTAATTAATTAACAGGAATATGTTTTTCCTTTATAACATTTTAATTCGTGAGGTTCGTGAAAAAATATTTACGCATATTACGGTTCCTGGGTGACCCAGCTTTTAACGGTAATTTTTTTTAAAGATTGAAAAAATTTAAAGAAATGAAAATTTAAAAAAAGAAATTTAAAAATAGTTGGACTCGAACATAGGTATTTTCACCTCTCTAGACCGCCAGTGCCTCAAATAAGCTACCATGATGTTAAGTTTGACAGCGAAAATTGTTTTTTAAATTCAACGTAAATTTTAGCATTTTCCTAAAAGACTTTTTTAATGAAACATAGCTAGATCGAATTTTTCCTCCTAAAACCCCCTATATGCCGAATTTCAAGAAAATCGTTGGAGCCGTTTCAGAAATTCGGAAAAATATTACATACAAGATTAACTCATTTAAATGTCACGGTAAATAACAGAAAATCTCTCCATCCTCATACATTTAAACAAACAAAATATATTCGACTCGACTAGTTTTCCGAGTATAATAAAATGACAATAAGTAGAACAGTTTCCCTTCAGTATAAAAGTTTTGTTGGCCTTGAATAGTTTTCCTCGTGTTGGATGCTACGAAGTCTGGCTGCGACCGTGGTTCAGTTTTCTCAATTGCTTTAACCTTGTGTACCTATTTAACTCTGCAACATTCGGTAACTGCTTATGAAACTGATAAAGAAGTTATTATCAAAATTCTATATTTAAATTAAATTAGCTGACCAGGTGAACTTCGTAAAGTCTTTAATGAGCATGTTGCAGTTTTTTGTTATAGTAAACTTTCTTCCTTGTTTGATATTTAAGTATTAAGAATTTCCCAAATATCTATATTCCATTCCCCAATAAGCTACGCTGACTTGACAATTAATGGCATGGTGTTTTATACATTCAATGTAAATTTTAGTATTTTTTTAATGCCCAAAAACAGGGATGATACAATTTTTTTTTAAATAAAACCCCAGCTAGATCGATTTTCTCCAACTAAACAAAGATTTACAAGATTAACTCATTTAATTATTAAAGATTTCCGAACACACCCTGTTAGACATGTACGATCTGTTTGTATCGGAAACTATAATTGTATTTGTGTATTTTTCTTAAAATTCCTTATATTTTATGGCCCTTAATTCTTGGACTTATGGAAATATTTAAAAACCATAACAAGCCAAATCGGTCCAGCTGATTTCGAGTTTCAGCGAGATTAACAAACCTAATTTAATTTTTTATGTATCCATTTCTTATATTTTATGGCCCTTTACACTATCCTTGGACATCATCTTCCTGCCTTTATCCCACTCTAAGTGGGGTCGGCACAGCATGTTATAAACGTGCTGTCACATGATTTGGCTGCGTTTTTACGACCGGCCGCCTGCCTGACGTCAACTTACCTTAGTCGCCTTTTACGACACCTCGGTAAAAAATGAGGTTGGTCTATTCTACTCAGCCGGATACCACACGGCGGGTCTTTACACTATCCTTGGACATTTGCAAATATTCAAAAACCAAGATTATGCAAATCGGTCCATCGAACGTCATTTCATTTGTATATATAAAGATTGTTTAAAGTAATTGTTTTCTATTTTTAAGACGTGTTCTCACTTAATATAAAGCTATGAAGAATTAAGCCGTTGAGTTTAGTTTTAAAACTTGGTCACGACGTATACAATCTGACGCATGTGAATACATTGTGAGTAGTCCTGCATATTTCAGTATAATTTATAATGTTTAACCTACATTGTGTGACCTTAAAAAGGTCACAGGTAATCGCTGGAACAAAGCAGTTCTAAAACAACTTATAGGAAAATCCCTCGAAGATAGTTTTGAGAAGCAAACTTTCGCTTCAAAAAATAATCTATATTAAAGGTGCGTAGTGACTAGAAACCGTTTCCCTAGCAATGGCATATAAAGAGCCTTTAATTAAACCTATTTTTACTGTTAAGGTAGCGTTGTGTGATTGAGTTATTCGCATGAATGTGATTTGTTTATTTATTATTGATTCCTGCATCTCTACGGAATTGAAACATTTAAGGCTTATGTTTTTTGGATAAGCTTTAAGGTTTACATCGTGAATGTTAAAATTTACGAAAAACTTATTTCTAAAATTCAAAAATATTAAGTGTTTTTTTTGTTAATACGCGTTGTGGTTTAAAAATTTTGAACTATCAACAATAAATGTTAAACTCTGTATTCGAAGATAATTATATTACGCTTTGTGTATCGTAATTTTTTCAAACGGTGAAACCTGTTTTAATGTAGAATAAAGTAAAATATTGTAGCACAATTAACATTTCAATTGATAAATCTATCGCTGGTAACTAGGCCTCTTTTTAATATACTTTCTTTTTTTTCTCCTTTTGTTTTCAAGTAACAGCTTTTTTTAAACCTTTTATTCAATTTACCGTGTATGTATGTGAAGGTGGAATCTTGCTTGTTAAATTTGACCCAATTCCCGCTGTCCGATTGAGTTGAAATTTTCACATACTGGTCCAGTCTAGATGGCAATGCACGTTTATGAAAAGTATGACCTAATGCTGATGCCAGGATGGGCTCTAGACGAGACTCCTAGACCGTTAACAGCAGTGATATGAAATTTAGTTAAAAGCTTCTTTAACTTCACATCTTTATATTTGCTTTAAAAAATACTATAATTTTTTTTGGACTGGTTGGTTGGAGGAGATTCCGCAAATTATATATTTTTTTAATTTTTATTTTTAATAATGCAATAAAGAGAATACAAACAAACAAATACAAAAGCTCGAACATCCAATTGGATAATTTGTGCTGGGAGCTCTTTTTAAACATTAAATATTACTTGTATTAATAGTTTCCGCTCTTCCACATACAATACGAGAAGTTCTTGGTACCAAACCAACTGTACGCATCTGCTAGTTAATTTATAACTAGGGTTGGAATTATAGTAGTGACCCTGCCTTCAGCTCCGCGGGTCGTGGGTTCGATTCCCGCCGAGGGCTAAAAATTTTCTATAAACGAATTTATTGGTCTTCGAGTCTGGGTGTATATTTGTATTTAAGTATGTATTTAGAAATTATATATGTTCACCAGTTGTCTGTGTACCATAACACAAGTATTAAGTTACTTACTTTGGGGATGGCCGACCGTGTGTGTGAGTGTCCCATATATTTATTTATTTATATTTTTATATATGACCTAATTCTGATGCCAGGATGGGCTCCAGACGAGAATCCTAGACCGTTAACAGCATGGATATGAAATTTACTTAGAAGCTTCTTTAACTTGACTTCTTTATAACTTCTTAAAAAATACAGAGAAAGGCTGTTAGTTAGCTGCCCTTATATATATGTGCTGGGAGCTCCTTTTAAACATTGAATATTACTTGTGTAAATAGTTTCCGCTCTTCCACATATAATACGAGAAGTTCTTGGTACCAAACCAACTGTATCTGCTAGTTAATTTATAACAAGGGTTGGAATTATAGTAGTAACACGTGTAATGTTTATTACCCATGAGCCGCTCCACCCTAGTTCCGCGACGCAGCGCCGCACTGTTTGTTCACGTAACATTGTTAAGCTCGGTTGGCACCTAGGTGCGAGATTACGCAACTGCGCCAACTATAACATGCCTTCCTGATACAAATTAACGACGCTAACGAGCAATAGCTTCTTTGATGTGAGATATACACGCTTTTACGTTAACTTAATAAATATTTGAACACTACACACTGATATTAAGACATGGAATTCTTTAATATTTAAATGAGTTAACCTTGTGCGTGTATATAGATATATATATATATATATATATATAATTCTTGAGATTGTGGTGGTGAATGTGTGCAATGCTTGTCTATTGTTGTGTTATCGGTGGCGAGTAATGCATGATTTTTTACAAATTCTGCATATATCAGGTATGAGAACGAATAGTACACTACATTGAGCACTACATAAATTTTCTTTTATCCCGGATTATAACGAAATAATACTTTCTTAAGTTTTGTTTTAAATTATTTAAACCTAAACCTTCATTTCCAATTAGGATTTTTTTGTTTTTAAATTGAGCTTTCAAACAGAATCTGGTCGTCTGAAAATTTTTTTCCGTACTTGTCTGGCTTCGTTCCGTACTTTGTTATGAAACATTTCGCAATGTACTTCGTACTACCAGCCGCTGATACAAGCTTTTACTGTACTCTATGGCGTGATAGTATTTATATACTTGGTGCTGGGAGTTCCAAATTCAAAGTCCAAAGTATTCTTTATGCAAGTAAACTTGTAAACGAGTGTTTTTAAATCGTCAACTCTACTGCTGATTGGGAAAGCTGTTCCTACCTAGAAGAAACAGCAAGAAACACGGCGGTTGCTCTTTTCAAAATATAATTCTTAGAACTAATGACATTTAGTCATAAACTTTCTCGTACGCAATCGAATAGTAGCTACATATCCACGCACTCTTATCATCTATATAATCATTTAATTGCGGGAGATCCATAATACAAAAGTAATGAAAATATTATTTGCAACTAGTTACAATTAGTCATTACTATCTTATACAGGGTTTAAGAGCAAGAAGGTATCTTAGTGAAAACTGGTCTAGGTCATCGACGCGCAACACCTTGTCATCGATATTATATACGATATTAAGGCTTCCGCCTTTCACATACATAAGTGTGAAATGGATATAATGTTGTTGCGAGACAAAATCTTCCGGTCACCCAGTTAAGCATATAAGGCAAGGACGTTATATTGACTCGTTACGCCGTATTACATTGTATTAATCTGTATTATGGATACAATTATTATTGTTTATTGATTAGTACTAATATTATACTGCTGTGATAGCCCAGCGGTGCCACCGTACGAATCTTTCCGTGGGAGTTTCAGGTTCAAACACCAGGCAGACACCAATGAGTTTTTTAATTAAAACTTTTGTCTAGTTGATAATTTCAATTTATCACACGCTTTTCGGTGAAGGAAAACATCTTCTTCATATCTCTAGAGAATTCTAGAGATATTTGTAACCTATTCTCTCCGAAAACGGATGAAGGAGGCCTATGCCCAGCAGTGGGTTAGTAACAGGGCGCTACTTTACTTTACTCTACTTTTACTAATATTATAAATGGGGAAAGTCTGTCTGTCTGTTTCGCTTTTGCGGCTAATGGGCTAGACCATTGATGAGATAGTTACAATTAAAGCTCCTAAACCGGGGTAACATAAATTTAAAAAAAAAATTTTTTTCGGAATCGAAGCAAAAACACATTTTGCATTATTGAGGGTACTTAAACGCTTAAGATGTCATGGACAAGGTTGTGGGTACGACTATTATAAATATACAATATTAATTCGTAGAAGTGAAACTTTATATCCCTTTTAAGGTGAAATGCGCTCAACCCCTATATTTGATATTGAAATTAGGAATTTTGTCATACTAACATATCAATGTGTACATAGAACATGTTACTTTATTCTTCGGATGGTGCGATATACAGAGTCCCATATACAATTTACGGACTTTCTGTAGAACATAAATAGGTTATAATAAACGCCGTATAGTATCCGGTTGAATAGAATAGTACCACCCTCATTTCTTACCAAGGTGTCGTAAAAGGCGACTAAGGGAAGTCGATCGCCGTTTGGTATCCGGCTGGGTAGAATAGACCAATACCCTCCTTCTTACCGAGGTGTCGTAAAATACGACTAACGTAAGTTGACGTCAGGCAGGCGGCCGGTCGTAAAAACGCAGCCAAATCATGTGACAGCATGTTTATAACATATTGTGCCGACCCCACTTCGAGTGGGATAACGGCAGGAAGATGACGATGATGATACATAGATTATAATAAGTATTAATTTTTATTCTAGTTAGTCCATTATGTCCTTTATATTATAGCGACGTTTAGTTGAAATACCCGATCGACGTGTGTACACGTTCGCCTGTCATTACATAATCAAGTGTATAAAGCGCATGTTTTGCATAATTACACTAGTTTGCCTTATTTTCAAACTGGTCACCAGATCCTTGGATTGTTGACGCGCTCTGAGCTTATGTTGCACCACGCCCGGTGTAACCTTTTTAGTATGTTAAAACTACTTTTACCGCGCAAATAGAGACTCTGGTTCACAAACAACTTCCGAATTACTTACCTAATTATTAATTTTAAATATTCTCAATGAAATTTAGTCGTGTGGTATCCGGCTGAATAAAGAAGAGATCTTAAATTAATTATTTATCTATAGTATCTATATATATTAGTATTTATCCTTAAAAAAAGAAGGAGGTTGGAAAGAGATTTCCTTAACCATTTCAGAACAAACTACGATATGACATCTAACAGTCAAAAGACGAAAGTAACTTAAAAATGGAATACCTCAGAAATATTTTAATACGTTCCATATACGAAATATATAACTCAATTGCGTACCCCTCTACCGCTATTATAATTTAAAAACAACGACAATTGTTTCCGATTTATAATCTGTAAAGTTTAAAAGTAACGCGCATATTTTTTACTTTAAACGACGAATAGCAAATTACTATCAGAGGATGCGCAGTCTGCGCGCGGCAGAAGGTCGCCACGCGACCGAGGACCGACGGAAATAGCTCGACGTATGGCAATTTCCTGATAAATCGGACCGCTATTGCGTTTTCATGCTACATACATAGTACACCTGAAAACTGATGAATACGATTTCAATTTAAATTGTTTGTATGTTATTAATAAATAAATAAATATATATATATGAGACCGTGAGATTCTGTCCCCAAAGTAAGTAACTTAATACTTGTGTCATGGGTGACAGACAACTGGTGAATATATACATATATAATTTTTAAATACATACGTAAATACAAATATAAACCCAGACTCGAAGACCAACAAATTATTTTATAGAAAATGTTGGCCCTCGGCGGGAATCGAACCCGAGACCCGCGGAGCTGAAGGTAGGGTCAGTATCCACTGCGCCAACGGGCCAGCCATTAATTTGACGCAGTGTGGTATCCAGCTTAATAGAATAGTACAACCTTCATTTCTTACCGAGGTTTCGTAAAAGACGACTATGGTAAGTCTACCCACCGTGTAGTATCCGGCTGGTAGAATAGACCAACCTCATTTCTTACCGAGGTGTTGTAAAAGGCGACTAAGGTAAATTGACCCACCGTGTGGTATCCGGTTGAGTAAAATAGACCACCCTCTTTCTTACCGAGTTGTCGTAAAATACGACTAAGGTAAGATGTCGGTCGTAAAATACGTAAGCCAAATCATGTGACAACATATTTGTGACATGTTATGCCGACCCCTCTTAGAGTAGGCTAAAGGCAGGAGGATGTACGTATGTATGTAATTAATTTACTATAATTAAAGTATAGAATTAGGTGTTAGTTTGCAGATATCTATAATATAAAACTAATAATATTTTGCTTCAATCCGCGATTAAATGTAGAGTGTACCACAATAACTGCAAACATTATTTACGCAATCTCCACAACTTTTTATTAGAATACGACCTGTTCGCGTCAACTTAAGTGCTTAAAAACCTTCATTTCGGTACTGTTTTGTATTGTTCCCGAAGGAAGAATGAGAACTTCTTTTATTCTTTATGCTAGCCAATTATAAAAGCTTTATTTGTTCCAAATTTTGACAATATTGATCCAGTAGTTTAGCCATGAATGACTGACTGACAGAAGCTTTCGCATTTTTTATATAAGTATAAAAGTTGACTGGAAGAGATCTTTTTTAGGGATAAGTCCGCCTTTATACGTGTTTTTTTTTAATTTTTCTTGCTCTTTTCTACATATATGTATAAAAAGAAATAAATAAATAACATTTATTGTACTAGAATTCAACATTTAAAATAGTTCGACGCGTGAACGGCACAAAGGGAATGTAAAGAAATATGTCCCAGAAGGTCTACAATTTACTCGGAAATCCCTTCGGTTCCCAGGCTCAAAGCGTACGTGAGCCTATTTGCGGAAGATTAACGCGAAACGGCTCGGCGCCGCGGGCGAATGCGACAGACTGTAATATGGTTAGACCTTAGCAGATAACGCGATATGGGGAAGCTGGGCGGGCGGACAGTGCGGAAAAACCATTTATATTAAATCTTAATGATGTTTACTCAATTTATAGAACTAGGCGTTACTTTGCGGAGGTCCAAAATACTAAACTAATGAGAATATTATTATGCTATAATCCGCTATAAAAGAAAATATATGTAATGCTAAATGTAACACCACAATCTCAACAAATGTTTCGCCCCGTAACCGAAGCATCGTCAGGAGATAGACTCCACGACAATATCCCAAAGATCGCTTTGCGATTTTGTCGTGGAGTCTATCTCCTTGTGCTTGTGTATTGTTGTGTTATCGGTGTCGGGTAGTGCATGAGTTCTTACTAATTCTGCATGTATCAGGTATGAGAACGAATAGTAAACTCTACATTTAGCATTACATATATTTTCTTTTATCGCGGATTATAGCAAAATAATATTCTCATTACTTTTGGATGTTTACTCAAATAAACTTTTAAAATTTTGGTATCATCAAAGATCTATCAGATATTTATAAAGGACTACAGGTTCGGAATACGGCTCTTATCGTAAATAGCTAGAAAGTCGGCGGTCAATCTCTCAAGTAGGAATAGCTGCCGATGCTATATTGCAAAGACTATATTATGAGTATTCTGGCCGCTAGATTCGTGTATTGTCGGCTTCGGATGCCTGTTATTAATTTAATTTCTTTTTAGCATGCTTAGATGAAAAAAGAAACATATACTCAGAAAATGGCCATAAAATATATTTATTTTTAATAAGGTGCGAGAAGAGATGTTATATGTTATTAATATTGTAATCTCAATTTTTACAATATGGTATGATGCTATAAGGTACAAAAGACTTAAAACTCTGCAATAATAGTATAATTTGAATACCTTTGAATGTGTTTGAGAATCATTTTCATGTATTTTCCTCAAAGTAAGGTTCATCTCAATTGAACTTATACATTGCTCTACTCAATCTATTCCCTGCATAAGTCTGTATAAAATTATCTCATAGAAAGTACAGTAGATAAAAATATCTCTATTTCAGTGCGGGCAATAAAGAACAATCGTTTAACATCACTCACCGAGAATCACCTCTAGAGCTGCGCGCAATCAAAGCTGAGCGCACATACGCTGGTAATAAATTAAGTCCAATTTTCTGCGTTATGGATTAAATTGAGTGCTATCATATTTTAAGGGAGCGAGCTGTTCCGTTTGTTTCGCTTGTGGGAGTATAAAAATGCGGGTCAATTGTTTATGAACACGCGTCGGGCCGTTTTTATGTGTCGAAAGTTAAACTATGACCACACATTGCGTGTAAATTGTTCGACCCTAATAAATGTATATGCGTCTTTGTTAACGAGCTTTCTTTTCTAAGTGTTATATGCCCTACTAGAGATTTGAGGTACAATCTGTAAGATTATATCGTATTTTTCCAATTGAAAGTCACTACACGTATTTACTGCTTTTCCTATCGCTTTTCAGACTTTACTTAATTATTTGTTTTGCGCTTTGCGGTTGGCTATCAATAACTTTGATAAAATATTGGGAAATATTACACACGCAAATATAGTTTCATACCTTCATTTGAAAATTAGTCTTCGGCTTGGTATATTAAACACAAACTTGCATTTGTAAACAAGAGCTTGTTCATACAATAAATAAAGTAAAATTTCTATGGTAACGGCGGAATTTTAGGCATTTATAATTACTTGATATAAACGTTTGCCAAAGCATAACATTTACTGATTTACCTAGTAGTATAAAAATTTGTTTTAAGTGCAGGTTTTGGAATAACTGGACTTTTCGGTTTTGGCTCAATTTGATAGAGATTTATTTAAAAACTGGATTTCAGAAGTATCTCATTATACCATAACCATCAATTGTTCTCATAGAATGTAGTAGCTAGAAGTTAAGTTGCTATTCGTAATCGAGTTCTAAAGTAGCTGTTACATGCCGGTGATATGTGGGTGGATAACGAGGTAACGAAAATGCCAACCCACCGTCGCTCCCC
The DNA here is from genome assembly GCA_029227775.1 of Morpho helenor. Classification (NCBI taxonomy): domain Eukaryota; kingdom Metazoa; phylum Arthropoda; class Insecta; order Lepidoptera; family Nymphalidae; genus Morpho; species Morpho helenor. The sequence continues at coordinate 2,057,141 of JARGCU010000017.1, forward strand.
ACTTTGGAGTCATTTGGGAGTTTGTAACGAAATTATTAAAGGTCACCGTTGGATCCATTCGTGATCTGATCTGGATACAATGTAAATTATATTATGGTTTATTTATTTAATTCAATTATTTGGTTTTTTTAAAAGAATTTGATAACAAGAAATATATTATATACTCATGATGAAGTCAGGAGGTTATGAGGCGATGGAAAGAGATCGGCGTGTCGTTATTTAAATTATACTAGGATTATTAGGTTACATCCTAACCACGATGTTTACCCCACGTAAAGATAACTACTTTGGGTCATCCCACCCATCCCACATCAGATCTTGAATGATTAATCAAATATAACTAGATACGTGCTCCTCCGAAAGTAAGATAGATTTCTAGTAACAATACTATCGGATCGTAAAGCGATGGGCAAGTTCTCTATAACTCGAGGACGATTGACTTTGTTGCCTTAAGTTTGTATTGGTTACTCCACAGTCGAATATGCAGTTATGATGGAACCTTGAAAAAGGTGCATACACTTTCTAAAGTTGTGATAACCCACCGGTGACAGCGTGTGTGTCTTTCGAGAAAAGTCAAGGTTTCCAACGCCGGGCAGAAACGGGGTTTTTTCTATTAACACTTATGTGTCTTAATTGATTGGAATTTATCACACGCTTTTTGGTGAAGGAAAACATCGTGAGCAACCTGCATATCTCTAGAGAATTATAGGGATATGTGTCACCTACCAATCCGCATTGGATCAGCGTCGTAGATCTTAGCTCTAATCTCTTCAATAAAGGAGAGAGAGTAGGCTTATGTCCAGCAGCGGGATCGTGTTACTTTACTACTTTTGTACATTTTCAAGTTTTCAGTTAAGTTTATGAATTGGACGGAACTATTGACTAACGGAAATATTAAAGTTGTAGAGAGTTTGTTTTGAGCCAACAATATGATGTATGCTTAGTGCGAGTTTCTTTAAGACTACTCGATTTGTATGGCGCTGAAATAGAGGCCACTAGATGTCGCTGTTGCAGCTTCATACAAATTGGCGTTACGCTAACGCTATTGAGTGGTTTCAAAAATCTCGCACTAAGCACAATATTTGCCCTAACAGCTCTCACATCGTCATTGGGTGGGATGTATGAAGTAACATATATTGATTATGCATGTAGTACGATATGATCAAAACGAACTCGATGCCTCTTTTGTCGCGGCGCACGTGGGACAATCTTCCCTATTGAATTGTAGGTGTCTTTGTTAGTCAATAGACGCTTTTTGATCTTTGTTATAGATTGATGAACTTAGACGACATTGTAGAGAATTGTCGTTGGTTTTAAATATTCCTTTTTTTAGAACCAAAATTGCTTTCCGTGCCAAACTTCATTTAACCTCAGTTTGTAATTTATGTTATCTGTGTTAATTTAGATATAAAAATTGTTAGTATGATACTCTAAATATAAAAATACAATGTATATAGAGAAAAATTAATTAAATATCATATGACGCTTTTCACTTGTTTTTTACTAGTTCTACAAATTCGTTTGCATTAATTATAGTGTTCACATACACAAACCTCCACCACCGCCACCACAATACACAAGCACTACATACGTTCACAAGCACTATATACGTTTGTGCATGGGTTTTTACGAATTCTGCATATGGTATGAAAACGGATTGTTCACTACATTTAGCATTATATATATTTTCTATTTTACTTCATCGCAGATTATAGCAAAATAATTTTATTAATACTTTTGTATTATGGATCTCCGCAAAGTAACGCCTAATTCTATAAATTACTGCTGTAATAGCAAAGCTTAAATTGATTGCGGATAAAAGTAGTGTTACAATCTCTAGTGAGTTATCGAATCATGAAGTTGTTCGACGAAGCGACGTTGTTCGCTCGATGTTTTCAGTTCAAGATCGCATCGAGTACGCCTCCGAGTCGCGGCAATTAGGGGCCGTGTCGAGCAGGTGGCGGCCGAGGCCAGCCCCGGGGGCGTCCGAGCCCCCCGTGTCTCGACCGCGGTTATTTATTCATTATGCGGCCCATATTGTCCCGGATGGGCGTTTATACTGGTTCCTCGTTGCATTTTAAGCTGATTGCGGTCAACTGGGCTTAGCTTTGATTGCCAGATTTTGTACATCAAGTTAACTATCTGCGCATTATACTGTAACAATCTTGTGTACACCATATTGTAACGATTATTATCGCTTGTAATGAGATTAAAAAATGTTAATCTTAACGTGAAATTATGTAAGGGATCATTCAAGAATTTTGTTGTTCTACTAGTATATGTTAACCATGATTTCAGTTGTGGTATTCAGATGAGTAGAATAGACCACCATCAGTTCTTACTGAGGTGTCGTAAAAAGTGACAGTTAAGTTGACTTGCTGTGTGGCATCCGGTTGAGTAGAATAGACCACTCTCTTTGTTACCGAGGTGTCGCAAAAGCCAACTATGGTAAGTTGACGTCAGGAAGTCGGCTCGTAAAATACGTAGCCAAATAGAAGTAATTTTTATTTGACCGAAATACAAATAAAAGAAAATATAACAAATAGAATAATGGTCAAATATAGGTTCAGGGTGAACCTAATGTGACGTAATGGACATGCTTTCGAACTCTTAATATTTAACAACTAAAAAAATCATGTGATAACCTGTTGTGGCAACCCCACTTAGAGTGGGATAAGGGCACGAAGATGATATATGTTAACCAGGTATATAAACATTGATTATACTAAAATTTATCAATACTGGTCCATCAATTTTACTGTCAAAGCATTAAAGGCAGACAGACTCACTTTCGGATGTGTAATATTCGGGTTTAAAAATTACAGGACCATTTATGTAGATCACGACGAATCACTTTAAAAATCGATTGGAAAGAACCTTTTACCAAACTGAGAAGTAGAAAATATAATAAACTCGTACTAATAAAAAAGTTTGATAATCGTCGACTATTTACGCAGCAAACAAAACGGATGTCGGGTCAGGCCGAGCAAATAATGTCGTAGTGTAAATTTCAGCGTGTACACTGTGAGGCCGGTGGGAAACATGAAAAATGAATGATTAATAACATTGGACATAGGACTGGAGCAAAAAATTCATATATAGTTTTTTTAATAAAACTAGTGATACCCACGATATCGATAGTATTAACTTAAACATACCCTCATTAATGCAATGTCTTTTTCCCTTTTCCGGCAATTTTTTACCCTATATATTACCCCTAGTCTATAAGTTTTAGTTATTACGAATTTTGGCAACATTGGCCTAGCGTGTAAGACGCAAGCGTAACAAGCAGACAGACTTCGCATTTATAATATAGTAGTTGTACCCGAGACTTCGTTTGCGCCAATTAAAGCGTTTAAGTACTCTCATTAATGCTATATGCCCTTTTCCCTTTGCCCGTGAGGAAACGGTATTTTTAATTCTATATGTTATCCAAGCTGTAATAGCTCTCTAGAGACGATCATGGGTTCAAACTCCGTGTAGGCACCAATAAGTTATTGTATTAAAACTTATGTCTAATTGCTAACTACAATTTATTACACGCTTTTCGGTGAACGAAACATCGTGAGAAAATACCTGCATATCTCTAGAGAATTCTAGGGATATGTGTAACCTACCGATCCGCATTGGAGCAGCGTGGTAGGTTTTAACTCCGATCCATCTCCACAAAACAGAGGCATATGCCCAGTATTAGTATAGTAACAGTCTGTTACTTTACTTTTCCTCTATGGGACACGTACACACACGGTCGTCCGTCCCCAAAGTAAGTAACTTAATACTTGTGTTATGGTAGACAGAGAACTGGTGAATATATACTACTTATATATTTATAAATACACACTTCAATACAAATATACACCCAGACTCAAAGACCAACAAATTCGTTTATAGAAAATGTTGGCCCTCGGCGGGAATCGAACCCGCGACCCACGGAGCTGAAGGCAGGGTCACTACCCACTGCTCCAACAGGCCAGTCATAATTTTCTTTTATATTTGTCCAATTGTTTAGCCGGGGCAGCTTAACAGACAGACAGACCTGTAAAATGTAACTGTGTAAGACATCTGCATAATGATAATTTACTAAAAACCAGTTAATATTTGTTGTGATCGGCTTAATATATCTCGTACATACATATTGTTCAAATTGAATGCTTTGCCCTTACTTAGGTGGTGGGTGGTAGATGCCACAAGTTAACCAGCCCACACTACTTAGTAACAATCGACTGTCGAAATATTTGTAAAACTATCGTAGCATTGCACAATTCGTTAATTCGGAACTAAATAAGATACAATTAAATCGCTGTTTTTTTTATTAAATATTTGAATGTCTTCAAAAATAAAATGATAGGTAAATCTATAGGTATAAAAGAAAATGTGTATTTTTTAAAGTTTTCTGCGATTGTAGATTTTAAAGAATCTAAATGTAAGTACGTATTCAATATTCCAATTGTAAGAAAATTTCTGTTAAAGTGGAACTAATACATAAACTCACAAATTCCGCCGTTATAATATATTATTAGGCTCAAGTTTTCAATGGCTAAATTTTACACTTTTTGCATTATAGTTAACAAAAATGAATTATTCCTTTAATGTATTTATGTATGCAAGGGATATACTCGTATTCCATTTTTGGAATGTACTCTATAGTTTAAGATTAACAATAAGTATAATACTTTGATACTTGATTCTGATTCCGAAAAATGCCCGCCGTTTTTCACTTATTTTGAGTCATCATCATCATCATCTTCCTGACCTTATCCCACTCTAAGTGGGGTCGGCACAACATGTTATAAACATGTTGTCACATGATTTGGCTACGTATTTTACGACCGGCCGCCTGCCTGACATCAACTTCGATAGTCGTATTTTACGACACCTCGGTAAGAAAGAGGGTGGTCTATTCTACTTAACCGGATACCACACGGTGGGTCAACTTACCTTAGTCGCCTTTTACGACACCTCGGTAAGAAATGAGGGTGGTCTATTCTACTCAGCCGGACAACACGCGGCGGGCCGACTTACCTTAGTCGCCTTTTAGGACACCTCGGTAAGAAATGAGGGTGGTACTATTCTATTCCGCCGGATTCCACACGGCGTGTTTTTCACTTATTTTGAGTGTTTTTATCATTTTTTGTAATATATACGAGTGTATAAAGAGACTACAAATAAACTTTTTATGGCTATACTTAGGTGCAAGCCGAGGAAGTCGCTCTCAAAATTTTGTATAAAATATTATTAATAAATAAATCGGCAGATATGGAAAATTTAAGAGACGTCGGCAAACGTGAGATTAACAGCTTCACGAACGAGATAAAACACGAATATTTATTTATCAGGTATAAAGTAGGCGATAAGATACTCAACTTGAGAGTTCACGATTGCCGCATTCGGTGCTATAAACCAGGTCTATTAACACGGTACGCACTGAGCGGTAGTTCAAAAATCATCTGTTTAATTAAACTCCAACCCCCTATCTAACTTTTGATCACACATTTAAATATTGTCGCTTTTATAAATTTGAAAACGCTTGCGGACGGTATCGCCCCCGAAATAATTGAGCCAATTGCGTAATATCTTTCCGATAGCAATCGGGATTAATTTCACCATCAAAACTAAAATCAAAGTTCTAAACAGTAGTTGATCCCGTGAATGATAAGACGTTTGTAATGAAAATCAGTATTAATTTATAGAATTAGGCGTTAATTTGCGGATATCAATAATACAAAAGTAATGATAATATTATTTTGTTACTTTCAATGGCTACGGCTTCACCCGCACGGAAATCAGTTTATACATTAAAAGTACTTATTTCAAATTAACTATAGGATATAAAGTTATGTTGTTGTGGACTTTTTTTGTACTATTTTTGTAGATCTACACTTCTCTAGTACATGATTTTAGTGTATTTCCGGTTGGTTTACGCGACACACGCAAGAAAAGCTCCCAAGCAGCCGAGCTAAATGCTAATACTTTACATTTAGTAAAGTGAGTGTACTTTCCGTTTTCATTCCTGATGACATACAGGATTCTAACAAACGCACGTACTAAAAATCCACCACCAAAGACTGCACGCATTCACTGTCATAATTTTAATTACTACGTATCCATGCCTTATGTATGGGATTGTGTTTACTTTTTGTATTACATAGATTTTCTTGAATCTCTAATTATAGTCAAATAATTTTATCACTATTATTAATATTCAAATAGTTTTCTATGTTCTTGATTTGAAACTGACTTCTAATTTAGTATTCCCAATAACCATAATTTGCGTATTAGAGAATATTTAATTGCAATCACATATTGAGATTAGGGCGATATCGCAATGAGTATTATCTTCAATAATTATGAATGCGATGTGATAGTAAGCGCGTTACCCGACCAGTCAATAACCGCCGGGGGCTTATTGATCCCTCGCCTTTACCCTAGCTGACCACGTGCCATCCGACCTTCAAACTCCAACTCATCCATGCTGTTGTTTTAAACGTTAAAGTGAAGTGTTAAATTAATGCAAATTATCTTCCTGCCCTTATTCCCACTCTTAAATGGGGTCGGCACAACATGTTATAAACATGTTGTTACATGATTTGACTACGTACTTTACAACCTGCCGCCAGCCTGACGTCAAATTACCTTAGTCACCTTTTACGACACCTCGGTAAGAAATGAGGGTGGTCTATTCTACTCAACCGGATACCACACGGTGGGTCAACTTACCGTAGTCGCCTTGTGCGACATCTCGATAAGTAACGAAGGTGGTCTATTCTGTTGAGCCGGGTACCACTCGGCGTAAAATTAAATTAATGCAAATTAAAATTACATATTTATTTTAAAATATTTGATTGGAATAAGAAAAATTATATTTTTACGTACTTCTTAGATTGTATTGTGAATTTAAATATTTTTGAAATAAAATTCATCACGCACAATTGCTGTAATAACAAAATGTTAAAGTACATTTTAAGTAATATTTTCACTTACAGCTAAGAATATATTTTTTAAATATATTTTAGCAGTTGTGATCAAGTCATTGGTGTCTTTAAAAAACTTATGTAAATCAAATCTTAACATAGTAGATTTTAAACTTTCGCGATTCATACTGATTATTATATAAACATACGGGTCACATCGCGTTATAATCGATAACCTTTGTATATACAAAGGTAATCGATCATAACGCGATGTGACCCGTATGTGTATATATTAAAATCCCAACATCTTATGAATTTCAGGTAAATTAAGATATGATTCCATAGATAGAAAATAATACTTTAAATAATCCAATATTTATAAGTTAGTATTCGCTAGTGTATAAAGAACGGATAAACGATATAAAAATAATGCAAAAAATTTGGTTCCGATAAACACGCGTTATCGCTAAACGTTTAGTGCCAATACTGATACGATAAAAGTCATTGGGAGGATCGTTCGTAACACGAGCACAGCTTCGTTATAATCTGGCCAAGGTTTTAGCCTTAGCGAAAGCTGAGTGACGTTGCGTTACGTCACACTTCCTAGCAGTAATCATATATGATGAGAAATTTCGTTTCACTTATTTATTATGACTCTCATGCATTTATTTACAAATCAATTTACATTTTTAAATATTTTCTAAAACATACAGGAAAAAAAACATTTAAAAATATAAAAAAATTGATATCCACGGAGAGCGGAGAAAGGACCCAAGCTCCCGGCGGTTAGGAATACAGAGTGAGGAACCTCCTCACAATGCGTGCCGTCTCAAGCAACACCGCCTTCTGTATCCTGCCCTTGATCCAACAACTAAGCGAGAGCCTCTTGAGATGTTGGTCGAGGCTCTTCGCTAGTAGACCGTTTACCGATACAACAATTGGAACAATTATTGTTGAGTCAATATTCCACATGGCGGTAATCTCATGAGCTAGATCCAAATATTTAGTTAATTTTTCTTTTTCAGCTTTTATGAGATTATCGTCATGTGGAACAGTGATATCAACAATAATTGCCCGACGCGCTAACCGATCTACCAAAACTATATCAGGTTTATTGGCGGCAATATACCTGTCAGTGATGATAGATCGGTCCCAGTAGAGCAGAGCATGATCATTTTCAAGAACTGGAGTTGGACTGTATCTGTAATAAGGCACTTCGGTACTCACAAGGCTATATTTAAGAGCAAGTTGCTGATGGATGATTTTGGCTACTTGGTTATGTCTGTGCAAATACTCACCATTAGCAAGAGAAGAACAACCGGAAACAATATGCCTGAGTGATTCCCCAGGACGGTGACACGCTCTACAAATGTCAAGCGTGCCATCCTTCATAATATGTTTCCGGTAGTTATTCGTCTTGATGACTTCGTCGTTAATTGCACAGACAAAACCTTCAGTTTCCCCGAATAGGTCACCAAACTGTAGCCAGTAAGTCGAAGAGATGGTGTCGACTTCAGGATCCGTTAGGGCCTTGTAGAATCTTCCATGCAACTCCTTACTCTTCCATATAGCTATGCGATCAAGAGTGCTTATCAGTACAGGCCCACGCCAGTTCTTTTTGCTTAAGGAAAGCGGGGTAAGGCCCTTATCAGCTGCAACAATATCCCTATGCATTTCACCGCTCATCTTGAGAAAATATTCTCTGAGATTATACACCTCACGATTGTGTAGGTTCTTGACATTGAGAAAGCCACGTCCTCCATACTTCCGTGGGATGTATAATCTCATTACAGATGAACGAGGATGGTGCATACGATATATTGTCAACAACTTACGGACTTTTCTATCAAGGGTATCTAATTCAGTTTGAGTCCATCTTAGAATGCCAAAAGTGTAAATGAGCAGGGGCATAACCCAACCATTAAAAGCTCGCACTTTGTTGCCACCTGATAAAAGACTACTAAAGACTTTTTTCAGCCGACCAAAGAAACGTTCTTTTAATGATTGCTTCATTGCCTTCTCATCCACATTTAACGCTTCTAGCATTCCAAGGTATTTATAGGTTTCGCCTTCACAGAGGGACCTGAAGAATAGAGTATCTGACACTTGAAGGTGTTCAGAACTCACCAACCAACCACGTTCTACAAGGATAACAGCACACTTGTCTACACCGAATTCCATACCGATGTCATTACTAAAAGTCTCAGTGACCTTCAGCAACTTCACCAGGTCTGGTTGTTTTGATGCATACAACTTCAGGTCATCCATGTAAAACAAGTGAGATATGGGCTCACCTCCTCTCCGAAGTCGAAAACCTAGTCCTGAATCCTTCAATAAGGAGCTGAGTGGATTCATGGCTAGACAGAACCATAAAGGACTCAAACTATCACCTTGATAAATACCTCGCTTTATCCTTATCGGCTCGGTTAAACCAAAAAAATCTATACGTCCTGGCTGATGCAAAACAGTGACCCACTGCGACATACATGAACAAAGAAAAGTGCATAAAGTTGTATCAATTTTATACAACTCCATGATCCTCATTAACCATGTATGTGGCACCGAATCAAAGGCTTTTTTATAATCAATCCAGGCTGCCATAAGATTTTTTTTGTTTCGCCGAGCCTGTTGGCAAATGGTCATGTCAATGAGGAGAAGTTCCTTTGCACCACGGGCACCAAACTTACATCCATTCTGAGCTGCTGCCAAGATATTGTTATTATTAACGTGCTGTGTGATTTTTGAAGCTAGAATAGATGTAAGAAGCTTATAGATAGTAGGTAAGCAAGTTATAGGGCGAAAATTTTTGGGGTCCGTAGTGCATCCGGATTTGTGTAGCAGAAACGTGATACCAGTTGTTAAAAATGTCGGTAACAATCCAGTATCAAGGGCGTTTTGAAATTGTATTGCTAAAATGGAATGTGAACTACGGAACCATTTTAGCCAGAAGTTATGTAATCTGTCCAGCCCTGGAGATTTCCAATTAGCCGCCGTACGAATTGCAGTACTCACATCATTCTGACTGATGGTAACTGGTTCCATTGGCTCAATAGATCCACATTCCCTTTCAACAACATTCATCCACTGACCCTCGGTATGAACGATGGGATTCGACCAGATGCTTTGCCAAAAGCTATGAATATCTTCAGGCTTAGCCAAATCCACATTTTCCATACATACAGCAGATTGCTCCCAGTTCCTGTACACTTTCCGTTGGTCATTATGGAACATACGATTCTGGTGATATCGATCCATACGTTGTTTGTATCGCCTAATACGTTTTGCCAATGCATAGACTTTCTGCTTTAAGAAGTCAATACGATCAATCACCGAGCCAATGTATTCGCTGGTTCTGATGCCAGTGCCAGCGAACGCCTGGTGCACAAATTTCATTACTCTAGGACGATAATTGCCCCCCTTAAAGCAGATTAGCTTGCCAATAAGGACTCTAGTAAATGCAATACGTTTTTCAATCCTAGACTGCCAAGCCGGGACGACACTTTTTTTAATCACTGTATTGTTTGGAAAATTAACACAAGCTATTCTACATGCCGTCACAGCTCCACAGTATAGTATTGAATGTGTATCATAAAGATCTACAGAATTTTTTAAATAACTTTCTAACAATTGATCTAGAGTACTTACCAGCGCTATATTACGTCTATGCATAGGCAAACGGGGTAAATTTGGTCTTAAATGAAAAGGCATGGATTTAAACTCCAGAATCGCATCCTCCAATATACTCCTCATCTGCTCATCAATCTGGTTACTTACTGACAAGTCAAAACTATCATGCAGCCCATCTTTCGTAGTCTGTGCGTTAGTATTCGCACATTCGGGTTGTGGGACAACACCAGAGCTGCTTACAGAGTTAACTTGTCGTAAATCCAAGCGCAGTCGTTCAAGCACAGATTTATCCAGCAGCTGACGGCGCTGGATAGCCCGAACCTGATCCGATAATCGTTGCGCGGTCACAGTCACTGTTGGTTCAAGCGCCTGAAACAGAGACAACATTCTTGAACGATACACAGTGAGGTTAATTCCTCCATCTGTTGCCCCATAGTACGCTCGCATGACACTCTCATTCATTTTTTGAGACCATCTCATGCGACGCACTACACCACCGGTAGCGGGAGCCGGTGCAGAACTGAGAAGATTCTTCGGCCCCAAGCCCTCCTGTGGCGGGTGTACAACTCGGCGGCGTCTAGGTCGTCTGGCCGGCGAGTTGGCTTCGCTGGACTCCGATCCCGCAGTCGATGGCGCGGTCTTATATTCGTCACCAGACGGCTGTGACACGGAGTCGGACGAGTTGCAACCAGTTGGAATTTGTGCGAGTAGTTTTCTGGCATTTCTTACATTCATTTTATTTACAAAATAACTTTACCATATTTCTTTACTTTTCTGATTTGGGATATAAAAACAATATATAATAATCCCATTGTAAAACAAATTAAAATTATATGGTAAAATATAAAATATAAATTCAACGTGTCATCTTGTTTGACGGTTGCCAGGTTATAGTTTATATTATATTATTATCTTGCTTTATGGCGCAAATCATTTTGCTAGTGTCACGTAAAATATAATAGAATTTAGAATTTGCCTCGGAAGAGAATGCAGCAAATGAACTAACTACCTAAAATAGTACAAAATACATAATGTAATTATGGGACAAAATAAAACTTAGGATATAATTAAAATAGTTACCTTTAATTTATTATCTACAATAAATTTACGTAATTAAAAAAAAGGTTCAGTCAACAGGCACTTTTGATAGAACGAAGAATTTCAAATGGAAGAATTTGGTACAAAGAATATTTTTGCTTAGGATAATTAAAAACAATATTAATTTCACTTATATATTTTCCGATCTTAAGCTTCTTTTTTACTTATATTGTTGTTTTTGTGCGATTTGAGATTGTAATGAATGTTATTGGATTCGATTCGATGCGTCGTTACCACGGTATGCAAACGTTTGTGGCGCGCGTTAAATTAGGTGAGAAACGGCGCTAAGACGGCGATAAGTGGCAGCCGCACGCACCGGCGCGCGTCCCGACGCCGCCCGTCGCACGGCCATCGATCCGCCCGCCCGCATGCGACCCGCGAACACTTGCACCCCTCCTGTACAACGTATGTCAGACTACTGATTCTTGTTATAGCTACTACAAACTACCCTCTTAACTACCTCCGTACCGTAAAAACATATTGATACGGTACTCCATACGCATGTTAATTAAAGACATTACATTCATGAGTTATACCGCAATTTAGTTCGAAGAACATTTATAACACAATATACTGATGGTGCTCCCGCTTTCTTAACCGTTTTTATACCTTCAATAATGCAGAATGTGTTTTCAATGTTCTTGAAAAAAGAGGATATTAATATCCTATATGTTAACCCGGTGTAAAAGCTTTAATCGTGCCAAATTTCAATAATATTGGTCGGGCAGATTAGCCGTAAAAGATTAACATACATCTTTCGCATTTTTATAATATTAGTATAAATTATAGCAGATAATTCTATAAGTTTTATAGTTTTCTGCAAAGTAATGCTTACTCTAATCCTGCTAATATTATAAAAGCGAAAGTTTGTGAAATCCGGTGAACCAATATCGAGGTAATTTGGCAAAATTATTCCTTATACACCGGGGTAACATATAGGCTATAGAAATCCTGTTAATTCTACTGGAATAGGATGACATTAAAAAGCGCCATCTTTTTTTTTTTACAAAGCAAGGCTAGCGCCTGGCTGCGATCTCGCGTAATGGTAAGCGAAAGATGCAGCCTAAGGTGGACTGCGCTTGCCACTATAGTGCCTATTCACTCACTATTATCAAATTATCACGCGACAACATTCCACACGAAGTTGCGGGTAAATGCTAGTATATTATAATACTCTAATATGTCACCTACTACTGTTGACAAATTAAAAAGATCTTCGATCTGTATTTAATTTGTCTCATAATAGTATATTGCATATTAATAAAGTTGACGTTAGATAACTAATCTTATCTCAGACGGATGTTATCTCACGACTGTGTCGTTATGCATTCATGTATCCTCACCTAATGTCTTAACCACAACACGATTTTCTGATGAGTTAATTATTCTCTATTGACCATATTAAATAACACTTTATTTGACAATCAACCAGTTTTATGTTACTGTCATCTGATCTCACTCTCACTGAAGAATTAGTGAAAATTGAAATAATTTTGATTAAATGACTTCTATTCACTGTAATTTGACCCGTCATGTGGTATTCGGCTGAATAGAATAGACCAGCCTCATTTTTTCCGGGGTGTCGTAAAAGGCGACTCGGAACGGACGCGAAATATGAATATGCTATAATCGCCGATAAAAGAAAATGTAGAGTGTACTATTCGTTCTCATAACTAATACATGCATAATTTGTAAAAACTCATTCGCTCAACACAACACAACTACACACGAGCACTGCACGCATTCACGAACACAATCTCAACAGTTGTTTCGCCATGTAACCGAAGTAACTCTAAACACGGCAGGTTGAATAAAAGCTTTAAAAAAAGTATTTCATTACCTTACAAAATGAAGCCGGAATACGTCTAGACGATATAACTTGTCTAAGGACAGCTTATTGGGCGATTAAGACAAACGATGAGCGTCTTTAATGTCATGATATCATGTTCAACACCTTGACTAATCTCAAATTTAAGGTAACTAAAAACTCATTTATTTATTTATGTTGCCTTCAATCATTTTTTTTAGTCCGCGTCGAGTATCGCAAAATAAATTTATAATTCCTTTATGTTATTTATTTTATTATATATTCAAACACAACTTACAAAAAACCGTATTTTTCTAGTAACCTTAACCACCTGGAAAAATTGCACAACCTTTTAGTAAAAACCGTACAAAAATAGGTTTAGTAAATTTTGAGAAAATCTATCACGTACAGGTAACTTTTGGGGATTTTTTTTATAATAAGTATAGATTTAAAGATTTTGTAATAAAAAGTGTAAGGCCCCAAACACGGGTTTTTTATCAGTATCTTAGAATTAATATTTATGTAGTGTATTGTTAATTATGTCACGGTTAACTATTAAATGCTGATCAATTATATTATGCGCATTTAGATAATGTATTACAATATATTCACTATATTATAATATATGTATTTTATATTGTAAATTTAACATCTATACTAATATATGAAGCTGAAGAGTTTGTTTGTTTCTTTGAACGCACTAATCTCAGGAACTACTATACTAACTAACTATAGTCATTTATTTATAACATTAATTGAGGAAGGCTATATAACACCACGCTAAAATGAATAGTAGAGGAGCACCAATAAAAAAATATTACGAAAACGGCAAAATTTAAAACTTTCCTTGCGTGCGCTAAGTAAACGGTGATAGTTATTCAAAAATCATGTATTACAAAATTGTTCCTCTCTAAAAGTTCTAAATAAAAGTCCGCGACAGCATATGTCTAGCTTTTAAGGTTAACCCAATTTAACCATTTTTTAGGTTATCAAAATACTATATTACGATTTTAATTTCTCCACGCGAGCAGAGCCGCTGGCGATTGCTAATAGGTATAAAAATTCCGTGTCACCACGTGCATTAACGCTTCCAATAAAATTTCCTAGGAAATTTTTAGAGCTAACTGACGCTGTTTTCTTAATCGTTGATTATAGCAAAATATTATTTTATAAATTATGAAAATCCGCAAAGTAAGAAAGTCTATAGTTATTCTCGTACAAAGTCGCGGGTCCAGCTTGTATCTAACATGTCCACTCTTCGTTTACTTTATATTTGCGAATGCAACGATTTGTTTTGTACGCTAATAGTGGAGTTGAATCAAATAGTTTCTTTTCTCACTCGCCTTGGAAAACGTTACGCTGTTCAACGAATCAGGACTGTACGTTTTGTCCATGCATCACTGCACATTTAATTCTAAACACGATCATTGTCGATTTCTTGTTTTAAACGTATTTACTTGTAATCTGTATTGTAAGTGATTCGCATAATGACACTACATTTAAAAGCTAGAGAATTGCTGTCAGAGCAAGAATACCGAATAATAGCAATTATATCGGAGTGTTATATGCTATCTTGTTTGGGTTGAACGGTTTAGAGCTTGGACTCACCACACTAAGGTAAAGCGGATTACTCAATCTTTTTTTTAAAGGTTTAGTTTGAAAAACTATACGTAGAATGTACAATTTAATTCGACGTGATAACCTGCGAGAAACGTTGGAAATAGGTGTTCTTAGATTAACTTCACAGTACATTTTTATCATTTTCTAGCAATATAGTTTTTATACATATTTTTTTCCGGATGATTTAGATTAAGGTTTAACGGTAACATTACGGTTTTATGTTAATAATGTTGTAGAGCTTGCAATTGTAAAATACGCCCCGGCTGGGAAATTATGTCACGTGCGCCGCGTAAACTAACAGAGTTACACTAAAGTAATGTTCTTAGATAATTGTTGATCTTCAAAAATACTACAAAAAAGTCTGCGACATTATATCTCTTCTCTCACTCACAATTAGTACTTTTATGCTCAAAATGTTAATTACATATAAGAATGCGTGGATATAGCAACTCTTCGACTTACAATTTTGAAAATAGCAGCCGCCTAGTTTCTTGCTGGATCTTCTCGGTTATCCGAATCAGCAGTTGTCAAAATCACTTATTTTCGAGTTTACTTGAATAGTGAATAAATTGAATTTGAATATGTTATTTCTTGTATATTAAACTTTATGCACTCTACGGTCGCTCAATAGTCTATACTGAAATATTAGATTTTACTTTCTCACGTCGGCGGCCCGTACCGACTGGTATAACTCGTTATACGGGGTTTGCCCGCGGTCAGTACGACACCTGATCCGCGCTACACATGTCCTCGGACACACGTACGAATACAACAGTATAATGTTATTAGCTAAAATAAATTTTAGTTATGCCTTTACATGTATTAATAACATAGAGGCTATTTTATAATTTTACATTTGACTTCTCGTCCTTTTCCTTCTGTTACTCAAAGGTTTACTGGAAGAGATCCCTTTTAGGGATAAGTTCGCCTTTGTACATATGCGATTTTTTATTTTCCTTTCTCTTTTCTAACTATATGTATAAAAGGAAAAAAATAAAATAAACAACTTTATACGTAGTTAGATGGATTTAATGTTGTAATTGCAAATCGACCGTTTCGATTTCTCAGTATCCTCGAATTCCGAGACCAATTTAAATGGCCGACGATTAATGGATGGCATGCGCCTGTCGATCGCCCGCCCGGATTCCTCGAGAACGGGCCCAAATAAAAGGGCTAACATAAAGATTTGATCTTAATTCAGTCCGACTGTACCGCGCGACGCGTACTTTAATATTTTATGGTCATCACGTATTATTGAAATGTCTTTATTAACTTGTACATACGGATATGAACTTTGGTGAACTAGGGTGCGTTCCGGAATGCCCTAATGATGAAACTTATTTTTCTATATTCCGCGATAAATGTAAATCTAGATTATCCTAAATATTGACCCACTAAGACCTTATGAATAATTATTTAGCGCCAAAAAACTTTTTTTCAGAAATGATAGTATTTATTTACCCCTAATAGCTTTTCCAGCGTTATCGAACGCCAAGGCGAGCGCAAAATCATCACTAAAGACCCTGTATGCTTAGAGTTGACCCTAGAAGCGATGGAAAGCGTCCGCATATGAATCTCTTGTAAGAGTAGTGGAGGGCTGGTGGTAGTATTGGGATTTATCATAACGCCATCGGAGTGGTAAGCCAACCAACTTTGGAAGACTGGGAGACCTTCTCTTACCCTATAATATAAAAACGAATCTGCAGCGAAGTGTTTGCGATCGTGATTTGATCACCACCTCTTGTAGGACACTTTTAAGAAACCATTTTTTCCATAGGGTTAATCTTAATTAAATTGCACGGGATTAGTTAATACCGCGAAGTAACGAGTACTTTACAAATAATTGTTGATTGTTACGTATTAATTGAATTTCTTACTCTCATTAAAACGCAGCTTTTGTTATCGAATGGTAATAAGGTAATAATACATCAAACAGTATTCTCGTATAGCAACATTTTCCGAGGCATTCCCGTCGAATGCTCCAGTTGAAATATTCGCGGCGGCCGCGGGCGGTCGGGGTGCAGTCGTTGACCCGCGCTCGCGCCCGCCGTGCCACGTCTGCCCGTGACGCCCTTAGACACGCATCCTAACTGCACCGAACTAGATGGATGAGTTAATTCCTAATTCACCCTTTCGATGGGTTTTGTTGGTTTATTTTCTTGGCATAGCCGCGGATGTATTCGGGGTGCTTTTTTGTATTGAACCTTTCAGCTACCTTTGTTTCATTCAGATTGTTTGATTCGGTCTTTGGTTCGATTTTTTTGGTATCATAATATTTATTGTTTGTTTTAATACTATAAATTTCTTATAATTTGCTATCATTTGAAGGTATTAAAATATTGCGGGGTGCTTATTTTTCATTGAACCTTTCAGCTACCTTTGTTTCGATTCAGTCTGTGGCACTTTTATTTTATTTGTATATCTTTTTTTTTGGTATCGTAATATTTATTTAACACTAAATTTCTTTTAATTTGTTATCATTTGACCGATATTCAATTTATAATGACATTCTTTAGGAGGAACCATGAAAAATACAATTTAAAAGCTTTAGTAACCGCATAATTTTTTTTTAAGTTGACCTTTGTTTTTTTGCGGTCGCGTTATTTCTGACTAGCTTTTACCCGCAACTTCGTTTGCTTGGATTGTTGTCGCGTAATAGTAGATGGAAATTTTCAATGTCATCCTATTCTTGTAGAATTAATTGGATTTCTATAGCCACCCCATTTATATAAGCCACCGCGATATATAAGGAATAATTATGCCAAATTTCATCGATATTGGTTTAGCGGATTCGTCGTGAAAGAGTGACAAACATACATCCATACTCACAAACTTTCGCATTCATAATATTAGTAGGATTAATTTTAATTATTTTTTTATAATTTTTTTTTTATAAACTGTAACTATCAATTGAAATTGTTTTATATTGTCCTTCGAATGATCTTTCCTAGACAATCTTAGTTTATTTTGTTAGTTATCTTATTCAAATATTACCTCACAGCAAACGATCTTCTCAAGATAGGCCAGATAAAACTTCCGCCACGCACCTCTCTGACGCGGAGCATTCTTTACAGTTCACGCTTTAGATGTTAAGTACCGTCGGTCAAATATACGTCCGTGGTTAAACGACTCCTAACAAGTTCGTATAATTAGATCTGGCCATAGAATCGCTGTGTACGTGGTTCGTTGGTTCACGATAGCGTATGTTTGTTGTTAAATGAAACTTTATTAATGTCGGAACTGGTAATAAAGTTAATTGACGTTTGTGGGTAACTTTGATAATTATTTAGTGGCAACTGAGTGACCACACTGTTTGAAATAGCGTTAGTTTTTCTTTTAGCGTTCCGAACGTGGACTCGATATGACTATTAGATGGTCTACCATCTGGGTAGTGAAGTCACTACCCAGCTAGCTAGCTAGTTTAACTTAGCTAGACAAATGTCTAGCTAGTTAGCTAGACATTTGTCTAGCTAAGTTAAATGAATACGATTTGAATGGGTGTTTATGTACCCGACAACTGTTAAACCTTTCTTTAAAAACTTAATTGAAACCTACTTATCAGTCTTAAGGAAATCTGCATAGTAAGCAAATAAAAGTAGTCAGGAACCTATGTGACTTTCTGTTCAAGGAAAACATCGTGAGGAAATCAATGTATATGTAGAAACTATAGGGATATGTGTGACCCACCAAGCATTGGAACAGCGTGTTGGATTTTAGCTCGTACCCTTCTCTTCACAAAACATAGACAGGAGGCCTATGCCCTCGAGACAGGGCACGGGTTCAAACCCCAGGCAGGAACCAATGAGTTTTTCTGAAACCTGCATTTCAATAGACAGTTCTTGGGATACATGTAAACCGCCAAACCTAAAAAAAGTACTACAGCTATCGCTGTCTTAACATCATTGCAGTATTTCTCACAATAACATAGTAGATCCCCTACTATGTTCGTAACTGAGATAGTGAGGCCGTGAGAAAGGATTCTACGCAGACAATTTTCGTAACGGTGCTAATTGTAAATTGTGCTAAATGTAATTTTGATAGAGACTTTTTTGGAATTTCTTTTAATTTATAATATACAATTGCAAAAGTAACAAAATAATTATTTTGCTGTTAATGGAAAATATATCTTCATCAATCTCCTGCCCTTGTCTTATGGACAATAGCTATGGTTTATATACTATATTAGTTTATTTCGTATATTTAAAATTTTTGTCATAAACTATTTATGTAGTGTGTTGTAGTAAGTAAATAATTTTTATCTTTTTCTTTGTGTGCCGCCAAATTTTGAAATCGTTAAATATGTGCCGCAACAAAAAAAAGGTTGAGAATCACTGCTCTAAGACGTTATCAGTTGTTTTTCCTTATCGTCTACAAAGTAAACCACTCAGTCGCAAAAATCGCATCGTTCTGTAATTTTAAAGGAGTTATCAAACGTTTTGTAATAACAAAGCGAGGTTTGCACGCGCGAGGTTGTTGAACGCTGTCGTTCGCCGCATTAGGAGTTTTAATAATAAAACCTCCGCAGTGACGTATTGATGCGAGATCGACGTATGTATATACCTATACTGAGAACTTGCATAAGAAAGCAACGATGAAATGTAACTTATTATAAGAATTTTGTTTTTACGCCCGAATTACTCGCTTTGTTTTCTTGGCAGGAGTCATTAAAAAAACTTATATATTAAGTTAGTTATGTAGTTAAAGACTAATTTAAAATTATTTTCATTTTGAATATGTTGGACGTGTGTGCTCATCCTTTCTACCTGTACATCTATAAGATACCAATTCAGCAGAAATATATGTATACATCGCGCGCTTAGTATTAAAATGACCTAATTTGAAATTAGGGTTAATTAAATTAAGTATCTAATGTATCCAAGTGTAATTTCGACGCCATCTATGACATCACGCTAGGAACTATTAAAATAACTAGTGTTTCTTGCTATGTTATAGGTCTCTTTAATACTCGCGAGCCTTGTAGGCGCAACGCTTTATTGCAATTTGCTACAAAACAACTTTTTGAATTAGGTCACTTTAATATTAAGAGTACACTATGTACTCAAATATGGGATATAATATAATATATCTGTATTAATTACATAAATGTACTGTAATGGGTTATGCTGAGTTTATTATATTATACTAGTTTCTGTCCTCACGCCGTGTGGTATCCGGCTGAATAGAATAGTACCACCCTCATTTCTTACCGAGGTGTCGTAAAAGGCGACTAAGGTAAGTTAACCCACCGTGTGGTATCCGGTTAAGTAGAATAGACCACCCTCTCTCTTACCGAGGTGTCGTAAAATACCACTAAGGTAAGTTGATGTCAGGCAGGCGGCTGGTCGTAAAAACGCAGCCAAATCATGTGACAGCATGTTTATAACATGTTGTGCCGACCCCACTTAGAGTGGGATAAGGGCAGGAAGATGGTGACTAGTATCTGACCTCAACATTCTCAACTTACCTTCGCTCAATACTATTTGAGCGCTAAAGACATGTATACAGTCACAAACTTTTGTCTTCGTAATATTTCTCTGGATCGTTTTAATTACATAAATAAAGCTCACAATTGGTCTGGTAAATATTATATCTGTCTTAACTTTACTATTCAACGCTTTATTATGGCCCGCCTTGGATAAAATCGGTCAGAAGTTCACTCGAAAGAACTTCTCAAGTGAACGCATCGCAACGGGGCCCGCCGCGGCCGCGGCGTTCGGGCGGTCCGTGACGTCGGCGGGCGACGCGCTCGTGACGTCACGCGCACGTGGGCGAGTGCGAGCGGGACGGCGATACACCGGCCCGCGGCGCGCGAATTGACAGATTTCCACGCGTTCGATAGTATCTCGAATCGCGAGTAGGGCTACCATGTCTACTTATACTATTAGTCCTGTCCTCTAAAATAATAGAGAAATATATACGGTAAGATAGCGTAAGTTAAATTAACTGGTAATTTTTTATTCACATGAATAATTTTAAATTATTGAAGACTCGAAGAACCAACAAATTGTTTTTAGAAAAAATTTATCATATGTCTGCGGAGCAAAAATTTTTTGTTTTCAAAAATTCATCGTTACCCCGTGATCTTAACCCGACAGTGATCTTAACCTCGACAGTGATCTTAACCCGACTGAATATTGTCAGGTCAATAATACACCTATTTTAGAATTAATTTCACTTCGGCCTTAGTATCACTATACTATAATTTAAGTCTTATAATATCAAAAACAACATTAACGTAATACAAGTATAAATTTTTTTTTTATTAGGAAACTCCGATTACATTGTCAAATAATATATTCAACCTCCATCTTCACCGTTCATTTCCACAATCAGAATACTAAAGAGGTGCCTCTCCTACCGACCGTCATTTTTATTATTAAATAATTGGTAATTCGTTTAAAACCCGTAAACCCTACAATCTTTGATCAATTTCTATGCAATACCATGTGTTGCTTGGTTTCAATCTCTCTTTGACCTTTTTGAGGACGTCTATCCTTTTAGTGAGGTCCTACCAACACTGCGTTTACCGTTGCGGCGTCGCCACTCGCCACTCCAACACCTTAGAACCGCAACGCCTATTGGTCCTTCGTACAATGGGCCCCGCCCATCGCCACTTCAGCTTCGCTATAAGATGAGCGACATCGTTAATTTTGGCTCTTCTACTGATGTTCTCATTATTGTATCGCGTAAAATAAATGTAAGGTGCGATCGGTACAGAGACTTTCTTATAATAATCCCCATCTAAAGAGACCAAGATTGTAAACTATAATCATCAATGGCAACGCACAGAATTTTTTTGATATTAAATTTATATAAAATAAATTTAAAGGACAATTCCCCAGTTGAGCCAAACAAATACAGAATTATAAGTCTTTTTATATTGTTAGAATTATATTTTAAAAAGAACAATCTCCGAGTTTCTTGCTAGATGGTTCTTACTGTATCTATCACATACATCACCAATTTTCGCCAATAATTCTGTTTATTTTTATGCACAAAAATTAAAAATATACTGTGAGGCCAATGTAAGATTCAGTTTCTCCTGCCCTTATCGAACTCGTAAGTGGAGTCGGTACATGTTTTAACATGTTACATGTTTTGGCTAGGTATTTTACGACCGGCCGTCTGCCTGACGTCAACTTACCTTAGTCGCCTTTTACTATACCTCACTAAGAAATGAAGGTGGTCTATTCTACTCAGCCGTATACCATACTTCAGGTCAACCTACCATAATCGTCTTTTACGACACCTAAGTAAGAAATTAGAGTGGTGTATTCTACTCAGCCGGATATCATACGTTGGGTCAACCTACCTTAGTCGTCTTTTACGACATCTCTCTCGGGGATTGTTTGAGCGATAGTAGCATATCTTAACTGCAGTCAGCTACGCTCTAAGCTGCAATGATTAACTTGTAACCAATTGTAATTTTTTGTTGAAAAGATTATCCGCCGAGTTTCTTGCTGGTTCTTCTCGGTCAGAGCAAACTTCCGAATCAGTGGTAGCTTCTTTAAAACATTTGACGATTCAAAAGTACTGTAAACAGTCCAATTGAATAAAGAATATTTTGAATTTGAATTCTCAGTAAGAAATGAGGGTGATCTATTCTACTCAGCCGGATACTACACGGCGGATCAACCTACCATAGTCGTCTTTTACGACACTTCAGTAAGAAATGAGGGTAGTCTATTCTACTCATATAAGAATTGTTATAATTATATCGATGTGAAGCTCTAATTGCCCACTTTGTGCAAGCTCGGACTGTTTGTATTGCCCGGTTCGCGGTCTAAACAACGGTTTGGCGCTAGTGATATTGGGTTGCCGTGCGAAGCGCGTTGCGGCGGCCGGTGTAAACAAAGCGCGCGCACCGCGACGTTGCCACCCCGCCCCGCCCTCGGCCGCCCGCCCAACGGATCACTCGTGTTTACTATCTTCACATCTGTTTCTAGCGCGACATAAACAATCTAAAGAGTCGTTTGACTGTTCCTATATTTTAAGTGACTCGATAAATAAATAAACGTAAAAAGTGTGTAGGGATTTTAGCGTTCCGAGATCGTACTCGTTTGGTGACGTAATCTCTTGACCTATTTCTTGTAGTGTGGGTCAATTGGGTGAAACCAATAAATATAATTAGATACGTTCTATTTATGTATATAATTAATATTATTGTTAAATATATATCGCACGGTTAGTATTAAAGAGACCGAATTGGAAAAAATTGTGACACATTGTAATAAACCGTATATAGCACCTAAAGAAGTCGTGAGTGTTAAAGAGCCCATAGCTCAAGAGCCCAAGACCCATAACTTGGAAGAACAAATAAACACAAGTTTTTTAACAATTCGTATCGTTATTTATATATGGCATTGAAATAAGGATTACAATATATCTAAGTAAATTAAAAGTAATTTTGAATTCGGTCATTTTAATACTAAGATGCAATATTATTCGTTTAATCAAACAAATACTCTATTTATTTAGACTTTTATTCCCGCTTAATTTTTATGTTGTAATTTAAAATAATTTTTAGAATTAGGCGTTACTTTGCGGAGATCCATAATACAATAGAAATGCGATTAATTCATCGCGGATTATAGCAAAATAATTTTATTATTGCTCTTGAAATTTAATATTTTTTCCTGCCAGTTGACACTTTTATACAAGCAAATCCCGCTTAAAAAAGCCTTGCAGAGAACTCTACGACGAAGTCTTAAACGAGAGGTTTAAGATTTCGATCCTGCTTCGGTTACGGGGTGAAACGATTGTTGAGATCGTGGTAGTGAATGTGCGCAGTCCTACTGTAGTGTTGTGTTATTGATTGTTTGTAGTGCATGCGTTTTTAAGAATCCTGCATTAATCGGGTATGAGAACGGATAGTACACATTTACATTTAGCATTACATATATTTTCGTTTATCGCGGATTCATCATCCTCCTGCCCTTATCCCACTCTAAGTGGGGTCGGCACAACATGTTACAAACATGTTGTCACATGATTTGGCTACGTACTTTACGACTGGCCGCCTGCTTGACGTCAACTTACCTCAGCCGTATTTCACGACACATCGGTAAGAAAGAGGGTGGTCTTTTTACTCAACCGGATACCTCACGGTGGGTCAACTTACCTTAGTCGCCTTTTACGACACCTTGGTAAGAAATGAGGGCTGTACTATTCTATTCAGCCGGATACCACACGGCGTTTATCGCGGATTATAGCATGATAATAATAATATTTTGAGTACTTAGGTACCGAAGGTTCTTTACATTTCCGAAGTTTGGTAACCCTACGCAAGTAACGATTTCCTCATTGTTAAGTTTTTTGAATGCCCGCTTAAAAATCTCACCTTCGCTTTTAGTGCTATAACAAATCGCAGTTTTAGTGTTGCTTGCATTACAACTTTACTGTCGATTAATCGGACATAATCGATCTTTTTTTGTCTTCTATAAAACTAGCTTTGCATACAAAGCCGTTTTTGTTCTATGCTTTTTTGCTTGTACACATTCCGTATAGGACATGGTATGCGGCGCCACTAATTACATTTTCGTCAATGCTATATTGTTTTGTAAAAGATATATTTAAGTGCCTATATTTGTGATAGACACGTATAAAAATTGTAATCGATGAATTTTCCATGTACTAAGTACTTAAACTACATTTGTTTCGAAAACAGTGTTATAACGTGATATAAGTTATTAGGTAGAAAACTTTTAACAAGTCGCTACTACTGGCCCGTTGGCGCAGTAGGTAGTGTCCCTGCCTTCAGCTCCGCGGGTCGCGGGTTCGATACCTGCCGAGGGCAAACATTTTCTATACATGTATGTATTTAAAAATTATACATATATGTATGTATATATTCACCAGTTGTCTGTTTACCATAACACAAGTTTTAAGTTACTTACTTTGGGTATAGACGACCGTGTGTGTAAGTGTCAAATATATTTATTTATTAATTTACTATATTTCTATTACTGGCAATTTGCGTGTAGGCAGCGTGGTGGGTCTAACCTCGAATTCTTCTTTCTGACAGAAGATGAAGATCTTTACCAAGCATCATCATCACTCTCCTACCCTTATCCCACTCTAAGTGGAGTCGGCACAACATGTTTTAATCATGTTGTGTTATGATTTGCATACGTATTTTACGACCGGCCACCTTCCTGACTAACTTACCTTAGACGCATTTTACGACACCTCGGTAAGAAATGAGGGTAGTCTATTCTACTCAGCCGGTTACCACACGGTATGTCAACTTACCTTAGTCGCCTTTTCGACACCTCGGTAAGAAATGAGGGTGGTCTATTCTAATTATCCGGTTACTACACGGTGGGTCTACCTACCTAGGTCGTCTTTTATAACATTTCGGTAAATGAGGGCGGTCTATTTTTCTATAGTCAGCCAGATACCAAACAACATTAGGCTGTTGCTTGTTGATTTATAGACTCTTACAAAATCTAAGTACATCGAGTAATACTACAAAATAACCAACAGTAAGTAGGTAGTAACAGTAAAATGCTGTTCAGAATGTCTAGCTGTGAATATTATAGAAGCGAATGGCCTCGGGGTATCAAATTTGCGGTTGTACAAACAGGATTGTCGACATTTACGATTTGGCGCGAAAAAATTGCAAATTCTCAGGAAATTGAAATTTAATGTAGACCCTCTTTTCAATTCGATTTATTAAACGGACTATCTATAATGTTTTTAATTAGAATTTATTTACACGTAGAACGCCCTTTCGATATAAAACGGAGCATATGTTACTTTTTATAAATATCTGACCACAAATTTGCCAAAACTAATGGTCAGTACTTCATGATTAATTTAACTCAAGAGAAGACCTCTTGTAATCTTATTATAAATTAGTATGCGAGATTTGGGTCACAGGTTCAAACCCCAAGTAGGCCAATAAGTTTTTTTAATTAAAACTTATCTTTCTGATTGATAATTACAATTTATCGCACGCTTTTCAGTGTAAGAAAACATCGTGAGCAAACCTGCATATCTCTAGAAAATTCTAGGGATATGTGTAACCTACCAATCTGCATTGGAGCAGCGTGGTAGGTAGTTCCAATTCTTCTCTCCAAAAACGGTAAAAGAGACCTATGTCGAACAGTGAGGAACAGGCGGTTACTTTACTTTTATATGAGACTTTGTAATACGAAGTTGCATTAAATTATTCAAAAGCCCACTTTACACGATAAAGGTTAATTTGATTTGATTATGACATTAAAGCTCCAACGTTTAAGCTCGATACCGCCAATCTGTAATCGTCCGCGATGCAGCGATAATCGAGGCGGGCCGAGAGCGGCGGCGCGCGGCGTCCCGCTATCGATCCCAAGGTGGTGCCCCGTGGTGCCACCCGCGCCGACACCACCACACGCGACCTTGAACCCTTTCGCAGACTGATTGCTGCAACTCTAGTCCTATTGCATATACCTACCACCCGTTCATAGGTACTTGATGGCGATCAAATGAAATCAAATCAAAATATTCTATATTCAAATAAGGTAAGGGCGCTAGTAGTTGACCATTTTTGTATGAAATTTTAAATAATAAGCGTTTTGTTTGGTGTAGCTAGTAAAAAATAAGTTTGTAATTACCTGTTGCCATCTATTAATAACTGCCCAAAATCTCAAAACTGTAGCCCATTGTTTAATATTTAAAATTATTAATTAATATTTTTTATTAGCTAGAACAAACAAAACGCTTATTATTTTAAATTTCATACAAAACGGTCAACTACCAGTGCATCGTCACTAGTGCACTTATCCTAAGTTCTTTCAAAACTTTTGAATCGTCAAGGATCAATGATTAATGAACCTACAACTGGTGCTAATATGTTGTAATAAGCAAGGAGGTCAATTTTTTAAACATTTTCAATTTTAAAATCTTAAACCGCAGGCTTGTATGAAGCTAAAAGAATTTTCAAATCCTGGTATTTTTATGATCAAAATAATCTTCAATTTTGTAATATGCTTTACGTATAAGCATATTTCTTACACTTAATTTAAACCTGTAGACTGGTCTAGTATGATTTGCGGAATTTTATTTTTGAAGCGATACTATATTCAAGTAAACTTTTAAACAAGTGCTTTTTCATCGTAATAGTAAAAAAAACGTATAATTGATCCATTCGCCAACAAATGGCGGGGCCCTCTGACGATCTCGATGGCACCGCGACCTCAGTCGTGACCGGCCCGGCACCGGTATACGGTAAAGATACCGCTCGTCCGGTAACGGCCTTGGATGATGCGATGCTCCAACCAGATCGTACAGACATTGAATTGTATATGCTCCTTACCCATCTATATCTTTCCTTTCTTTTTGTTTTTTTTAAACAGGATAAAACCCCTTATGGGTACCGCCGCCCAACGAGGACAGGAGACGGTTATGTCGGACTCGCACCAACTGAAATACCTGTGTGCGCTACCACGCTGCTGGTGGCGGGGATAGGGTACCTATGAAGACATTGCCCCCGTCGCCGCCAGCAGCAACTCTGTACCCCAGAGTGCGCCACCTCTGTGTCGGGGCCTCTTTAAAAGTGGCCCCTTCCTTCGCTAGACGATGCATCGGGAGCACCAGATGCATCAAACGCCTCGGGGACCTTATAGGGTGGGCCTCCGATTAAACCCCGTTCGGAACGCCCGGAAAGGTTAGGGCGGCACGCGATGGTCTTTAGCGACTCGCCTGCGGCGGATCGGATCCAAGGACTCCCCGGATCCACTCCGCCGCCTCCTTCCACGAAATAATATGTCCTCGCAGAAGGAGGCCATCGCTGCCCATCTATATTTTTACTTATTATGACTTACTCGAGATAATTTAGCTTACAAGCTGTGGAATGATTTACCAGTATCAATCCGTAAATCTCTTTCCCTTTCGGTATTTAAGTTACAGACTAGAAAATATTTATCTTAAGTAATTATATATTAGTAACACGTTTTTTTCTCTTTAATTTTAACAAATTTGAATATATAAAACACTATTTTTGCGTTAAATATCAAGTCGGCGTAGTTTATTCGGTGAAGGGGTGGTCGCGAGAAATGGATCGATCTAGGATCGAGCCCCACCCTAATATTTTTTGAAGTTGGTTTTTTTTTATTTTGTAAAAAATAAAACTCTAAAGCTTAAAAAATTATAAATAATAAAGCTCGGTCAACCTGGTGCTCATAATTATGATTCAAGGTAATCTGTCCGTTACTCGTATTTCGTATTATATACGCATTTCATCGACTATGGAACCGTCGACAGTGGTATCAAGAATTAAGTTAGCTTCAAGTTTATACTTTGAACTTGTGTTGAAAGTGTCATGTAGCCAAGTTTTTACACTCGGGTTTGATTTCGCTTGACGTATATGTTAACAAGCTGCGGTAATGACGCGGCGTCTCTAATTAATTAATTTATTATGCGCATTCTGCGGATACTGCCTTGTTACTCGACGCCCTTGACTGTCTCAACTGCGTACTGTCGCTCTCAGATGTGGCGTGTTACTTTATAAACGAACTAGCGGCCCGCTCCGTATTCGCACGGGTATAAAATATGTAGCCTATGTCACTCAGTGAAAAAAATGATTAAAATCTATCCAGTAGTTTTGATTTATTCATTACTGCCCGTTGCCCGTTGCGTTAACTTTGGAGTAAAACAAAAACCGCTTTGCCCCTGCATTTTAAATCTGTAATATTTGTGAAAATTTTCATTTAAATTATATGTAAACGGCCATATTGATCTATAATAAACCAACAATATATTTAAGGTACTTAATTGAATAAGGATTAATGCTGTATAGTATTTTTCGTAAAAAGTAAATGACAAAAAATCCTATTGTGGGTTATCCATAACAGATAGACATATACCATCGCGGAGGTTTTTGTAGACCTTTTCAAGGTGTACAAAAAAAACTTAGTATATTATTTTGTATTATTTATATATTTACTTAGTATATTTTAAATCTCGTAGGGTTGAGCGTGAGTTTGCAATCTAAGGAAAAAATGAAATTATCTACATCACATTAAAAAACTCAAAAATGACAGTATTAGAAAGAGCTAAAAAACAAACAAATGTCACGTTGACGGCGTTATTGTTTTTTTTTTATATTATTGACCTGGTTGTATATGAAACATGTTGTAACTATATTGTATAGTTCTTTCATATTGTTATAATGTAAATATAGCCGTCATCTAAGTCAACACGCGCCAGATAGTGGTAAATCTAGTTCAGTCGCGAGATGGCGCGCACCTGGAGCGCGAATGTCAAGGCTGCGCGCTTGGAACGACTCCAGCGCGGCGCGCGCCCGCACATGTCCTAAACGTTGCGTGAAACCACGGCGACAGCGCCTTTTATACACGCAATTTGTAAACACCGTCGCAACATGTTGTATTTGTTCTTACTATAGTAAAAAAAAAAACCACGAACACGCTTATTTGTGCACTTTAAGTAATCGCGGAAGGAACTCAGTTTGCAATTTCTTATATTATACTAGTAAAATCCCGCGGTTTCATCCGCGTATATATCGATCTCATGGCAGTGTACAGCATCTACTTTATCGGACTATAGATTTATTTTTGATAAATAATATCATCAATAGTTTCCGCAGCGCATGCGATAACAGATTTTTATGGCTAATTTTTTTACACCTTATTACTTTTTTATCACGGATCCCTATTTTTTAAAATGAAATATAGCCTATGTAGCATTGTATGTATGTATTGTAGCTTCGGTCCAGTAATATTTGTGTGTTACAAACATACATACAAATTTTTCCTCTTTATAATATTAGTATAGATATACAATGCAAAGTTATATATATTTTTAGATGGAGGTATTTATTTAGGACACTAACCGGTTACAATCCGTAAACATAAACAATTAATTATAGAGCTTGAGACTGTAGATTAACTTTAACTGACTACCTGAGCTTGCGAAAGAAATGGAGAAAATTAAATATTACACAGAACACAATGAGAGAGAGTACAAAAGAAGAATAATATGCAAGCCAGATTAAAAAAAATATAGCAAAACTTTTTTTATATTTCTGGTTGAATTATTTTCTAAATCATTATTAACGTGTTTGATGGCGTAAACGCAAGTTTTTGTTTATTATTGCAAAACAGTTATGTTTAAACTCCTCGCAGTGTCGTTAACCTTTTTCGCAAGTTAAAGTAACTTTAATCATCAAAACTCGACTCATTCTAAACAGTTCGTTACCAGTTGTGTCCGGGAAGGTCTATTTCTATTTGCCGTCAAACTAAAAACTTTTTTATCGAAACTATTAAAAACTTTGGAAATGACTGGATCGTTTCGGAGGTAGTAAATCGGAGGCGTTATTTTAGACCCATATTCCGATATCAAATCTTTACAACAGCATTATAATATGGCAATACAAATTAACTTGTTTACATAAACGCATTCTATTGCGATAAAGTTAAAGTGGAAAATTCAATGTCAATTAATATGTCGGTGGACGCGGGCGCTCGCATGTGTCGCGCGGCAAACAACAGCACGTGCGGCGCTGGGTCCGTGACGTCACCGGGGTCGCCCCCGCCCCGCGCGAGACAAGGACGGCGCGACGGCGGGGCGGCAACGGCGCGCGGGCCGTTTGTTTTCACATGGAACGCCAGTGATAGGCCGAGTTTGTCTTCCGATTGCGAATGCAACAAGCCGACAACAGCTATTTCTCACCGCTGCGCAACTTACTTGCGTACAATGTACTTGCATCTTTTTATTTCTGTAACAATGTAATACATAACTTAAATTTAATTCTCTTTTATCAAAATAATAGAAACAATTTGTGATTATTAATCATAAAAATTATATATAAAATAATATATATTTGCCATATTAAAATTGTAAATAAATATTTTTAATATTTTATTGCATTCCCCGATGAAAATCTTTTTGGATGAATTTAATTTGATATTACTATACGTCTTTAGACTTTATTTAAAGTTTTATTTACATTTATATTGTACTTTTAAAAACTTTATTATATTTTAATACATACCGGGGGTAGGTGAAAGTACCGGAAGTGGGTGATATTAATCATAATAAGTAAATACCGATTACAATTTATTATTACAGATTAGTATGTTGATTATGAATCGGCCTTTAATTTATTTTTAAACGGAATTTAATTATTTTTAAGCATTTTTAATTTTATAGTTTTTTTATTTCATAATTATTCAAAGAAGCAGGAACCTTCCCACTAATCAACCGTACGTAACACCTTAAAATAGATACCATAATTTTCATCCGATATTTGATGGAGAATGTTTTAATTTATCTAAATAATCTAAAATATCTCTAATGCAATTTTTAAATTTAAACTATCGTGAGTAGTATTTATAGTTAATGTATAGAAACCGGCTATACTCACGTCTTAATGTATCGGATTAGCCCGTCTAACAGCGAGCAGCTGTACGCAGTTCCCGCCGCGATAGCGTCGTATAAAGAGCTCATGAATAAGTGCCCCGGATGGGTTCGAAACTATTCAGGCTAACCCGATATAATAAGACGTGAGTATAGCCGGTTTCTACACATTAACTATGTTCTCTATTGCTTCTAGTAGACAAGCATTTATACTTTAAGCTGATACTTTATTCGCGCGAACTCTAACCGATGTCGGCTTTATTAAGAATCATCTGGGAATATTAATCCCGGACGTTGAAATTCTTTCGGATTATTATGATTTATGGTCCATCCTGAATGTTTTATAACTCATTGTTTGGCCCTGCGCTGTTTGACGAATCAAACTGTAGACGGCAATGTTTTTGCGATTAATTTTAACTAGATCTAGATGCTAATCGCGTCTCTGGCGTGGCCTTATAGATTGTCCTGCAATGTCAAGGCGATATTGTTGTGTGCGCGTGCGCATAATCTTAGTTGCCTGCCGTGCTTGGTATGAATATCCGTGTAATTAAATTTTATGTAAATACTGTACAGTCTATCACCAAGTATAAGAATTGTACCTATAATTTTTTCTGTACTATTTTAGTAAATAATGTGGTATCCGGCTGAGTAGAATAGACCACCCTTATTTCTTACCATCATCCTCCTGCCTTTATCCCACTCTAAGTGGGGTCGGCACAGCATGTTATAAACATGCTGCCACATGATTTGGATGCGTTTTTACGACCGGCCGCCTGCCTGACATCAACTTACTTTAGTCGTATTTTACGACACCTCGGTAAGAAAGAGGATGGTTAAGGTTGACGATGGTTAACTCAGTGGCCTTTTACGACACCGCGGTAAGAAATAAGGGTAGCCGTGTGGTATCTGGCTGAGTAGAATAGAACACCCTCATTTCTTACCGAGGTGTCGTAAAAGACGACTAAGGTAAGTCGACCCACTGTGTGGTATTCGGTTGAGTAGAATAGACCACCCTCTTTCTTACCGAGCTTAAGTTGACGTCAGGGAGGTAATATATTGATACGTATTTTAACCAAGCCAAATCATGTGTCAACATGTGTGTAACATGTTATCGGCCCCATTAAGAGTGGGATAAGGACAGGAGGATGATGATGATATTTGAGTAAATACGTAGAAATGACGCGAGTGGCGTTTCATTTTAGATTTACTATTGTAAGTGATGCCCGGTTGAGTAGCGAGAACACCTGTCTCTTAACGAGGGATCGCGGGTTTAAAACACGCATTCACCTATTGAGTTAAATAATTTATAGAATTAGGTGTTACTTTGCGGAGATCCATAATAAAAAAGTAATAATAAAATTATTTTGCTATAATCAGCGATGAAGTATGTACATTGAAAAATATATACATATATAATGCTAAATGTAGAATGGAGTATCCGACATACCCAATATATGCTGGATTCGTTAAAACACATGCTTAAACCAACCAACGCTATCACAATACACAAGCACTGCACACGTTCACTATCACAAACTCAACAATCCACGACAGAACGGGGCGGAACGGAAAGAAAAGTATCGTGTGGGGATACTTTTTGCACAGCTGATATAGGTCGCTAATTTCTTTTGAACAATATGTTTGTGTAATGTTTATAAATGATGCTTTAAATATATTTTTTTTTTATTTACAGAAGGCGATCAAGGCTCCTGGGAGAGCGGACTTTCCTACGAATGTCGCTCGCTGCTGTTCAAGGCGTTGCATAATTTAATCGAAAGGTACATTATTAAGTTTATTAGGCGTATTTGATTGATATAGAGATGAATAGAGAAAATAAATTTATTTCTTGGTGATTTTTCTTGGTCTGTATTTCTACGCATCAGCTCGATAAAATCCTAGGTAAACCCAGCTCTGAAAAATCTCTAGTTAAGTCTAGTTTGACTGGCCTGTTGGTGCAGTAAGTAGTGACCCTGTCTTTAGCTCCACGGGTCGCGGGTTCGATTCCCGCCGAGCACCGACATTTTCTATAAATGAATTTGTTGGTCATCGAGTCTGGATGTATATTTGTATTTAAGTATGTATTTCAAAATAATATAAGTTTATATTCACAACACAAGTATTAAGTTACTTACTTTGGGGACGGACAACCGTGTGTGTATGTGTCCCATATATTTATTTATTTATTTTATTTAATTCAAAAACCGCTTAAGTTGTGAAAGGTGAGCAACCTTTACAATCAACGGCCAAAAATTTTTGACGGTTCGCTCATGAAGTAATACTTACTAATAATTTACAAAACTGTAATTTTAGTAAATATTAGATATAAAATAAAATGTACTATGTACTACATGATACAATTTAGTATGTATGTAATAAATTTATTTATAAAAATGATATCGAGTAAACAAAATATTTAATAAATATTGAATATATACTAAGTATACTATTTACTAAACTAAACTATTTTACAAAAACAAGCATTAAAAAAAACAAATTAAAACTACTTAAATAATAACTAAAGAATAAAAATAAAAATTAATAAATATATATATATTTACACATGTATGTATGACAATGGAAGGCACTAGTAACCAAGAATACAAGCTAGGCTTAGTTTGGTTGCTAGTGGTGACTTTTAGAGTTTAACCTAGATAATAATCATAAGCTTTTGTTAAATAATGTTTATCGAAACTGTGTTGAGCAAATAAATAATTTTTGATTTCTAATTTCACATATAATTAATTTTTTAACAATATATTAATAAAAAAAAAACTCGATTGCGTATCTTTTTTACTTAAAACTAAAGTAAAGTAACTTTTACAAGTAAAGTGACTTAATACAATATAAACCTTTACAGTGGGTAAAGGAACAATGTTTATAAATGCGGCTACACTATTAAGTAACGGCCTGTTACTATCCCACTGCTGAGAATAGGCCTCTTCTCTCCATTTTTGGAGAGAAGGATTGGAGCTAAGACCTACCACGCTGCTCCAATGCGGATTGATAGGTTACACATACCTCCAGAATTCTCTAGAGATATGCAGGTTTCCTCACGATGTTTTCCTTCACCGAAAAGCGTGTGATAAATTGCAATTATCAATTAGACACATAAGTTTTTAAGAGACAAACTCATTGGTGTCTGCCCGGGTTTGAACCCGTGATCGTCTCTAGAGATTCACACGGTCGCACCGCTGGGCCATCACAGCTTATAGCTACACTATTAATGGTCTATAAATTCAATGTTCAAAATGCTTGGCGGGCCAGATAATAATATTTAAAGGGCCGCAATTACCCAGTGGGTCGCGTATCGCTCATCCCTGGCTTAAAGTAAACTGTCGTTTGCAAGAAGACATAATACGTGCGGGAAAGTTTCAACACTCCGCCGGTAGTGCGATGCAACGACCTTCGCGACGACGCCGGCGCCAGATGTACGGCACATTGTAATGCACGATTACGGAACATCGGCCCAATATCGTACAATAAACTCGTTAAACTAATACGACTATCTAGTATTACTAGTGAATCTAGTGACGTCGTGCCTTACTTTTTTTCTTCCTTCGTGCTTATGCAGCGAACGGTATTGCTTATCTTGTCAAAAACCTAGGAAATATATATGAACGAATTAAAAAAAATGTTGTTTTGTGGCAAATTGCAATGAAGCGTAGTAACAGCGTAGAACCTACAAAATTCGTGAGTGTTAAAGAGACCCATAACTTGGAAGAGCATGAGAACAATTTTTTTTAATAGTTT
This sequence comes from Morpho helenor, assembly GCA_029227775.1. NCBI lineage: Eukaryota > Metazoa > Arthropoda > Insecta > Lepidoptera > Nymphalidae > Morpho > Morpho helenor. The sequence goes on from JARGCU010000017.1 coordinate 2,092,313, forward strand.
TTAGCGTGATGTCATAAATGGCATTTAAACAATGTATTGAACTCAATTATACCTAATTTTGAATTCGGTCACTTTAATACCAAGCATGCGATATTTACTGTAGCGAATAATATTTAAAGTGGTCATTTTCCAAGTATAAATTTGTTTCTCTAAAACTATATAGCTATGAGTACCAAAATATTTAATACCACTTGTATCCGACAACTTAAGCATATGAACTTTAATAATATGAAATTTCATCAATATCGCTCTAGTGCAGTGTTTCCCGACCTTTTTTGGTTTATGTCCCACGTTAAAAATTATTTTGCCCCCCTAAGTAACATACATAAATTTTAATATTAAAAATTGAATTGTCTACTTAAAGAACATAAATAATAGGTTTTAGGACGATAAATTGTAATTTTCTGTTAAATTTGGCACCGAAATCTAGCATTGCACTTAAATGGCCCAGAGCGAAAGGCTTAAACTCGTGTCGAGTTGCCCCTCCTTAACTATCAAATTGCCCCTCTGTGGGTCGTGGGCCCCACGTTGGGAACCACTGCTCTAGTGGGTTAGTATTAAATTAGTGGCCGTCTTGTAATCTATATGTGATAGCCGACTAAAATGTTATAAATAAGAAAGTATGTTTCTCCTTTTTTTTTCAACGCCGTGTGGTATCCGGCTGAATAGAATAGTACCACCCTCGTTTCTTACCGAGGTGTCGTAAAAGACGACTAAGGTAAGTCGACCCGCCGTGTGGTATCCGGATGAGTAGAATAGACCAACCTCATTTCTTACCGAGGTGTCGTAAAAGGCGACTAAGGTAAGTTGACGTCAGGCAGGCGGTCGGTCGTAAAATACGTAGTCAAATCATATGACAACATGTTTGTAACATGTTGTTCCGACCCCACTTAGAGTTTTTCACTTCCGAATCATCAGCGACATCTAGTGACCGCTGTTTCAACGCCATACGAATTGGCGTTACGCTAACGCGATCGAGTAGGTTTAAAAAACTCGCATTAAGCACACAGATCGATGCAATTTTTACCATAGATATGGTTTAAGAACTGGAGAGTGGCATAATGTTCCTCTACTGACGACTTAGCAGGGAATGTCGCGTGCAAAAACGCGTGCAGAAGATTGAATAAATTATGTAATCATTTTCTATCTAATTAATCTCGTAGCAAATTGTGTACAACCGGACGGTACAGTTTTATTTATTGACTGTCAAGGTCATTATGCCTATTAGCTCATTCTTCCATACCTACATTGAATAGTGAAGAGACAAGTATAACATCGCGTATAACAAATGATTGCTTTGTTTAACCAGTATAGCTTTATAATCGATATGGTTATTGAACTGGGTCTACTGATATTTAAAGCCAAATTTGCAGTTTCATACCCAATCCGTATTTAGCTTCTTCCAAGTTAAAAAAAAAACTATATACACACAATCCCAAAAATAGAATTATCTCAAGTAGTATCTGACCCTAATTAAATCAGAGAGTTTACTTAAATTTCTGCTAAACTTACGTTTCTTTCCTTTATAAGAATCTAATATTTATATTGCGTATCGTTATATAAAACCTACTTTTTTAATTTACAGTCTTTAGACATCGTGAATAACAATCTTAATACTTATAATGAAATTCAGGGCGGTGAAACTCTCTAAGAAGAACTTTTTAGGTCGCCGCTAGCGCCATCTCTTAGTATGTAGAAAAATAAAATGAGTTTTAATATTATTAGAAAATAACGGCTATTTACGCTGACAATGGTAACATCGTTATAGCTCAGTTGGAAACGGGCTCAGTTGGATTTTTATAATTGTTAATAATAGATAGTTCCGTTTCATAATTATTATCTTGTGCAAGGTCGAAGAGTAGGTAGGTACATCAACATTGTTTATATGTAATTTATAATAGTACTTTATTAGGTTTTCTGTATAAGAAGCCTCCTTTTAATAGTTATTTAATATGTAAAAAAAAGCATCAGTTTCCCAGAGGTGGTAGTAAAAAGAGTATTTTCATAGAGGCACCGGCCAGGCCGGTGTGTCTCGGATATGAACGAAATCCAGACGAGTCGTTGACCCCGGCGGCGGCACGTCAAAGAAACAATGCGTGCGTCGACGGTCGCGACAATTTTACGATACGCGTTGTAATGAAGGGACGAACGGACGGCAGTTAAGCTTTTTTTGTTACGTTAGTTATAGTATTTTTATTGTCCACTAGCGTTTAGCCGGAGGCTTTCCTCTCGCGTTTGTCTTTTACCCATATACGGCGATCCCAAAAGTAAGGTTAGGTAATGATTTTATACATGCTACGTGTCTAACCGGCACAAGATTGTATAGTAGAGATGTCATTTAAAGTGGAATAAATAGATTATTTCTTATTAAAAAGTTGTTTTTTAAAGTGGACTTATAAATAAAAGATAACATAGATGAGTTGTTTGCCAAATTCGATTGACGATAGTATGGCTACATTGGTTTCATCCAACAATGTCTTATCTACAAAAAAGAAAATAAAAAAAAATAAAAAGAGGATAATTAATATAATCGATTAAAAAAAATCGATTTAATGGTTGACGAAGATGTATTTATGAAACGTCTGGATTTCCCGCTGGTTATAAGCTATGTATATGACGTCAAACTGAGTTCAAAATGACGGTCCATGTAAACATAGTTTTGTAATATATTTATTCTGAACACGTAATATGGAAATATGTAATACCTACATAGTTAATCTAATTTTGAATATATTCTTTTTTACTTCTACTGCAAAGATAATATCTTTATAAATAATTAAAAAATAACGAAATACTATTAGTAAATGTAGCGCAACCTAGTGAAGTTATTTGATTTTTACACAAAATATTTTTGGATTCGTTTAAGATTCGACTGGCTTTTTGCAACGTGACCTTTTGAATTGATAGAAAATTTATATATAAAAGAATGTATGTATTTTCTTTATGGACTTCGAAATTACTGGATCGATTTTTAATGAAATGTTCACATAATCTTTAACGTATCATACTGTTAAGTTTGGTGGCGATAGCAGTATCTTTTGAACTGTCAATTACAGTTCGTTTTGAGGGAAACTCGAAACTAGATTAAGCCACAGCAACCTAAATAATCTAAATAATACGTAGTGTATAGAAAGTGAAAGTATAAGTATAAGTTTTCTTTTTCTTATAGAAATATTAATTCGTTCTGATTTCCCCGCAGACGAACGAAGTCGCAGCCAGAAGTTAGTTTGATAAAAACTGTTTTACATTGAGAATCGTTTCGGAATGGGTTGTTAATTGCGATACAATTATCGAATCGGTCGGCCGTACTTTATAAAAAGGTTTAAGTGTAAAACAGATTAATTGACGTGTTCAGTATTTTATTACCACTAATCTCGACTTGTTTAAGTGGTTTTAATGGGATATTAATTTTTTTTATTAGATTTATACCTAATTTATAGAATTAGGCGTAACTTTGCGGAAAAGTATAATACAAAAGTAATAATGAAATTAATTTTAAATTATTTTGTTAAAAAGACAAACCGATAACAGCAAATACCTACAAATATATTATACTAGCAATCGCCAGCGGCTTTGCCCGCGAAATCCGCGGGAAAGATTAAAACCGTTATATTGTATTTTGATAACCATAAAAATGGTTAAAGTTAGACCTTAACAGCTAGACATATGCTGTCGCGGACTTTTATTTAGAACTTTTAGAGGGGAACAATTTTGTAATACATGATTTTTTAATAACTATTACCGTTTACTCAGCGCACGCAAGGAAAGCTTTTAATTTTGCCTTTTCTTACTATTTTTTATTTCTACTCCTCTCCTATTCATCTTAGCGTGATGTTATATAGCCTATAGCCTTCTTCGATAAATGGACTATCTTACATAGAAAGAATTTTTCAAATCGTTCTAGTAGTTCCTGAGATTAGCGCGTTCAAACAATCAAACTAACTCTTCAGCTTTATATATTAGTATAGATTAAAAATACCCACAATATACCATTCTATTCCCCCCTTTTTAAGCGTGTAGCATTACATTTTTGAATTATTCTATAATTATATATACATATTTTACTAACAAGATTTTTTTTTTATAGTTTTCCATCTAACCTACATTAATAACAAAGTAAAACATGATACGATTATGGCGGTACATGTTCCAAGCGTGGCAAATGATGTCTATTGTCTCGACAAAGGTTGCGATCCGACCAGTCATAGCTCACCGAGTCGCGGCGCACAAAGAAATCCGCCACGGCAATATTAATTGGCCGACGCAATGCGCACTTGGACAGTGCTCCTGCACTAACGATTAATGCGTATTTGATCTGGTTCTTGCATGGTACTTATTTATTAGTCCGCCAACATTTCGCTCTGTCCGATAAATAAAGTCTCATTTCCTATGCTCATACAATATTGATCTTAAATATTCTAACACGGATGTGTGGTGTGTCAAGACTGAATAAAATGATTATAAAGGAAGTATGACAGTTGCGCCCATTACAGAAAAGACGAGAAATGCAAGATTGATTTGGTATGGACATGTAAAACAGAAAAATATTTAGTAAGCTGACACATATACACACATGTATGCGCACACACACTTATGCCCCTCCCCACACATACACACACGGGAAGGTACTGACCCCTAAGATACGGGTTTTCCTAGTTCAGAGGTCTAGGACAAGAAGTGTATTGTAAATATTATTCCTATATTGAAAACTAAAAATAATAATGAGGAGGGATGAAAATCATGTCAAAATCAGGACGTGTTAATCAGGAGTGTGTTAGTTTGAATGTGGATATGTGACAAAAGGGAGGTTTAAAAAGAGAAGGTTGGATTGTGTGAAGTATGACATGCATACAAGGAGTAGCGCCAGAGTTGACGAATGATAAAATAGAATCGAAGAGAAAAACATGTTGTGCCGACACCACCTAGGGTTAAGGGTAGAGGAATATTCAATTCAATATCTTAACGACGTTAAATATAACCCGTTCTTGTACTCGTTGCAGATGCTTGCTGTCGCGTGACTTCGTGAGGCTCGGCAAGTGGTTTGTCCAACCCTACGATGGCGACGAAGAGGACGTGGGAAAAAGGTATATGATTGATTTATTACACTCACACCGGAAGTTAGTATTTGAAAGCGGCGATTCCGTAGCTGTTTTTAAATACGTCCTTGGTAAAACGAGGCCACTTCCAAGATTGAAGATGAGGATCTCTGTGTTGCTCTCGCTAAGCCATCAGGGTGTGACTTCGTTCTCCCTCAGACAATTATGTTATTTACATCATTTCTATTTAAGAATAAATATTCTATTTAAGAAATTAATATTTAAAATGACATGCATAATTTCGTGAACATTGAGTATGACAAGATCTATTTTACATCTATTTTACAATATTACAATTATTTTATTTTACTTTTGTATTATGGATCTCCGCAAAATAACGCCTACTTCTATAAATTATTAAAGATGGACCATTTTTGCGATTCTCCGTCTCTCTCAATAAATTAAGGTCCACTATTAGACATACGTGTTTTGGTGTCTCATTGATCAATGAATCAATTAGATTTAACGAAGCTTCCACCGTTTCGGGATGATGCTGCTACTAAGAAGAATTATCAGGAAACTCGGCGGTCAATCTTCTAAACATTTCCAAATTTACATAATTAAAGTTCAGTCCTGTATGACGCATGAAAGGATTTCTAAATACAAGCGTTTTGATCATTAGTATAATCTTCAATTGTGTAATAAAATAGTATATAATCATTAATTGTTTTTCTGTATGTGATTTGATCTAATGAAATCGTAGTACTGTATGTATACATACAACTATGACCCTTCGAGCCGGACTTTCAAATAAAATTACTAATTTCATTAAATTGCATTTGCAGCCCCATATTATATTATCTTTAATTGTTTTTTATCGATCAGATCTAATGAAATCATAGTATTGTATCGTACAACTATGGTCCTTCGAGCCGGACTTTCAAATAAATTTACTAATTTCATTAAATATTAGTGTTGTATTTGCAGCCCCTGGCACCTGTCGTTCTCCTTTGCGTTCTTCCTTCACGGCGAGAGTACGGTGTGTGCGTCGGTGGACGTGCGGCAACACCCGCCCGTGCGCACGCTCACGCCGAAGCGGCTCGCCCGCATCAACTCACCGGCGGCCGAGCGGCGGGGGAACAACAAGGGTAAGTCTGGGTATTAGAAAACAAGAAAAAAAAAAAAACGGTTGCATGTAAAGTCGGTTTTACGGGCAAAGATTTTAGTGACAACGTCTTTTTAAATGTAATGGATTGGAGTGGGAGAGAGACGCAAGGCATTCGCCAGTCCGGCGGGCCTCTCTTTCGTTCGGTGACTCATCGTAACAGACGTGAGCGGGCGTTACACTTTTTCATGAGTGACTCCAAGCCGCAACCTAATTTGAGACGTTGTCACGTCAAAAGGAAAAAGAGGTACCAAGAAGCTGGTAGTCAATGCGACAATGTGACGCATAATTCTTTAATACGAAAGAGGAAGAAGAAAAATACGTTCGTGGGTTAACTTGTTAGTAGTAATGAGAATAACAGTAGATGCTGCGTGCCCAAAGTGTGGGGAGGAAAAAACGAGTCTTCACCTTATGGCTGAGTGCTCTATGTACTCGCTGGTAAGATGGGAGAACTAGGTAAGGATGAAATTGAAGTTGAGGATCTGACAAATATCTCCTTCAGGGATATTGTCAGGTCCATAAAAGCTACGGGTAGATTAGAGCAGGTGACACTCGGGACAGCAGTGAAACCCTTGTCCCAACATGGGGAAATGGGTGGAATAGGAGCTGACCAGCCGCCCTGCACTGACAGGCTTCCCCGAAATTAGATAGATAGATAACTTGTCAGCGGTGGTAGTGCATGCGTTCTTTTATGTTATTATGTGCAAAACGGATTTAGCATAATAATGATATGCTCTTATCTCGGATTATAGCAACATAATAATATCATTCCTTCCGTATGATGCAGTTTTGTGTTAATCGCAGTGATCCTTGCGCCGTTCGGTCTGGAGGGCAAAGCGACGGGCCGCGAGTGGAGCGACGGCGACGCTCCCACCGCGCGTCTCCTCGACGCCTGGAGGCACCTGTACCCCCTGGAGCAGGGCTGTGGGGCCGTCGAGGTGAGCATCACTACCCATCCCACTGCTGGGCGTGGACTTCTTTATTGACTGGCCCGTTGGCGCAGTGCGTAGTGACACCCCGCCTTCAGCTCCACGGGTCGCGAGTTCGATTCTGCCGAGGGGCAACATTTTCTATAAATGAATTTGTTGGTCTTTGAGCCTGGGTATTTATATGTATTTAAGTATGTATTTAAAAAAATATATATGTATATATTCACCAGTCTGTCTACCATAACACAAGTATTAAGTTACTTACTTTAAGGATAGACGACCGTGTGTGTAAGTGTCCCATATATTTATTTATTTATTACTCCAAACGTGACCAATACCCTGGCAGATAATAGTTGTCTTGTGTAGGTCAATCTGAAAAAGATTATTTTTTGACCCAAGAACACTTATTATTGTTGTGAATAAAACAACAGCTTCATTGATTTATAATCGAAACTTTGGTTGCGTGTATTTATAGTCTTTGAATAAACAGTGGCTTCTGTCACTCTCCAACCTTGCAAATATCTCCATCACGAAAATCAGATCGATCCTAGAAGACTGGGAGAGATTTATCATTTTTTCGAGACTTACATGAAATATATATTAAATTAGCTTGTTGAAATTTGTACAATAAACAAAACCGAAATATATAAAAAATTTCTTAAGTAACTTTTTCGACAAAACTTTTTCGAAGGCAAATAGCGTGTTCTTGAGTCTATTTTGGTTAGTTGACAGACTTTACTGTGACACATAGTGAATGAAAAAACCTTGATATATTGATAATTTCTCCTTCCTTAATGTCGTTCTATTCCTGTAGAATTAACAGGATTTCTCTAGCCTATATGTTACCCCGGTGTGTAAAGAATAATTGTGCCAAATTTCATGGATATTGATTAGCCAAGAAACCTAATAGACAGACAGGCTTTCGCATTTATAATATTACTAGCTTTTGCCCCGCTGAAACTTTGAGCTGAAAAGCTTTGACCCGAAACTGACCGGTTGCTCTTGTCAAAATATAATTCTTATAAATAGATAGTTTCTTTTTATAATTGTTATCTTGTGCAAGGTCGAAGAGGAGCTAAATCCACGTTTATATACTTACTTATTTTTTATATAATTAACTAGCTTTTGCCCGCGACTTGGTTCGCCTATACCGTTGTCGTGTGATACGTCGATAATAGATGGCGCTTTTCAATGTCATCCTATTCCTGTATAATTAACAGGATTTATATAGCCTATATGTTATTCCGGTGTACAAGGACAATCGTGCCAAATTTAATCGATATTGGTTCAGCGGAATAGATTTCCGTGAAAGAGTACCAAACATACATCAATACTCACAAACGTATAATATTAGTAATTCCAATAAATGATCGTTCCGTTCCGTTAGGTGGAGTGCGGCGGCGTCCGCATGCGCTACCCCGTGCCGTACGTGCTGCTCACGGAGATGGAGTGTCCGCGCGACGCGCAGCCCACCGCCGCCGAGCTGGCCGCGCGCACGCTGGCCGCGCTCTCCGCGCCGCACCCGCACCAGGTGAGCGCCAGAGAGAGAGAGAGCGAGAGAGAGAGATAGAGAATATTTACAAAATATTTACAGAATATTTACAAAATATTTACAGAATATTTACAGAATATTTACAAAATATTTACAGAATATTTACAGAATATTTACAGAATATTTACAGAATATTTACAGAATATTTACAGAATATTTACAGAATATTTACAGAATATTTACAGAATATTTACAGAATATTTACAGAATATTTACAGAATATTTACAAAATATTTACAGAATATTTACAGAATATTAACAGAATATTTACAGAATTAGGCGTTACTTTGCGGAGGTCCAAAATACAAAAGTAATAATAACATTAGCTTGCTATAATCAGCGATGAAGTAAAATAGAAAATACATATATATTATTACTTTTGTAGAGAGAATATTCATATATTTCATCATTATCAGGTGACGAAATATAGCCTCCTTCTAACAGTTGTTTTAAATGCTGTAATGGCTTCGCCACAAATTGATCGCGGAGTTTTATCATAAAATGTTACACACAAACAACTTACGCACTTTTGAAAGGTATCCGCTAGCTTATGGTGGTTCGTAATTTGTTTAATTATTATATACTTGTAAAATTATTGAATAATTATTTATACCAAAATTGAAAATATTTTGTGAAGCCATGTAAGAATTCATTTATTCTCTGGCCCTTATCCCACTCTTAAGTGGGGTCTGCACATGTTATAAACATGTTGTCTCATAATTCGGCTACGTATTTTACGACCTGCCTGACATCAACTTACCTTTGTCGTATTTACGACACCTCGGTAAGAAAGAGGGTGGTCTTTTTTACTCAACCGGATACCTCACAGTGGCTCAACTCACCATAGTCGCCCTCATTTTCTACAGAGGTGTCGTAAAATACGACTAAAGTAAGTTGACGTCAGGCTGGCGGCCAGTCCTAAAATACATAGCCAAATAATGTGACACGTTTATAATATGTTGTGCCGACCCCACTTATAGTGGGGATAAGGGCAGGAGGATGATGATGATCATGAGTATTTTATATACATCATAATTAATATATATGTCCGGGGCAGGTCGGTTTTGAATGTTTATATGTGTGTATAATGGAAGTGGGAAACAGAACTCCTTTTATTAAATAAAGGAGTTCTTAGTATTCTTCCTATATTAAATATAGAAAACATATTCTACACTGGATATAGATAAGACTTTATTTGGTATTCCGTTGTTTTCTACAAACAATACAATATCTTTAAATATTTTTTATTATTTTCACACATCTAAGGGGTTTTTTTTTATATTAATAATTAATTCACATTATTTAAAAACATCGGGCTATTAAATATATCTAGCATAAGAGAAAATACGCTATAAATTTCTGAAATATGGACAAACCCTAATTTTTACAAATGGCGCCAAATGTAGCTGTGCTTTGACATTTATGATTGTTAACAAGCGATGCAGCGCTAACTTATTGCGATACTCTGTTAAACTTAGTGGACCTTATTTATGGGTGGAAATATTCTCATTTGTTTATTTATACTAAGCATTAGAGATACTTTGAAATATATGATTGCATCATTCATGATATCATTTGGAATTAATTTAACATTTAAGCATTTTTTTCAATGCCCAAGAACAGGGATAAAACGATTTTTTTTTAAATGAAACTTAGCTAGATCGATTTGTCTCCATCAAAACTCCATATATGCTGAATTTTGGAAATATCGTTGGAGCTGTTTCCGAGATTCAGAAAATATATTTATATATATACATACAAGATTACACCGCTGGGCATACCGTGCGTCTCTTTCGAGGAGGTCACTGGTTTAAACCCGGGCAGACACACGCTTTTTGGTGAAGGAAAACATCGTGAGGAAACCAGCATATATCTAGAGAATTCTAGTGTTATGTGTAACCTACCATTCCCCACTAGAGCAGCGTGGTAGGTCTTAGCTCCAATCCTTCTTTCCAAAAACGGAGAGAAGGCCTATTCCCAGCAGTGTGATAGCAACAGGCCGCTACTTTCTTTATACAAGATTACTCATTTAAATATAAAAGATATTAAAAACTATCTATTACATTCACAGACAGCGGAGCTATGTTTCTCGGAGTCTTCAGGCGACGTGAACGACGACTTCGTGGACCCCACCAGGAAGACGCCGTGCACCTGCGCCAAGTGAGTGCCGCTAGCGTGTGCGTAGAGCGCTGTAGATTTAGAAACATTATGGCATATTGCCGGATTGAGAAATATGCATTTATATATACCGTCATCAACATCCTCTTTATCCCACTCTAAGTGGGGTCGGCGCAAAATGTTATAAATATGTCACATGATTTGGCGACGTGTTTTAAGATCGGCCGCCTACCTGACATCAACTTACATTAGACGTATTTTACGACACCTTGGTAAGAAAGAGGGTGGTCTATTCTACTTAATCAGATATTTATATTGATATTGATGATAAAACTTAAGTTGAAAAGATGTCAAAACTGATGAAATTACATAATAAATGTAATTTACACTTAAAGTAATTAAAAACCTATATATTCTAAAATACCTACGAGCTTAGATAGATTTATGTACGTAAGTGATATTTATTATCTTAGTAGGCTTTAATGTAAAAGAAAACATCATGACACTAAAGTAATAATAAAATTATTTCGTTACAATCCGCGATAAAACGCGAATTATAGCAAAATATTATTTTATTATGGATCTCAACCAAGTAAGGTCTAATTCTATAAATAATTTAAAACATCGTAAGAAAATCTTTATATCTTTATAGCTTTTCTGGGATATATATAATTAATATATTTCACTATGCAATAGTGTGTAAGAACTCAAATTTTTTTCCTATAAGAGAGTGGGGACCTTTATTCCAGTTGTAAGGAAAGTCACTATTTCGAAATAGCTTCAACGCGAGTAATTATTAATTAATGTTTTGTAAATGCATATTTCTCGATTCATACGTAGTATGAATGCGTAGCTAAGTGCATATATAATGTAGTTGATGTACGAACGTTGTATGTATTTATGTATGTTATGTATGAAACAGTACACCTATACTATATATTTGTCCCATGTATGAAATTTTGGCTCAGTGTTATGCTTCATACAGAATCAAAACTTTATGTGATCGATGAAATTTAAATTTCATTGTCGCAAAGGATTATAGTCTTCCAGATATTAGTTTGTTTTTATTACAGGAACAAATTAAACCCCAGATTACGTAAGACTCAATCTCGAGTCACATTTTTATTTGAGTTCTATTCTAAGCACCAGAGCGTCAGTCCCGAGTTACATTCATTTTTGAGTTAATATAACTCTTAGAATACTAAGCGCAGGCCTTTAAAATGACTCGAGCGCACATGAGACTCACTCTAGAGTCACATTCGTTTTTGAGTTGTATTCTTAGCACGAGAGACTCAGACTGGAGTCACATTAAGTTTTGAGTTCCATCCTAATCGCCGGCCTTTAAAAGGACTTCAGCCCAAAAGAGATTCACTCTCGAGTCACATTCATGAACATTTTGGTCTTATTCCTGACGTCGGCGTTCTATGAGGCGAGTTTTATACTCAATTTCAGAGTTCATAAATAACGGGTTAATGGACTCTAGTCTTTTACATAACTAGATATGGCCAAAATCTCATACGTGCTTTGAATCATATTTAGCATAAGAGAGGACATTAAATAGATTTTCCATCAATTTCAGAACTGTATCTAAATTTACAAGGTTAAAAACCTTGTAAATTTAGATACAGTTCTGAAATTTAATTAATTAAAACGTAATTTAATTAATTTACTTTAATTTACAAGGTTAAAAACCTTGTAAATTAAAGTAAATTAATTAAATAACGTTACAAATAAATAAATTGAAGTATTTTTATCTAATTTTTAAGACGTAATTTTTTTGTGTTATTTAATGTCAACTCTAGTGCTCGGTATATAAGTAACGGGTGTAGATTTGTAGATAGATATGTATATGAATGTTTTTTTGAAGAATGAACTTAGCTGTTTCTATATATTGTTTTTTTTTATCTGTAGAGGGGCCGTATGCTTTAACTATGGGTGTATCTGAAATGAGATATGCTCATTTGTTTATTTATAAGCATTAGCGAGAGTCGGATGTTGAAATATATTATTTAATTTATGAATTTAAAAAGATTCACAAGGAATCTATTCTATTGTCTGGTCAGAAATTTGATGAAATTAAACTAGTGAATTTTAATGAAATTAAACTCGGTGAATCCCAATTGCTAGGGACATCAAATTGTCTTTGGTAAGTTTTAAATTATCCTAAATTGCATTCAGTTGCAAAATCAAGAATAAATAAAAAAAACAAACTAAAAGCAACTCGATCGATATAATGAATTGATGATGGTATAAGGAATTGATGATTATATAATGAATCAAGTCAAATGAATTGATGAAGATATGATGAATTTTTCAAAATTATCCTTTTTTTATATCTGTGTATTGGAAGTCAATTTAGTTTAAAAAAATTACAAGCACTATTGCGTAAGCGTTGAGTGATATTTATTTCCTCGCAGTATAGAAATATTCGAATAAATATTCGAAAATAAGTATATTTCACCGAGTCACAGTGAACTGAGCCTAACCATGGCTGGGATTACCCATTAAGATATAGTTTTGCAATATTTTCGCAAATATTTCAACATCCGAGCGACCGACGTTTGCTTCTGTCACACTCGATGCGCGTATAACAGCGTAGCGGCGGCGAACTATGCTTCTGTAGTTTGGGATAAAGTTATCTATAAACTATTACCGCATTATCAAATATTATGTTATCTATGAAGAGTGTAATTCATGCTGTGACTTGTAATTATTATAGAAATTTCTTAAAACTATTATTTGCATGGATATTTACGTTTTTCTTTAGAACTACAGTGTTATGTTTATACATATTTGATATATTACGCGATATCTGAATTAAATGCTTTGATATTATTACTTGTTTGTTGTATATTTTTTTATGATATTCAAAATAGTGTTAAAATGTCACTAACATTTTTTTAAATTATGAACAGTGTGCTTAAGACCACATGTTGAAAATTTAAATTTTAGTGCTATATATGTACGGTATGGTGCTGTTTTGCTTGATGCAAAATATAGAGCTTTTTATATAAGATCGAACTCAAAATATTCTTTATTTAGAACATGCTATAGATTGATCTCGCAATTGATCAGCTTCAGAACGTTGCTTCTACCGAGATAAAGTAATAAGAAACTCGGTATTTGCTGTTTTTTTTAAACAATTGATGTTTATGAGCGTCGTCGCAGTCTGGTGCATGGTTGGATGTAATTTTTCACCAGCTGGTTTAGTTACGTACGTAGCTTTCATATAAGCTTTAAGTTGAAGCATATAAGTAAGGCTGATAAGTTATTCGTTATTTATCATACCACCTAGCCGGATAATGACGTAAGTAATAGTTAAATAAGTAAGTCAAAGCATAAATTGCGTTCGTGCGGTACAGTAGGTGTGAGACGGGTGAGGTACAGGGAGGTAGTGTCGGTAGGAGTGTGACAGGAGCGGGCGTGCGGTCGCGGGGCGCGCACTAGCCGTGTGTTGTGCAGGTGGCGCCGCAGACGCGCCGCGCGCCCGCGCCCGCCGCCCTTCCACCGCCGCGTGCGCGCGCCCGCTCGACGCCGCGCTGGCACCGAGCCCGCGCTGAGACACCCGTGAGTACCGCCACCATCGCCACCGCTACCGTCACCACCACCACCACCATGGCGAACGAGGCGACCGCACAGGACCTTATACTGGACGCTATATTGAACTTATACATTACCGTCCCATGCGATTTACGATCCATTTTTAATAACATTTCGTTATCGAACAAATAGTCATATTCTAACACAATATAATATCGAACGACAAGTCATATTACTCAATATAAGAGTTCCTGACCCATATTAAAATAGGTTAAGTAAAATAGATGTATTTACACGACTTACACGCTGATTCGTAATAAAATAGGGCAAGGATTGATGAATTGATAAGTGTAACTTTCTTGTCTGATTTTAAGTTTTACTGTTCCGCGTTTTTGAAACTTTGATAGGCAAAGCACAGAGTAAATTGCGGTTGCACTAAATCCATATAATAAAAATTACAATAATGACGTCGCCTTTCTTAATCCGATAAAGTTGATAATGATTGAAAAGAGAATATATAGGTATAGACATCTTTAAGTTAAAATACTTGTATAACTTTGCCTCTTGATCATTTTGGTATTCAAAGTAAGCACTACGCTTATTTTGAATAATTGTTTTTTTTTTTTCTCGATATTACAGTATTAAGCGTCGTTTTTTGAGTCCATATTCGTATTTTAGGTATACTATACAATTATGACAAACGTGTCATTAAATCTTGTAATGTTTGCGAATTTATACGATTTGGATCGAAAAGTATGTGGATGTAACCGCTGCAATCAATGTAAGTAATTTTGAGATCGTTCAAATCATTGATTATAAGTCTCGAACGTTCCATCATACGTACTAACGGCATCCGTTCATTAAACGTATTGTATTACGCTGATTTATTGCATGCCATATCGCCTTAACTTGCATCAGCATTATAACAGTAGATCGCAATACGCATGTTTGATTAATGTATGTAATATTGCATGATATTTATAACTTTATATCTATTAATTATTACGAATAATATTATTTATCTAAACAAATTTCATGTCTCTGTTTTTACTGAGTTTTTAGTCGAGAGCGGCCTTCTGGAAGATACTCATCTTCTTATATGTAAAAATTAATTTAGCTGTCCCTTATAGATTCCGAAACGGCTGAACCTATTTTAAGGAAATTTTTTAGACAATTTTTAGAATAATTCAGCGGATGATCCTGTATATATCAATGTTTAAAAAGTATTAATAAAATATAATATTTTTTGAATATGATTTTAAATATAAAATAGTTTTATGATACTTAAATGAATATTGCCATTAACAAAGAGCTCCCACAACTAATTTTCATACCATTCAAAACACAATGAATGAATATACAAAGTCCAAAGTAAATTGTCCAAAGTCGTTCATTTAAAATTTCATAAATTTCATAAAATTGGGAAAATTCACCAACCATTAAATATTCAGTGAGGTTTGCTTGCATAATAAAACCTTAATAATTCATTGCCCACTTACATGTACATATTGCGACCATTTCATTAAACTAATATTTTAAATCGGACCAAATAAAACTTGAGGTGAGATAGTTGGAATAATTTATAAATATTATAGTTTTTAATACCTAAAATGGTAAATGGTGTCACAAGTATAAATATGAGATTCATAAACTCCTCTTCCACTTAGAAAAAGTCTAAGATACCGCCCTGTCCGAAGAATAAAGTCACATTTCCTCAACTTTGGATTCTTTGGATAGGGCGATACGTTTATCCCGACACATTTTTAAGATAAAAATACATATACATTGACCATTCCTGGAATTAGACTTTGTTGAGTTTCAATGTTAGGTGTTAGGTGTCTCTCCATAAATACAAACATGACAAGGATGAGACTAGTGAACTTAGTAGTGTAGGGAGTATAATGTGTTGTTGTTCGCCAGGGGCAACGGGTGCACGGGCGTCGGTGCGGGCACGTGCTCGCCGGGCAGCTGCGGCGGCGCTTCGCCCGCGGGCGCTCCGTCGCCGCACCACTCGCATACGGCGCTCTCCACGCTCACCGCGCACCAGGTGAGGATGGGCCACCTTTTATTCAAATAAGAAATTAAAAGCCTTATTAAACTCACAACCAATCATTCCAAAGAAAGTATTAAAAAGTTCATCTGAGCTACCGCGACTTATGTCGAATTTTAATATCTTTGATGATATTTTTAATTGAAATCGCTTTATTTTATGAGAAGTGATAGGCTTGCATAAAATGATTTATTTCCTGCATATAGTTAGGGATAGTTATAATTTGCCCACTATGGTCAATGCTCCATAACGCTGCTGGTGACGGGTACATAATAAAGTGCTCTCTCGACTAATCGATGTATCAACCGCCTTCGAAGACCTACTCCGACTAAACGACCAATTCACTGTCCGAGTCAACCGTAGATCTTCGTTAGGGCGGAGTTATTACTGATTTTAAAGTTCATAGTAAATCATTATCTTAAAATGCTGATTTAAACCAAACAGTACAGTTTATTATTTAAAGATGAGTTATATCTGTATGTAGTGTACATATGGTTGAGAGAAATGATTCTTACCTTATATAATTATATAAAAGACACATATGTACGCTATACATAATTATATGCGCACTGATTCTGTAAAACCTGAGTCGTGAGCGAGAGTGGACGCGTAGTGCGTGCGTAGATATACTGTTGGTGCGTGTTTGAGCCTGTGACAAAATACACTGTATAAACTCAATACTCGTACGTATTACTCGTACATTATAGAGCATTAGGTCATGTTTTTATTATTGTTGTTTTATACAATATTTTTAGGTGGCCGGCGTGCCCGCGGCCCTGCACACGCCGGCGCCGACGCCCGACCCGCTGGCGCCGCCCACGCCCGCGCCGCCCTCCGCGCCGCCGCACAAGCTGTACGCACAGGTACCGACCAACAACCATTATTTAGCAATGTGAAAAAATAATCGATTATTTTTTCATCAAAAATCGATTTTTTGTTACAAAATAATCGATTTTAATTATTAAGGGATAAAAATCGATTTTTTCTACTACAAGTCACATTCCTACCATTATTGCTATCATTGTAAGGAAAATTGTAAGGAAAGGAAGGAAACTTAAATTACTTGAAATCTTACTTACTTTTAACTATATAAAAGAGGTAGTATCCCCCTTTGGATTACTAATCATCATCTTCCTGCCCTTATAAATAATATTTAAATGTAAATAAAGAATTTTCTTTTTTGGAACATGGTTATGAGGTTGACAAATTTAAAGAACGAAAGTGTTCTCATGCTCCGCCAATACTCTGGTATGCAAAGCTTATGCTTAATCGTACAATTATTAAAAATATTACAAGATAGCGCGAAAATTAAATAAGTTACATTACCATCACACTCAATTTTTAACATTATAAATAATTTAATGAAATAGGTATTTTGAGGTATAAAATCTCGGATATCATAGAAATTTAATTCATTTAGCCATATATACAGATCGGTTTTAAATTGTCACCTTCACCACTTGTCCAGGGCGAGTCCCCGGGCGGCGGGGGTGCGGCGGGCGCGGGCTCCCCGGGTGGCGCGGGCGGCGCGGCTGCGGGCGCGGGCCCGCCGGCCGAGCTGCTGCGGCGGCCCGCGCTGCCCGCGCCCGAGAAGCGGCTCGACCCCATGGAGGACGAGCACTCGCTGCACATGCTGTACGACTACACCTCGGTGCATGCATGGTCAGTGCCTCCTAGCACTTCAACTACGAAGACACACACACACACACACACATAACACAACACAACACACACACACACATAACATACACATCCAACTAAATACAACGATAATTATAGATAGATATATAAATATAAATGTTATAGATATATAAATATTATATGACTAGTAAAAAACCATGTAAGGAACACGTTACTTTGCGGAGATCCATAATACAAAAGTAATAACATTATTTTGCTATAATCCGCGATGAAGTAAAATCATCCTCCTGCCCTTACTAAGTAGGGTCGGCACAACATGTTATAAACATGCTGTCGTATGATTTGGCTGCGTTTTTACGACCGGCCGCCTGCCTGACGTCAACTTACCTCAGTCGTATTTTACGACACCTCGGTAAGAAAGAGGGTGGTCTATTCTACTAAACCGGATACCACACGGTGGGTCAACTTACCTTAGTCGCCTTTTACGACACCTCGGTAAGAGTTGAGGGTGGTCTATTCTGCTAAACCGGATACCACACGGCGGGTCGAATTACCATAGTCGCCTTTAACGACACCTCGGTAGGAAATGAGGGTGGTACTATTCTATTCAGCCGGATACCACACGGCGTATAATATTGACAATCATTCCCTTGTATTATATATGTATTCCTTTAATTAGAAGCAACTACAAACCTGTCCAGTCTACATCAACAAATTCAGTTAAATCGATGTCGTACTTTAGCCACAGTATATTATTTGAAATTTTGAAAATTTTCTTCATCTATACTTATTATATAACAAAATCCCAGAAGCTGTCTGTATGTGAAAATTTTTCTCAAAAAATTCAAAAAAGAACCTTTTTTTATACTTTTACATTTAGAAAAGTACCTAAAGTTACGGGAAATAGTCATGTATATAGTAAGTCTCATTGTAATTGGTCAATGACCGTATGCAGCTGATAGCGGTACGTCATTCCAAAATAAACCTTATTTAAATGATACGAAAGAATGAAAGATTACATAAACTATATATGTATTTCAAATTAAACTTTTATTAAAACATACAAATTAATTTTTGCGGCTATTTTCTTAGATTTCTTAATAATTAATAATTAATTCGTATGTATAATTTTATATAATTATATTATATAATTTTCCATTCTATGTAATATTTGTATATTTTTTCAAACTAATTTTTGTGTCTGAAAATAATATTTCTACATGTTCAATGCAAACGAACGGCAAACAGGTATTGTAACTTAAAAATGTTATTCTGGACACTTGAATTATTTTCTAAAAATTATATTATTTTTTCGCTTCTTCGTTTTGTTTCGCCTTAAATTAATAAGGCTTAGATAGCAAGTTTAAATACAAAAGACAAAAACAAGTACTTAAAAATCAATTTTATAGATATTCAATTGACATTATCTGAGGCAAATTTAAAGTTAAAATTAATTTAATCCATTACCAAATAACTTTTAAATGAACAAATATTCTTGAGACATTGTCTCGAAGTTTTTTAATCTTGGAAGCACGTGTTAAAAATTATTCTAATATTAAATTATAAGATTAAATTAAATCAATAAGATTGAATTGTTGACTGGCCCGTTGGCGCAGTGGGCAGTGAGCCTGCCTTAAGCTCGCGGGTCGCGGGTTTGATTTCCCTCGAGAGCAACATTTTCTATTAAAAAAATTGTTGGTTCTTCGAGCCTGTGTATTTGTATTCAAGTATATATTTAAAACTATATCTATACTTGTATGTATATATTTACGAGTTGTTTGTCACGCATAACTCAAGTATTAAGTTATTTGGGGACCTACAACCGTGTTTAAATGTCCCATATATTGATTATTTATAAGATAAAATTGAGACATTTACTTATAATTTACTTGGAAGTTTATTCTTAAAATTTGAGTATGTATTGGTTTTTTTTAGTTCCATATACTTACAGCACTGTAATGCTTTAAAATTATTATAATTAAAAAAAAATGACCTTGTAATGTTGATCATAAAACTGTATCGTACAATTTTGCTTCAAATTGTGTTCATTGAATAGACATCTAAGCGTTATTAAGCGTAGAACATTTTTCATAATTATTTGCGAGTTATGTACGCATTGATTAAAGTCAATTCAATGTGGATCTACCATCTCGCTATATAAAACACTATCGTACGCGCAGCAGCGTCGTTTCAACTTGCGAACGCTTGTGTAAAGTATGGGTAACATTATTTTTAAACAACTGGAATATACAAATCTTATAACTAATTGGAATAAACCTTAAGGTACCAACTAATTTAGCCATCATTCTCATCCCCTTATTTTACTCTAAGTGGGGTCTGCACAATATGTTTTGGCTAGTTATTTTATGACCGGCCGCCTGCCTGACGTCACCTTACCTTAGTAGCCTTTTAACGACATCTCGTTAAGAAATGAGGGTGGTCTACATGGCGGTTTGCAAATACTATCAAGTAGGTCAAATATATCTAAAACAAAATATAAATATCGTGTTATAAAAACGTTATTTTGCTAGTTTCGCTAATGTATCACTCAAAGTTAATTATGTTACTGTAAAAATGCAGTAATTTTATCATTAAAATTTTGCTCGCTATTATATTTTATTGTATTTGACGTTTGTGATAACCAATTAATAAAGCAATCAATTCCTGACTGGTGTTTAATTTTTGTAAAGATAGTTTTGTAGAAACTTGTATAAAAGTATTTATTAATTTAATTTAGGCCTGCCAAGAAAATTACATATATGTTAATCCATAAATAGTTGGCCTTATTTGCTAATTTCATATAATTTCACTTATAGGTACGCTCAGCTTTTACAGATAACAAAGTATCGTACTTATTAAACAAAACAAAAGACAGAATTTTGAACTATCGTTAATTTTATATACAGTGAGTTTAGGTTAGGGGGATCGTTTGTCCAATTTATTCGTTACACGTGGTTTGTTAATGTTCCGTTGTTGCGCTTCAGGCTAGAGCACCCGGTGAAGCGGTTCAAGCGGGCGGAGTGCGCGTTCCGCGAGGAGCTTGCGCTGGGTGCGGGCGCGGCGGCCGACCTGTACGCGGGCCACGACCACACGCGGCTGCCCGCCATGCCGGCGCGTGGTGCGCCGCTCGTCGCCGTCAAGCAGGAAAAGCCCGACCACGTGAGTGTCCGCCATTATCACAGCTTTCTTCTTTTCAGTGTAAAAGTATCGATTCGATCGCATACAGCGCAGAGCAGCTCGTATTATTGGGGATAAGGTGATAAGCAAACAACTGGACTCTTTGGCGATGCGTAGAAACGTATCACCACTGCGTTTTGTACCGCATCTTTCACGGAGAGTGTTCCATTGAATTACATGACCTGATTCCTGCTGCTCAATTCCATAATCGCTTAGCGATCCACAACAGTGCGTTCTTTAAATAATTTCATTCTGCGCACCACCATTTTATGGAACATTCTACCTTTGGTAGTATTTCCGGATCGGTATGTCATAAGGACTGTCAAAAAACGTATTTTGCACCTTTTTAAAGGACGGCAACGCACTCGCTCTGCGAGAGGTAGTGGTCGGCGGTAATTACCTTAAGGTAAACCGCATGCTCGTTTGCCATCCTATACCATAAAAAAAAGTAAAGAAACATGTAGAGACAGGTCTATCTATCTATCTATACATATATATATCTATCTACACTCTAGGGTCGCACGCCACTCTATTATTTTGAGACCCCAACGCCAATAGTTCTTCGAACTATCTCGAAATAACTATCGGTTTACTGTCTATTACTGACTAAAACATTTGACGATTCAAAAGTACTGAAAACAGTCCACTTGAATAAAGAATATTTTGAATTTGAATTTATTATAAGGCCCGTGTTAATTCCAGGACGATCCAAAAGAGTACAAGAATCTGTTCACATCGGACGGGCTGTGTGCGACGCTGAAGGACCTAGACCAAATATTCGACAACTCGGACGACGCGGCCAGCGGCGATGAGACGGTAAGACTTGTGAGTGTACCCTTCTATATTATCTTCTACTTTTTATTCTTGTAGTTTTCTTCTATAGTTTATGTGTGTTATCGCTATAATACTTTCAAGTCTACTTATAGATTCCAATTTTTTTTAAACTCTATCTGCAGGGTAAATGGTTTTCTACTCTGGATCTGAGCTTAGAATCACCGCTGTGATCCAATTTGAATTGGCAGGTTATATGTAGACAAATTCTATGGTGTTATACAGGTTTTACACATACTTATAAACTAAACTTTCACCATTGCACATTCACTGTTCATCTATTGAATCTTCGAATTTTTGCGTTGAAGTTTGGAGTGTCGAATCTAATTGTTTCATATTCGGTCGCGCAGAGATATTTTTCCAGTTAATGTTTGTTATCTATCTATTAATTTTCAGTCATCAATTTCGAATTACCAGAATAAATGCAGATGTGGAGTATAATATACAATATATTCGTTTTTTTTAATTTATAGTCTGATATGGGATTAGGGACCTTGTATATAAAGACGATGATGATGAATATTCAATTAAATTAGTAATAAACCGTGTGGCATTCGGCTGAGTAGAATAGACCACCCTCTTACCGAGGTGTAAAATACAACTAAGGTAAGTTAACCAACCGTGTGGTATCCGGTTGAATAGAATAGACCACTCTTTATCTTACCGAGGTGTCGTAAAATACAAACTACGGCTTAGGAAATTTGAGGTCAGGTTGTATAATACGTAGCCAAATCATGTGACAACATGTTTATAACATGTTGTGGCGACCCCACGCAGGGTGGGATAAGGGCAGGAAGATAATGATTTTGTATAAAAATACTGTTTTTTTTACAGGAAATATAATTAAGTACATAATTGAGGGTATTTTTATTTATTACTCTTATTTGTAATGGCTGAATACAAAAGTAATAATAAAGTTATTTTGCTATAATCCGCGATGAAGTAAAATAGATAATATATATAATGCTAAATGTAGAGTGGACAATCGGTTATCATACCTGTGTGCGTAGTGCGAGTTTTTTCAACCTACTCGATCGCGTTAGCGTAACGCCAATTTGTATGACGCTGCAACAGCGACATCTAGTGATTGCTACACATATTACAAATTTCGCCATACAAAATGCGTTACGCTAAAGCGTTAGACTTGGTTAAGAAAACTCGCACTACGCACACTGATACATGCAGGATTCGTGAAAACACATGCATGCACTTTTGTATTATGGATCTCCGCAAAGTAACGTCTAATTCTATAAATGGCTGACATACATTCAAACTTGAATTAAAGACGATGATACAGATTTAAACTAACAGTGTAACGTGTTCGTCTCCAGCTCCAGGTGCAGACGCCGCCGGACTCGAACAAGTCGGTGGAGGAGGCGCGGTGCGGGCCGGGCGGCGGGCGCTGCGTGCGCGCCGAGGAGCTCAGCAAGATGTTCCCCACGCCGCCCAGCATGGAGGCGCACGCGCAGCCCTCGCCCGGCTTCTCGCCGCCCGACGACCACGCGCACGCGCACCACGGCCCGCCGCACCGCGCGCACGGCTCGCCGCCGCCCGACCCGATAGAGGTGAGGGGGACGGCACCTCCAGTAATAGCACATCGCATGCGGAGTATTAGAGTGACCTAATTCAAAATTAATCTTAATTGAGCTATCTATCTATCTATCTAATTTCGGGGACGCCTGTTGGTGCAGGGCGGGTGGTCAGCTCCTATTCCGGACTATTCCACCCATTTCCCCATGTTGGGACAAGGGTTTCACTGCTGTCCCGACAGTGTCACCTGCTCTAATCTACCCGTGGCTTTTACGAACCTGATAATATCCCTGAAGGAGATATTTGTCAGATCCTCAACTTCAATTTCATCCTTACCTAATATCTCCCATCTTACCAGCGAGTACATAGGGCACTCAGCCATAAGGTGAAGACTCGTTTCTTCCTCTCCACACTATGGACAGCATCTTCTGTTATTCTCATTATTGACAGATATCTGTTTGTTTTAATTGAGCTAGTTGTATCTATATATGAGGCCGTGAGAGCAAGACTGGCCTAACTGACAATTTTAAATACTAAGTTTTATTTTATTAACGAATAAGATGCTTCAAATGTTTATTTAAGACTGTTATTAATCTTTTGTTTAACAGCAAAAATGTACAAGTTATATCTATTTTCAACTACTAGCACGCTAGGACTATACAAATCATGCCCACGTGGAATAGTCCCATGGCCCTAGGGTCTCAACTGCAAACGGCACAAATATATCTCTCGATGAGAGATGCATACTTCCGCCTTTTGCCGTATTCGGTAATTTCCGCCGCAGCTCCAGGTCTAGACGCTGTTTCCCTATTATGGGACTAGGCAAACGTATCATTTTGTTTAGGAAGTTAGACCACTTTTGCTCTCACTGTCTTATATTTTAATGCTATCTATGATATCAAGTTTTGAAAATGTTTTCTTGCTGTTCCAATTTATAGGTTTTTTTAATACTCCCGAGTTTTGTATTCGCTCCGCTACGCTTTTTTGGAATTTGCCACAAAAGAAACAAGTCCGAGCGGCCGGATGTACTCATTTACAAATTAACTGGGTATTTGCAATAGTATACTCGCCGATCCGTTACCAAAAGAAACTACATATCTGTGTGTAATGTAAAGTTATAGAATATTTTTTTTTTAAATATTATATTTGTGCCGTTGCAGGACTGGTCATATGTGTTCAAACCGCCCACGATATACAAATACGTGGGCTCATCTAAGTACGAGCCGATATCGACACTGCCAAGCCAGATGCTGCCGCCCGTCGCCCTGCCCTCGCACGCCACCTACAGGCCCAGCTGGCAGCGGAAGCACGAACCCGCCACGCCGCATCGGACGGAACCACCGACGAACGATGGTAAGTTCCCTATTACATTACTAAATAAAACAAAAGTTCACTGGTCAATGGTTCTTGTCCGGCTCAGAGGACCATAAATAAAAGGAACAATTATTGAAGTTTTGTTCGGAGTATGGCTTAAGTAAAGACTATGTTCTGCAGTGTTGCTAATTTAATGCATTTTTCCTCTTAAAAATATATCTATAGGACATTAACGCTATTGGAAGATAAGGTTTATCATACGGTTGTATAGGCGTTTTGGTGTAGTCACCTAACACAAGAATGGACGCGTGTGCGCTAAAAACTGTGTGTGTAGCTTAGTAGTTATGAACAAGTGCATTCAATATTTATTACATTTAATTAACATTATATTAAACTAAGAAGGCATAATTAGTTTAAAACGACGAAAATATTAGAATAAACTTGTAAATAAGTGCTTTTGAATCGTCAACTCTACTGCTGGTTCAGAAACCTGTTCCAACCGAGAAGAGCCAGGGCTGTGACAATTTTTAAAATAAATCTTCTAACTAAATTGATTGCGGAATTTGTTTCACGTCTGTTACGATAGAGTTGTTGTTGAGATGTTGACATAACAATAAAGCAACCAATCGTCCATGAAGTGGTGTTTATTACTGTTGACTACCTAAATACCAACATTGTGTTAATTGTGAAACCCACAAACAGCCACCAGCAACGGTCCAACGAGCAGCGCCAGCGGCGGCGTGAAGCGGTCGATATCAGCGAGCGCCGAGCGCGCCAACGGTCCGGGCAGCGCGAGCGCCGAGCCGCGCGCGTCGCCCCGGCGGGCAGCGGCGGCGGGCGCGCCGTGCGGGCCGGGCGCGCTGCCCGCGTCGCCGCGCGCGCCCGCCGCCGCCTGCCCCGTGCTGCTCAACGTGCTGCTCGCCGACACCGTGCTGAACGTGTTCCGCGACCACAACTTCGACAGCTGCACGCTGTGCGTGTGCAACGACAGCGGGACCAGGGTGAGCGGGGACACATACCATAACCATACACGTGTTGGAACTAACCCTTGATTGTACAATACTAAATATAGAATAATGTATTTATTTGTTTATATATACATTTAGTACGCTTCGAAATCACATCACGATGATATCAGCTTATAAAAATCACAAACCTAAGCAATACTACATATTTATTCTTTTCATCATTCCCATACTCTAACGCCATTGAAAAATTATGTATACTAAGTTCCCAGATTGATTTCTTTCGTTATTCGTTTGATCTACTGAAACTGAACTAATATTTGTGTATATTTGTATTTAAGTATGTATTTAAAAAGTATATATAAGTATATATTCACCAGTTTTCTGCTTACTATAACACAAGTATTAAGTTTATTACTTTGGGGACCGACGACCGTGTGTGTAAGTGTCCCATATATTTATTCATATTTATTTATTTAATATGCGTTTTATTAATAAATTATCGTACTATTAAATACTACTGAATTATCCGTTAAATTGGGTAGCCATTATATTACATCCTTACATTATCTTATATCAACACACTGATTACTAAATATACAAACATACAAAACCCTAACACGCTGACAGCATTGAAAACATTTACTAACAAAAACGTCAAGACATGGTCGTACGCACGCGCACTCGCACATTTTTACACTACACACCGTTTCCCTATATATAATCGTGTCTAAAAGTGAACTATATAAAATTTTCTATTTCCATAAACAGATTCGACCTACGAGCTGCTTCACGCAGCGACACTTCTCAAATATTCCATGTCATCGCAATGATGACTTGGAAACATAGCGCAGTGCGTGTAGTCTTCCATGCTTATGGAACACATGCAATCTTCCATTGTTTACTCTCGCTAAAACCAATGCAAAGTCCAAAAAATCTAATTACTCAATTCATATAATTAAAAAAGCATAATGTTTTAGTAAGGGTAGGATTGTGTGCGTTCGGAAAATACTAGGTTGTAATGAGAGCTTTATTTTTTAGGTGGTCGGAAATATCCGAGGCGCCGATGCGGCTACGTACCTTCCGGGGGGTGATTGGGGAGGCAGCGTGGACGACGAACCGTCACGTTGCTCGTGTGGTTTCAGCGCCATCGTCAATCGCCGACTCGCGCATCGAGCCGGACTCTTTTACGAGGTAACCTTTATATCGCTATTCGATAGATCATTAAATCCATACTTCCATGCTAATATTGACATTGACATGGCATTGACTGGCCCGTTGGCGCAGTGGGTAGTGACCCTGCCTTCAGCTCCGCGGGTCGTGGGTTCGATTCCCGCCGAGGGCCAACATTTTCTATAAAAAGAATTTGTCGGTCATCGAGTCTGGGTGTATATTTGTATTTAAGTATGTATTTAAAAATGATAGAAGTATATAGTCACCAGTTGTCTGTCTACCATAACACAAGTATTAACTTACTTACTTTGGAGACGGACGACCTTGTGTGTAAGTGTCCCATATATTTATATTTATTTATTAATATTATGAGAATAATATCATGCGAAAGTCTGTCCATTTGTCTGTTTGACTATTAAACATCTATCTGTGTATTAAACGTTCACTGCTAACCTACTGAAGGTATATTGATAAAATTTGTGACCAGTTTAAGTTTTATACCAGGTTTATATATAGGATTAAAAAACTTTACTTTTACGTTACTTTTGAAGTGGTGAACAGACAACTGTTAAAATTATTAAAATGAAAAAGACCGTGACAGTCACAAGTGGACAGTCGTAAGGAGCACACGTACAAAACTGTCTTGTAGGAATCCCTTGATCTTCGTGTAGCGGAGTATAGTGTTTCCTATGAAACAAAACCATTTTGGGAGATCTGTTTCTGTAAAGATGACTATCACTGTGTCCAGGACGAGATGGAGATCACGGGCATAGCGGAGGAGCCGGGAGGGCGCGGCAGCGGCGGGCTGGCGGACGTGGCGGGCGTGGTGGTGGCGCAGTGCGCCGCGGTGGCGGGCGGGGCCGCCGCGGCGCTCGCTCGGGCTGCGGCGCGCGCCGCCACGCCGCCCGCGCCCAGCGAACACCTCCGCCTCAACCAACTAGAGTGAGTGCTTGTGTTCTATTTATCGGACTGATTTCTGAGTTTACAAAGAGCAAGATGGGGAGAAAACACTGCAGCATTTTATGTCAAATATCAAGGTTTATACAAATATAGGGATGCACATATATTGATACGCAAAACTTAGTGGACGCTATCATTAGGGCATTCGGACATATTAATTTCATCCTCCTTCATTTTTTATTTGACCGTAGACTAGGATTTTTTTTTAGTTTTATTGACGCCGTCGTAAAGTGAAGTTCTTTAGGTCACTTATAATGAATAATTAATTTATTAATTCTATATTTATATCCGGCTACTAACTTACACTGACGCAATACAATGCGACTTCGTCAAGGGGTCACGGGTTCTAACCCTCGGCAAACACCATAGAGTTTTTCTGTTAAAACTTGTATCCAATTAATAATTGCAATTTACCATACGCTTTTCGATGAAGGAAAACATTGTGAGGAAACATGCAACCTCTTTTGTTCTATCATCAATAGCTTTCGCAGCGCACGTGATGATAGATTTATGACTAATTTATTACAGCATCTTAAATTTTTATTTCCAATCCCTATTTTTAAAAAAATATAATATAGCCTATGTTGATCAGTGAAGGTGCAGCTTTCCAGTGGTGAAAGAATTTTTGAAATCGTCCACTAGTTTTTGTGTGAAAACATTACAAACATACATACAAATTTTTCCTCTTTATAATATTAGTATAGATTAAAACATTATTATAAATATATTTTATTACTGTGAATATTAAAATAACTATTTGGAACGATGAAGGTATTCGGACGGCGGCGCGGCGGCGGAGCGCGCGCTTCGTGCGGCGGCGGGCAGCTCGTTGTCCGCGTGCGCGGCCGTCAGCAGCGGCGCCGTGCACCGGTGGCCCTTCATAGGGGCGCGGGCGCCGCGGTCCTCGAGGGACGTAGTCAGGTAACCGACCGATTTTGACCTACATTGGGAAAGAGCCATGGCAGAGTAGTAATAGTCTTTATGAAATCTAAGTTGCAAATAGTTAAATTTTTTTGCACGAATTTGAACCTGCAGTATTAGTTGTAAGATGGGGCACTTTCTGCATCAAAACAACTGGATTTTTTTGCCTGTTTACTTTTAACATGTGTGTTATTTAAGAAAAGTATAGATTAAGTTGACATTAAATATTTTTAAATTTTAAATATTTATTTATATCGTATTACATTCATTTTTATATTTTATATCACGAATTTCACGAGAATATGACGTGACCGAATGAGATAGATATTTTATTTCATCGAAATTTTTTATTACTTATAAAAATACTGAATAAATAATTTATCGGTTATTGTTGTACTAAACCCTCACTCTTAGCTTTATAAAAAATGTATAAATTTTTTATTTTGTATTTATATTACGAACACAAGACATAAATTACAATTTTTATATAAAAATTTCAAATGTAACGGTAATTTTTATTCTAATACACATACATAGTATACATAATCCTTATGTAGATTAATGCGTCGCCTCCGGCCGCTCCTCCAAGACGCTATCCAGAAGCGTTGTTGCGGCGCGCGCATGTGGGACGGCGTGACGGGCCCTCTCACGTGGCGGCAGTTCCACCGGCTGGCCGGCCGCGGGAACGAGGACCTCTGCGAGCCGCAGCCCGTGCCCCCCCTGCTGGTGGGCCACGACCGCGACTGGATCTCGCTGTCGCCGTACGCGCTGCGACACTGGGAGCGGCTCGCCCTGGAGCCCTACTCGTACGCCCGCGACGTCGCGTACGTGGTGCTGGCGGCCGACGGCGACGCGCTCTCCGACCCCATCAGAACCTTCTTCCGCGAGCTGTCCGCCTCGTACGAGTCGTGCCGGCTGGGACGGCACCGGCCCATAGCGAGGATAGCCAGAGACGGCATCGTACGGACGGCGCCCAGCGAAACTGACCGGTGAGTGAGGATCGTATGCCTACTGTACTGTTGAGGATTACTTAGATAACAATGCGGTATATAGCAGGGCTTCTTAAACTATGGGTCGCGACCCCGAATGGGGTCGCGTAGCAAAATTCTGCATTCGCGAGAGATTTTAATGTCAAATATTTATATATACCATTTTATAACACCACTAGAGTTGGCGGAATACATGGGATATTGGGATTTTTATAGGTTTCAAAACGAATTCTAAAACTATTTATTTTCATATGTATATTGTTACCTAATAGATAAATCATCAAATAATAATAATTTATTTTTGTTTTTTATTTGTATGGGGTCGTCAAGAAACTCGCAATCATAAATGGGGTCGTGAATGACAAAAGTTTAAGAAGCCCTGGTATATAGTTACTCTGTACAACATAGTAATTCAAATTCAAAATATTCTTTATTCAAGTGGACTGTTTACCGTACTTTTGATTCGTCAAATGTTTAAAAAAAGTTACCACTGATTCGGAAGTTTGCTCCTACCGAGAAGAACCAACAAGAAACTCGGCGGCTAATCTTTTAAAAGATGATTAAATGTAGTAGTTTACAGAGAGCAATCGCTGAGTTACTTGCTCGTTCTTCTCAGTAACAGCTTTCTAAATCAACAGTAGAGACGATTCCAAATCGCTTATTAACAAGTTTACATAAAATATTTTTAAATTGAATTTGGAATGCAACTCTTTTGAGTGTATTTACCAAGGCACACCTATAAAACCACTAATGG
Source organism: Morpho helenor (assembly GCA_029227775.1). NCBI lineage: Eukaryota > Metazoa > Arthropoda > Insecta > Lepidoptera > Nymphalidae > Morpho > Morpho helenor. The sequence continues at coordinate 2,122,958 of JARGCU010000017.1, forward strand.
TGTAAAAATATTTTTTTTAACGATCCAACATATTTGTTAGTAATTACTTAGTTGAGCCTCTCTGGAGGTCTTATCGTTGTACATAACGTACCAATGAAAAGCCAGGACTTATAAAGAAGATACTACGATGGTATTGTTCGAATGACATCCTTCGGTAGAAAGCGTCGAAGCGACAAACGGTTTTCATGTCGGATTCAATGTTAATGCACATTGTCCAAACCTAAACCAAATTTTAATGTTAAACAAAATGTTAAAACTGACCAATATGTGAAGGTTTTTATTTTAATTCCTTCCAGGGACACAAATTACGAGGAATGGACAGGCGATCTACCGCCGGGCAGACTAGGGGAGTACATGCGGGGGTACGCGGAAACGTTACGGACGAATCTAGTGCCGCAGCTCGCGTCACTGAACGTGGACAGGACGTTGTTTGAAAGTGAGTGGAATATTTATAAGGTAATTTTTTGGAGCGGCAAATAAAATTTGTTGCTCTGTAAATCACCACTATATTAACACTATACGAAAACTAATATACCTGAAAATCAAAGAAACGACAATTAAGTTTCTATTTTACTTGCCGATTCCCTTCAAAAATATTTACTTATATATCTATTACGTTAATATGTTAATATTTGCTCTTCAAAACCATTTTCCTCTTGGCAGGGTCAATCAGTGCTCTTTTCTAAATTCAAACATGTGATATGTGTGAATTTATGAGAATATAAAAAAAGAATTCATATTCTTTACATATTTTTACATAATTAATTTCTGGACTTAGATATTTTTTGTAACAAATTGTATCGTTGGTTAACTGGTATAAAAAAGTTTTTTTTTACAAATCCATTCATTTACATATCGATCATACTGGATCTATATTTGTCACTAAACTATATACTTAAACTGTGATAGCCCAGCGGTGTGACCGTGCGACTCTTTCGAGGGGGTCACGAGTTCAAACCCCAGCAGGCACCAATGAGTTTTTCTACTAAATCTTATGTATCTAATTGATAATTGCAATTTATCACACGCTTTTCGGCAAAGTAAAACATCGTGAGGAAATCTGCATATCTCTAGAGAATTCTGGAGATATGTGTAACCTACCAATCCGCATTGTAGCAGCATGGTAGGTCTTAGCTCATATCCTTCTCTCCTAAAACGGAGAGAAAATACCTATTCTCAGCACTGGGAGAGTAATAGGCCGCTACTTACTTACATGTTATTTGTGTAACGTAGAACGTAAATATTACAAAGTTATCGTTATATTATATGGTATTCGTCTTGTGCATCGTTCTCAACCTTTCTTTTCCTTATTTCTTATTGTAGAGATTGTCTGATCACTCTTAGTGATAAGGTCTTATCACTAAGAGTAGATCCTTAGCACTTCTGTATATGTTCCTGTTTATTTTTATTTCTTTTGTCTTGTATTTAAATATTTCTGCAACAAAAACGTCACACATGACGTACGACTATGTGGTCCGGCTTTAAGCATCTGAAACAAAAATAATTATTAAAAAATAATTAAATAATTTATATCAGACCAATGATCCATACTTGTTAGTTACAATTCTTCTTATAAAATATGTTAGTAAACCTTAAATAAATAATAAATAAATGTATGGGACACTTACACTCACGGTCCTCCGTCCCCAAAGTAAGTAACTTAATACTTGTGTTATGGGTGACTGATAACTGGTGAATATATACTTATATATTTTTTAAATACATATGTAAATACAAATATACACCCAGGCTCAAAGACCAACAAATTCATGTTATAGAAAATGTTGGCCCTCGGCGGGAATCGAACCCGCGACCCGCGGAGCTGTAGGCAGGGTTACTACCCACTGCTCCAACGGGCCAGTCATTTAAATCTTAACCGTAAAGACATTATATAGTACCTAAGTTAAGTTTTTATTATTATTATCGTATACAGGCAATACGGGGTCGATGCGTCCGCCGGCGGCGCCCGAGCGGCCGGACACGCCGAGTGGGCCGGGCGGCGCTGCGGGCGCGGGCGCGGGCGGCGCTGCGGGCGCGCCGGGCGGCGACCACGAGCCGGAGGCGGGCGGCGCGTGGGAGGAGGACGAGGCGGGCGCGCCGGCGCTGGTGGTGTACGTGGTGGAGCCGCCCGCCGCCAGCGCGCACCGCCCGCGAGCACTCGCCGCGCTACTCAGACTGGCCGCGCAGGCACACCAACACTTGCACCATCACAATCCACTCATCAAGGTTGTTATTAAGTTAAAATGCAGTTAAAGATGTAAACTGAGGCGTTTATTGTTAGGAAAATATGAGCCGAAACTTTATTGGAATATTTGGGAATCTGGGAGCATAATTTCTTAAATTTTGTAATGTGGGTTGTCTTAAGAAATAATGTTTTGATACTCAATGAACGAAACGTTTCAACTATAAATCATCTGCCTACAATGAGGCCTTGTGTATTTTGGCCTTAAAAGATTGTCATCAACAACAAGGGAGTAGAGACCATTAGGGCGGTCAGTAATGTGCTGGGCAATCCAAATCCGCACGACTCTTGACAGCAACATGAACGATGCCATTCACGCTGCCAACAACAGACCACATTTCATTCATTTTCTGAGAAACTTGTTGTATACACTTGAGTGCAAAAAGTCAACTCGATCGAAAGTTTGTCGGTCTTTGAAAAAACTTTTTTATTTTCATCTGTATATCTTTTATATTTAAATGAGATCTTGTATGTATACATATATATTTTCGGAATCTCGGGGACGGCCGCAATGATTTTCCTGAAATTCAGCATGTAGGAGGTTTGGGGGGAGTAATTTAAGTAAGTTGTATTTAAAAAAAACATTTTGTCCGTGCTTTTGGGCACAAAAAATTATTAACATTTAAATTTAATATAAAACACCATTTTTGCCGTAATTTGTTAAGTCACCGTAGCTCATTCGGGGAACAGGCGGTCTCGAGAAATGAAAATACCTAGGAACGAGCCCCATCTACCCAATTATTTTTTTCCTTTTTTTTGTGAAGTTTCTTTTTTATTTTGTTAAAAATTACCGAGTAAGACTCAGCCAACCAAGTACTGTATAATTAAAGCAAGCAGGGGTCTTCTCACTCTCCCGAAGACGGGTGTGGTACGGGCTTCGAGGCGTACCTCCTTACCCGGGCCATTCCTCGCAGGCCTTAAAGCCTGGTTGTTTGTTTAGGCCTGTTGGCTTAGGCTCTGGCCAATGGCTGAGCCTGAGGGGGATATGTCGTTAAATTGATTGATTGAAATTGATGTCGATAATTAAAGGTACATAATAAATTGGTTTTCAGATAGTGTCGTTAGAGGGCGTGTGCGAAACGTGGAGCGCGCGCGGCGGCTGCGGCTCGGAGGTGCGCGCGCTGGCCTTCAGCGTGTTCACGGGCGCGCGGCGGCTGCTCTCGCACTCGCCCGCCGGCAAGTCGCTCACCGGCTTCGGCACCGCCGCCAACGCCAACCTTTTCCTCAGTTCCAAAGACGTGAGAACTATTCCATATTAAATTTACACAAAAATATTTATTTCAGTTCCTTAAATCATTACCAGAAATACATATTGAGACCTTCTAGTAAGCATTAAAATACTTGTGACGAGGTCTCAGTTTCCATAAGACAAATTAAGTGTTATATTTACGCCGTGTACCTGAATAGAATAGTACCACCCTCATTTCTTACTGAGGTCGTAAAAGGCGACTAAGGTAAGTCGACCCGCCGTGTGGTATCCGGCTGATTAAAATAGACCACCCTCTTTCTTAGCGAGGTGTCGTAAAATACGATTAAGGTAATTTGACGTCGGGCAAGCGGCCGGTCGTATAAAACGCAGCCAAATCATGTGACAACATGTTGTGCCGACCCCATTTAGAGTGGGATAAGGGGAGGATGAAGAAGAAATTAAGTGTTATATTTATAGCGTAAAGCAATATAAACAACAATATTCTAAATAGCTTTTTAATGAATGTGCGTGTGTGCGCACTCGTAAATGTTAATCTTGTATGTGTGGGTGTGTGTTGTTGTGCGTGAGTGTGTGGTGCGTGCGCGGGAAAAAAATATAATAATCACTACAGCAATATTAATAAAATTTGGTTCAATTTAATCTTGGCTAATATAATAAAAAAAATGATCGTTATTGATGGTACTTAAACACTTTATATATTATGAATAAATATAAATATAAATAAATATATGGGACACTTACACACACGGTTGTCTGTCCCCAAAGTAAGTAACTTAATACTTGTGTTATGGGTGACAGACATCTGGTGAATATATACTTATATATTTTTTAAATACATACTTAAATACAAATACACACCCAGGCTCAAAGACCAACAAATTCATATATAGAAAATGTTGGCCCTTGGCGGGAATCGAACCCGCGACCCGCGGAGCAGAAGGCAGGCTAAATGAATAGTTTCTGTATTTGAACAAACTTTGTCGAGTAACTTTTTCAATACTAAAAAAAGCGCAACGCAAGCGCATTCCACCTTAGGCTACATCTTTCGCTTTCTATAAGGCGAGATCACAGCCAGGCGCATGCTTTATTATATAAAAAAGCTACATTTTTGTGATCGTATTATTCAATGGCAGTGTATTGATACACTCTCGGTCGTGTCGTCCAGGAGAAGAACCGCGCGCCGTACAGGCTGTTCTCGCCGGCGTGGGTGCTGGCGCCGCCGCGCGCGCTCAAGGAGGTGGCGGAGACGTGGGGCGCGGCGTGCGGCGAGCAGAGCGCCGTGCTGTTCCTGGCGTACTGCCTGTCGCACGACCAGCGCTGGCTGCTGGCGGCCGCCACGGACGCGCGCGGCGAGCTGCTCGACACCGCCGCCATCAACATACACGTACCTGCCAGGTGACGACTGCATTTATAACAATTCCAAATTCAAAATATTCTTTATTCAAATAAACTTGTAAACAAGCGCTTTTAACCTTAACCTAACGGAAAAATTGCACTGCTTTTATGACAAAACCGTACAAAATCAGTTAAGTAGATTTTGAGAAAATCGATCTCATACAGACAGACAGCTTTAGGGAAATTTTATAATAAGTATATTATAATATATTATTTTAAGTATTATTTATAATAAGTATATTATATTATATTATTATAAAAAACTTGTAAGTGCTTTTAAATCGTCAACTCTACTGTTAGTTCGGAACGCTGTTCCTATTAGAAGAGCCAGCAAGAAACTTGGCGGTTGCTCTTTTCAAAATAAAATTTATATATAGTTACAATTAGTAATTACTGTTTGTACAGGGTCGATGAGTAGCTATGTCCACGCATTCTTATCATCTAAATTGGCTGAACTAAAATTGAGTGCAAAATTTTATTATAGAATCTTATACCCAAACCTACAAATGACTTACGTACTTTTGCCGCAAAGCACAAAGAGCATTAGCATTTAGCATTATATATATTCTCTATTTTATTTCATCGCTGATTATAGCAAGATAATTTTACTATTACTTTTGTATTATGGATCTCCGCAAAGTAACGCCTAATTCTCTAGACAATTTTTTATTTATATTCATTAATATTTTAATATTTACACAGATTACGTAGAAAGAGAGGCGGTCCAGCGCGGAGGCTAGGCTTAACCAAACTGATGGACTTCGCTCTGGGGATAATGTCACAATCCGTTCAACCCTGGCGCTTGGTTGTCGGTCGCGTGGGCCGGATCGGTCATGGGGAACTAAAAGGTATGTATGTTTGCTTATAATCCATGAAGCGATTAATATTAAAAGTAATAATTATATTTTATTGGTTGGGCGTGTGGTATCCGGCTGAGTAGAGTAGACCAACCTCATTTCTTACCGAGGTGTCGTAAAAAGCTAGTAAGGTAAGTCGACCCGCCGTGTGGTATCCGGCTGAGTAGAATAGACCACCCTCATTTCTTACCGAGTTGTCGCAAAAGGCGACTAAGGTAAGTTAACGCCAGGCAGGCGGCTGATCGTAAAATACATAGCCAAATCCTGTGACAACATGTTGTGCCGACCCCACTTAAAATGGGATAAAAGCTAGGAAAATTGATGATGATCATAATATTTTATTGCTGGAATCGCCGTTAGGCAAAATCTATGTAATGCTAAAATTAGAGTACTATACGTTCTTATTAAGGATTTGTCAACTGCATATATTCACTGCCACAATCTCTATATATATAAATACGTAAAAGATAGCACAAACTGTCCCAGCTTTTTCCACAATTATTGTTCGGACTTACGACGTTCACCGGGTCATACTTTGTATGGATTCCAGGCCGTTAAATAAACTTCCTCTTTTATTCTTTCACGATCACGGCTTCAATAATCAAAATAATTGTATACCTTGGCAATATATACTACTTATATAAAGGGCTTTCATTTTCACCTATATGTATACTAAAATATAATGAAGTATATTGATTAAATAACCCTTAACACTTCGCCGCAGCGGAGCCGGAAGCGGAATAAAAAAATGAGACAAATGTATCAAATTTCTTTCATACCTGTATAGTTTCTGTACATCTGTTCAGAGTGCGACAAAATTCAATTCAAAGGAGTTTACTGCATATAAACATACATGAACAAAATGAATGTTATTGATGATATTGGTGGTGGTGTTCCAGGCTGGAGCTGGCTGTTGTCGCGGCCGAACCTCAACCGCGCGTCGAACCTGCTACGCGAGATGTGCGGCAGCTGCTCGCTGCTGTACCGCGGCGGCGCGCCCTGCATCCTGTCCGCTTGCCTGGTCTCCACGGAGCCGGACTCGTGCCTCCGTCTGATGGCCGACCGGTTCACGCCCGACGAGCGCTTCTCCCAAGCCTCCATACAGTCGCACCTGCACACGCCCAGGGACGTCACCGCCACACACATACTCGTCTTCCCCACTTCTGCGACCACACAGGTAAACATTTACCATACCGTAGTGCAGTGTTTCCCGACCATTTTTGGTACATGCCCCACGTTTATAATTATTTTGCCCCCCTAAGTAACATAAGTAACATTGGTAAACTTTAATATTAAAAATCGAATTATCCACTTAAAGAACATAAATAATAGGTTTTAGGAAGTTTTTGTTAAATTTGGCACCGAAATCTAGCGTTGCACTTAAATGGCCCAAAGTTAAAGGGGTGTCGAGTGGCCACCCCCTTAACCATGAAATTGCCCCCCTGTGGGTCATGGGCCCCACGCTGGGAAACACTGCCCTAGAGCTTGCATGTTGGGCTGATGATGTCTCATAGACAGTGTTAAAGTGATACCAAGTAAAAATACACGATATGAAATACGTCTTAATATTTACAAGCCTTTGTAGTAAAAGTAAAATGACGGCCTGTTATTATCCCACTGCATTTTTTCTCCTTTTTAAGGTAAGTTCTAGCTTAGAACCACCACGCTGCTTCGCGGATCGCAAGGACACAGCCCAGGACTTTTCCAGAAACTTGCACGTTTCCTTACGATGTTTTATTTGGCCAAAGACAAAAGTTCTGTCTGTGGTCCAGTAACATAGTCGAGGTCACTATTCTACTACTGTTTCGCTTCTTCGAATTCTATACTGATTGCTATTCGTAAGCCTAAATCTCCGAAGCATATTTTGTTTTCAAAAATTAAGGCTAATGGCTTTTACAACATCAACAAGACATTCGTGGCATCATGGGACCAAGTACTCTCAGAAACGCGCGATACGTATCGTTATATAGTAAATTAATCAATCCAGAAAGTTATTCTTGATTAGTTGATAGTTGATTACAAAAACAGACTTTCCCATTGATAATATTTATGGTATAATTTTTACAGTCAAACCAAATGCCATTCGAGCCGCCGAACGCGAACGGCGAGGAGAACGACATCCTGATGGGCCTGGAGATGCCCGACGAGGAGATGGGCGAGGAGAACATGAAGGACCTGCTGCTGGACGACATGTTCATGTGGCCCCTGCGCAGCCCGCACGCCTCGCCGCGCCGCCACGACGACGACGCCAGCCGCGAGGGCAGCCCCGCGCGGCACGCGCACCTCGCCGGGGCGTACTCGCGCGACGACGACCACCAGACGGTAAACGGGAATTATTCATTACTAGTACTATGCCAGTAGTGTCACCCGCATGGAAATCAGTGTCACAAATTTTTTCCCAAACTAAAATTTTTTGAACATAAAAGTAGTTCATCATCCTCCTGCCCTTATCCTAATCTAATCTAATTGCGGGGACGCCCGTCGTTGCAGGACGGGTGTTCCTCCTATTCTGGACTATTCCAACTCATTATCCCACTCTAAGTGGGGTCGGCACAACGTGTTACAAAAATGTTGTCACATGATTTGGCTACGTATTTTACGACCGGTCGCCTGCCTGACGTCAACTTACCTTAGTCGTTTTTACGACACCTCGGTAAGAATTGAGGGTGGTCTATTCTACTCAGCGGGATACCACACGACGTTGAACTTAAAAGTAGTTATCGTGAGTTAATTATAAGACGAAACGAAGAAGAATAATTTTCACCGTTTATTTAGCCGTTTTCGAAATATCTTTAATTGCTGCTCCTCTTCTATTTATCTAAGCGCGATGATTTGATTTAAATGCACGCGAACATTTGTCTGTTCACGTGCATTTAATTTATTATAAATCTGGGAGAAGGCGGGGACTCTGAGATACAGTTGATATAAACTTAATTCGGAGTTCTCGTTAGAAAAATTTTGATTTTTACAATGTGTGCACAGTAATTTCTTTTTTTATTCCAATTTAGGATTAAATTTTTTAGACTAAACATTGTAGACATTGTAGACATTACAGGCATGATGTACTCACTATTCTGAGTCTTAACGCTCTCAATCTTTAACAGGAGAACGTGGGCACGGTGCTGCAGCAGCCGCTGGCGCTGGGCTACCTGGTGTCGACGGCGCCGCTGGGCGCCATGCCGGGCTGGTGGTGGGCGAGCTGCCGCCACCTGCGCGACGCCTGCCCCGCCTTCCTCAAGAACGCGCTGCACCTGCAGTGCGCCGCGCACGACGACTACACCACCTCGCTGTCGCAGCGCCGCGACCACAACGCGCACCCGCTCGACTCCACCACCACCACCGACGTGCTCAGGTACCACACCGTGTTTAATTACGATTACTTCGATATCTGCTATATGCTTTTCCAAATTGCACTGTTGTGTATGAGACTTGCGCGTTTACTGTCATATCTCAAAATAACTAAAGCGTACCAGATTAGCATGAGTACAATAGTAAGGATAAAATTAATTAATAGATTAAATAGTTAAATTTATATAAACTTTTTCTTCTTCTCTATATGACCCATACTCTCTATCTTGATCAATTCTTGTCCTTTTCCTTCTATTACTCAAAGTTTGACTGGAAAAGATCCTTTTTTGGGATAAGTCCACCTTTTTACATGTGCTTTTTTACTTTCTCTTTTCTAAATATATGTACAAAAAGAAAGAAATAAATATGGATGCAATAAACACAATATGCATTCCCACACTTTACTATTTAGGGTTTTTAACTTTATATGTATCAACAGTAAGCGTACCTACACTTTGTGTGGCCTGATTGTGCAGGTGTCTGTGATAACATAACCAATGACATAAGTTTTAACTTATTTACTTGGGGATTAACAATCTCAAGTTGTTTACAAAAACCAATAAAATTTGTTAAGTTTACCCCAAATATGTTTTACATTTGCTATATATAATAATCGACCTAGGTGGTCAAAAGTGATAAACAGGTTCCTCAAAGGGAAATGCGCATGATTAATTGTAAATATTAATTAAGGACATAAGTTTTAATGGAAAACTCTCTCCTCACAAGCTGCTTTTGAATCTAATGCCGTTCTAATTAAATTGAATTACATTCACAGATATGTGTTGGAAGGATATAATGCTCTATCCTGGCTCGCTCTGGACGGCAACACGCACGACCGACTGTCCTGTCTCCCGCTGCACGTCCAGATACTGATGCAGCTCTACCACACTGCAGCTGCACTCGGCTAGAGCCCACCAAAACCGAGTGAAACGTGCGCCAGTCTACAGACATACAAACGTGTCCGTTTACTACATGCATTTGTTAAAGTTTTTTATATTGTGAAGTTCAGATAGGCACAGTGTAGTGTTAAATAGTGATAAATGGACATTGTACGTAGTGAATGAAGAAGGAGGTGAGCACCATCTGTGTTGGTTACCATTATTGTAATTTAAATTTATTTATTGGAGTGATGAAGTCGCAGGTCTGTAATGTGTGGAACGGTCACAAACTTTTCTTGTATGGTTATCTTTTACTTTCCTACTAATCTTTCTGATACATTACATTTTTTCTCTAATATTTAATTTTACATATTTATATTAACTACACTTCATTAATTATGGACTTGCGAATAGAATTTGATTGTTGAAAATAGTAGAATCCATTCTATCAGAATCATTTATAGAATTCGGCGTTACTTTGAGGAGGCCCATAACACAAATCCGCGATAAAAGAAAATATATATAATGCTAAATATAATTTATTATTCGTATATAATTCTTCATATGTGATACATTCACAATTTGTAAAAACTCTCAAAGGGGAGAAGCATCGTCAGGAGGTAGATTTTGTCGTGGAGTCTATCCCCTGACGATGCTTCAGTTACGGGCGAAACAATTGTTGAGATTGTCGTGGTGAATCTGTGCAGTGCTTGTGTATTGTTGAGTTATCGGTGGCGGGTAGTGCATGAGTTTTTACAAATTCTGCATGTATCAGGTATGAGAATGTATAGAACACTATACATTTAGCATTACATATATTTTCTTTTATCGTGGATTATCGCAAAATAATATTTTCATTAGTTTCGTCTATCAGGATCACTTATAATTGCAGCAGTTTTGGAAGTGATTTTCATTATTTCCTTAGTATTATAAATTTCAGGTTTGTTTGTACATTTGAGATTTTTCTTTACCAAGATATGTATGTAGTGTTTGTTATTCAAGTTCTATTTATTTTATTATCTATAAAGATACAGACGGACTTCTTAAAGTATAGAATTAGAATGCAGTACTTAGATAAATTAATTAAATGGTATGGCTTGTGTGTGAAGGCTTCATTAGAGGAGTTATTGTTGTCAAGATAAGGTGTTTAATCCTTTCGGGGGTTGTTGAGGTGGTTATTGAATAGTTGTTATAGTCATTGGATAGTGGTGGTGACTCGATTGTTAGATCTCTTTGTTATAAGTATTTAGATATGAAATTTTATACTCTAACAAAAGAATAACATGTTATTTTTTTAATTCTGAAAACACTAATTGTGTAAAAGGAAACAAAAATTGTTTTATCATATTTAAATCTTATAACAAATAGATATTTTCTTGGAATGTAAGTTACCACTAACTGACATGAATATCAAAATGTTATATTTAACTAATAGAAAATTTATAAAAAGATGTTAGATAAGCCGGGGAATTATTATATAATATATACATATAAAAAAATTTACTCTTGCAAAGGTCCAATTTGGAATAAAAGACAGTTATTATTGCAGCTGTCGTTACATTGAGATCAATCTCAGTAAGGGCATTTCATTTTCATTTAAACTCACGTGGAAAAACAATTCTTCCATTACAGTCTTTCAGAAACTCATTCTTCCATGATCTCACAATCCATTACAAACCTCATTTTCTCTAGTATAGTCTCAACTTTTTTTTAATGTTGTAAGACTTTTGCTTCTGGCCACTTTTATATATTGAAATCCTAATATTTATTTTGTATATTTACCTTTTTTGTATGTTTTTCTATTTATTTTTATAGAATTTGAATTTATACATCATTAATAAAACTTTATATCAACAAGAATTTTATCATGATACTGTTATCACTGTATGATATGAAAATTGCGAATTAAAATGGCATTAATGGCATTTAATAATTGCCAGTCTGCCTACCACAAGAATAGTGAAATTAATAGAATACACAACAAAGTAGTCAAAATATTGGTCAAATGAGTAATTAAATAATTTGTAATTGGAGTTAATAAATTGCTCATGAGCTGCGATAGTGGCATAACTCAAAAAACGCGTGTTTTGGACTAAGAATAGGTGTGAATCACTTCAGCAGTAATATTGGCAGAACTCATAATTCGTTTAAGAAATCTAAAGCATGTTTTATGTATTTTCCTTAGCAATGATACTTTTAAAGCCATTTATCTCAAAATTTGATTTTTTTTAATTATGTCACTTTGCTATTAAGTGTCGTGTTCCTTACAAAGGTACAAGTCATACAGTGATAAATGTAATAAAAATATATACTAATCATGTATTGAATGTTGTTTTTTAATATAAACTCGGTTTTTTTTTATAGAAACTAACCTAGTTACTATTGTACTTGATAATATAGTGCTGGTATTTTGGAATCATTTTAAGTGTTTTTTCTATAATAGACGAGTGTCTTTTTTTCGTAGATTCTTTTGTAGATTCCGTAACAGTAGCTGACATAACATAAGTTCAATAATATAGAATGTCACAAGTTGCTTATTGCGGTTATGATAATGTAATGTTGTTGTGCTATGTATATTGTAATATTATTTTTTATTTTACCTTTCAAACCGGTACGAATTACCAAAGGCGTTAGCTATTTACATAGTGATTTAGATATTTTTACTGCCCATATTTTTTTTCCTAACGTTTTCATCGACAGGGTTTTCTTTTCATCTCTATATCTAATGAAATCGAAATTTTTATTTTATAATTTAACATTATTTTTGTACAGTTGTTTTTTTTTATAATATTTTTAAATGAACTTTTCATCGTGTAGCTTTACATAGCGGCAATTATATATTAAATCAATAATTGACCATTCACTTTAAGCACGAGTTTTTTGGCCGTGTACAGTTTTATATCCAGGGAACAAATGCTCAACGTCGGTTGACGCATGCACATTTCAAATTTAATGATAAAATTAGTGCAAATTTTTGCTAATGTAATATAATACTAAGTGAACTGCCAAGAATCCGCGTTGTTTGCGTGAATGGGAAGGGTATGCCATTCTAAAACAGTTTCTAGTGATGACTTTTCTTATGATGATGAACCATGTAACTGAAAAACAATTAGTGACACCAATAGTTTATGAATAGTTGAATAGTTGTAAAGAGAAACAAATCGTATTTGATGGTAGCATTTGTATATTTAGGGATCATTTTATAAAATTATAAATGAAATCAATGTGAAGACACACAGAAGTGTTATCGGTCGAATCTCTTACAGTTTGGTAGATATATTAAATTTTCTATTTTAATATAAAATAATGATAAGATAAGAAGTGTCATACAGTTATTATAATGTAAATAGTATGGAAATGCAACGCGCAATGTTGGACTTGGAAGTTAGAACACACTAGCACACACATTAACAATGATATTTGGTTTTACTGCAAAACTGAACAGCATGTCCATACATACTGAACAAAATAATATTACATTGCTTATTACCTGATTAATTTTAATTAACACAATAAATCAGTGCAATGAGCTGATAGTAGACAAATTGTACAGGCTCCATAGTATGGGGCAGCATGCCGGCACATAAATTATTTTAATGTAGTGTTAGCTCGTCGCGGGTGAATTATGGCTAGTTGAAAATAAAATGTTTTAAATGTGTTACAGCATTTGAGAATATTTAATGATGTTGTATATATTTTATATTTTGTTTTGTAAAACATTTTGTAAATAGATTGAGGGTAGTTTGAAGTACCGTTAATTATTTGCCCACTTTGCCGACGTATCATGGAGCACATTTTAAAGAAACCACTCGTAATATTATGTACAGTTGTTAAGCGAGATTTGTAGTTGAATGAATTATTTTTAAGATTTTTTGTTTTGACCTTTTTTGTTATTGTGAATTTGTCAATTTTTTTAGGGAATTGGGATTGTACTGTATATAGACCTCACCATTTTGTCATATAAATAGTCTGTAAGAGGACAATTCTGATGATTGACATGGAAATCAAATTTTCTAAATGGAGCAATCATTAGAAATTCGTAAACAAAAGTTAGTGTAATACTTGATATTAATATAACTTTATAAATAACTGTGAAAATAGGTAATAATAATTATGAATAAAATATTACATATTTACTGTCTAATTTTATTTATCTTTATCGATTACTCAAAACTGGCTTTACCGTTCAAAATTACTTATTTATTAAAAATTGTAATTGATTCATCCTGAACCTTGCAGGCACTAAAGCTGTAAAGTTTCATTGCTAAGGTAGGCTAGACATAATTTAAGCGAAAACCTATGAGATAAATTAGTGCCTACCAAAAGAGGTTATCGACATGTACTTTTGGGTCCTTCGTACCAATACTATCGGAATCAGACTGTCATGAATGAAAATCTTTATCCTTGTAAGATGAAAGGTCGCCTTCGGTGCTCTGAGCTCGTATATACCGTTAGATAAAATAAATTATAAGAGCTTGAATTGAAACGTTAGAAAGAACAGTAGGTTTCTATGATAAAAAGGCATAGACTACTGACTACTCTAGAGTCTAGCCATAACGCAGGGGGGTGAAACTCTCTAAGAAGCACTCTTTAGGTCGCCGAGAGCGTCATCTCATTGCAAGCATTGGACAACAAAAATTAGTTTTATATCATTATTCACTAGATGTCGCAAATGATACACTGTAATTTATATAAGTATCTGTCATAAATTTTCAAATTTTTCTGCCAAAAACGCATCACTGCTTATTTAAAGGTCGATATTGGAAATTATGCCGTCCAAAAATTATTTTATGTGTTATTTTGGATGTGAAAACGTTGGTAAGTAACTACTATAATATTTTTGAAACCATTTAGTACCTTTTCCTAACAATAGAAATTTTTACTGCAGAAATTTAATTTTTAACCCTTTTAGTGCCGAGCGAAAAGGAAATGCCTACACGAGAATAACCAGCCGAATTTTTTAAATTTTATTTATGTACATTCTTATGCAATTAAAACCAAACGAGAAATAATATTTACACGATTCAAAAAGTAATATACTAAGAATAAAATAGGAACAAGTTTGCTCCTCCTTAACCCTTTCTAAGTAGGGTTTTAAACAATTTGTTGCATGTTAGTTATTTTACGAGCACCCGCAACTTTGTTTTTTAGAAAAAAATATGTGGTTATTCGTAATAAATATTATATTTTAACACTTTCGGTTACATTATTTTGGTATACATTTGAAATATTTGGTCTGATTTAGACTATAGCTACAAAAATTCAAATGTGTGATTTCAGGTTTACAGCAAATGAAGATTATGATTATGAAAACTAATTACAGAGTGTCGTACGTATGCAAAGTTAGTTGTTTTCAACAAATAAACGTGTAAACTGATGAACATTTGTTATTTGTATACGCTTGATATTTTTTTTAATGTTTTAAAAGTATTTTTCAAGTGTTTCCTGAATTGACATACTATTTAAAAAGATGTAAAAAATAAAAATTATGAAATATTACATAGCTTTAATCTTTTATTCATTACCCTTATTTAGAATAATAGTTTGGTGCTACTCTTTGATTTGAACTGGAATTTGGAGATGCCAAGTCCGTTCAAATTGAAGTGGTATAGCGCCAAACTTTTTTTTGTAAATACTATTTTTATATAAGGGTCACTATATGAATGCAGTACAGCGCCATCTAGTGGATTATTATGATAACGTTACAGCGACATCTCTGCCAGATCAGCGAAAACAGTCCCTTATCATTACTTCAAAAAAATGACAGAGTTGCACATCTATATCCTATATAGTGTATTATCTATGCCATAACGCCTGAAGAAAATTTATCTGTCATTGTCAAATTCATTTTATTTTATGTTTCGTTAATTTCCTAAATGGAATAAAACGTAAATAATTGCTCCTCTCTAATCTTCATATTTGTCATTTATTTATATATTATAGTGATATATTTTGGAATCACGTAGTGTTGACTGGAGCAAAACGGACACGCTCTAATACTATTGAAACTTTGAAAGTCTTTCTGTGTTTTTCTCATTTGTTTAACAAATATGAAGATAAACGAGAAAAATTTGTGTGCTTTCGCATCATCAGCTACTCCGGTAGACCGCGAGGGTTGGCTAGACATGAGAGGAGAAGTAGGAAAGAGTTATCAAAGAAGATGGTTCACATTAAAAGGAAATTTACTTTTTTACTTTGATAAAAAGGGGGACAAAGAGCCTGTGGGTGTTATAATATTGGAGGGATGCACAATTGGTAATTGGTTTTGGCTTTATTTACTATACGAGAATCGTAAACATCGTACCTCCATAATTATAGGTGTACTGTACATAACATGCATACTTGTGCTATAAGTGCTCAATTAACAAATTCAACTATTACGATTTAAATTTAAAAATTAAACTTAAGGGAAAATAAAGAAACAACAATTCATTACATGTAAGCTAAAATATAAGTATAAATAGCAAACAATTTACAATACACAGAGTAAACATCTGAAGGTTGCTAAATTTTTCCTGTAGATATCACCCTTAAATTCACCAGTAGATAGTTTTTTATTTGCTTCATTCGAGGGTGATGGGGGGAAAACTTAGCTTAGTTTGTCTAAAAATTAGAAGAGTTTACACTTTTAATTTCCTTCTAGAAGGGATATTTAAGTTAATTTTTCCCTAAGTTGTGGACAGTCCAAAACCTTAATCTATGATATGCCTAAGTAAAAGATATATGTGTGTTCTTTTTTTCTATGATATCTATGTTAAAAAAATGCATATGTTTCAGAACTGACTGAGGAAGAATCATACAGTTTCAAGATAGTTTTCCACTGTGAAGGCGGGCGCACTTACTACCTGTGTACCAATTCACAGGCATCTATGGAAGCATGGATGAAGGCATTGGCCTGTGCTAGTTATGATTATATGAAGTTAATGGTGTCTGAGTTACAGAGGCAATTGGATGAAGCTGAAGGTATAGAAAAATTAACAATTTGGCTAAATAATCTTTGCGATTTTTTGTGGAGTCTAGCTCCTGACGATGCTTTGGTTGGGTGAAAACAATTGTTGAGATTGTGGTGGTGAATGTGTGCAGTGCTTGTGTATTGTTGTGTTATCAGTGTGGGGTAGTGCATGAGTTCTTACAAATTCTGCATGCATCAGGTATGAGAACGAATAGTACACTCTACATTTAGCATTTAGAAGCAACTTCCTAAATCAGTGATTCATTTTTTTTTATATTATCCATCCATTATCCATTATTCCATTATTCCATATATCATATAAATATAATCTATGGGACACTTACAAACACGGTTTCCCGTCCCCAAAGTAACTTATTACTTGTGTTATGGTAGACAGACAACTGGTGAATATATACTTATATAATTTCTAAATACATACTTATATACAAATATACACCCAGGCTCAAAGACCAACTCATCTATAGAATATGTTGGCCCTTGGCTGGAATCGAACCCAGACTTGTGGAGCTGAAGGCAGGGTTACCCACTGCATTAACGGGCCAGTCAAAAAATTTGAATTTGAATAAAGTATATTTTGAATTTAAATCAGAAGTTTTTCTAGCTGCAGAAGAAGCAGAGGCGGCTGGTGTAATGCCATTGGCCCCAGCTGAGGAGGAGCCCAAAGTGCCTCCACGTGGACAGCGTCACAACCCTTTTAATAAACCGCCAGAGGGGGACAGTAAAGTTGTGCCAGGCAGTAGACATCGTAAGAGAATTATATAATTATAAATGTACCATTAACAATAAGAAATAAATAATAAAATATTGTAAGTATGCCGTGTGGTATCTGACTGAATAGAATAGTACCACCCTCATTTCTTACCGAGGTGTCGTAAAAAGCGACTAAGGTTAGTCAACATGCCGTATGGTATCCGGCTGAGTAGAATTGACCAACCTCATTTCTTATTGAGGTTTCGTAAAAGGCGACTAAGGTATGTCGACCCGCCGTATGGTATCCGGCTGAGTAGAATTGACCAACCTCATTTCTTATTGAGGTGTCGTAAAATACGACTAAGGTAAGTTGACGTCAGGCAGGCGACCGGTCGTAAAACGCAGCCAAATCATGTGACAGCATGTTTATAACATGTTGTGCCGACCCCACTTAAAGTGGGATAAGGGCAGGAGGATGATGAATAAAATATTGTAAGTATTTACATACATAGATAATTTAATGGAATTTCCACTCCACATATTGTAACCAACCTATCTAACAAATCTAACCACTTGGATCCAGTGGTTCCTTACAATCATTGTTTGGTTGTCCATCCAGTTAGAATTTTGGGTCACTGTTTTTCCCACTAGAAAACAATACATTAGATTTCTAGCACTCTTTGGTTGTTCCAATTATGTATCCTGCCCATTAACACTTCAGGCCAAACTATTAGGAGAGGGCAGGTCAAAAATAACTGAGCTACAGTAATGTGTGGTTGAGTAAGGTTAGGGATAAAGCAAAAATTGCACTCATGCAATGTAGAAGAGCGGTGGGCAGAACCTGGGGTATGAAGCCAAAAATTATCAAGTGGATATATACGGCTATCATATTACCCAGATTACTGTACGGCGCTTCGATTTGGTGGCACAGAGCCAACATCGGAGTCAATAGTAAGGACTTAACGAAGATACAGAGGATGGCAACACTAATGATCACAGGTGCAGTAAGAACAACCCCATCTGCTGCACTAGAAGTTCTGGTGGGACTTTATCCTCTGGACCTAGCAGCTAAAAGAAAAGCTATAGAACAATGGTATAAGATGAAAGTGTTCCAACAATGGAAAGGAAACTTTACAGATAAAGGTCATACAGATATAGAAAAGATTTACGGAGAAAATCTGTCTATGGTAGTCAGGAGAAGTGACCTGATCAAGAGACAGAAAATCTTCGACAAAAAATATAGGATACACATAGGAGTAAAAGAAGACTGGAAAGTGGAATATAGTGAGATGAGTCAGACCATCTGCTACACGGACGGTTCAAGACGAGAATCCACGAAGCTGGCAGGAGCTGGCATTATCTACAGCACCTCGTCAGATTTACACCAGGTCCTAAATCTGGGTAAATATACAAGTGTCTTCCAGGCCGAAATGATGGCTATCATGGAGTGTGCCAGGAAACTTAAAGAAAGTGAAATAGCATTAGAACATAATATAGTTATATATAGCGACAGTCAAGCAGCCTTAAAAGCACTTGACCGCATAGAAACAACCTCAGCTATCGTGAAGGAATGTAAACGTGTACTAAACGAATTAGCTGAGAAGGGGGAAGTAACGATTGCATGGATTCCGGGGCATCGCGGCCATGCAGGGAACGAACAAGCTGACGAATTGGCAAGAAAGGGAGCTAGTCAAACATTCGTAGGCCCAGAACCCTTTCTCCCAATTGCACATAAGATAATAAAGTGTGTGATAGAAAAAAGAATAGAAACAGAATCGAACAAAAGATGGAGAGACACAATGCTCAGACAAGCAAAGCTGTTTCTCAAATCGTTTGATACAAGGAAGTCTAAACAGCTGATGTCTCAGAGCAGGGAAAACGTAGCAATTGTAACAGGCATTACAACTGGGCACTGCCTGTTAAACAGACACCTGTCAATAATGAGAATAACAGAAGATGCTGCGTGCCCAGAGTGTGGAGAGGAAGAAACGAGTCTTCACCTTATGGCTGAGTGCCCTATGTACTCGCTGGTAAGATGGGAGATACTAGGTAAGGATGAAATTGAAGTTGAGGATCTGACAAATATCTCCTTCAGGGATATTATCAGGTTCGTAAAAGCCACGGGTAGATTAGAGCAGGTGACACTGTCGGGACAGCAGTGAAACCCTTGTCCCAACATGGGGAAATGGGTGGAATAGTCCGGAATAGGAGCTGACCACCCGCCCTGCACCGACAGGCGTCCCCGAAATTAGATAGATAGAAGGTTAGGGATCTATTGTATTAGTAGTGACTGCCAATATTAGGGGCCAAGAACATTCTACATGGTCCAAGGAGAGAGTTCAGTTTGTGTATCAGCTCTGGGCTGACATATAATCATTGTTTTCTCCTTTCCAAGGCAGAATTTATATGAATTAAGACTGCTATGTTGTTGTGGAGTCTATCTCCTGATGATGAATTTGTGATAATGAACATGTGTAGTGCTTGTGTATTGTGGTGGCGGTGGTGGAGGTTTGTGCATCTGTATTTACGAATCCTGCATGTATCAGTTATGAAAATGACCTATCCACTCTACATTTAGCATTATATATCTATTTTACTTCATCATTGATTATAGCATAATAATTTTAGTATTACTTTTGTATTATGGATCTAAGCAAAGTAACGCCTACTTCTATAAATTATTTGAATTTAGAATGACAATCTTTTTTTTTTCTTCTTTTGTATTAAATGCAATTTGTTCTCTGTAATGAACATTCAGCAAAATTTTGTGAGTTCTAATGTCTTGGAGAGCCTTGTGAAGAGTTACTTGTCCTCTTTTAGTCCAGTGACTTACTTAACCATAAATAATTTCTCTTTTAGATAAAGAAAGTGTGAAATCCGAGCTCCCACGTAAAAAGGTACCATTCAGAGATATCCATAAGGCACATGGTCGGAAGGTGCTGTTGGACCGCAGCGAATGGCGGGCGAGGCTGCGGTTGAGAGAAGAAGCTAATGAGAAGCCGCTCATACAGCTATGAACTCTTTCTTCTACTAGAATAATTTGTATGTGCTTACTGAATGATTGCCGTTGATATGAGAACAAGGTAAATTGGTGCCATCGAGCACAGATATGGTTACCTATAGCTAGGTTGTGGAGGTATATAGCTATACCTAACTTCAGTTATATAGAATGTAAGTTCTGAAGGTAAAAAACTATAGTTAGATCCTGAAATCCTTTCATTAGATTTAGAAGGTAATTAGCTATTGTATTGTATTTAGCAATTGTGAGATCCTGTAAGTATTTAGCAATTGTCAGATTCTGAAGGTATTTAGCAATTGTCAGCTTCTCAAAGTATTTAGCAATTGTCAGATCCTGAAGCTATTTAGCAATTGTCAGATCCTGAAGCTATTTAGCAATTGTCATATCCTTTAGGTATTAAGCAATTGTTAGATCCAGTAGGTATTAAGCAATTGTTAGATCCTGTAAGTATTTAGCAATTGTCAGATTCTGAAGGTATTTAGCAATTGTCATACCCTTTAGGTATTAAGCAATTGTTAGACCCTGTAGGTATTAAGCAATTGTTAGATCCTGTAAGTATTTAGCAATTGTCAGATTCTGAAGGGATTTAGCAATTGTCAGATCCTTTAGGTATTAAGCAATTGTTAGACCCTGTAAGTATTTAGCAATTGTCAGCTTCTCATATATTTAGCAATTGTCAGATTCTAAAGCTATTTAGCAATTGTCAGATCCTTTAGGTATTAAGCAATTGTTAGATCCTGTAGGTATTCAGCAATTGTTAGATCCTAAAGGATTCAGCTAGCATTAGATTAATCTAAATGTTAGGTTTAGAAGTTACCTAACTAAGAAACCTAACATTTGTCTTATGTACCAAGAATTAAAAATATATCCAGTAATCTGTGGCATGACACTGCTAGATTTGTAGTTTTTATATATATTTAGAGATGTGCAAGGTTGTTACTACTAACAAAAACAATGGACACTAATTGCCTGATTAATATTTCCCCAAATGCTTTGTGAGGGAGGAAAACATCTTGAGGAAAAATGTGTCAAGAATTCATAGAGTACGTGTAATACGTGAATTCAAATTTGAGTAGCACTTAGTCCTAAGCTTTAATGCATCTCTTTAAAAGCGATAAAGCTTATGCCGACCCAACTGTTTTGCCGTTATGCCGTTTTTGTTACTATACAGTAATACTCCGCTTTACGCGAGGGATACGTTCCAAAAAAAAATCTCGTTAACTGAAATCCGCATATAACGAGGTTTATGATTAAAAATAGTCAAAAATTATTACAAAAAAATACAAATCATTTTAATCAATCACTTTAATTCTAGGAACACTTTATGCAATACATACTCTTTTTTTACGGAAAAATACATCTATTGTCTTTTGGGTAACGTTTTGTTTACGTTCTTGTAAAATACGTTCATAACACCCAACACTGTTTTTAATTGTTTGACAGATGGCCATGACACGGTCATCATTATTGTCTATACTCTGCAATACATATACACACTCTTTCGCGTAATTCGAGGCATTTGAGCGCGAAATTTGCATCCGCGTTATAGTGAAACCGCGTACAACGGGGTCGCGTAAAGCGGGGTATTACTGTAGTTATTTTTATTTAATCTATCGTTATTATGTATATCACATGTATAAAAATGTCTAGGAATTTTAAACGAGGAATAAAAATAAAACGATATTTTTGTATTAAGTAGTTTATTTAAAAATCTTTGTTATATAAACCAACACTTTACAACGTCAACTACGACATAGAGGGAGGATAATAACATAAATAATAGATACATTTTATAGCTATTGGTGTATTGGTAACAAAAATATTTGCAACTATGTTTTCTCTGCGTTGTATGAAATATAAATGACTGAGTGCAATTTATTCAATAATGTCAAAAATATCAGCCTTTAGACATCAACCAATAAAAAAAAAAATATGTAGAGACTATTCCCAACATACTTAAAAACATACTCTGTTGTCGATGGTATCCCTTGTAACTGCTATATCCGTTTAGAAACAGATCAACTTGATGAAAGAGCAATTGAATATTTCTGAATGTTTTTGTACCGAAATTGGTGGAACGAATCTCTGAAACAGTGAAAATGTGAATGTCTAAAAAGTGTCATTTCTCTGAAAGAGACTCTTTTTAGACACTTTGGAATGAAAAGTAGGAAAAGACAGGTAATTAAACAAGTGAAAATGATGTAAAAAAATGTCAGTTATTAACTAAATAGGAATAGGTCTGTCTGTATTCCAAAGTTTTTTAGAAGTTTTATAAGTACCTTTTAACAATGTTAGCGTCCACATTTCTTTAAATTTAGTTAATGTTGGCTTATAAATATGAAATATCGTTTTTGTTCTGATATTTTCGCTTACCATTACACGAATAACAGTCTGTTCACGACGCGTCTGTCGGAACAAGCGGACATGCAGTTTTAGACAATATTGAGCAATACTCCGCAGCGTTAAGGCATGTTATCGCTTGGCCGACATCGCCGGTGTAACTATACACAACAAAGTGAAGGGTGGAAGACAACGCAAAATGCCCAGTTCGGAGAGTATGGTAACAAAAACACACGGTCTAGTGTCGCACCGCACTCGGATACTAACGACAATAAGATATACTCTTATAAGTACAAATAATCATATTAATTAAACAATATTCATGAAGTCCGATATATGATTATATTTCTGATGTGAAACCTGTTACAATAAAACAAAGAATCAATAAAATAAAGACTGACCTACCGAGTGAAATATTATAAATTACTTTTATTATAAGTGGACGTCATAGAGTTAACTAGAGTAGAGAAGTCTATGAAGAATGAGAGTGTATCTATCTGTCTCTATTTATTTTGTGTGATTAGACAAAGATGAAGAATATGTTTTCTTGCCTCTCATTTATTGAGAACTCTCACTTAAAGGTATATCTATGGCTCCCCTACTCTAGAACTCTATGGTTTTAGTTCATTAAAATGGCTGTCAAAATATAAGTTGACAAATGTCAATACCCACAGAATGTTTTTTTATTGTCTGTTTTCCCTTTTTTCTGAGTTTGCAACTATAAGTCAACAATTCTATTTTTCGAAGGTAGGTATATAAAATGTTATTAAACTATTTACTTGTAATGATTATAAAAATTTATTGAACATTATTGCTTGTTTTCAGATATACCTTTATTTTATTGATTATAGATTAATATATTTTAATCAGGTTTCATTTGAAATGCTATATAATGCTTTATTTTTTTAAGCCGAGTGTAGTGCGCCACAACAATGCAACACAAGATGATCTCAAACTAACGTCCTAAATATAACGTGTTAAATGTTAAAAAAAAGTAATATGCCTCAAAAATACACCTGTTACATAATAATTTTATCAAAGTACAATTTCAAATTCAAAAAAACCTATACATTGTATAGCGCGTAGAACCTAATTTTTACGTAACAGGTTCTTAAAATGTTCCTTTAAATTCATAAACTCGAATACATCATATCTCCCATTTCCGAAAAACATAAATGTAAGTATATATCTATTTATAAATCTACAAAAAAATAAACAAGTTCTAATAGCTAAAGGAGGCACAGTGGGGGACTGACTGGGGGACTTTAAGAAGGCTAAAGTTATAAGAATCTAATAATGATAGTTTTATTAACCTAATAACAACAAAATATACTGAAATAAATTAGCTGTGAAATTCACAATACTCTAAAGTACAATAAAAAAGTGAATAAAAAGAAATATAAAGGGTAGAAATAACATTAACAGTATTAACATGAGAATCTAGAATTCTTTCTAGAATAAGATCTTTTAAGATAGGAGCGGTAAGTTTTCTAAAATTCTAGAAGTTAAAGTATTTGGAGTAAATTATAATCTTTCTTAAGTTAGTACTTAAGAATGCTTAAAAATTACTTCAACTTTTCTTTTTATCAATTCCTTAAAAAAAAAGTAACAATTAATTACAAATACGGGATTTTGGTTTGAAAAAAAATTACGGGTTCTTGTTTTATCATAATCATTTTCTTCGTGATCATTTATTCAAAGAACCGAAATCTTTCGTTTGAATAGTAAAGTAGTTCGTAAAGTTAAAATTTTTTTTATTGATAGAATTATAATTCTATCGTAGAAAGTAATGAAATATAATTAAGAATGTTAGTGACTATAAAACGGAATATTTTCGAAAGTACGCCACTGTGCCTCCGAATATATCACGCGGGAAACGCGAAGGTCAAAAAAACTCATAAATAAGAAATATTTGGTAACAAACTCCTTATAAGATAAATGGACAGCAAACTGTGCACTAGAAACGACTGGTTACAAAAGAGACAGACCCTGAGTATTTACACAATGTTACAATTTTACAGAAAGATATATCACTAACCCGAAACTACGACTAAAAAAGTCCGTGTAAAGAAAAGACTTTGGGGTCTGTAAAAGTTAAGCTCATCACGATAAATGTGGTTAGCGTAACTTAAAAAAAACAAAGAATAAAGTATTCAAAAGTAATATACACTATAGTTAATTAAAATTAAGTAAAAATAAAACAATTCAAACAAAGTTATATACATTTTTGTGGTGGGTGGGAGTTAAAAGTTCTGGCCACTTCTCATAGAGGAAGTGTCATTGCAACTATAAATATATAACACTTTGCACGTGTAAACGAAAAGCGTAAATTATACGTGATATCACGTAATTATAGTCTTAATCGTATTGGTTATAGATTAATAATTTTAATTTGATAATGGTTTTTATACAAAGATAATTTATAATAGACGTCAAGCAAAGTGGCCAGGTGCTAGCGTGGTGGGGAGGCTTCTTGTGACTCGGTGCGTATGTAGACCTACTGGAGACGGTTCTACTTCGTTAAATACTAGTTAGGTACTCCGTCGTCGTACAGTAGGTATGTCCGTGCGTCCGTTCTACGTCTCGAATCTCTTCTTGCGCTCAGCGACGACGCCTGCCAGCGGCCCAGCGCGCACCGCTTTTAATTCTGCGAACAAAAAACCATCAAAGTTTTTCTTGAATTCTAACTTAAAAAGTATTGTTAACATAATGATGGGTAATTTAAGAGATGAATGAAAGAAGAATGCTTGCAAATGAGACGAGAATGTTAAAGTGTAAACGTGGTAGGACCCTTGTCCGTATAAAATACGATGGACATATTATGATGAGAAGGGACGAAAATTGCATGACTAAAAGAATGTTAGATATGAATGTGGATGGATATGTGACTAGAGGCCTTATCGCTGGCCTTATTATTATGGTGGACTTATCGCTACGTTATCATCAGTATCCTGCTCTTACTCTAAGTGGGGTCAGCACATGTTATAAACATGTTGTCACATGATTTTTAAAATGTGACTGTTTTCAAGTTATGAGCCTAAATTATATGTACAATTTATCAAACGCTTTTCGGTGAAGCACAACATCGTGAGGAAACTCGTATTTCTGGAAAATTCTGGGGGCTAACAGTGCCCTATCATTGGAGCAGCAAGAGAGGAGGCCTCTACACAGCAGTGGGATAGAAACATGATTCCTACCTGTACGGGGGACATCTGTAGATTTCTGGTGGTCTCCGGGCTGGCGAACGGCGACGCAGGGCCGCGGGTGCGCGTCTCCAGCGAGCTCGCTCTTGACGACTTCCCCTATAATATGACATTTACTTATAAGTAAAACTCAGTATCGAAATAATGAAAGGATGTAGAGCACATTTCCCAGTAAAATATAGTAAGTAAAGATACGGTCACATCGCCAAGTAGACTCCAAAGCCTGCTTAAAATCAATAACGAAATTATGTTTAAAAGATATTTAATAGCGAAATTATGCTTAAGATTGTTTCATTGCGACTTCGTATATCTATACTCGTTTTAAAAATTCGAAAGTCATTCTGTCTGGCACGCTAAATTCACGGCTAATCCGCTGGTCCAATATTGTTTCAAAGCTAATTTTTACATAACAAATAATGTAAAATATCCCGTTTTTCTTTTGGGATTATTGAGGGTACTTTAATTTTGTAGGTGCTAATTAGTTTGATTAAATATTTTATAGTGTATTATTAAACAAAGTTATTTTATAATGGACTATCGTCGCGTGGAAATCGTTGTGTTACAAATTTTTGCAATATTTTTCATTGCTGCTCCTCTCCTTTGCATCATAGCGTGATGTTTTATAGTCTATAGCCTTCCTCTATAAATGGACTATCTTACACTTACAGAACTTTGAAATCGGTCCAGTAGTTCCTGAGATTAGCGCGTTCAAACAAATGATCAAATAAACGAACTCTTCAGCTTTATATATAAGCACAGATAAGTTCATCTAAAAAACAGGTGTCGGAGATTTTTTTTGTATAATTAGTTTAGTTCCCCCTTATTACTTTGAGCGTTATATTTGACATTAAAAATTAATGTATGTAAGTTGCAATGAATATGTTTATTACGTTGGTTAAATAGGGCAAATAAAGGAAAATGAAGACAAGGAAAATATAGGGAAAATATATGTTTTATCTGTAAAACTTTTATCATGCATAGCGCAATTTATCTACATATACACACATACGTTAAAAACTTTACTAATAACTTAACATCGAATAAACAGAGCCGAAAATGGTATAAATTATTAAAAAATATCAATGAAAACCATGCCTCATAGGAAAATAAATGTTTATTGTTAATTTATCTCATATTTTGTTTAATACTTTTTGGTAATTTTATTTTTAAATTCAAAATATTCTTTATTCAAATAAACTTGTAAACAAGTGCTTTTGAATCGTCAACTCCACTGCTGGTTCGGATAGCTGTTTCCTTTTCCGTTTCCGATTCGCAATGTTATTATCTAAAACGCTTTCAATATTATAAGAAATACTAAAAAAAACCGGCGCTCTTATCTTCTTCTCTTATATAAATATAATAATGAATGATTTTGATAAAACTTTCAGATAACCTTTAGCGGATGTTCCTGTACTAGGATAACATCAGTAGGTTTAAAAGTAACAAAATAATAATATTTATAACAAATATTGTATTTATGACAACTTTGTGTACTTGTATAAAATGTTTCCTACCCCTGTACGGGCGAATGACCTCTCTATTACTTGTTTACATTTATTTTCGATTCTTTGCCTCTGGTATGCGGAATAAGTATAATAGACCTAATAAGTAGAATAGACCACACTCATTTCTTACCGAGGTGTCGTAAAAGGTGACTAAGGTCAACCGAACCAGTGTGGTATCGTGTTGATTAGAATAAACCACCCTCTTCTTTACCGAGGTGTCGTAAAATACGACTAAGGTAAGTTGACGTTAGGCAGGCGGCCAAACAGACATGTTTATAATATGTGCCGACCCCAATTATAGTGGGATAAGGGTAGGATGATGATTTTTTTTTATTTTTATTTATTTATTGGGATAACCAACAAGACTTACATTATTAATACTATAAAATATTCTACAAACTATTCAATGAAATGTAGTATTAATTATAGGTTACCACGGCATGTAATAGGGACGCGTACATTATTTAAATAAATTACAAAATAAAATGAACACTTGAAGTAAATAAGGCACTAAGTACCTAAAAATTAAAATTCGAACTAAGTATGCAATTTGGTTCTAAAAGCCTTTTAAGTGTTCAATTATTAGGGTATATCAAAATAAAATTAAAAATTTAGTTTCGATTCTATGTGACTTTGTCCGTTGTGATGGTATGTTGTGTGGTATGGACTATGGGGTGGTTACCTGGGGGGTCGCAGCCCTGCCAGGCGGCGGCCAGCCGGCGCAGGTGAGCCCACAGCGGCGCCTCCGCCCCATGCTGTTAGTGCCCGCCACATGTACCACGCCAATTGCAATTACACTCCGTAACTCTAACACCCGTATTCAGAGACGTTCAAGTGCGAACTTTATCGAATTTCGAATCAGACCGCCGTACATTTACTATCATCGGAACCGATTATCTTTCAGATATGTCGCTTTATTCATATTTGACGGGATTAGAATCAAAAATAGCTGAATACTAAAGTCACAATCAAATTTAACAAATTTGAAATATTTTTATTACAGTTTGCAGCAAATTTAAAGATTGATATTACTTAAATTCACAGTGATTAAATCTGTGTTTAATATTTTTTATTTTTCGAAACTCTAAGAATTAAACACATACACAAAATTTTCATTTTACTTAATTATTTTGGATATAGCTAGGTTTGATTCTGACCCCCTCATTTATACGTTGGTAGGTGTACTAAATTGTATGTACGAATAACGCACTTGCAAAAGGCCTTATGTGTTCACTTCTACATAGTTTAATTAGTAAAGGATAAGTAATGTATATGAAATTATGAATTATAAGTACTATAAATATATAAATGAGATTAGGAAATAATGTGTTGCAAAATATTATTGATCTACGTATAAGGCGTATAAAAGCTATGTGTATGATTGACGTGATGACGTTTATGAGATATTTTATTATATATATATATATATATATATATATATATATATATATATATATATATATATATATATATATATATATATATATATATAAAGATTACGCTAATTAAGAAAATAAATATGGATATTTAATGTGGTTTAGTAGATTTCAAACTTTCGCGATTTATACGCAATAAAACTTTACTTTACAAATATTACTATGTAAATTCATAAATGATACTTAAACTATATACCTATAATTTAAGTAATAAGTTAAGTTGAAAAATTTACTAAAGTAATTTACAAATATAATGAAAATATTATTTTGCTATAATCCTTATAAACAAATAATCATCGACAAAATAATATTTTCATTTTCATTAGTTTCGTGTTATGGACCTCCGCAAAGTAACGCCTAATTCTATAAATTATTTAAAGTTTTTATTAAGTTGAAGATATATTCGACACAGTCCGATCCGATCACAAATTAACGGCTGCCTTTAAAGCATTCGTTAACGAAATACTGGGCTTTTTATATATCTAAAAACTCGAATTCGTACTTGAATCTCTGAATACGAGTAGAAAACTACTAATGGCAATTAATGATCGCGCGAATTGAATAATTTTAAATTATTAATACGTTAGATATTAATTAATTATGATGACAAACACCATGAATAAAAACTTAAATAAAAAATATTAGAAAAAAATAAAATTGAACTCAAAGTTAAAAAAATTAAGCGCAATTAAATTTAAAATAATAAAAAAATGCATTTATTAATAGTTTATAAAGCAAAATTCAGCCAATATTAAAGCGTAGCGCGGTTCAATTTGTGCGATCAAATTTATTCTATAGCTTATTAAATTGAAGTATTTACAAAAATAAAGTGCTTCTAAAATAGTACGTGATTTAAATTAGGTACTCAAAATGAAACTAACTAAACTTTTTTAAACTAACTAAAACTACTAAACTTTTTTTTTATACTTATTTGTGCTCAGGTAATTTAATTAAATAATGCAGATAAGATTTTCATGTTTTATGTAATTAATGATTAAGTGCATGATTACATGCAAGCGTGAAGCGTGTGCTTAGCGCATATATAAGCACTAGATAAAAAGCCAATATAAAGCTTTATGCCCACTATATAGAACTGTGTCATCATCGCTTTGTATTTAAATAGTCCATTCGCATACACCAAAATATATCGTGTTATACTTTATAGATAGAATATCTTATCCTAATAATATTATGAATGCAAATTTTTGTGAGTATGGATGTATGTTTGTTACTCTTTCACGGCGAATCCGTTGAACCAATATCGATGAAATTTGGCACAATTATTCCTTATACATCGGAATATTAAATTAATCAATTCTAGAGGAATAGGATGACATTGAAAAAGCGCCATCTATTATCGACCTATCACACGACAACAGTCCGAACGAAGTCGTGGGTAAAAGCTAGTAAATTTATTCTTGAAGATAAAGCTGGCTGTGTGTGTTATCGAATATAGTTAACTGGCAACTTCTGTGTTTCGTAATCGTTATGTTGCCAGATTTAATTTCCATAATATCAGATAGCATTCTCCAATTATATCAATATCATTGCAGAAATATGTAATAGTGGATTTAGGTATTCCAAAAGCCAAAATGTTACTCAAAAGACTTTTATTTATACCGATTTTTAAAGTAAAAATAATCATTATATTATCATTAAGTCATTCTCTTACCCTTATCCCACCTTAAGTGTTGTCGGCACAACACATATTTCTTTTCCATTCTCTCCTATTATTCTATTCTGGCGCTACTCCTTTTATACGCATGTTATACTGCACACAATCCAACCATAAAGTCTTATTCGACCTCCATCTAGTCATATATCCTTTCATATTCGACAAAAAATAATGGTTAGCTAAGTTTAAATAAGCACATTACACGCGTGCTGAGCTAATATTGATACTGTGATAATAATAAAGCACTGTGAAGGATTTATTTGATCAGAACTCAAAACTTACTAAGTGCTATAAATTTTTAAGTTTTTCGATTTTTGCTCTAAAAATTGCATGCATTCATAATTTAGTGTCAAGTGAGATAGTGGTAAACATTTGTACTCTATAGATTGGCGTTGCATAATTAATTTAAAATGGATGCGTGATTATAATATTCTACAAAATTGACTTAATTATGTTCTTAGTTTAAGTTAAGCGTGCTGTTGTTGTTTGGCTGTGGACGTCTTTATTGCAGCGAAATCAAAGTAATTCAGGTGGAGATATATTTATATATGATACGTCTTACAAGTTTGCGTATTTAATAGCGACTGCTTATTGGCTATTAAGTTGCTTCTAATGCTGGCATTTGAGATACGCTGACTTGCAGTACATTCAGCATTTAAAATGAGACAGTTGTGCATAGTGGGCGTAGAGCTTAAGCTGACCGAAGTCTATCCAAAGGCTGTAACATACCGGCGGGGAGTCCTCGATGAGTTGGGCCAGAGTGGACGCTTCGGCGTTTTTCATTTCATTAGCTTCGGACATTATATGCGCTCGGAGTTGTTTATTTCTGTAATACAAACATTTCATTGTTGTTAAAAAGCGTACGAAACACACTTTTGGTGCTTTATTAAAATATAAGATCTGTTATGCAAATAGAGTATTAAGTATTTGAAAAGAAATTAAGTATTTGAGAGTTATTAACAGAGCAATAAGGGTTAATCTTAGGTAATATTTTAAATCTAGATATGTCGTTCAGTAAAATTAATGTCTTAAAGAAAGTTATTAAAGAAATGCGATAGAAAACTTTATTTTCATTGTACCCCAATTATTCACAATTTTAAACAACAGTTTTAAACCCAATATTTCAGAATGAATTTTTTTTGATTCTCTTAGGATCTAAAAACCAAAAATCCGTCGTTCAAGATCGTAGAATCACAAAAAAATCTGCGGATAAACATGTCCGTGTGGATAAACATTTACAATAGTATTTAGGTAGTTTTATCAAAGTCCGGTACACTTTATTATGCTGTACTGTCATGCTGTTGAATACTTCGATGCAGTCGACCCAAAATTAAACACGTATAGAAGCAGCAATTAAGAATAATTTGAATTTGAAAGAGTTTTGAGTTCAAATGGCCTATATATACCTGGCATCGAGCTGCATGATGTGGTTGTGCGCGTGGGTCAGCTGCGCGCTGGCCGCCGCCAGCCTCTCCTCAAGGGCCGCGGACTCCACGCACTTTATGGAGTACTTCTCCGACAGCGACAGGATCTCGCGTCTGATCTCTTCCATTTCTTGCCTGCAACGCACAATATTGGCCTATTTTTCTTCTTCTTTATTGTTAACTCGAGGTACCCGCGACTTCTTTCAGATGGACTTCAGTTTTAAATTACCCTTAATCTACTATATTGTTTTTTCCTATTCCATGCGAAAATGGGATTTTTTTATCGTATTTGTTTAGCCTCGTACATAAGCTTCAATCGTAAACCTAACCAATAATATTTTTCTAGCGGTAAATTAAGCTAGAAAGTTAGGCAGACAGACTTTCGAATTCATAATGTAAGTATCATATTAAATAATTAGTTATTCTTGAATATAAGTCTTTTTGGACTTATTGATCCGCCAGGAGGCCAAAAGTCAGCACGCAGCACATTCTCCGAACGACTGTGCGGTTTCTTAAGCAAGAAATGAAGAATGATTGGTGAAAGATTCAAAGTATCTACTTACTGATGCCTCGAGCTAAGTTGACCAAGTTCTGGCGCGCCGCGGACCAGGAAATCCGCTTTGAATTTGTCCACCTCGCGGCGGACCTCGCTCTCGTGCGCTTTACGCATGGCGTCCAGGGCGGCGAGCGTCGCGCGCGTCTCCTCAGCCAACGCCTGTTCTTTCTCTAGCCTATGGAAATGTGAAATATAGTCTGTAGTGTATCACTCTTAACCCTTAAAGTTAACGTTATGTCCGAGGAATGTGTCGATCTCACCTGAGCTGGTCCCGCTCGGCGCGGTGCTTGTCTTCCATCTCGCGCACGATGCGGCGGTGCGAGCTCTCCATGGCCAGCAGCCCCTTCTCGCACAGCGCGCGCAGCTGCTCGATCTCTTGCTGGTAGCGCGCGCGCAGGCTGTCGCCGTGCGTGTCGGCCGCCACCGCGCTCTGTAACGGATGTGGTAAACAGTTGGAATACGGAAACTAACAAGAGTTGCCTGTTTTGTGTAACTTATGTCACGCATAAAATAGACTTAAATAGACCGAAATTACATCGTACACTAGATCAAAACGTAAACAGTACTACATTGAGATTTATTTACTCTTACTCTTAAATACTGACTTTTTGCCGACGGAAAATAAGTCAATAAAACACTTTTAGTGACTATGAATATGAATAGATTTGTGAAGCATTTTAAATGCATCCTGACCTGATAGGCGGCGCGCAGACTGTCCAGCTGCGCCGAGTACTCGGAGTCCAGCGCGGCGAGCCGGCGTTGCAGCGTCCGCGCCCGCTCCCGTAACGCCACGCGCTCGCGCTCGTGCTGCGCCTGCAGCTGCGCGCGCGCCCGCCGCGCCGCCGCCAGCGCCGCGCCCTGCTGCGTCAGCGCGCACTCCGAGCGCGCGCGCTCCGCCGACAGCCGCTCCAGCGCCTCCTGCAGCCGCGCGCACTGCGGGCACCGCAGCGCCTCCACGCGCCGCCGCAGCGCCTCCATGCGCGCGACCACGTCCCCGCGCCCCGCGTCGTCCTCGTCCTCGGCCTCCCGAGCGTCGGGCTCGAGTCGCCGCCGCGCCGCCTCCACCGCCGCCTCCACCCGCTCGAGGCTCTCGCCGATCTTCATCGAGTCTTCACTGTTGCCCGAACAGTCACTGGAGAAGAGCGCTCGGCACTCGGTCGAGAAGTGTTGGAAGAGATAGACGAACTCCGCCTCGCAGGTCGGGTCCGTCTCCAGCGAGGAGATGGAGTCCTCGGCCCGGCGGAGGGCGTCGTCGGAGGCGCGGTACGTGCCCTCGACGACCGCGACGCGCGCGTCCACCAGGGCCTTCCGGGCGAGGACGTCGGCCAGCTGCTGCAGGAGCGCGCGGCTGTCGAGTCCCGGGGCGCCCTCGCGGCGGTCGGAGAGGCACTCGCGGTAGCGCGCGGCGATGTCCCGCACGGCGGCGTCCATCTCGCAGCGCAGGTGGTCGTGCGCGGCCTGCCACCACAGGTCGAGGTCCGCGCGGTGCTGCGCGCTGAGCGTGAGGCGCGCCCGCCGCGCGTCCTCCAGGCTGTCCTCGCAGAGCTGCGCGGCGCGGGCGAGCGCGCGCGCCACCTCGGCCTGCACGAGCTCGGCGCCGAGGGCGTCGCGCGCCGCCGCCCACGCCTCGCGGACCCGCGCCGCCTCCACGCTCGATCGCTGCTCGACGTCGCTGTCGCTGGTCGCAGAGTAGCTGAGCGTCTCGCTCGCCAGCGCCGAGCACAGCTCCCCCAATTTTTCTTTCTTGTATTTCTCGACGGCCTCGGCGACTTCCCGCTGTGACACTTTCAGCGCTTCGAGGTCCGCGCTCTGAATGATGACCTCGGATTTCCGAGCGTTGGACTCTCTTCCGTTGGTGGCGTCGATTTTGCGCGACAGTATCCTCGCGAGGTAGTCGAGGGAACTTTTGGTGACGGACGTCGTTTTACCGTCTCCGTTAATCTTAGATTTAAGGTTATCGATTAATTGACTAGTTTCGATTATTTCAGACTTTATCAATCTAGCGAAGAATCTGCTCCCGTCAGAGGATTCCAGAGCCTCTTGAATTCTACCCACTAACACCGCTTCGTACGCTAGCTTCTCTGCTAGAATCTCTAAACTCTTTCTCTGTGTCAACTCCCCGGCCTCATAAAGTGCGGCTTTCTTTTTAGATATTTCTAAAAGTTTCGTTCGCAATTGTTCTTCCAATTGAACGACGACTTGCGCCACACCATCACTGATTTCATCCCCATTGTTTTGGTCGGTTGGATCTATCACACACTTGTCAAAACATTCTTGCAGTCTCTTACTGACTTCCATTAAACATTTTTCCATCGTTTTGATGCTATATTTTTTTTCTAGACTCGGGGATGGTGATCGTCTCGATTTGGCCGCTCTCATTGCACTCATTTGACACAAACATTCGTTTACTTTATTTCTTGAATGAATCACGACATTTTCGAGACTCTGTAGTCTATCCAGGAGATGCCTTTGTGATTGCGTGCCAATTGTGGAGTTTTCTGGACTATCGTTGCTTATAGGGCTCTCGGTAGATCTTGTTATTGGACTTAATGATTCACACGATACAGCTAAATCACGACGAATTTCTAAAGCGGATGATACTTTGGTTTCGAGAGAACTTAATCGGACTAGCATTTTCATGGGCTCAGAACTTGTGGCACTATCTAAGGACTTCCTTCTCAGTCTCGCAGCTAACCTTTTCATTCTTTTTTCATCTGTAGTACTGTCTGTTTTAGATAATTTTTCTTTGGCAGGAGAGGTACTTTTAGAGGGAGAGTTTATTGTGGGTACTGTTTCTCCTGACTCTAAAAGCGTGATTTTATTTTCTAATTCTGTTAATTTTTCTTCGACCTCTTTACCTAACGTGAAAGATTCCCTTCCCTTAAGTGATAAACTGCGTCGTTTTTCTCTGGATTCTGATTTTTGAATTTTATGTTTCAAAGTGCGTACTTGTTTGTCCGATGCAGTTAGTTTCTGAGTTAAATCTAAAATGCGAGCTGCCATTAAATCGATTTCTGACCTGCTACACTGTTCCCTTAATTTCATCTCGTTTCTTAATTTTGTGTTTGTTAACTCGAGCTCGTCATACATATTGTGTGAATCACGAAGTTCTCGCTTCATAGCCTTAATTTCATGGATAGCTTTTAAAAATCTGCTTCTTAAATCTACATACTCTTCGATCAGTCTATTTTTCTCTAACGACTCTAAATTGAAGTCTTGTTTTATATTACTCAGGTCGCTGAGCGATCCAATGCTTTTTCGTTTTTCTCTGGTTGGCGACTCAACAACAACTTTATTTTCGAGGTCCCTGATTCTTGTATATAAGGAATCATTTTCTCTGACACTTCTTAAAAGTTTTTCATTTAATTCGTTTAATTCTTTTTGTAGTTGTTTTATAGCTTCCTGAGCTGTTGAAAGTTGTCGCGTAAGTAATTCACAATGTTCGGTCGATTCTTTTAAAAAGTTTTGCGTCTCAGTCAACTTCGTTTCCCACATCGTTTTGTCTTGATTATAAAGTTGCTTTATTGCATCTAAATTTTCAGCTTCCTTTGTTCTAACCGATAGTTCTTCTTCTTTCTTTTGTAAGGCAATCACCAATTCCTCCATTTTCTTTTCTCTTAAGACAGCTTCAGCTTTTAATTTCCTCAGCCTTGAAAGTTCGGATTCAGCTGCATTAACATCATCCAATGCTAGCTTAAGTTGCTTTCGTAAATCTTCGATTTCGATCGATTGTTTGTCTATGGTAGAAATGTAGCTACGTTTTCTGGGTTCATTTGGTTTGTCATTCTCGTCGATTTCATCTATAGGTATATTTTCTTTTTCTTTGGTAGAATCGATTTCATCTTTATCCGTTTTTAAATCGGGTTTGGTTTGCGGCTGCAGACTTACTCTAGCGCGAACTTTTTCTTTAACTTTAGATATAGGAGTACGATTGAGAATAGGAGATGGTGGTGGTTGAGTAGCAACATCTCCCCAATCCGCACTGTCTCTACGCCCACCTTCGGATGCTGTTCTGTATTCTTCGTCCGATGAAAATGGTCCTGATTTCGTTGTATTTGGAGTAATTGGTGTTATCGGTGAAGTAGATGATTCTGATACTTGATCCACGGAGTCTTCTCGTAGAATAAGAGAAAGTGGGCCAGAATCGGGTAAACCAGCCGTCCTTTTCATTGCCGATACCCAGTTAGCTCTTATGCCAGCCGTAACAGCTGATAGAACAATGTGCTTGCCGTCCCAAGTCTGTAAATATAACAATATTTGTAAATCAGAGAAGAAAAGCCTAAAAATAGTTATAATTTTCATTATTAATTAATAAAATATCAATCGTATTTGCAATTACCTCAGTTTCGAAAGCATAACCGTTAGTGGAAGATGAGCTGGGCATTTCTACTACTCTTGAAATGCCGCTAAGATCTATCACCCCGTCCATAAGCCCTCGATGCTCTGCATGTGGATCCCTGAAGTACAGTAAGGCTGCTCCGCGGAGTACGAACCAGTGTCGGGACCATCCACCAGGCCCTCTTCGTTGTAGCCATCCAGCTCTTGCATGGAGTAGTCTTTCAGCTGGTAACTCAACTCTGCTTGCTTCGGTTGTTTCCGCCGTCTCTACTGCATCTGTAGGTTCGCTGCCTTCACTTGCCGAACTGGTTATACCTTCTTCGGTTGGCGGGCCGCCATCTGGTGCACCTCTTGCCTAAAATAAATCATATTGTTTATTTGATAATAATATACAAACTTTTGTAATGACTTCATATGAACCTTAAGTATCCTTAACTATGCGTGTAGAGTTAACTTATTTGATGGCTGATGGAATGTTCCCGATTTGACTCGGCTAGGAATTCTATGTTAAATTCAGTGAGCTTGACCAAATTGCAAGTTGGTGCCTTCCATAATATATTGTCAAAACCTGATTCGAAAGAAGCATGCAATTTGTTCAAGCTCTTTTTGATAAGCTCCTTACAATAACTTGATTAGTCTAGTTTTAGGGTATAATAGGGCTGACATACGCATGTAGTGTAAAAGCCCTTTAATCATAGAATAAAAAAATAAAAAAACTTATTTGATACGTCGCCAATAGTGTTAAACCTTTAAAAAATAAGACTTGAGAATACAATTAAACCGAGTTAATACTACATTCTGTACAAGATGACGATTGCTATCATCCTCTAGTAATTAAATAAGTACTACATCCGCTTATCATGAAGTGATCTTGTGCTTTAAGCACTGACAGATATTAAAAAGATCACGAGTTAGCGTAGACTAGTATCTCACCATTATTTAAACAGGTCCAATGTATGAATTTGACCTTCACAGGTGGCTTGAACATAGCAATAGTTATTAAAACTTGAATGGTAATGCCATCTATATCGCTTAACAATGTATGGCAAAACAAACAAGTCTGCACTCTGCAGAATTAATGATAATCCTAAACACAAGTTTCTTAGTTAGGAGTTACACAATTTTTGTAAGTAATACGAAATAAATAAATAAATACATTTATAATTTAAAAAATAATAAAAGAAATAAAAGAAAAGAAGTTATAGGATTTGAGTTAATCTTTTTACATTGGGTTTAATTTCAAACAAGTATCGATTTTTAGTACGAACCGGTAATCTATTAGGTGGCGGGAGTCTGGTCGGTCGTTCTAGAGAAGGCGGCAAGGCCCGACGAGATCGCGGCCGTGTCAGTGATGCTGCGATATCCCTCAGCTGCTCGTCGTATTGCTGATGCTGCTGTTGAAGCAACGGGGAGCGAACTACGTTGACTGAAATGGAAATATAATTTATCATTTCCTGAAAAAATATCGAGCGTCGATAAGATAGTGAGAACGTTTATCTATTTATTATCGACAATGTGTCAGCTTAATAGAATTTGATGACTCTTCGACGTCATTTGAGACGCATTGATTCGTTTATTTATTTTCGTTTATTTTTACGTTCATTTATTTATTTATTTTATTTATTTACGTATATTTTTTTACAAAACCAGTGAATACATCTGTCTCAAATCACAAAACAAACTTCAATTTTGTTGTGATTGTGGTGGTGGATGCAGTGCTTGTGTATTAATACAAAATAAGCCTAACTACCGGCGGGTAGTGCATGAATGTTTATAAATTCTGCATGTATCAGGTATGAGAACGGATAGTACCTACATTTAGCATTACATAGCAAAATTATATTTTCAATACTTTTTGTATTATGTACTTTTTGTATAAATTGCAATTATCAATAAGACAAATAAAACTTATTGGTGCCTGCCCGGGGTTTAAACCCATGACCTCCTCAAAAGAAGCGCACGGTGTTACCGCTGGGCTATCACAGCTTATACTTATTAATTTCACAGCTTATACAGCTGTTTATACTTATCTTTAATATTTAAATGAGTTATTTTTTTATGTATATATGTATATATATATATTTTTTGGAATCTCAGAAACGGCTCCAACGATTTTCCTAAAATTCAGCATGTAGTTGGTTTTGCGGGAGGAAAATCGTTCTACCTAGGTTTAATTAAAAAAAAAATCGTTTTATCCCTGTTTTTAGGCAGTAAAAATACTAAAATTTAAATTAATACACTATTGTCAAGCCAGCATAATTTATTTAAGGAACGGCCGATCTCGACAAATGAAGATACCTAGGATCGACCCAACCTACCTAATTATTTTTTTCTTTTTTTTTTTAGAAAAAATTACCGAGCAAGGCTCGGTCAACAAGATACTTATCCCTTATATCCTCATTTCTTCTTATTTTAAGTAACCTCACATACATACCCTCATCCGTGGAGGGCGTGGTGTTGGGCTCCGGCCAGGTGTCCCTGCGACGAGATCTCGCCTTTTCCTCCCCATTGATCTTATCCCGGGTGGGCGGAGAAGCTGACGACACCGGCTGGTCATTGTACACTGTGAACAAAAAAATATCCATAAAAAATGACTAAAAGTAATTACAATTTTTTTTACGACTACTGTAGCACACTCGGTTCACGATTGATGGGTAATTAATCATTGGATTAGGTTTGTTTTTGTTTGCAATCACTACATAGTATAAAACAAAGTCGCATTCTTTGTAGGTCTATATATCCCTATGTATGCTTAAATCTTTAAAACTACGCAACAGATTTTGACGCGGTTTTTTTAATAGATGGAATGATTCAAGAGGAAGGTTTGTATGTATTATAACATTCAATATGGAGTAGAGAGATACTGTAATTTTTGAGATTTCGTAAATAATTACATTTTTTTTTCGCTATTGTTGCAAACGCAGGCTAAACCCTACGATATTTATCAAAATGATGTACTAAGTATTTGTACACCTTGAAAAGGTCTACAGAAAAGTCCGCGATGGTATATGTCTATCTCTTATGGATATCCCACAATAGCATTTTTTGTCATTTACTTTTTACGAAAAATAATGTCTTATGTTCAAAGCAATTTTTATACAATACAGCATTAATCCATATCCAATTAAGTACCTTAAATAAATTGTTGATTTAATATAGATCAATATGGCCGTTTACAGCATGTAATTTAAGTGAACATTTTCAGATTTTAGAGATATTACAGATTTAAAATGCCGCGGGGAGGCCGCGTTTCACCCTATAGCACTTCGCATTTAGCAGCTATATGTCGTTATTTCAAAAGTTTGTTTAAACTTATAAACTACTGGATACATTTTTATGTGGTTTTCATTAATATTTAGAGTGATTCATGAGGAATGTTTAAGTATTGTAAACGGATATTACAAGAGGTCGCTACTATCGTGCGTATTACCCAGTGTAGCTGATGGGTAGTAACTCGCCGCGGCTCCCTGTCACTGAGCGTCCTACGAACACAACCGAGTGCTCGGCGTAATGCGCAATAACTAATGTAGGTTGCGATGGCCACGGAATAATAATCCCTCTTGTGTGATGAACGTTTGCTTTGGGATATCGTATTAATTACGAGTGCGGTAATACAAGTTAAATTATAGTTCAGGATTTAATTAATACTCACTTCTGGACCTTCTTTAACAGTATTATAATTTATAGTTTTAAATTTTTTTGACATATTTATTTTCAGTAAGACTTGATTTATGTTTAGTTTTAATAGTTAATATAATTAAAATAGAATATTTAAGAACTTACAAAACAAACAATGCTGAATACGCCTGTAAATTATAATTATAATGGAACTAAAATTAATATAAGGATATATTGTAAATGTATCTGTAATATATCGTTGATGTATCAAATAAATAAATAAGATATATTAAGAGACATTCATTTGAATATGTTTATTTATTTATGTACCATAAAAGAAAACATACAAAAAATACAGTTAAATGAACAACAAGTACAAAGGATAACTTATCTCTATAAGAGATCTCTGCCAGCGACCCTTGGTGGTTGGAAAACTAAAAGAAACGTAGTATAGGTACATTAAAATGAATAAATAACAACATCAAAGTACTATAAAACAAAACAATAAATTATATACTGATAAATATATAAATCCGTAAATATATAAACCCGTCTGTCCACTATCTGTCTCCAACGCATACTTTCGTATTTCGGCCACATAATGCGAAGAGGAGATGGCAATCTGGAAAAGCTGGTCATTGTTGGCAACACATAAGGTAAAAGGCCACGAGGCCGGTCGCCAACACGATGGTCTGACCAAGTGAAAGAAGCCACTTCCTCGTCCAGATTCTATCAGACGGTGAGGGCTACTATGGATCGGAACAGGTGGAGACAGATTATACGAAGAAAGGCTTCATATGACCACGATCCTCAGTAATGAGGGACCAATTGAAGAAGAAGAAGAAGAAATATATAAATAAACTATATATGCATAAGAAAAAAAAAAGAAGTTAGTATTGTTACATACAACCTTATAATAAACGTTCCTTTCATAAATAATGCTAATACGACGAAGAAGCGGAAAAACAAAACATATCTCCCTGACATTCAACGTGCGGTTATTAATCACATGTTTACATTAAAAAAAAATTACAACGCGCATGCATATTTAATTGGATAGATTGATAAAGGCTACCACTTGAAGAAGATTTACGTGTTTTATTATTGTATCGACCGTGAACTCAATTCCAGGGGTTTGTAATCACCATGCAATAAATCTCCATATGATTACATATGACTTTGGGCGTCATTACTTCCAACGGAAAATATCATGGCTTATTCGTGCAAGCGAGGTTAATGGAAATAGGTGATTTTATGTTAACCCAAAAAATATATAAACAAGTCAAGTTAAAAATGCTTTTAAGAAAATTTTTGACGTGACAACGTCTTAAATTAGGTTGCGGCTTGGAGTCACTCATGAAAAAGTAACGCCCGCTCACGTCTGTTACGATGAGTCACCGAACGAAAGAGAGGCCAGCCGGACTGGCGAATGCCTTGCGTCTCTCTCCCACTCCAATCCATCACATTTAAAATGACGTTGTCACGTAAAATCTTTGCCCGTAAAACCGACTTTACAGGCAACCGTTTTTTTTTTTAATCTTTACTTTGCAATATATAAAATATAAAAGTACAAAAAGCGCACTTAACACTAAATTAAGCGATCTCTACCAGTCAACCTTAGGGTCAAACGGAAAATTTAAATAGGTGCAGCAAGCGAAAAAACAGAAAGAAGAAAAATAGTAATAGGCATAAATAATTAAGAAATGAATATTAATAAACTGTAGCGACGTGCCTAAGCAAATAAGAAATAAATGGATAACAATAAACATAAAATAATACATTAATAAAAGATGGTACAACAATATATTTAGCGGTTAAAGAAAAATATTATTAATTGTTATAGATTATCAATGAGGTGTTTTAGCTTTTAACAAAATTTCATGTTCCTACTGTTAACCGTTAGCAATTCCCTCGTCTGGAGCTAATACCAGCAGCATCAGTTCATGCTTATAATAAAAATGAATTGTCATCAAGACTAGACCAATAGGTATATAAAATTTCATCTCAATCGGACACCGGGAAGTGGGTAAAATTTAACTTGCAAGAATCCACCTTCACATACATACATTGAAACCTTTTTAAAAGTAAAGTAACGACTTGTTATTATCCCACGGCTGGACATACGCCTCTTTTTGAAAGAAGGATTGAAGCTAAGACCTTATTACAGACCTTATTACCCTTATTACACCTTAGACCTTATTGACCTTATTACATTAAGACCTTAGTTACATATATCCTCAAAATTCTATAGATATATGCAGGTTTTCTCGCGAGGTTTTCCTTTACTAAAAAGCGTGTGAAAAAAATCAATTAGACACATAAGTTTTTAATTAGAACCGTCACCACCGAGCAACCGCCGAGTTTTTCGCTCGCTCTTCTCGGTAGGAACAGCTTTCCGAACCAGCAGTAGAGTTGACGATTCAAAAGCACTTCTTTACAAGTTTACTTGAATAAAGAATATTTCGGATTTGAATTATTAAGATGAGGGAAGGTTGACATTATGTAGCTGCGTCTCAGCATCGAATGGAGATAATTGAAGGGAGCCAGCGAGGACCAGTTCGCG
This sequence comes from Morpho helenor, assembly GCA_029227775.1. NCBI lineage: Eukaryota > Metazoa > Arthropoda > Insecta > Lepidoptera > Nymphalidae > Morpho > Morpho helenor. Next base: position 2,166,228 of record JARGCU010000017.1, read on the forward strand.
TGCGAAGGTCGAAAATAAAAGAAAAATGCAAAGATATGCGCCCTTTTAGCCGATGATTTGCAAAGGGACCCGTCAGACTTGACTGCGGAAATCTATACACTGGGCGCCGCTTATTAATATATCCGTTTATTATATTATATTTATAAGATATCAGCGACTTCTTTTGCACCAAAATACTCTTAAAAATGTAATGTTTTATTTCACTGTTTCCGGAAGAAAAATGAGATTTTTTTAACCTGTTTGTTACTCAGGATTATAAGCTCTAATTGCCTTAAATTTCATCAATTTTTGCCCAGAGAATTAAACGTAAAAGTGTGACTGATATACAGATGGATAGACAGACATAATATTAAGTATGTATGAAATAATTAAAGTAAACTATCAAATAATTTACAAAAGTACACGATAGTACTAATTACGAACTATTTTTTGTATTATGGACCTCTGCGAAGTAATCTCTAATTCTATTAAATAATTTACTTTAGTCAAATAGACGTTTACTTAGTACTTTGGAGTGGTCAGCTTTCCTACTGAGATGGTTATGATGATGGTAATAGATGGTAAGAAACTAGGTTGTATGTTTCACAATTTACATAAATACTAATGTAGTGGATTATATTAATTATAAAATAATAAGAATTTTTAGAATTAATTATAAAAATAATAATTATTTTATAATTAATATACTCCACGCAGTATAAAAGCCTTTTGGTATAAGCATCATTTTTTAGTGATGAAATAGGAAAACTGAAATTGATCGTATTTTTTCATAATAGATTTGTATAGAAAAAAAACGGTACCGAAATCAAGCAGATATAGTCGCGGGCTTAAGCTAGTAAGCATTAATTATAGTTTTCTGCTTAGTGATTTTTAGATTGTGCATTTTTATGTTAATAACTATAACTGAATATTTGTTCCGTTCTGATTCAGGTAAGTTAATATTTAACATATACAGTATATAAACATAATTAACTTATTATTTATCTAGTAGCTCATCATCTCATTAAATAAGATTTTAAAAATAAACGCATATATCGCACGCATAGTATTAAAGTGACTTAATTCAAAATTGGGCTAGGTACATTGTAATTCTTATTCCAATGTCATCTATAACATCACGCTACCGACTATTTAAAAAATTAAGTGTTTTCTTGCTCTACCAAGTTATGAGTCTATTTAATACTAGTTTAGTAGGCGCTGCGATTGAAATTTTTGCCACAAAATAACTTTTTTGAATTAAGTCACTTTATTACTTAGCGTGTATAGCACGCTAGGTAATAAAGTGTTTCTTTTAGAAAAAACTTCTCAAAAAATATAGAAGTTTTTTGAATCGAAAAAAGCTAGATATTTTCAATTTTCCTTTTCAATGACTTTTGGTCCTTCGAGCCGGATTCGTTCAACATAATAAATATAATAATTTTAAGCCATTGTATTGAGCCCCTTACAACGGCCTATCGAAGCTGATCTCGACGTTGCGGCGATCAAACAATATAAATGAACCTGTCATTATGCGAAATTGTAGTGGTGGTACGTCGAAACACTTAACCCGCTGCGGCGGCGCACGCGATGTTACACGGGGAAAACATAAATTATTGTATTCTAAATTTTAGTGAAGGCAAAATTAAATAAGAACGTTCACCTTTAAAGGCACGATATCGGAGAAGAGTGCATCTGGAAGGTCGAAAGGGATGGACTGGTCTTAAATCGAAATTACGAAGCCACCGTACACTATAAAGGTGTGGCTTTATTTTTTAAATTATTACTTGTTACTGATGGATGACGAAGTTGAAAATTGTACATATGAAATAACAACGTAATTGAAAATATAATAATATAATACTGTCTGTCTTTTTGTTTTCTTTATGTCTGTCAATGTCTCTTTCACGGCTAGTCCACTGGAACTATATTGATAAAATTTAGCAAGCTTGAAGCTATTATATATACTCAGGCTGAGATGTTGTCGGGTATTGGCAACACCTACATATTAGTAGTAAGAATCTAACTTGTATGTGGCAACATTCCTCTTCTCTTTTGATGGCGGATAGAATACACGCGTTACAAAGTGCTTCGGTTTTTAATTGTACTAATTATTTATAAAATTCAGGATATAATAGGTAATAGACTTTATTAGATGTATATTTTTTTTAATGCAGGTAACCATGAGTATCTTGACATCTTTGATTCTACCCCCAACTTTTTAATTAGAACACGCACAGACTCTAATCATAGCTCTATTCAACGCCCCCGAGAGACTTTGAGCGTACTTATGAGGCCAATACTAGCGAGTTATGTAAATGATGCATTTACAGGCCAAAACGAGATGTTTACTTTATCTCGATATAATTGCCCTGTATTTCAAAATAGATATGCACCGTACCTAACTAAATTGCCCCATTTCCTAACTAAACGACAGACACAGCCTCCGCAATAGGATAAATCGATGAAACATACAAGATGGCGTCAATAAGTTCGCGCGCTTTGTCGGGGCACCGCCGCAGATATGTTCCCATTTATTCCACTCTATAGATACATATTATCTATGGAACTCATAAACCATAATTAAGAGTGGACTTGTAAATGGACGCATTTATAGACTTAAACGCGATGACGTTATTATTTTGCATATTAATTTTTTATTAGCAATTAAGCTTCGACGATCTATAGCTTTCTTGGAAATACCATAAAGGTTTCACTTCTCAGCCGGTCATAAACATAAATTGTTTGGAGAAAGTATTTAGAAATTATAGACAGGGACTTTACTTAATATTTAAATTTATTAGATATAAAATTAATAGATGGGGTATTTACATGAATTTATATGAAAAGATCGCGCTAAACTCTACATATTTCTGCAGTTCCTGTGTTATGTGCAATAGGCTGACTAGCATTGGAAGAGCGTAGTGGATCTGATTTCCAAATCGTCTCTCTAAAGGAGAGAGGTGACCTTTTCCTAGGGGGGGCGCTTTATTTAATCCCGAATATCTTTTAAAAACAAAAATTAAAGTATCTTAAATATAGTACAATGTACTCAGAATGAACGAAAAGATTTTAGTATAAATATAATAAAAAAATCGCCTAACGTAACTTGACCTGCCGTGTGAATGTAGAAGAATACAGGCCACCCTCATTTCTTACTGAGGTGCTGTAAAAGGCGACTGAGGTAAGCTGACGCCAGGCAAGCGGCCGGTCGTAAAATAACTAGGCAAAACATGTGACAACATGTTGTACTGACACCACTTACAGTAGGATAAAAGCAGGAGAATGATGAGTATAAATGTAACAAATGATTTCGTCAGCGTAAGCGTCTTTTTGGACTTTAATTTAACATAAAGACAAGGTTTTGTCAATCCCTAAGCGTTCTACTATGTACTACTAAAAATCATCCAATCGAAAATCAAACCAGCAAAATTTTCGGGCTTATTTATATACAAAGCATAAATTAGTGTAAGCCTCAGCTTGAGATTAATTTTTTAATTTTTAGGTTAAGAAATAAGTCAATTTTCAAAAAATACAATGTAAAATAATAATGGCAAAAATAAACAACTTTATATAGCTTATAATGTATCAACTGGACTATACAAAATAATCTCGATCTATTTATCATTTATTTTGCATATTTATTGGCGAAGCTTGTTAGATATTTTAGAACTTCCTGATTCCTTTATATGAATTAGTACAATAAAATATGTAAATTCATATAATAATTTGCATATATAAGCTATAAAACACTAAGAAATATCAGGAACTATGAAGGCTACATATTTTTGAATTTGATAGATTAAGAAATTTTGTAATACATTGTTTTATTTTTAATCCGTGTGGTATCCGATTGAGTAGAATAGACCACCCTCATTTCTTACCGAGGTGTCGTAAAAGGCGACTAATGTAAGTTGGCCCACCATGTGGTATCAGGTTGAGTAGAATAGACCACCCTTTTTCTTAACGAGGTGTCGTAAAGTACGTAGTAAAGTAGGTATTGTATATAAAAAAAGTAACTTGGTTACTGCATAGATTTAAATGAAAGTTTTCGGAATAAAGTGTAATTTATTTTTATACCCTAGTTAGAATTTACCTGCACGTATAATTCCAATCAAATTCATTAGAAACACTCTCAATAAACTTTTGCCTTTATAATATTAATAACTAGCGGCCTGCTCCTGCTTCGCACGGGTATAAAATAATATCTTAGTTATAATATAATAGTTAGTGTAAAAAAAATGATTAAAATCGATCCAGTAGTTTTGATTTATTCATTACTGCCCGTGGCCCGCACGCGTTAAATTTGGAGAAAAACAATTTCCTCTCCCTATACCAAGACGATTTCCTGCTATCTTTGGAATATCTAAACTCATATAGTACATTTTTACTTATTTACTTTTACATGTATTTTATTTTTACAATTAATTACAGAATGTCTTTAAACAAACTCTAAAAGATTTGAAGTGCTATAGGGTGAAGCGCGGCGTCCTCACGGCATTTTAAATCTGTAATATCTCCGAAAATGTTTTCTTAAATTGCATGCTGTAAACGGCCATATTGATCTATATTAAATCAACAATTTATTTAAGGTACTCAATTGGATAAGGATTAATGCTGTATTGTATAAAAATTGCTTTGAACATAAGGCATCATTTTTCGTAAAAAGTAAATGAAAAAAACTGCTATTGTGGGTTATTCATAAGAGATAGATATATACCATCGCGGACTTTTCTGTAGACCTTTTTAAGGTGTACAAATACTTAGTACATCATTTTGATAAATCTCGTAGGGTTTAGCCTGCGTTTGCAATGTAAGCGGAAAAAAATGTAATTATTTACAGAAACCTCAAAAATTACAGTATTTCTCTACTTCGTATTGAATGTTATTATACGTACAAACCTTCCTATGGAATCACTCTATCTATTAAAAAAAACCGCATCACAATCGGTTGCGTAGTTTTAAAGTTTTATGCGTACATACGGAAATATGGACTTTGTTTTATAATATGTAGTGATATCGAAAAAACATCATCATCATCCTCCCGCCCTTATCCCACTCTAAGTGGGGTCGGCACAACATGTTATAAACATGTTGTCATATGATTTGGCTGCGTTTTTACGACCGGCCGCCTGCCTGACATCAACTTACCTTAGTCGTATTTTACGACACCTCGGTAAGAGAGGGTGGTCTATTCTACTAAACCGGATACCACACGGTGGGTCAACTTACCTTAGTCGCCTTTTACGACACCTCGGTAAGAAATGAGGTTGGTCTATTCTACTCAGCCGGATACCACACGGCGGGTCGCTTTACCTTAGTCGCCTTTTACGACACCTCGGTAAGAAAAGAGGGTGGTACTATTCTATTCAGCCGAAAACCACACGGCGTAATATCGAAAAAAAAATGTCAAATAATATAAACTTTTTTGGAGAAATGTCATACATATTTTATGGCGGTCGTCAAGATCAAGCAAGCTATGGTTGTAGTTAAATTGCAATATTAAAATCGAAAAAGTTACCCCATAATGCTCATCCCGAATGGCCTATTGAATTGATATTTATAGTGCAAAGTGAAATAAAAACACTTTTCAATTCGCTCGCGAGCTTGTACCAATAATGGGACCATGTCGGGTGTCATATATGTCATTCAAGGAAGATTTACAGGGGGAAAAATAGCCATGGTCAATACATATGAATGAAGGTAAATACTTGCGGGTGTAAATCATCTACACCCACGGCGCATTGTGGGCACGGACGCCTGAAGGTCGCGGCCCGGGCACCGTGGATTGATGGGGTACCATTATTTCCCATTGCTGAGCGTTTGGACTCGGTTATGGTGATTTATGGGACGGGGAGCGCACAATGGCGTAATTGAACGAGCGATTATTTTATGGCAGTGGCTGATCTGGTGGAAAATTTGTCAGACTTAGATTTATTTCTATATTATTTATTATACTCTCTTTCGTATATCACAGCTCTGACTGTGACTTTGTTGGCGTCAACTAATAGTTGTAATACCCTCGGTAATGTAGTTATTGTTTTCATGACTAATTCGCTGGGCTAATAATGATGAAATTTGACAAAATTAAAGCTTATACACCGGAGTAACATAGTAAGTAAGTAAGTAACGGCCTGTTACTATCCCACCGCTGGGCATAGGCCTCCTCTCTCTATTTTTGGAGAGAAGGGTTGGAGCTAAGACCTACCACGCTGCTCCAATGCGGATTGGTAGGTTACACATATCACCGGAATTCTCTAGAGATATGCAGGTTTCCTCACGATGTTTTCCTTCACCGAAAAGCGTGTGATAAATTGCAATTATTAATTAGACACATAAGTTTTTAATAGAAAAACTCATTGGTGTCTGCCCGGGTTTGAACCCATGATCGTCTCTAGAGATTCACACGGTCGCACCGCTAGGCCATCACAGCTGTGGAGTAACATAAAAGTTAAAAAAATAAGTTTTTCTCTCGGGAACAGGGGAAAGACACATTTCATTATTAAACGTATGTAAACTTAAGTTGACGTAAACGAAGTTACGAGTAACTCTAGTATGTATATATCGCACGTTTAGTATTAAAGTGACCTATTACAAAAAAGTTGTTTTGTAGCAAATTTATATAAAATGTAGCGTATCTACAAAACTTGTGAATGCTAAAGAGATCACTAACTTAGAAGAGCTAGAATACACTAGTTTTTTAATAGTTCGTAGCGTGATGTCATTGAGGGCATTAAAATAAGGATTGCAAAGTATATAACGGAATTGAGCCTAATTTTGCATTAGGACACTTTAATACTAAGCGTGCTATATATAACGTATATTCCCAATCGAGTCCTTAAAAGTTTTTTCTTCATCATCCTCCTGCCCTTATCCCACTCTAAGTGGGGACGGCACAACATGTTATAAACATGCTGTAACATGATTTTGCTGCGTTTTTACGACCGGCCGCCTGCCTGACGTCAACTTACCTTAATCGTATTTTACGACCCCTCGGTAAGAAAAAGGGTGGTCTATTCTAGTTAACCGGATACCACACGGTGGGTCAACTTACTTTAGTCGCCTTTTACTACACTTCGGTAAGAAATGAGGTTGGTCTATTCTACTCAGCCGGATACCACACGACGAGTCGACTTACCTTAGTCGCCTTTTACGACACCTCGGTAAGAAATGAGGTTGGTTAATTCTACTCAGCCGGATACCGCACGGCGGGTCGTCTTACCTTAGTCGCCTTTTACGACACCTCAGTAAGAAATGAGGTTGGTTAATTCTACTCAGCCGGATACCACACGGCGTTCCTTAAAAGTTTTTTCTTGTGTCCTTTAATATTATAAAACAACGTGAGCGTTATTACCTAAACTTAAACTCAAAGATATGTTCGACCGTTTTTTTGTTCAATTAACAAAGGTAGCTAACACATTCTCTTAAATGAAACAAAGTCATCGACCTCTCATCATTAGTCATGGTATATGAATTATGGAGTCGTCCAGATACGATGGGACTTTCGTTGTAACGTCAAAGACTCGTCAGCGTTTTTTGCGCGACGATGTTCGCCGGACGTACGTGTCACGTTTCGGCGAACCGATTAACCGTGCCAAATTACATAATGATTCTGTAGGGTAGGCTGCTGTCTTAGGTGCCTTTTTATATCATACTAGCAATCGCCAGCAGCTCCGCCCGCGTGTAAAGTTTAAAACCCTAATATAGTGTTTTGATAACCATAAAAATAGTTAAAGTGGGTCAACCTTAAAAGCTAGACATATGCTGTCGCGGACTTTTAGTTAGAACTTTTAGAGGGGAACAATTTTGTAATACATGCTTTTTGAATAACTATTACCGTTTACTGAGCGCACGCAAGGAAAGCAATAAATTTTGCCGTTTTCGTACTATTTTTTATTGCTTCTACTCTCTTATTCATCTTAGCGTAATGTTAAATAGCCTATATATAGCCTTCCTTAATGAATAGACTATCTTAGACCGAAAGAATTTTCTAAATTGGTTCAGTAATTCCTGAGATTAGCGCGTTCAAAAAATCAAGTAATCAAACAAACAAACTCTTCAGCTTTATATATTAGTTCAGATATATAGGTATTGCTGGTATAGTGGGGCAGCAATGTGTGGCTAGTATGTCAAATTGGCACCCACTAAAAACCAGATAATACTCCACCATGCTGGTGGCGTCAGAGTAACTTGAATGACTTGGGGACCTACTCCAACCAATAGACGTCCACTTTTGGACATTGGACTCTGCCAAAGACTTGCAAGCTACACGATCTTGGATCCAGCAGCTCTCCGCGATATTTTTGAGGTCGTCTGTCCACCTAGTGGATATCTGCCTACACTGAGTTTTCCGGTGCAGGGTCTCCACTCTAGTACCTTGAGACCCCACCGTCCATTGGTTCTTCGAACTATGTGAACTATGTGACCCGTTCAGCTATATCCGTCGCTTTGCTCCTTAAACGGATCTTGAATTTCTGATTCAATCACTCTCCGAGCATGGCTCTCTCCACAGTCCGCTGAGCGACTCTGAGCTTTCTTATGAGGCCCATAGCGAACAAGTTTCAGAGTCATAGAGTCATCACTGGCAACACGCAATGTTCGAAGACTCTTCAGGCACTGGGCATATTAATTGGAATTTATCACACTATATGCAATCTATAACAAGCTTCTAGTTGCTCTGGAAAATTCTGGTAATATGTGTAAGCTACTGACCCACATTGGAGCAGCATGATATGTCTAACATCCAACTTCTATCTCCAGAACGAGAAAATAGTCCTACGCTCAGCGTAGGGATAACAGACCGTTATTTTTAATATTAATACGTTGTTTTGACTAACAGTTAAATGAATACGACCGGATTTGCAAACAACAACGTTTCTGTGCCACCGGCGGCTTATAATACATGGCAATATATCACATTAACAATTATACCTAGAGATAGACCCTAATAATAAGTGCCGGCGGCTTACGAGGTCAGTATTCATTCGGCTACCTTATTTAGCGCTTCAACTTTCGAATACAACTTAGGGTCAAAATGAATCGATAGCTTAAACTGCGATACGATAAGATAGCGTTTTCACAAATTTACTACCTGTGTGCTATAAAATGTTATGTTTTGTTTTAATAAGGTTTCATCAGTGTTAAACGTTCATATAATTTTCAGAATGTATGTGAAGAGTTAAGTATACCAATATTTCCGATTTTGAAGATCAACAGACTCTTCAAGCTTGTTGAAAGGTTATTTAAGTAGGTAGGTAGGTACTGTAAGGGTCATTTGTTCTTGAGCGAACTAATTTCGCTTATGACAACAGCCTTTTATAATTCGGCAGCTGGAAAAAGATCTTCTGTCATTGTTGTGATAGATCCAACACCAGAATACATCGTATGTCGTCAAAATACCTAGAAGATATTATTAGTAGTGAACAATCAGTGGTATACTATAGCAGTTATGTTTGGAAATATAACTTTTGTGTGCTTTAATCTCTGTATTTAACATCTGTATTATATACATTTAAACCGCCGTGTGGTATTCGGCTATATAGACAAACCTCATTTCTTACTGAGGTGTCGTAAAAGGCGACTAAAGTAAGTTGACCCGCCGTGTGGTATCCGGTGGAGTAGAATAGACCACCGTCTATCTTATCGAGGTGTCGTAAAAGGCGACTACGGTTAGTTGACGACAGGCAGGCGGCTAGTCGTAAATTACATACCCAAATCATGTGACAACAAGTTTATAACATGTTGTGCCGACCCCACTTAGAGTGGGATAAGGTGATGGTACATGTAGGAAACTAAACCTAAGCGCCCATTCAGATAAAATATTTGGAGAACCTTTTATAGAATTAGGCGTTACTTTGCGGAGATCCATAATACAAAAGTAATAATAAAAATTATTTTGCTATAAATAATTTTTATTATTACTTTTGTATTTGGAGAACCGTTTAAAGAGATGAGCCATAACATATCGAGGTGTCAATCGATGTCGACACTCCGCGTCATTAAGTTAAAAGCAATACCGTAAATATGTACTTCCTCATACGAAACAGTTCTCTTAAAGAAATCTAAAGTAATAATAACTTTTTACGGTTAAATGAGCGCTTACAACTCGTTTATGACGACCATAAGCCGGTCCGTGTTTATTTAGGTAGTTTATATTTCGAAACGGCTGGTCACCGTATTACATAGAGATGTTACTGTTGATTCATATACATCGAGATCGCAATCGATATTCAATCGAAATCGATGTTATCTTTCATTGCGCTATTAATATTTTTTCTTGGTTGTATTTATAATTGTTTATAAATTTATTACAATACGAATCTTAAATCACGTATCCACGTTGTGTTTGACGGATATTTAATCGATTTTAACTATGTAAATAAAACATTGAGAGTAAAAAAAGCTTCATTAGATATATTCTTACCTTGAGCTATATAAACTAGCTATATTTTACTATATTATCTTGAGCTTTTCTACGATACTATTATGCAGTACTTACATTTTGTCGATCAATAATTATTAATATTACTATTACTACATAATTATACACTATATTACAAAATTATATACACTATATTATTACAAAATCTCTTAATATTAGTCTTTATTTGCGATAATTTCATACCTATATTTAAAAATGTGTCACATATCTTTAAAATTGTTAGTTATAAGGCTTTATTAAAACAAAAAACATTTTATAATGTTTGTAAATAAATGAATAACTAAAAAAAAAAAAATATTCTCGTACCTCACGTCTGCACATACCCCTAAGGAGATCCAAAAAGATCCTTTGTACCCTTAATGGGACCGCTTATTATTTGTAAGTATATCACACTGTCGATGATATGATACTCTCGTCAAAGAAGAGTTTCAATTTCCCTAAATAAAACAAGTAATACTATACTATACTATAGTAAATTAAAATTGAAACTAGGGATCCAATTCAAAATTCAAAATTTTCTTTATTTAAATAAACTTGTAAACAAGTGCTTTTGAATCGTCAATTCTGCTGCTACTGAAAAAACCAGCAAAAAAACACGGCGGTTGCTCTTTTCAAAATAATACTTTTAACTAATAACATTAGGTCATTACTATCTTGTACAGTGTCGTACAGTAACTATATCCACGCGTTCTTATCATCTAAATAATCCACAACAGTATAGTAAGTAGGCTTTTTGTATCAGCCTCCTTTTAAAAGTTTTTTAAACTGCTGTAATGGCAATGCTAAAATAGCTAAAATTGATAACGTAGGAACCCTAATTACAAAAGAAATAATAAAATTATTTTGCTATAATCCGCGATGAAGTAAAATAGCAAATATATATAATGCTAAATGTAGAGTGGACAATCCGTTTTCATACCTGGAAACATGCAGGAATCGTAAAAACACATGCACAAACCTCCACCACCGCCAACACAATACACAAGCACTACATACGTTCATTATCAAAAACTCAACAATCGCTTCGCCCCGCAACCGAAGCATCATCAGGAGATAGACTCCACGACCAAATCGCAAAGCAAATATCAAAAGAGAAGCAAAATAATTTTATTATTACTTTTGTATTATGGATCTCCGCTAAGTAACGCCTAATTCTATAAATTATAGGAACCCTAACTAAAGAATATTACTAAACTGCACAGATGTAAATTTCATACAGCTAAATCATAAGGCACAAAAATTCGCTAAACTTATCTAAGGCATTATACATCCCTAGCGGTACAATACTTTCTTCTGCAATTATAATGTTGATTAAGACATTAGCTACAAAGTATCAAATATTCGTTTCAAGAGATAATGGGTTTTATGTATATCTAAATAGAGTTTAAAGTACTGAATAATCTTCTGTTGCACACAACCGATATGGACCGCAGTAATTTAATTCGGTAATATGAAGTGGCTGGTTGCACCCAACTTATAATATACTTTATTCATATGGACTTTTACAAGCACTTTTGAATATGTTAATGAATTCATCGCTGGAACAGTGATACTGTCGGAAAGATCCGGCAAACAAGGTGGCTGCTCTTGTCAAAATATATTAATCTGAACTCATATTTCATCGATTAAACTTTCTTTGAATTTGTTTAGAACAAAAGAATTTCAAGTAGAATATTTTGTAGCATATTATGTTATTCAAAATATGTATTCTTTATTTAAATAAACTTGTAAACAAGTGATTTTGAACCGTCAACTCTACTGCTGGTTCGGAAAGCTTTTCCTACCGAGAAGAGCCAGCAAGAAACTCGGCGGTTGCTCTTTTAAAAATATAATTCTCATTACTAGTTACATTTAGTAATAACTGTCTTGTACAGGGTCGAAGAGTAGCTATATCCACACATTCTTATCTTCTAAGTAATCCTTAACAGTATAGTAGACTTTCTGTATCAGCCTCTTTTAAACAGTTTTTTTTAACTGCTGTAATGTAACTGTTAAATTACTATACTTTATACATGTTTTTTTAAATACAGTTGATTTATTTTTGTTTGGCTCACCGTGTGGTATCTTGCTGAATAGAATAGATCAACATCTTTCTTACCGAGGTGTCGTTAAAGGCGACTAAGGTAAATTGACGTCTGGCAGGCGGCCGGTCTTAAAATACTTAGCCGAGTTATGTGACATGTTTATAACATGTACCCACCCCATGTAGAGTGGGATAAGAGCAGGAGGATGAGGGTGATAATTTTTCGTTTGGCCTTGTTTTTTTGTAATCGTCAATATGCTCTTAGCTGGTACGAAGTAACGGTAATACCATTGGGAGAATAGAATATTCGCAAATATACAAGAGCGTTGAGCAGACCGCAGAAGTTCTTCTGCGAATATAATTTTATCATCTGACGCGTATTTCTTAATCTAAAAATACTACTCAATAATATAGGGGACGTGCAGAACTTTTTCCCAATAATTCGGTAGAATTTTGCAATAGACCGACCATTAAAAACCCTTGAGACATCAACAGTTTGGGGTTTTCTCATAAAAATACAGTTGTCTGAGAGTTATAAAACAATTAGGGGCAAGATGTGCACCATGAAGACCTTCTACATATATTTAATCTATGAAAAAAGGTAAATTATCGCAGTCAATAAAATGTAGTAAACAAACGAATAAAAGAGAAGATCTTTCTAGAATCGTCTCAGAAAGCGTCGTCACGCACCGGCGCAGGCGCAGACTAAGAAAGCGAAGCCATTGGGAGTCACCGCATTGCTGATTGAGGCTTAACCACTTGTGTTGTTAGCTTTCCAAAGCAATTTGCTAATAAATAAATAATATTATTAGGCTGAGCATAGCGAAAATTCTTAGTTTTCTTTATATAATATGAATAGCAACCGCCAACGGTTCCACCCGCGTGGATAGATTAAAACCGTAATATAGTCTTTTGATAACCATAAGAAATGGTTAAAGTGGGTTAACATTAAAAGCTAAATATATTTTGGCGCGGACGTATGTAGAACTTTTAAAGGGAAACCACTTCGTAATAAATAATTTATAATAACTTGTACCGTGTACTTAGCGCACGCAAGGATAGCTTTAAATTTTGACGTTTTCGTAATAGTTTTACCATAGTTGAGTGAATCATTTTAAAATACTTTTAAATTTGCGAATTTTTCGTAGGCTTACGGACAATGAAAATTAGATATTTGTAAAATAAGATTTGACGAAACATCCAAATAATTAGCAGACTTAATTGTGACAACTGGTTGACGTCACAAACTGAGCCAAAAAATGCTTTATATTTTCAGTTTCGTGCCCTACCTTTATATTAACTTAACTTTAGATTCTAGCTAAACCAACTAGCAAGGCCAATAATTACGGATTAATAAATCATTAATTATCGTGTCGATTACACAAATCAGCTGCAAACAAACGCCAAACATGTTGGAATTCGGCCATCAGTCATTCCGATAGCGTATTGAGTCAACATTGGTACCAGTTCGAATCGCTATCGACAACGCTCGATCGTAACCAAAGGTCGTCATAATTCATATTGTAGTACGTTAACTTTGATAACTTTAATGTTAATATCGTGAAGTATCGTAGAGAACATGTCTATTATAGGTTATTAAAGCTGTGATTTTCTAACGACAGCCCTTGATTCTTTACAAGGATATTGCAAATTCCGTTGCAAGATCTAATAGCTTTTTATAAAACTTTCGTGTTTTATTGATATTTATTGTGCGCTTTTTGGTAAATCTGTTACAGTAATTGAATTATTTATGGCCCGCATCACCGCCATCTTTGTTCTTTTATATAATAAACTTTTTTATTAAATACTAGCGGCCTACCCTGCTTCGCACGGGTATAAAATATATAGCCTATGTCACCCAGTGAAAAAAATGATTAAAATCGATCCAGTAGTTTTAATTTAGGTATTCATTACTGCCCGTGGCCCGCACGCGTTAAATTTGAAGAAAAACAATTCCCCTCTCCCTACACCAAGAAGATTTCCTGCTATATCTAATATCTAAATTCGTATACTACATATTTACATTTTTCCCTATATATTTTGTTTAAAATTAATTACAGAATGTCTTTATATACAACATTCATAGCTTTGTTATCATTAGACAATACAAAAATGTTTTCTTTAGAGGTTACTCTTAAAAGAGCGACATTTAGTTGCGCGTCCGATCGCTGCTAAATTCGAAGTTCTATAGGGCGAAGCGCGGCCTCTTCGCGGGATTTTAAATCAGTGATATCTTCGAAAATGTTCATTTAAATTACATGCTGTAAAAGGTCATATTGATCTATATTAAATCAACAATGTATTTAAGGTACTTAATTGGATAAGGATTAATGGCTATATTATACAAAAATTGGTTCGAAAATAAGGCATTATTTTTCGTAAAAAGTTAATGACAAAAAATGCTATTGTGGGTTATCCATAAGAGATAGACATATACCATCGCGGACTTTTCTGTAGACCTTTTCAATGTGTACAAATACTTAGTACATCATTTTGATAAATCTCGTAGGGTTTTAGGTAGCCTATATTTGCAATGTAAGCGGCAAAAAAGGAATTATTTACGACATCACATTAGAAACCTCAAAAATTACAGTATTTTTCTACTCCATATTGAATGTTATTATACATATAAACCTTCCCCTTGAATCACTCTATCTATTAAAAAAACCGCATCAAAATCTGGGATATAAGGGACAAACAAAGAATGCGACTTTGTTTTATACTATGTAGTGATAATCCTTATAGCATGATTCAGTATTCACGCGCGATGGCTTATTATTAGCGTATTTCATATATAACTTTGGTGTTTCTATACCGATTTCAGAGTTCAGATACCAATTTCTTTTTTTATACAATGGTTAATACTATTCACTTTTTTATTTAGGGATGGCTGAGAGCGATATAAATGTAGGAGTAGACAAATATAACCAGAAAGCTTCGAACTGCTAAGCTATCGGGAGTTACACGTGTTATTGTGAGTCAACCATAAAAGATAGACATATGCTGTCGTGGGATAGTTTTTATATAATTTTATGGAGAACATTTCCGTCATACATGATTTCTGTGTAGCTTTAACCATCAAGGTTGCACACGCGACGGAAGCTTAAAAAATGGAGTAAATTCTCCCGTTTTCCCAACATTTCCCTTCACTGCTCTGCTCCTATTGATTGCAGCGTGATGAAAAGTATACTATAACCAGCCCAGGAGTATGAAGAATAATACCGAGTTTCGTTAAAATCCGTCGAGTAGTTTTTGTTTCTATAACGGTTATACAGACAGACAGACAGACAGACAGACAGACAGACAGACAGACAGACAGACAAAAATTTTACTGATTGCATTTTTGGCATCAGTATCGATCCCTAATCACCCCCCGATAGTTATTTTGGAAATATATTCCAGTTACAGAATTGACCTTTCTACAGATTTATTATAAGTATAGATGATATAATAGTCATGTATTTATGGTAAAAGAGTATATTCTTTTCACCATCCTAATTTTAAAAGTGCATTAATTATTTCCATAAATGTCTCTTTAAATAACACATACGTTTCCAAATCTTAACCATAGATCTCTCTCTGATATCAATCTTAAACCCTTTACCCCTTTTATATATAATAAGAACCCATTATGAGTACCGCTGCTCGACGGGTAAAAGCGGCGTATATGACCTTACCGACTAAATACTGACAGTTCTCCACAACGCTACTGGTGGCAAGACAGGGAAATTTCAGACGCCCAGGGATTTAACACACCGCAAAGAATACTCCCCATCCCTTGACTCATACCCAGGTCTCTGCGACCCGAATAGGTCCCCTTCACTGTACCAAACCCCGTCAGACTTAAGACAATAAAAGTGAAAGCATAGACCACTATAGGCCTAAACAAATTCCAGACGAATGCCTAGGAGAAACGACCCGGGTAAGGAGGTTCGTATCGAAGCCCATACTCATCATCGATCAATTGAGAAGACCCTGTCATCCATTCCCGTCAGCAGCAGCTCTGTAACGGCGATGTGAAAAAATAATCGATTTTTGAAATTTTAATAATCGCTTATTTTAATTATTATATTTTTCTTTTTTACTTTTTTCTTGTTTTTTAAGATTAAATATGCATTGTTGGATTAAACCAATGTAGCCAAACTACACATTTTTATAGAAATTCACTAATAGCGCATCTTTTAATTTTTTTTTAGTAGTCCACTTTAATTGGCCTTTATTGTAATTCATTATTAATATTATAAAAGGCAATTTTTGTAATAGTCATAAAAAAATGATTTAAAAAAAATCGATTACTTCGTATAAAAAAATCGATTTATTTTAAAGGAAAAAAATCGATTATTTATTAAGCGATTTATTCTATTCCATATCACATCCCTACTCTGTAACCCGGAGAACTGCACCTCTGGCTAATCAATGAATCGGGATCACCAGATTATCGGACCCTATACCAAGATCCCGTAAGACATAATGCTATGGAAGAGAACGACGCAAAGTAAAATCGATAGTGAACGGTTGTCGCAAGTTTAACTCGGTTATGAAACTGATATAACTGTATCAGTCGCGAAGTAAGTTGTGCAAGCAGTTGCTGTCCACTTACGACGTTGACTACCAGTTTGTGCCCGTAGTGTTGCCAGATCACATATAGATAAAATCGGGATTAGCATTTCGATAAATCGGGACACGAGATAAAAACTTTTGTACCGTTTCTCACACTGTATCTTGATTCGGTTCACTTATCCGATTATGGCATAACAATTTAAAACAATTCATGATTGATATCACCATTTTTTTTACCATAAAAGTCTCAAATTAATTTTATATACCAGCTTATGTTAACTGCAAGCTTTGACATAATATTTTCATTTGTGGATTTTAGTATTTAATTTAGTGACGAAATAAAGTGAATAAATATAAGGGGAAGTCTGAAAGTTGCGCCCATTATAGAAAAGATGAGAAGTGCAAGATTGAGATGGTATGGACATGTAATTAGGATAAATGAAAATCATGTGACCAAGCGAGTGTTAAATTTGAATGTGGATGGATATGTGCCTAGAGGGAGGCCTAAAAAGAGACGGTTGGATTGTGTGAAGTATGACATGCATATAAAATGAGTGGCGCCAGAATTGACGAATGATAGGACAGAATGGAAGAGAAAAACACGTTGTGCCGACCCCACTTAGAGTGGGATAAGGACAAGAAGATATATAATTTAGTGACAAAATATCGCAATCAAATTAAGTTTCGTCTAATCTTTAAAATATTTACTAACCTAGTTGTTCTCGTACAGAAAACCTATTTTATTATCCAGAATTATATAAATGACAAAATTGAGTGAAATGTATTTCACATTAGATAGTAATGGAATGTAAGTAAATACAAAAGTATATTCCGAAAAGAACGGCTTATATTTCGTAATCGTATCACTTTGGTAAGGCAAAATTTGACCAAACTTGTATTCAAACTAGTAATAATGATAAATGTAAAAATACTTAAATAAATGCACCCAATATTTTATTTACTATATAATTAGATGATTTTAGAAATTAGGGATAAATATAAGTTGGTACCCTATTATTTAGGGAAAATATGTCAGACTATACTTGCTATGTTACTGTAATATTAATAAAAAAAACCTTTTAAAAATTAGGACTTCCCTCGTAAGCATACTCGCATGGCAACCCTAGTGCGAACGAATAAAGCCGTCACTCAGTGCCAATCCACAAGTTTAACCGATATTTACTTGTTTTGCGTATTACGTTATAAAATTATACTGTACGTAATCGATTTAGAAAGCAAACACACGCACATACGTATTCTTTTGTTTATATGTCATATATAAAAATAAAAAGTAACTTTACTAACTATGTAACTTTCGTAACTATGCAAGTCCCGAATCTTTTAACAAGCCTGCATTTTAATTCGGCAATGGGATGATTATTCCCGGAATAATAATATTACCTATATATTTATTCTCCTGCCTTTATCCCACTCTAAGTGGAGTCGGCACAACATGTTATAAACATGCTATAACATGATTTAGCTGCGTTATTACGACCGGCCGCCTGCCTGACGTCAACTTATCTTAGTCGTATTTTACGACGCCTCGATAACAAAGAGGGTGGTCTATTCTACTTAACCGGATACCACACGGTGAGTCAATTTACCTTAGTCGCCTTTTACGACACCTCGGTAAGAAAAGAGGGTGGTACTATTCTATTCAGCCGGATACCACACGGCGTAGGAATATTAATATTAATATTGAATAATAAATGGGAACTTACTTAATAAATGTTGATAAAATGCCATTATTTTTAATATTTTCGTATTAAAGTAGCTTTTGGCCTGTTTCACAAGTTACCAATAAACTGTCAGTTAGCTTATTCAGAACATATCTCGGAACATTTGCGTTTCTCAGGTTTCTGATAGGCTTATTCATCATTTAAAGTCCGTAATAAGTTAACAGGTAGATCATGTGGCTGTTTTTTTTTTTTATCTGCTGGATAGCAAATACCTGTTTCAAAATGACCGCGATTTCATTTTTTTCAAATTTTTCACTTTTTAGAGTCTCTTTTTAGAAACATTTATCTGCTACTAAGTTTATTTGTCGGTTAACAATCCGACACTTGTAAAACAGGCTCTTAGTACTTCTGAGAATGAGATAACATACTTTTCCCAACAGTGGGATAGTATATTAGACAGGCTAATTTAACTTTTTACTTACATATGAAACATTAATATAATAGCAAAAAAAGCGAGGCCTACAGACACAGATCCGAAAGATACTCGGACAGAGGTTACGAAATTTCGATTCCGATTCGAATAGATCGGAACTTCAGATTATATGTACATTTCCGACTTCGATTCCGGAAAACTTCATAAATTGCTAGTTTTATATTTACTATATTTAAATTAAAATTAATCTTTGTCGAATCTAAAATCAGCAATTCATTAGCGTTTAATTTATTAACATTTCATTTTAATTGAACAAACTGAATACTAATAATTTATTGGCCCAATTTTCTACATTTGTAAAGCACTTCAGTTATAGTTCCGATTCCGATAATTCAAATATAGAATATCTACGATTCCGGTAAACTTACCTCCGTAACATTTTTAATAATAATGTTTGATTAATTCTAAATCTAACACAGTCAATGTCTTTTATTATTTCAACTATAGTTTGTGTTGTATTAAGCGTATAAATATATGTTAGTGTCTTAAATTGTGCCTGTAATCTGTAATTAAGGGTAGCCCTAACGCGTTAGATCTGCAATTAAGATCGGCCAGGTGCGCGCGCTCAGTTTCACATGCGTCTAAGTACCATGCATTTTAGTTAAACGGTTTAAGGATAGCATTAACTAGAGATTAACTACGGCTTCGCTCGATACGGTTATTTAATATATAAATATAGAAAACTAGCAGATTCGGTGACGCGTTGCTGTAACTGCTGTGAAAATTCTATGAGGTTTGTTTGGGGTTTGATTCTTAAACATAACCTGTGAGGTTCGTTCGGTTTCACCTTTAGGCTATCACTCTCACTCACGGCGGGTCGACTTACCTTAGTCGCCTTTTACGACACCTCGGTAAGGAATATGGGTGGTATATTTTACTAAGCCGGATAACACACGACGGATCAACTTACCTTAGTCACTTTTTACGACAGCTCGGTAAAAAATGAGGGTGGTCTATTTTACAGTTCTTCTAGCTAGGGCTTCGAGGCCCTATGCACATTTAGATAATGAGTAAAAAAAAATGTAAGTAGCGGCCTGTTACTATCCCACTGTTGGGCATAGGCCTCCTCTCTCCATTTTTGGAGAGAAGGGTTGGAGCTAAGACCCACCACGCTGCTCCAATGCGGATTGGTAGGTTACACATATCCCTAGGATTCTCTCTTCTTCTCTAGAGATATGCAGGTTTCCTCACGATGTTTCCCTTCACCGAAAAGCGTGTGATAAATTGCAATTATCAATTAGACACATAAGTTTTAATAGAAAAACTCATTGGTGTCCCGGGTTTGAACCCATGATCGTCTCTAGAAATTCACACGGTCGCACCGCTAGGCCATCACAGCTTATTATTATTGTTACTCTGCCGGATAGCACTCGGCGTCTTTTTTTTTTTACTATAAATCTATTTTAAGATAATCAGGAAGCGATCAAACGTGACTCAGATATTGTTGATCATATCCTAGATTGCGTACGGAGACAATGTCCAAATCTGTTCTCAGATATCGCATTAAGCAACTGTTATCGGCCGCGAAATTTATGATTATCATATTATTTTGTTGTTAACTGTCAAATTAAATTAAGCTGGTACTGCGAGCTATTAATTTTGACAATATTGTAATACAATATTGCCTAACTTCTGCCGGAAGGCGGGTAAATTTGTAATTGTAATTGAACTGACTAGCCCGTTGACGCAGGTTGCAATGACCCTACTTTCAGTTCCGCGGGTCGCGGATTCGATTCCCACCGAAAGCCAACATTTGTTGGTTATTCAAGTCTGGTTGTATCTACATATTTATTAAGAAATATAAAAATAAGTAAGAAGCGTCCTATTACTCTCCCACTGCTGGGAATAGAGCTCTTCTCTCCCTTTTTTTTTTTGGAGAGAAGAATTGGAGCTAAGTCCTACCACGCTGCTCCAATGCGGATTGGTAGGTTACCACATATCTCCAGAATTCTCTAGAGATATGCAGGTTTCCTCACGATGTTTTCCTTCACCGAAAAGCGTGTGATAAATTGCAATTATCAATTAGACACATAAGTTTCAACAGAAAAACTCATTGGTGTCTGCCCGGGTTTGAAGCCGTGACCTTCGCGAAAGAGTCGCACGGTGTTACCGCTGGGTTATCACAACTAAGAAAATATATTTCAATTTATTTACCAGTAATCTGTCACCCATAATAAAAATATTAAGTTACTTTGAGGAAAGACGACTGTATGTGAAATTGTTCCATATATTTAGTTATTGCTCCATTACATTACAAGACTATGATGTGAACGTTAACTTATCCCACTGTTGGGCAAATGCTTCGTTACAATTTGAGAAATAGTATTGATCTTGGATCCACATTGGCTATGATACGCAGGTTATACATATCCCAGTATCATTAATTACCATAGACAACTTATACCAATGACATAAAGATATTTATACTAATATTATAAATGCGAAAATCTCTCTAACTATCGATCTGTCTGTCTGTCTGTCTCCTTTCACAGCAATTGAAATAATATTCGGGACATTTAAATATCAGAGAATTGGAAAAATAATATTGGACTAACATAGAGGATAAATAATAACGTTTT
The DNA here is from genome assembly GCA_029227775.1 of Morpho helenor. Classification (NCBI taxonomy): domain Eukaryota; kingdom Metazoa; phylum Arthropoda; class Insecta; order Lepidoptera; family Nymphalidae; genus Morpho; species Morpho helenor. The sequence continues at coordinate 2,187,982 of JARGCU010000017.1, forward strand.
TAGTCTCCAAAAAATAGGCAGCTTTCCTCACAGATATTTACCTTCACAGAAAAACGTGATAAATCGTAAACATTTATCACATACATACATATCAATTACATTAATATCAATTAGATACAAAGTACTGATTTTCCAAAAAAAATAGACGCAAAATATTCACCAGTTATTTATACTAAGGCGGAAACCATTCAACATTACCCGCACGTACTTAGTTGATAGTCAGTTTGTATTAACCCGTATCTTGCACTGTCGCCCATACAACTGGTACTAACGGTTTCTAATTAGAGCCTAACTTGTTGTCACCGACTACGATTTATAGCCCGGCCGCGGCTGCACTGAGCGAAAACGAAACAAAACATACCTATCCAAATATGGAAGAAAGGGACAGTGCATACCTGCCGCATCCGGCCGTAAAGTGCAATCGATTAATTCCGGGTTAATTATTCAAAGACATCCATTGCGCTGCGAATACAGTTATTGCTAACAAGTGTAATATGCAACGTGCAATGAATATAGTATTTATCGATCGGAGTGAAAAACGGTATGGTCATTTTTTACGGTGTGATTGCGATTACGGTCGCCATCTATTATATTAAACCAGGACAATCGAAGAACCTAAGATGAATATAAATATTCAATGATTATATTAGAAATTTACAAAATAATTTAGTATTATTAGTTATATTGTCTGTTATGTCTACAACTTTGCCCCCGATATGGGATTAGTAAACTTATGTTCCATAATTTTCTGTTTCCTAAACCTTTTTTTTCTTTACCGATACGTCACTTGGATGACTTAGGAATATCATTTTAGCGTAAAGTTTGTTGAATTATAAAAATCATTCATACTTAATTTAAATTTTACAAAATAATTTCTATGGACTTTTCAAGGGTCACGTGGGTTACACGTTAAGTAATATCTTCTATGAAAATGAAATGAAAATGAAAATGAAATGAAATGAAAAATGAAAATGAAAAAGAATTTATTCAACTCTATGTACTAAATGTAACAGAAAAATCAAATAAATCTAATTATATACTACCTATTATCATTAAACTTAATATCTATTACCTTTAGTACGTAGATCTGAATGGGCCTTCATCTCAGTATGAGCTGAATGTCCAAATTAAGACATTCAGCACTGATTTTCAGATGACGCCCAGCAGATGACGTCACGGACATAAACTATAACTACTTACTTATTTATTTTATTTAACTTATTATTTTTACTAATTAACTTCTAAATCTATTATTATTTTTTTTCCTAATATTATTTTTTTTTACTATTATACTATCATATTATATTATACTATACTAGGGTTAAATAAATGAAGAAAATAAAAGGGAAAGAAAATATAAATAAAAACATAAATAAAGACAAATATGTTAATACATGTATGCTGAGCAACCATGTCAATCTGCTGATTCAGAGAAAGGAGTATTCCGCCACTAGATGTTCAGTTTGTTTTTGACCATCTAAAAGGAATTTAGTTAGTAGTTTTTTGAACATTAATTTAGATTTAGCATCCTTAATCGGTGGAGGAATATTATTCCAACATTTAGTGGCGGAATACTTGAAAGATCCTCTAAATGCAGAAGTACGATGGAATGGGGTTTTCAGCCGTTTACGACATTGTCTCAGAGGAGTAGTATCTCTATCATCGAACCAATTGAGTTTATTTAAGAGATATAAAGGTTTACCAGATTTGATAACACCATAGAGAAGACTAGCAAGATGGAGCTTCCTTCTGGAGTTCATTTTTAATAAACGGTTTCATTTAAATATGGTGTTATGTGACTTCTCGGGGGAATATTAAAAGAAAACCGCGCACAAGCGTTTTGCACGCGTTGAATTACTCGTTTGGTTCTACTTAGAAGACGAGGACCAAAAACTAAATCCGCATAATTTATCTATCTATCCAGTTGGCCTACAAATTTTGCACGTTCCAAGCGGAGTCGCTAACATTTTGTGAGAGTATCTGTCGGTTATATGCCATGCCCATAAAATCTTTATAACGTGTTGTGCCGACCCCACTTAGAGCAGGATAAGGGCAGGAAAATGACGATTAAAAATTAGGACTATTCCTGTAAATAAAAGACGGATGGCATCTCTTACGTCTCACCAATTACGTAATCCTGTCCGAGTAAATCCAATTCTGAGTTAAAATCTCTTATAACGTTATTGCAAGTTATAACGGTGTTATGACGCGCCATTAAAGACATGTTATTGGTTTGATTGCACTCGACGTTTAGTGTTCCTCATTTGGGAAATAAGTCAATCATGTGTTTCGGGGAGTAACAATTAAAGCACGTGTCAGTGAGTCTCCTAATTTGGCTACCTTACTAACTCCATTGTACTCTGCTGACGAAATGATAAGGCTCTGGCGGCTAAATAGAGGCGAAACTAACCTCTATACATTAACTATAAATAGAGGTATAAAATTGGTGCCAGTTTACACAATTACTACAAAATGACGAGCGTAGAAACAGGTATGCTTTAATTTTTTCTTAAAAATGAACCTAGGTAGTGTTTATTTGAATCAATTTGAAAAGGTTTGTTAAAGTTTCATTTTCTTAGTATACCGCACACGTAATTTAAAGTAACGGCCTGCACTATCCCACTGCTGGGCATATTCTTCCTCTCTCCGTTTTTGGAAGATTGGAGCTAAGAGCACTACCTACTACGCAGCGGATTGGTAACGTTGCACGTATCCTAAGAATTCTTTACAAAGATGCAGGCACCAATGAGTATTTCTATCAAAACTTGTGTCTAAGTGGAATTTATAGTTCCAATTTATCAATTTACCAATCCAATTTACCACACTCTTTTCGGTGAAGGAAAACATCGTGAGGAAACCTGCATATCTCGAGAGAAATCTGGGGATATGTGTAACCTGCCAATCCGCATTGGAGCAGCGTGGTAGGTCTTAGCTCCCAACCTTTCTCTCCAGGAATGGAGATGAGGCCTATGTCCAGCAGTGGGATTGTATGTTATATTAACTATTTATAATCTCACTAATCCCAATTCCGAACATATCCATATGATAGATTAGAAGACAAATATAGAATTTAAATATAAATTTTATCGTTTATAGTTGGCAGTAATGTCCCCAAATCACACATCTGCTAACCTAATTCAGAATAATTCTTATGCAAATGGGCATTTTATAAACACTTTCCAATCGTAAAATTATAATGTTAAGCTATCACTGGTTCGGAAAACCGCACTTAGAAGGGCAGCAATAAACTTGGTGGTCATTTTAAACTTTCGCAATTGATGCTGATTATTATATTTAATTTTATTCGTTAATTTTATTAGGCCATTGACTATATATAAATTAAATACGTGCTCAAAAAATACATGATACATTAATAAATAGAAACTAAATCCTATATTAATTAAAGATGGCTACAACATTTACAAAAATAACAAACATTCATATTAAGGTAGAAAAAGGTGACAATAACACAAATTATGTAAACTAGGTTTCAGTTAAAAGTTTTAGAAGGGATTTTCTAAACATTGATTCGGAATCGTACATTATATCTAACATGTTATCTTTAATTAAATATCTGTTAATTAAATTAAATAATGTAATAAATTAAATAATGTTATCTTTAGATAACTTATTATATTAACGCATAAGTATAATATATGACGCATATAATATGTTTATATGCGTCATATTTTATACATGCGGGTCACATCGCAATAAAAGTGAGGGTAGATGAACAAAATAATGACCGTACTAGTCATTATTTTGTTCATCTACCCTCACTTTGAATACTAGATTCTGAAGATATTAGTTGATCCTGTTTCCAGATTTTTCAGTGGATGGATGAAAATTATATTTTTATGGTTTGAAAAGAGTAATAAGTATAATGGTTTTTGTCCCATTACTATCACGTAGCTTGTAAAACGTTCACTCACCTTTTGGAGAGAAAGAATTGGAGCGACCATGGAATTCTTAAGAGGTTTACCTATACCGTAAATCACGTGAAGAAAAGTAAATATTGATTGGGATAAAATCCTTGGATAGTATCGATATTCTTTCGGGGATATGATACTATCCAAGGTAGTATCGTATATATACAATCTTACAACCTTTAATATACAATCTTTGTTTTATGTTAAATTAAATTAGGTAAATGTTTAATTCTATACACTAGTTGCATAATTCATTACTCATGCTACCAGAGAGGCGTATCAAATTGATTTACAAAATCCTAGATTCAAAATAATTTAGAGCTCACTAATAAGAGCCACAGTTATAAAGTTATGGGACAAAATTTGAAATGCAAATATCCATGAGCGCCATCTAAAGTGGGAAGGTATATTTGAATAAGGGCTAGCACAGTCGAACGATTGCTATTCAGCGGAAATTTATCATAAATAGATACATATAAATGACGTCATGCTTCGTAGTTTTACTGCTGAAAATAACAAAATAACATAATTGGATGTATCGTTATATAAGCCGTGTGGTATTCGGTTGAGTAGAATAAACCACCCTCATTTCTTACCGAGGTATCGTGAAAGGCGACTAAGGTAAGCAAACCCTGCTGTGCTGTTGTGTGAATTTAGATTGGGATAAGGGCAGGAGGATGATGGATGTATCGTTATGTAATAATTATAAGATACCTTCGTGTTCTCCTATAAAGAATTTTTCTTTATTGATATTTACAATTCTTCGCGCGGTATTTAGTTAGGAAAAAGTAAGTAAACTTGTATATTATCAGGTGAAAGAAAGTTTAATCACTATTCGTATTATTACACTTCTTTTACATTTATTCCTTTTCATATACAGTTTAAGATATAAAGTGTCTTTACATAGTTATTGTTTGCTTTACAACGGGAAGCTTTAAATTCCTTACTGTAATTTATTTTCTAAGTTATTGTACAACGTTTAGATATAAAATTACTACGGATTGTAATGTTTTATTGATCCTTAATGTACCGTTCAATCAATATACCGTTTTATAGCTAATAAAAATATCAATTAAAAGCAATACATTACTAAAAATTAACTGTAAACAATTATAAAATCTCTTTAATTTAAACGGCAAAGAAATAACTTTAAATGAGAAGAGAATTGTACAGATGTCAATTAAATTAAACTTCATAATACTGCAATTGTCTCATTTTTAATTAATGACAGAGTAATTCGTTTTGATATAAACCGAAATGCTTTACCGTATCAAACTGCAAGACAAATCTATGTATTTTTTTTGTATTGATATTGTAATTGATGCGTCGTTTTATTGAAGTTTCTTTACTCATTTGCGACAAGTTAACTTTAAAAATAATATGCGTAATTTTCTCATTTTCGAAGGAAAAACATTTTTTTTTAATCTTCTATATTAACTCGGTACAATATAAGCTTCAATTGGACAAAATTTCATGAATATTGCTGCTGTGGAATAAACGTGAAAGCGTTACAAACGGACAGAAAGACAGACAGATTTTTGCATTAATTATATTAGAATGGATTTACTATGGTTTATTTTAAGAGATATATTATATCGGAATAATTTTAAATCATATGTATTATAACAATAGTTTTTGTTATGCAAGAACGAAAACATTTATTCGCTTAATAATCCTGTATTCAATAATAAATGTTTGTTTGTTTGCAATCTCTTTGTTGCATTAATAATAATAAAAAAAAATTGTAATTTGCAATGACAGGCTTATTCCGGAATCGGAATCTCTTCCAGCCAACCAGTCTAATGTGCCTAATGGCCAAGAAAATGTTTGTAATAGTGTTTATTTTACTCGCGTGTGAGTGCCCTTAAAACATTGCAAAACCGTCTATATCTGATGCATGCTCATTTGAAATACGGGCCGATGTCACGAGTGGGAGCGGTCTTGTGAACAGAGTCAATGAAAGCTACTGCGAAGGCTGTAGCTTCCCAGGACCATCGAATTCTCCGACACATCAAGATACATAGTGATTCCATCCATGGTAGATGACATACGAAAAAAAAAGAAACAGCCAGTAGGTTTCCTCACGGCTAAGCAAAGGCACTATCTTTAACTGGAGAGGTCAAATATGAATTGGCAGGTTGGTAAACTCTCAGGCTATCATCTCTGATCCTACATTGATTGCAAATATTATTTAAGTGTATATAAACTCAGTATTACGAATAAGTATTCGCAAGCGAGTTGTGAAGGCCCAGCGGTGTGACCATGTGACTCTTTCGAGGGTCACGGGTTTAAACCCTAAAACTTATGTGTCTATTTGATAATTGTAATCTATCACATGCTTTTCGTTGAAGGAACACATCGTGAGAAAACCTGCCTATCTCTTGAGAATTCTAAAGATATGTGTAATCTACCAATCCGTATTGGAGCAGCGTGGTAGCTCCAATCCTTCTCTACAAAAACGGACAGAGGAGGCCTATGCCCAGCAGTGGGATAGTAAGCTGTTACATTTGTTCACGAACTCATGGTAAGTTGGTGCTCTAACCAACAATCAGGTTATCACGTCTTTGTAAAACAAACATATTTCTCTCTAGAAATTATGCTAGGCAATTGTAAAATCATAGTAGACTTAACGGAGCCTACGAACTGGGTAAATAGAAATTATCGATCGCAGTCAGATAAACATACAGTCGTAGAAGGTATGCGCGAATCAATGGCTATTATGGGCTTCCCATAATTATACTTGCGGCGACCACCTGTGCCCCGGTACAACAATTAATAGACGCAATGTTTAATCTTGTAATTGACGTATTCCTGGAAAATTATTTTGGAATTCTTCTTGAAGTATTCTTTTGGAATTCTATTTCTCTTTGGATCTGTCCGTGATATGCTATCAATTTTGTCTCGAAAGAAAAAGGAATGCAGTGGAGTTAACGACCTCAAAAAAGGGTTAGGTCAAATGTACTGTTTGGGTAATCATCTAACTTTATGTAAATTTAAAATCTGGCATCAATGCTCTTGCTGTAACATATACTTAGATGCACTACAGAGAACGATAACCATTTACGACTTAAGACATTAAAATTTATTTCAAGAAGAGAAAAAAGGAAATATAGATCGAGATTTCAAATAGTCACAGATGGTAAGTTATTATATAGTCCTAGAGGACTCCGCCAGGCGTTGCTTTGACTCAGTTTTTTTTTCATTCCACTATAATAATATTGACAAAAACAGAATGAAAATACATTTAGTAGTTTTCAAGTTTATCACGAACAGGTATACAAACAGACGCAGCGCGTGACTTTGTTCTATAGTATACATTTGATTTTGGATTTATAATTAAAACCCGTGTGGTATCCGGCTGAGTAGAATAGACCACCCTCATTTCGGTTCCAGGCCTAATGAAATAACATTAGCTTAATTTTTTAAATTTCCATAAACTTACCTTTGGTGTCGATATTGGTGGGGGCAGCCAGGCTCGTGATCTCTGGCTGCGGCGGCTGCACCCTGGGCCCCGGCCAGGTCGTCGTCCCGCCGCAGAACCGGGGCCGGTTGCTGCAGTCTGCGGCGTCCCGGAGTGTCGACGCGTCTGCGGAGTATTCTGGAATCAGATCATCTTGGCTGAGGTTTCGAAGAGCAGTAAGATATCATTTTTTACAAGCTCTACCCGCCCTTTCGTTCAAGTCGACTTAAATGTTAAAATACCCTCAATTATGATTATACCTATTTATTATTCTCATCATTCTCCTGCCCTTATCCCGCTATTAATGGGGTTACTTACCTTACCTTTATTTGCCGTAGTTGTATTTTACGATATTGATTATACCTATTCCCGAAGGAAAAATAATTTTCTTATCCTGGTAATTAAGCTTAAATTGTACCTATTTATCAACATTTCTTCAACGCATCAACCGTGGAAGCATTAAAGATAAACAGAAGAAAAAGAGAGACAAGAGAAGTCAAAGACAATCAGATGTTCACGTTTAAAATATTAAACTAGGATGACCAGAAAACTCGTTCGCGTCAACTTAAGCCTTTAAGTACTCTCAATAAAGCTTTCCCATCCTGCAAGAAGTACGGTTTATTTTAACTTTAAGTAAAGTTAACAAGAAAATTCATAAATACGGTTTGATTGTGCGAAATTTCATGAATGTCGCGGGGAGCCGCTGGATACAAGCGGCACAAAATCGTGTGTTCTGGAGATCCCATGAAGAGATCTATGTCCAGCAGTAGACGTTGTGGAAGAAGAAGAAGAATTTTACTACTCAGCACTAACATAAGATAGAATAATACTTACTTCTTGTTGTTGAAGACTGCAAGAGGCTCCCCGTCTGACCTCCGGGAAAGGTCGCGTTGCGTTTGTGACGGCCCTGCCAACAAAGATAAATAAATTTGTATTTGTACCGTATCGTCAGTGTGTCTCGAATGTCACCATTAGAAGCAAAATTTTAGTCAATAATCAGTCGCTTATAAATACGCAAACTTGTAAGACATATCATCATATATCATCATCATAATAAATAAATCTCCACCTGCATTACTATGATTTCGCTCCACAATACAGAAGTCCACAACCAAACAACATCAGCACAGTATTTATATTCAAAGTTTTTAGAATTAAAAACATTATAACTCACACAAGAAGAGTACTTAGAAAGTATCAGTAATTAAATATTCCACAAGAACGTAATGAATTTCTAGATTTAAATAGAAGTTTCTTACAGTGGTATATTTTAAATAGTTAATTCAACAAAAGCGCCTTAAAAGCTCTACATGAACCCTAAAGAATAAATCATAAGCTAACATTATATTCGCAAATCAAAATGAGGCTTACATATGACAAAGTGGTATCCGACTGAATAGAATAGACCACCCTCATTTCTTACCAAGGCGTCGAAAAAGACGACTAAGGTAAGTTCACCCGCCGCGCGATAGGTATCTGGCTGAGTAGAATAGACTACTCTCATTTCATACCGAGGTGTCTTAAAGGCGACTAAGGTAGATTGACGCGCCGTGTGGTATCAGGCTGAGTAGAATAGACCACCCTCTTTCTTACCGTGGTGTCGCAAAAGGCGACTAAGGTTAATTGCCATCAGGCAAGCCGGTTGTAAATTTTTTGAAATTTCTTGACATTATTAACATGCTATCACTTGTGAGAGCATGTTCATAACATATTGTGCCGACCCCACTTAGAGTGGGATAAGAGTAGGAGAATAATATTGACAATATAAACTTTTGTTTACCAAACATCCTTCCATGCTAAAATTTATAACTTCTTAAGTTTATAGTATAATTCAAAATACAGCGTAATAGATTACACTAAACCAACGTATCAGGTCTCGGAGATCGCGACAACAAACCAATCTTCGTAATTAGTTTCCAATTAACATCGGCAACCAAGTTTGGGCGAGAACTAGAAACGCAGTTAGAAACTTGAGTTAATTGTTCGAAAGCACATAGCTGAAACGATAATGTCGGTACCGGTTAATTGATTAATTGTGGTCCATAGACAATTACGGTAGATGTTGCATGTGCAAATAAGATAGGATATTGCCAGCTAAATATAGTTTACCGAGATGCAATTTATCTATGTTAAGCTTTTTAAATAACTACAACGTTTGTCAGATGAAATTCTAAAATGTGCTGGAATTGATTGGATGTATATTGCAGATGTAAGAGAGGCTTGGAAAAAAAAATTGAGATGGCCTATACTAAATGCGGTCCCTAAAAGAGTAGATAAATAAATAAATAAATTGACCTTATTATTTTGGACATCTATACTAGATGAAGCTGAAGAGTTTGATTGTTTGAACGCGCTAATCTCAGGAACTACTGGACCGATTTGAAAAATTCTTTGAGTGTAAGATAGTCCATTTATTGTGGAAGGCTATTTATTATTTGAAGTAATAAATCCTTTTAAAAAAGCAAAATTATTTGACACAAAGTATTTATATAGACTATAATTTTTTTCCAGTAAACTCAGCATCTATAAGTACTGTATAATGCAGTAAGCGTTTAAAAATTTTAAAAATGGCTAATTTATCAATATTCGACGAATTGTCTTATATTACAGTGGTAGGTAAGTTACCAATTAGTCTTAAAGCAGTCAGCGTTATTCGTTAAAAATATGCACTTTTTTAACATTCGTTAATAAAAAGCAAGCAACGCTATCTGTTACACGCACAGTCTCCTCAAGCTTTGATGACTTTGGCTCTTCTATGTATCTTCTCATTTCTGATTTGACAATTTGAAGATATTCCAAAGCTCTTGTTTGTTCTTCCATTTGTTGTGTTCAAATGATGCCCGACTTGATTAAGGCGATAAACCCCAACAAATGTAACTTAATTCATCGAGCAATTTCGGAAGCACTAGAAAGTGCACATTAATCGATTCTCGGAACCATTCCTACATATGAGAACGTCGGGACACAGTTTTAATCTCCGAAACCGTAGAAAGGATTTCAAGCAATAAATAACCAAAAAAGATCGAGACATTAAAATTTTCGCTCTACAATTTCACATATAGAATTCGTAGAAATCGTGATCGGTCATAAATATGGTCGTGCAAATGAATGATGAATCACATCACATCAGGTTGAGACCATAGAATTAATTGGTGAAAACATAAAACAATTTGATCGCCGCTGCGCCGGCGCCATCCCGTTACTGTATTAGACGGGTACGTCGAGGTCAATGAACTGATATCTTTTTTGATAGGTGCTATGTGCTTTTGTTGCAGCTATTTCATATCTACGTGTTGCATGTAGTTTATAGTTCATTACGGGCATCTCGTTTTTCGTTATGACAGATTTGTTATTATTATTCTTCTTTGTTTCATTATGCCAGATTTTGTTCTTCTTATTGAATTTTCTTATAAAATTTCTTAAAGAATGTTAGCTACATCATCATCCTCATGCCCTTGTCCCACTCTAAGTGGGGTCAGCACAATATGTTATAAACATGTGGTCACATGATTTGGCTACGTATTTTACGAGAGGCCGCCTGCCTGACATCAACTTACGTTAGTCGTATTTTACGACATCTCGGTACGAAAGAGGGTGGTCTATTCTACTCAACCGGATACCACACGATTGGTCAACTTACCTTAGTCGCCTTTTACGACACCTCGATAAGAAATGAGGGTGGTACTATTATATTTAGCCAGATATCACACGGCGTAAAGTGACATGACTTACTTTAATAGTTCTTTTTTTATATCTTAAAAGCATTTGCTTATTACAGAGCTTGCCGTGTGGTATCCGGCTGAGTTGCATAGAACACTCTCATTTATAACCTAGGTGTCGTAAAAGGAGAATAAGGTAGGTTGACCCGCCGTGTGGTATCCGGTTGAGTAGAATAGACTAACCTCTTTTCTTACCTAGGTGTCGTAAAAGGAGAATAAGGTAGGTTGACCCGCCGTGTGGTATCTTAATAGTTCTTTTTTTATATCTTAAAAGCATTTGCTTATTACAGAGCTTGCCGTGTGGTATCCGGCTGAGTTGAATAGAACACCCTCATTTATTACCAAGTTATCGTAAAAAGAGAATAAGGTAGGTTGACCCGCCGTGTGGTATCCGGCTGAGTAGAATAGATTAACCTCTTTTCTTACCGAGGTGTCGTAAAAGGAGAATAAGGTAGGTTGACCCGCCGTGTGGTATCAGGCGGAGTAGAATAGACCAATCTCTTTTCTTACTGAGATGCCGTTAAAGGAGACAAGAGTATTGATGATGTTACCGCTAGGCCGCACCGCTAGGCCATCACAGCTGTGATAACAGCTGTGATGGCCTAGCGGTGCGACCGTGTGAATCTCTAGAGGCGATCATGGGTTCAAACCCGGGCAGACACCAATGAGTTTTTCTATTAAAACTTATGTGTCTAATTGATAATTGCAATTTATCACACGCTTTTCGGTGAAGGAAAACATCGTGAGGAAACCTGCATATCTCTAGAGAATTCTGGAGATATGTGTAACCTACCAATCCGCATTGGAGCAGCGTGGTAGGTCTTAGCTCCAATCCTTCTCTCCAATAACGGAGAGAAGAGGCCTATGCCCAGCAGTGGGATAGTAACAGGCCGCTACTTACTTACTTACTAAATATATAGTCCGACTTAGTAGACATTCCACTGCCATGAGATCGATATGTACGCTGGTGAAACCGCGGGATATTACTAGTGTTTAATATTTTAAATATAGCCAAACCAGTGTTTTCTTAGAAACTCATAAGCGCCTACCTGGTAATTTATATATTCAAGAGCTATCACCTAGCAAATATAGCGTGTTATACTAACAAAGGCATCAGCATTAATTAGCAGCATTTTTTTATCATATCAAGATGTCCATACGAACATGGTTTTACTTTGAACGGTCGCCATAAATGGACTAGGAAGTGTGGTAGAAACGAAGCGTCCAATTAATTGAGACTGTCGCGGGAAGAGATTCAATTAGCTGAAATATGGACACCGTAGTTAATTTCTGTATACGATGTCAATTAGTTGAACCTGTTTTGCGACATATATGGAGATTTATGAAAGATCAAGCTATAAATACTGGTAATGTTGCACTTAATATGGGCAAATTAAAATATAAAGTAATACGCCGTGTGGTATCCGGCTGAATAGAATAAATAGTACCACCCTCATTTCTTACCGAGGTGTCGTACAAGGCGACTAAGGTAAGTCGACCCGCCGTGTGCCATCCGGTTGAGTAGAATAGGCCACCATCATGTCTTACCGAGGTGTCGTAAAAGACGACTAAGGTAAGTTGACTCACCGTGTGGTATCCGGTTAAGTAGAATAGACCACCCTCTTCCTTATTGAGGTGTCGTAAAATACGACTAAGTTAAGTTGACGTCAGGTAGGCGGCCGGTCGTAAAATACGTAGCCAAATCATGTGACAACATGTTTATGACATGTTGTGCTGACCCCACTTGGAGTGGGATAAGGGCAGGAAGATGATGATGATAAAATATAAAGTAATGACTTGTTGCTATCTTGTGGGGACGACACAGCATGTTTTAAACATGGTGTAACATGATTTGGCTAGGTATTTTATGACCGGCCGCCTGCCTGACCTCAACTTACCTTAGTCGCTTTTTACGACACCTCGGTAAGAAATGAGGGTGGTCTATTCTATTTAACCGGATACCACACGGTGGATCAACTTACCTTAGTCGCCTTTTACGAGACCTCGGTTAATAAAGAGGGTGATCTATTCTACTCAGCCAGATACCACACGGTGGGTCAACTTACCTTAGTCGCTTTTTACGACACCTCAGTAAGAAATGAGAGTGGTATTCTCACTTCTGGATACCACACGGCGTAACATTAGTTTGCTTAAACGAACGACCTAATATTGAATTATGAGTTACGCCGATATTGCTTCTGAAAATAATGTGTATTTTAACATTTACACCTACGAGTATTTATAGTACAAAAAAGTATTTTTAGTTTTGCCTCTATTGCAGCCTATGAGCGATATAGAATAGAATAAAATAGAATAGAATAGAATAGAACAAAATGGAATAGAACATTCTTTAATACACCACATAAAATTACAATATACATTGTTAAGAAAACGATATAATCTAATGCAGATACAATAAGGCTAACTATCGTTAACTAGCGATTTCCTAGACCTTTGGGCCTTTAGCCCAACCTTTGGGCTAGAGACATTAAATTTGGGTTATATATTCTACTAGTGGCCCGCTCCGGCTTCGCACGGGTATAAAATACTATGTCTATGTCACTCAGTAAAAAAAATGATAAAAACCTATCCAGTAGTTTTGTTTTATTAATTACTGCCCATGGCCCGCACGCGTTAGATTTGGAGTATAACAATTCTCCTTTCCCTATACCATGAAGATTCCTTGCTGTCTTTGGAATATCTAAATTCAAAAATATACTTAACCAAAGACAAAATTACGTTTAACTGTCATTTATATTTCGTTATTCCACGGTCATTTGAGCTTTGTTATTCCATGTCATAGTCGTTTTTGTTATACCACGTTTTATAGTGACTTGACAGGACAAAATAAATGCGGTCGAACGGGATTAAAAGTATCCTATGTCCGTCGCCTGGTTCTAAGTAACCTCTCCACTAATTTTCAGCAGAATTGATTCATCCGTTTTTGAGTTATAAATAGTGTAACTAAGACCAACTTTCTTTTATATATATAGATTTCAAGCAAGCTTATAAAATAGTAGCAAACAACTACTAAAATTATTTTCCTCACCAAATTTGAAAACTATCTAATAATACCCAGGATAAGCTTACGTTTAACAACATTGTTTACATTCTCGTATCTTAGAAGCGTAACAAGTACCATTATGAATATGCAAATAACAATTATGAAACAAGTACGAATATGCAAATCACGATTGGTTCATGATTAAAAACATATATTTGATCCACTAATGATGTTTTGTAACTTTCATTGATATATTATTAGTTTGTCTTGTTATAATTCCACATATAAAACAATACGTGTTCATTGTTTAGCGTGGTAGTTAAGCACTAGATCTAACTGTATTGGCCGTTCACACTATTCCAGTGGCACTGGAATGGGCGAGCTGGAATGAAAAATAGAACGCCAATCCAGTCGACTGGACTGGATTGATCACTGGATTGGTACATTCCAGTGCAGGTTCCAGTAGCATTCCAGCGCTGGACTGGAATGGTCGACTGGAATAATGTGAACCGGGCAGTATTCGAAGTTTTATTTTTGCCATATCCTGAACTGTTATCCTTACAATTAACTTACAATAGTTGATAGGAATGCGTGGATATAGCTACAATTCGACCTTGCACAAGACAGTGATGAATAAATGTAAGTAGTTATAAGTATTATAATTAAAAACGCCACCGCCGAGTTTCTTGTTGGCTCTTCTCGGTAGGAACATTTTTCCGATCCAGCTGTAGAGTTGACAATTCAAAAGCACTTGTTTGAAGTTGTTTTGAAGTTGAATTTCAATTTGATTTGTTTATATACGATGCTATTGCCCAAAAGTGGGAGTAGATAGCCACGACACGTTACCCTAAACAGTGATCCGCTTTTACAGCAAGCACTCAGATATGCTAGTCGCCGCTGTCGAAGTTTTTACGCTCTACTATTCGCATTAAAAATAATATATTTACTAGAACATAAACTTAACACTTCGTTACTGGCAAGGTACGCGAGGAATACATACGAGTTATGATAGAATATGCTTCGTCTCAGATAAACGACTAGTAACAAAAACGTGACTGCGATAGTCGGCACTTTGATGCGCTGTCAAGTGTTGGAAATAAAAAAGCGATCAGTTGATAATGCGGTACTTGTTGCTAGGTCGATGTGAGCTTAGAATAATGTTCCTTAGTTTAGGAAAAGAGGAGTAGCCTTCCATTTCTCATCATATACAACTTACGACGGCGTTTCTTTTTGAAGATCTGTCCTGTCTATAACCTGCGATCCAAATAATCAACTTCAAGGTGCTAATTTTGACTGGCCCGTTGGCGCAGTTATTGTAACCCTGCCTTCTGTTCCGTGGGTCGCGGGTACGATTCCCGCCGAGGGCCAACATTTTCGAACCCGGGTGTATATTTGTAAGGCAACATTTATTAATTTTTGATATCGAGTTTAGTCGACGAGTGCATTCACTTCAAATTTCGTCATTTCATAGCCACTGGTTAAATTATTTGGGTATCAATTTAGATTGTATCCCATACGCTGTCGTCAGCAAATGCGGTTAGACACCGTACAAACGTATTTCATTACACAAATCACAATGTTAGTGACAACCGACAGTGCGGTGAGCTTCGCGGTCGGAGCAAAAACATCAAAAATTATGGAAGCCGGAGTAGTGATGTGCGTGAGATGCCGCCGTGGATCGATTACATAAAAGGTGTTACATCTCAGAGGTATCGCTATCGGACGTCGGAACTTTTTGTCCGTATTTTGGAGTCTAAATCAAATCTAGATAATCAAATAAAAATGAAGTCGCAGAAAGCTGTTACTCCTGTTTATTTTCCGAATTGACTATGTGCTGTTAGCTCTAACAGCTTTTACAGCGTCACCGGGCGGGACGGGCGAGCGCAAGTATTGCTGATGTTGCGAAATGCGGAGAGCGTAGAAGCTCTACTAGCGTCGGGGCACGACGTTCTAAGGGTGCCTCCTGTAAGGCCGGACCACGGCTTAGGGCGACGTGTAGTGGAGGGCTAAATGTACGACGATTATTCATCATGGCGTCGGGAGTATAACGAGAAGCCACGGCCAACCGACGTCAGAAAACTAGGACCTCGTCTTTGCCGGCGAAGACGCTGTTTAACTCAAGTTTAGGCATCGTCGTTTGTGGCATCGTCGCTACAAAACGGATGAACCGATTTCGATTTTTTTTAATTTGAATGTGTATTTAATCAGTGTATTTAATTATTAATTAGATCTGTTTAGGAATTTGATCAATCGTAAAACATTTGCGTCTTTTTCGGGAATAAGATAGGTATAATAAAGATTAGGATAAGTAGTGGTTACAGAGCGCAATGATAGATAAGATTCTCTTAGTGTATTAATACTCATAATTGGTTTGTGTTATATTAAATTATTATCACAGCTAAAGCGCTACTAGGACAATATTCATAAAATTTGGTATAATCGATGCTTACATACTACATTGGACTACATTACAGACTATATTGGATAATAATTTTCTGATAATCCTTCCGAATAGGAAGCTAATGCCTAAATATGTTAATGTGAGCCGAGCCACATACATATTGAAAGGAGTAGCGTAAGAAATATACATCTAACGGAATAGCGCCAGAGTTGACAAATAATAGGAGATAATAGAAGCGAAAAACAAGTTGTGCAGACCACACTTAGAGTAGGATAAGGGCAGGAGAATGATAAAGTCGACGCGAGCCAAATTTGAGGGTACAACTAGTATGTTACAACGACGATGATAGTCTTTAGGTATCAGGTGACATGTCATGAATTAAAGCCAAGGACTAGAGCCAGTTACTATTCATGCAAACTGTCACGCTCCTAACCGCTTTGTCCAGGATTGCGTTGTATTTAGTTTCAACCTTTTGTGCCTGGTTTAAAGGACATTGTATGTAAATTTAGGTGAAGGTTTAAAATTAATTAAACAAGTTATGACAGCCTAGCTGTTACAGCGCATCATTCGCTAAGGATTCAAATTCACAATATTCTTTAATGAGGCGGACTTTTTCAAGTACTTTAGAATCTTCAAATGTTATTGAGGAAGCTAGCACTGATTCGGAAGTTTGCTACAACTAGGAAAAATAAACGAGATTTGCTGTTTCAAACTAAGCTAATTGTCGAATTTTTCTATCGAAGTTATAAAACACAGTTTAAATATTTTTCTTTAGTGTTTTATCAATTAATTTGGTTCCAAACCTGGGTAAGCCACCTATAACTTGTCTTTGAAAACTCATATCTTATATTGATGCTAAGCTATTAATTAATATCTTATATGCATGCTATCAGAAAAGGTATCTAATAGTCCTATTGAATTCATGTTCAGAGTAGAACTAATTTCCACGCACAGAATCTTGCTATATAAAACAACTGTCCGCCATTTAACCACAAATACTTGTGCCTTTTCCACTCACACTACTAAACACTTAAACGACCAACAACTGTCCTATCACTTTTCCGTTTCCATTATATATGGAATCAAAATGGTATATCGCACGTTTAGTATTAAACCGACCGATTTCAAAATTAGACTTAACTGAGTTAGGTACATTGTAATCCTTATTTCAATGCCATCTATGGTTTCCGCTACGGACTATTAAAAAAGTTAAACTATTAAAAGAACGCGAACGTAAAAAAACGGGCAATATAAATCTGGAAAGTTAGCCTCCTCGCAAGTCGTATACGAAACAAGTATGATGTGGTTATACAAAAAAATATAAAAATGCCTCCTCGAACATTCTTGAATGACAATATTCTGACATCGCATTGACAATATGGAGGTAATAATATCCGTAACGGTATAATAACAGCGTTAAAAGGTCATGACAGTAAAAAGTAAGAATTCATAGCCATTATGGGCAACTGTAAAGGCATTTACATAGACTGCCGGCGGTGTCGCGCGTCAGATTTGTGTCACTCTCTCTTTGACAGTTTACGTCCACTGTTGGGCATAATCGCTTTAAGGGAATCACACGCCACACGATCCTACTACCCAACGGTGCCCGCGACTTTTTGTGGTTGTCTGTCCATATATTAGGAGGTTTTCTTACAATACGTTTTCGGGTGCGGGGCCGCCATTCCTTAAGATATTTGTCTATTTGTTATTCGAACTATTGCACTGTTAATTCGAATTAAAATTCAGATCATCCGTTATTCAAATTACTTTAAAACAAATATTTATGAATCCTTAATTCTTCTGCTGGCTTAACTGTTCTCATCGAGACGCGCCATCACTAAACTTGCTGTTTATCTTTTCAAAATATTATTCTTATAACTAATTGCATTTCGTCATCGCTACCTTGTGCAAGATCAGAGAGTAGTTAAACCTCATATTTTTATGTTTGTAAATAATTTCACATGGGCTTACTGTATCACTGTTCGTTTATTTTTTTAAACTGCGACGGTCGATTGGGTTTGTTTGGCTACTGAGGGTATATTCATTATTAATGTGAAAGATGTCGCTGATACATCTTGTTATTAACAAAAATAGTATGTTCCAAGAGAAATTACTTTTTGATCGCTGTCTGTATGGTGTACAAGCACTTTTGAATCGCCAAGGATCATCAATATGATTAATGAAGCTAAAACTGGTTCAGAATGTTGCTCTTACCAAGAAGAACCAGAAAGAAACTCGGCGGTCAATCTTTTGAACATTTTCAATTTTACATTACTAAATCGCGGTCTTCTATAAAGCTTAAAGGATTTTCAAATCTAGGCATTTTTATCATCCAAATAATAATCAATTTTGTAATATACTTTACGTATAAGCATATTTCTTACACTTAATTTAAACCTTTCTGCAGACTGTTCTAGTGTGATTAAAATTTAAAATAATTTATCTTAAATAACAAATCAAATGTCAAACAAGTCCTAAAATAACCTTTGAAATTCCTGTCCCCAATGTAGCGTACATCTCAAAACCTATTATTATCCTCATAATTTTCAAGAGCGCACCGTTCTTTTCCTTAAAATATGGAATGTTATTTCCAAGTATAAATTTTAATAAGTTAATCGGTACCATCCTTAATTCAGTACCGACCTGGCGAAGCATTGACTCACGTCGCTGGCCCCGATTTCCCCCGAAGCGTTTCCTGCTGCTCCCAAAGTCGATAGCGAACTAATGGGAAGCGGTGACACAATCTGCCATCTCGTTGTTTAGCCGATAATGAGGCAGCCGTTGGGCGTGGCGAGGCTATGGCGGAATGCTATTTACATCACTATATTATATCCGTTAACCTATATCAGGGATCGGTAAACTTTAAGTTTGAAGAGCTTTAATATTTAAAATAAAGTTACAAAATCTGTTTTGGACTTGCCTTTACATTATCATCCTCCTGCCCTTATCCCACTCTAAGTGGGGTCGGCACAACATGTTATAAACATGTTGCCTACATATTTTACGACCTACGTTTGTCTGACGTCAAATTACCTTAGTCGTAATTTACGACACCTTGGTAAGAAAAAGTGTGGTCTATTCTAGTCAGCCGAATACCACACGACGGGTCAACTTACCTTATTCGCCTTTTACGACACCTCGGTAAGAAAACGATGGTGATCTCTCAGCCGGATACCACAAGGCGGGTCAACTTACCTTAGTCGCCTTTTACGATACGTCGGTAAGAAATATAGGTAGTTTATTCTACTCAGCCGGATACTACACGGTAGGTTGATTTACCTTAGTCTCCTTTTACGAAATCTCGGTAAGAAATGACGGTGGTGTATTCTACTCAGCCGGATACACCATTTCACGACTGACATTCTCTTCAACTAATCAAACGTCTATTGAATAACAGTTAACGCAGGTGTTCAACAAGCTTTTCGCACTTTGTATCCACTGCTTCAGATAGCTATCAACCATTCAACGATTCAAATTCAGGAAACGGAAAATTATCGAGACAGTTCTTATCACTGTGAACAAGGCGCGCTCAATCAGCCGCCATTAGCCACATAATTATTACCCCATGAACCCCTTAGGCCAATTTATCGGGCAGTAATCTCCGTGCATCCGTGTATCCTCATTACAGGGAAGTCGGGGCCCAAAATATAGTGTTTACGTTTCTAAGCGAACGGGAAGCGGAGTTAATGAGCCGTGCGGCGACTTCCTGAAGACGGCGCGTGCGCAAATTGCACAGCTGTCAGCGCTATGTGGAAGTGATTTGTGTTTTCATACCGAGTGATGTTTAGACGGATAACTGGAAAAGCTTGCTTAAGATAATAATGATTCCTATCATTAAATGCTAATTCCATGAGACAAACAGACGCGGTGTTAAATCGCTTTTGAGACTTATTTTTATCTGCAGTAAGATTCAATAACATATAATTTTCTCCTTTAATTATTTTTTATTTTGATACTTTACTTTTTTTATGTCAGGAAAAGCCATTATGGGTCGTCACCGCTCGACGGCGACGAGCGGCAGGTTTATCAGACTCTCACCGACAAAAAATCTGACTGTGCCCCACCTCTCTGCTGATGAAGGGGACAGGGTACCGTTGTACACATTAGCCCCATGCCCACCAGCAGCAACTCTGAACCCCAGAGCGCGCCACCTCTGGGTCGGGGACTCTCTAAAAGTGGCCCCCTCCCTCCGCTAATCAATGCATCGGGAGCACCAGATGCATCGACCGCCTCGGAGACCTTTTCAGATGAGTGTCCGATAAACCCTGTTAGAAACGCCCATAAGTCCCTGTTAGAGCGGCATACGACGGGCTTCGGCTAGTTGTCTGCGCCCCGCCCGCCTGCGGCGGATCGGATCCAAGGACTTTGATACTTTACTCACCTTACTTCTCGGGTACACACTGAGCACGTCAGCCCACCATCGGGCCTCTTCCCTGCAGGTGCCTTTGACGAAGGTGACCCGCTCAGGAGCGGTGATGGCAAGGCTGTGGGCGTGGCCGGTCACGCTGTCAGCTTCGCTCACCTCCAGCACCGTCGTCATATCGACGCTGGCTTGCGGGACTGTGTCAGGCTGGAAAGAACAAGAAATTAATAAATATCGTTCTTGGTAAAAGCTTTCATGGATTTCTGAACATTTTGCCGTGTGGTATCCGGCTGAGTAGAATAGAGCACTTTCATTTCTTACCGAGGTATTGTTAAAGTCGACTAAGGTAAGTTCATTCGCCGTGTGGTATTCGGCTGAGTAGAATAGACCATCCTCATTTATTAAGGTATCGTAAACATCAGGTATCGTAAACGGCGACTAAGATAAGTTGACCTACCATGTAGTATCGGGCTGAGTACAATAGCCACCCCTCATTTATTACCGAGGTGTTGTAACAGGCCACTAACGTAAGTTGACGTCAGGCAGGCGGCCGGTCGTAAAATACCTAGCCAAAAAATATAACAACATATTGTGCCGACCCCATTTAGAGTGGTATAAAGACAGTTGAAAGATGATGATTTTCAAATAAATGTTTGAGATTACCCCCTTACCCGACGAAATTATGTTCAGTTAAGATCACGATCATCAGCAATGAAATAAAGATCGATGAGAGAGAGAGATACCGAAATATTATAAACATAATATCATTAGATGAAAACGGGAAACTCCTTTTAATCTACTAATTGCCTTAAAATTGATAGGTAGATAAAAATTAAGTGATTAGATATACACCTAACCACTACGTCGCAGAGGTCTTGCCAACGGTAATTTTTAATGGCCGAACAAATTATAAACCGTGCTAATTCTACACACGCCAAATGAGCCAGGAAACGCAGTTATCGCTCGGTCGCACTTGCAATCAAGTTTTCTTCATGGAAATTGTAGTTAACGGCATTACTGGGCGTTGGGCGCGCGGTCTCCACGGGGGGTGCGACCGGCTCGCATATTAAGAGCGACGTCTTAAGCGGGAATAGTCTGTTCGTTTCTCACTTAGAACGTCAGGTTATGTATATGTCATATTTGAGCTTGTTGATTGTAACTTTGTTACATTCTAGTTTTACCCGCGATGTCGTTCGCATTGACTTGGAGATCGTCAATTCTTCTCTTAGTGGATCCACCGATTGTATCGTCTACCGGAGGGAGGGGCCACTTTTAGAGATGCCCCGACCCGAGGTGGCGAACTCTAGGTGGCGGGGATGCGGGTAATATGTTATCCTTGCTAACAGCAGAGTTAGTGAGTCCGACATAACAGTCGTCTATCCCAGTCCGGTGGCGGTACCCATAAGGGGTTTATTCTCGAATTAACCCCTTATGGGTACCCCCATTTGGTAATAGTAGCCCCCCTTTTTTTGACCCATCATAAACTACTACCACCACCACCGATACTGCGTTTTCCGGTTCACCTTATTGTTACAAACCTTTAAATAATTATGCGTTTTTTCCAGTTTCCGAAAGAAAAGTGGATTTTTAAAAATCCTATACATTATAATAATAATAATAATAATAATAATAATCTTTTATTTGCAAGAATATGAGTTACATAGAGAGATGTTGTCATTTTAAAAGGCACAAACATATTCAACTGTTACACAGCATGCAAATTTTGGTTTCAATTATATTAAGGATTTTAGTTATAAAATGTCAATAAAATAAAGCTCACAATAAAATTATCTAATTACAATATGTCAAAATTAAATTCAAATAATATTTATATGTATGTAAAATGTAAGTCATGTGCTGGTTATAAAGATTAATAAATTAATAAGTATTTTAAGTAGCAATACAATAAAATTCAGGTTGTGGTGGTGAGTGTGATACGTCTTGTGATACATGTGGCAACTTTATAATAATATTAATTTAGATATTCCTTAATATCATAAAAGATTTTGTCCAACAGCCATACCTTAAGTTTTTTCTTTAAAACTTTTGAAGTTAGCTTTCGAAGGTCTGTTGGTAACTTATTATATATTTGTATGGCCATGTAATATGCATTTTTTTTGTATAAAGCACTACAACACTTGTTTATCAATATCTTATCAGGATAACGAATTGGCCTATTAGTATCACACTTACGTTGAAAGTATTTAGGGTATGTTTTGACAAATATACATATGTCTCTTATGTACATGCATGGTAGGGGTAGTATACCCAACTTTTTAAATAGTGGTTTGCAGCTGTCTAAAGGTCCTACATTACAAATAGCCCGAATGCATTTCTTTTGAAGTCGGAAAGCTCTAATAGCGTCAACCGAATTACCCCAAAGAATTAAGCCATATGATAGCACAGACGATACGTATCCATGATATGCACTTAGTGCCGCATTTATAGAAACCGTCTGTACAAGACGTCTTAAAACATATATAAATCTATCCAGTCTCATACATATATGGTCAACGTGTGCCTTCCAATTGCAGTTTTTGTCATAAAATATTCCTAAAAACTTATAATTATCCGGTTCATTTATTTCATTACTCCCGTATTCGATCCTAAGTGGATCTTTTTTTAAATAGTTTGAAGTGAACTGCATTAATTTAGTTTTAGATAAATTATCCGGTATATACCAAATTTTCATTTCATCAAAGTCACTACAGCAGATTGGGGAAATACATAATAATACATAATAATAAAATCTTATAAATGTGGCTAATCTCTCACAATATTTGCAATAGTTCGAAACCTCTGATGTTGATAAACTTATGTAGGAATCCGTAATAAGTAACAACTACTTATGTGGGATGCGCCATTAGAGCTAGCGGGCTTGATGAAGTTTATTTAGCTTCAAAGTACGACGTTGAGGAATTTAACAGTACGAATAGGCCATTTGTCACATCTGACGAGAATCAGCAAGATCCTAGGATTAACACAAGAAAATACGCGACTCAAATTCCGTATTTCTCCTACATACTACGAGTAACTTTATCATAGCGAAACTTTGTGTGTTACGTTTTCACAACTAATCCGCTGGATTAATATTGATGAAATTTGATGCAATTGTTGCCTTTATACATACGTTAAAAAGATAATTGAGGGTGTTTTTAAGTTAAGTTGGCGCTCAAAATCGCGAGCACAACTTGTGCTACAAACCTATTGATATTATATATGCGAAAGTTTGTGAGTATGGACGTATGTTTCTTACTCTTTCACGGCGAATCCGCTAAACTAATATCGATAAAATTTAGCACAATTATTCCTTATATCTCGGGGTAACATATAAGCTATAGAAATCTTGTTAATTCTACAGGAATAGGATTACATTGAAAAGGGTCATCTATTATTACCCTATCACGCGACAGCAGTCTCTAACAGTCTCTAACGCAAACGAAGTTGCGGGTAAAAGCTAGTTATATATGTCTTCGATGCGAGTACAAATAGGTCGTTACACGAGTAAATGCAACAGGCGCCAATTATCGCTAAACCCTGACCGGAACCTGACCTGACGGTGTCGGGGTTAATCGACGTCGAGGCAATTAAAGATGTGACGTGTGAGGCTGCCATCCACACTAATATTATATAACTAGCTGTGGCCGCGGATTCATCTGCGTGAAATCTTTCCCGCGTCCCGATCCTATGAGAACTTAACCGTAATGTACCATTAACTTACCTTCCTTAAGAGTTGCAATATCTTTTAATAAAAACCGTACAAAAATCCATTCAGTAGATTTTGAGAAAATTGACCACCTAACTAAAGAAAGCTTTGGGGACTTTGCTTTACAATATGTAGATATGTGAAAGACTGTCTGTTTTACGTTTTCAATTCTTTACGCTCACCTACTGGATCAAAGTAACGTTTCATATGAAAAAGAATAAAATAATATGTCAATCATTGATATGGGTTTTAAAAATGGAAGGAATTTAAGCAAGCGATTTAGAGGGACAATTGGAATTCTGGACGCGGGAGAGAATGAGATTTTTGGCATAACAGAGCCGGGTGGATGTACAGAGCAGGAGCAGCATCTGATTCGGACAGATTCTAAATTAAGAAATACATATAATAATATAATAAATTGTGATAATTTTAAACTCAATAAGAAAACAAATACCACATTCATTGTATCTTAACTAACAGATGTTTATGAAATAACTAAATTAGCTCTAGAGAGAGACTGCTCCGTTATGTTGATATAAGCAAGCTTAACTAATTATATGATAAGCTTTAGATGTAAACAGGTCATGTTTACCTAATGGACACTTACGTTCGCCACTTCATTAATCAAAATTGATAACAAAATATCATAACATGTCTATATGTAAGCTCGAAGTCAATTAGCGTGCAACGAAAGTACTTTTACTACGTTACGTGTTCACAAGGAGTTATTTGTTTTCTTCTTCTTAAAAAAGGCCTATGGGCTACAAATATTAAATACTGAAACGGTTAATACTGGCTATGTAAATGGTTTCTATTTCCAAGGCATAATTGAGTTGCCCAGAACTAAATCGTTGGAGGCAAGTTAGGTAAGGACTAGCCTATGTCTATCAGACTTCTGCTCTCAGTAAGACGTATCGAAGCTAAGACCAATAGCGCCGATGCAATGCAGAACAGTATGTTATACATATCTCCTGAATTCCGTAGACTTACATATGTGAAATACATTGTGAAAGCACATAAAGATAACTAGGTTTTGGGTTTTTACCCCGCAACCAGCAAACGCTTCCACCAATCTACAATCACGCCAAATAGGGAATAGTATATTTAAATAATCATAGGCCACACTCATTTCTTACAGAGGTGTCCTAAAAGGCGACTAAGGTAAGTCAACGTTAGACATGCAGCCGGTTGTAAAATACCGAACCAAATCATGTAACAACATTTTTATAACATGTTGTGCCGAACGCACTTAAAGTGGGATAAGGGCAGGAGATAAAACATATTTAAATATATTTAAAGTATTCAATTTTAAATTAATTTTAAATTTTTAAAAAATCTATACAATATAAACCGTGCAAATACTGAACGAGCACACTTTTTACAGTGAAAGCAAAAACGCAACATAACGAACCGAAAAAAGTGAAAATAAATTTCGCATAAAAACAAGTTAAAGATATAAACCAATTAAAATCGACGACCGAAACATGGAAGCGGTCAGGCTACAATAAGCGTATATCAAACTTTATTAATCACGCCCAGCCAATCAGACGTAAGGACAAGCTGATTTATTACACTACTTTCCCTATGTCCCGAAATGGTCTAATTTGGCATCTGATTGTGAGCAGTTTGTATTCCGTAACAGTTTGTCTCGACGATAAGCAGACCCAAACATCAAGTACATTGGCGGAAGTCTTGGTATTGAGGTAATAAATATCAAGTTGGACTCCGTAATGGAAACCATGTAGTTAGACATTTTCTTAATGATATCGTTTTGGTTTAACTCAGTGGTGGCAGCTATTAACGATTATGCAATTGTTCCCATGCGATGGTCCAGCGCCCATAATTTCCGTTCTAGCGGTCCAAAGCCATTCAACCGGGCCATGAATGGGCGGAATTCCTTGCTGTAATGCGATTTAGGAACTAAACATCTGGCTATAATTGTGTGCTGTGACATTTATCAACCAATAGAAGTGACTTCAGATAATTAAATAAGTCTAAGTACCTAAGTGATCAAGCCTTGCTAGGTAATTTTTTTCATAAATAAAAAATGCAATTAGAAATAAAAAAAAAAGATTTTATCTGGGATAGATCATAGTATTCTGAATTCGAGAACGCACGTTATCCAATTGAGTTATCATGATTTTGCACTTGACAGCGAAATTATCCTTTGCTTTTTCATAAAATTATAGCGGTTTAGCCCGAAAACAAGACCTAACACACCTAACAAAACCTACCTAGACTGGTTCCCCCCCCCCTCCAACCAAAATTTCAGAAATTCAGAAAAATATATATACAAGATTAACTCATTTAAATATTAAAGATTATAACTATTATACCTGTATCTATAAATACTTAAGAACACCATGCAGGATATTTTCCTAAATAATAAAATTGATAATAATAGACTGGTTCATATATTTGGGGTTCGTCAATTACATGTCTGATCCATCATATAACTGGCTTATTTTCTCGCTTCTTAGATTATCCAAAAAGAGTAGTCACCTAGAGACGGCCATAGATTACCGTGTTTGGCAGTTAAAAGTTAAGAGCGTTAGTTTACTGCCAATTTCTGTTAAAAGCTGACAATCTTAGTTTACGATCAATTGGTGTTAAAAGTTTAGAACCATTTATCGTTCGTTAAACGAACGAACTTCAGAGTCAAAGAATTTAAACTCTACATAGCATCAAAAGTAAAATACATAAAATAAAGAAAGGTAATAGTATAGTTTATGAATTTGTTAGCCTGTAAGTGATATGCATTATTTCAAATAAATATCTTCCTCTTTAAATAAGAATGGGATTTAATTTTCCAAAAGTTATATCTCTATTGTAGACACATAAATTAGTTTTCAATGATGTCAAAATGCGAGCTGTGGTAGCCCAGCGGTAACACCGTGCGACTCTTTCGAGGCGGTCACAGGTTCAAACCCGGGCAGACACCAATGAGTTTTTCTGTTAAAACTTATGTGTCTAATTTATAATTGCAATTTATCACACGCTTCGGTGAAGGAAAACATCGTGAGAAAACCTGCATATCTCTAGAGAATACTGGAGATATGTAACCTACCAATCCGCACTGGAGCAGCGTGGTAGGTCTTAGCTCCAAACCTTCTCTCTAAAAACGGAGAGAAGAGGCCTATTCTCAGCAGTGGGATAGTAACAGGCCGCTACTTACTTTTTTTACTTTATGATGTCAAATTACAGATAGACCATGATTCCAATGGTAAAAGAGTTTGTGTGATTGATGCGTCAAAACTTACTTATTTTAATTTTAATTTGAGGGCAACTTATAATCCTATATACAATTATAGAAAGCTACACTATCGCAAGTAATATTTCCTAGAAAACTCAGTTTCCACATGCAATTGCGGAATCGTATAAATATGATTATACAATTCCTCAATAGCAAATGATTATTTGATGGGTTAGTAATTACGCTTTTGATGATTCAACGGATGGTTCAAATAACCCTCATCGTTTTTTTAAATAGTAATTAATTATATAACTTAAATCCTGTTATCAATTATGTTTATATCGACTTCCTGATTTAGCAAACAGAAAACAAAATATTTCTTAGTAAGAAGATCCAAAGATATATATTAAGCAAATTTTTAATTCAACTAATTTTTTTTTTGGATATCAAGTTTTGCTCTTGCTTTTTCGGGTTGAGGGGCCTGCTGTAAAAATCAATATAGTGATTAAACGCTGAAACGCAGGAAAAGATTTTACTATACAATATTGATTTATTAAAGAATTTGTAATGGCAATAATTAAAATAGATAGCGAGCCGCGTGACGTCATAAATCTTGGGGCCGCGTACGAAACAATTAGCCTTGCACCTCGAACAAATCCTTAACGCTCAAACCAAAGTTGGAGACCTCCTAACTGGGCATGTTTGTATGTTGCATTTAGTGAATGGAAGTAACAAACGGGGTTCATCTGCATTGGCTGGTTTGGAGTATATTACGGATTAGTTACGGAATAACGCATAGTTTCTTCATTTCCGAAGTATTTATTAGAGTCAAATGTTGGGAACGGACTAACATACCGCGCAACATTACAGTTATTGATACAATTTTAAATTAAAAGTTATACAGTTAATGGTCCTTCAAGCCGGATTTGATATAAATCAAAACTACACATTTTTATATCCACACTGATATTATAAGAGCGAAAAGTCTCTGTTTCCCTGTCAATCCAGCGGATTATCTGAGAAAGTCTTGACTCAGACATTTGCATTTATAATATTTGTATTATGGACATTTTTGGTTGTAATCGTCATAATAGGAAAAAATAAGGAAGTTATTTGATTTCAACTGATTTAAAGTTAATGATAATCGACATTGAAGCAACATGCAATAATATAAGGATTATAAAAATCCTTTTCGATTATGTAAATTAACAGCCCTCGTGAAAGCGCCTTGAGATTCCCAAAGAATAATTTAAGGCGCGGACAGATTTTATGAGCCGTATAAGACATTTTTATTTGGGCCCGCGAGTTACTACCGATTCAGATATAGCTGTTTTATGGTGTATCAACGCTGGCCTGAGTTTAACACCGTTAAATATAGACGCTGAACAGTTATGGTGTCGCCCACGCGGTGTCTAGATTATCCCTAGAGTTATGGACCTCACGCACGCAAGTTTTATACAGATAAAGTTCAATAATACAGTTCTAATGGTCGCATACGATCCGTTAATCGTTTACACCCAAAAATTTTACGACAGACTAAAGTAGTGTTTGAAAATCGTAAGTTAAGCGCATTCCATACGAATATTATATAGGTATATGCGGATGTCTGTCTGTCGTGCTTTCAATGCAAATTCGCCGGACCGAAATTGATGAAATTTGATACAATTTCGGAATTTGGAAAAGGAATCGGGACCATCACGATGCTCAGCAGTGAGCACGCGACTAAAGGAGGAGGAATATAATTTAATCTTTAACATTTAAATGAGTTAATCTTGTATATGTAAATATATTTTCCGAATCTCGGAAACGGCTCAAACGATTTTCTTGAAATTCGGCATGTAGGGGCTTTTGGCTTTCATTGAAAAAAACGTCTTTTTATGCCTGTTTTCGGGGAAAATTCTGTTTTTGCTAAATTTGATGTCATGGTAGCTCATTTGGGGAACGGGCAGTATAGAGGTGAAAATACCTAGGTTCCAGCCCCATCTTGTAAATTTTATTAAATCTTTTAAAAAAATGACCCACCCAGGTACTATACTTTATATTTATCGCTTTCAAAGCATTTTTGATAAGTTGGGTTCGCGTTTTTTGGTTTTTGTACATTTACAAAACATTATCACATTTATTTTTATAACTATGGAAAATAGCTTTTAAATACGAGCAAGGTTACGGGACGAATTAAACTCGTATGTCAAGGTACCACTGTATATTTATTATTTAATATTAGCGACGTCTGTCCAAACAATGTACGAAGATAAACAACATATTAACAGCCACTTTACGACTCGTGATTTCCTAATCTCGCTTGAATTATAGCACAATCAAGTTAATACGCTCATAAATTAGTTAAACGTGTCAGCGATGCTATGACATTAATTTATTTTATTGACGCCTGTACAGGGTCAAGTGCGGAGATCATACAAACAGTCTTAACATTCCGAGAAATCATCTTATGTAGGTTTACGTCCATATGTTTTTAAGTGAAACTGTAGAAAAGTTAACACATTTTATAAATTTATAAATATACTTGTGCATACAGCCGGACAGATTTCAGCATTTATAAGTATACAAGCTCATACCACAACACGTTTCGTCAATTTAAGTATTCAAACCCTTTATTCTGGTTGGCGATGGAAAAGCCTGGTATAGAAGCTTCAATTGGATCAATTTTTAATGATTAGTCGTGAAAATGTATGACAGTGAGCCAGACTGACAGACATACTTTCGCATTTATAATATAAGATGGATAAGGTCGAACAATATACCTAAATTCACGTATGACGGCACTCCTTTTAAAATAGCGTGTTATTATTTTCTTGAATCCATATATTCATTTAATCTATCAGAAACTTTAGAATATTGAGATTTTATTAAATAATTTGAAACGGCCTAACTAGAAAAAACAAACTATATATTAAGTATGTTATGAATACTCTTTCATATCGTTTTATCGACAAAGGTCGTCAAAATTAGAAAAATTGATTTTTGGAATAAGTACGTTCGAATTTTTATGCTGTATAATAAGGTGTTGTAAGCATTAAATTGTGAAAAATATATATTGATTTATAGAATTAGGCGTAAATTTGCGGAGATCCATAATACAAAAGTAATAATAAAATTATTTTGCTATAATCTGCGATGAAGTAAAATAGAAAATATATATAATCCTAAATGTAGAGTGGACAATCGGTTATTATACCTGATACATGCAGGATTCGTAAAAATACATGCACAAACCTCCACCATCGCTACCACAAAACACAAACACTATATACGTTCACTATCACAAACTCAACAATCGTTTCGCCCCGCAACCGAAGCATCATCAGGAGATAGACTCCACGACCAAAATCGCAAAGCTTTGCGATTTTATATTTACTGATATATTTTTTTTAGATATATTTTCTATTTTACTGCATCGCGGATTATAGCAAAATAATTTTATTATTACTTTTAAAATATATATTGGTTTAAATCTGCGATGGAACGAAAGCCTTGAAAGATACGAGTACACGCAAGGCTACCACGTCAGTAGATATTTTAGCGCGTAAAGCCCCGCTATATCGCTGTATCACACCAATTGCCCTGTAATTGGCGCTGTTCCCTATTCGTGGGTAATCCATTAGGACGGCAACACCGTGTCCAAGTTTCTTCTACTAGCCGCTCTGTGCTAATAAGTGCGCCAACGTCGCTAGTGATTTGCATTCATAGACACAGGGTTGCCACCTAATTTATTGCAAAATAAATCCATTAAACTTATCTTACGTAATATTTGTAATTCTATTATATTTTAGTTTATTCGATTGTATAGAAATATAGTGCAACATTTCTAATGTTTTGTCTATTAATTAAATAACATTAATTATAAAATTACGCTATACTTATTTATTTATATTTATGAGAGGTTTCCCTCACATCTGTCTTATTTACTAATTACAATTAAGTTTTGTTTTTACTTTACTTACTAATGAAGTCAAATGAAAATAATATTTTATATTATAAAACTAAGATAACTTAAATACGACAAAAAAGAACATCTTAATCATGTAAATTAGCGAAAAAATGAGATTTATTAGTTATTCATATATATGATTACTAAATACTCAAAGCATTTTTTATACTAAAACATTTCTGAAAGCGTATTAAATTATTAAAGATTCCATACAGTAAAGATATTTCTAGATATAAAACTCAAACTCAAAACTTTCTTTATTTCTGACAAAGGTTTGTTTGTCTGAAAAAGTTCTGTGAAGAATAGAGAGATAGATATGACTATTTACGTTAAATAATCATTGAATAGGTACTTTTAATTTCGCCGAATTTACATTGAAAGATAAATTAAGCAAGTCTGTCAAATTATATTTAGGTTTTTTTTTTGCCAATTATATATTTAAAGACTTACTTGGTAAGTATTAAACATGCCCACTTTTTGTGTTAAACATTAAGTAGTTTGTACAAGCCCTAATAGAACATCTTTCCCGCCGTGTAACGTATATGGGACGCGTTACCGCACGTCACTACACGTCACCGATACGCGCTCGCCGGGCTGTTTCATGCGCGTTTTGAACGTGCGGATAACTATGAACACTTTAATGATATCTTTATAAGTTTATACCTAACACTAATAATATATAAAGAAAAACCAAGTACAAACAAACTGTATAAAGAAAATAGAGAAAAAACAATATATGATGAAGTATAAAATATTGTAGGAGGGGATGTCCGCATAGGCGTACTGGATCCAATTCTTAAAAAAGAAGTCCTAATGTAAAGGACATTAGGACTTCTTTTTTAAGAAATTGGTCAGTAGCAGACCGATTAACATTATTTGTATTGACTATGTGTAATATTTTTTAGTATCGATAAGAAATGCTTAGAATTTTTATTCTATCGTTCCCATCTCCATGAGAAATCAAACTAACTAACAATTAATTGATGATAAATTAAGTAATAACCACCGTGTTATACGGCTGATTAGAAGAGAACAACCTCATTTCTTACTGAGGTGTCGTAAAAGGCGGATAAGTTAGCGTCAATCATATGTGCAATGGTATCCTGTCCCCGCCATCAGCTGCGTGGTGGAGCACACAGGTTGTTTTAGTGGGTGCGAGTTCGACATAACCGCCGCCTGTCCCCGTCGGGCGGCGGTAACCATAAAGGGTTTTTTTCCAGCATAAAATGCCAGGCGGCGATTAAAAGAAGGCCAGTAAAAGAACTAACCAAAATATGCAACAATATCTTTAAAACATTTTGAGCCGACCCCACTTAGGGCAGGAGAATGATGATCAACAATGTACTCTACCGGATAAGCCGTGAAAGGGTCACAGATGGACAGATTTACATTATTAGTATGAATACCATCATTAGCATTGCGCTAAAAAGCCGGTTAAAGGAATTCACAAGGAAATAGTGTCGATTTCCTTTATCTATTTATTGTCAAGGACGATAAGGGACAGACCTTATGTACAAATATGTAAAGGCGAGTCAGCGTCTGCGACTGAATGATTGTCTTGAAATAGATTAGGTTTAGAGTTAGATAAGTTGGGACGTAAGCTAAGAACGAAAGGATATTCTTGTGGCACTCCTTTTTGCGATAGCTCAGCTGTAAGACCGTGCGACTCTCTAAAGACCATCATGGGATGAAACGCCGGGCAAACACTAATTCTATTAAAACATATGAGCCTTATTAATAATCGCAATTTATCACACGTCTTTCTGTGAAGGAAAACGTCGTTAGGAAACCTGAATATCTTTAGATAATTCAAGTGATATGTGTAACCTACCAATCCGAATTGGAGCAGTGTGGTAGGTCTTAGCTCCAATCCTTTTGTCCAAAAACTAAGAGTCCTCTCTCAGTCTATACCCAGCAGTGGGATAGTAACAGGCCTTACATTACATTATGTTACTCCTTTATGAGATTGATAATCACGTATATAATTTAAATATGATAATAAACTATTAATTTTAAAAATATTTATTCTAACATTTTAAGGCTGAAGAGTTTGTTTGTTTGAACACGCTTATCTCAGGAACTACTGGACCGATTTGAAAAAATTGTTTGAGTGTAAGATAGACCATTTATCGAAGAAGGCTATAGGCCTATATAACATCACGCTAAGAATGGGAGAGGAGCAGCATTAAAAAATATTACGAAAACTGCAAAATTTAAAGCTCTCCTTGCGTGCGCTAAGTAAACGGGGAAAGTTATTCAAAAATCATATATTACAAAATTGTTTTCCTCTTAAATTTCTAAATAAAATCCGCGACAGTATATATCTAGCTTTTAAGGTTAACCAACTTTAACCATTTTTATGGTTATCAAAATACTATATTACGGTTTTAAGCTTTCCATGCGGGCTGAGCCGCTGGCGATTGGCTAGTTTTATAAAAATTTAGTTATTATTGTATTTAATTTGAACAATTTGAAAGTTATTTAATTTTGTCCTTTAATGTTTCCAAAATCGCTTTTATCTTGTCATTTAAAAGCCGCATTCACTTCCTACCTGCGGCTTTGTTTGCATTACCATTACGTTGCGGTGATATCGATGCTTTTTGTATCGAATAGCGGTGCCCCGGGGATCGATTCGGACCGATTTAGTGCTGGGCTGCGGTCAGATCGAGTCGATTGTCACTCGTTGTTTTGTGGCTTGCTTACCTGTTTCCTACTGTCTAATCGCTAAGTTTTCACTCAGATAGTTCTGAACCAAGTAGATTATAATGGTGTTTAGCGTCTGTACAAAGAATGTCCGACTTAGACGGCATTTTTATCTGATATATTTGTAAGTAAAATCAATTAAAAACATATTTTTTTAATAGAAAAGACAAAGATCTTTGGTTAAACCATCAATGTCTCTGGTAACGTATGGGTGCTCTTTCGAAAGAGTTTATTTTTGTTATCGACAAAACTTTTTTCCTTATCACGATTTCTCTTAGATATTAACACAGTTCAAGCTGCAGTAGCCATTGCGAAAATACCTTGCTACGGTAATATTATTATAATATATTGACTGTCCCGTTGGCGCAGTGGGTAGTGATTCTGCCTTCAGCTCCGTGAGTCGCGGGTTCGATTGTCGCCGAAGACCAACAATTTTTATAAACAATTTGTCTCGAGCCTGTTTGTATATTTGTATTTAAGTATGTATTTAAAAATTATTTATATATTCACCAGTTGTTTCTCACCCACAACACAAGTATTAAGTTACTTAATTTGACGACGACAGTGTGAAAATATCCCATAGGTATATTTATAAGTAAGTTTTTCTATAATATCAAGTACTTGTAAGTAAAATCAATTAAGCACATAAGCTTTTAATAGAAAAGGAAATGATCCTTAGTAAAACTATCATATGTCAAAATATATAAAAAAATAATAATAAAATATAAAAAATAAATAAAAAAGAAGTTGAATCGTTAATCGCTTCAAATTCTCGAGTTCGCGGATCAAGATCTTATCTCGGGGATATACGATCGATTGTTTTGATATGAAATAAAAATGTTGAATTTTTTTAAGGCGACATATACATATATTAAATAAGGCTAACTACAAGAATAAGGCTACAAGATGCGACCTGACTAGTATTTAGAATATTACTTAAATACAAATATACACCCAGGCTCAAAGAGCAAAAAATTCATTCTTAGAAAATGTTGGCCCTCGGCGGGAATCGAACCCGTGACCCGCCGAGCTTAAGACAGGGTCACTACCCACTGCGCCAACGGGCCAGTCAAGAAACAAGGACAAGAAACAAAGAATTGGCGTTTTTTTATACCTACTATCGATAATTTCATCATCTCAATCCTGCTGCCATTATACCACTCTCACTGGGCTCAACTTACCTTAGTCGCCTTTTACGACACTTCGGTAAGAAATTAGGGTGGTACTATTCTACTCAGCCAGATAACACACGACAAGTCGAGTTGGCTTAGCCGCCTTTTACGACACCTCGGTAAGAAATGAAGGTGGTACTATTCTATTCAGCCACCACCTTCAAATACCACACCGCGTTGGTTAGTAAAAGCAGGCTTCTGAAAAATATAATATTTTGTTCGATTTTCAAAAAGCTTCGAAAATTAAATTTTCATGATTATAGTCTGCTAGTGCATATCCGTGCGTGAGAGTGCAAGCGAATAGCAGGATGTATCTCGGCGGAAATGTCGGCGCGCACAATGCCCTATTGTGACCGGTAATTACCGGCCAGCATTGTCATGTGACCCACTTTCGATTCGCCCTGGAACATGTCCTAAGTTTGCGCGACATAAAATTGTTACCTTAAGGCATGGACATACTTGACTGGCCCGTTTGCGCAGTAGGTAGAGACTCTGCCTTCGGGTCCGCGGGTCGCGATTTCGATTCCCGCCGAGGGCCAACATTTTCTATAAATGAATTTGTTGGTCTTTGAGCCTGGGCGTATATTTGTATTTAAGTATGTATTTAAAAATATATAAGTATATATTCACCAGTTGTCTGCCACCACACACGACTGGTGAATCTATACTTATATATTTTACACAAGTATTAAGTTACTTTGGGGACGGACGACCGTGTGTGTGTCACATATATTTATTTACTTAACCTGTTAATACTTGTTGGCCTGTTCCATTTGTTGTAGCTGTACGCCTGTAATTAAATTGATTTTCGCTTATAAGTGTATCTATTTTCATGTTATATCCGACCCCCAACGCGTTAGGTTCTAGGTACACTTATGTAACCTGGCACATTAAAACAATTAGGCTCAATCCATCTCCATTAAAAAATTTCTCCAGTCAACCATTCACCTTATACATAGATGCAGATTTCTTTTAAAATGTCGCGCTTCAGTACCATACTTGATGAATGAAAAGACGCAGATGCTGCTCACAAACCATACTTTCGTATTAGATTTTATCTCACCTGACTAATTAATGACGATAAAAATCGCGGACGTGGAGTCACCTTTACGGACGACACTCGATCATTGCGTCCCATTACAATACAATAAGCAATCAAGCCACGAATAAATATATCATTGTTCCAGGTCCGTGGGGAGGGAGTGAATCAAAAATTTATGCATTGAATTACTTTCGTGACCGCCTTTCGGAGTTAACTCCTTAACGATCGATCTTCATGTAAGGCCTCTGATGCCAATGATATATTTAATATTTAAATGAGTTAATCTTGTATATCTTCTATATCTTGTATATCTTGCTTGTAAAAGCCAATTTGAATAGCGAATTATTTGAATTTATATATAAATATTTTCTGAATCTCAGAAAAGGCTCCAACGATTTCCCTGAAAGTCAGCATGTAGGGTATTTTGAGGGAGAAAAATCGATCCAGCTAGGTTTTTTTTTAAAAAATATCGTTTATCCCTGTTTTTGGGCATTAAATAATACTAAAATTTATATTGAATTGAATTTTTGACATAAACTGTCAAGTCAGCGTAGCTTATTCGGGGAACGGGTGGGGAGAAAAATCGATGTAGCTAGGTTTTGTTTAAAGAAAAATTTGTTTTTGGGCATTAAAAATATGGTATAATATAAAATTGAAAGCTAACGGATTTTTTTAACTGTCAAATGTAATGTTGCAATAGCCGATGGGTAACGGGTGAACCGAAAATGTTTAAAACCCGAGTTCGAATGCCACATGACATCGTCGCCTTCTTTCTTTTTTTATTCTTTTTAAATATATTTTTTTTTAATCTTTTAAAAAATTACCTAGCAAAGCCCAGTCAACCAGGTACTTTAATATTTAATTAATTTTGTATACATATATATAAATATTTTCTGAATTTTGAAAACGGCTTTAACGATTCAACGAATTCATTAAAGTATGCAGAGGCTTTCGGTGGGAAAAATAGATCTAGGTTTAATTTGAAAAAAAAAAATTATCCCTGTTTTTGGGCAATGAAAAAAGGGGGCATTGAAAAATCATGTATTACAAAATTGTTCCCCGTTAAATGTTCTAAACAAAAGTCCGCGACAGCATACGTCTAGCTATTAAGGGTAACCCACTTTAACCATTTTTTATGGTTATCAAAAGACTATATTACGGTTTTAATCTTTCGACGCGAGCGTAGCCGCTGGCGATTGCTAGTAACAAATAAGTCTTGCATTAAAGCATACTATAAATAACCAGGGGAGGAAATTGTATATCTTTACTGTGCTCAAGAATAATAACGAACAGACATCTTACAGAAGCCGGTAACTGTGATCGAGTTCTTAAAGTCATATTTTTAATAGAAAGTGTATAGATGCATGTTAGAGATACGAACGGTCAAAAATTAACATCTATGATAGATGGTTGTCACCGCTGTAATTTCGCATATAAAATTCTAAGGAGATACTTTCGCCGCTCGATGTTACAAGCATACCGTATATTATTTCACAAATAAAGTCGCGTTAAAGACAAAAAACATTTAGCATTATTATAATTGGTTTTTAACATATTTGACAGCTGTGATAGCCCAGCTATGCCACCGTGCGACTCTTTCTGTGGGAGTTCAAACCCCGGGCAGACACCAATAACTAAAAACTTATGTGTCTAATTGATAATTGCAATTTATCACACGCTTTTCGGTGAAGGAAAACACTGTGAGGAAACCTGCATAATATCTCTAGAGAATTCTAGAAATATGTGTAACCTACCAATCCGCATTGGAGCAGCGTGTTTAGGTCTTAGCTCCAACCCTTCTCTCCAAAAATTGAGAGACGAAGCCTATGCCCGGCAGTGGGTTAGTAACAGGCCACTACTATACTATACTATAGTCATTGTAGTGTATGCGGGTGGAGACGTGTGTAACGTACTTTGTACATTTATATACAAGACACATATATGTAATACATACATGAACATAGTTACACTAACTCACACTGGTACATAGTACATACACGGTCTCAGGATGCACCACGACAGTAACACGAGAGCCCTTGGTGAGAGTGTTCGTGAAGTGACGTTGTTACTTGTTAGTGCGTGTTTGAATCTGTGCTATATTCATAAAACATTAGTTTATAAACACTACAGTCAATACCTTCAAATATGGCTATATTTGAAGGTATTGACGCGAAATATGATACGCAACGAAGTTGTACGTATGATACGCAGTCCACGCAAACAAAGTTGCGGGTAAAAACTAGTAATTTATATAGCAAAACAACTATGCTAGTTATATTATAGTATAACTATTTACACGTACAGTAAAAACGTTAAGCTTTCAAAGCTGATTTAAGCCAGCCAAAATTTATTGTCACAGATAACTTATCGCGCACGTGCGCTCCTAAAAACGTTTATTTGAAGTAGAGACAGCTTCAAAATTACTTTATCTATTCGTTGAAAGCTTATATGGCCAAGGGAAAAGTTTCGTTTTTAAATAAACAATCATATCAGATGTTTTTTTTTCAAATGTGAAGTGCGAAGACTCTTTAGAAAAAAAGAAAAAGATGCAAATAACTGATTAACGATTTCGCTCGCATAGAATTAAACTGACCTAATTCAACATTACGCTTCATAAAGTTATATACACTGTAATCCTTATTTCAACGCCATTTACGACATCGCACTTCGAATATTAAAAAAAGATAGTGTTTTCTTGTTTCTCCAAATTATAGGTCTCTTCAACACGAGTTTTGTAGGCGCTACGCCTATGCTTTGTTACAATTTGACACAACACTTTTTTTGACTTAGGTCACTTTCATACTAAATGTACGATATGTTATGTTACGTCTGAAAAATGAACAAGCTAAGAGCGTTAAAAAAAACTTACGGTATGTTAACCCAATCTCCCGTCCGAATATCCGGGAAGCACATTCAAGCCTAGTTTCTGAACTCTTTGTTTCTGAAGAGGGTTCTCTATTCTACTCAACCGTAAATTACATGTAAATTACGACTTACCTTAGTCGCCATTTACGACCTCGGTAAGAAATGAGGGTGGAATATTTTCATATTTAACGAAATAAATAATATTAATCATGAAGAAATTAATAATTTTTATGAATTAATGATTGTCTTCAACCTACGAATATTCAAGTATAAAATGGTTGCCGCAAATACTAAAACGCAAAATTGCAGACCGCTAAAACCATACATTGTCATAACTGTCTCGAATGGGGCCACGCAACACCGACCACTTAACTCCCCCAATGATCGCCCGCGATGGCAGGTGAATTGACGGTTCTCGCGGCCCCATTTAAACCATCAGAAGTACGGTACGGTGTAATAGAGTATAGGGAAATAGTACAGTGGGCAATAAATAGTGATTTGCGTCGGCATTCGCTCTGAAACGTCATCGTTGCAACGGCCGAGGCGGACTTTGATGGAGTCCCTTTGACTCTGGCACAAGTTAGAAGCGTTTACCCGCATTATATCCCAAAAGAAAAAAAAAATTATGTAGGGAGGCAGCGCTTTGACCGGCCGTCTGGTATCCGGCTGAGACCACCCTCATTTCTTACCGAGGTGTCGTAAAAGACGACTAAGGTAAATTGACGTTAGGCAGATGG
This sequence comes from Morpho helenor, assembly GCA_029227775.1. Taxonomy (NCBI): domain Eukaryota; kingdom Metazoa; phylum Arthropoda; class Insecta; order Lepidoptera; family Nymphalidae; genus Morpho; species Morpho helenor. The sequence continues at coordinate 2,228,225 of JARGCU010000017.1, forward strand.
CTGGTCGTATAATAACTACCCAAATCAAATAACAACATATTTAAAACATCTTGTGCTGACTTAACGTTGGATAAGGGTAAGGGAGGCAGCGCCTGTGCTCAGTTAATCCTCAAGCCATTTAGAGTATCGATGAGAATTGTTAAAAGCAATTATAATGTGTAATAATAAAATAATTCATTCCATTTGATAACTAATATTTGGTAATCTTTAATTTTTCTTTATTAAATGATTAAATTTATGAACGCTAAAATCAAACAACTAAATTGACGAAGACGTGATTCATACAAATAAATGTCAGTAAAAATTTTCGTCCTTAATTATGTAGAAAAGGCTGTTACCATCTACCAGAAATATGCTGAGATAGAGAGACAACAAAGAGACAGCAAGAGGGTTAAATTTATTGTGTGAGCTAGTTATTCTCTATAGTGATTCAAGGTATGATTTCAGCACATATATCTTTTTACACATGAGAGCGAGCGAGAAGAACTTTTCCATCGCCATCTTTATACGCACTGTCAGTTTAGTTTGCGGTGTGCCGCCAAAGCGTTTGTACGTTTGACATGTGCAGCCATGAACTTCACTAAAGAGAAATTCGAAATTGAAATTCAGCAAAGAGCTATTTGGAATTGTGAAGGAGCAATTTTTTAAAATAGAGATTTGAAACGGAAACAACGGGAAAAAGTAGTAGATATTTTTGGGAAAGAGGAAAAACTTTTTCACAGTAGCCGTAGCGGTCAACCGCTGTAGAAACTGCTTCAGAAAGGCCCTTGAAAGGAACCACCTAGGTGGCCGCTAGTGCATTAGGGCCCTTAACATTGTTGTATACAAGATACATATCAGGGCAAAAATTACTCCCGCTAAGCTTATATCTTGTACCACGCACGTTCAATCATTACGGCCCGCAGCGGTTCGCGACGTATATTTTGTACGAAGCTCGAATGCGCGGCAAATATTTCCAGGCTAATGTACTTAGAAGTACTGAAAAATGTCGCTGTTGCAGCGTCATACAAATAGGCTAAAAAAACTCGCACTAAGCACACTGATAAAAAGAGTTCGCTAGCATAAACAATAATATATTAGATGCGTCTGTTAGCATTACTCATTTTTTTTGGCCAATGATAAAAAGCTTACAATCTGTTAAGAGTCAAAAAGGTCATCGCATCTTTGGCAGTGTAGACAGGTTGTGGCATAAATATTACGACTGAGATAATCATCTTTAGGCGCGCACACGACTTGATGATTTTAACTGTCCTCTCGATTTAATCTCGCGAACATATAGCCCACCGTATATGGTCTGATGATTTTTTTATCTTGTCTCATCTATCTTTTATATGTTTAACTTTAATTATAGTACATAGAATAAATGTGTAGAGGTGCGATGTTTTATCGAACGGAAATCTAAATTTGGTAAATTAATACTACTTTATGTCGAGACTTCGTCTCCGTGAACTTCAGTACCGAAACGAAAATAAAATTTGACTAAATACAAATACTAAATAACATCGATTCGTAAATCTTATTGGAAGAAAACAAGGACAAACAAGATAGAAAACACTCATTTTTAAATTTATTATTTCTTATTATAGATTTAAACTATTCCTTTTAAGCTTTGTTGTCGCCAATGACTTCCGCTTTGTATTTTATAGCAACACAGTCATGAAACAAGAGTATCTTGCCCTTTTTGATTAAAATGGTGGCACCACTGTGCCGTTGTTGTTTCCGGTGGAATCTTCCTATTGATAAAACGTTTCGGTGTGTTCATTGTGTTCGTTATTCAAGAGAAGTGTATCTCGGAACGAGAATTGAAGTGTTATATTATATGGTATTATTGTATAGTGTGTGCGCTAACAATCTATACTTACAGTTCGCTTATTGAACCTAAGTTTTATTAAAGAATATGTGTGCCTAATGATATTTGATATTTGCATTTGTTCACACACTTTTCGCTGAGGTAAACATCGTGAGGAAACATTCCGAATATCTAGCAAAATCTTAGGATATGTGTAATCTCCCAAACATTAAAGTAAAAGTGAAGAGGCCTATACCCAGCAGTGGAATAGTAACAAGCCAATTTCAACAATAATCAAAAAAAGAAATCATTTAAGCTCAGCTTACTCTTATAATCTTCAGCATCACAGAAGTTGTAAATTTATAGTCTACTTAATTGATGTCGTTATAATAGAAACGCTCGTTTCGCTGTAAACGACGTTAAAAACCGTTCATCACCATAAAATATAAAGTTAATATCACTCTCCTATCTCTAACGCCATAAACTCTCCTCAAAAGACTAGACGCAACATTATGTCGTTTTTATAACACCTTGCATGAGATACGGGGTTCAGATAACGGATTCAACAGATTCCCGAATAGTTCGCTGTAAGTTAGGTATAAAACTTGAATTTTTAGACTATGTATTAATAATAAATAAAAAATAATCGATTTTTTTACGACTATGTATCAATAATAAATAAATAATAATCGATTGTTTTCCTGACTATTTGAAAAGTTGCCTTTTTAATATTAATAATCAATTAGAATAAAGGCTAATTAAAGTGGACAACTACCAATAAATAACAGATGCATTGTTTGTGAAATTCTATTAAAATGATTAGTTTGGCTACATTGGTTTCATCCAACAATGCATATGTAATCTTAAAAAACAAGAAAAAAAAACGGTTGCCTGTAAAGTCGGTTTTACGGGCAAAGATTTTACGTGACAACGTCTTTTTAAATGTGATGGATTGGAGTGGGAGAGAGACGCAAGGCATTCGCCAGTCTGGCGGGCCTCTATTTCGTTCGGTGACTCATCGTAACAGACGTGAGCGGGCGTTACACGTTTTTCATGAGTGACTCCAAGCCGCAACCTAATTTAAGACGTTGTCACGTCGAAAAGTGAAAAAGAGAAAGAGCATGATATAATAATCGATTACAAAAAAACAATTTTTTAAGAAAAAATAATTGATTATTAAAAATCGATTATTTTAAAAATCGATTATTTTCACATCCCTAATTCAAAGTGCGTCGAATCAGTTCAACACCAACATAATTAATCCATTTAATTAGCATAAGTGCAACAAATATGAAGAAACCGTGTAAACCTTACACGGTCCTGTACAAAGAGGCACAATGGGCCGCTGTTGCAACTTTTCCCAACGATTTTCAATTGCGGGAAATGCTTGGCCGCGATTGCACCCGACTGCAACTTACGTCATTCACCAATGTATTTCTATTATGCTACGTCCATACTAGGTGTTTTTGGATTTTGAAAAATCTAATTTATTGTGAACCAGCTATACCTGCACTCGTGTTAACTTAAGTGCTTGAATATCTTTAACTGTATACTGTTTTTTCTGTCATTTTTTTTTATTACTTATATAAAAAACTGGCATTTCCCCCCATATAAATACCTTAATTGTGCTAAATTTAATTGATATTGCTTAAGCGGATAAGCCGTAAAAGCGTAATACACACACAGACAAACAGACAGAAAGAACTTTCACCTTTATAAGTGGATGGATAGTTACAAAAGTAATAATAATAACATTATTTAGCTATAATCCGTGGTAAATTAAACAGATATATAATGTTAAATGTAGAGTGGACTATCCCTTTTTTTCGTATTTTGAACATCTGTCACAATTACGTGAACACAGTTACAATAGAAATAACGTGAGTAAATTAACTACTAAAATTATTAAAATACGAATTCTAGTCGATTAACACATAAAATATTGCAAGCATAAAAGTTATTACACCAGTCATTCAGTAGATTGAAAAAAAAAAGATTCTTTCAATTATATCAATTATTTAAAATCCAACTTCCGTACTGTTACGTAGGAAAATTATACTATTTGTAAAGATATAAGAAGAATTGAAAAATAAACTTAAATTGTAGAAAGAGATGTTAGTAAAATATGGATTAAAACACAACAGGTAAAAACTATAAGTAAAATACGAAAGAAAACAGTACATTATAAAATACCAATACATTTAACACAGACATACATTGAAAATAGAAAAATAAATCCCGAATCGGCAAGCGTGCGCAGGTGAATCGTGGTGGGTGCGCCCGCGCAATCGTTTGCCTAACGTGGCCGCATTCCGACAGCGAACGCGGCCGAGAACGCACGTGCGACGAGCAATGTTTACATTCTGTGGCAACACATTACTTACAACATCCTTAAAACGCATACACTACAATAGCACAGCACAATCTCAACAATCGTTTCGCCCCGTAATCGAAGCATCATCAGGTATCTCCTGATGGCTCTACTACAAAATTGCAAATAGATTTAAAAATAACTTTAATATTTCAATGAGTTAATCTTGTATGTATATTAATATATTTTTGGAATCTCAGTTCCGAATTCAGCATATAAGGGGTTTTGGAGGAGAATAACCGATCTAGCTAGATTTTATGTAAAAAAAATCCGTTTTATCCCTGTTTTTGGGCATTAAAAAATACTAAACTTTATATTGATTTGACTTTTTGCTATTAACTGTCAAGTCAGCGTAGCTTATTCGGGTAACGAATGGTCTCAAGAAATGAAAATACCTAGGATCGATCCCCACCTACCCTATTATTTTTTCTTTTTTTTGAAGTTTCCTTTTTTTATTTTGTAAATACTTACATTCAATATACTCCCAGTTAATTTAAAGAGAATGTTATTTTCTTAGTTGACCATAGAAAAGTTTCTGTGCGACGATTCTTCGCATTTCACATACACTACAATGCTTCTACGGTCGCCGTCCTGGTAAGGCTGTATACTTTAGGCTTGTGTTAGCGCACACTATATACAATAACAAGATATAATAGGAATACCACAATTCCCGTTCCGAGATGCACTTCTCTTGAATGACGAACAAAGACTGACTGTCACTGAAACATTTTATCAATAGGAAGACTCAACCGGAAACAACACGTCACAGTGTTGGTACCATTTTAATCAAAAAGGGCGCGATACTCTTGTTTCATGACTGTGTTGCTATAAAATACAAATCGGAAGTCAATGGCGACAACACTTGCAGCATAATTTATGTTAGAAGATAGACCTCCGTCAACCATCTCAGTATTGTCCAATGCGAGGTCACCATTATGAATTTTCTAGTGCTTTGTAGCGGTATTCGATAAGATATCGTTATATCTAAGTTTATCGATCAACCACAACGTTCGGGAGATTGTATTATTATCACTCCATATCAGATATAATTAATGATCAGATAATATCAAATTAATAACAACCGACATAAACACGCGTTAGCAACTCAATTGATAACCTACCGATAGGTTGTAATTGCTTTGGACATTGCTAAATTGTCTCCCCGCGGCTAAAGGTAAGCGCCCAATAACCTATTATATTTTAATTAAAGCACGCTACCTCAGGCGAATCGATAATTCAAATTATGATACAGTATTAATATTTATAACTCTACCCTTAGTAAGCCATGTGGGGTACATTCAATCCCTGATGTATGTTATTTATTGAAGTAACTGAAAGAACTGTCAAACCATCGACTTTGAACAGAAAAAGCGGGGGTGTCTGGCACATTTATTTGTTACTTAAAAGAGGGCCCCAGCACAAACATATGTAAAATGTGTAATGGCTTATGAAATAAAAATTTTGATTTTGATTTGAAGTAGACGTTACGAGGGGCATTTAATGTATTCTCGGTACCGATATGATTTACTAATTAAATTCGTAATTAGACTATTTCGTTAATGAAAATTTGTTTATGATCTAGGCAAAAAATTCAGTGGTCACTCTTTTCAAAATAGTTATTTGAATAATATACAATTATTCTAAATAAATAATCAAAAGATTATAGCTACAATCCTTCTCTCCTAAAACGGAGACAGGAGACCTATGCCCAGCATAGTAACTGCCGGTTTACTTTTTTTTATATTTGGTTGCAACTTAAATCCAAGCTCTCTAATAATTTCAAAAATCTTCAATAGCTTATAAGTGTTTTATTAATTGCTTTTTTGGACTCATGTAAAAGAAAGTCTAAAACAGATTGTGGAATTTTATTATAAAATCCAAAGCCCATAAATTATCATTGAGGATTTCTGAAGGCGTAGCCTTTGTGTCATGCATGTATACGTCAACAGAATGTATTTTTCTTCTTAAATTTAACATAGATTTACTTAAATCATGTGGATTAAAGCTATAATTATTGCATATTTATTTTGGTTAAATAAATATTTAATACAATCCACCAAATTTTATTCACCCACCCCACTACTTATTACATTGTTGTTTTTTTCATGACGATGTTAATTTTTATCTCATTATAGACCCACTTGACACCGATGACGCTCGTTGGAAAGCGATGCAGTCTAAATTAGAACGCACTTGCCTATGACATGCCTATTCACTCATGCCCTGAAGGCAGCCCAATTAGAAGTGAAAAGCACAAACGCCGGAAGGGCATTCCACACTTCTATGGATTAGAGATGACGAGGCAAATGTTCGAGTGCGTTTTAATGATACAGCATCTATGGATCCCTTTAAATTTCTCCTAACTTAAAGCCTCTTGTGGTTTGATGGTAAAACGGTGACATCTTAACGCGATGTGAATATAGGTGAAGAATACCAATTAAATACCACGGTAGGTTTAAATAAATATCCTTTTAAAGACAATTTTCAATGGAAGGTGTATCTAAAGTTAAGCTATTAAAAAATTATACAAGTAGGCGTTACTTAGCGGAATTCCATAGTACAAAAGTTATGAATTGTTTTGCTATAATCTGCGTTTGTTAAGAAAATCTATTTAATGCTAGGTATAAGAAGTAAAACCTTATACATGCAGGATTGATTATCATCGTACGTATCACAAGACACCACCACCAAGCACTTGCATACATTCACTACGACAATTCCCAACGATAATTTTGCCCGTAACCGAAGCATTTTGTTAAGCTTTTACTTCTGCGAAAATAAATCTATATCTTGATTGCCTATCGCCTACCGAATAAGGAGCGTTAGAATATCAAGAGGAGTTTGGTTATAGAGAGTCAACTAGATCTAAGATTTTTATCTTAAATTCGCTATAGATTAATGGTGTCTAGTCTGCCCAGGAATGTTTAGACCTAGTCTAGATTGCGTGGATCCTTATCAAACCAGCGAGCAAAGACGTCTGCGTTAATAAGCGCTCTCTCAGCAAGCATTGATAGTTAAAATTTATTGCTACAGGACCAAATGATAATACAGTTTTTAAAATAATTATTTAAAGCAGGCTTATACACTAAGGGCTTGTTCCACAAGTTACTAATAAAGTGTCGGATAGTTAACCGACAAATAAACTAAGTAGCAGAAAAGTCTCGAAAAAGAGACTATAAAAAGTGATAATTAAAAATAAAAAATAAAATCGCGGTCATTTTGAAATAGGTATTTGCTATCCAGCCGATAAACAAAATAACAGCTACATGATCTACCCGTTAACTTATAAGGGACTTTAATCTGAGAAACGCAAAATTCCAGATATGTGTCCGATATGTTGCGAATAAGCTAACTCACAGTTTATTGGTATTATATTATTGAGAATTATATGAAAGACGAAAACAAGTGGAATCAATTATTTCTTTCCTAATAATTTTATTTATTCTCGTACACAAGAAAGCAATATCGAAATTTAACTAAGAAGTTATAAGAATAATATAAGGTAAGATAAAGGGAAGTCTGAAAGTTGCGACCATTATAGAAAAGACGAGAAGTACACGATTAAGATGCTAGTCGTGTAATGAGGAAGGATGAAGATCATGTGACCAAACTAGTGTTAAATATAAATGTGCATGAATATGTTACTAGAGAGAGATGGTTGAATTGTGTGAAGTATGACATGCATATAAAAGGTCAGAGTTGACATATGACAAGAGAGTATGGAAGTGAAACATGTTCTGCCGACCCCACTTAGAGTAGTAGACGGGCAGGAGAATGATGAAGTTATAAGAATAGTATGAAAAAAAAGCAACGACAAAGTTGGCGTCATATGTAAGGGCCCTGTATGGGTTGGAAACTAGTCGGGTTAACTCGATAAAATCAGTTGTGCGTATAGTGCTTAAATAACAGGAATATGTTTGATGGAAGATAATAATAAACTTTTGTCTAATATAAATTAGTGTCTGACTGTAATCGATAGTGTAGGAAAGGTCGATGTGTAAACGAATTGAAAAATTGCAGTCGAATTAGCGTAACAATTACTTTTGCTGGATGCTGTGAGCGGTGTACTGAGTTATTATAAATGGCCGCACAAAACGATGAGTCCATGGCATTTACTGTGTTGCAAGACTGATTAATTATTTAGCCACGACTATTAAGTTTTTTTCACGTAATAAATCTTTAAATACACTATGTGATTATTACATTATATTCTTTTAAAGGCATACCAAGGTTGCACACATAGGTACAACTGCTTTTCGTAAAACCGATGCCGTTGGGGTTTTAAAAACTAAAAAGCAACTAGGGTTACGACCGCGAATACCTAATCGCAGAGTGGCCCAACCTCTAGTCTTTTAAACTGATGTCATAAATAAAGAGGCAGAAATTGATTTTGAATTGGATGAGAAAGGCAGACTTGACAACTTACGGCAAAAATAGTGTTCTATATAAAATGTAACTTTTAGTATTTTTTTAATGCCCAAAAACAGGGCAATTTTTTTCAAAATGAAACCTATCTATATATATCCTCCCCCAAAACCCTACATGGTGAATTCCATGAGGCCGTTGGGGCCGTTTTGGCGATTTGGTATATGTATATAACAAGATTAACTCATTTAAATGTTAAAGATAAAGATAAATGAAAAATACATCTCCCATACATTATTTCCTATTTCCAGTTGAGTTAGGAAATTTTAATGTTCATTTATTATATACGTTTTATGATTTGAAAGTGTTATTATTGAAAACGTGGTTACGCAGAGAAGTATTAGAGAAATATTTACTTACAAGTCTTATTTTTATGGAAAATCGCATACAGTCCTGTAAATTTACGGTATTCTTTTGCTAGCTACAAGTACCATCGGGTCAGACGCAATGCCATGAAGTCGTAAGGTATCTTTTACGTTTAATCCAATACAAGCCGGGGCTTCTTTCTAACGCAAACAATAACTTGGTCAACACAACGTCTTTATATTAACTAATAAGCTAAAAAAATTACTAAGAGTTGCCTACACTGAAAAAGTAACCCAATTTGAGACACGATAAGAAATTTTTGACTGACCCGTTGGCGTAGTGGGTAGTGACCCTGCCTGCAGCTCCGCGGGTCGCGGGTTTTATTCCCGCCGACGGCCAACATTTTCTATAAATGGATTTGTTGGTCTTCGAGTCTGGGTGTATATTTGTATTTAAGTATGTATTTAAAAATAAGATATTCAAATTCAAATTCAAAATTCAAATTCAAATTCAAAATATTCTTTATTCAAGTGGACTGTTTACAGTACTTTTGAATCGTCAAATGTTTTAAAGAAGCTACCACTGATTCGGAAGTTTGCTCCTACCGAGAAGAATCAGCAAGAAACTCGGCGGCTAATCTTTTAAGAAATTATTACAATTTGATGGTTACAAGATAATCGTTGCAGCTGGATGCGTAGCTGACTGCAGTTAAGATATGCTAACACTCAAATAATCCTCAATAGTATAGTAAGCTTTATGTAGCAACATCGTTTTGAGATAATTTCTAAACTTGTGTAAAGGCAAGTCTAGATAATGTTGAGGAATTTTGTTATAAAAACGTGTACCGAGACCGACAAATGATTTTCGGACCTTTTGGAGGCGTAATCTAGGCGTCATTAGTTTATGTCTGTTTCTTGTATGTCTGTCATACCTATCACTATTTTTACTATACAAGTGAATATTTTTACGTACAAATAGTATATTACTGTAGATGTATTGTGAAGCTACAGTCATAACGCCAATTTCTTCAATATAAGTATATATTCACCAGTTCTCTGTCTACCATAGCACAAGTATTAAATTACTCACTTTGGGGACTGGCGACCGTGTGTGTTAAGTGTACCATATATTTATTATTTATTATTATTATAAATATACCTAGTTAACTTTACTTGCACCTACCCCTAATAAAGATGTTTTTCTTTGCATCGTAAAATAAGTAGCTTTTGTCGTCATCGGGCAACCTCGTAGGGGATCTACAAATGAGTTTATTTCGGGGCAGGGTCGTCATTCTGACATCTAAGATTCCTAACACCCATAAATACTCAATTCAATCGCCAGCTTCGCGATAGGCGGGGCTATATCAGTAATTTTGGTTCTTCTACGGATTTCCTGATTCAATCACGTAGAGATAGATACTGCAAGCATAATTCGTTCTATAACCCGATGCGCGACTCTTAGTTTTCACATATCTATGGATATTCTAAATCAATAAAGAGCAGAGCTTCTGAACAGTTTTTTAACTTCACTATTATCATATCACTGCTATAACGGCAATAATAAGAAAAGTTGATTAAGTATGTGTATTCTTTTTTGAAATAACATATACAGTGACAGCCCTAAACCGGAAAACAGATACATTACAATGCTGTAATACTTATCATATGCGACAAAACCACGCCACCAAATATGGCGCATATTAAAATTCATGCACGCATGTAATCGCTAAGTTTATGAATATGTATGTGTAAAGAAAAATGTAAGATTTGATTCTGATAAAGCGTTGCCATCGCCTACTCATCAGGCCGAAACGAGTTACGATTTTGGCAAGGTTTCTTTTTGTCATCGATACTTCCTGTAGGGGTGTCACATTATTGAATTTGTTTTCTGTTTCATCAAAAAAGGTATCCGGCTCGAAGGACCAAAATATCTGTGTACATTAAAAAAAACTCTTTTATGTTTTTTTCTTTTGAGTTAAACAATTTGATTTATTAAACTGGTTAGGTTTTGCCGATATAAACATAAGGATGCGAAATTTTATGCAAAATTGATCACAGCGGTTGGTAAGATGACGTCTTGAAATATGTATGTCACGTAGGTACATTACATATGTTTGAATATTCATCACCTCTAGTCGCCTTATATGTCCAAGGGGTGAACGGCTGCGTATGGGAGCTATAGATTTGAACTAACAAGTCAATTACGTACTGTGTCCAGCAGTGCGTCGGGACTGGTTTGAATTTGTACCTAGCGTAGGGTTGACGCCTACGTGACATTTTTTTTAGTATATTTTAATTTAAAGGTTATTGTTTTTTATAAAGTTTATTGTTAAGCTAATTGTTGCTGGCAACGTTTCAAGAGGATATTTTAACTAACTCTGATCCTATTAGTTGTAGAAAAATCTTAAATAATTTTATTTTTTTATGTACCATAAAAAATGTTGTAAAAAATTTATTAATTTAAAAAAAAGTGTACAAAGGTCAACTTATCCCTAAGACAGACTCTGCCAGCTAACCTACGAAGAGAGACAATTTATAGTAAAGAAAATGTTGGTACGCAAATATCAAAAATTATGTTTTATACATATATATTATAAGAAATAGCTTTCAGAGTAAATAGGTGAATTTCCTTATTGATTGGCATAATCTTTACTTTAAGCTGATTAACGTTTACAGTTAGATTTTGGAATTTAATAAATTTATAAAATTTCAGAAATCTAGTGTCTACTATTCCTATACACTAAATCAATAACATATTAATAAATTTAAGATAGCAGAAACTTCTTTGAAGTCGATCGAATAGTCGAAGAAAGATAGAAGTCGAAGTATGTAGATATACCTCATCAAACGCGAACCTCGAAGCTGAACTTCAAATGGGCAATTTTGATATGATGACAAACACAAGATAAGAAGTTCTGTAATCTTTTGTAACATCCCTGGCAAGTTATACGCGATCGATGTCAGACTAGATTTTTGCACCACCTTAGAGTGATGCCACACGACGCATAATCGCCGCACTGCAATGATTTTAAGCGAGCGTTTCCACAGCGCAAGTTTAAAAACTGCGGTGCGCTGCGGCGTCGTAATATCACTTATTCAGTTTATAGGGTAATATCATTCTGTTGATGACAATAATAGAGCGAACGATAATAAGAAAGCAATACCAATGTTATATGAACTCATTATAAGTAAATTATTAATTTATTAATAGCATACTATTACTTATGTTGTCATGAGCTGTGATAGTCCAGCGGAGGAAGAAACCGTGTCACTCTTTCGTGGGGTCACAGGTTCAAACTCCAGCAGGCACCAATGAGTTTCTCTGTTAAAACTTATGTGTCTAATTGATAATTGCAATTTATCAACATAAAAACCTGTGTGTCTCTAGAGAATTCTAGGGATATGTGCAATCAATCCGTATTGGAGCACCATTGTAGGTCTTAGCTCCAATCCTTCGGAGAGAGGAGGGCTATAATCAGCAGTGGGAGAGTAACAGGCCGTTACATTACTTTACTATTAATATTCAATACAATACAGTAATGGCGGCAAGTTGTCACTCCGGTGCTCCTCTCGGCCTGCAGTTCCATCGTTCTTTTGCTCCACCGCACCGTTAACGCATCGTGTGGCGTCACTCTTACAGGAAGTTTACGAGGACGTGAGACCACTATTTTTACAACTAAGTCTTATAGAAAGTAGTTAATACGTATTGATAGTCCTGTCGGCTATTTCGCAGCTGACTATAAAATTAAATGCATCGAGAGATTTCGACGTGTTCTTTAGAGATATAGTTAGATTTATTGAAAACAAGATAAAAATTAATAATTTAACCGCTATCATCTTTAGTAAATAAATATTCTACTCAGATAAAAAATAAGTTAAAAATATTTTATATTATATATTGAACATTTTATTGCATTAGTATGTATTTGAAAATTATTTATTTATTTATGTACCATAATAAAAAAAATGTTGGAAAAAACGTTATGTGTAAAAAAAAGTGTACAAAGGTCAACTTATCCTTATGACAGAGATCTCTGCCAGCTAACCTACGAAGTGAGACAAATTATATATTTGTTAGGTAATTTTGCAATTCAAAATTATAATATAAGACTTTTTCAGGTTTTCTTTCGATTTTCTATTAAATGGGTTTTTTGACTATTTTCACCTTCTGTCTATAACGCATGCATACGCTTATTCGCAGGAGTATATAAATTTGATACATATAATGTTCATATACAGAAGTAACGTTATTTATAAAATACCGTTTTTAATTCGGGAACATGAAAAAACACATAGTCAAGGATACATTTTGTTTTTTTAAGATATACCAGTATACAAGAAAGTTTTTTTAGAGTAATTGGTGGATTCATCAATAATAAAATGTGCTATTAATATAAAATTACAATACAAAACTCACGTGTTCGTCCAAAGAGTATGTCAATTCGCCATCGTCGTAGAGAACGAACCACCTCCGCTGCCATCTCTGTAACAAAAACAGTTATGATTAACATAATAAATACTATATTGATACTATAATTACTATATTGATGCTATTGATACTATATGATTAATATTTTGACTGGCTTGTTGGCGTAGTGGGTAGTGACCCTGCCTTCAGCTCTGCGGGTCGCGGGTTCGATTCCCGCCGAGGACCAACATTTTCTATAAATGAATTTGTTGGTCTTTGAGCCTGGGTGTATATTTGTATTTAAGTATGTATTTAAAAAATATATAAGTATATATTCACCAGTTGTCTGTCACCCATAACACAAGTATTAAGTTACTTACTTTGGGGACAGACGACCGTGTGTGTAAGTGTCCCATATATTTATTATTAATATATTAAATACAATATTGGACAATTAAACACATGGTCGTCCGTTCCCAAAGTAAATACGTAACTTAATAATTGTGTTACGGGCGACAGATAACTGTTTATCTACACATATTATAAAACAAAGTCCCCAAAAGTTGTCTGTCTGTATCTGATCAATTTACTCAAAATGTGACTGCTCAACGGATTTTCGTATGGTTATTCAAAAAGATAATTTCGGTAAGGCGTAGTGTTCCAGTAGGATGCACTTTAAAACCATAGGCATTGATGGCGGGGTCGATTAATGAACGTTTTTGATAACTTTTAATAACGTTTTTGATACTAAAACTACAAAAGCATCACTATACCGCGGAGGAAAATACTAGTGGCGCCATCTGTAGTTTAAGTGAGGAAATAATTTTACTACAATACGTATACTAAGGACCAGAACCCCCCCGAACCAGAGATCCTGTAGGTCACCTAGGTGACCTGGGCCTACAGCCCGAACACAGTCCAGGCTACAAAGCCTGCGAGGACCGGCCCGGGCAAAGAGGTTCGCCTCGAGGCCCGTACCCCGCCTACCCCTCAAGGGTATGCGAGAAGACCCCCTGCCGTATACTAAGGGATTTTAAAATCTCATATGCTTGTAAAAATGGAGACCCGGAACTTTACCACAAAAGAACCGAATACGGCTCGCAATCCGGTAATTGCCGATCCAAATTAAATCCGATCCTTCTCTCCGAGAGAGATGTCTTTTGCCTAATATTGGGATGATAAATCTCTTTAATATCATGTATCTATCATTACTTATAAAAAATATATATATAAAGAATTAGGCGTTGCTTTGCGTGATGGCAAAATAATTTTATTTTTACTTTTGAAAGTTGTGATAGCCCAGTGGTGAGACCGTGCGATTCTTACGAGGTCAAACCCGGGCAAGCACCAATGAGGTTTTTTTTTAACTTATGTGTTTAATTGATAGTTGCAAATTGTCACACGCCTTTCGGTGAAGGAAAACATCATAAGTAAACCTGCACATCTCTAAAGAATTCTGGGGATATGTGTAACCTACCAATCCGCGATGGAGCGGAGAGGGTGGGTGTTCTCTCCGAAAAACGAAGAGGAGGCCTATGTCCACCAGTGAGATAGTAACATGCCGTTCCTTTACTTTAAGTTATGCTGTATCAGCTTGTCGATCTGCAAGTATCGCAACAGCTTAATTCTAAAGATAAGACAACAGAAAAACCTCTAAAGTGCATTTCGGTTACACATAACACAGTTATTACGCGCTTATAGCCGCGATAACATTAATGAGCATTGCGAACGTATAATGGATGTCAGACATTCCATTGTTCAGCTCGTTTGTGTGCTAATTCGCGTCAGGTAAGGGGGTACCGTCGCCCACTACTGGCCCGGATTTGTGTGAACCCGCACAGTTAGTCTTTAGTGTTTCTTACTTATCTCTTACCCTTATCCCACTCTAGGGGTCGGCACAATATGTATTCATCATCCATTCTCCTCTTTTTTTTCTTGATTTATTTATTTATTTTATACTTTTACTATTGTTATTCTTTATAATTTTTTTAAATGACGCTGTGTGGTATCCGGCTGAATAGAATAGTACCACCCTCTTTTCTTACTGAGGTGTCGTAAAATGCGTCTAGGTAAGTCGAACCGCCGTGTGGTATCTGGTTGAGTAAAATAGACCACCCTCTTTCTTACCGATGTGTCGTAAAATGCGACTAACGTAAGTCGGGCCGCCGTGTGGTAACCGATTGAGTAGAATAGACCACCCTCTTTCTTACCGAGGTGTTGTAAAAAGCGACTAAGGTAAGTTTTACCTATCGTGTGGTATCCGGTTGAGTAGAATAGACCAATCTCTTTCTTACCAAGGTGTCGTAAAAAACGACTAAGTTAAGTTGACGTCAGGCAGGCGGCCGGTCGTAAAATACGTAGCCAAATCATGTGGGAACATGTTTGTAACATGTTGTGCCGACCCCATTTAGAGTTGGATAAGGGCAGGAAGATGATGATGATTATTTTTAAATGGTTACTAGCAATTTTGGGGTACAAACTACTACTAAACTTGTTAACCCCAACAGCTAAGCTAAATGCTTGTGCTAGGAGTGAATTCACGTCGGTAGTATAATGGCCAGGATTCGAACCCACGACCTCTCATGCAAATCCGTTACTCTAACCATTTCGCTAATGCCGCTTACAACAACATAAACATACATATATGCATTTCTAAGTTCTAAGAATACACCGGTCAAGAAAACACAACGTTCCTCAAGGCTAATAACACGTTATACAGAACTTGTAAGTTTAGAAAAACAATTACTTTTATAATATCATCCATTCTCCTCTATTATTCGTAAACTCTGGTGCCACTCCTTTTATATACCTATCATTCTTGACACAATCCATCCATAATTTTTCAGCTTCACCCTAGTCATATATCCATCCACATTTGTATTTTAAATTCTTTTGGTCCCATGATTTTCATCCCTCCTCATTACATGACCATCATCATTCTTTTACCCTTATCCCACTCTAAGTGGGGTCATCACAATATGTCTGTTTTCAATTCTCTATCATTCGTCAACCCTGTTACCACTCCTTTAATATGCATATCACTTTTTACATAATACATCGATCTTGTATTCGACCTCCCTCTAGTCATACATCTTCTTCTTCTTCTTTCTTAACCGGTGGACGTCCACTGCTGAACATAGGTCTCCTTAAGGGATCGCCACAATCCTCGATTTTGTGCCGCTTGGATCCAGCGGCTCCCCGCGACCTTTTTGAGGTCGTCAGTCCACCTCGTTGGGGGCCTACCAACGCTGCGCTTTCCAGTGCGAGGTCGCCATTCCAGCACTTTAGAACCCCAACGCCCATCAGTTCTACGTACTACGTGCCTCGCCCATTGCCATTTCGATTCGCGATACGATGAGCTATGTCGGTAACTCTGGTTCTTCTACGGATCTCCTCATTTCTGATTTGATCACGTAGAGATACTCCGAGCATAGCCCGTTCCATCGCCCGCTGAGTGACTCTGAGCTTTCTTATGAGGCCCATAGTCAGCGACCACGTTAGTCATACATTCACATTTTAAATTCTTTTGGTCACATGATTTTCATCCCTCCTCATCACACAACCATACCAACTTTATCTCGCATTTTGTACTCAATCAAATTTTGTCATACCACACATCCAACCTAACTTAGCTCTAATTAACGGCGAGAGTCGTTATTTAAAAATGTTTTTGTAATAAATAACTTAGACTTATGAATTACGAGCCATAACTTAAATAAATAAGATATTTCTAAATTCGGTCAACGTACGCAATTTATAATTTGGACGGGTTATATTTAGTTATGTCACTGTTACGAAAGAACGCACGTGCTTCATTGTTTTAGCTCGCCGTAGCTAGTTTGAAAACAATCGCTTAGAATAGGCACCCTACGTATTTGTACAGACAGCAAAAAAGAAAGATTACCTATTATTATAATCTTTAAAATTTAAATCAATACACACAAAGTGACTTTAGAGTGCAAAAAAAGTATTATAACTTCATAATGTATATGTAGATTGTGATATGTGATTATTACCTTGTAATATTAATATTAAGACACAAAAATATCATACACACATATGTATGTGTGTATGATATTTTTGTGTCTTAATATTAATATTATGGATGTCCATATCCTGACATTATCTCAAGCGCACCACGTCAGTAATACTAAAGCCGTTGGCGAGAGTGGTCGTGCAGTAATATACATTTGTGTGTGTTTGGTTAAAAATTTTAATATATGTAACCTCAAGATAATTTCATCAGATTGTACGCTGTTCACAATATTTAAATTTATATATTACAGTATCTTTTTCTTGTTCTTTATTTAATGAGTCAAAATATAAGTATTACATGTTTAATATTGCCAAGATACACGTAAACAATGAATATTTAATTTACTACATCATCTTTCTACCCTTATCCCACTATTGGGATTTATTTATTAAGTGGGGTCGGCACAACATGTTATAACAATGCTTTCACATGATTTGGCTGCGTTTTTACGACCGGCCGCCTGCCTGACGTCAACTTACCTTAGTCACCTTTTACGACACCTCGGTAAGAAATGAGGGTGGTACAATTCTATTCAGTCGGATACCACACGGCGGGTCGACTTACCTTAGTCGCCTTTTACGACACCCCGGTAAGAAATGAGGGTGGTACAATTCTATTCAGCCGGATACCACACGGCGTATTATTGTTTATTTATATAAATAAATAAATAATTAAATTACAATGTATCGAACCTGTAACTATCTCCTCCTCCGTCCATCTAAAATATATTATTTAAACATTTAACCACGCTAGAGCGCTCGCACTCCAACAGCGTAAAGCATAAAAACGCGCCGAAGGCGCTAGCACTTTTAATATATATTGGCACATGATTCGTCTAAGTGGCTAGGACCCGTACTACGTACTACGTACTACTATTTAATTTACTACATATTAAACAAAAATTAAAAAACTCTTCACTTGTTATTGCGTACTTTGTAGATTCTAAATCTACATCAAAAGTTACATACAAATTTTTGTTTAATATACATTAGCTGCCTATAGATACTCAATTTAAATTTAAAATTTCTGATATTAAACATGACTCATAGCTATAAACTTATACAATCAATTCTTAAAATTGACCAATTTGACGATAATTTCAACTGTTTAATCACAGACTATTATATATTTGACATTGACTGTATAAACATAAATGTCAAAGGCATAATAATGCAATACCTTATTTTAATGTATTTGTAAAATTATACTTTAATATTCAACTATTTTATCCATATAAATATTTCAAATAAATATTCATATTAAATTACAAAAAATATTTGTTTACGCTACTTTCACTTCCGATTAAAGATTAATGATTGTTGTTATTTTTGTCATGGACAGTTGGAGGAATAGTTGAAGTGACAGCCTGAGCTAATAAATATACTTATTATCGTTGGCGAAATATTCTGTCCAAATAATGCACTCCTGAAAGCCATTCATTGATAATTGAATTGAATTGAAATACTTATTATAAAACAAAGTCCTCATAAGTGTCTGTTTGTCTACTTCTTCTTCGTCAACCGATGACGTCTATTTGCTGAACATAGGTCTCTTCACGGGTTCTCCACACTACACGATCTTGTGCCGCTTATATCCAGCAGCATCCCGCGATTGCGTTTTCTGGTGTTGAGTCGCCTTTCCAACCCTAAAAAACATTCATTTTTTCTTCGAATGGACAATATTTTAACATCACGTTTACAATAAAGTATAATTAAATTTAAAACAGAACACTCCATTTGTCCATCATGACTTGTTTTTATTCATTATTACATGTTATTGCATTATTCATTAGTACGCCATATTTGTAGTAATATCCGTCTCATAATATATTTAATATAAAAATACGCGTGACTTTTTTCTCCGACAGTCCATAACAGATATGCGGGCTGCTTGTAAAACAGTACGATAATTATTTTAATACACCAAACTACAAGGGGACTTTCACTCATATTTGCATACTCCCTCGTTTGTTGTACTTATAGTTTTTGCTTCAAACAATGCACCGCAACACAATGGCGTTGTTATATTAATGAACCTAAATTTTCATAGAATTTCACCCAAGGAAAATGTCGTTGAGTAAAAGGTAAAAAAATCATACATAAAAAGTTATATTTGAAAACTATTCAGCTGTCTAGCGTATGGGTTTAGTTGCAAATATCCTTTCTTCTTTTCTTTGCTTGAAGTATAGCAGAAACGAGTGGATCCGAAAAGGAACAATAATTACCGATATAGCTCATCGTGTCGCAAAACTGAAATGGGAATACCAAATCATACTAATAATGTTTTTGCTCGTCCTAATTTAATTTTTGGTTTTTGAGATAGTTGAACAGCTTGAGAGTGACCTTTTGTTACAATCTTGTGACATAATTTAGTTATACCAGTCGCTAGCGGTAATAAGTTAAGCATATATTTTTTATAGAGCATTATGTCATCAATAAATTCAAGAACAAACCAAAATTTGAACCTAAGGCAAATATCTCTATACCCAAACTTCAATAACAAACTTCCATAAAAGAGACCTCCAGAAGTCGTCGGTGTACAATGAGTAATTTCTTCTAACGAGAAAAAAATCATCCAAATTATTTTTCGATGTAACGTTTGGTTGCATGGGCTCTCATTAAACGTAACAAGATTCGAAAATAATAAAATATCATCCTCGCTAATTGACAATAGCAATTTACAAAAGGGGCCGGCGGATGTGGCTAAATAACGAACGTGGTCAAGGAATTGTACGCGTCATTAGGTACTACGCGAGCAGAGCAAGCGACGACGCTACGACGCCGACAAATAGTTCTAACACTGTTCCGGGAAAAAGGAACAGCAACCTCAAGCTAAAAAAGAGTCCTCCCTTTTTTTGGCGCCCTCTCACTATTCCATAGCTAAGTTAAAGCTTTCTCGCTTGTGAGACGAGAAGAATTGAAGCTTAGACCTAACACGCGGAACTAATAATAATATGGGACACTTACACACACGGTCATCCGTCGCCAAAGTAAGTAACTTAATACTTGTGTTATGGGTGACAGACAACTGGTGAATATATATTTTTTAAATATATACTTAAATACAAATATACACCCAGGCTCAAAGACAACAAATTATTTTATAGAAAATGTTGGCCCTCGGCGCGAATCAAACCCGCGACCCGTGGAGCTGAAAGTAGGGTCACTACCCACTGCTCCAACGGGCCAGTCAAATGTGTCAAAAAAACTAACGAATGAACATAGCAGTTTATTTGTACTGGTGGTTAAACCAGCGGGGCGGTTTTGCGCTCTGTAAAATAACTGTGCAAGGCATAGCGATTACCTTAGCGGTTGTGGACTTTATAGCAATTTAACAATAGTTTGCAAAAGATTACTCGGTGCGGATGACCGTTGCGGTACAAAAGGGCGGGCGAGCGGTGCGGATGGCCGTTAGAGCGCGACTTAACTTCTCAGCAGTGTAAATGCTGCGGTGCGGCGATAAACCGCAATGGCGGCTGCAGCGCGACCGTCTAATTAGTCGTGCGACTTCATCGCTATCACTCAGCACCACGTTCGCGGCAGTGACATTGTCAAATGTAAAATAACCTACCATATACTAAGCCAGTTCTTGCCGAATGATTATAAAAAACACACATTAACATAAGCCGACCGTCATAGTGGATGTTATGAAACAAACCCCCAAATTCTAAAAGTGTGACATAGGTTAAATCGACAATCATATAATCTTGATAAAAATGTTCGAAGTTACAATAGAATAGAATTCCACAAAACAACACACTTCAGATAAAAATGTCGTTCAATCTAAAAATGTGTTAGAAATCGAAGCATCTATTCTAATGTTCAGACCAGATCTGAAGTTATACACGTTAGAAGCCTGTATGCACTACCTGATAGATGATTTTCGTGGAGAAATGAAAACACACACGATATTACGTATTCATATTAATGAAAAGGCAGTCTCTAATTGTTCAATTTCAGCGCAACGAAATCAAACATCTAGACGACAAATTAATTCTTTACCATAAAGCATCATGTTGTCACGTGATTTGGCTAAGTATTTTACGACCTGTCGCCTGTCTGACGTCAACTTACCTTAATCGTCTTTTAGGACGCCTCGGTAAGAAAGAGAGTGGTGTATTTAGTAGTGGTGTAGTGGTGTAGTTCTGCTAGAGCCGGATACCACACGGCGGGTCACCTTATTGCACGGAAAAAATGAAGTATTTTAATCATATATTGTGTCTCTTTTTGTAAATACAAATGCTTTACGACACATCATTAAGAAACGAGGATGTTCTATTCTACTCAGCTGGATATTCAAATTCAAAATATTCTTTATTCAAGTGGACTGTTTACAGTACTTTTGAATCTTCAAATGTTTTAAAGAAGCTACCACTGATTCGGAAGTTTGCTCGTACCTTTGCTATTACACTGCTTAATTGTATAAATTAATTTGTAGAATAAATAAGCTCTCTACAAGGCAGTAGATGCATGTCATTTCACCGCCACCTCGGTGAAATAGAGCCAATCTTATTAGAGCGTATAGGCCGGTCTTATAGCGCCGGTGCGTCCTATTACAGCGACCGACTTTCCCTGGGGCGACGACTGTTGCTCATTGTCCACGCGGTTGTTTATTCAGATTTAATTCTCGCATAAGTTTAGAAGAGAATTTCAGACCACGCATACTTTTCAGTGATTTTAAAGTTATATTTTATTCAGAACCTACTTTCAGTTTTTATACATCGGGCTAACATAAAGTAACGGCCTGTTACTATCGCACTGCTAGACCTAGGCCTCCTTTTTCCATTTCTGGAGAGAAGTGTAAGAGCTACCAAGCTGCTCCAATGTGGATTGATAAGTTACACATATCTCCCAAAATAATTTCTCGAGATATACAGGTTTCCTCGTGATGTTTTCCTTTAGCGTATGACAACCGTAATTATCAATAAGACACATAAGTAATTTATAAAACTAGGTGTTACTTTTCGGATATCAATAATACAACAATAATAATAATATTATTATGCCATAATTCGCAATAAAGTAAATATAAAAATTATATAATGCAAAGTGGACTATAGGATAGTCGCAACGGATAGCATTTATTGATATTATTAGTATCTGTTGATTGTAATGACATCTCAGCATGCGTTACATGATTGCTGAGTTTGCTTTTAAACGATTGTGCATATATGTATGTATTAATTTAACTGTAATTGTGTTTATATTATATGGTGTAATCGCTAGCGAACCAATAAAAATTAAAAAAAGAGAGTCACTAGATCTAACCGCACGTTGATAAAACATTCCCGTTTTTCCTTCAGGTTACCTTCGGCAGCTCGTAATACAATATAAAATATATAAGTAAAAGTAAGTAAGTAACGGCCTGTTACTATCCCACTGCTGGGCATAGGCCTCCTCTCTCCATTTTTGGAGAGAAGGGTTGGAGCTAAGACTTACCACGCTGCTCCAATGCGGATTGGTAGGTTACACATATCCCTAGAATTTTCTAAAGATATGCAGGTTTCCTCACGATGTTTTCCTTCACCGAAAAGCGTGTGATAAATTGCAATTATCAATTAGACACATAAGTTTTAATAGAAAAACTCATTGGTGTCTGCCCGGGTTTGAACCCATGATCGTCTCTAGAGATTCACACGGTCGCACCGCTAGGCCATCACAGCTTATTATAAAATATATAATAAAAATATATAAATAAAAATATAAAAATAAAAATATATAAAATATATAACTCGTTACAAAGTATGCTTTATAACTCCTACGGGCTCTCTATAGGGTGTCCCGTTGTGCCTTATCAGTGCAGGTGCGAATGCTAGTAAGTGACATTGGAAAGCGTGTCGTTAGGCGAGTAAATAAACCTGATTTAAGGACAAGTGCGTTTGTATAATGCAGATCACTCTGTAATCTGTATAATAACTCCTATTGTATCTATACCGGCGTGTACCGCTATATATTAGCTGAACGATTGTCGGAGATAACACGTTACTACTAATAAATCGATTGTTGAATTTAAACTAGTTAATGTATAGATCACGTCTATATCATTTTCAAGCTTTGCCATTACAGGAGTTTAAAAATTCCATTAATAAAAGGCTAATACAGAAAGCCCATAGTATTGAGGATAATATACTTAGATGATAAAAATGCCTGGACGTAGCTACTCCTCGACTCTGTAAAAGACAGTAATAACCAATGTATCTAGTAATAATATAAGAATTATATTTTTAAAAGAGCGACCGCCGAGTTTTTTGCTGGCTCTTCTCGGTAGGAACAGCTTTCCAAACCAGCAATAGACTTGACGATTCAAACGCGCTTGTTTAAAAGTTTATTTGAATAAAGAATATTTTGAATTTGAATTTGAATATATCGGGTGGGCCTGGAACTGATTTGCCGCCGCGGAAACGCCATATAAGGAGCTCATGAATAAGGGCCCTGGATGGGCTTGAAACCAGTCTGGCTCATCATTATCCTTCTACCCTTATCCCACTCTAAGTGGGGACGGCACAACATGTTTTAAACATGTTGTCACATAATTCGGGTATGTATTTTACAGCTGGTAGCCTTCCTGACGTCAACTTATATTAGTCGCCTTTTACAAAACCTCAGTAAAAACGAGGGTGGTCTATTCTACTCAGCCGGATATGACACGGCGGCTCAACTTACCTTAGCTGCCTTTTACAAAACCTCAGTAAAAGAGGGTGGTACATTCTACTCAACAGGATACCACACGGCGGGTCAACTTACCTTAGTCGCCTTTTATGATACCTCGGTAAGAAAAAGGGTGGTCTTTCTATTCAGCCGAATATATACGGCGAGAGATTCTCTTTTTAGATATAATCCTATAAAATTAAAAGCAAACTATATAACAGATTTAAAAATATATATATATACTTATACGCAAGTAACAGCTAGTATAAAATATTTTGTAATTACTCTACTTATTACTACATGACCATACCATAATTTAACGCAGTGAGAAACTTTAATGGTACCACTTTTTGCTGGAAAAAAAGCATTGAAAACCAAAACGACTAGACCGAGTATTAAAGTACCAAACATTGAACTATTAAACGAGGGTATGCCCTATAAAAATTCCATTAAAATGGCTTAATTACGTTCACTTTGCTATTTAAAGGAGGCATCATTTAAATTAATTTAACGAGCGTATACATTGTTGCTACGATAATTTGTTAATTGCGCCGAGATGGCGATAAAGGTATTTGCATTGTAGAGAAAAAAGATTCACAAATACCATCGGGGTGGGACTCGATTTAGGAGTCTGTGTTGAGAAGAATACGTTTCGCTTTGCTTATTACTAGTATTTATCTTCAGAGATTAAATTTATCCAAATTAAAGGTATTAAAATAATATATACGGTGCATTAAATTTTAAATTCTTAGATTACGGTTTCATCTATGATGGAAAGGTTATGGAAAAAAGTACGTCTGGAACCTATGGGAGCTGGGAGTTTAAAAAAAATTGTATTTTTCTTCGTTTCTCAAAATGCTATCTAATTTTGCCATAAATAGTTTAAAATATAGAGAGATCATAAGGAATATAAAATCATCATTTTCCTGCCCTTGTCTCACTCTAAGTGAAGTCGGAACAACATGTTATAAAAATGTTGTCACATGATTTGGCTAGGTATTTTACCACCGGCCGCTTGTCTAACATCAGCTTACTTAAGTCATATTGTACGAAACCTCGGTAAGAAAGAGGGTAGTCTATTCTAATCAGCCGGATACAACACGGCGGGGAAACTTACCTTAGCAGCCTTTTACGACACTTCGGTAAGAAATGAGGTGATCTATTCTACTCAGCCGTATACCACACGGTTAATGATAGAGAAAATAAAAATTGTTTAGATTTAAGTAAAAGAGTATTATGGGACTGACATGTACTATTTGTATCAAAGCCCAGAAAAATAAAGATAATTTAAAAAACGAACACTTAACTTATCAAAAGAAATACGACAGATACGACGATAAATACTACGATACGTATTTACGAGACGATAAATATTTACGACGATAAATACGTGACAGTGGTGAAGTCGCGCGACCAATCGAACGGTCGCGCTGCAGTCGCCATTGCGGTTTATCGCCGCGTCGCAACCGCCATTACGACTGACAACCGCCAACAAGTCGAGTCCGCACCGCTTGCCCGCACCACCGCTTTTTGTACCGCAACGGTTTAATCGTGTTGTGAACTGTTTTGTGTGTCTAATAAAATAAAATAAACGGTCATCCGCGCCGCGCTTTCTTCGGATTCCCAGAGAACTGGAGCAGGCTACCACCATACACTCCACAATCGCTAAGTTAAGTGCTTTGACTTGTTGTTGCTCTATACGCCTTATCCGCATATCCGCAGGGGAGAACATAGGATCGCGGAACCACCCCGCTTGTTTAACCACCACCCTCAATTGCTGTACTTTGGCTTGGCGTAATCGCTAACGTCACATCCGTTACCATTTGGGCAATAGAGAATTGAGCTAATAGCCGCACTGCGCAGGCCTAGCATACTTGTATAGGGCTGAACTATCGTAGCTTGGCTTTAGCTCTGGCTTTGACTAAAGGTGTTGGAATAGCGGAAGCTCATATATAATATGAACAAATTTAAAATCCTAATGCGCTAACAGAGTTATCTCACAGGGTGTTAAGGACACCTGCATAACAAGTTTGCCCTCGGTCAAGTCACATCCTCTTGTTAAGTTGCGACTACATGCAGAAATCAGTTAATTATAGCCCAGTCTAGTAAGTGGCTAGAGCACCTAAGAGTTGTGGTGCTAAATTGTTACAACGATACATATAATTTATAGATGTACGTTTTGCTGAATCCCTTTATTATATGGTCTACAATTAAATTTCCATGGTAGCACACAATGAAACGTGTATTGGGTAAAGTATCCGCTTGATTCTATGTTTGGGCTTACATATATGTAAAGTTTTCTTTCTAGAAGGGGGAAAATCCTTTATGGACTCTCTGCGGAATGTTCCACATTTCTTAACTCTTTTCAAATTCAAATTCAAATTCAAATTTCTTTATTTGCAGAAACATTTACAATAGGGTGTTACATCACTACATATTATAAAACAAAGTCCATATTTCCGTATGTACGCATAAAACTTTAAAACTACGCAACAGATTTTGATGCGGTTTTTTTTAATAGATAGAGTGATTCAAAAGGAAGGTTTGTACGTATAATAACATTCAATACGAAGTAGAGAAATACTGTAATTTTTGAGGTTTCTGTAAATAATTACATTTTTTTCCGTTTACATTGCAAACGCAGGCTAAACCCTACGAGATTTATCAAAATAATGTACTAAGTATTTGTACACCTTGAAAAGGCCTACAGAAAAGTCCGCGATGGTATATGTCTATCTCTTATGAATAACCCACAATAGCATTTTTTGTCATTTACTTTTTACGAAAAATAATGCCTTATTTTTAAAGCAATTTTTATACAATACAGTATTAATCCTTATCCAATTAAGTACCTTAAATAAATAGTTGTTTTAATATAGATCAATATGGCCGTTTACAGCATGTAATTTAAGTGAACATTTTCGGAGATATTACAGATTTAAAATGCCATGAGGAGGCCGCGCTTCACCCTATAGCACTTCGAATCCAGCAGCTATATCGTTCTTTCCAGAGTTTGTTTAACGACAAGGAAGCTGTGAATGTTGTATATAAAGACATTCTGTAATTAATTGTAAAAATTAAATACATAGGGAAAATGTAAAAGTAAATAAGTAAAAATGTACTATATGAATTTAGATATTCCAAAGATAGCAGGAAATCTTCTTGGTATAGGGAAAGGAAATTGTTTTTCTCCAAATTTAACGCGTGCGGGCCACGGGCAGTAATGAATAAATCAAAACTACTGGATCGGTTTTAATCATTTTTTTACACTGAATGACATGGGATATATATTTTATACCCGTGCGAAGCAGGGGCAGGCCGCTAGTGTTATTATATAGAAGAAATGTTTCGCCTAGGCGTAGAGGCATGCAAAAATTACAAGACTAAAAAATGAAGTTAAATTATGTCAATAATATAATACTAATGTACATGTCAATTTTTTATGTCTAAAATGTTATTAATGTTTAATATTTAAGTACTCGTCAATTGTATATAAGGACCTTTCTATAAGCCACATTTTAAGTTTTAATTTAAACAAATTGAATGTCAGCTCTCTTATCATTTTTTTGAATTTTATTGTACACTATAATAGATTTTATTGCGCAATTATTTGATAGTAAGGCACTTCTAGAACTCTGTAGTCTTTTTTTTCTTACTTCGATAAAAGCAGGTGTCCTCACGATGTTTTCCTCCAGCGAAAAGCGTGTGATAAATTGTTACTCTTCTATTATAGATCTCCGCAAAGTAACGCCTAATTCTATAAATTAGATAATAGGAAACCCTTAATATATCCCACGTATACATAAAGATATGTGTACATTTGTACAGAAAGCATAGCGATACAGATTTATTTCGTACGATTTTTAAGATTCTCTGAATGTATAAGGTATGAAAACAGATAACTCTAAATTTAGCATAGATTTTCTCTTATCGCGGTTAATAGCCTAATAATGTAGCCCAATAAATTTTTGTCTTATGAAACTCCACAAAGCATAGCCAAATTTTTCTTTAAAAATTAAAGTAAGAACTACATAATCCTACTAATATTATAAATGCGAAAGTTTGTAAGTATGGATGTATGTTTGTTACTCTTTTACAGCGAATCCGCTGAACCAATATCGATGAAATGGCATAATTATTCCTTATACAACGGAATAACATACAGGCTATGGAAATCCTGTTAATTCTACAGGAAGAGGATGACATTGGAAAGCGCTATCTATTATCGACCTATCAGGACAACAGTCCACGCGAACAAAGTCGCGGGTAAAGGCTATAACTCTAAAAACTCTAAAAACATAATTCAAAATCATGATATTTGATAAGTTAAGTGCCCCTAATGTCAATCATTATTGAGAATAGTAAAAAACACGCACTCCGAAACGGTTCATTTTAAAAATTAGCCCGCGGTATAATTTTTTACATCTCCCGGACTTTACCGGTAAAGCGTTTGAGAAACAGAAAAATATATCGATCGTTATCTTATCAAGAAAGAAGGCGTAACTTGTTAATATGATTACAAGATTACAACATTTAAATAAGAAAGAAAGACAGAAAGAACGTTTATTTCACCTTCCGCGATACACAATTATTAACTAAAACTAAACTTAAACACATAAAACAATAGAACAAAAATATAACAAGAACACAAAACAATATCGTATAAACATACTGCATACCGCAAGAAGAAGAAAATGGCTCAGCTCAGTATAAATTGAGCGACAGAATTCTATCGCACAACACTGTTTTTCAGCAGTAGCCAGGAGCGACACAGTTTAATTTAGGATAAACTTGTATAATTACTTAAATCACAAATATTTTAATGAACACATAATGATAATAAATAAATTGTATTTTATATGAAATTAATAAATAAACTGTAATATATTATGTACTAGCGGCCTACCCTGCTTCGCACGGGTATAAAATATATAGCCTATATATTTTATACTTATAAATATATAGTCACTCAGTGAAAAAAATTATTAAAATCGATCCAGTAGTTTTAATTTATTCATTAGTGCCCGTGGCCCGCACGCGTTAAATTTGAAGAAAAACAATTCCCTCTCCCTATACTAAGAAGATTTCCTCCTATATCTAACATCAAAGTAATTATTAATTATAAAGAAAAAAAAGGAATTATTTACGACATCACATTAGAAACATTACAGTATTTCTCTACTCCATATTGAATGTTATTATACATTCCTCTTGAATCACTCTATCTATTAAAAAAACCGCATCAAAATCTGTTGCGTAGTTTTAAAGATTTAAGCAGTCATAGGGATATAGGGACAAACAAAGAATGTGACTTTGTTTTATACTATGTAGTGATAATCACTATAGCATGATTCAGTATTCACGCGCGATGGCTTATTATTAGCGTATTTCATGTATAACTTTGGTGTTTCTATACCGATTTCAATGATTCTTTTTTTATACAATGGTTAATACTATTCACTTTTTTATTTAGGGATGACTGAGAGTGATATAAACGTAGGAGTAGACAAATATAACCAGAAAGCTTCGAACTGCTAAGCTATCGGGACTTACACGTCTTATTGTGAGTCAACCATAAAAGATAGACATATGCTGTCGTGGGATATTTTTTATATAATTTTAAGGAAAACATTTCCGTCATACATGATTTCTGTGTAGCTTTAACCATCAAGGTTGCACACGCGACGGAAGCTTAAAAAATGGAGTAACTTCTCCCGTTTTCCCGACATTTCCCTTCACTGCTCTGCTCCTATTAATTGTAGCGTGATGAAAAGTATACTATAACCAGCTCAGGAGTATGAAAAAAAATTGTACCGAGTTTCGTTAAAATCCGTCGAGTAGTTTTTGTTTCTATAACGGTTATACAGACAGACAGACAGACAGACAGACAGACAAAATTTTTACTGATTGCATTTTTGGCATCAGTATCGATCCCTAATCACCCCCTGATAGTTATTTTGGAAATATATTCCAGTTACAGAATTGACCTCTCTACAGATTTATTATAAGTATAGAAGATAATATATTACAGTTTATATTAGTATAATATATTATGTATAATAATGAAAAGAAATGAAAATTGTTTATTCCAGAAAATATAATATGACACAAAATTAACAAATATATAATAACAACTTACACTTTGAACCTTTTATTGGGGATGAATATTATTCCAGCATTTAGTAGCTATGAAATACGAGTATTTAATCATTTATGGTGTGGTTAATTAAATATTATATCAATCATCATCGTCCTGCCGCTATCCAACTGTAATTGGGATCGACACATGTTATAAACATGTTGTCACATGATTTGGCTACATATTTTAAGACTCCTCGGTATCAAATGAGGGTGGTCTATTCTACTCAGCCGGATACCACACGGTGCGTCAACTTACCTTAGTCGCCGTATACGACACCTTGCTAAAAAATTAGGGTGGTCTATTCTACTCAGCCGGATACCACACGGTGCGTCAACTTACCTTAGTCGCCGTATACGACACCTTGCTAAAAAATGAGGGTGGTCTATTCTACTCAGCCAGATACCACACGGCATAAATTAATATTTTAAATTAAAATCAAAACAACACCAACATTAAATTTGATGCGCCTTATTGATATCGCGGATTATAGCAAAATAATTTTATTATTAATTTATTCTCTTAACGTTTTTTTGAACATTTTAATGATATATTTATAAAGTTTTATCTCTTTTGACTTTGTTATACATTAGTCGTATTACAGTCGTATTTGCTGGTTCGATTTCTGGTTACTGATTGTCAGCTACCAGCTGACACCCAATCAGTCATTGTCAGCTAGAGAACAAACGAATCGATCTGAATTAATTAACACATTGTTAACATTTTCGACAATCAACGAAGGTGACACAACGTATGTTGTGCCTCGTAATGGATTTTTTTAATGTACAGTCAGCGTAAAAAAACATCGATGCCTCACTCAATCTTTAAATATTTTTCTATTTCAACTGATTTACTTTCCTTTTGAAATACCATAATTATTTCTATATGATACTACCAAATTGAACCGCCATGTAGTATCCGGCTGAGTAGAATAGACCACCCTCACTTCTTACCGAACTGTCGTAAAAGGCGACTAAGGTAAGTTGACCCACCGTGTGGTATCCGCTTAGGTAGAATAGACCACCCCCTTTCTTACAGAGGTGTCGTAAAATTCGACTAAGGTAAGTTGAAGTCAGGCAGGCGACCGGTCGTTAAATACGTAGCCAAATCATGAGACAACAAGTTTGTAACATGTTGTGTCGACCCTACTTAGAATGGGATCAAATTGAAATATTAAATCAAACTATGAAAATATAAAAAACACGGTAAACGGTTGCCTGTAAAGTCGGTTTTACGGGCAAACATTTTACGTGACAACGTCTTTTTCTCAGTAGAATATTTAGAGAAAGACAGAGACACAAGCACGCACCGATTCAACGCGCCTAATTCTCTAGTGCTGCGCGCGTGGCGGACCAATCATGTTTGAGTGGGAGAGAGACGCGAGGCATTCGCCAGTCCGGCGGGCCTCTCTTTCGTTCGGTGCCTCATCGTAACAGACGTGAGCGGGCGTTACACTTTTCATGAGTGACTCCAAGTCGCAACCTAATTTAAGATGTTGTCACGTCAAAAATCATAAATGATGCAAATATAAATTGCTTATTGTAACAACAATTGGTTACTTTATAAATCGGTTAGTTTCTTTCAAGTTAGTATTTTATTTGCGTTGAATGCTTTAGAGTAAGCCGAAATTGACGAAGCACGTCTAAATACTTCGGGTAAATTTAAAAAATTCATACAATATAATTTTTTTATAACATGATTCTTGTATGCTGACGGTACTAATATGCAAATCAAGTTTTGCGTTGTCTTTAGTTCTCAAGAGAGCATTTAAACGGAGCTGACATGCACCATCATACTTTCAGCTAATTAAGCTGTTATATTGAATACGAACCGGCTAAGCTTAGGTTGCAAAATATTATACATAGAAAACTAGTGTAACTGATTTTATCCTATAGACCTTTTTTAAAAGTGACTTTTTAATATGTTCTACTATTCTTAAAGACTTTTACAACGGCACTGCTCGCGAAACCGGCGAGCAAAGAAGCATCATCGAGGTTGCGAAATACGGAGAGTAGAGCTCAGAAGCTCTTCTAGCGTCGGGGAATATCGTCCAAAGGGCGCCTCCTGTGAGGCCCTGTGAGGCATTTATAGTGTAAGTATCGCCTTTTGAAAAATGGGCAAGAATAAAATTGGCAAGAATGGGCAAATTTCTCAATTAAACAACAAAAAAAATTAAAAAATATTTTTTTTACTACAACACTTCGAGTTCGCCACCTTACCAATACCAATACCAATACCTTAGCAACGCAACGCCTTTCTTTTAGGCACTTCACAACATATTGGTAATTTTTGTTTGTATTCAGATTACATCGAGTTTGATTTGATCACGTAGAAATACACCAATCATATCAAATTACCTTTATACTATGACATACACGTACATCAATAAGATTACCGTGCGATGAAAAATACCGCTAAAAGTCTAGAACCGGAAACATAAACCTATAAACATAATCCGTAGCTCGTAAACACTGTTTACTTAAACTGCGAATCAGTTAATGCGTTGTTAACCGCAATTTTTCAATATTCGTATTCGTAAAATATAATAAAAAAAACATCAACCCCTATAAGTTAATTCATCACGATGTTTGCCTTCATAATAAAGCTTGTACTAAATTACAAATAACCTATGAGCTCTTGGTTAGAATACGCCGAGTTGTATCCGGTTGAGTAGAATAGACCACCGTCTTCCTTACCGAGGGGACGTAAATATCATGTTTGTAACATGTTTTGGCGGCCCCACTTAGAGTGGGATAAGGGCAGGAGAATGTATGGTATAATCACTTTAATGTACATGTATATTAGAGTATATGTAACTAGATATGGACAGATTTTTGACTGGCCCGTTGGCGCAGTGGGTAGTAATCCTGCCTTCAGCTCCGCGGGTCGCGGGTTCGATTCCCGCCGAGGACCAACATTTTCTATAAATGAATTTGTTGACCTTCGAGCCTGGGTGTATATTTGTATTTAAGTATGTATTTAAAAATATATATATTTAATTATATATTCACCAGTTATCTATCACCCATAACACAAGTATTAAGTTACTTTGGGGACGGACGACCGTGTGTGTAAGTGTCCCATATATTTATTATTATTATATGGACACTAAGACAATTTCGATGAAGTTTATTTAAAGCATACCAGGTTAACATATACATATAATACTAAACTTCTTTGTAGGGATCACGTTTTCTAACCGTTAGGTCGTCAGTCCTTAAGCAAGCTGAAGTGGCAATGGGCCGGCCATATCTGTCGCAGAACCGATGACCGTTGGGATAGACGTGTTCTGGAGTGGAGACCCTGAATCGGGAAACGTAGTAACACCCTGAGACTCGATGGAGTGATGATATAAGTAGGACAGCAGGCAGTGGATGGAAACGAAAAGCCCAGGATCGGGCTCAGTGGCGAATAATTGGAGAGGCCTATGCCCAGCAGTGGACTAAAGTGGGCTGTTAATCATTCCTTCCAGCCCTTCATGAGCAGTTATAGATATAAATCGGTACCATTACGTAACTTTTCAAACATCCAACCAACATCTGTCAGTTATGTCATAGATTTCCCGCCAACAATACCGGTGTGCGGGTGTCCCACGTGTGGGGCCTCGTACGCGATGTTAAAGTGTTTGCCGAAGAGCGGACATCTTGCCATCTAATTAATCAAGTCACGAAACTCATGGCCGTTGGCCCTAACGAGGGCGCATTCACACAAACTTGATAACTTTAATATTTAAATGAGTTAATCTTGTATGTATATATATCGGAAACGGCTACAACGATTTTCCTGATTATGCTACAATATAATAAAGTCGAAAGCTTGTGAGTGTGCATTGTGACGATTGAATGCTTGTTTTCGACTATGACTTTCGCTTTGTATTTTATAGCAACACCGTCATGAAACGAGTAACGCGCCCATTTGACTGAAATGGTGGCAACGCTGTGTCGTGTTGTTTCCGGTGGAGTCTTCCTTTATATTTCTAAAACGTTTCAGTTACATGCAGTACATCTCGGAACGGGAATTGTGGTATTCCTATTATAGCGTGTTATTGTATATAGTGTGCGTTAAAATATCGCTGTTCCTGTTCCATTTCTGATTTGATCACGTAGAAATACTCCAATCATATCAAGTTACTTACCTGTTTTTGGGCATTAAAAAAATACTAAAATTTATATTGAATTGAATTTTTGCCATAAACTGTCAACTCAGCGTAGCTTATTCGGGGAACGGGCAGTCTTAAGAAATGTAAATACCTAGGATCGAGCCCCACCTACCCAATTATTTTTTTTTTTTGTAAGGTTCTTTTGTTTTATTTTGTAAAAAATTACTGTCGGTTATCGGTCAACCAGGTACTTAATGTTAAAGAGTGAAACAAGAATTGTAGGTACATCAGAAAATAAAGTATTGTAAAACGGATAGAAGATTGTGTAATGAGTAACTGTTACATTACATTTTTTACGTTTTCTTTTTTGAGCGACTTTCGCATTTTTAATATTAGCACTGATGAATCCTGAGTAAAGTCGATGTGAAACGTTCCCAAGCCCGACGCACCGCAGATCGTCCACGGGGCCAGCTTTCGACACCGTGATGTAATTATACGCAGAAGTTTAATTGCGACACTCGCTCGCGCCACACGCAACTGCGTTAAGTGATCATTGAGACAACTTTTTATAATGTAAATAACTGACATGTCATACGGTTCAACTCTCCTATAACGGTACGCGCGTTTTAAAACGTATAAGACAAAAAACTAAGGTAGCTTGACTGCCTACAAATATTTTATCTACAGAGTTATCCATACTAATATTATAAAGAGGAAAAATTTGTATGTATGTTTGTAATGTTTTCACACAAAAACTACTGGACCGATTACAAATATTGTTTCACCATTGGAAAGCTGCATCTTTACGGAGCAACATAGTCTATATAACATATAAAAAATAGGAATCCGTAATAAAAATGTAATAAGGTGAAAAAAATTAGTCATAAAAATCTGTAATCACATGCGCTGCGGAAATCATTGGTGATATATTTAACAAAAATAAATATATTGTCCGACTTAGTACACATTCCGCTGCCGTGAAATCGAAATATACGCGGGTAAAACCGCGGGATATGACTAGTAATGGCATATGGGGACATACCCTTGCCTTACTTGATCATCTACTTGATCTGCCTTACTTGATCATCTCCCAATAGACTTTATAAGTAAAATAAATGTTAACATCAGTAGGTTAAGAATATAAAAGAACTTCTTCTTCCTGTCCTTATCCCACTCTAAGTAGGGTGGGCACAACATGTTTTTCTCTTCCATTCTGTCTTATCTTCGTCAACTTTAGAGCTACTCCTTTTATTAAATAACATTTTATGATAATTTTGTTCTTGTTTGTTGTAATATTGTAGAGTCTGTGTAAAAATATAACACTCTTATTAGTTACGTGAAGTGACGTCATTCAAAAAATTTGTTTACAAAGAAAAGACAAAAACAAATGAGCATCTAATGAGGTGATGAGGTGAGAAAATTGCGGTTTCATGCCTATTGGGTTAAGTGGATCCCGAGGACCTTTTTAAGATCATCTTATCAGCAAATACAGAAACAGTACTATCGAAATGTTATTCCGAAGATTTGCGCCTAAACATATCAAACAGTATTATTAAATATTTAAGACAAATTGGGAGATATTGTTATAGAATAATTGCAACTTAGGAAACTTGACTAATTTGTCAAATTACTTCTGAGTGAGGAGTTTACCAACAGCGCTTCCAACATTATCTGTTACCAACCTAACACGAAAATAGCGACGCTTGCAATGTGAAAACTAAATTGGGTATTATTTACCAGTTAAACTACCTTACTTTGTTACTAGTAAATGTCAATATAATTAAAATTTTCTCTAATTCTGAAATTATTATATTAATCAGCAGTTATTTAAACTTTCATTTATTGTTTTTTTTTGTTTTTCTATTCTAAATAATATTATAAAGGTGAAAGTTGAAAGTGTGTGTGTGTGTGTGTGTGTGTACTGAACGAATTTTACTTAAAGTAATAATGCAATTTTTACGCTTACAAGTCCGCGCGTTTGTTGAAAAACTTGCCTGCTGGAAGATTTTCTCGCGTGCGCCACGTAATCCAGCAGAGATACGTTAAAGTAATGTATTAGAGTATTGTAGATCTACAAAAATACTACAAAATAGTCCGCGACAGCATGTCTCTATCTCTTATTGTTAACTCATAATATCAACTTTTATGTTTAAAATTTTCTATAAATAAATATCGGGATAAATTTGTGACACACTGATATTCACGCATGCAAAACTACTGGCACAGATAATTCAACAAAAATTAAAAAAGCAAGCTTAAATAATTTTGCTATATGTGGATAATAGCAAAATAATTCTGTCAAAAACTTTTGAAAGCTTTCAAAGTAGAAAGATTAAATAAGAATGTGACTAAAACCGGAGGATACATTTGTTTATGTTACAAGTTTATTTATTTAGAGTTATGCATTGTGACGCAACGTAAATGTCAAATT
This sequence comes from Morpho helenor, assembly GCA_029227775.1. Lineage (NCBI taxonomy): Eukaryota > Metazoa > Arthropoda > Insecta > Lepidoptera > Nymphalidae > Morpho > Morpho helenor. The sequence goes on from JARGCU010000017.1 coordinate 2,264,875, forward strand.
CGAAGGAACGCACGTGTTCGCGATGATTGATCGTGCTTGTTCCTTTTATAAATACTTTTCAACGAGAGAATTTTGAAAACGGTTTTTAATTAAACGTCCATCAAATGTCAGTCACACCGCTGAAGAGAACAATGGAAAGAGGAAAAATTAAATAACCTTTCGTTATTACATTGACAATACTGTTTTTGATAAAAAACATAAACGTTGCGTCTAAGTCCTAACTTATCATCCGCCTACCCTAATCCCACTCTAAGTGGGGTCGGTCGACAGATTTTCACATGATTTGGCAACGTATTTTATGACCGGCCGCCTGTCTGACATCATGAAAATTCGGTAAGAAAGAGGGTGATTTATTCTAGTCAACCGGATAGCACAAATTGGGTCAACTTACCTTAGACCTTGGTAAGAAATAAGGGTGGTCTATTTCACTCAGCCGGATACCACGTGTTTCTCTTGTTGGGTAATATGCAATATACGTGAATGAGAGTGTGACAATTTAATAAAAATGTATTTGGTTTCGTTATTATCCATAACTTAACTATTGAATTTCGTATAATCCTATAGTAGCGGCCTGTTACTATCCCACTGCTGAGAATAGGCCTCTTCTCTCCGTTGTTGGAGACAAGGATTGGAGCTAAGACCTACCACACTGCTCCAATGCGGATTGGTAGGTTACACATATCTCCAGAATTCTCTCGAGATATGCAGGTTTCCTCACGATGATTTCCTTCAGCGAAAAGCGTGTGATAAATTGCAATTATTAGTTAGACACATACCTAAGTTTTAACAGAAAAACTCATTGGTGTCTGCCTGGATTTGAACCCGTGACCTCCTCGAAAGAGTCGCACGGTGTTACCGCTGGGCTACCACAGCTTACTATAATAATCCTATACTCAATCAAGAAATGTACAATTTGCTTATGGTCGCCGCTGTCAGGCCGTGCGATATGCCGATCATTAGTCAATGCGCGCACGCGCCTGTTGGCAGGCATAAACATAACTGTCAAACGGAAAAATTGCTCACAGACGAGAATACAAATAAGAATTATAATAGTAAAGTGTTATACTGTATAGAGCAATAGTAGGTTTCTGATTTTAATATATTAGGTAATTATTTAAATAATCATGTAGATGGAGTTGAAATATCCCACTTCTAAACATATAGACCGCTTTTTTGGAGAGAACGATTGCATCTTACCACGCTGTAAGGTTACAAATAACACAGAAAGTCTTCAATGATACGCTTGTTACCTCAGGAAGTTTTTTTTTTTTCCTATAAATTGTAAATTGTAATCGGGGGGCATCCCCCGAAGTCTGAATCTTTGACCACCTTGGGGATATTACGGCTATCACAGCTTTTTAGGCGAGTAATGTAAAAATATGTCATACGTTCTTAATATTATCTGCCATTGTGATTTGCAAATATTATAAATACTTAAACAAATATATGTTTGGTCAAAAATATGAAACGTCGAGTGTATTTAACATAGTTTATCACTTAAAAGAACATGTACGAAGAATGTTGACTTTCAAAACAAGCTAACCAAATAATATTCAACGAGTAAAAATACACAGGTATTTTCGAACATGTAAACATTTCAAATGATTGAAAAAATAAAACAATATTAGGGTGCAAAGCCCCTAAATGAGCTTTAGATTTCTCCGAATAATTTCAGCGCTAACAACCGCGTGTCATGCGTAATAAGAAAAAATGAGATATTCAAATTGCCTCCGATGATCATACGAATAAGCGCATCATTTCAGAAGCAGAAAAAAACAAAAAAATATTGCATTTTGTTAATTGGCAACTAATGATTATTTCTGAAACAAAAAGTAAGACTATATTTACAAATTACATATTTACAAAAGCTATTCACCCCGATAATAATTTCTCATAATTTGATTCGATCTTATTCTTTAATACTTGTATATAAGTATTATATACATATGAAATATGTATGTATAAATGGGTATCTCAATTATTTTATTCTACAATAGAATTTAAATATAATAACTACTTTTGAATTAATTAGCTATGTGTAATTTAATTTTTTTAATTTACATTATTTTCTGTTTGTAATACGTCCTAAATCCTTTCTCAACTGTAGTGCTCATGTCGTCGCCATCTGTAATTGACGTTTAACTAAAAACCGGATTATATTAATAATGGTTTTATATAATGCGAATGGTGTATTTGTCGTAGATGGTCTTACAAAAATAAATAAAAAAAGACAATCTTACTAACTCCGATATGCTTAGTACTGTTTTTTTCAAAATGGCTGCCAATATCCCGTTTCGAGTCGTGCGAGCCCGTGAGTGATCGCTGCCAACTTACGTCTTCTAATTGCGATGTCCATTGACCTCTAGGATCATATACTTCCGCGGCTTCTAAGTCGCAAGGTGGTCCTTATAAATGATCGAATCTCCTCAGCGTTTGTTGAATGCCGCTTTTTCATTCATGACTTTAAATTATATTTGAAACCACATTACAATGCACTTTCTTTTTGGTTAAGTAACTTCTGAGGTATTGTATTTTGAGTTCAGCTAGCGTCGTATAATTACGTATCGGATGTCTGTCTCGGATTCCCGTTCTTGACCCTGAGATCTTTTGAAGGCGTAATGAAGGGTTTTTATTAAATCAACGTCAGAAGTCCATTAAAAACGGCCCCATATAAAGCAAAGGCCATCAATCAAACACGGATATAAACGAGACATTATAAAAGCGAAGGACCAACTTTATTTTCTGTTTGATTTTTATTTTTATTTGTAGTTTCAAATTTTGTATGGCTTTGAAGATAGACAAAGTTATCTAATGGAGAAAAGGGAGCGAATTTAAAATAAAAATACAGAACGTCCATTGCGGTAATGCGCATGTGTTAGTTAGTATTAAGAGAAATTAAAGAAAAACTAACGAAACGATGTCAAGACATAAAACATTAATCGATCAGGAGGTCGTAAATGACTTTTGATTGATGATTATCCGCATTTGTTTAAAGAAACAATGTTTAAAGAAACAAATTTGATATAATTCCAACCCAAGAAGATTATTTCAATCTTACCGTGATAATATTTACGAATATTTGAATTTTAACAGAATTTTTATGTCTTCTTTTATTCTGATAAGGTACAGCGGTCATTACATATTTTTCCCCATGTATATCATCATGTCATCTTTATTTTATAAACAACTAGCTTTTAACCGCAACTTCGTTTGCGTGGATTCGATTTCTATAGCCTATGTGCTATTCCGGTGTATAAGGAATAATTGTGCCAAATTTCATTGATATTGGTTTAGCGGATTCGCCTTGAAAGAGTGACAAACATACATCCATACTCACAAACTTTCGCATTTAATATTAAGTAGGATATGATATATCGGATATCAAGCGGCATTGCATCATTCACATTGCAATAAAATAACTCTTTCGACATCCAATGATATAAAAAATATAAAATACTAACAAGACCATTATTGGGTCACGAAAAATTGACGTTGATAAAAAGAATAAATTGTTAGCGAATATTACGCCATTAATAAAAAACGTTCCTGAGTCGAAGGAATTTAAAAGATTACATCAAGAGCAGTTGAGACTGATATACAACAGACGGGCCAGAAAAAAATCCCAGATAATACGAGGGAACGCTGTTTGAGCATTTAAAGACCATTTTGGACCTCATTTGTTCTCTATCAATTTCAAATATAAACAAAAAGGTAAAGTAAACGTACAATACATTTGAAATACTCTTAAGAGGTCTAAATAATAACGACACTTCACTACATATTATAAAACAAAGTCCATATTTCCGTATGTACGCATAAAACTTTAAAACTACGCAACCGATTTTGATGCGGTTTTTTTTAATAGATAGAGTGATTCCAGAGGAAGGTTTGTACGTATAATAACATTCAATACGGAGTAGAGAAATACTGTAATTTTTGAGGTTTCTGTAAATAATTACATTTTTTTCCGTTTACATTGCAAACGCAGGCTAAACCCTACGAGATTTATCAAAATGATGTACTAAGTATTTGTACACCTTAAAAAGGTCTACAGAAAAGTCCGCGATGGTATATGTCTATCTCTTATGGATAACCCACAATAGCAGTTTTTTTCATTTACTTTTTACGAAAAATGATGCCTTATGTTCAAAGCAATTTTTATACAATACAACATTAATCCTTATCCAATTGAGTACCTTCAATAAATTGTTGATTTAATATAGATCAATGTTGCCGTTTACAGCATGTAATTTAAGTGAACATTTTCGGAGATATTACTGATTTAAAATCCCGCGAGGAGGCCGCGCTTCGATCTATAAGCACTTCGAATTTAGCAGTGACCGGAGGCGCAACTAAATATCCTTCTTTCAAGTTTATATTGTCTAATGATAAGAAAGCTATGAATGTTGTATGTAAAGACATTGTCTAATCAATTGTAAAAATAAATAATATCACTACATAGTATAAAACAAAGTCGCATTCTCTGTCTGTCCCTATGTCCGTATATCCCTATGTATGCTTCAATCTTTAAAACTATGCAACAGATTTTGATGCGGTTTTTTTTTAATCGATAGAGTGATTTTAGAGGAAGGTTTACATGTCTAATAACATTCAATATGGAGTAGAGAAATACTGTAATTTTTGAGTTTTCTGTAAATAATTACATTTTTTTCCGCTTACATTGCAAACGCAGGCTAAACCCTACGAGATTTATCAAAATAATGTACCTAAGTATTTGTACATCTTGAAAAGCTCTACAGAAAAGTCCGCGATGGTATATGTCTATCTCTTATGGATAACCCACTATAGTATTTTTTGTCATTTACTTTTTACGAAAAATAATGCCATATTTTAGAAGCAATTTTTATAGAATACAGCATTAATCCTTATCCAATTAAGTACCTTAAATAAATAGTTGATTTAATATAGATCAATATGGCCGTTTACAGCATGTAATTTAAGTGAACATTTTCGGAGATATTACAGATTTAAAATGCCGTGAGGACGCCGCGCTTCGCCCTATAATACTTCGACTTTAGCAGCTATGTCCCTCTTTCAAGAGTGTGTTTGAAGACATTCTGTAATTAATTGTAAAAATAAAATACATAGGAAAAATGTAAAAGTAAATAAGTAAAAATGTACTATATGAATTTAGATATTCAAAAGATAGCAGGAAATCTTCTTGGTATAGGGAAAGGAAATTGTTTTTCTCCAAATTTAACGCGTGCGGGCCACGGGCAGTAATGAATAAATCAAAACTACTCGATCGATTTTATTCATTTTTTTTACACTGACTGACATGGGATATATATTTTATACCCGTGCGAAGCAGGGGCAGGCCGCTAGTAAAATTATAAATGACTTTCGGGTTTTTTCCTAAAAAAACTACTTTGTTACAATCGGTAACTAAAATTCCATTCTAAAAGGATACTATCATTACGTTTTCTTTTTTTTCAAAAGAGATATTATAAATTTACCGATCATGGTTATATACATACTTTCATTTATCTATATGAACTTGTAACCCTATGTAAAGACATCAAGGTTAATCTTTACGTAACTTCACTTGTTCATATATAAGATTGGGACCACCAACTTAGAAGGTTTGAGACAGCAATATCAATAACATTTAACTGCTTTGTAATGATGATGTTGAATAACATAAACAAGTCCTCGTATTTGTCAAACTTTAAAACCAACTAACCCATTTAGTATAATGGGGATTTATTGGAAATAATTTTAGTCCTAAACTACCTTCCTCGACCCTAAAAGAATCATACTTATTTTTAATTTATTATCCTTTTTTTTAGGAGCTACATTTATTTATTTATTTGAATTAAACATCTCGTACGTTTAATTCACATAAATATGTTCAACACATAAATTAGCAACAAGTTGGTATTTATCACATAATTCATCATCGTCCTGTCCTTATCCCACTCTAAGTGGGGTCGGCACAACATGTTATAAAAATGTTGTCATATGATTTGACTACGTATTTTACGACCGGCCGCCTGCCTGACGTCGACTTATCTTAGTCGTATTTAACACACCTCGGTACGAAAAGATGGTGATACTATTCTATTCAGCCGAATACCACACGGCGTATCACATAATTGTCATTATAAATTGTTTTTTTTCTCTTATTATTTTTTTAATGTAAAATATATTTAGTATACGGAATGTCACTGACGTTCTAGGTGTAATGTTAGTTTTAGCGGTCGCCACTGAAAACCAGCCTTGAATCATTGCCTCAAACCGCGCTGAGTGATGCTCCATTTTATTTGGTCACATTTTTCTACATAAACATTTGTTAGGTTTTTTTTTCTATTCTGTTATATTACTGTTTACTCTCATTAGCGTCTTTATTATTTTACGTATGATATGTATATGGAATGGTAGATTTTACCATTCGTTATCTTCAGGTTCATAGTGCAAGGATTGTTCGTGCGTGCGGCGCGCGCGCATGTGTCACGCAGTGCTCCCGATCTTGATAGTGAACCAGATTACACGCACTTTTGATATCGTAGTCCTGATATCAGCTGCTGACAAATTGCCTTTGAAACGACGCGAGCAAATTACTAAACAAACAATATTGACAAACCTTATCATCATTCTCCAGCATACTAAGTGGATACAACATGATATTTGTTCATGAATTTATCTTCTGCATCAACCGATAGACGTCCATTGCTGGGTCTATACTTATCTCACTCTAAGTGGGTTCGGCACATCATGCTATAGACATGTTGTTACATGATTTGGCCGGGTATTTTACGATCAGTCGCCAGCCTGACATCTTCAATTCAATTACCTTAGTCGCATTTCACGACACCTCGGTAAGAAAGAGGTTGGACTATTCTACTCCTTGATAATAAATGAGAGTAATCTATTCTACTCAAACGGACAATATACACAAACCTACAAACATGTAAATAGATATGAATGAGAAAACCAATAATTGTGAATTTATCGATGAAATAGACGAAAACTAAATAGTTGTGATACAAGAAAACGACTCGAACCCTTGAGACATGGGAATAGCAATTCATATAAAACCGCAGGACCTGCACGATAAAGAACTATACGTACATGAAACTTCCTCTGCTGACCGCAAGTGAGCAAGAAAAAACATGGACAACGACAAGCCGGTTGGCGATCGTTACATAATGCCCTATGCATCAGCCATTCAGTAGAGATATGAAAGGTTTTTAACCTTACGTTATATACATGATTCGTATTGTAATATAAAACATTTATGCAAGTATAAAATAAAATATTTAAAAAACGTCTAAATTTTTTTACAACTTAAGTATAGATTGAATCATCATTCATTGAAAAAGAAATATTTATATAAAAATTTTAAGAACAGAGAACACAAGGATAGGCATTCGTTCCGTTTAATTTTTATTTACTATTTCATTTTATACTAAAAAATATTTAAATGACACTACAATAACCTAACATCAATCACCCAACGAACATTTATCAAGCTAACTAAGCAAAAATTAATTATTACACTTATTTAACGTGATGTTAAATGCTGAAATTTAGACTTGTGTAAACCTTTATGAAACCAAAAGATAGAAGAGAAAAAGTTTATAGCACTCAGTTTGTGAACATTGAACATAGAGATAGTCACAAAAATTTTGGAACCGAGACGATAGCACTTTTAAACGATCTAAATCAGTTGAATATGGTATTATAAGAAAAAGCACACATCAAGCTTACAACCTTTTATAAAAAGAGGTAGATAAAAAAAATCGTTTGAGGGAATAAGATATCAATAAACCACTAGATACCCATAAAAATAATGGACTACGTACAAGGAACATGATCACCTAGCTAGTTGATCTAACCGCACTACATGCCGTAGCTGCGAATATAAAACATTAAAGATTCGCTCACCGCACCGTGACGCATCGGGTTGCCTTGAAACTGCAGTATTCAGTGTTCTAGATAAATATGTAGGTTAATACGTTACAGTTTTGCATAATAATGCAGAAATTATGCATATAAGGTGAAATTTAGAACATATCTAATTAGATTTAGCGAATAAATCATTAAAATATGTTAAAAAGTAAGCCTTTCTAATTTAAAAGCATATTAATAATGATAGTTGAATATTAAAAGATACGCACTAAGAAATTTAACCAGATTTATTATTATTATAATATCAATATAAGCTGTGGTGGCCCAGTGGTAACACCGTGCGCCTCTTTCGAGGAGGTCTAGGGTTTAAACCCCGGGCAGACACCAATGAGTTTTCTAGTAAAACTTATGTGTCTAATTGATAATTGCAATTTATCACACGCTTTTCGGTGAAGGAAAACATCGTGAGGAAACCTGCATATCTCTAGTCAATTCTGGGGATATGTGTAACCTACCAATCCGCATTGGAGCAGCGTGATAGGTCTTAGCTCCAATCCTTCTCTCCAAAAAATAAAAAAACGGATAGAAGAGGCCTATGCCCAGCAGTGGGATAGTAACAGGCCGTTACTTACTTATAATATCAATAAATCCTATGTTTATGTGTTTATCTACTTCAATAGCAATATAAATACTTGCGTCTATATACAAATTCGTCAATTAACCAAACTATTCGTCGAAAAAAGGCGAGGTGCGGTGACTTAATAGAATTTACATGATCTGAACATTGTAAAATTTTAGAAATCTTTTGAAAGATCTTTAACGTTTTATTTTGGTATCAAAAGTGGCATTTACTTGTAGTTATCAACAACTATGGAATTAACAAATTCGTAGTGATGATAAATTAATTTTGAAAAAGAATATAATGCATCCGATATTTCCGGTTTTTTAAACGATTTTTCTTCTGTCCATGAGACATTATGCAAATTTTATGACGTACAGTGTTTGGGCGGAACGAATCCCGGCTTCTGGTCACCCCCTTTTGGTTTTATTAATTTATAATCCAATCTCGCGACGCCAGTGTAATTACGCAAGACTGGATTCTGCAAAGTAACGGCACAGATTATAAAGTTTTATTTAAAACCAAATATTCATATAGTCAGCACACAACAAAAAATACATTTTTAAATTATTATAAGTATAAAACTAATGAAAATATTATTTGGCTATAATTCGCGATAAAAGAATATATATGTAACGCTAAATGTAGAGTGTACTATTCGTTCTCATGCCTGATACAAATGCAGAATTTGTAAAAACTCATGCATTACCCGCCACCGATAACACAACAATACACACGCACTGCACACACTCACCACCACAATCTCAACAATGGTTTCGCCCCGTTACCGAAGCTTCGTCAGGAGATAGACTCCATGACAAAATCGCAAAGCATTATATAAGTATAGATAACAAATAACTATTAATACAATGAAAAGAAACAGATTAATTATTTATAATTAAACGTATTATTTGTTTTGAAAGAAACATGTTTCAAATGAAATTCTAACATTATCAAAAGGAGATATTTATAGCTTGATTGATTAATGATTTTATTACCTTTATTATCAAGTATTGAATATTCAAAATAATAATTTAAATGCTTCGATTACGATTCGGAATAGAAAAAAACTTTTGGGAGGTCTATTATAATTTTATAGTCTTTGAACATTTATAATTCATATCGCGTAGGGTCGATTACCACGCGGAAGGATAACTAATAACAAATAGGCCCGTGTCGAATCCAGTCTCATTTTATGTACCATTAGCGGTAAAGGATTAGAATACCCGTGTCCCTGGCGTCCACCGCTGCATAGAGGAGACAATTAACTTTGGAATGTTGTAGGCATTAAATTTGATTGGGTATCCGATTGCCGCGTCTGTAATTACGCGCTCTTTGATTGAAATTTATCTTGTCCCTTGGGAGAGTTTAGATGACTTTTTCTTCTGTGCGGTCATCTGATACGTCAATTACTGTCATTGCGAGGGCTATATTAGTTCTTTGAGTAATATAAACATCAATTGAAATTGAAAAAACGGTTTTCGTTTAAATAGTCAGTTTCGTTTCCAATTGAATATAATAAATAAAAATATATAAGACACTTATAAATACAAGTGTTATACATGGCGAATTATTTAATATATATAATACATAATATATATAATTTTGAATGCATGCTTAAATAAAAATATAGACCCAGACACATAGAACCAACTGGTATCCGGCTGAGTAGAATAGACCACCCTCATTGTAACCGAGGTGTCGCAAAAGGCAACTAAGTTAAGTTGACGTCAGTCAGGCGGCCGGTTGTAAAATACGTAGCCAAATCATGTTACAACATGTTCATAACATGTTGTACCGCCCCCTCTTAGAGTGGGATAAGGGCAGGAGAATGATGACCCAAAGAACTAACAAATTGTATTTAGAAAAATTGGGCTTCTGTAGGAATGGAACCCACGACCTACGGAGCGGAAGCGGAAGCGGGTCACTGCCACCTGCGACTACAGGCTAATCAAATAATAGGAATATTTTCAAAATCTATAGCTGTGGATAAAAGAGCTGAAATCAGCAAGTTATGTACGAGTATATTTGAACATAGTTTGCTTTTCAGATCAGACAATATGGAGTCTGATAAAAAATTGTATTTGACACTGCTGCAAGTCAAAAGACAATGCTAATAATTCAATGAACTATTCAATCTAACGCACTCGTTTCACCATTCAAAATCAAGCTAACTGATCACAAATTAATTCCCACCAATACAAATCCGCGGCACTTATCTGCATGTGGCATAACAATCATTTTTTGCGCAATTATGATCGGAAAATAATGATAACACACGGAACTCGTTCGCGGGATTGCATTCACTGAAACGCGTAATCCACTCTCGATCTTATTGCATTGTGATAAGGATGAATTCATATTCAAAATACACAAATATAATACCAGAAATTCGAATCTTAACCTCAAGGAATACATGACGTTTTCGCTTGTTCGTCTATTATGTATTAGGGCAGCTTCACATGACAAGCGCTTAACGCGCGTTGAACGCGAGCATGTTAATATAAATCACATGGTGTTTGCTTCCTATGCATTGAACGCGCGTTTCTGCGGCCTTTCCGAGCCTTTTTCCTTAACTTCTTATCTGAATAAACGCTACTTATGATATTCCATATCGTAGGACGTTTGTCTATTTAATATATAAATAATTCGGTATTGAAAACTTTATTTTCCATTTTCGACAACTTCTAGATAAGCTGAGAAAATCTTAAAATTACGTCAATCCCTCAAAAGCGCGCTTATCTGCACATTATAATACAAAACCAATGATCTCAGAGCACGCGTTGACGGGCGATGACAACCATCGAGCGTTAGTGCAGCGTTCAATGTAAGCTTTATTAAAACGACTTAGCATGTGTACGATATGAATAAAATGCATGGTTGTTGATTTTAAACTTTCGCAATTCATACTGATTATTATAAAAACATACGGGTCACATCGCCTTAAAATCTAACTGACTGTAAGTCAGTACGTGACCACGCTGGATGCACCTCTGCCGAAACATCGAACCTTATACAAAGGCAATTCGATTTTAACGCGATGTGACCCGTATCTTTATATAATAATCAAAATGTATGCAGTTGTAGTGAGCTGTTATGGTCCAGCGGTAACACAGTGCAACTCTTTCGAGGAGGTCACGGGTTCGAACCCGGGCAGACAGCAATGAGCTTTTCTGTTAAAACTTATGTGTCTAATTGATAATTGCAATTTATCACACGCTTTTCGGTGAAGGAAAACATCGTGAGGAAACCTGCATATCTCTAGAGAATTATGGAGATATGTGTAATCTACCAATTCACATTGGAGCAGCGTTATAGGTCATAGCTCCAATCCTGAAATAAAAGCTACTTTTAGAATAGAATAGAATATAATATTTATTTATTTACTCACATATAGGTTACATAAGTTAACAAAAGAATAAGTTTCTATTTTAATTATACTTAAAACACCGATTATATTTAATTTGTTGATGATTCATAAGTTATTACATTAGAATTACTATGGAAGGAGACTGACGCCTGAACAAGGATTCCCTGTATTTCATACTTTATTTCAATGTAGTTGTAAACGCGCGTCAACAAAACGCGCATTAAGCGCCTGCTATGTGAACCTATGCTTTCGGACGTTCAACCCGGGTACAAATAGCTAAGAATCTAACTCGCACTGATTACAGACTTCATCGCGCGTGGTAGCTAAGTGCCGCATGCAATATAGATGGTGCTGATAGAAACCTTTCAACTACCCTCATACACATAACAACAGGATTTGTTCGGATATTGCGTTGTTCGCAAGTTAGATTAGGTATTAGATCGCGGCAAAGATTATGCTACTAATATGTTAAGAATGTTATTGTTATGAAGGCTTCGTGTGTCTTTGAAACGATTTAATGCTATATCTCTGAACCTCCATTTTGCTTTTTATTCCAAAATAATCATTTCGCATGCTTAGTATTAATCTGACCGAACTCAAAATTAATTCTATAATCTTAATTTAGTTAGATATATTGTGATCCTTACTTCAAAGTCATCTATGATATCATGCAAGTGATTTCTAGCTCTAACAAGTTATGGGTGTCTTTAACACTCACGATGTCTAAACACACTACGCTATGCAATTGTAATTTCGCCATAAAACAACTTTTTTGAATTCAGTCACTTTAATACTAAGCGTGCTATATGGTCTCAGGAAATCAAAAGAATACTAAGCTATTGTAATTAGGTACAAAACAACTTTTTTGAAATCACTCTTTAATAAATGGGCATATGGTCTCAGAGTAAACAAAAACATCCAAATTTTCCTATAAGTAACCATATTCTGAGGTTTGTTGTCGCCAATGACTTCCGCTTTGTATTTTATAGCAACACAGTCATAAAACAAGAGTATCGTGTTCTTTTTGATTAAAATGGTGGCAACACTGTGCCGTTGTTGTTCCCGGTGGAGTCTTCCTATGGATAAAACGTTTCAGTGACATTCAGTCTTTGCTCGTTATTCAAGAGTAGTTATTCAAGGTATTCTATTATATCGTGTTACTGTATATAGTGTGCGCTAAAACTCTAAACCTCGAATAAGACTCAAGCTGCTTTTTATTCCAAAATAATCATTTCGCACGCTTAGTGTTAAACTGACCGAATTCAAAATTAGTCTTAAATCAGTTAGATATATAGTGATCCTTACTTTAAAGCCATCTATGACATCACGCTACGAACAATTAAAAAAGCTATTGTTTACCGAATCAGTCTTAATTGAGTTAGATACATTGTTATCCTTATTACAATGCCATCTATGAAATCAGGTTATGAACTATTAAAAACAGCTAGTGTTTCTTGCTCTTCCATGTTATGGGTCTCTTAAACACTCACGAGGTTTAAACACGCTACGCTACTTAATTTTGCCATAATACAACATTTTGAATTCAGTCACTTTATTACCAAGCGTAATGGGCTCAGGAAAAACCAAAAGAATACTAAGCTTTTATTGTAATTAGGTACAAAATAACTTTTTTGAAATCAGTCTCTTTAATTTAATTTCAGATGTTTTTGTTTACTCTGAGACCATATAGGTCTCAGAGTAAACAAAAACATCCAAATTTTCCTATAAGTAACCATGTTCTGAAGTATGTAACGGATTTTGCTTCTTACATTCAGCAATGCACATGTTTTGAAACGCAGATTATACCTACATAATTCGTTCATCAGTTCTGTATTGTGGAATTCCACCACGTAATGCCTACTTCTATAAATTATATTGTGGTAACCTTGTCCCGCTTAGGCCGATAAGATTCGCAGGTGACGATACCGTTGATCAATCGATGACAAAACCCAGTGACCTTGAATGCAGCCGAGCTACCAGTATGGGCTGCGACCCAACCCGCCAGCATTTTGACCAGGGCCATGAACCCACCACTTGTTCGACACTGTTTCACAACGCGGCCTCCGCTCGACGCTCGCGTGGGAATGTATTACGGAAATTATCTCATCTTCGCTTATACATCGAGTATTTGCAATGCACTTGTCTATGACACCGTATAAGGCTTGAGGCCGAATTGTTTGGATCTAACTAAACACTTCGTTCGAAACTTGTTAGATATACATTGTATGATAAGATGAAAATGTTGCGTCAAAATGCGTACAACTTCCTAGCAATCCCGTCACTAAACTGCGTACTGGTATAATGAGATTTAATCTCGTATGTTTCCAATAATAATAAACGTCCATTTTATTACACATCATCATCCTCCTGCCCTTATCCCACTCTAAGTGGGGTTGGCACAACATGTTATAAACATAATGTCACATGATTTGGTTACGTATTTTACGACCGGCTGCCAGGCGGACATCAACTTACTTCAGTCGTATTTTACGACACCTTGGTAAGAAAGGGGATGGTCTATTCTATTCGACCGGATACCGTATGAGATGTCGATTTTATCGCACATAACGCACCTAAAACAAAAGCAGTTTTTTTCGCAGGTCCAGGCTTTCTTTTGGAGGTCGTCACTTCTACACGTAGAGGGTCTACCAACACTGCTTTTATTGATGCTGGATGGCTATTCCAGCATTTAGGAACCCAAATACCATGGGTTCATCATACTTGTGCCCCGTGCAAGCTTTTAAGGTTAAAATCACAAATCACCCATGATAACAATGAAACAAAATTGGGTCTAAAGTTTTAAACATCTGTTTCAGATGTTGAAATAGACTTCGTGCCAAAAAACTTAAGTCAATATACTAACATTTAAGAATTCATGCATAAAAATATTTTTCCTTCGAGTATTTGCTAAGCTTTTTTAACAAATAAAAAAGGTAAAAATACATTTAAAAAGTATCAAGTGATAAATAATATTTTGTTAACTTATTTATTACATAATAATAATAATGAAAATTAGAAATTAAACAATAACATATCCAACCTTATAAAAACAACAATGTATGAAGAAAATATACACACACTAATTAAAGCTGATCAATGACAAAGTACGCAAGGAAGATCTGTTTGCGACATGTGTACGCAACATTTTATCATAAGAAAACAATTTGGCCGGGCAAAAACATGTAATACGATTCATAATTACTGCGGGCGTGTCCAAGTATGGGTATGGAATTAAAAACAACAATGGCGGCGCACGCGCACCCAACTGACATTTGGCGCTCCGACTCACCTGCGCTTGCGCAACAAGCCGTGCATCCCAAACTGCCGCATGTTGTTATTAAATTTAATAAGCCCGTACCGTGCGATGTCTGCAATCCTCGGCTACACACAAGTTATTCGACATGTCATCGATATGTACGCTAACAAGTGAGGACATGCATTTTTAATTGTTTATGAATCGATCTTCTTTAGCCGTGTGGTATTCGGCTGAGTAGAATAGACCACCCTCCTTTCTTACCGAGGTGTCGTAACAGGCGTCGTGTGGTATCCGGCTGAGTAGAATAGACAACCCACATATTCTGTCGTAAAAGGCGACTAAGGTAACTTGATCCACCGTGTGGTATTCAGTTGAGTAGAATAGACCACCCTCTGTCTTACCCAGGTATCGTAAAATACGACTAAGGTAAGTTGACGTCAGGCAGGCGGCCAGTCGTAAAATACGTAGCTAAATCATGTGACAATATGTGCCGACCCCACTTAGAGTGGGATAAGGGCAGCTACCGCCCAAACAAATGTAAACCAACTACCTTTCTATGTGAAGTTTTTATACATTTTTAATTTCGTAGTTATCAGAATTTTTTTCCATTACCAAGTGTTAGTAATTAACCACAATGAAGCTAGATTAAGCTAATATAATTAACGACTTAACATGACCAATTATTTTTAATTGGTTGTAAGAGTAGATTAATTAATATAAAAATAAAAGTGACCTACTTACAAAATTATTAATTTGTATAGAAATTGCTAAATATAAAAGAAAAAAATTTAAATTGCTAAATATTAAAGAATATAATTTTAATCTCAAAATATATTTGTTTACATTAAAAAATATTATTTATAAGTGAAAACATAGAAAGTTAAAAACGGTTACTCTCCCCTGTTAATAAATAAATAAATATATGGGACACTTACACACACGGTCGTCCGTCCCCAAAGTAAGTAACTTAATACTTGTGTTATGGTAGACCGACAACTGGTGAATATATACTTACATATTTTTTAAATACATACTTAAATACAAATATACACCCAGGCTCAAAGACCAACAAATTCATTTAGAGAAAATGTTAGCTCTCGAACCCGCGACCCGCGGAGCTGAAGCCAGAGTCACTAACCACTGCGCCAACGGGCCAGTCTAATAGGTGTTAATCTAATAAATCTTTGAAATTTGAGAAAGTTTCTAAAGCCTATGTGAATATATTGAATTTGTATTTAAATCCTTTAATATTAAGTAAGCTTATTTAATGCATTTCATCAGATTATAACAGTTCCTTGTGATAAATTATACAGCATTGCTGGGATAGATCCGTGAGAGTGGACCCTCTTCCTGGGGATTGATAGTCAAGGGTGCATATGTTTTTGAAGTTCTGAAGACAGACCTAATAGCAGGTTCTTAAAATTATAGGCAAATTATACGTACTTTATATCCACATGTCTTATTGAAAGAAGAAAGAAAGAAAAATTTTATTCACAAAATTGCGCCCATTTCTTTAATAAAAAATGTTTAAGTACACGTTGCACATCATAATGAAATAATAACCTATATCATCCATGTTTGATGACAATATGTTTAGTCAAGTAATTAGCTAAAAATCGATACCACAAACGTTGATCTGATATTTAGGAAGGAAGAACCTTTTAAATTGAATAACATTACCTTACGTTGCACAGATAGACAATACTATTGTAAATTCAAGATTTTAGAGTCAATAACCAATGCTGTTTTTTTTTAAATATTTGATTTATTTATTGTGCAAAGTTGAATTTTATTTTATTCTGAGAATGAAAAATTAATCAACGATCTACCATTTTGGAGTGTTGTCTCACTTTTTAACGAACAGTGCTGTGTCAGACGTACAAATTTCACAGCACAGTTTTATTCAATATATAGTTGTACAAATTCTAAGAACAGGTTATTCTGTAGAATATTTGCCTGTAACTTCTAAGTCTTACTTCAAAAGCAATAAAGTTGTTTTGATCGAAGAGTGATAACAAATATAACATGCACTTTATCGATATCTAAACGACATCGTATAGGTACACTGAATCGACTTTAATCGGCGATTAGTTAAAGATCGATATGTGGGAATCTTGGTATTTGGTTGGCCCAAACCATGGCCCCTCTACTCTAATCCTGTATTAGAAACGGTCGGCTTCTTTGTGCGGTGATCACGCGCTCCTAATCGCCCGGTGATAGGCAATCACTCAGTAATGGAGGTTGGCTGCGACCGCCCGATCCATCCAAGCTAAGCCACAAACCGATCTACGTAATCCAGTTTTTCCTTGTTAAGCCATGGCTGCAAAATAATAGGGGATACAATATGTAACGGTTTCTCATCCATACTTATTAGAGCGTTTCAAAAGCATTAACACTCTAGCATAAAAAGATTATACATGCGAAAGTCTGTCTGTAAATATTTCAAAGCTGTATGAAATTTTGTGTAACGGAAACTTATATACCGAGTTAATATGTAGGAAACAAATAAAATCTCGTTCTTCCTTTGAGAATAAGAAAAAAAAATATACTACATAATTGAAGGTAATTTAACACTGCAATCAACGCGAACGAAGTTGCTGAACCACTAATCTTAAAATTTCAAGTTTAAATAATGACGAATGTAATCTGTCATAAGAATCAATTTTAATTTGTGAAAACTTGTTATTAGCTTATAGTATTTCCTATTGTTTTATATATATTTAATATCGCTGTAAGTTTTCCTTTGAAAATAAAATAAAATAAAAATATATGAAAAATATTTTGAAAAGAGCAACCGTCGAGTTTCTTGCAGACTTTTCTTGGTATAGGCAATTTACCTAATCAGCACCAGAGTGGACGATTCAAAAGCTTATTTGAATAAAAAATAGTTTGATTTTGAAAGTTATAAACCATACATTCAAAGTTGAGGCGACTCGCAAAAAACCTGAAAATAAGTTCACGTAAAAATTACTCGTATGAAGTGAAAATGAGACAACAAATAATGAGAGGGAAGGTGAAACTCATATCTTTGTCTACCGAAACATAAAAAGAAAGAATGATACAAAGACTCATTTACATTCTTTTTATAGTCGATGGATACATTTTAGGATGGCTGCCTTCTCTCCCTATCTCTCTCTCATAAACCAATAGACGTCCACTTTTGGATATAGTCTCTTGAAAGGATTTTCACACTACACACTCCCGTAATATAGTATAACAACTCTATGCCGCGAAGTCGCGATTAACAGTCACTATTATAGATAGTCAAAGTATTATTAATCTGGCAGTAAACAACACAAGTGCTAAATTGCCTTATCAGTGCTATAGCCCGGAGTACGCGCCGCAAAGTCTAGTGGGCGGGCGCGCGAGTCCCGCGTAATATATCACGGACGAGAATTATGGTCGCACTGGTAGGTCCATAATCATTTGAGGAAGGTGATTACTGTGGAAACTCCTTAACACTTTACCAATATTAATCGTATAGAGGTTTTGTATTATGGAATCCTGTGATATCCGGCTGAGTAGAATAGATCACCCTCATTTCTTATTGAGGTGTCATAAAAGGCGACTAAGGTAAGTCGACCCGCGGTGTGGTACCCGGCTGATCAGAATAGGCCACCCTAGGTGTCTTGAAAGGCGACTAAGGTAAGTTGACCCACCGTGTGGTATCCGACTGTTGTAGTGGAATATCACCCTCTTTCTTACCGAGGTGTCATAAAATACGATTAAGGTCAGTTGGCGTAAGGCAGGCAACCGGTCGTAAAATACGTAGTTAAATCATGTGACAACATGTTTATAACATGTTGTGCTCACCACTTTAAGTGGGATAAGGCAGCAGGAGGATAATAAGTTTTATTATAGAATCCTTGTGCCTATATATCCCAATGCTGGGATTACCCCTACTGTAAAGAAGACCCCCTTGAAATGACATACGTCTTTACAATGGACGTCTAATAACTACTTATTTTCCTACTATTTTTCTTACTTCAATAGCATCATGTCTTATGGAATATTGTTATGAGGTAAATGCGCAAATATTGAAAAACAAATCTATTACATAAAAGAGCCATACGTAGCATTTACAATTCAATTCCACGTGATTCTCTGCGAGAGAAGTTTAGGGAAGTAGATATTATAACATTTGCTTCACATTACATTTTTAGTAATTTAATTTTTGTGCATAAGAATATACATAATTATAAAAAAATTGCGATGTATATAATAGACAAAGTAAGCATCGATATAAGCTTTGCGCCTTGCATAAAGTACATAAGTCGTTTATGAAACAAATAATTTTCTGACCTGTTATAAAGAGTCCGAGAATAAAGTTTAAAAGTGACGTCATATAGGGCAGCCGGTGATCCCGCGCACCCTGACATCCTCTGATTACGATTACAAAAATAAAGACCTATACCAGTTGACATCCAGCTGAAACGGATTAACAAACTGACGAATCAAGTTCCAAAGCTTATGTTTAGTGTACCGATAAACGATTTCTATTAGAAAATTTCTTCACGTGTGAACCAGAAAGTTTGAGTACTTAAGTTGAGCATTTGGGCCAATGAAGAGTGATAAGTTCAGATACAGGTAACTTTTACTTTTGATAACGCGCTAAACTCGGTGTCTCGGAGGTCAAACTGCAAGTAAACAGGTGAGTTGAGAGCGTGTTGAAAACATACAGACGCATAATTGAACTAATTTCACCGATTTTATCGACGCCTAAGTGCCAATAAGACAAGTGTAGTGAAATCAATTATAATGTCAAACATTCGAATAAATATCGTATTGTCGATTGACAGATGTTACCTTTGTATTTAATAAAGGTAACATCTGAGTTCAAAAAAACTGTTGAATTTTAATTTGTTCACGAGAAAGCTATTATAATTTTTTTTAGTACACTGTTATTGTTAGTTCCATTATGCGATTTCTTGCAATTAATTGCGATTTATTCCTCATTTTCACTACTGATCTAAAGCTGTCATAAGAATAATTTGATGATTTTCTATCATGATAGTATAGAGAATACGTGAACAGTTTTAAATATGGACTTGGACAGCTATATTTAATTCCAGCAGGAATTTCACTTCTTAATATCGTAATTAAATAATTTATAGAAGCGTTACTTTGCAGAATTTCATAATAATAAAAGTAACTGAAGAATATTTTACTACAAACGTGAATTATAGCAAAACATTGCAAACAACAAAACATGGAGTGTAGTAAAAGTGAAATTAACTCACTTTTTATAATTTGGTTAATGAGAGAAAATAGATGTTACAATGTTACACACGTAACCACTTTAATTTAAAACAAAATTCAATTGTAAATACAATGCAAAACACTATTTACACTACATCATAATTACTAGGTTTCCTTTAGCATAATTAAGAAAACACGAAATTAAGATTCAATTAACACGCTATTTTCGTTCCAATGTTAAAATAAACTTTTCCTACTCTTAATGTAATTCTTTGATTCTATAATAAAATATTTTTAATTTAAAAAAATAAAAAACGCACCGTTTGTGAACGTTATTTTTGACTGTACTTTTCGATTTCACAAGAGTCATTAACGTAATAACTAAGCTAACTTTTAACGTTCTCGTTAGAAAATGAAACGAGATTGAAACTATGATTAATGGTCCAGACTTCCTATATTGAAATATCTTTATGATTTACGTTATGTTTTATCTAGTCAGTATTTGGAATGTGTTAAGATCATAGATTTATAATAGTTATAGTAGGGAACCAAAAGTGGGCCTGTAAGTGATAGTGACACAATAAATAATGGGAGGGAAGATGAAACGTATACTTACAGACAGACAACTGGACAAACTACAATAATATATCATCATCCTCCTTCCTAGCCATATCGCACTCTAAGTGGGGTCGGCACAACATGTTATAAACATGCTGGCACATGGTTTGGCTGCGATTTTACGACCGGCCGCCTGCCTGACATCAATTTACCTTAGTCGTATTTTAAGACACCTCAGTAAGAACGAGGGTGTTCTATTTTACTAAACCGGATATCACACGGTGGGTCAACTTACCTTAGTCGCCTTTTACGACACCTTAGTAAGTAATGAGGTTTGTCAATTCTGCTCAGCCGGATACCACACGGCGGGTCGACTTACCTTAGTCGCCTTTTACGACACCTCGGTAAGAAATGAGGTTGGTCAATTCTATTTAGCGGGATACCACACGGCAAAACTACAAAAATATATATTTAATAAAGTATAAAGTACTGGATGGAAGTACTAATGGAGGTACTTTATTGTAGTCACAATGGCTTAAGGCTAATAATAAACTTAAGTTTAACCTCAGTTTAGGTTTAATATAAATAATAAAACAAAACTTATATCTAAGAACGGGTGCAATAACTTATCTTAGTCTTTCTTACTATAGGAGACACTTCGTTCTTATGTTCTTTGGTAAATATATACGTATACAATTAAAAAAATTAAATAAATACAAATATACAAGCTCGAAGAACCAACAAATTGTTTATAGAAAATGTTGGCGGAAATCGAATCCGCGACCCGCGGAGTTACAGGTAGGGTCACTGCGAACTACGCCAACGGGCCAGTATTCCTACACTTAGCATTACATAGTTTCTCTTAACAAACGCAGATTATAGCGAAATTGTATTATAATTTCTTTCAACTGATATCAATTATTCAAGAGAGAAAACGATAAACCGCAAACTTTTTTACCAATAATAAGTCTCTTAAAACGAAAATTACCGTGTCATTGCAAAACATTATAGTCACAAAAATTTACAAGCGCCATTAAAACAATTACCATATTCAATGGGGCTTAATACGCGCAATGCAAAGACCGTCGCTTTGTCGGCGTTCCGTAAGTATTAATAAAGCCAAAAAATTGAGTTTCCACCCGCATTATTCATGAGACCTCAAGCCCGGGGGGTGTTCGCAAATTGTCCGCGCAGGCCGTTTTCGGACGTAAAATTCAATCTGATAAGTATTGAATGTGTTCTGACCTTACACATTTGCAAAGCGCTTATTTTCTTATTGATTTATTGCACGTGAAAATCGCATGTTGCGCGCCGACTTTCGGTTTCGAGGTGTAATTTTTTATGAGTCAAAAATTGATAGTTGCGTGCGAGTCTGAACTAATATTATAAATGCGATACACTGTTAATTCGTTTTCCTGTATGTCTGTCTGTTACGCTTTCGTGGTTAGTCTACTGCAGCAATATTGATGAAATTCGGTACAATTCACAATTGTAACTGGAAATAACATTTAGTAACAACAACATAATTGAGGGTACTTTAATTCTTTATTATTAATTTTGACTGGATCGTTGGCGCAGTGGGTGCGATCCTCGTCGAGGGCCAACATTTTCTATAAATGAACTAGTAGGTCTTTGAGCCTGGGTGTATATTTGTATTTAAGTATATATTTTAAAAAATATATAAGTATATATTCACCAGTTGTCTGTCTACCATAACACAAGTATTAGGTTTTTACTTTGGGGACGGACGACCGTGTGTGTAAGCGTCCCATATATTTATTTATTTATAATTTATTTATTTAATTAGATTATTTCTCTTTACGTAGGCAACTATGTTACTTTGCCTTAACTACCTCGATACTAAGAAATCACAGCGAGCAAACAAGGTTAAAATTGAATTTTATATACAACAAGGTATATACTAATATGTGAGCTGTTATAGCCCAGCGGTGAGAACATGCTACTCTTTCTGCTATTCGGTGAAGGAATACATCGCGAGGAAACCTGCATATCTATAGAGAACTTTGGAGATATGTGTAACTTACCAATCTGTATTGGAGCAACGCGGTAGGTCTTAGCTCCAAACCTTATCTTCAAAAACGGAGAGAGGAGGCCTATGTCCAGCAGTGGGATATTAACGGGCCGTTACTTTATATAAATCCGGCTAAGCAATAAAACACTCTAAAACCTTTATTTATCAAGACTTTTCAGTAAGGTAAAACATCGCGAAGTAACCCGCATATTTCGCGCGAATTAACAATATAAATATGGATAGCTCAAATAACCGTTGCCGCAGAGTAGCGACCGTCCGACGGGTGTAGGATAAAAAGAAACAGGTAGGTGCATTCGAAAGTAAAAGTATCGACGTGTGACGAAGAAGCTTCTACGCGACATCCGAATACCTAATCAGTCACAGCCCACGCGGCGCCGAATGCGCATTGATAGCTTTCTATCTATAAACAACGATATAAAAGTTCAAGATGCGTCATCGTAATTTACATCGAAACTTCTGATATGCATAAAACATTTACACTGATTTTCAGACATACACCATTCACAAGTTATTTTTATATATTCATTTGTTTATTATAAATACCATATCCTATTAATATTATAAATGCGATAGTTAGTATGGATGTATGTTTGTTAATCTTTCACGGTGAATCCGCTGCAACAATATCGATGAAATTTGGCACAATTATTCCAAATTAGTCAAATCATGTAATAACATGTTTGAAACATGTTGTGCCCCACACTCGAGAGCGATAAAGGCAGGAGAATCATGATAATAAGCTATTACACTAATAATCTAAATATGTATATAAATTAATAAAATAAAAAATTAAATAAATGAAAAAAAATAAAATATATTAAATATTCTTAATTTAAAATAAATAAGAAATAATTTCAAATGTCACAAACTTTAGGGTAAAAATATCGGTTCTTTCTAGGCCAATACAAAAATAGAAAATTACATATAACAGAGTATATCAACGCGAGTGAAGAGGCGAATCAGTTAGGAACTAATAATAATTTATAGGCGCACTTGTATATGAAACTCCACAGCCCTTTAGTAACTCAAGTTAAGCTCAAGTTGTTACTACCCATTTTTTGGGTCCAATTTACTGTGCATAACACATCTTTTTTTACTATATCATTGATCGACACGTAGGCGTTAAATACTTTCAATTTACAAACTTTTCACCGGCACTCAAAACTTTTTTTAACTATGAAACATTACTTTCCCTATGTCATACATAACATAAGACTGCGGGTAGTATTAAAGGTGAATTTATATCCTCCTCCTTGCGTCATTTATCTCAGTGCTAAGAGTCGTGACCTTTTCCACGGATCACTTTTTTGCGGATAACTGATCGCCAGGTATTGCGATCACTTACGGCTTTTAAGGCCTCGTGGACTTCAATCGTGAAATCGTATCACCTGTTTATTAATTATTAGTTGTAATAATGCCGTTTCTGTTATACTTATAAAGTGCTGAACAGGCCTCCTTCTTTCTCTTCCAGAGAAGAATTGAATGTCAAACCGACCTCGGTGCTGCAATGCGGATAGGTAGGTTACCCATGACTTCAGAGATCTGCATGATTCAAAAGTAATAATAAATTTATTTTGCTATAATTCATCACGGATTATATATAGCAATATAATTTTATTATTACTTTTGTATAATTGATCTCCGCAAAGTAACGCTAGGTACTTCTAAATATTATCTGCATGGTCCTTCACGCATGTTTCTTTCACCGAAAAGCTTGTAATAAATTTATTTATTTATTCAAATTATACACCAAGACACGTAAGTTTTAATAGCGATAAGTGCCTGTTAGTTCCTGATTTGAGCCTGTGGCCCTATGCCTACAGTCCTCAGTGGCACCGCTTAGCTATCAGAGCTAAGTCATAGTGGGTTGATCACAGGCATATTGTTGGCACCTTATACTTACAATATTACATACCGCAGTACTTATTACTTTAAACGTTCAGCATACTCGTACCTGAAACCAAATATTTTTTATATAATAATCAGTTATATATAAAAATAAGTCGGGTTTTCCTTCCTGACGATATAACTCCAGAACGCACGAACCGATTTCCACGGTTTTGCATTCGTTGGAAAGGTCTCGGGCTCCGTGAGGTTTATAGCAACGAAAATCTAGGAAAAATTTCAATAGAAAAGCGGGAAAATAGGGAAAATCATTTTTTAAATACAGCGCCATATCAAAACTACTGGATCGATTTTAATCATTTTTTTTACACTGACTGACATGGGATACATATTTTATACCCGTGCGAAGCAGGGGCAGGCCGCTAGTCAGTTATAATTAAACCTTACTATTTAAGTATTCTACTGGTATTACGTAAATGTAACGTAAATTGTAAGGATGAAATTTTTTTAACCAATCCATTATGGATTGATTAAAAAAGTTTGATGTATTTCGTATAATATTATCAAATCAAAATAATCTTTATTCCTATAAGCTCTGTCAAGCACTTTTGAATCGTCAAAGATCGATACGATTAATGAAGCTTTCTTTAATTTTCAATATTTACATTATTGAACCGCAGTCTTGTATGAAGCTGAAATGATTTTCAAATCCAGGCTTTTTCATCATCCAAATAATCTTCAATTTTGTAATATGTAATTTCAAATATTTATGAAGTCATTGCCAGTGGTAAATGAAGATATTTAAAATGATAACAAATAAGAAAAAATGTAACTTAAAGGATAGAGTAAGAAAGGAAAGAAACCAGGAGAATATGACACGTAATGACAATAATGTAGAGAACTATAAAGAAAGACATTATCTGAAGCTAGATCTCGCATTTGTACAAGAAAGTACTAGCTTCATTACATTTAGATATATGATAACCAGTAAATTAGATAAATCGGATGCATAAAAACAATTAAGTAAAGAAGATCAATTAAGTAAGCAGACACAACGGTATAATGTAAAATGTAGCCCTATTTAATTATAAAGTGTTATAAACATGTATCTATATATAAAAACAATAATGCTTAGCAGATAGAGATTGAAATCTAAAATAATAATGCCGTTCAATGCTAGATTTATTATACAGATATTATGTTTGGTATATGAATCGGTAGAAAGCTGAAGCTAGGTTTGATATCACAGCACAAAATAAAACCACAAATAGTATTTAGTAAAAGTCAGGAGTCATAAAAGAATGATAAGAAACAGATTGCAATAAAATAAATATCAACTGTTAATGTACAAGGTTTTCTTGAAATCTCACATCAGATGAGCTAAGAATGTTACCGCGGCGGTGTTCCGTTTGGTGGGTATTATCTAGTCGGGGATTATTGGAGGGCAATAAATAATAATAAAGTGGACAAGCCCACGTTGCGTGACGCACGCTACTAGCCGCGCGGCGCTTGTTTCCACACGACAATCGTCCCAAAGCTACAAACACATTTTAACAATGACGAAATTCCTTAGTAACGATACTAAATCGGTCTTCTTGGAGACATATTTTCTGCCATACCAGGACAAAAGTATCGTTCGAATCGATACAGTTTATAAGACAATACACTTTTCATGACTAAAAGTTCTAACGGCTTTGACAGCCTCACCAGAGAAACGGGGCGAGCAACTGCTGCTTCGCCGGGTAATGCAACAAACAATTACAACAAATAACGCCTCATATATGTATATATATAATTTTTGTTCGCACAATATGTTTCTTGACTACGCTTCTGCATATGTATACATATAAAGTAATGAAGAGGGCTAAGAGCTTAAGGATTATACTCGTTGGTAATAGAAGAGATCCATTTTGTTGCATGGATTACAACATTATGTTAAATCCAGTTAATCAGTCAATATCACAATTGGAATAATTTTGGCCGTAACTATAATGTGTACAAGCACATTTCATAAACCTAGCATAGTTTTCATAGTATAAATCGTTAATTGAAATCGCGTTATGTTTATAATGTTAAATGTTTATACTAGGGAGCATGCAGTAAAAACTTTTTCATCAACTAATAAGTATATTAACGTTTTAAAAATACGTTTATTAAACAACAACATTTCTATTTTTTAGTATCCTGAGCTTCAATTGTCGTGGTTACACCTGGCGGTGGGGTCTCCGGCAGTTGTCTGTCAGGCCACTTGCGACGTATATAGTCAACTAGGTCAGCTAAATTAACCATTTTAGCTTTACCAGTAGCTGGACCGGGAAAAGCGTTTGTTATCTCTTCTATTAAGTCCTCATCAATTGTTGCGCCGCAACCTTTTAATTGACGAGAGAAGTCTTTAAGAGCCATTGGCGCTTTATTCAACTTATGTAATTCTAACATAACTAAAGCTATATCTACTTTCTTTTTAGATTTTGTACAAAGAAATTCGGCTCTATTCAATACTATCTCTCGCATATCAGTATGTGATGGAAGAAATTTTGGTATGATACCTCCCCATATAATTACTGCATTTTTGCGATTTTTTAAAGACAAAATTTCGTTTTTTATTTGCAAAAAATCTGCAGTTACGAAGACATTTTCAAGATACAGATTTTGAAGTTTAACTTTACGTTCCTTTAAAGACAATAATAGAATTAAAGCATCGTTTGGTAGCAAGGGGTTGTACGAAAGATCCAACGTTGTTAAATTTTTACTAGCCTTTAGACCTTGCACAAATGAGGTAACTACTTCAGTTGATGATAATTTATTATTCCTTAAGTTAATGGACTTTAAATTGGGAGCTTTCATTAGCTTTTTAATAGCATTACCTACACGCGTGCCACTTAAAGCATTCCAAGACAAATTCACTTCCTCCAAGTTTTTACTTTCAGATAATCTTGTACATAACTGGAAAATAGCATTTGGGCTAAATATTTTATTCCACGATAAATCAAGATTCGTCAGTTTGTTGTGTGTTTCAAAGGTTTCTGATAGAGCTAATACTGCTTTTGCTGTTAAATCGTTAAAACTAAGATTTATATCTGTTAAATCTGAACCAAGGAAAATTGCTTTTGACAAATATTCAACACCAACATCGGTCATGTAATTTTTACAAAGATTAATTTTACGTAGTGTTCGGTTGACGTGTGAGTTAGCAAATAAACGTTTCGCTCCTTCCGGTCCTATTCTACAACCATGCAAATTTAATTCTTCTAGATTTACATTAACCACAATCATCTCTCCTAAATGATAACAGCCATCTTCACTTATCCAATTATCGGTTAAATCTAGCACTTTGACAAATCTATTATTTTGTAGAGACTTAGCTAGGGCCCTATATCCCATAGGATGAATCCCATAATATCTTAAATTTATTACTTCTTCTAAAAGCTGTCTATGAAAACTTCTAATTGGACTTATGCCCATTTCTTTACACAATGCAATGTAGAGTTCTTGCCCATCGTCTGGATATATAGGTTTAGGTCTTGGAAGAAGCAATGCTTCTTCAATGCCAGGATCAGTAATACCTGGATACTTGTAGTAAGGATGTCGTAATACTGAACTTGCTGAGAGAGTTATATATTTTGTACATATTTCTCCACTTCCAGGACTATATAAACCTTGTTCAAATAGAAGCCGTTTCACATTCTCTTCAGGGGGTTCAAAATTTAATGAGGACCATTCTTCCATAGGGGGCTCTTCAGATGAATCCCCATTTTGTTCAAAAATAACAACAGTATTAGGCAAGACGGTATCAAGTGTGACGTCGCTTGAGGACATTTTATTTTTATTATAGTAAAAGATCCGGAGTTAATAAATATCCACCTAGAAAATTATTAAAGTATCTAGAAAAATACTAAAAGGAACGATAAATAATTAAGACATTGAATGTCAAAATGTGTATTATCTATGGTCAAAATAGCAAGAACAAAGACTACAGTGTACATATAGAAAAGGTAGACGATCTTTTTCTACGTCTTGGTTTATAATAACTTTCTTTTTCTTTTAATTAATATACAGGTCATATTAGATATATTTGAATTTATTATATCACCTTACACTCACGACTATACATAAAAAAATCTACCTTTTTTATTTCAAACATGAATTTCGTTGATGTAATAATATATAGGTAATTTACCTTTAGAGATTTTTTTTAAGTAGAATTTATGCTACTTTTACCTCAGTTCCTCTGTAAAAAAGACGCATGAAAATATTCTAAATTTAAACCTGAAAAAAGTCAATTAAAAATATAGAGACTATGCTTGCCGTACCGTGTTGCAACGGACACAGATCATCTGCCTGGCTTTGTCTACGCGATGTAAATCACTACTTCGGCCCTAAAGTATAACAAGGAGTCTCACGACACTTTAGTGTGTTTTAATGTTAGAGGATTCATTTATGAATAAGCAATAAAACTAATTTTAAAAGTCAAATTTGATACTATTTACTTTTACCCAAATAAAGAATTTTTTTTATTTTTAATCATCCTTCTTATCATCCTCCTGCCAGTCTAAGTGGAGTCGGTACAACATGTTATAAACATGTTGCCACATGATTAGGCTACGTATGTTACGACCACCCGCCTGCTTGACGTCAACTTACTTAAGAAAGAGGAAGGCCTATTCCACTCACCGCATACTTTTTTGTTTATTTTCAACTTACTTGGATTTCTTGATTGAGAGATAATAAAATTAATGACACATAACAAAAATATATATAAAAGGAAAAGAAGAAGGGAAGTTGTAACAATGATATGTGATGACAAATGCGGAGAGGTGTGAAGAGGTGCGGAGAAGAGAGTATTGGCCTTTTGACACAGTTGTTATCATTGTGTGCGCGTAGTTAATAAGTTCTTAAAAAATAATAAACTGATTTGATTTTTGAGAAAACGTTTCTTATTTCTATATAGGGTAACTATATCATTGTTATATATTTTATTAAATACAAAATGAATTATTATGAAAACAGTTTTATTTAGGACTTTTCGTACTTTTTTATATATTCTTATTCGGGATCTGAAATTAATGTCATTTCAGGCTCTGGGGGAGGTGTTGGTGGTAGCTTCCGGTCGGGCCATTTTCTTCGAATGAAATCAGCTAAATATTTGAGACTGATTGTCTTAGTTTTAGCGCTTTTTGGACCAGGAAAAGCATTTACAATTTCATTTATGAGATCAGTGTCCAGCGGAGCACCAGTTTCGCTTATAAATTCTTCGAAATTTTTCGCAGACATAATATCTTTTTTATCTTTAACCATTTGCATCACAACTACAGCTAAGTCGACTTTTCTTTTTTTAGCGCTTGTTAAAAATTCAACCCTATTAAGAACTAAATCTCTCATATCTGGTTCTTTAGGTTTAGTACCGCCAATCACTCCACCGTATGTTATGGTTACATTTTGTTTTGCTTTCATAGATTTAATTTGTTCGAGAAGCACTAGAAAGGCCGCATCAACAAATACATTTTCCATGAAAAGATTTTGAATCTTAACTGTATTAAGTTTCATTTTCTGCAGTAATTTTAAGGCATCTTCTGGTGTCATGGGGTTATAAGATATATTAAATGTTTCCATTTTTTTAGCTTTTGTCATATTCGAGATAAAATTCTCAATGGCATCGCCTGATAATCTGTTGTTACTTAGGTCTAATACACGTAAAGTTGGAATTTTGAAAAGTGATTTTATTGCAGTACCTATACGGGCACCTGACAACGAGTTCCAGGATAAATTAAGTTCTTGTAAAACTTTATTTTCTGACAATCGTAGTAACAAAGTAGATATTCCTGCCACTGGAGCAAATAGATTATTCCAAGAAAGATCTAACTTCGTAAACTTATTATAAGTTTCAAAGGCTTCAGCTAACAGATTAGCAGATTTACCAGTTATATTATTAGAGCTTAAATACACTTCTTGCAGATCGATGCCTCTAATTATTATTGATGCAAAATATTCTAGACCTTGATCTTCTATTTGATTCCTGTTTAAATTTAAACTTCTCAGGCCTCTGTTAAGATGCAAACCAGCCAATAACAATTTTGTACCTGTAGGCCCAATTCTGCATCTCGATAAATTTAATTCTTTTAAAGTATAATTACATGTCAACATATCGCCCAAATGGTAGCATGCATCATCATTTAAAAAGTTCTCAGTTAAATCGAATGTCGTCACGTTTCTGTTATATTTGAGGGCCAAAGCCATTGGACGAACGCCGGAGGGGCTTATGCAGTAATACTTCAAGTCTATTGTATCGGAAAGTAATCCTCTATAAAAAATGTTAACAGGACTTTGGTTCATCTCCTTGCATATAGCTAAATAGCATGCTTGCCCGTCATTTGGGTACACAATATTTTCTTGTGCTTTTAGTAAAGCTTCCCTGATACCGGGATCGATTACAGCGGGGTAATTGTAATAAGGATGCTTTAATATAGAGCTAGCTGACATTGATAGATATTTATTACATATTTCTCCACTACCTGGGTCATATAATCCGTCTGCGTTTAAAGCTCTTTTGTGATTTTCTTCTGGTATTTCTACAACAAGTGATAGCCATCCATAGGGGGCTCCTCGGAGCTCTCTTCGATAGTCGTTTCATATACTACCTCCGTTTGAATTTTCTCTTGTGAGACACTTGAAGACATATTTTAAAAAAATGTAATTATTTAAATAGATAATATGTATAAAAAAATCATAAACATTTATCAAAATCCAATAACAGTGTAAAAGATGTCAAAATCTTGTCAAATAGTCATGGATAATATAAGGTAATACTTTCGCATTATAGATTTTATTACAAAGGTTATATATTGATTCCATCTCTTATTATACGCATTAATAAATAGTTAAATTGTTGGAGCTTGGTTATATTTTATGTCACAAACTAGTTTGATGAGAGACAAAAATATATTTGTTAACCCTAATTATAGTACACGAAACTCAATTAATTTTCAGGTAATTTTTGATAAGACCCCTATATATGTATTTTATCCTAATTAACACAAAGGAGAAATTTAGTCTTAAGCCCAGCGTGTGGTATCCGGTTGAGTAGAATAGACCACCCTCATTTCTTACCGAGTTGTCGTAAAAGACGACTATGGTATATTGACTCGCCGAGTGGTATCTGGCTGAGTAGAATAGACCATCCTTATTTCTTACCGAGGTTTCGTAAAAGGCGACTAAGATAATTTGACGTCAGGTAGGCGGCCGGTCGTAAAATACTTAGCCAAATCATGTGACAACATGTTTATCACCCCCGCCCGGTGACGCTGTAAAAGCCGTTAGGGCTAACAGCATATAGTCAATTCGAAAAAAAAAAAATTATAACCCCATTTAAAGTGAGATATGGGCAGGAGAATGATTTAGTATTAAGCCGGCCTTAAACGCAGTAATTTTTTTTGTATCAGCATATTATCTAACTAAAAGAAATAAAGACCTAAAACCTTAGTATTAGAATTTTCTCGAAGCACAAGTAACATTAGAGCACTATACTTATATAAAGCAAATACATTCTTACTGATATATGCAAATATATATTAGAAAAAAGGAAGAAAATATTTTTTCTTTAAACACTGCATAGAATAGATAAATACAATTAAGAATTCAACCACACTTACAAAACTTGATTTACTTACTTACTTACAAAATATGATGTTTATTTAAATAAAAACATTAAATCACATTTGCAATTTTATAGCGAATTAAGCATCTAAACACACTTCATTCATTCATACCCGATTGAAGTCGCAATAAAGCGGGCATGTAATGGAGATGAGTTAGATTCGCTAGTAAATTACAAGCGAGCGAGTAGTAATAAAATATTCAATAGACCTCTTAACATAAAATATTAGGTAAGGAGGCCTGTAATTTATGTATAGGTGGTTAAAAAGACTTGCGAGGGTTTAACAGAGGTTTAATTACAACTGTCGATCGTAAGCCGTGCACGCAATTGAAAGAAATGAATGTTCGGAGATAATTGCCGGTGTATTTACTGTTTCAGTGCGCAGAGTAGAGGAGAGATTCCGCTTGGTCGTCATAACATGTTAACGACGAATTACTTTAATATTGTATATACTATATTATTTTTAATTTAATTTATTTATCCTTACTTATATACTTTTAATTTAATTTTTATTTGTTATTATTAAATACGTTTAATTTTTATTTTTATTGATTACCTATAGTTAATATTAACTTAGGCTGGAAGTAATTCTGATTTCGGAATAAGCCAATGCAGATTATGTTGTTTTATTACTATTTTTATATTAATTTAAATTTTGGCAATAAAGAGATTCCAAACAAACCTTTTTACAAATAATTTAGCACAAATTTAATTTAAATAATATTTACTAATAAATCCTTAATATAAGTTTTTGTAACTCTTGTGAAAGACAGACAAGCTTTTTAGTATAATATTTTTTAACCAATGTCTCAAAAAATTGCTACGCGAGTCTATCTCCTGATGATGTTTCGGTTGATTGACGAAACGATTGTTGAGATTATGGTAGTGAATTTATGTAGTGCTAATAGTGTAGTGCGGTTTTGACAGTGCACACGTTCTTCAAATCTTGCATTCATGGGGGATGAACACATGTGGAACACTCTGCTTTTGGTATAATATAGATTTTCTCTAATCGTCGATTATCGCAAACAATATAATTACAAGCTGTGATAGTCCAGCGGTGCGAGCGTGTGTATTTCTAGAGACGATCACGGGTTCAAACCTGGACAGATACCAATGAGTTTTTCTATTAAAATTTATGTGTCTAATTGATAATTGCAATTTATCACACGCTTTTCGGTGAAGGAAAATATCGTGAGGAAACCTGCATATCTCTAGACAATCCTAGGGATATGTGAAACCTACCAATCCGCATTGGAGCAGCGTGGTAGGTCTTAGCTCGGATCCTTCTCTCCAAAAACGGAGAGAGGAAGCCTATGCCCAGCAGTGGAATAGTAACAGGCCGTTACTTACTTAATATCATTACTTTTGTATTATCGAACTCTGCAAAGCAACGCTTAATTCTACAGTGTTTATCTACAGATTCTTTGGTCTTGAGCCACTCTACAGTGAAAGTTCAGCCGCAGGGCACGGAAATAAGCGGAGCAGCGGAGGCGTTGTTAGCATGTGACGTTGAAGACATCATCACAGATAAAATACGCTGCACATCCATCAAAATGTCTACGAGCTGACCAGTTTCATGTACTCTCACAAAACTTGTGCCGTTCAATTTGAGAATAATTTCATTTATTTATTTGAACTTATTTGCATTCAACACTGTTAAAGTTAAAATTATATCTGTACTAATTTTCTTTTTAATAGCGTCTACTGTGTTAGAAGCTGTGGTAGCCCAGCGGTAACACCGTGTGACACTTTCGAGGAGGTCACGGGTTCGAACTCGGGCAGACACCAACGAGTTTTCTGCTAAAACTTATGTGTGTAATTGATAATTGCAATTTATCAGGAGCTTTTCGGTGAAGGAAAACATCGTGAGGAAACCTGCATATATCTAGAGAATTCCTGAGATATGTGTAAACTACCAATCCGCATTGGAGCAGCGTGGTAGGTCTTAGCTCCAATCTTCCCCTCCAAAAAACGGAGAGAAGAGGCCTATTCTCAGCAGTGGGATATTAACAGCCCGCTACTTACTTACTGTTACTGTGTTATTTATATGATTGTTGTTTCGCATCTGTTAAGATTTCGAGATATATTTACTAGATACTTCCAAAATCTTTTGCAAATTACCTAGGAACATAGTCATTAGATTTCTTCTCTATCCTTCGTTCTTCTAGTGATATTCATTAATTTAGCTCATTTATGCTTCTTATTACTGTTGTAATTTATTAATAATGATGTGTGGGTACATAGACAATAACACTGAAGTCTATGGTGGTAAAGTCAGTCATGATCTATCTGTCGTTTTATTCACAACAATTAGTATATAAAAATGTAAATTTTAATGTTTTAAAAGGTGCATTAAAATGCGCCTATGCGTTTACGGTTTTTAGAATATATCAAGCTATTTATATTAAGTTAAATAAAATATAGTAACCTTTAATGACCATATAGAAATACTAGCTTTTACACACAACTTCGTTCTCGTGATACGTTGGTAATAGATGGCGTTTTTCAATATTATCCTATTCCTGTAGAATTAACAAGATTTCTATAGCCTATATATTATTCCGGTGTATAAGGAATAATTGTACCAAATTTCATCGACATGGTTCAGCGGATTCGCCGTGAAAGAGTAACAAACATAAATCATCATCCATACTTACAAACTTTCGCATTTATAATATTAATAGGATAGGATAGGATATTTTTAAATAGATTTCTAATAATAATTACTTAAAACAAGTACAGTTATTTGATGTTTCCGGTAGTTAGTTCGATCACAATTGCTTTTAGCTGGTCCGGGTATGCCTAGATAAGATTTATTGCAGTACAGTGAAACTAATCGAAATGGGGCGCGGTCGCTAAATCGTCTAATTAATAGAATTTGTCTACCGCTACATTGTTAACCTCGCTATTATCCTTATCGGCACTGTGTTTCAGGGCACGAAGTGGACTTTCGTCGGTTAATTGAATACTAACTATACTTCTGTTATTTGGATGTTTGATACTTTCTCTTTTGCGTACACCGTAAAATATAATAATTAATCCATTTATTAACAAATATTTGCGACTTCGTTCGCGCCAACTTAAACGTTTAAATACCCACAATAA
Organism: Morpho helenor; assembly: GCA_029227775.1. Taxonomy (NCBI): domain Eukaryota; kingdom Metazoa; phylum Arthropoda; class Insecta; order Lepidoptera; family Nymphalidae; genus Morpho; species Morpho helenor. Next base: position 2,300,406 of record JARGCU010000017.1, read on the forward strand.
TCTATACATATTTTTGTCTGTATTCCCAAAAGGAAACGGTATTTTTTATCCGTAACGGTATTTTTTGTGAATAGTTTAACATGAAAATTGCCACCGCGATAACGCCGCGTAAAGAGCTCATGAATAAGAGCCCTGTATGGGCTTGAAACTAGTCGGGCTCATCCGATAAAATAAGATGTGAGTATAGCCGGTTTCTATACTCTAAGTATGAAAATTGATCGGAATGTAATAATAAAATTATTTTGCAATAATCCTCGATGAATGAAATCATCGCGGATTATAGCAAAATACTTTTATTACTATTTGATAATTAAGTTATTCGTTAAGTAATTTATCTTTTCGAAAAACGATTCTAATTTGTCAACTCAGGGATTGTAATAAAATAGAATAGTTGAGTTTAAAAAATTACTTAACACTAACAAGAAAGTTTAACTGCAACACAAATTGAAACTGTATTTGTGCTAGGCAATTTATATTACAGTTTAAACAAAATAAATCATCCACGCCTATAAACTCATAACGGCTGCCAGCGTCCGAACAGTTTGATTTAGAGAAATGGAAAGGCTCAGTTCGTGTATTGTTTTCTCCGTGAAAATAAACTGAGCACCAATAAAGTGTTCCGTTTAAACGGGAGACCGCCGCGCTGCACTCGGCGGGCGCGATCGCATCTGACTTTTCGCACATTTACATAGAGATTAGATCTTGTTTTGTATTGGAGTGCATCTTCGATATACAGAGCAAATCAAAAACAATGTGCGTTAGTACGGGTACGGGGTTATTATAGTTGTAACGGAGTCACCAGATGACAATGGCGAAGGCAGAAGTATCACGACGACGGTATCTTTCTCGACAACTCAACAAACAAAGGCTTTCAATATATTAACAATCTATAGACAACTCATGCAGTGTGGCCAACATTTTTTTAATGCAGATATCAATTCTAAATAGTGAATGGATTGGTAGGTTACACATATCCCCAAAACATATCCTTTAGGGATATGCAGGTGTCCTTACGATGTGCAAGTTTATACCATTACCGATAAGCAAGTTGATCAATTAGATAGGTACATAAGTTGGTCGTAAAAGGCGACTAAGGTAAGTTGACCCACCGTGTGGTATTCGGTTGAGTACAATAGATCACCCTCTTTCTTACCGAGGTGACGTAATATACGAAGTTAAGTCGACATCAGGCAGGCAGCCGGTTATAAAATACGTAGCCAAATCATGTGACAACATGTTGTGCCGATCCCACTTATAGTGGGATAAGGTCAGGAGGATGATTATGATGAATTAAGAAAAAACTCATTGGTGCCTGTCCGAAGTTTGAACCCTCTGCCCTCTCGCTCCGCACGGTCTGACCACCGGGCTATCACAGCTCTTTACATTCAATAAGTAATAATTAAATATTTATCGACGATTGTTAATTGCCAATTACAATTCTGCTAATTGGAACGCAATTCCACCTCGCCCTTGTCTTTCAATCGAAACAAGTTACTAAATACCTATTACATACAACTATACAAATAGCGATCGCATTCTGTATCGTTCGACGTATCAAAAGATTTATGGCAAAAAGATAAAGTCTGCTGCGCATGTAAGCCTTTGAATTACTAATTACTTCGCACTTTCATGTATTAACTTTAAAGGGATAAAATAATCGTAAAGTATAAAATAATCGTAGCACTTTACGATTTTTCAGGGAACGCATATCGTTTTATATAAAAATGAATGTTTGTCTGTATGTCATTTGTGAGACCGAAACGTCTGGACTGATTTTAATGAAATTTTCAGACCATCTTCAGAATGTCCCAGCGGATGATTCTGTAAAGTTTGGAAAGTTTGGTGGCGATCGGGCCATTTTTTTTCACGTTCTGTTCCAACGGGAATCCGAAACCAGACTGAACCACGGCAAATCATGGCACATAAAAGTCATAGTCTTTTTTTTTGGTACAGAGTTACAAGAATAAATAGTGTACTGAAAATACCACACAAACCATTGTGTTCTCATGGCGAATATATTATCCCCATGAGATGCATTGACGATGGAAGTTACGCTTAACTAAGAGTTTCCACCAGTGCAGCGTAGGGGTAGTTTTAGATGTTGTGGGTAGTGAAATACGAAATGTGATAATTGTAACTGAAACAAACATTTCTACAATTCATACATTTAATACAGATCTACAATTTAACGTAACATAATTGATACGGACTTCAGTAATAAATAAATAAAACGAGCGAGTATTTTAATAACAGGCTTGGAGTTGTGCGTCGTAGATGATTTGAGCGATTTTAGGAAAATATAACGTGAGGGCTTTTGAATTTAGTGGGCGCGTATGTGAGGTTGACGTATATGTCAAAATTTGAATAACCCGTCCCGCGAACGACTCACGACGCACGTTCCTTTCTACCAAAATTTTAATTTTAATAATAATTTAAACAATTATTTCTTTATTATAAATGCGTCGCTAACAATAATTAAAAAATACATTGTGCCGTTAGTAGATTACCTGTTAAACAAATAATGTCTATTTCATGATGATATACAATAATGAGCAAGTTGTACCCGCGACTTCGTACACGTCAACCTAAATGTTTAAATAAGAAAATATTTAAGAATGTTCTATCTATATTTCCTGTGCTTGTTTTTAAAGGAAAGACGATATATTTTGTATCCGAAGCTACAATATTGCACCAACAGCTTAGCCGTTAAAGCGTAACAAAGAGACGTTGTATTTATAATATTAGTTTTAATTGTGAAAATACTTTATGGAGGCTGGTTTCCAACTTGTCTCAAAGTCGATATATTTTTCAAAACCTTTTTGCGTTTTTTTTATTATTCGACCTGCTGTTTGCCTGACGTCAACTTACGTTAGTCGTATTTTACGACACCTCGGTAAGAAATAAGGGTGGCATATTAAATATACAATGAATCAAATAAACAATTATACAATGCGTGTTTAACTTTAACTTAGTCGGTTATACGGTCAAGTATCAGCGCGTGCGTACGTAAAAAACTGCATCAAAATTGTTGTCTGTATTTGGCAAAGCGAATGGCCCTCATGAATAAAATAATTTAAAAAAACACCATGGTGGCAATTAAGGCGCCAAATCTGTATCAAGGCTGTAATTTATGCGGATGTGGGCTTAAAATAAATTACAAAAGTAAATAAGTAATTAGATTATTAGTTGCGTACTTGTTTTAGTTACAAATTCAAATAATTCTTCATTTAAATTGGCTTTTACAAGCACTTTCGAATCGTCAAATTACAATGAAGCTACGACTAGTTCGGAAAGGTGCTCTTACCGAGAAGAACCAGAAACAAACTCGGCAACAAGGATAGCTGCGATAGCCGAGCGGGGGTCGCGAGTTCAACCCACGGGTACCAATGAGTTTATCTGTTAAAACTTATGTCTAATTGATAATTTCAATTTATCATATTCTTATCGGTAAAAGAAAACATCATCAGGAAACCTACATACGTATAGAGAATTCTATCGATATGTGTAACCTACCAATCCGCATTGGAGCAGCATGGCGATTATTGCTTGAAACCAGCTCTGAAAGTGAATTAAAATATGAAAAAGAAGTTTAATTAAATAAACTTAAATTACATAAAATTTGTTGCAGGTATAGCAGCTTTTAAAACTTTTGGAAACTCGCAATTTTTAGCATTCTCACTAATCTCCGAGTCATGGGTGTGATTAAACCCGCGGGGCGGTTCCGCGATCCTACGTTCTCCCCTGCAGATATGCGGATAAGGCGTATAGTGCAACAACAAGTCAAAGCACTTACCTTAGCGGTTGTGGAGTGTACGGTGGTAGCGTGCTCCAGATCTCTCAGGATCCGAAGCAGGCGCGGCGCGAATAACCGTTGCGGTACTAAAAAGCGGCAGTGCGGGCAAGCGGTGCGGATTCTACTTCTCAGTGTCAGTCGTAATGGCGGTTGCGGCGCGATAAACCGCAATGGCGGCTCGACCGCGCGACCGTCTGATTGGTCGCGCGACTTCACCACTAGGTTCATGACAGTGACATGTATTACAAAATACGCCCAACCACATAGAAATAATCGTCATCCATACTGGTATATTGTAATTATATCGCAACGCACAACATAAAACTAAGCAAACAGGACTTTCAAAGTTTGAATAAAATATGACACTACTGCGTTTCAATAAGATATTAGTCACTATCACCGACAGCGTGACGATGTTCTTATTTAAATTTGTTAATTAAATACTTTATCATTTCACATCTTTAATACCAGCAGAAAAGAGAGAAAGCCTTTATGAATGTGCTGAACAATTTTTTAGGAATATATTTTCTTTTTGACTATTTTGAATTTACACGCCGTGTGGTATCCGGCGGAATAGAATAGTAACACCCTCATTTCTTACCGAGGTGTCGTAAAAGGCGACTAAGGTAAGTCGACACGCCGTGTGGTGTCCGGCTGAGTAGAATAGACCACCCTCACTTCTTACCGAGGTGTCGTAAAAGGCGACTATGGTAAGTTGACGTCAGTCGCCTGACTGAGCCGGTCGTAAAATACGTAGCCAAATCATGTGACAACATATTTATAACATGTAGTGCCGACCCCACTTTGAGTGGGATAAGGGCAGGAAGATGATGACTATTTTGAATTTTCGTTCCGTGAGACCTTTGTGTTAAATCACTATTGCATACAATTAACAAATCATAAATTGAAGCGGGAAACGCCTACGCAATACCTGTGAGATGACTGAACAGGCTATGAATGGATTTCTGATATTTCGACGATATGCTGCATTCTTACGCGTTGATATAAATTATGTATGTACTGCACTGTCAATGTGCGTTTGTTTTTATCGTGATAAGTAATTTGTTGCAGCTGGCATATTTTATATTTAGTGACTTTTGACTTGAAATTTAACGACAAAAATAGTAGTTTATATTATATTTTTGTGAAATAAAACCAAGCTAGATCTATCTTATGTATATATATATATATATATATATATATATATATATATATATATATATATATATATATATATATATATATATATATATGTGTGTGTGTGTGTGTGTTTATGTATTCCCGCCGAGGGCCAACATTTTCTATAAATGAATTTATTGGTCTTTGAGCCTGGGTGTATATTTGTATTTAAGTATGTATTTAAAAAATATATAAGTATATATTCATTAGTTGTCGGTCACCTGTCTGGGGACGGACGACCGTGTGTGTAAGTGACCCATATATTTATTTATAATTATTTTTTTCAAGTCAAATAAGTCTACATCTTTCTTTATTTTTGATCAGCGCTGTACGCAATGATATTTTGAATCTTATAATTAATTGCAACCTTGACCACAATACAACCCAAAATTATAAATCATAAGCCATATTTATTACGTTGTGCAATGTGAATATCAAATTATATATAACAGACATTGTAAGGTCGTCATGACATACCAGTGAATACTTTAATAGCCGTCCTCTCCTAAAAGGTTCGCGAGTTCCAATCCAGAACAAACACATAAGTTTACGGTGAAGAAAGACATCGTGAAGTAGCTTAGAAATATACTTAATATTTAAATGAGTTAATCTTGTGTGTATATATATTTCGGAAGCGAAATAAAAAGGTGGGGGTTGAACCAAATATTATAGATATAATTTAACCAGATATAATTTTAACACAATAGACAACACTTATTTCTTACCGAGGTGTCGTTAAAGGCGACTAAGGTAAGTTTACCCACTGTGTGGTATCCAGTTGAGTAGAATAGACCACCATCTTTCTTTCCGAGGTGTTGTAAAACATGAGTAAGGTAAGCAAACGACAGGCAGGCGGCCGGTCGTAAAATACGAAGCCAAATCATGTGAAAACATGTTTATAACATGTTATGCCGACCCCACTTAGAGTGGGATAAGGGCATGAGGATGATGATTTATTCAAATAATCACTATATTTATTTATTTATTTTTATTTAATATACTTTATTGCACAACAAAATTTCAGAGTACAAAAAAAGCTTATACCTAGAAGACATGTACAAAGAGGCGGTCTTATCGCCTAGCAGCGATTTCTACCAGACAACCTCAACCTATACAGTCTTACATAAGGTTATTGCACATCCCATACAAATATTCGCAGTCATTCTAATACTTATGTTTAATGTGAAAGACGAACGAGTCTCAAGAAATCTATAGCTTTCATCAATCAAGTGAAAATATATGCAAGAAAATAATTCCCATGGCGCGCCTTAATAGCACATCACTTTCCATGTTCTAGGAAATTATATTCTACGCTAGCTAGTTATATTTATTGAATAACAGTAATCTACCACACACACATACGGTTTGTACATCGTAAGTTGTTAGTAAAGCCGTGCTGGCCTAGCGGTGCGACCGTGTGTATCTCTAGAGACGATCATGGGTTCAAACCCGGGCAGACACCAATGAGTTTTTCTATTAAAACTTATGTGTCTAATTGATAATTGCAATTTATCACACGCTTTTCGGTGAAGGAAAACATCGTGAGGAAACCTGCATATCTCTAGAGAATCCTAGGGATATGTGTAACCTACCAATCCGCATTGGAGCAGCGTGGTAGGTCTTAGCTCCAATCCTTCTTTCCAAAAATGGAGAGAGGAGGCCTATGCCCAGCAGTGGGATAGTAACAGGCCGTTCCTTACTTACTTTAAGTTGTTAGTGAGTTCTAGTATAATAAAATTCCACGATACATTTTCGCTTTGCCATTACGACAGTTTAATACTACAATACATTACATATTACTACATTACAATGTGGGGATTTATGTATTATTTTTTACAATTTTCCGAACCAGCAGTAGATTTGACGATACAAAAGCACTATTAAAATTATAAGTAAAATCTTGAATTTGACTCTTAAGCACATTATTCAAGTTTACTTGAATGGAGAAAAAAAAGCATTTGTTTTTGAACAATCAGAACAATCAAAACAAAACTGCAGTACTGAGCTAATAGCTAGATGTGTAAAATAAAAGTAATAATAAAATTATTTTGCTATAATCCACGATAAAGCAAATAGAAAATATATATTATAATGTTCTATGTCGATTGGACTATCCGTTTTCATATCCGATTCATAATTGTATGATTATTCTTTTTATATATCCGCAAAGTACCGCGTAATTCTGTAAATTATTTAAAGGTATAATAATAATAGTATATTTATTTGTTTATTATTATTATTAATTTCTTAAAAAATTAAGAAAATTAATAAAATCCGAAGTGCTGACATAAGACAGACTACCAAAGTCATCGACGCTCTTAGCCACTCACTAAAGTTAAAAGACTCACTGATAATCGCTGGACCAAAATAACTACGCAGTGGTTAGGACCATCTGGCCGTAGAAAAAGAGGCAGACCAAACGCGCGCTGGGCTGACGATGTGATAAAAGTGGCAGGTACTGACTGGATGCGAGCAGCACAAGACAGACAACATTGGTCATCTCTGGAGGAGGCCTTCACCTTCCACTGAGAAGGGTTCTTGCACAACACACTATAAGAAACTTTTATAGAATTATACTTCTTAACTATTATTATTTATGTAACTTTCTTTATATATATATTTTTTTAATTATTTTCATATTTGTACATTTAGCAAGAAATAAAAGGCTTTTTATTTTTATTTTATTTTATTTATTTATTTATTATTATTAATATTACATATATGTTTTTATTATTATAAAATATATATCAATATTGTTATTAAATATATGTCAGTACAGTTATAAATAATATCGTACATTTTACAACAATATATTCAGCCATTTCTGGCATACAAATTTAGTTTTTACTATCAATAAATACTAATAATAATAATAACGATTTTATAAACAATAAAATTTAAATTTAAATATATTTTTTATAATTTATTAAATATTATTAGTTTCATAATATTTATTACTTAGTCGAATCACAAAATATCACAATATAGCATCAATGTAGGATATAAATACTATCTGTCAATAAATTCTTTAACTGTATCAAAGGGATTATAGCGGATTTGTGCAATAAAAACACTAATCTGAAAAGAACTGTATAATGAAATAATCAATAGGCCAACGGAAATTTTGCACAACGTTATGAAAACACAATCCCGCACCTGTAAACTGGGGCGAGGTGAAAACTATAATTATAAACCCATATTGATTTGTGCCAATATAAAATTCGCCCTCACTACCGTATTTATTTCGACTAGATAAGGCTCAGATTACTATTATTAAGTGCTAAGGATGTTTGCGATAGAGCGTGGGACATTATTTGTTAGAATCGATTTCGCGTAATTCACTATCGATATGTTCAAATATCGATGTTAAATCGCTTGCAAGAAAAAATACGTTCTAGATAACGCCACTGGCAATTCAATATGTTATATTTAGTGAACGTGATTTCGCTTTGGGCAATTTATAAAATTGATTTGATTTATACGAATTACAGAGTGTTCTTAACTTAAAGGTTAATTTGCCTGGTTCAAATAAGAGAAAGAAAATCTTAAACACACAAATAATTCTTTCCGTGTATCTTACGATAAAGTTGAACTGCCCTATATCTATGCTAATATATAAAGCCGAAGAGTTTGTTTGTTTGAACGCGCTCAGGAAGTACTGGACCGATTTGGAACGTTATTTGAGTGTAAGATAGTTTTTTTTATTCAGGAAGGCTATAGGCTATATAACATCACGCTTGAATAAATAGGAGAGGAGCAGCAATAAAAAATAGCACGAAAACGTCAAAATTTAAAGCTTTCCTTGCGTGCAGTGAGTAAACGGTAATAGTTATTCAAAAATCATGTATTATAAAATTGTTTTCCTCTAAAAGTTCCAAATAAAAGTCCGCGACAGCATGCCACTTTAAAATACCAAATACTGCCAAATACTATATTGCAGCTTTAATCTCTCCACGCGGACGGGGCCGCTGGCGATTGCTAGTAAGTAATAATAATCCCGTAAAATAAATAAATATATAAACTCAAATATAAGTAAAATTTCTTTTAGTCTTTAAAAAGAAGGATATAAATAAAATACCATGGACACTTATAGAAAGAGGATTTGTTGGTTTGAGGATTTACATATATCAAAATTATCTTGGCCCACGTTAATTTTATCACGATGTTTTTTTCTTCCCATGATATTCCTTCTTTAATTCTTTTTACTTCGCATAATAAATAGTTAATATATACACTTCACATAATAAAGTTTTATAAAAAAAACCTCATTAATGCTTTTCTATATTATAAATCCGCTCATCGCGCTTAGGTAGACCATCGCGTATTTTTAGCAGGGTTTAATAATAGTTTATTAAAAAAGATAAATCCAAAAGCCTGTCAAGCGCTTTAAGTTTGTCAGAGTTCATGCAAGCATGCCAACTAAATAGAGAAATAAAAGATCGAAATCCTAAGAAACCATAACTTAAATTTGCATTGGTATTTTAAGCTGTAAATGGTACAAAAGAACACAATCGCGCTTGCCACCCGTATTCATTACATCTGACCCTACTTTTGTTGTACGTTTTATTCGCATACCCTCAAAATAAGCACGCCAATCGATAAGCATCAAAGGGAATCCGTTTAAATGTTCGATCCTCACAAAGGGCTGAGTTTAATCGAGCGGCGAACGAAAAAGCTTATAGGAGTTGTTAGGGTCTTCACTTATTACATGTTTTTTAAAAAAATATTTGAGAATGCTATCCATTATAATATTATTAATAGGAAAGTATGCCAGTCTGTCTGTATGTTACGCTTGTGCGTTTTATCAGCTAAAGCAATATAGATGGAATTTGATACAATTGAGGCTTATATACCTTTCTTATCGAGGTGTCGTAAAATACGACTAAGATAAGTTGACGTCAGGCAGGCGGCCGGTCGTAAAAACGCAGCCAAATCATGTGACAGCATGTTTATAACATGTTGTGCCGACCCCACTTAGAGTGGGATAAGGGCAGGAGCATGATGATATATATTAAGTAAACTAAAATAATCTTTTTTTATCCCACTCACTTAAATTAAATATAAAATGTCTATAATTAATTAATATAAAATTCTCATAATTGACAACCCTAACGCCTTGATTACGATATACATATTCGTAATCAGATTGCAGCTGCGTATCTACAATCGAGATGTAGGAGGGCTCGTCGGTAATAACAACCTTCGCATTGCCAAAACGAATTTATTAAACGAATATAATCTTTTTGGCCGAATCGATTACTGAAACCGTGAAAGCGGTCCTAAATTTCGGGTCTCGAGCAAGACGTCGTAAATTGATTTTTTTCCTCAAGTATTCAAGAAGAAAGCGATGGGCATAATATCTCTGCATTTCGTGCATTGAAAACGACATAATTTTATGATTTTTGTAAAAACGACGTCGTGTTAGTCTTCTATTACCCGTGTGATAACATTATCCATCATTCTCCTGCCCTTATCCCACTATAAGTAGAGTCGGCGTAACGTGTTATAAACGTGCTGAGTATAGCCAAGTCATCAGACTTGGCTATACTCAGTTTACGAACGACCGACATCAACTTACCTTAGTCACCTTTTACGACACCTTCTGTATTATATATCCCAAAAAGCCCTGTAGCCAAATTTTATAAAGAATTATTTTAAATTTGAATATTTTTACTTAATGCTTACAGTTTTAGAGCGTCGAGAAGCATCGTTGGGAGGGTGCAATGTAGCGAAAAGAGTGCTAAAGTCATTAAATAATTTATAGAAGTAGGCGTTACTTTGCAGAGATCCATGATAATAAAGTAACAATAAAATTTGCTATAATCCGCGATGAATTATAGCATCATCAGGATACATTGCGGATAGCATTCAGGATAGCTGGATTACGCCGTAACAGCCAAGTGTTTCATCTCCGCAGCTTACAACTAAGGTAACTCCACGAGCAAGCTAAATCCGGCCAAGCTTTTCTATAGCTCACTTTGAAGTTAGTAGAAATAGTGTTAAGAAAAGGAAACAAAACTCGAATGAGGTATCACAGGTTCAAAAATTTTTGCCCCACCACGCACTCTTGTTAAAGCACGACCGTTTAAAATTTTTCTCCATCGCGATCGCATTTCCACGAATGACAAAATCAACTCTAAATAACATCAACGCATGAATTTATAGCATATTTAAAACCAAAGAACACTGACCGATAAAATGCTGGCTTCATTAAACCCGCCCAGATACGTCCCATAAACCCTGATCTAAACCGCACTAAAATCTCTGAATGCGCACGCGCATCTCGTTTATGCGAAAGTAGCCAAGAATATGGCGCTAATGATTGACTTTATGGACAATAAGGATGCGATGGTTAAACGATGCCTTCTGTAAGTTAAGAGCATCACGCGGGAGACGCTTAGGGTGTCATTTAGCCAGCATTACACAGCCATAAAAGTTATGTCTTTATTCGTGGTACAAACATTTTTTATCAAGATTTTTATTTAACCTTCTTTGAAAAGGCCGCATGCTGAGTGCATTTCTTTCACTAATTTGATATAATTTGTTTACCTCAAAAATTGAAAAGTATATAATGATCAACGAATGATGTAATGATGATGATTTCGAATTTTCAAGTTCGGAATGAATGTGGTGTAAAAAGCGTAAAGTTTGTGCGTGTGTTTTTACGATTCCTGCATGTGTCGGCTTTAGCATTATATATATTTTCTATTTTACTTTATCGTCGATTATAGCAAAATAATTTTATTATTGATTTTGTATTATGTATCTCCGCAAATTAACGTCTAATACTATAAATTTAATACGTAATATGTTAAAAAACAAAGTTCCCCGCCGCGTTTACCCGTCTGCTTGTTCGCCCTTAACTGAAAACATAATAGAATTTAAAAAAGGTTTTTAAAAAGAGTTTCAGGTTTCTATCTAGTCATATCGTTCAGTAAGACTTTCCTTAATGTTAATTTTAAGACATTAAAACAAATACTATTACAGAATCTACCTTAATTTATAATAATGTATTGTAAGTTCAACATATGATAGAACATAAACAGCTTAGAAACGTTTATTTTAACGACGTTTCAAATTACATAGATCAATAAACATAAGATATATTTCACCATAACTTTACAGCCAATTTAGTAACCTTGTAAGGAAGTAATACGATCGGTCAATGGGAATTGCTAATTATATCAAATTATTCCGCCCACGGGATGTTCGCTCGATCGTAATATCCCTTCGCTCAAGAAGCATAGACTAAATAAATTCGAATAGACCCTTACCTCCTTAGCTGTAAAAGACATAGACTAAAATCTATACGAATCGATCTTAACTTTCCAGAGGCCTATACTGAATACAGGACCATAACTTTTAAATAAATATATGCGAATAGATCTTTTAAAGCATCTACTTAATAAAAGTAATCTAAATAGATTACTTTCGTTAATTGAAGAATGGACTTAATATCCTCATTTTCAAAGAGGCATAGAGACTAATTAATTTCAAAAGACGGTTTTTTTATATAATATTCACTTTTGTTCGCATCTCGGTGTGTGAATATTGGCTTGATTTTAAATAGTACCTGACCTTGATTATAAATTGTAGTTGACTGAGCCTTGCTCAGTAATTTTTTTTTATATAAAAAAAAGAAACATAAAAAAAATAATAGGGTAGGTGGATCTCGATCGGAGGTATTTACATTTCTCGAGACCGCCCGTTCCCCGAATAAGCTACGCTAAGCTAAGCAAATGTACAAAGGCGGACTTATTCTTAAAAGGGATCTCTTCCAGTCAACCTTTGAGTAACAGAAGGAAAAGGACAAGAATTGAAGAAGACAGAGAATACGGGTAATATAGAGAAAAAGAAAAAGAGTTATTTACCATAGCCAGCATTTTAGAGACCACGTAGCATTGAATTGATTATATGTCAATAATAATAGATTCATACGTTCTTAAATTGTTAAAGTTCAAATGACTGTTATACCGGAAAAGATTTTATCGTTATATCAACTATATTTTTGCCGAAACTTCGATCTTACCTTAGGCATATTTTATCTGTAACGTGGACTGCATTTTCTGCCTAATTACGTCTTGATACATAGCAGACATCTATACGGTTCGTATATCGCAAATTGTGCGAATAATTAATAAGCCCTTAAACACGCGTCAAAGTAACCGCACGCGCACGATTTCAATGTCTTTATAAATTAATATGAGGTAAAAATTAGGTCACTTAAAAACCATAGGTATAAGGCAATTAGACAATTCCTAAAGAAAAGTCATGTTATATAATAAAATAATTATTTAAAAGCTTTATTTGAAAAAGAAATGTAATGCGTAACGTATTGTTAAGACACTATGTATAAAAAACCAAGTTTAAAGTTCAAAGTCACGACATATTTATTTCTTGCGTCTAGATACGATGCACTTAATAAGTAATCTGCGTTAAATTTTAATTATTATGTAAATATAAAAACTTATATAAAAGCGATATAAAGGACTGGTGCTGTCATCTAGGCATGATTAATACAACTCCAAAAAGTTTTTTTGTTTTTGAAAAAATGGTTCCTGTTAAACCTACTTAAACAAAAAATTCAGCAAAATAAACCACTGGTCACAAATAATAATAATGACATAGCTTTCACTCACTTTCAGTTTTATGTGGATAATCTTATCTAGATATCGAGGTGTTAATAAAATTTCATAGATTTCGTTCTTTCAAATTTACTTTTCCGTTGATACGAATCGCCAATTAGAGTTATTAAAAAACCTTTTAAAATATTACCAGTATAATGACCGATGATTTCTGATCGCAAGATTATATTGTTACCTGAAACAAGAAAACAGATTTATTATTTAGTAGGTTCTTGTTAAAATTACACATAATACAAATTTACGATTTACTTTACAAGTACAATTTAGTACGCAATTGGTCTTCCCCAATTTTTCTTAAACGATCCCGAGTCCTGGACTTTCAAAGCAGTAGACAAAAAACGAGTCGATGTTTTTCAGATATGGATAAATAATTTATAGAATTAGGCGTTACTTATCCATAGTACAAAAGTAACCATAAAATTATAAGTAAAATACAAAATATATATAATGAAATATACAAAATATAGATATAGAGTGAACAATCCGTTTTCATACCTGATACATGCAGGATTCGTAAAAGCACACGCACAAACCTCCACCACCGCCACTACAATACACAAGCACTACATACGTTCACTATCACAAACTCAACAATCTATTGATTCATTAGCATAGATTAGCAAAATAATTTTATTGGCGGATTAACAAAGGTAAAATTGATGGGAAGAGGCGCGCTAGACGTCGGAATAAATCGTGGTTGCGAAACATAGGAGAGTCGCCCGGAATTACTACCGAGAAGAATTGGTTAGTGTTGCTGAGTGGTTTACTGTACGCTAACGACCAACCTTAAGTAGTGAAGATGCACCAAAGAACAATAAGGTAAGTCAGTGCACGATTTAACACTTTTATATAATCAGTGCACGGTTTATATCTTAAGTAAAATAAGCACGATCGTTCAAAAGGTAATCAATTTGCTTCATTTAACGAAAAAAAATCTAATTGATCAACTCTTTATCCAATTATTGCGGATTATAGGAAAATAATATTTTCATTACTTTTGTATTATGGATCTAATTCTATAAATTATTTATCATTTTTTTTAAATATATGTAAACTCCTCTAAAACTGTTTTTTTTATTTATCTTCAGCACGCAGTTGACCTAATCTATAATCCATGCAATTATTATAAATAGAAAACTCTGTATGTCTGTTGCGCTTGCTCAAATAATCCGCTAAAACAAAAGTAATGAGAATATTATTTTGCTATAATCCGCGATAAATTAAATTATAGCAAAATAATATTCTCATTACTTTTGTATTATGGACCTCCGCAAAGTAACGCCTAATTCTATAAATTATTTAATCCGCTAAAGTTAGATCAATATTAATGAAATTTGGTACAATTGAAGCTTAGGTATATTATCGACTTATCGACCGGGTTAACATACCGGCTAAGAAGTTCCCGTTTTTCTTTCGGGACCATAGAACAAGCACATATTGCGTTATTGAGATACTTAAACGGTCCAGTTGGCGAGAACAAATTCGCGGATACTACTAGTAGTTTATAAATGTTTCTGGGTTAGACACTGAAAACAAAATCAATTAAGCAATAAGATTGAATCACGCTCGTTAATGGTTTCTCTCCACTTTGTAATCGATTCGTCTACACGACGCTGGCACAAGATTCATGTCTTAATGAAAGTATGGAATTTCCTCGTTGCAAGTAAAAGTACTCGCTTGTATAATACTTAAACGACTACCTAGCATATGTCTGGGACAGGGTTATCTATATTCAATCTTAGTTCAAATTCACTTTTCACTGCTTCAATTACTGATAGAACTGTAACTGCAAGTTGATGACATCGATTTACAATTGCCAAAAATCGGCACAAAATTTAAAAAATCAAAAATCGCTAAAATATCTTATCTTACTAATGTTATAAATGCGAAAGTTTGTGAGTATGAATGTATATTTGTTACTTTTTCACGGCGAACCCGCTGAAACAATATCGATGAAATTTACATACAGCCAAAAGAAATCCTGTCAATTCTACAAGAATAGGATGATTTATAGAATTAGGCGTTACTTTGCGGAGATCCATAATACAAAAGTAATAATACAATTATTTTGCTATAATCCGCGATGAAGTAAAATAGAAAATATGTTGCACAAAAAACACATGTTGCACAAATAAATGGAATCTATCTCCTGATGATGCTTCGGTTGCGGGGCGAAACGATTGTTGAGTTTGTGATAGTGAACGTATATAGTGCTTGTGTATTGTGGTGGCGGTGGTGGAGGTTTGTGCATGTGTTTTTTACGAATCCTGCATGTGTCAGGTATGATAACAGATTGTCCACTCTACATTTAGCATTATACATATTTTCTATTTTACTTCATCGCGGATTATAGCAAAATAATTGTATTATTACTTTTGTATTTAGAATAGGATGACATTAAAAGGCGCCACCTATTATCGACTTATCACACGACAACAGTCCAAGCGAACGAAGTCGCGGGTCAATGCTAGTAGAAGATAATTTATAGAACTATACGTCGCTTTGCCAAATTTAAATATAGAAATAAATATTATTCTAAATTAATAAGACGTTACCGCTTGCGAACTCTATATACGCTTTCTTTCTTTCTCTATGAAATTTATTTATTTACCGCACACTAATTAATGATGTCAGCCCTAACGGTTTTAAGCTTCACCGGGAGGATCGGTTAGCGCAGAAGCATTGTCAGGTGAATGAAATTTTGCTCAATCGAAGCTTATATACGTGACTTACAATTATGAAAATATTCCCGTTTTTCCTTCTGGAATTAGAAAAAACATAATGCGTAATTAACGGCATTTTAACGCTAAAAGTACCATCATCCTCCTGCCACTATCCCACTCTAAGTGGGGTCAGAACAACATGTTATAAAAATGCTGTCACATGATATGGCTGCATTTTTTATACCTTATTTATACCTTAGTCACGCCGTGTGGTATCCGGCTGAAAAGAATAGTACCACCCTCTTTTCTTACCGAGGTGTCGTAAAAGGCGACTCAGGTAAGACGACCCGCCGTGTGGTATCCGGCTGAGTAGAATAGACCAACCTCTTTTCTTACCGAGGTGTCGTAAAAGGCGACTAAGTTAAGTTGATCCACCGTGTGGTATCCGGTTTAGTAAAATAGACCACCCTCTTTCTTACCGAGGTGTCGTAAAATATGACTGGGGTAAGTTGACGTCAGGCAGGCGGCCGGTTGTAAAAATGCAGCCAAATCATGTGACAGCATGTTTATACATGTTGTGCCGACCCCGCTTAGAGTGGGAGAAGGGCAGGAAGATTATGATTTATACCTTAGTCGTAAGTACCATTACAAAAATGATATCGCCCTATGCGATGAATAAAGTCACATGCCCCATGTTTAAGCATAGGAAATGTGACTTTATTCTTCGGATAGGGCTATATGTACAACATTATAGACAAAACTGGTGGACAAAGTTAATTAAGCTATTAATTTAAATTCACCGCGGTAATCGCTTGTCTCCAACTTGTAATCGATTCCGTTTCAACATGGTGTTCGCACAAGATTCATAGTCCAATGAAAGTGTACTCAGTTTACTTGTTAGATGTAAAAGTACACGCTCGTGTAATCACGGATCGGGACCCATTACACTCGTGATTATCTACCACATATCTGAGATAGATCGTGGTGCGAATAGGGTTGGCGATTGTAGAATAGAAAATAACAAAAAAAATGCTTTAACTAACCTTTTAAAGCTAACAGTGGCTTATTTTAAACCTTGACCCTTTTAGTTTTTTATTTAATATAAATCTTCATCATAAAAAAACTTTATCTATGTATATAATTCGTCATTCGCTTATGGGTGAAAGAAAACATTAGGATCTTAGTATAACCCATATCAGTCTAGAAAATGAACGTAAAATGTAAATATAGCGTACAACGCAATTTAAGCTTCATTAGCATTATGTTTCCTGCTGTCGTATAAAAACATACATGGATATTTACAAAACCACTATTTTTTAAATTAATTCATATAATTTTGCTTCAATAGACGGATTAAAGCAAAATCATATTATCTCCCTCCGCTCAGGCCTCCTCAAAGTAAGGCCTAAAAGTAAAAAAAAAAGTAAGTAGCGGCCTGTTACAATCCCACTGTTGAAAATAGGCTCCGTTTTTGGAGAGAAGGATTGGAGCTACGACCTACCACGCTGCTCCAGTGCGGATTGGTAGGTTACACATATCTCCGGAATTCTTTAGAAATATGCAGGTTTCCTCACGATGTTTTCCTTCACCGAAAAGCGTGTGTCTAATTATCAATTAGACATATAAGTTTTCACAGCCAACTCATTGGTGTCTGCCCGTGACCTCCTCGAAAGAATTGCACGGTGTTACTGCTTGGCTACCACAGCAGCAAAGTAACGCATAATACCATGAATTATTTTTAGTAGTATTTTTTAGAAATTTTAGTTGCTATATGTAACCAACGAAGATTGCAAAAATATCATAACTGCCGCTTACGGTTTCTAATTGTAATCAAAATTTAATGTTCATTCGTACAGATTAGAAAATATTTAAAAAAAATAATAATGCCGTTGATAACCTTATAGTATCAGGTAGTAACAGTACAGTACCTGTCTATCCCTTTCGAACATCTGGTGAAAGTGTACATAGGAGCAGGACAGAGACGCTAGTTGGTTGATAATGAGGTGGGGAAATGGTGGTGCATTCTTCAGTAGGGCCGGTGAAAAGTGAAAGTCGTAAGGCGGCGTTCATACGTTTTTTTTTTGCTGATTTCGATCACAATTAAACTGATGAGTATTACGTGATTCGATATAATGGCTTGTGCGAAATGGATTTGGGCGGAACTTTAACATTATTACCGCGTAAACACTTCACAGTTACGTAAAGTTGTTAAAACGTGTTAATCAGAATTGTATATGAAAAATATTAAAGAAACGTATGACGTAAATCTGAGATGATTATACCTCCTTTATTGAGAAAACGGTGTAAGGAAGATGAAGTGGATATGAGAAAGAGAAAAACAAAGAGAAAGATACTATGAACCTATGACCTCGAGGAACTTGAAGTGTTGGAGTGGCAACTCTTAAAAAACGTAGCAATCCCTTAATAGATATACAGACGTCCTCACCAAGCTGGTAGAGGCCAGCGAGATATAGGTTGCACAAGATTTAATGGTGTCAAAATTGCTTAAAAGAAATTTGAAGAGATAAAATCGTTTGAAAATAAATTTTAAGAGGACTATTATTAAACCCTTTTAAAGTTCAGCTGTGTATTAAATTTATTTCAGTGGACGTCCATCATTTTAAAAAGAAGAAGTTAAAAGTAAAAAAATCGCTTTGCGATTTTATCGTGGATTCTATCTCCTGATGATCCTTTAGTTGCGGGGCGAAACGATTGTTGATTTATGGTAGTGAACGTATGTAGTGCTTGTGTATTGTGGTGCCGGTGGTGGAGGATTATGCATGTGTTTTTACGAATCCTGCATGTATCAGGTAGGAAAGCGGATTGTAAACTACATTTAGCATTATATATATTTTCTATTTTACTTTATCGCGGATTATATCAAAACAATTTTATTATTACTTTTGTTAAAAAATCGTTACATGATCTGTTTTTCGATTTAGAGTTACGCCATACTATTTAAAAGACATGATAGTTGCACCGGTCAAGTAATAAATATTGCATTTGATGATTAAAATTCAATTGGATGCATTATTCATATAGATCAATATGAACCAGCAACACAACTTGCGACAATCTAAATCCAATTTCCCATTGCAATTCTGATACGAGCATTTGTACTCGCTCGCTACTTTCATCTACAAAGCAGCTTAGCTATCACAATCCTTATATCAGGCCTCAACATATTTCAATGCCAATTTAAATTTCCCATATCAAATATCGTTACAAACCGCACCCACCATTGTATTGCCATTGACTGATCGCTTGTCAGCGCCCGACAAATCAAGATCGATTCCGATACAATTCTTAATTCGATTCCTTCTATCTCTCTTATTCATAAACTATCTAATTTAGTATCTCCCTCGCTCCAAAGTGACGCGTGAGCATGAACTTAGCGATCTGTTTATATCATTTGTCATGGTAATTTTTGTTTTGGAAAGTTGATAAGGAAATGTGCCGTGACAACTAACAAATTTAACGCACAAGACGAATGTTTATCATCATCTTTCTGCCCTTATCCCACTCTAAGTGGGGTCGGCACAACATGTTATAAACATGCTGTCACATGATTTGGCTGCGTTTTTACGACCGGCCGCCTGCCTGACGTCAACTTACTTTAGTCGTATTTTACGACACCTCGGTAAGAAATGAGGGTGGTCTATTCTACTCAGCCGGATACCACACGGCGGGTCGACATACCTTAGTCGCCTTTTACGACACCTCGGTAAGAAATGAGGGTGGTCTATTCTACTCAGCCGGATACCGCACGGCAAAAAAAAGAAACTTTAAAAAAAAGGGTAAGTGGGCTCGATCCTAGGTATTTTCTTTTTTCGTGACCACCCGTTCCCGGAATAAGCTACGCTGACACTGTTATTAAACTATGCTGACACAGAAAGCCTACTATACTGTTGAGGACTACTTAGATACGAATGAATATAAGCACTCATCAACTCTGTACAAGATAGTAATGACTAAATGTAACTAGTAATAAGAATATTTTGAAATTTGAATGGCTCTTCTCAGTAGAAACAGCTTTCCGAACCAGCAGTAGAGTTGACGATTCAAAAGCACTTGTTTAAAGTTTATTTCAATACTAAATATTTTAAAAATTAATTGAAATTTGTATCTTATATGACTATACATTGGTTTGGATTCTTGAGTTTGCCACAAAAACCCAAGTTACGCGCGACATTAAATTTTAATCAATGAGAGTTTTACTTCAGATAGAATAAGAATAAGAATAAATTTATTTGGTCACACCATTATAGAACAAGAAACAAGAAAGAGAAAAAAAAAATAATAAGATTAATACATAAAAAAAACAAACTATCCTAAATCATTTTATATACAAAAATTAAATATTATGGATGTGACGCAAAAAGGATCACCGCTCAAGACTATTTTGGGGGAGTTACCCCCAAATCTGATTTTCAGTGGCTCCTTTGAATCGTGCGCGAGCGATTTGATAGCTATGTAACAGTTAAGTCGTAACGCCGTGTGGTATCCGGCTGAATAGAATAGTACCACCCTCTTTTCTTACCGAGGTGTCGTAAAAGGCGACTAAGGTAAGTCGACCCGCCGTGTGATATCCGGCTGAGTAGAATAGTACCACCCTCATTTCTTACCGAGTTGTCGTAAAAGGCGACTAAGGTAAGTTGACTCACCGTGTGGTATCCGGTTAAGTAGAATAGACCGCCCTCTTTCTTATCGAGGTGTCGTAAAATACGGCTAAGATAAGTTGACGTCAGGCAGGCGGCCGGTCGTAAAATACGTAGCCAAATCATGTGACAACATGTTTATAACATGTTGTGCCGACCCCACTTAGAGTGGGATAAGGGCAGGAAGATGATGTAACAGTTAAGTCGTAATTATTAATATTATAATTGCTTCCAGAATAATATAATAAAATAGTAGTAATAAATTTGTGTTTGTACGATTGTCCATAAAATATCGACTTTCATGTTACGATATATTTCCAAACGCGGAAACCATATAAGCTGGCCTAAATTAAATGTGGCGAATTTATAGCTATATATCGCCATAATTTGTAACTTCATCACATCGAAAGGAACTAGTTTGTATCAATCACTATAAATAAACTGACTATGAATATAGCAAACACGTGTTAGAAATGAAATTTATTCAAGCAGCTGCTTCGTTATTATTTATACTAATATATAAAGCTAAAGAGTTTGTTTGTTCGATTGATTGTTAAAACGCGCTAATCTAACTAAGACCTACTACTAAGGAACTACTGGACCGATTTGAAAAAAAAATCAGTGAAGATAGTCCATTTATTAAGGCTATATAACATCACGCTTAGATGAATAGGAGAGGAGCAGCAATAAAAAATAGTACGAAAACGACAAAAAAAGCGTTTTGTTTGTTGTTGCTAATAAAAAATTCATAATATTAAATTTTAAATATTAAACAATGGACTGAAAGCATTGAAGTTTTCGGCAGTAACAGATGGCAACAGGTAATTACAAATTAATTTTTTATTAGCTACAACAAACAAAACGCTTATCATTTAAAATTTCATACAAAACGGTCAACTACAAGTACATAATAAATAAATAGATAATAATAAATATATGGGATACTTACACACACGGTCGTTCATCTGCAAAGTAAGTAACTTAATACTTGTGTTATGGTAGACAGACAACTGGTGAATATATACTTATATATTTTTTAAATACATACTTAAACACAAATATACACCCAGGCTCAAAGACCAACAAATTAATTTATAGAAAATGTTGTCCCTCGGGGGAAATCGAACCCGCGACCCGCGGGGCAGAAAGCAGGGTCACTACCCACTGCGCCAGCGGGACAGTCTTCCGTGGTCAATTACTAGTGCCTTTACCTTTCTCATAGCTTAAAATCTACTATTAAGTTCACGTGACCAAAGTGGCGGGTATAAGTTGGGTACAAAAGATGAGTAATCCGCTTCTAATGAGATAGTTTCAGCTTTTATAATACCACGTTCACACAGCACAGCGTAGGGCGGAAGGCACGCGTGACCTGACATTTCGATGGATGCGCCCTAACACTTGACGCAACAC
Source organism: Morpho helenor (assembly GCA_029227775.1). Classification (NCBI taxonomy): domain Eukaryota; kingdom Metazoa; phylum Arthropoda; class Insecta; order Lepidoptera; family Nymphalidae; genus Morpho; species Morpho helenor. Next base: position 2,322,754 of record JARGCU010000017.1, read on the forward strand.
TTTCTTGCGGTGAAATTCAACATTACCTAAGTATCATAAAACTTTCAGGTCATCGAAGCTCATCTTGTTACTAGGTTTCCTGGATAAAACAAGATATGTTATTTAGGTCAAAACGATACCGATTATGTACATTATAGTTTGTGATAGTTAGGTGACGCTTTTTTTTTCTTTTTTCTTGAATGGATACATACAATTATTATTCTCCTACCCTTATCCCATTGTAAGTGGAGTTGGCAAAACATGTTTACAACATTTGTTACAGATTTGGATAGGTATTTTACTATCGGGTGCCTGCCTGACATCAATTTACCTTAGTCGCCTCTTATGACACCTCGGTAAAAAATGATGTCAGTCTATTCTACCTTGGCGGCTACTACAAGTCGGGTCAACCGACCATATTTATTTTATTGTGTAATTTTATACACCACATCACTAAATAGCAATTTCTTCTAAGTAACTATAGTGTAAGGAGACTTTTGTATTGAGGCTAAGTTGGGTTATTTTAAATATTAAAACATGTTGTTACGATTTGGCTAGGTATTTTACGACCGGTCTGATGTCAACTTACCTTAGTCGCCTTTTGCGACACCTGGGTAAGAAATGAGGGTGGTCTATTCTACCAGCCAGATATCACACGGCGGGTCAACTTACCTTAGTCATCTTTTACGACACCTCGGTAAAAAATTAAGGTGGTCTATTCTACTCAGCCGGATACCACACGACAATACAATATATTGACAACACATATTAAAAATAATTTATAGAGTTAGGCGTTCCTTGCGGAGATCAATCAAGATTTTGCTATTATTAAAGCAAATAAAATAATCAATGATTTTAGAATCATGAAAAACGTTATATTATATTTTCTCTCACACACTTCAGCGACTATCTATTATGATAAATATAACAAACAAATCCGTAGATATCAATACCCGTTACACAATCGACATACATCACTATGTTTACGAAACACTCCAGTGCAAAGACATTGTTGACTTTCAATGAAAAAAAAAAAATATTTCACGCATCTGCGTGGACTTACACAATCGGACAATGAGAATTAAGAATTACCGCAAACGTTGTGCAACGGATGTTTTGTTTTAGAATAGAAAGGCGATGCTTTATTGTGGGAAGGTGGAATTTGCTGTGTTAACGGAGTTCCGAAATCGAGGTTATCTTAACGTGTGACAGGCGTTAAGAATAGCGGTTAGGGCTAGACACGTAAGTGCACTGCGTTCCTGTTGATTTTGTATGTAAAGAGATATTGCTTTCAAACTGATATATACATTTTAAATACGAACGTGCCGAGGTAGAGAGTTATGAACATATTTTTATCTCGAAATCGTGGCTACAGCTAACCAGATTCTAACATTAAAAAAAACCCACCAAATATATAAAAATAATATCTATACTAATATATAAAGCTGAAGAGTTTGTTTGTTTGATTGTTTGAGCGCGCGATTTGAAAAATTGTTTCAGTGCAAGATAGTCCACTTATCGAGGAAGGCTATAGACTATAAAACATCACGCTTAGATGAATAGGAGAGGAGCAGCAATAAAAAATAGTACGAAAACGGCAAAATCTAAAGCTCTCTAAAAAGTTCTAAATTAAAGTCCGCGACAGCATATGTCTAGCTTTTAAGATTAACCAAGTTTTACCATTTTTATAATTATCAAAAGACTATATTATGGTTTTAAACTTACCACGCGAGCGAAGCCGCTGGCGATTGCTAGTACATTATAAATTAAAAGCATATATTAAATCAAAACCCTTGAATCCATTGCAATGAGGTAAAATGAGCAAAATGCTGGCACCGTTTTTTGTATACCATTTATAAGAATATATTGTTAAAGAGGAATCTCTTTTAGACCTACATTTTTTTCATTTCGTGCTACAAATTTAAACTTATGAACAAATACTTTTGAATCCTCAACGCAATTGCTAGTTTTGAAAATTACTCCTAAAGAGAAGTACCATAAAGAAACTCGGCAGGTGAAACTATTTTTAATATATTTCGCCACCGCTACGTTGTGCAAGGTCGGAAAATAAATGAATTCATGGATTTTTATAATTAGACGGGTTACAGCAGAGTGAAAAGTTTGATGTTTGTTTGCATGTTTTAGGTATGTTATTTATGTAAGTTCGTATGTTTTTTATAACACTGTTGTAACAACATTAATTAAGCATGTTGTGTTCTCCCGTAATTGGGGGTACACTTAAGCCAATATGATTAATACTTATTACGGAACTTTTGTGTGTACCTTTGTATAAAATAAGAGTCTAGTACTGATCGACACCACATGTCTGGGATCTCGTCTTCGCCTTTGAAAATGGTGTGTGTATAACGTATAAGGGGTCATACAGTTTCCAGATATACCTATATATTCGATGCATATAAATGTGACCTCGCATTGCACAGGATGCTCCTAGGGCAGTAGGTCGGCCGAGGGCAGGGGTGCGCGCGCGCAGCCGGCGTGGCGCCGACTTTCGCCGCGCGGGTCGTCGACCGGTAGCCAAATATAATAATTGACGTCGCTGTTACGTCACCGCTGCGATGCGCGCGAATCGACGTGTTGCGATGCGCTTGTTATATTTTACGGTTATGCTTATAGCAAGACTGCAGACATTTCCGCGTTTCAATAGAGCTTCTGAGCTCATTAACTTAGCAAACTCAATGATAACTTTAAGCTCGCCCGTTCCACACTAATTTACTTAAGCGCTAATTTACTGTATAAAGCTTTAGTACCTGGTTGAGCGAGCCTTGCTGGATATTTTTTTACAAAAAAAACAGGAAACTTAAAAAAAACTAAAAAATATTTATGTAGTTGGGGATCGAACTAGGTATTTACATTTCACGAGACTGCCCGTTTTAAATATTAAAAATAGATTAAAGCGTTAATTTGTTTCATGAAACAAAAGTAATACAAATTTTATTTGGTCACAAAAATTTTAACATAATAACTCTTTGGTACATACCGAGGTTTAAACCCGTGACCCCCTGAAATGAGTCACACGGTCTCACCATTCAACTATCACGGTGTTTGCGTTTTAAAATTGTAAATTTATTACACATTAAGAAAACAAAACCAAATGCTAATATAAAATGCGGGTAGTACGAAACACTTTCCAGTAACGGGCACACACGATAACAATAGCAATATAAGTGATTAATGTGAACAACGACCGCTTTTCTCGAGCCGGCAGCTAAATCGTTTGACGGACGAGAACTTTCCTTTACCCGAAGATCATAAATCCTAAGCCATAGATATGAGCAGATAACGCAACATGGAAAGTAAAAGCCTCCGAATAATACAGCTTAAGATATATGTGTTTGCTGTAGACAACGGGGATTCGTCGGCGAAAGTAATAAAACTAAAAGAGGCAGTAAGCCAGCAGAGTATCTTGTAAGTAATTTGTCAGAAATATTTGAAATTTTTATTTTTATTTTTATTTTATTTATTTAAAAAGGTCATCAACAATATAAACACCATACATAGATACAACTACACAATGTACAACGATTATTATAATTAAGTGCTATATTAATTATAGATGGCAACAGCATGCGCAGATTGACAACAACTATATAAAGTGACAATGAACATAAACTACGTAATAAATTTGAGAAAAAAGAAGATCTAAATATAAATATAAATACAATATTTTTAGACAAACATCTTATTTTCAACATTAAAAACAAAATTTTTAGTTGATAAACAAAGAACGTTTTTAAAATGGAATGGCCTTAGAATATTTTAAGTAATCGGGGAAACGGAGATTTTTTTCTTCTTCTAATGTTAGTTATAATAGTTATTGTATGTTTGTTACCTTTTAAGCACGCTGTGACTACCTTTAATTAGATTTATATGTCATTAGCAACCCTAGGAAATATAACGATGTTACTTTAATTACACATGTAATTCTGTTGGTAGTTCTAAGGAATAAATAAAAAAACTGCCCAGCTGTAAGACCGTGCGACTCTTTCGAGGGGTCACGGGTTTAAATCCCAGGCAACCGTCTAAGTGTAAGACTATTGCCAATTAAGTAATTACTTAATTTTAAAATAGGAAGAAGCCAATAAAAAATATATTTAGTTTTTTAGGTTAGGATTCCGATGATTGGGATAGGATTCATAGGATTCCGATTACATATCATAAGCATAAATGTAATAAAAAACAGTTTTGTTTAGTCTTCATTAAATCCTACAAACCTTATTTACGAATTAATTACTCTTAAGTAAATGTTTGGTTATTGTAGTTCTGAGTTAACTAGAAAAGGTTTTAAAACTGCAAAAAGGAAAAGGTGTTGCCAATTGAAAGAAAATTTTAATATATTTATTATTATATTCTTATGCAGTCATGTGGTATCCGGCCGAATATAATAGTACAACCCTCATTTATTACCGAGGTGTCGTTAAAGGTGACTAAGGTAAGTCAATCCGCCGTGTGGTGTCTGGTTGAGTAAAATAGACCACCTTCTTTCTTACCGAGGTGTCGTAAAATAAGACTAAAGTAAGTTGACGTCAGGCAGGCGGTCAGTCGTAAAATACGTAGCCAAAACATGTGACAACATGTTTGTAATAGGTTTTGCCGACCTCACTTATAGTGGGATACGGGCAGGAGGATGATGATGATATATTTTTATACAGTCACTCTGTGACCATGTATAATCACTCCATCCAAAACCGTCTCTATTATATTTATGCCATATGATCCTGTAGCTCTTAAATTCAGTTCCTTCCTGGGACACTACCAACCAAAGTATTAGCATATTTTCCGATTAGATAAATTAGATTCCTTAGCCGTGTGGTATCCGGCTGAATAGAATAGTACCACCCTCATTTCTTACCGAGGTGTCGTAAAAGGCGACTAAGGTAAGTCGATCCGCTGTGTGGTATCCGGCTGAGTGAATTAGACCAACCTCATTTCTTACCGAGTTGTCGTAAAAGACGACTAAGGTAAGTTGATCCACCGTGTGGTATCCGGTTTAGTAGAATAGACCACCCTCCTTCTTACCGAGGTCGTAAAATATATTTTTTTTTTGCTATTATAAAGAACAACCAAAAGGAAGTACTTTATTGATGTTGCGATCTAGCCAAGAGGCTAATAAGCAACTTAAAGATTACCTAAACTTATAAATTAACTTATATCTAAGAATAGGTCCAGTGACTTATCTTAGTCTTTCTTGGTATGTGAGACACTTTGTTCTTGTGTTCTTTCAAGTAGCACTAGCACTACACTAGTCGTAAAATATGAGTGGGGTAAGTTGACGTCAGGCAGACGCAGCCAAATCATGTGACAGCATGTTTATAACATGTTGCGCCGACCACTGTCACCAGTGCTACTTAGAGTGAGATAAGGGCAGGAAGATGATGCGATGATGATGATAAATTAGATTCCTATAGTTGATATCAAAATAATGGTATCAAATCACAACAGAAAATAGTGAGAGCGGATATGACGCGGTTAATGGCATAAATCATTTTGTTTGTTAACACATAAAACAACTTTTTGTTTCGCTGTAATTATTCTGACAATTGTTCTGTGTTATTATTTCGGCTAGGTTGTGTTTTGGTTGCTTATCTATTATCGACACGACAAATAGAATAAAAATAGTATTGCCGTTCAAACAATCAAACAAATAAACTCTTCAGCTTTATATATTAGTATAGATGTAGGAAAAGCTGTGGTAGCCCAGCGGTAACACCGTGCGCCTCTTTCGAGGAGGTCTAGGGTTCAAACCCGGGGCAGGCACCAATGAGTTTTCTAGTAAAACTTATGTGTCTAATTGATAATTGCAATTTATCACACGCTTTTCGGTGAAGGAAAACATCGTGAGGAAACCTGCATATCTCTAGAGAATTCTGGGGATGTGTGTAACCTACCAATCCGCATTGGAGCAGCGTGGTAGGTCTTAGCTCCAATCCTTCTCTCCAAAAAAAAAAAACGGAGAGAAGAGGCCTATGCCCAGCAGTGGGATAGTAACAGACCGTTACTTACTTTTTTTATAGATGTAGGGCCTGTGCTAAATTCATCGTTTAATATTTCTTTATTTTATATTTAAAAGTTTTATTAGGGTCCCTAAGAATAGTATTAGTAGGTAATAATACCTTAAATAGAAAATGGAATTACACATAAATTATAGAATTCCACAAAGTATCGTTTATCGTGAGTACTTATAAATAAAGATATGAACTACAATTAAATCAGAACTACTTCTGGGTATCGATAGTGTTTCTATACACACTCTTAGCATTAAAGTGACCTAATTAAAAAAAGTGAGTTTGATTAAAAAATGTGAGATATTATTTAGTTTCCTAGTAATGGTGGGACTAAATAATATCTCCTAGTAATGGTGCGGTAACAAAGGATTACAGTGTGTCCTCGATTCAATTACTAACTCAATTAAAACTAATTTTTAATTCAGTCAGACAGACATACTGAGCATACGATGTTTCTAGTATCACTAAATTTGTTTGCGATGACGCCATTACATTTATTTTGCTACTATGCACGAAATTGGAACGAGACTTTCAATGGCAGATATATGTATATCATACATTTTGAGGTAAAAATAACGATTCAGATATAAAATTATATTGTACAACCACGACTGGTAATAAAAAAATCGTGATATACCAAGGTGCCTTTAATGTAGGCACATCCTTATGTTTGATGATTTATTTTTATACAATACTATATGTACCTGCTGCGACCGTGTGAAAATCTATGTATTTAATTGAAATTGTGAACATAAAAATATATATTTTGAGTTGAATATAAGAGATAGAGACATGCTGTCGCGGACTTTTTTTGTAGTATTTTTGTAGATCTACAGTTCCCAAGTAAATTACTTTGGTGTATCTCTGTTTAATTATGCGATCAAAGACCGTGACCTCTTCGAAAGAGTCGCATGGTGTTAACGCTGGGCTGCCACAGCTTGAGTTAATCTTAGATAGGTATATATATTTTCGAATCGGAAACGGCTCGAACGATTTTCATGAAATTCAGCATGTAGGAGCTTTGGGGAGGAAAAATCGATCTACCTAGGTCTTTTTAAAAAAATATATCGCTTTATCCCTGTTTTCGGGCATTAAAAATTGCTAAAATGTAGAATTGAATGCAAATGATTTTTTTTTCTTTCAAAAAATTTATTTATTATATTATTATAATTTATTTTCTTTTAATTAATTTCCGAACAAGGCTCGGTTACCCAAGAACTTTACATACATCATCATGCACTATTTATCTATCTCCTGAAACAATTGCGCATATTTTTTAGTAAAAACGTACAAAAATTAATCCCGTAGATTGTGTGAATTTTGATCACACACAGACAGATAGCTTTCAGGGACTTTGTTTTATAATAAGTATAGATATTTACAACGGAAACGAGAAGGTCGATGAGCGATCGAAGCTGGATCGGATGTATGGCCCTTTTAATGGAGATCACGAAATAATTACACGGTAAGTGGAAAGTGGAACACTTTCGTTTCGACAACGATCTGTCGAATCGCGTCAAACTAAATGTACCGTACATGCAAATAAAAAATAATTGGTACTTATTTAATTAACAAAGTACGAAGAATAATTTATAATTGCTTTAGGAAATTTACCATCGGATATAACTGTCTCCATTACGGTAGAATTTGTAATGTTATTCGTATAAAATTTCTTACCAAGGTGTAGTAAACGGTGACTAAGCTAAGTCGACCCGCCGTGTGGTATCAGACTAGAATAGAATAGACCAAACTCATTTCTTACCGAGGGGTCGTAAAAGGGCGCCTAAGGTAAGTTACTCAATGTGTGGTTTCGATTGAGTAGAATACGATTAAGGTAAGTTGACGTCAGGCAGGCGGCCGGTCGAAAAATACCTAGCCAAATGATGCGACAACATGTTTATAACATGTTCAGAGTTCACAGATTTAGATATTCACAGTTGCTGCTGGCGGGAATGGGGGGCAATGTGTACAACGATACCCTGTCCCCGCCACCAGCAGCGTGATGGAGCACTCTCAGCTTTTAGTCGGTGCGAGTCCGACATACCCGCCGCTCATACCCGTCGGGCGGCGACGACCCATAATGGTTTCCCTGACATAAAAATATCCTCCTGTTATTATATCATCCGACGTATGCACAACCTAGTTGTATTAGAGGTTTTGGTGGCATCGACTTAAGAGTTAAACTACCCTCAATTATGTCATAAGTTTTTTTCTGTTCCCCAATAGAAACGGTTTTTTCTCCTATATATTATTACGGTATATAGCTTCCAATTGTATCAAATTGCATCACTGTGGCTCTAGCGGTTTAGCCGTTTATACAGACAGTGAGTATCTGTAGTATTAGAAGATAAACTTAACGTAGGTACATTATTATTCTGTGTCATTATTTGTATTTTAACTTCTGCCTGAAAAGAGATGTTTTCATTCGATGAAGAGATGTTTGTTGTCGCCATTGACTTCCGCTTTGTATTTTATAGCAACACAGTCATTAAACAAGAGATTCCCGCCTTTTTTGGATTAAAATGGTGGCAGCACTGTGTTGTTGTTGTTTCCGCTTTAGTCTTCCTATTGATAAAATGTTTCAGTGACATTCAGTCTTAGTTCGTCATTCAAGAGAAGTGCATCTCGGAACGGGAATTGTGGTATTCCTACTATATCGTGTTATTGTATATAGTGTGCGCTAACATGTTTTCATTCGATGAGTACTATAGTGTTATCGCACACATTCTAGAGAGTTAATTTCTTTCAACTGGGTTCTTTATATCCAAATTTACGAATTGTAAACCTTACGGTAAAGAGTCTAGATCGACATTGTAACCATAATGAAGAAGGTTCGTCGAGGTGTTCGTGACCACTCCGTGTGATTTGGCAACCAAGGACCTTTTCATTTTTGCCATTTGCACTTAATCACTTGCGGTTGTATTACATTGCAGTTGTGAAATAATTTTATGTTTTTTGGACGTGAAATAATTTTTTGCCTCAACAGTTCGTGAATTTAAGGCTAGAAGTTAAAGTTTTTTGCATATTTATAAATTTTATTTAATGGTTTTTAGAATTTTAAAATATTTGGGTTTATTGAATTTTTATTAAGTAATATAAAGCCGAAGAGTTAATTTGTTTTTTTGATTGATTGTTTGAACGCGCTTTTCGCGGAAGGCTATAGGCCATATAACATCACGCTTAGATGAATAGGAGAGGAGCAGCAATAAAAAGTAATACGAAAACGGCAAAATTTAAGCTTTCCTTGCGTGCGCTAAGTAAATGGTAAAAGTTATTAAAAATTAAAAAATCATGTAGCACAAAATTTTTCCCCTCTAAAAGTTCTAAATAAAAGTCCGGGACAGCATATCTCTAGCTTTTAAGGTTAATCCACTTTTACCATTTTTATAGTTATCAAAATACTATTTATGGTTTTAATCTTTCCACGCGGATGTAGCCGCTAGGAATTGCTAGTTACTAATATATGTTAATTAACGAACAATCTGACTGGCCCGTTGGAGCAGTGGCTATTGACCCTGCCTTCAGCTCCACGGGTCGTGGGTTCGATTCCCGCCGAGGGCAAACATTTTCTATAGATGAATTTGTTGGTCTTTGAGCCTGGGTGTATATTTGTATTTAAGTATGTATTTAAAAAATATATAAGTATATATTCACCAGTTGTCTGTCTACCATAACACAAGTATTAAGTTACTTACATTGGGGACGGACGACCATGTGCGTAAGTGTCCCATATATTTATTTATTTATTTATCTACCGACAGATATAGGGAAACAGTAATAGAGAGAAGGTGAGAGAGCGGGAGTAAGGTATACTTAAATACCATATATTTTCACTTCTTTACCCCGCCTCAACTAAGCTACTATTACTTTACAAGTGACAGTGTAATTAACCTTTGTTTTCTAATAATATTAGTAGCAGATTTTCCAAAATAAATTTTTCCCAAATAAAACAAGAATTAAGATTAAAGATAAACTTTATATTTTTTAAAATCCCAAATTCTACCAGTTCCTTATTAAAACATATTCTTGATTAACGGTTTCACATTATGTTTCATAATTATATGATACTGAACCGGTTTCATACGCAAGATATGCAATTATGAGACAAACAAAACAAAACCTCATTAATATTGCGTAATAAATATTAATATTGACATAGAAAGTAAGGACAAGGAAATTAATTTATTAATCAGTTACAAGTAGGTATTGTTAATTAAAACACTACAAACTATTCATAGAGCTAAACAATACCGCACTGTGGGAAGTCGATTTTATGGTATTAAGATGTGTACATACTATTGCTACATAATTCCGCAATCAATTTTAGCTTTGCCATTAGCAGCAGTTCAAAAACACTATTAAATACGCTGATACGAAAAGCCTACTATACTGTTGAGGATTATTTGGACGATAAGAATGCGTGGATATAGCTAATTTCCGACCATGTGCAAGATAGTAAAGACTTAATGCAACTAGTAATAATATAAGAATTATATATTTTTTTAAAGCTGTGGTAGCCCAGCGGTAACACCGTCAACTCTTTCGAGGAGGTCACGGGTTCAAACCCGGGCAGACACCAATGAGTTTTTCTGTTAAAACTTATGTGTCTAATTGATAATTGCAATTTATCACACGCTTTTCGGTGAAGGAAAACATCGTGAGGAAACCTGCATATCTCTAGAGAATTCTGGAGATATGTATAACCTACCAACCCGAATTGGAGCAGCGTAGTAGGTCTTAGCTCCAAACCTTCCCTCCAAAAAACGGAGAGAAGAGGCCTATTCCCAGCAGTGGGAGAGCAACAGGCTGCTATGATGATGATATGATATATTTGATATTGATATTGATATGATATATAAAAGAGCGACCGCCGAATTTCTTGCTGGCTCTTCTCGGTAGGAACAGCTTTCCGAACCAGCAGTAGAATTGACGATTCATAAGTACTTGTTTACAAGTTTATTTGAATAAAGAAAATTTTGAATTTGAATTTGAATTGTTTGTGAACGAACAGAAAATCTTAAAAAAGTATTTGCGTAAATTAAGTAACGTTATAAAAAAATTCTACACACGTTATTATTATATCCATCATAAGCATCATAATTCTCCTGCCCTTATCCTACTCTAAGTGGATTTGGTTAGTTATTTTACAACCACCTACTTGACGTCAACTTACCCTAGTCACCTTTCACGACACCTCGGTGAGAAGAAATGAGGGTGGATAAAAATATCTCATCTTCATTAAAGTGCTCTGCAGTATGAACGCAGCTTAAGGATCTCTCGTGAAGTGAGTCAGGGTCAACCACAGTCATACAAACAGACAAATAGACAGTGTTGTCTGTATAAAGATGGTAGTACATAACGTATAACATCCATCGTGATGAAGGTGAACCGCGATAGGTATTTTGTTCGTGATCGTTACACGACCAATTAAGTATAAGTTATGGTATAGCCATAAAACAAAAGTAATGAGAATATTATTTTGCTATAATCCGCGATAAAAGAAAAAATATGTAATGCTAAATGTAGAGTGTACATTTGTTCTCATACCGGATACATGCAGAGACTCATGCACTACCCGACACCGATAACAACAATACACAAGCACTGCTTACATTCACCACCACAATCTCAACAATTGTTTCGCCACGTAATCGAGGCATCGTCAGGAGATAGACTTCACGACAAAATTGCAAGCATAGCCATAAAAGACGAACGCAAAACTGTTTAATTCATACTAGGCAATCGTAGGTTCGAATCCCGGGTAAGCACTTATGAGATGTTAATTAAAAGTGATGTGCTTTGTAGATACATGTGCTTTATGATGAAAGTTAACATAGTTAAGAAACTGCCATATTTTTACATAAGTAACTAACCTCTTCTGACTTATATATCGCACGCTTAGTATTTAAGTGACCTTATTCAATTAGGGTTAAGTGATACATTGTAATCCTCGTGGGCAGCGATGGCCTCCTTCTGCGAGGACGTAATCTCGCGGAAGGAGGCGGCGGGGCGGATCCGGGAAGTCGAGTCCTTGGATCCGATCCGCCGCAGGCGAGCCGGGCGCTGGCGACTCAAGACCGTCGCGTGCCGCCCTAACGGGGACCTCTGGGCTTCTCAAAAGGGGTTTATATATAATGGATTTTCCGGACATAAAAAAGAAATTGTAATCCTTATTTAAATGCCATCTATGACGTCAGGCTGCGAACTATTTTAAAAGCTAATGTTTTCTTGCGCTTCTAAGTTATCGGCTTCTAGGACACTCACGTATTTTGTAGGCGCTATACTACGCTTTAGCGCAAATTAGCACAAAACTAAGCTAACTAAGCGTGCAATATATATCCGGGACTACTACTAGGTGAGTCCAATTCTGAGAAAAGCCATCACGGAATATTGCAAAAGTTATTATAAAAAATCACGTAAAAAATTACAGCTTCATCTTAAATAACCAATCACGAATATTCGTCAATACGCAAATTCAAATCGTTAACAAAATTTCATAAATCGTAATTTCCACATAATTCCACTTTTGTTTATTACAGACGACAATAATTCATTGAATTTCACGCGGACATGTATAATCTCGCTTCAATCATTAACACCAAGGGTATCTTGTATCTCTCACAGTAAAAAGACCCTTACAGGCAACGGTGTAGCGTCTTTTAATTTATGCACGCGCCTTAATGACGCTACAAATCGCGAAGGGAGCATGTGACAGTTTTAAAATTGCGCCGGCATCGTGAAAAATGACGCTCTCCTGATCAGACTGTTTCTAAGAAATATTGCGTAATAAAAACCATCGTTATAATAATTGCTTACACTAAAATGTACTCTCGCCCTTATGAATACAGTAATTGTTCCCAAAATTTTTAATAACGCTCGTGCTTAGCAACTTCGTAACTTGTATTTGAGATATTATCTTACACCTCAACTGAACAAAAAAAGAATGAGCGAAACATTTTTAAATGTTTGCTTCGCTATGAATGAATGAGAAGCGGTTGTAGCGGAATGGTTAGAGTAACTGACTTACAATCGAGAGGTCGTGGGTTCGAATCCCGGTCATTATACTACCAACGTCAACCCACTCCTAACACAAGCATTTATCTTAGCTGGAGCTGTTTCACAAGTTTACTAGTAATTTGTAACCGAAATTAATAGTAAACTTAAAAAAAAAAATGTTAAGGATCTTCTTGTTTAAAGAATATTCTCACCTAATTTCTTTGTATCAATAATGTCATCAATCATCTAAATAATTCTAATCTGTTGTCATATGATTTGACGTATTTAACGCCAGCCGCCTGCTTGACGTTAACTCACATTAGTCGTATTTTACAACACCTTGGTTATAAATAAGGGTGGTCTATTCTACTAAACAGTATACCACACGATGGTTAACTTACCTTAGTCGCCTTTTATGACACTCCGGTAAGAAATGTGTGTTCTATTCTACTCAGCCGGAATACTATATGGCGGGTCGACTTACCCTAGTCATATTTTACGAAATCTCGTTAAGAAAGAGGGCGATCTATTCTAAACAACCGAATACCACACGGTGGATCAACTTACCTTAGTCGCCTTTTACGACACGTCTTTAAGAAATGAGGGTGGTCTATTCTACTGAACCGTAATGGCAACATCTGAATAATTTTAAATCCAGTCTAAATTTACGGCTTCGCTAGATTCCTATCGTTTGTCATTCACTAACCAAGGTCAATTAGATGTCACGACCCTACAAATTAATCCAATGAGATTAGTTGATTGATATTCGTCAAGCTGTCATGCGTGGCTAGATATAAATCATAGGCATTATTATACTACGATACTGCCTATAACGCAATTTCATATTTCGCAATAACTATCGGACCATTGCTATTCTGCTCCTGTAGAAAAACTATCAATGTTTGGTTGAAAGGACTTAATTATCTAAAAACGGAGGAATTAGTCACCGGAGTAATATAATAAGTAAAATTATAGACTATCACTATCACACTTTGTTGACACGAACGCACACACACATACACACACGCACGCACACATACACACACGCACACACTCACACACGCTGACACACACAAATAGGTATAACTAACTAATATATATATAGGTATAACTGTATAAGTTATAAATATTTAGAATGGGTCCTATGGAAGGCGATGGCGTTCGTGGTACAGGTTATCCTAGTGCGAGCGCCACAGCACTCCTTTTTTATATATCTGTAACTGTATTTTTTAAAATAGATATTGTAGTTTAAGGAGTAAAATTTGTAATAGTTTAAAAGATATAAGAATAAATAAATAAATAAATAAATAAAAAATATAACAAGCCTCGATATGCGGCCTATATTTTAAATACTTTCACCTTTAGGGCTAGATATGGGCCATCGATGACTGCGCAGTGTGGACGGCGCCTAATTCGTTGACAAAAGTCTATGGGCTTTTCAAATTTAAAATCACGGAAAATAAAAGGACACTACCTTTTGACAGCCGCTAGAAAAGCAAGAACTTGCTGCTGCTAATTTAAAACAAATTGTATTTGAACCTGGATTATTTAGAAGATAAGAATGAGTGGATATAGCTCTCTTTGAGCCTGTACAAGACAGTAACGACATAATGTAAATAGTATTAAGAATTATATTTTTAAAAGAGCAACCGCCGAGTTTCTTGCTGGCTCTTCTCGGTAGGAACAGCTTTCCGAACCAGCAGTAGAGTTGACGATTCAAAAGCACTTGTTTACAAGTTTATTTGAATAAAGAATATTTTGAATTTGAATTTGCAATCATTCAAATAAAGGATATTAGATTAGTCTTTTTTTCTACTATCATCGAATTTATGTTAGAAATATCGAACATCCTGTATATATTATTTTGTTATATCTCAAAGACATTAGGCAATATTTACAATTAACGCTCCCAGATACAATTACATCATATTTTAATTAATTTAAACGAACACATAACAAATTATACTCTAAAACCTTCGTCAGAACTATTTTGCCCACTGGTGCATACAGCATAAAAAATCCCGTCAGTAAATTTAAGTTTGTTCCGAAAGCATTACTTATAAAAATTAAGGATATCGTTCAATAGAACTAGACAAAATTATGAAGATTATGTATAATCTTTGGTGAGAAACGATTCCTAATTTTAAACAGGCGCTTCTCAGTAGGAGCAACAAATCTAAATCATTTTTTACTCTTTTAGTAAAATTTATTATTAAAAAGATTTCAATAAAAGGAATTTAATAATTTTGAATGACACTAACAAGTGACAAAAATTTTCAACAGGCACTTCTCGCTAGCAAGCAATATCCGAATCATTATTTACTTTACTATTGAAAAGAGTTTAATAAAGTTAATTCGATACAAAATATGATTTTAATATAACACAAGCAATTTAAACTCTACAATACACAATAAATTTTTGGATGCATTGTTCATTAAAATTTATTCATTTATAATTAAACGAAGGGAAGGGAATGAAGTCAAAGTCCTTAAAGCCTCGACTAGGTCACGCACACGATCCAAGGCCGAGTCGACATCACGACTAAATCAATTATTCGATGATGCGTCATTTCACATTTACAATCAATGCTTTAATCTTGCACTAATAAGGACTTTATACACTTTGTAATAGATTACCCACAGAGATAAAACACAAAATTGTTTAACATTAAAAAAACAAGCAAAAAAAAATTATTCACGTATTATTTATTAAACAATAATTAACATATTTGACATATTTATCAGTCGATAAAACATACTGATCTCTACGTTATCAAATGAAGAGATCCGTAGAAGAGAGCCAGAGTCATCGAGCTCAGCGAGTTACGAAGCTGAAGTGGCACGGGCGGGGCAAATAGTGCGTAGAACCAATGGGCTATGGCCGATGGAATGGCGACCCTGCACCGGAAAACGCAGTGTCGGTAGATCCCTACTAGATGGAGTGACGACCTCGAGGTCGCGGGGAGCCGCAGGATCAAGGCGGCACAAAATCGCTGTGGAGATCCCATGATGAGACCTATGTCCAGCAGTGGACGTTCATCGCTTGAAGAAGAAGATGTCCGACAGTAAACTTCTATTAGTTGACGACAGAGAAATAGTTACATCATTCATATATCGTCATTTATTCAGTGAACTATCATGAATCACCAAAAAACCAACTCAAAAATTATTTGATAATAAAAAAGCCTCGTCCGATTGGAACTAAAAATAATGTTCCCGGATATATTACATTGCATCATAGTGGAAAATTTGCAGATTTGTTTTTAATAGTAACAGTGAGTTATGTAATTACATTGAATTAGTAAGGAAACAAAAAACTAAAACAATCAACTCATTCAATCACTGGGGTCTGTGTGGGTCACGCACTGACCAAGGCCAAGTAGATGTCACGACCGAGAATCAAATCGATGATGCGTCATCGATTATTGCTATACATAATCATAGGATAGTGGGATTTAGCGTCTTCATTTGCACTTAAAGTGCTTTTTCTGGGGCTAGAGGAAAATGTAGGTGCCGATAATAACAGTCTGAACGACCTAAAAACTAAAAGACTTGAAGATGAACTGCATTTAATGATAAAGAAAAGTCAAGTACGAAATTTGGGATTACATTCTATACATTAAATCGTAAAAAACACCTCAAAATTAAAAATTTAAGAATGCTTGGTTAAAAAAAATTGGTTCTAGAATACTCTAAACAGCATTTTTCTTTAGAAAATTCCCATTGTTTACAACCCAAAAACATCGATGAATAAGATAAAATATGGATATTAAATAAAATAACGATTTAGCTACATGAAACAGCGATTACAACAAAAAATATGATTTAAATAATGAAATAAACGATTTCCGAAGTCCCAACCAAAGACGTATTTACTCAAAATAAAAGAAAAGTAACTGATATTAAGTTAATTAATTTCCTACATATTCATGTTATTATGATCGTCATAAAATGAACTATGATTCAAATAACTTATTCATAACTAAAGCATTTATTCCGATCATAAAACAGTCCAAAGTGCTTTCTAAAATACTGCTTAAGAATTATATTTCTTTTAATACGGCTGATAGGATTTTGGGAGGTCATAAGGCGTGGAAGACTTGAAATCTAATAAATACAATATTAATAGTCATTTTTAAAGCGTGTAGAGAGAAAGTTGATATATGTCACTTGGGCTTTGTGTTATGTAAGAATTTAAAATTCATACAGCTTGTTTGAAATACGACGTCGCCGGCTCGTACGAACATTGAGTGATTTTTAAGTATATTCTATTTACATCTAATGTGGTAAAGATCAATAATGTTTAAAATAAATTTTATTTAAAACCAAAATTCAGTTAATGAAAGAGAATACAGCTTGAATTTCAACAAAATATTACGCAAAGTTAGATGAAAACATCAAACAAGAAGATGTTAACCGATGTCGCAGAAACAATCTTTTTAAAGGCTCTAGGGTAAAGGATTGACTTGGTAATAAGGATTGTAAAGTCTCAAGTTCCTGAATCATTTTTAAGTTTAATGTTAGCTCAAGATCCAAAATATCTGATATTTAACATATCCAAACCCAAAATATTCTTTATTCAAATACAACTTATAAGTTCTTTAGAATCGTCAACTCTTCTGCTAGTTTGTAAAATTGTTAGGCTGGGAATAGCCAATAAGAAACTCGGCAGTTTCTCCTTTAAAAATGTAGCCCTTATATACATTATTAAATCAGCAGCAGGGTCGTCTCGCTGACTCCCCGGGTGGGGGGTAAGCGGGGTACGGGCCTCGAGGGGTACCTCTTTGCCCGGGCAGTTCCTCGCGGGCACTTAAGCCCGGCTTGTGTTTCGGCCGTAGGCCGAGGTCACCTGGGTGACCTAAGGGTGTCGGTATTTGGGCCGTGGGCCCAGGTCACCTAGGTGACCTAAGGGATGTCGGGTTCGGTGGGGAGGTCTGGGAATATTAGCTCCCAGACCTCAAAGTCGTCGTCAGGTGGTGTCATATCCGGTGGTGTCGCCCTCTCGCCCGTCGCGTCGTCCTCGTCGTCGCCGTCGTCATCCGCATCGGGCCGCGGAGACGGTGACCGCAGGAGCTCGCGAGGCAGGGAACGTCCATCGGGTGGTCGCGCATGGAGTGGCGCGATGCCGTGGAGGTGTACGTGCGCGCTGTGGTCCGCACGCGCGAACATCCGGCGCGCAAGGCGACGGACATACTCCTCCACGGTCGGCATTTTGGTATCCCGATGCACGACGTCGTTCCGCACATACCTCGGGGCTCCTACGATCAGTCGCAGGCAGCGGTTCTGCTGGACTTGCAGTCTTCGCTTCTGGTACGCCGAACATAGCGCGTACCAGGCGGGTGCCGCATACGTCAAGCGCGAGCGGACGTAGGCACCGTAGACCCGCAGTTTGGTGTTCATAGGTAGATGGGATGTGAATAGCGCGTGAAGCTTGGACCTGGCAGCGGCAGCTCGACCCACGACGTGATTCACCGTGGGGATCATGCACAGGCTGCGGTCCAACTCACACCCCAAAAACCTTACTGTGGTCTTCCACTCTACGTCCTGGCCTCGTAGAGTCAGCTGACGTAGCGGCTTGGAGCGGCTGGTGAGCAGAGCGGCCGTCTTATTATTAAATCGCATACCTCTTAATTTTAGTATTTAAATAATCTTAGATATTGTAATAGGCTTTCTTTATAAACATCCTCTTAATAAATGTGGGAGGATTCAAAAGCTAATAAACTAGTGAATAAAAATGAGATGCAGATCGTTTTAATTAAAACCTTGACACCTCACGACACATATTTAGAATTCCAAAAATACATGTGACTGAATAATACATCTCGTTCCCAGGTCTTGGCTAGATCTATTAAGATGCGGAGCGCGAAGGGCTCGCTATTGGCAGGGTTTCCAACTGCTTGCATCACAAAACGGGATTTTATTTAGGTGATAGACAGAAATTTAAAAGTATGGTGCAGGGATAAAAAACAGTGATTATTTTCCTGTATTTAATTATCACATCGTACGCAAAGATTAAAATATTAATAAGAACTTAAATGACGACCGTTCAAGAAAATTATAATAATTATTCTTACATAAACTTGTGCCCAATTTATGTTTATAATTTATCACTCACTTCACTAAAATCATGAGGAAGTCTGCATATTAATGGACATGTGTAACCTACAAATTGACATTGGATAATCGCGGTGAAACTAAGCCCCAATTTTTCTTTCCAAAAAAAAAGAGGAGTCCTTTGGCAGTGGTATTGTAACAGACCGTCATTTAATTATTTTAGGCTGTCAAGGGATTTGGAATTGTTGTTTCCTATTTCTCTGAACGATCCAAGTAAGCTTCAGATACTAACATTAATCGCAAAACTCTTTACTAAATCTTGCAGCTCTTAGAAAACTACCCTTGTCCTTTTCTTGAGGGTACCCTTGTGTCCACGGCTGTCCTATACATTCGGCATAAATCCTGGGTAAAACTAAATGTTTGGTATCCTTACCTGTAGGACTTCATTGTCATGCGTGTCACGATAGGCCGATTGTTTCAGCAAATGCCCTTGTGGGGCATTGGCTTTAACTATGACGTGAATATATTTCGCTTTTGATTTCTTTGTAATATAAATAATTGTAAATCTGTGACTGAATAAATTATAGCCAATTCTATATAATAAAATGACACGATTTATGACATGAATATGAAAGGCGTAGGTCCACACTAGGGTCCCCACTGAGCGTAGGATAAGACCAAACAACTAAAATATGACGTGACAATTACATGATACAAAATCAGAACAAGCCGAAAATAAATACCTAACCTCTAAAAATCAATTTCGCGTGTAACGCTATAGATTTTTCTGATTAATCCACACACCATATTTTTTTTTTTTAGATACCGGATCTCTTAGGGGTGAGATCCGGTTATGTGGGATTTGTACCCACTAAAACCCCCTCGATGGACAGCCTCCGCACTAGCAGAGAGGCCCCGGGACCGATCGTGACCCCAGAGGTCCCATTGCCCGGGACTATCAATTAGGGCGGTTTCTACGGCCCCTTCGTCTCTGCCTGCAAGAAGGATCAGCCCTTTCGCGGTTACGCTCGGCAGTCTCCTTCCTGACCATGATGGTTTCACAAAAGGAGACTACGGCTTTCCAATCTCTCTCACTTCTCAACATGGCAGAGACTACCGCCTTAAGAGAAAGATCTGTTCCACCATATAATAAACTGCGCAACTGAGAGAGTAAATCAATTGTTCCCAATTCGCACTTTAAGGATTATCTCAACATGATAGCTATCGCTGGGTCACAGAACTGCTAGCATGACAAATATAGGTTAGATGAAATACCTTGATTATAAGGATTACACTAAGTGGACGATTAAAGTAACGTTTGTTGTGAGTTATTGAGTATCTTAAATAATTGACAATAACAGCAGCCTAAATATAAAAGCTGAGAAGCTTTTATATTTAGTCTTGTACTGTTTGTTTTATAGTCGAGGTTATTAGGATAATGAAAAGTCCCTGAAGTCTCTTTCCATTTAGGGTGTTTTAAGCTAAATCTTGCTTGAAATAGGAATAAAAAGCTCAATTTCGTAGGTCACTCAAGAAATTCGCTGTTTTCCTTTTTTCATATCAAATATACTCTATGATATCATTAAGAAAAAATAAAACTTTTAAATAATTTTTCAATACAATTTTACTTGTCTGTGACAACGACAAATTTACTTCAAGCTTTAATCTTCTAGACTCTAAAGATTTAATAATAATAATTTTAATGCATTGTACGATGATATTTTGTCGTAAGAGTAGTAATAAAAATAGCGTCAGGAATTTAAATTATCTCGAGTTAAATGTACGTTTAACAGAATCTACTCTGTTTAGTCTTTTAATAAGTAACTTAATGGGCATGAGAGCTTGAACATGGCTAAACGATCAGATCTTATATTAGAGGATACAAGGCAAACATTAACACTTTTTTACCACCTTACTGACAGTTGAAGCACCCATACGAAATTCCATACCACATAAACTTGATCGTTTTATTTATTTTTATATTAACATGAACTCGTACACCGCCGCGAATGAGGTCATAAACATTTGCGTTGAGATGTTTGGACTTACGATAAATTGTTACAATAAATACGGCTTTTATTGGTGCCAATATCTGCTTGTAATGAAGGTTGTTGATCCCTGCCGACCCATTTAAAGTAAACAAAGCGTTTTTATTCCGTTGACAGTTTTCTGCTTAGGCAAGATCTAGATAAGTGATGGTGCATTTTAAGAAGGATCACGTTAATCTGGGAAAGATGGCAATTTTGAAGTCTTTTAATAATATCAATCACGATTCGTGATGATCCATTGTAAGATAGAAGATGTAAACTTGAGTAAAGTTTTTAATAATTAATCTTTAGTAGACAAAATCTTAGATGACTATGATAAGGATAACTTCCCTGATTAAATTGTAATTGGTCACTTTAACTCAAACACTTTCCAAAATCATCACAGTCTGTAATAAAGATTACAAAACTGCTAAATTATTCGCACAGCTGCATAGAAGGGGAATAGTAAAAATCTGTTCGCAATAAAGTTCAATGACCGATGTTGACCTATTTTAGTATTTTAGATGTGGCTTCTTCGTTTATTTCGACAAGGTAACAAAAACACGAACACGCGAGCGTAAGATACAATTTTGTCAAATTGTACAGACGCCTTCCCGCGAAGGCTGCGATCCGTAATGGGAGACATTAAAACGGAACGGGGTAATTGTTTGCTGACATGCAAACTTAAACGGCCCGCTGGTTTTATAGGATAGTGTTGCCAGGTTTTATTGGTTTTATTTAGGACAAACTATAATTTCAATCACGAGAAACTTACTTCCCTGATAATAAAAAAATGAATTGTTTGCAATAATGAATATCACATAAAATGATTCAATGATTCCTGTACGTTTATTTCGCTCCCGAGTTATCTAGAACTTATATTAAATTAAATTCATAAATCACAGTAAAGATCCTTTACTTAAGTTAAAGACTTTTAATCTACGCAAGTGACTAAATAGTGTAAATAAGACTCAGTTTTATTGATAGCATTGTATATCTAAACTAGAAACGTATGTATGTGATATATTGTATAGAGATAGTTATAGAGGCGGAGAATAATATAAGCTATCAATAACGGGCAGAAAATAATAAATAAAACAGGACCTTGAAAATTACTTTCTGTTATTACGGTATTCATAACAATATCCGGCCCCGAGGACCTCAATGTTAACAGTCCTAAGATATCTACTTAATCACAAATCTCGATTGTGAAATAAACGAAATTTTTGTTGTTTTCAAACAAATTGATGCTAGACTATAAGATATGCTAAAAAGACAGTCTTATAGTGCGCTTTAATTCAATATAGCATTCATTACATCTGAAATACGAAACTTTTGATATCTTCACCGAAACAACAATATTTCTAATTTCACTTGAAAGGAATCTGGCATCACTAATTTCTAACGAAAGATTACGGCTGCTACCTATATATTTTGCAGCCATTTTGGGTTAAATTCATCCAAGTAAGGCGAGGGAAATTAACCTGAGATAACCTCATGTATTTCACGTAGACATAAATTCTACATACATTCATTCCAGAGATGTAATTTCTGTATTTAAGTTGTATTTGACAGGTAGAATGGTGTACTTAGATATTTATGCATTACAGTACTCGATATGTAATGCCAGGTTTAAGAGATAACAAAATGATATTACATTTAATGGTAGTGAAAATGCCAAGAAAGTTTAGATTGGAAATTTAATAAACCCACATTTATAATAAATTTAATCTATTATAATAAATCTATAATCTGTAATATATAGAGCTGAAGAGTTTGCTTGCTTGATCGTGTGAACGCGCTAATCTCAGGAACTACTGGATCGATTTGAAAAATTCTTTAAGTAAAAGATAGTCCATTTATCGATATAGGATGTAGACTATATAACATCATGCTTAGATGAATAGGAGAGGAGCAACAATAAAAATATTACGAAAAACTAAACGGTGCGAGTTTTTCAAAAATCTCTTATAATTAACCCACCATAACAACTTTTAGGTTAAAAAATTCAATTCGGGTAAAAATTTGTGAAATACTGATTCCTACACGGGTAAAGCTGCTGTCACAACTAGAAACTAAATAAATAAATACACTGATTTCCGCGCATGCGAAGCCGCAAGCTCATATAATTATTATAATAAAAAAGAGACCAATGTTACTGAAAGCTAACAAAGGAAAGCTGAAGGAATGCCTGTATGCGGTAGTTAATGCGAGGTCGCAGATGAAGAAATTATCTTCGATAGAAGATTATTTAAATGTTACAAATTGAAGCATAACGGACAGTCAATATAAGGTCCTGTTACCGACGACAACACGCATAAACCGGTACACTCATGTCGAATGAATGTCTATTCATCCATTTAGTCTAAGGGCCTGAGCCTACAGTTAGCCTCTTCAACGGTACCTCCTCGCCCCCTCCAACTACGAGTGAGTTATAAATCATATCTTGACATGTATAGTAACGGTGTGGGCAATTTTGCACTAGACGGATTAAGTACATTTCGTTCCGCAGGTTCGATTTCTTTGAGGAGAATTAGATAATTGAGGTTATATAGTGCTTTTAAAAGCCTTTCTCAAGTTGTCTCAATTCGTGACACATAATACCCCCGTAATTCTTTAGGGTAACGCTGTTCCATTTCCGCCGACTAAAATAAACTAAACTACATCGGAAAATTCAGAATCAGCAGATTTGCATTATGATGGACTAGCCCAAAGAGATCAAGAGACCCGCTAGATTTAAGTGACACGATCGTAAAACGACGAAATGTGTGCGGGATCCACTAACGCTGCGTTTAAACTTCATCACACAAACTTAAGACTCCAATGAAGTACGTATATAATCAATTCTACTTACTTCGTCAAATTTATTATGTAAAATAACTTAGTCAGCATGTTAAACAAAATATACTTAATGATATATTGCAAACCAATAATATTACAGTGTCAAGCTACTTATTGAACGATGACAATTTTGAAATCAAAATATATAATTTTTTATATGTAATAGACAAAAATTTACATCTGTGTTATTTGAAGGTAAATAAATTGTTATAACGGTTAGCTTTACGTAAAATGTTTAGCCTTCTAGCAATAAAAGGTTGCTGAACCGTGAGTCAAGCAATGGCTACATTTCTTTTTAGAAAAAACATTCTAACAAACAAAATATTGTGTACACTTTTAAGTATACGGAATATATGATAATTACGAAATATGCCCGACATGTCATCCCTCATTACCAAAATTACGTACTTTGTGTGGTCAACTGTAAGTAAAAAAATTATGCAAGCGAGACCAAATAACCTAAATTGCCACTCATGGTCCACCAAATGACGCGTTTGAGACAACATAATTATACATAAGGATGCTGGGCTAATTATAAAAAAAGTGTTAATTATAAAAAAAATAACTGGCTGACGTACCCGAAATTATATTTTGAATTCAAGAAATTAAATAAAAATAATGTCAATACTTAAAACATAAACATCATCACACTCTAAGTGAGGTCGGCACTACATATTTTAAACATGTTACTTGATTTGGCTAGATATTTAACGATCGGTCGCCTGCCTGACGTCCACTTACCTCAGTCGCCTTTTAGTACACCTCGGTAACAAATGCGGTCTATTCTACTCAGCCGGATACCACACGGCGGGTCAACTTACCTTAGTCGCTTTTTACGAGACCTAGGTAAGACATAAGAGAGGTGTTATTCTACTCAGCCGGATACCACAAGGCGGTCTTAAAACATAAACAATAATTATAATATTTCAATTAGTCAATATTTCAACCAAGTTACATAAATACTAGTAATGATAAGAACGCCGACAACTTCAGGAAATATCAAAAAGATAAGAACGGTTTCAAGCGATCAATGAAAAGAATGTTTGAAAAGTGAATATAGAAAGATGCTGAAACCGAAGTAAGTGGAAACGAAATAAAAATTAAAGAATCAATTGATATAGCGATCTCTACACAAAGTTATAGACAAAACCTTAAAATCTTTTTTAGGGATTCGCTAGATTCAAGCGCTCCAATAACGTCAATGCTAGGAAATTTGCTCATAGT
Source organism: Morpho helenor (assembly GCA_029227775.1). NCBI lineage: Eukaryota > Metazoa > Arthropoda > Insecta > Lepidoptera > Nymphalidae > Morpho > Morpho helenor. Next base: position 2,347,898 of record JARGCU010000017.1, read on the forward strand.
AGGGCCTAGATATCCCCTAAGTATAACTATATACTAAGGGGCCTTCTAAATTTAACAAAATCGCTTACAATCAGATGAGATGAAGGACGAGCGCGAACGCGTCATCAGTAAACAGTAGGGAAAAAATCAAGTGAGAGTTGCTAATTGAGCAAATTACCTACTTATCCATTAGCTGGCTATGTCCATGTAAATCATAATTAAAGCAAACATTAGAAACCAATGACATACCATCAGTTTCTCATTAACTTTCACGGATTGTACAGTTTTCACTTTTTCCGCATTCGTCTAAACTAGCTGGCTAAATATGGTAAAAAATAAACATGGCAAACTTCATATAAGGAAGCTTAATTCTGATATCTTTACGATTAATGCCAGTGCTAGTGTAGAAATGATTACTGATTCATACCCGCTAGAACATTCTAGTTATAAGTTCTAGATGAGAAGTCAGACAATATTTATGGTAAATAGTATATTGGTAAATATTAAAAGAATCTAATCAAGTTAATCAAATAATTGAAGCAACTGACTAAAAACGGTAGACATCAGGTGATCTATTTCAAAAAACATAATAGTTCGAGAAGTTGCTGATAATTTTGAAGTCAATCCTTTTTTTGTAAAGGCACTGAATTTAGACTCATAATTAAGGAACCATGGCTTGTGTATGAGCGGGTCACGAGTTTAAACTTAGGACAGCCACGTGTGAGTTTTCCATAAAAACCATCGTTCTCTATAATTATCAATAGTTTATAGCTTATTTAGTAAAGAAAACATCTGAGGAGGTCCGCATATGACCTCTGGTTTATGACATGTGACATGTGTAACCAGTCATTCATTAGACATTAGAGGAACGTCGACTATACGTCGTCCTTATTCTAATGCAGTCTACGCTCGAATCTTTGGCACCTTAGGAGAGCTTTAACTCAGCAGTGAGATGATAAGAGCCGCTACTTGACTAGTGTAATATTACTCGTAATTGTTACAACTCATTACCTAACGTCAATGAAATAAAATCGCAATCAAGACAACAATGCAAAACGTTCAAGCACGCTGTTAATCTGATATCTATTCATTGACTGAATTAAAGAAATCTCTATAGATAACGTTTTTGTTCCTATCTGTGTTTTTGTTGCGTAACGCCAAAACAGTAATGGCGAACAAAAAATTCGACGCTTCACTTTTTATATAAACTTACGCAATGAACATCTTTAATTTTTTCGCGAACCCTGTGGTGCGATTACGCGCTCCACACGCCACGGGTTTTTGACTCCAAGTTAAATCATGAATAAAGGAATGACTTATCTTTTGTAATAATAGCATTTAGATCTGATTTTGATTCGAAGCTAGACTATCTATCTTCCGTCGCCGACAAGGTGTTTGACCTTACAACCAGATGTAGTTTAAAATTCGTATGAAGTATACATAGGGGTGCAACGATACCGAAAAATTCATTAGAATTTTATGCACACTTGAGTGCATAAAATACCACATGTAAAACTACTCCTCCTTCAAACGTGTGCTCTCTTATGAGCATAGTGAAGGTCCATATTCCTTCGTTTATAGCCTAAGGATGGAGTCGCTCGGGTCCGCAGGTGCAACCATTCAGCACCCTGGACGTATCTTCTGGGTGGAGCTAAATGAGCTGAAAACACCGAACATCAACCGGCGGATATGATAACCCAAACCCTGACTTAGTCGGGAAAGGCTATGGGGGCCTGAAGGAATTAAATCTCCGAACAGCTCAGCGCAGAATGCAAAAGGGAAATCACTGTGTCTATTCTCCCAAGACAATATCCCCGATCTTTAACTAGTAGTACCATTTTAAGTAATAGTTTAGTTTGTACAGACCATGCACCTGGTCTATATAGTCTAAATCATTTACAACTTACTTCCGAGTGCAACAGCTATGAATAAAATAGACATAGCAGACATAGACAAGCATTATAATGAAAATTTATGGTTACCAAAGCAGCAAAGACAGTTGTATACAGATGAACGTTTTAGTTATGAAAAAGAAAATCGATAAAGATACTTATTAGAAGATGAATTTTTAAAAATTTTAGAAAATCCCATTAGACCGATGAGTACATTTTTCATAATAAATGATTTTAATTTAAGGTTTACTGGATATATCTAACTGAAGGTAGCAATAATATCGCCTTCGACTGCCGAAACGCATCTTGATAAATTTCTAAATTATTGGCATACACGGATATAGCTGCCAATTTTTAGTTGGAAATCATCACCTCTATCGATGTTGATAATCGATTAATGAACCGGAACGTGATAACCGGTAGTAATCTAATTAAAACTGGTGCCGACAACCATTTCGATACAGCCTCTTGCTGGAGTATGATTTATAGCGTTGATCCCGTTCTAACGCTTAATTGCCGCGAGCTAATGTTTATAATAAACAAATCGTGGCCTGTTCTACAGATTTATCTTCCTCGTGCTTATGATACGTCTATTATCTGAATTAATATTTAGATAGATTATTAGTTTGATACCAATAAATAATCAACTTCGTCTCATCAGTTTTGCCTCTGTGCCTGTTAGTCCTGGACATCTTGGAGTTAACAAAACCATCTGTCGAGTTCGGCATAGGTTTGAAGAAATTCTGAGATATGACAGGTGCAAAGCTTCTTCTTCTTGTTTTAATGCGTCTTCAAATACTGAAGATTGGCAATGAGTTCTGCATATTTTTGGCAAGATAGAAGAGTTCATCCATTGGCGTTTGATCAGTGCAGCCTATGGTCGCATGAAAATATATTTTTAGTACATAAGTTATTAAAGTATGTTACACGTCACTTTAGTATTCTGGTACGATATCCGGCGTAGAGTCAATAAAACACATATTGCTTGTGGATTGAGTGGATGATATGGATTCCCTAAACATAGGTGTATTTCGATATATATTCTATAGTAATCATGCTGTTAAAATAGGTGTTTACAATAGTCGAAGAAGGGACGACATAATAGACGAGTGACGAAGATAATAAAAAATCCGAGCGCATCCGAATACAAATTTGAATATAAGGCTAACAAACAATATTTGTATAACATAATCGACGAATTATACCATATACAAATATGTTAGTTTAATTATATCTTCCACAAGATTGTGACACTAAAAAGTAAGGTTATGGGTACTATATTTTGAACAAAATAACCATAATTTCGGACTGGTTACGTCAACTAGGTAACTTTCATAAGAACTTTTTAACTAAAGAGTGGTATAAATATTTGGTGAAAGTGCTTGTATTTAAATGTCTGTTTAAATAACAATAAGCAAGAATGCAATAGAAAAGTATTTGTTAGCCTGTTATAAGTATATTTACGAAAGTTTCTACATCACGTGTACGCACTTAATTTAATGATAAAGGAATGTACACTATAAAGCATCACATAATGGCCATTAACAGTGCAATTAAGAATACGCCAACATTCCACGATAATTAAAAACATTAACATCAAATAAATTATATAAAAATGAGTTTCACATGCTCGAGATTTTCGCTCGTCACACTCGTGCGTAAGGCATCCAATACACGATCGCCTTATTTCATTCTCCTGCCCTTATCCCACTCTAAGTGGGGTCAGCACAACATGTTATAAATATGTCGTCACATGATTTGGCTAAATATTCTACGATCGGCCGCCTGCCTAACGTTAACTTACTTTAGTCGCCTTTTATGACACCACGGTAAGAAATGAGGGTGGTATATTCTACTCAGCTTGATACCACAGACGAGTCGACTTACCTTAGTCGCCTTTTACGACACCTCGGTAAGAAATGAGAGTGGTATATTCTACTTAGCTTGATACCACACGGTAGGTCGACTTACATTAGTTGCCGTTTACGACAACTGGGTAAGAAATGAGTGGTAGAGTGGTCTATTCTACTCAACCGAATACCACACGGCGAGTCGACTTATTTTAGTTGCCGTTTACGACACCTCGGTAAGAAAGAGAGTGGTCTATTCTACTTAACCGAATACCACACGGCGGGTCAGCTTATTTTAGCCGCCTTTTACGACACATCGGTAAGAAAGAGAGTGGTCTATTCTACTCAGTCGGATACCATACGACGAGTCGACTTACTGTAGTCGTCTATTACGACACCTCGGTAAGAAAGGAGGGTGGTATATTCTACTCAGCCGGATACCACAAGTTCTCAAAAAAAGCTAAGGCTTTCTTTTTATATCATATATAACATCGGGGACATTGAGTCCCGTAAGAATTATATAGATTTTCTTTTATCACGGATTATAGCTATGTTTTCGTCGTGTAAAGAACACTTAATAAGTTCGACGAGTCTTACAGCCTAACAGCGCTTAAACGCAACGAATTGTTCACTTTTACTTTTAACTACTACTAAAAACAGTGATTTGACAAAAAGCTTAGATTGTGAGATAACTACGCGCGTGGGATCCGATTAACTATAGTCGATAGATTAAATAGAAAACAAACGTTGACATTGATTAAACGTTTTCTTTATATTAACAAGAAACAATATATAACTCTCGATTCTGACTCTACTGAGTCAAGTGAAAGATTTTCTTCGTGTATTTTCTATTTATCATATTGATGGGTATTTAGTTACTTCGTATAAATAAATATGTAAAATAGTAGTTTTATAATTTATACTAATAAAGCTTGAATAGTAAATGCATAATTAGGCTAAGATTTTTTACTCTGGGTGAAATTTTTTATATCTATACTAATTTGTAAAGGTCAAGAGTTTGTTTGTTTGAACGCGCTAATCTCAGGAACAACTGGACCGATTTCAAAAATTCTTTGAGTGTAAGATAGTCCATCCAAAACGTCGATATGGATGTCCATTTCAGGACATCCATAAAATAGCTTTACAATTAGTATACGTTTAAGAGAGTTATTCAAATATTCAAAAGTTTTTATGTAAGATATAAAAGACTTATCGACTCCACTAAAATATTTATAAATACATATAAATTAGGCAATAACCTATTATTGAACGTATAAAAGGACGCAAGTCGATTTATAGAAGAAGGCGTAACTTTGCGCAATTCCATAGTACAGAAGTTACAAAAAAAATATTTTACTGTTTTTCGCCTTTGTTAACAGAATATATGTAAGTGTATGAAGCAGGCAACAACGTAAGTCGACTTATCAAAATATTCACGGATATATACGTCTCTTATACTAACTTAATTTTTCGCTTGTCATCCTTTTATAAGCACAACTCTCAGACTTCTCGTTATTAACGTAACTTTAAAAAATATTTATGGGTTTATTTCCTCACTGCAAAGACATCTGTGTGATACAGTAAACCAAATTGTAGGTAAATTAAGGCATACATTTTTTAAAGGTCGAAAACAAGTAATTACAGTCCTTCAATGACATCTTATAAATAATAAAGGAAACATTAATAATATATAATCGCATTATGTAATTATCAACCACTGGTAATTGTATATAAATAAGTCAATTTACCTAAATGTTATTACATTTATCTCTCAAAGAACTATATTTATATTTCATTTATGTGTTATTTGAATATCGAATAATAGAGAAACACGAAATTAAAACACGTATATTTTGGTACTTGAAGTGAAGAAATTATCAATATGCTTTATGCGTATTTGCTTTGCGTCATCGATCTGGAGAAGCGAGGAAGATTAGAGAAGCTACGTAAATCGGAGAGAAGGTTGCAATAGCTCTACTTGATTCCTGTGAGGCCTGTCCACGGTTTAGAGTAACTTTTAGATGACTGTTGTATGTATGTGACTAGTCATCATGTCGTCGAGTATAAGGAAGAATGTCAGAAACGTCAAACTTTTGAAAACGGAGTTGTTACCCTTTTACCGGCAAAAACGCAATCTCTATGTACAATTTGATAGTCATAAGACTTATTCAAGGCTATATTTCCGGTACGTCGATTTAACAGGAGTATCATCAAGAAAGAAATGAAAGCAAAATACCCCTTTCTCCATTGTAACTGCTAGTATATACCTGGAACAAAATACATATTGTTAGAAAAAAAAATTGTGAAATCTTAGGACGAACTTTGTCTCAAAAGCGCGGGTTTTAAACGAAGCTAAATGCAAGCGTATATTAATGGCAACGACCATGAAATGATAAGTTACCTTTTTCGGACATCTACTGAGAGGATTTAGGTACCAATTTCCTAGTATATTCTTAGAAAGATATACAGTTAGCCAGCTCGAAACCTACTAGAAGGTACCTAGAAGGTTTAGCCGTTATCAGTTGCTGACGTCCGTGCGTAACAAAATAGGTTTCAAATTCAAACCAAAGCAGAGTAGTTACCCATTTTGTGGTGTCACACCACGCCTTTATAAATAAATTTATTATTATTATTCGTGTCCTTAGATGTAAAACTTAGTGTAGTACGTCATAAATAAAGTTTTTCTTTCTTTCTTTCTTGATTATTTAAATGGTTCGACAATTTAACTCAGACACTGGAGAATAAAAAAAAAGATGAATCTTTTCAACAGATGATTTGACTAGAGCAGCAATTAAAACAAAACAGCATCGTTTCGTCCTGCCAAAGGTACATAACAAGCTGTTTAATTAATAATAAGCAGTGCTAAACTTAATAGCTTATAATCGATAGCAATTTTCACTTGTTACTGTAAATGATTACCCCATTATAAACAAGCTGAACGCACGACTTTCCCCGTGTTTACAAGTGGGCGAGGCCGCACCTAAATCAAAGCGAATGAATAAATCTGAATTGACTGATTTATTATGATACAGACTAAGTTGTGGAGTGAAAATTGTATTTAAATTGTGGCGTTGAGTGTTTTAGTTAAGACAAAGGTGGGTGACTACGGCTTTGTTTATGGTGAGTATATAGTTTATGGTGTATAGATTTGTAGTCTGTCTACGCACCTAACCAATTAGTTAAAAAGAACACCCATCTTTTTGAGATTAATATTCTTACACTAATAGAAAAAATACTGTAGACAGCAACATTTTTAATCAGTGTTTTAATTTATTGTTGCTAGCAACACTTCATAATCCACTCTCATCTAGAGTATAAAAGTAGTCAGGTCAAGAACAGAGGTCTCTTTTACGATCGGTACTTGCGTGCGAAAGCTCTGTTAGTTAATCTGTTCACGTCAGCTATTTTGTTTGTTTGGTTACAAATTTATTAATTTTGTTCTCTTATTATAAATCCTACTTTGGATCCTAACATCCGAAGCTGGATAAAGAACTCATAGCTCACTGCATAAATTAAATGAAAAGTGTGGTAGAATTTGGTAGAATTCATTTTGTTTATTTATGACATACCCACTTTTTGTTTTCGGTTGAATTGCACGTATTTGTGACAAAGTATTTGTGTATTTCGTTGCAATTGCTCGTATTTTACGTGATTTTGTGAAATAGTGCGTTCTAAGTTAAATAGTCGTGATTGGTTTCTCGTTTGGAATACGTAACGAGATCGAAAATTGTATTTTGTGTTTATCGCGAGAAAAACTTAATAAAGAGGGTTGGTTTTAAATGCGTAATAACGTCTTGTAACGTGTTGCGAGCGGCCGGAGGCGGCAGAATTCCTTAAATGACTCACGTAATTAGTCTAATTCGGCTGACTGAAAACGACGACGTTCGGTTCGTAATACTAAACGCGTCTCTGATAATTTCGGAAAAAGTCTTACGGAGTGACAGCTGTAATAGGTTACAATCGCCCTCTCTTTATACTCCTGCGATCATGCTCGCGTAGTAGTTTGTGTTCCCGCTCGTGTAAAAGGAGGATCCCACTTGTATTATAGTTCACGGTCCGATATATAAAGAAGAAACCGTTCCACTTTACATCAATAATTTCGTTATCACTCGTATGATAGGTACCATCCCGACGTCGCGAGACTTGCGTTTTCTTTCATTTTAAGCGATCTAATTCTCCTAACTGCGTCAGTATTTCTGACTTGAGTGGACCGCATGTACCTACATCACTCCTTAGAATCAACTTGTTCAAAGGCATCTAATCTTGCGCATCCTTAACATCAATCCGTTAATAACATTTGGGATAGTGTGAATAAGTTGACCTTGCCAGACCGGTAAATGGGTAAACTGACGAGGATTGTAATCTCGTGTAGTTTCATGTCAAAGGGGCTATGCAAAAATATGGTTTGTCGTGGTCAGGTAAGGCCGAGCCCAGTAAAAGAGAAGCTCCGTGAGGCACGGGAGACAGTTTCTCGGTCTTGGAGGTTATTTCAAGGTGTTTTTAAATCTGTCTAAAGCTCGATGCTCGTGTAATTTAACATCGACATCCACAACGCTAATTCAATATTTATGACTATGAGGTTGTAATAAAGTTTTCTCAGTCTGCAGGAAACTTGATGCCGGCATTCGTGGTGGTAATCCCGGCATGTGTGGTCAGTACATGGCGGTAAAGGTGTTACCCCATGACCGCTGCACACTTCGCTTGCTGAGCGGAGGCTGCGGCAAGGCTACGCAGACTGCGTACGTGGCGCCGTGGTGAGGCGAGTGGCGTGCCATGTGTAAGGCATGCGCCGCCTTCATTGAGAGTGATTCTACTCTGGCGGCGTGCACCACTGACATGTAGGGTGAGGGGAAGCTAGTCACCCCGAGCATTTGCTACACCCTGGCGCTTGGTGGGCCCCAAGTTGCTGAATAGGCTGATCGAACGATCCGTCTATGGCCTGTTTATCAGGTGGCCTGTGACGTGTTACGTCGGGCGAAGCGCGCGTGTCGCGTGACCGAGTCATGATTATCCATGGCGATGGTTGGGTAAAAGTCCTAGGCATATGGTTTGAAACTTTAAAGAGACGTCTCGATTATTATTAAGGGATGAATGCTAGACGAGATTATTTGCTCAGTGAAATAGCTGAAGTATGAATTAATTGAATGATGAAGTAGTGAAAAAGAGGATGTTAATTTTATTTGGTTTATTTGAATATTTTCTGATTCCTTTTTTTAAATATAGATGAGGACTATGACACTGCCTTTGCGTCATCAGTCAGTGCATCTGACTCATCCACGCTTCCATCAGTCACTCATGAAGCTACACCTGTCGCTGCAAACAATGCTGGTCCGGTGGTACGGACACGGTTATGGTCGAGGACGACATGCGGTCAGGAGAGGCCGTGTAGACAGCAACATTTTTAATCAGTGTTTTAATTTATTGTTGCTAGCAACACTTCATAATCCACTCTCATCTAGAGTATAAAAGTAGTCAGGTCAAGAACAGAGGTCTCTTTTACGATCGGTACTTGCGTGCGAAAGCTCTGTTAGTTAATCTGTTCACGTCAGCTATTTTGTTTGTTTGGTTACAAATTTATTAATTTTGTTCTCTTATTATAAATCCTACTTTGGATCCTAACAATACATTATCAGAGCAAATTATATTTCTCGTTCTACCACGTTAGAATGATAACGTATTGTTTTGATTTTTATATATATTAATATTGCTTGTTGTTAAAAAGGCAAGAGGAACAGGAAGTTCGCGCAGATAGAGTCGCTGTCATAAGCTAATCATTAGAAAAAAAAACTATACTTATAATATACTTTTGTTTCCAACGATATATGGCGAGCGCTGAGTTGAAAAATCAAAGTATTTCTTAAAATAGCTATAAAATATCTTTTAATTTAAACACCACAAAAGTTACTTAATTTTTTTTTAAAACAATTACAACACTCGTGAATGACAAGTCAGTTTTGCATGGGTAATTACTTTTTAACTATAAATTATACATGATGTCGGCGTTGCGTTGACAAATCGCAGCTTTTACTAAAATCATAAATATAAAGATTTTCTTAAGTCAAGACAAATAATTTATAGAATTAGGCGTTATTTTGCGGAGATCCATAATACAAAAGTAATATTAAAATTATTTTTCAATAATCCCCGGTGAAGTAACATAAAATGAATATACATGTAATGGTAAATAATAATAATATATAATAATATATGGGACACTTACACACAATGTTGAGTGGATAATCCGTTTTCATACCTGATACATATAGAATTCGTACAAACACATGCTCGAAGAACCAACAAAATTTTGATACAAAATGTTAGCCCTCGGTGGGAATCGAACTTACGACCCGCGAAGCAGTAGGCAGGGTCACTACCAATTGCTCCAACGAGCCAGTCAAAATAAAGTTATACAAATATAAGCAGCAATAAAAAAAATTATACAACTTCATTGCTAAGTAGTGACCCTGCGAGCAATTACTGCAGCAACGAGATATATTACGTGATGCCGGCGTTGCGTTGACAAATCGCGACTTTCGCTGAGAGCGCAGGTGGGCAATTTTAAACATATTAACTCAAATGATTGTTTTTTTTTATTATCATTACTTTATAGTCGGGGGATACAGAAGGCTAGAAAGCTTGTTGTCTAAGTAGCAATCGCCAGCGGCTCCGCCCGCGTGGAAAAATGACAACCGTAATAGTCTCTTGATAAATATAAAAATGGTTACAGTGGGTTAACCTTAAAAGCTAGTCATATGCTGTCGCGGATTTTTAGGCGAACAATTTTGTAGAACATGATTTTTGAATAACTGTCACCGTTTACTCAGCGCACGCAAGAAAAGATTTTGCCGTTTTCGAACTATTTTTAATTGCTGCTCCTCTCCTATTTATCTTAGCGATATGTTATATAGCCTTCCTCGGTAAATGGACTATTTTACACTGAAAGAATTTTTAACAAATCGGTCCAGTAGTTCCTGAGATAAGCGCTTTCAAACAATCAAACAAACAAACTCTTCAGGTTTATATATTAGTATAGATTAGGATTAAGTAGCTTTTACCCGAAACTTAGTTTGTATGGACTGTTGTCGAGCGATAGGTCGATAATAGTTGGCGCTTTTCAATCTCCTTATATTCCTGTAGAATTAACAGGATTTCTATAGCTTTTATGTTACACCGGTGTATAAGGAATAGTTGTGCCAATTTTTATAGATATTGGTTCAGCGTATTCGCCGTGAAAGAGTAACAAACATACAACCATACTCACAAACTTTCACACTCAGGATAGGATAGGACTTGTGAATGTTTTGACTGGTCTGTTAGCGCAGGTGGCAGTACTGTCATCTACGCGGGTCGGGTGTTCGATTCGCATTGAGAATCAACATTTTCAACAACCTATTTTTTTGTTCTATGTTTTAAGATGTTAATGATCTTTCTCTAGCCCTTGTCTTACTTAAGTGGGTTCGGCACAACATGCCTAATATTTACTTGCCTTAGTCGCCTTTTACGACACTTCGGTAAGAAATCAGCGTGGTCTATTTTACTCAGCCGGATGCTACACAATGGGTCCACTTACCTTAGTCGCGACGATACTTCGATAAGGAATGAGGGTGGTCTACTCAGCTGGACACCGCGAGGCAGTTTGACTTACCTTAGTCACCTTTTACGACACCTCGGTATAGAATAAGCGTGGTCTATTCTACTCAGCCAGTTAGCACACAATGGGTCCACTTACCTTAGTCGCGACGACACTTAGATAAGGAATGAGGGTGGTCTATTCTCCTCAGCTGGACACCGCGAGGCAGGTTGACTTACCTTAGTCGCCTTTTACGACACCTCGGTATAGATTAAGCGTGGTCTATTCTACTCAGCCAGTTAGCACACAATGGGTCCACTTACCTTAGTCGCGACGATACTTCGATAAGGAATGAGGGTGGTCTATATATGATCAAACGAACTTACCTAAAGTGAAGTTCGATCATTATTATATGAATCGCTTCATTCGAAGATATAATAACAAGGTAGTCCCTCTAACCTACAAGGCAGCGTTCGCAATTTTTTAGAGATGGTAACATTTAATATGTTAAGCCCCACTATAGCTTACCCCCACTCACCTAGCCCCCACTCCCCGCTTCTGTCGTCCGTCGTTTGTGTTTGGCACTCATTAATTTTAGAGATTTAGCAAAACTTTTCATTTATTTTCGGGTTGTTGGTGGGCGGGAGATTATATCTTCGAATGAAGCGATTCATATAATAATGATCGAACTTCACTTTAGGTAAGTTCGTTTGATCATATATTATATTGCATCGCTTCATTCTTCAGATATAATAACAAGGTAGTTGTTTAGAGAGGAAAAGTTTTGTAATAAAACATTACATTTGCACTGAATTCTTTATTTATTTTATAGCAATTGTAATCATTACTTATAATCGTAATTTATTTTAATAATTAAAGCTTATAATAATATGTTGTAATTATATCATAAATACAATTAGGTTTCATGACAAACTGATCGCGCGAAATCATTATCATTATTATTAATAGGTCTTAGGTAAAACTTTGCAAACATCTGGGAATTGGCTGACCAGCAAGCGGCTTTCCTAATTGTGTCAATGTCTACTCCCGCAGCGTTAGCTGCTGAGGTAGACGCGTGCCGAGTGCTGTGAGCTCCAAACATTGATATGTTAATGCCGCTTTTGGAAAGAACCTGCTTTATCCAGCGGCTAATGGTCTGAGATGAAGCAGCTTTATATGGTTTTTTTAATGTTATAATTAAATTATCACACTTGATATTATTTCGGTACTCTCTAGTTACAGATATGTAATCATTAAGAGTAGTAGCAGGGCATATAGAAACATTATTTGTAAAGAATGGAAGCCAAAGTATTGGTTGTTCTTTATTCGGTGCAGATGTTTTAATACAATCGGTTATTAAAATTTTTATGCCATCAGGTTGTATAATAATGTTGCTTAATTTTATTAATGACAATGTTTGTACTCGTTGTGCTGTGCATAACGCGAGCAAGGTAACTAGCTTTTGACTTAAAGCATCGCGTGGTAAATCATTATTTGGAAACCACTTCGCTAAGAAATTTAACACTACCTGGGGATCCCAGGTGGTTGAATATTTTGGTTTAGTGGGTTTCTGTTTATATATGCCTTTTAATAAGCGTTTTACGTATTCATTAGAGCCTATGTTATTTCCTAATAATAATGATAATGCTGATCGATGACTGTTTAATGTGCCATACGAAGATCCATTTTGAAATTGTCGAGTGAGAAATTTTAATACTTCAGTAACCGGCGCCTCTAATGGGCAAATATTACCTGCTTTGCAGAATTGCCACCAAAGTTTGTAACAGACGTTGTACTGTTTTTGAGTGCTCTTGCTTATCGAAGTCAGTATCAAATCCACAGACTCGGTGGGTATGTTCTGCCGTAGATACCTCATCCTGAGAGCCTCGCTGCAGCCAGGATAAGTTTCCGATGTAAAGGGTGGGTCTCTCTATAACAGGAAAACAAAAGTTGATTATCTGATTTTAAGATAATAGGCTCTGTAATTGTCATGTTTTGTAACAAAGGGAACCATGCCTGGGAAGGCCAGTAAGGAAAAACTAATATCCCTGTCGCCTTATCCTTCAAAATTTTTTGAAGGCATTTTAATATTAACGAAAATGGAGGGAAAGCGTAGAAATATTCTTTTTGCCAATTTAATGTAAATGCATCCACAGCCAGAGCATCAGGATCTTGTTTCCAGGAAACGTACTTTTTGCATTTGGCATTGGCACGGGTTGCGAATAAATCAATTTTAGGTTTTCCAAAGTTATTAATAATTTGTTGGAAAGCTTCATCAGATAATTCCCATTCGGTGTCTGGGTTTATCTTTCTAGACTCCTGATCGGCTTCTTTATTATCTTTGGTATTAATATAAGATGCGTGGAGCCATATATTTCGTTTCTCGCACCACTGCCATATAGTCCTGGCCAAATTATTTAAGTGTGGATGTTGAATACTTCCCATGCGATTGATATAACTGATGGCTGTGGTGTTATCAATACGTAAAAGTATCGTGCACTTAACACAAGATTTTGCAAAGCACTTTAATGCAAGAAACACAGCAAGTAATTCTAGATAATTTATATGATAATTTTTTTCTTTAGCCATCCAACCCCCGTTCACTCGGTTTTTATTACAAAATGCACCCCAACCCGTTCTTGAAGCATCGGTGAAAATTTCTAATTTATAACTTGGGATTCCTAAATTATTGTTACAAGTAAAGTTAATATTCTCGATCCACCATTTTAAATCATTTTGTATTATGGTGGGTAATTTAACTTTTACTTCAAAAGACTTATACTGATTAAGAAGGAGATATTTTTGCCTTTCTAACAATTTTGTATAAACCCAGCCATATTTTGCTGCTGGACACGCGGCTGTTAACACTCCTATTAGTTTAGCGAAGTCTCTTATGGAGCATGTGGGAAGATTATAATATTTTTTAACGAGTTTATGAATTTTCTCGCGTTTTTCTGTGGGTAATGACAAAGACATATCAACAGTGTTATAAATGAATCCGAGAAATTTGCAGGTTTGTTTGGGTTCTAGCGAGCTTTTACTATAGTTAATTATAAATCCCAAACAAGATAACAATTTAATAGTTTCAGCTACATTTTTATGGCAATCATCACGATTGGTTCCAATGCAACAAATATCGTCTAGATAAAGTACGGACTTAAATCCTCGTTCTCTTAATTTAGCCATAACTTCTCTCATTATCTTTGTAAAAACTCGCGGAGCTGTACATAAACCATAAGGCAATGCATTGAATTCGTATAGTAACGAATGACCGAGACTATTTTTAAATTGGAATCTTAAATATTTTCTATGCGCTTCATGAATAGGAATCAATAAATACGCTTCCTTCAAATCAATGGTCGCTAAATAATCATTCTTACACATCAGTTTTGATGCAGTCCGATAGTCCTCCATTTTAAAGTGACTATTCAATACAAAATGATTAAGGGGTTTAAGATTGAGTATAAATCTTTTTTCTCCATTGGGCTTAGGAGCCAAAAATATATTAGATAAAAATTGATCTTTATGGTAACTACACTGTGAAATGGCTCCTAAATTTAGCAAATTTAATATTGATTTTTCCATATTAAGTCTTTCTTCGAACGTTAAAATTATTTTACGAGGGGTATTGGACTGTGATATTTTTGTGGAAAAAGGAATTTGATAACCGTGTTTAATCCATTTTAGGACTTCACGGTTATTAGTTATATTACACCAACAATTATAAAAATGTTGAATGCGACCTGCATGTACCTGCATCAACGCCGCGTCGGAGCACGTCCCCTGTTCGGGTTCTGGTACGTGGTCCGCGTCGTCGACGGTT
Source organism: Morpho helenor (assembly GCA_029227775.1). Classification (NCBI taxonomy): domain Eukaryota; kingdom Metazoa; phylum Arthropoda; class Insecta; order Lepidoptera; family Nymphalidae; genus Morpho; species Morpho helenor. Next base: position 2,363,012 of record JARGCU010000017.1, read on the forward strand.
GTCGGTGTGGAGCAGGAGTTGTCCTTTGATGACTCCCTCGCCCCCCCCTGCTTGGTAAAGAGCGAGGTCTGAAACAGTTTCCCTGACCGTTAATTGTTCTGGGAATGTTTAGTGTCTGTGGGGTGTTTCTACTTGGCTGATTCTTTCTGAAATGTAAACCTAATCTTTCAGAGCTTTTTATATTTTTAATTTTTTCAAATAAGTTATTTCCAAATAATGTGTCGTCGCGTTCAGAGTCCTGAACGACCTGTTGGAACGATTTTTCGAGTGACATGGTAATCAAAATTCTCCGCCATTTTGTTTCTAGAGAGTGTAAATCCAGTAAAACCCGGCAGCAGTTACTAAGGTGTTTTACTGCCTCTACTTTGTCCCCATTAGATAGTAACAAGTTCAGTGCTTTATTTGCAGCAGTGATTCCTGTACTTAATTGTTGTTGGTTTGTTTTTAGTTTTTTATCGCGGGACTTTACTGTTTCCGTCAAAGCGGATGTCAATTCGACATTCAAGTCCGGCGCTCGAAGAAGCTTGAAGTTATCAGGAACTAAATATTCCTTCACTAATTTTTCTTTAATGTCTTTTGGCAAACCTTTCTTAATTAACGGTAGCCAACGCTTTACCAGGTCATCGTGAATCTTTTCACCATATTCTGGGGTATCTAAAGTGTCCACTCCTAGTGCATCTATCATCTCAGGATCTAACTCCGATTGCTCAGTCATCGGTTCTTCGACTTCTGGGATTTGCTCAATTTCCAGGTTTGACGGTCCCGGTGACTCAATTGGATTTAACTCAAGAGCCATCGGTGATTCAAAGTCTGGAGGTTGATCTCCATCTGATACAAAACAAAAGAATTTAAAGTCAGCCATTGTATGGAATGTAATCCATCCCCAGGCCTAAAACAAAGAGTCACCTTTGTGTAGGACAAAACCTACCCCCAGGTATAAAGGTTAAAAAATGCACCATCGTGTCGGACAAAGCCAACCCCCAGGTAAAACACAAAATTCTTCATTACCTTCGTGTAGGACAGAGCCTACCCCCAGGTATAAATTATATAAATATCAATTCTTTTAATAATAAAGGTATTACACACTTACCACTACTGGTTTCCGAAACTTTTGTCACTTTTTTATGAAGTTTTCTCAGTTTTCTTTCGTATCGTTCTATTTGTTCTTCCGCACTACGTTTAGGCATTATAACGTTGTAATGAACTATTTGACGACTTTACGCTGCCTCGCAAGAAAAAGGAATGAGTGCCAAACACAAACGACGGACGACAGAAGCGGGGAGTGGGGGCTAGGTGAGTGGGGGTAAGCTATAGTGGGGCTTAACATATTAAATGTTACCATCTCTAAAAAATTGCGAACGCTGCCTTGTAGGTTAGAGGGACTACCTTGTTATTATATCTGAAGAATGTCGTTGCGATTTCCTTAGCGAATGTAACAGTGCAGTATAAAGGCGGTTGTTCTGCAGTTTAGTATACTGTAGAAGCTCTTAATTCGCATTTTCACTATTGGCGAACTGAAAAATTGCGACTCAGGTATATATTCGCGGTCTAAGATTCCTTTATTCGCGGATCAAATTTGTACATCGGTACATACATAGACATACATATATACCTGAATAAAAGCATGCGGTAAAGTAGCGGCCAGTTACTATCCCATTGCTGAGAATTGGCCTCTTCTAAGATCTACCACGCTGCTCCAGTGGAGATTGGTAGGTTACACATATCTCCAGAATTCTCTAGAGATATGCAGGTTTCCTCACGATGTTTTCCTTCATCGAAAAGCGTGTGATACATTGCAATTATCAATTAGAACACATAAGTTTTAACAAAAAAACTCATTGGTGTCTGCCCGAGTTTGAACCTTGACCTCCTCGAAAGAGTCGCACGGTGTTACCGCTGGGCTAACCCAGCTTTTAAAAAAAATCCTATCCTTTGTCAATTCCTCGTCAAATGGACTAATAAAAAGAGAAATAAAATAGATCTTATTAACAATTACGCCTAGATTGCGTTTTCAAAAGCTATCGGCGTTGTTTGTTTCGTTTGGCGGTTCTTTTGAGGTTAACCGCCGGTCGGTGTTGTTGCAAACAAACAGAATATTTAGATACAACAGACTTATTACTTAAAACATTAATAAATTACTAAATTTTTTAAACCATTGCCTAAATCTGAAGATAATATGTAATATATCAAAATGTAAAGTCAAAAACATATTTTATTTAAAACTGATTTTTGTTTTTGTCCTTTTTTATTTCGTCGCTTATGAACCTATCCCCTATAATTCTATATAAATTACCATTCCATATTCACAGTTACTGTATTCGCGGCGTATTTACGGAAATTATACCCCGCGAATAAAGCTTCTATTGTAGTGTTTTGATGGTAATTTGTAGTGTATTCGGCTTAGTTATACCAAAAGTATAATGCATAGTAAATTCTAATTTTTTTTTAAATAAATTTAAAATCGATATTTTTTTTAAATAAAATAATGCAATATATATATTTATACAATGTATATTTTAAGGTTATTGGTTACTCAGGTCATTAATAACATGCAATTTTTTTAAATGCTTACGTAAATTACTACGCTGTGTGGTATCCGGCTGAATAGAATAGTACCACCCTCATTTTTTACCGAGGTGTCGTAAAAGGCGACTATGGTAAGCCGACCCGCCGTGTAGTATCCGACTGAGTAGAATAGACCACCCTTATTTCTTACCGAGGTGTTGTAAAAGGCGACTAGGGTAAGTTGACCCACCGTGTGGTATCCGGTTTAGTAGAATAGACCACCCTTCTTCTTACCGAGGTTTCGTAAAATATGACTAAGGTAGGTAAGTTGACGTCAGGCAGGTGGCCGGGCGTAAAAACGCAGTGACATGTGACAGCATGTTTATAACATGTTGTGCCGACCCCACTTAGAGTGGGATAAGGGCAGGAGGATGATAATAGTTTTATTGTTCAATACCTGGGTGACCGAGCCTTGCTCGATAATTTTTTTTTTAATAAATAGAATAATGAAATTAATTTTATTTTAAGGTTATTGGTTGATTGAATCACAATGACAATGACATGACAAACAAATGACAGAAAGCCTACTATACTGTTGAGGATTACTTGGAAGATAAGTATGTGTGGATATAGCTCGCTTAGACCCTGTACCAGACAGTAATGACTAAATGTTACTAGTCATAAGAATTATATTTTTAAAAAGAGCATCCGCCGAGTTTCTTGCTGGCTCTTCTCGGTAGGAACGGCTTTCCGATCCAGCAGTAGAGTTGATGATTCAAAAGCACTTGTTTACAAGTTTATTTGTATAAAGAATATTTTGAATTTGAATTTGAATTACTGAGGTCATTAATTAAAAGAATTTTTTTTAAATTAATAAAAATTGCTTACGTAAATTTCCGGAAAAGGAAACCACCAGCTCACTTTCAACGTGTACAATATTGTAAAAACTTTCAATAAAACTCTTTCCACTTCCCCATAAATATCTCAGACCTGTCCCCTAAGTACTTAGCTAATAAGGCATTAGGGTGTAGGCCGTATATCTGTGAAAGCTCTTCCGTGTGACATGTCGCTTAAACACGTCGACCACTTTCTCACTACTTCTTTAGGTATCGTACGCACTGTGATTTTTAACGGCGATTTAATACTGCCATATTGCATTTGCACCTGTATTTGTTTATAAATGTCTGTAATATTTCTGTTGTGTGTACAATAAAGAGTATTCTTCTTCTTTTTCTTCTTCTTTGCACAGCATGCTCGTTTGCTCTCCTATTCCATAAAAAAAAATATTGAGTCTAATATACATAACTTTACTTTTACAGCGATTCAATATAAAATTATATATGATTATTGGAAATAATGATAAATATCTGGGTGAACGACCCTTGCTCGGTAATTTTTTTCAAAATAAAAAAAAAATAAAAAACAGAAAAAATAATTATTTACTTGCGGATCGATCCTAGTTATTTATATTTCTCGAGACTGCCCGTTTTCCGAATAAGCAAGGCTGACTAGACTAGAGACTAGAGTTTATGGCAAAAATTCAATTCAATATAAATTTTAGTATTTTTTAATGCCCAAAAACAGGGATAGAATGAATTTTTTTTACATAAAACCTAGCTAGATCAATTTTTCTTCCCCCAAAACCCCCTACATGCTGAATTTCAGGAAAATCGTTGGAGCCGTTTCCGAGATTCCGAATATATATATATATATATATATATATATATATATATATATATATATATATATATATATATATATATATATATATATATATATATATATATATATATATATATATATATATATATATATACACACACACACACACACATACAAGACTAAATCTAACAAAGAAATACATCTGATATCTGACGAATCGTGTGTTTAAATTCAAATTCGTGTGTTAAATATCAATTGAATTTATTACCTTAGTGAACTGAAATGTTTCCGCCGTGTGGTATTGCGCTGAGTAGAATATACCACTCTCATTTCTTAGCGAGGTGTCGTAAATTACGACTAAGGTAAGTCGACGTCAGGCAGGCGGCCGGTCGTAAAATAACTAGCCAAAACATGGAACATGTTGTGCTGACGCCACTGAGTGAGATATTTGCAAGAGAATGATAATAATGATGATTGAAGACTGATATGTTTATAATTATTCAGACATTAGACAATAATCGACAAATGCGAGTTAATTTAATTATATCCTTGGACTTAATCTTGAACTGGTTGGATGAGATCAGATTACAGTGTTGTGAAAACAGATAGCGCGTCACACATGAGCTACAATTATAAGTAGATCCTACTTAAATATCAGCAATATACTAGTTCTAAAAACACGATTTAAAGGCGATTTATTCTAAAAATGGGTTAGGTAAGGCAAAAGGATAATTAACACTGTTGAATTGTTGATGTTATTTTATTAAGTAGATTCATTGAATTTGTTGTCAAAATATAAACTAACAATTTATTAACTAAGAAGTCGGTCCCTACTAATTAAACAATAATGTTTTAGTGCATTAGTAACCCTTCATCAGAAGTAATTATTGATTAAATAACGAGAATATGTTTAACAATTGATCCTATTTTACAATTAGTAACGTCGGCTATTTATACAAGTTGGCGTTACTTTGAAGAATTCCATACTACATAAGTTATTATAGAATTATTTTGTTGTAATCCGCGTTTGTTAAGATAATCTATGTACTGCAAAGTGTAGGAAGCAGGCAACGTTCACATACTATATACATGCTGGACCAGTCACCACACATATCACAGCAACAGAATACAATACAATCACTACATACACTCACTAACAATGTTGTACCTTAAAGTTACAGACACCAAAAATGATTATGAAAAATATAAGAAACATCTGAAGTCGGGGAATTTCGAATAACGTAATATCAGTCTCTCAAACAACATAATAACATAAAAACGACATCTTATTATGTGTAATCACAATATAGATGCACAAAAAAGGGTCAATATTTACGCAGCAGAGCAAAAACCAAACGATCGCTAACAACAAGGCTAATATTTGGTTTCTCGGTACCAAAAATGTTTGAGGCGTCCATAATGCGGGATAAGTAGGCGTTAATTGTGTCACTTAGCGCTCGACTTTAGTAACAGCATAATCTGGACGAAGTGAAATGTATACGTGCATCTAAGGTAGAATGCACATTAAAAATATAAAAAAAGTCAAAATCGTCTTCCTGCCCTTATCCCACTCTAAGTGCGGTCGGCACAATATGTTTCAAACATGTTGTTACATGATTTGGCTACGTATTTTACAACCGACCGCCTACCTGACGTCAACTTACTTTAATCACCTTTTACGAGACCTCGGTAAGAAAAAGAGTGGTCTATTCTTCTCAACCGGATACCACACGGATCAACTTACCTTAGTCGCCTTTTACAACACCTCGGTAAGAAATTAGAGTGATCTATTTTACTCAGCCGGATACCACACGGCGGAACAAAAAAGAGTTCTACATCTAAGACTAATAAGACCTCCTAACTAAACCAAATGTATACAAGACTATTTTGAAAATTATTTTTTTAGGGTTATTTTTTGTCTTTTCAACTATAATACGATGAATTAACTTGTAAATAGAAAAAAAAAAGAAGTATATAAATTAAACGCCGCGTTGGAGGCGCTCGTTTCAAACTTTCTTCTGTTTTGTGCCTTTAAGTGTTTACTTGTACTAGGCGCCACAAGAGTCCCCTTGAAGGGATACATAGCCGCTTCCCATGAATTAGCGATTGGTGACTAACTGGTAATCGAAATTGTGTGCTCAAGAGTCAAGAGTCAGCGCATGTTTGAACGCTGAAAGGATTGAACAAAACATGATAAACAATTCATTTAAAAACATAGAGCTTATGCAAGCACACACACACACACACGCACATACTCTCAAACACATGCACACACACAAACATATACGCACTCATTGCAAAGAATGATGTTAATTGTTTTTTTCTTTTAAATTTTATTTTTGTTTATGTAAATATTTTATATCGTCTACTCAAAGAACAATTATTTGTAAAAAAAAAAAAACTAATTGTGTAATCCTTATATGGACTTAGTTTAAGATATTAATATTAATATGTATTAAGTAAGAATTTTGTTACGCTGTAGGATTACCTAATAAATAAATAAATTCTTGTACTGTACTTATTTTGTTTATTTCTTTTTATACATATACATATATAGAATATTTAAAAAAGCACATTTCTAAAGGCGGACTTATCCCTTAAAGGGATCTCTTCCAGTCAACCTTTGAGTAATAGAAGGAAAAGGACAAGAATTGAAGAAGAAAGAGAATACGGGTAATATAGAGGAAAAGAAAAAGTTTATATAAATTTAACTATTTCATTTATTCATTAATTTTGGTAAAATAAATAGATGAAAAGATGCTACTAATATATAATTACTTAAGATAAATATTTTCTAGTCTGTAACTTAAATACCGAAAGAGAAAAAGATTAGTAAGTTAATGTAAATTTTAAAAAAAAGTACTTACGTAATGGCATTTGGGGTGTTGGTTTAACGAATACCGTACGCGTCGATGGCAGTATGTTTGTTGTATCGATTGTGAAGGTTGTGTCGGTATAGATTTCTATTGATATTGGTAAAAGTCGATGGACTGCCGCGTGGCGTCTAATAATTTATGTAAATACATGTCTTACGTAAATCGAGGAATTGAATTTTGAAAAATGTGACTACTGTTGTGTTTGGCTTCACGCGTTTTATGATAAGACAACGTTAACACGATATCGTAAGGAGACTATTTCCCTAGAGCAGGGCTTCTTGAACTATGGGTCGCGACCCCAAATGGGGGTAGAACTAGGAAAACCTTTTGGATGCTATTGCTCTTCTTTGCCTTGTTGCTCCATGCCCTTCCATGGGATACTATAGGCTAGCAGTTTAACTCAGACCTCGATCGCGGGGTACAAGGGCACGAAGTTATGAAGGGACTGAGGTAACTGCGGGCGGTCACCTCTTGTATATAACGCTATGGCGCTCGCGAAAAGCGTTTGATAAATTGCAATTATCAATCAGATCATAAAACTTATATGTTTTAACAGAAACACTCATTGGTGTCTGCGCGGGGATTTAAACCCGTGCCTCTCGAAAGAGTCGCACGGTATCACGGCTGGGCCACGGTATCACAACTTATCAAGTCGTCAAATCTAATCATTTGTTCGAAATATAGATACATACATCACCATCTTTCTGCCCCTATCCCACCCTAAGTGGGGTCGGCACAACATGCTATAAACATGCTGTCACATGATTTGGCTGCGTTTTTACGACCGACCGCCTGCCTGACGTCAACTTACCTCTGTCATAATTTACGACACCTCGGTAAGAAAGAGGGTGGTCTATTCTACTAAACCGGATACTACACGGTGGGTCAACTTACCTTAGTCGCCTTTTACGACACCTCGGTAAGAAAGAGGGTGGTCTATTCTACTCAGCCGGATACCACACGGCGGGTCGACTTACCTTAGTCGCCTTTTACGACAACTCGGTAAGAAATTAGTTTGGTCTATTCTATTCATCCGGATACCACACGGCGTTGAAATATAGATACATACATCGACTTAAATTAGTAAGTTGTCCGACACAGTGTACATTGTGTAAGCCTACCGCATTCCACCAAAGACGTGTTCCCGCGGCAATTCAATCAAAACGTAAAAATTACAAGCAATTAGAAAGGGTGCTGACCTCCGGCGACTACGCTGCGTTAAGTAAAAGTTTAGAGCTCTTTGAAAGGACTGTCTTAGGCATTCAACTTGGAAAGAAAAATTTAAAAAGAACAACCGAAGAATTTCTCGCCGGTTCTTCTGTGTAACGCTCCTCGTAACATTCCACGAGCCAACGCGCTTCTTTGACGACGTAAAATGAGAGAAATCTCAATTTTGCATCCAATTAGTATATATTTAAATTATATATGACTTTACGTTATATCGATTCATTTCTTTTAAGTAAAACAATTATAAAAGTAACTGAATAAACTGATAGAAATATGAAATTTTGAAAATAGGTTCTTTAGCCATATTGTTATTTGTCAAAGTCGAAAGTCTGTTGTTTTTTGTCTGTTACGATTTTATGGCTAATCCGCTGAAATAACATTGAATTGTATTGTACAATTGACGCTTACATACTGGGCTATCATACAGGATACAGGATAAAAAATATACTTCTTTCTAGGAAAATCACAATACAAAACAACATACACAACAACAACAACAACACAACGTGAGTATTAACTCACGTTGACTCGGACGAAGCCTCATGTTTATTCCTGAAAGTTTAACGAACAGAAAAAACTTTCCCATTTCTAGTATTAGTACGGATTGATAAAATTAATGAAATATTTCTTCAAAGTATAAATTGGCAAAGATGTAACTTTATTCATTGCGAACAATCGGATAACTAGAATCGGATTATTCGAGATTACTGTTAAATTGATTTTTTTTATTTATTAAAGTTTTCACAACATATACTACAACAACTATCGTATATTCATCTTAAAGTACGAATAAATTAGGATGTTAAAGAGATCAAATGGTTCATTCATAGTCCATCGATTACAACATAGAAGAAAAACGATTATAATCGGTATACAGTTTTCACCCCTACCTTCAAAATATGTGATACACGGAGGATATATATGGATTGTATGAAGTATGATATACATGTAATTCATTCATTTGATTGTGTACAAATCATAGGAGAGAGTAAGGAAGTAAAAAAAAGTAAGTAAGTAACGGCCTGTTATTATCCCACTGCTGATAATAGGCCTCTTCTCTCCGTTTTTGGAGATAAGGATTGGAGCTAAGACCTACCACGCTGCTCCAATGCGGATTGGTAGGTTACACATACTTCCAAAAATCTCTAAAGATATGCAGGTTTCCTCACGATGTTTTCCTTCACCGAAAAGTGTGTAACAAATTGCAATTATCAATTAGACACATAAGTTTTAACAGCAAAACTCTTTTGTTGAAAATTGGTGTCTGCCCAGGTTTGAACCCTTGAACTCCTCGAAAGAGTTGCACGATGTTACCGCTGGGCTACCACAGCTACCATAGGAGAGAACAGAAGCGAAAATATTGTGCCGATTCGTGCAGTTTGATAAGGGCAGGAGAAAATGCCATTTATTCGTTTCCCTTAAACATAATTACAGATGCCAATCCATGACATGCAATGCAAACCGATCAATATTTTACAGAACAACTTTCCGCTCCATTTCCTTGTGGTAATTGTAAGTTGTGACCACTCGCTAGTTCCTATTCGGACCTGTATTAGGAATCTAGACAAGTCTGACTAAGATTTAACAGCAAAAAACTTACTACCGCCAATCTGGACATATTTATAGAGCCGTTATACGTGCATGGGTTTATGTAATCCATACCAATACCAAAATATAATTGCGAAAGTCTAACTGTTACACTTAATCCGCTGTATTAACACTAACAAAATTTGGTAAAATTGAAGCTGCCCTTATCTAACTGTATATGGGGTCGGTACAACATGTTTTAATCGTGGTGTTTGATGATTTGACTAGTTATCGAACGACCGCCAGCCTGACGTCAACTTACCTTAGTCGAAACCTCGGTAAGAAATGAGGGTGATCTATTCTACTTAGCCGGATTCCACAAAGAAAAATATGGCGCTTACATATAAGATAAGATAAGGAAGTTTTTTCCTTCGGGAATCGTAAAACACATACGGTTGACCATGCTTAAGAGGAAACAAGCCACAAATGTGGTGTTCAAATTATTTTTATTTATTTATTTATTTTCTTACATATGACAAATAGGGCTTAACTTAATATATGACCATCTGAAGCCGAACTAGTTAAAACTGTATCTCGGCATACAGCGACAAACACCGAAGACATGTGACTTAATTACTATTTGCTATAAGAAAAATAACAATACAATAAAAATAATAATAATTAGTACTGTCGTAGTACTGTAGTAGTAGTAATAATAATAATAACTAGTAAATAGTCTGTAAGGAGTACCTCTCTTTATGGTGAGTTGTGTTTATGAAGTATGTATGTAATTAATATATATTAGTGTGAGTAGGAGGTATGTATGGAGAGAGGATGAGTTAATTGTATTGAATACACATATTATTTTAATATAAAAAATAAAAATAAAAAGTCTGCACTCTGAAAGTTTTATGTAAATATTAATTTAGTAATTATGTATTATTTTAGTGATAATTGGTTAGGAAAGTGCGAAAGAATCCAGGGTAAAACCCGATATCTCTAAACGAGTATCACAAGTCGCAAAGGTCTTAGCTTTTTAATCATTATACATACAACATTTTGATTACAAACATAAAATATTATGAATCCCGGACTGTTAACTTAGTGGAAGCTGAAGACAATTTCAATTTGCGGTTAACTGCTTATTTGTTTCAAATGGTTTGAAGCTATACTAGTTAATTTCCGTAACTATCAGACGTAGACTGGATTTATTTTATAATTCCGTTAACAGATTAATGCCTACGCCTTGTAGTATCCGGCTGAATAAAATAGACTACCCTCATTTCTTACCGAGGTGTCGTAAAAGGCGGCTAAAGTAAGTTGACCAGCCGTGTGGTATCCGGCTGAATAGAATAGACCGCCCTCATTTCTTACCGAGGTGTCCCAAAAGGTGAGTAAGGTAAGCTGACGTCAGGCAGGCAGCCGGTCCTAAAATACGTAGCCAAATCATGTGACAACATGTTTATAACATATTGTGCCAACCCCACTTAGAATGGGGTTAGAGCAGGAGAATGAGGGTCATAATTATGAGATAAACTAAGTCCCGGTATCCACCAAATCCGAGCCGAGATGGGTGTTTAACACCAATCAGATATCGTCATTTTCACTTCTCTCCGCTTATCTTTAATGACGATATCTGACTGGTATTCAAAATCTCATCTCATCTCCACTTTTGTGGATTCTAGGCCTAACACCACCTCTTAGGATTGCTTCTTCTTCTTCTTCAACCGATGGACGTCCACTGCTGGACATAGGTCTCTTCATGGGATCTCCAGAACACACGATTTTGTGCCGCTTGTATCCAGCGGCTCCCCGCGACCCTTTTGAGGTCGTCTGTCCATCTAGCAGGGGGTCTTCCGACACTGCGCTTTCCGGTGCGGGGTCGGATTGCTTAGATGCTGCTTAATAAAGCAGAGGCGTTTTTCTAGATTCAGCTACTCGTATTTTGAAAATATAAAGTACATACTTTACTTTTACTTTACTATAGGTACGTAACGAAATTATAAAATTAAAACAAATTTCTATTTTAAAAGAATGCTCTCTTACAATTTCTTATAGACAGATCTTACATTCTAATGAATTACTAATGATAATGTTTATTTAAATTCAGTTTTAATTTATCGGTTTCTAATTTATCACTGATTAACATAAGAAAATTATGCTAAAAAAATATTATGACACGTGTTACTCAATTATAATTAATATCCAATGCTAATTTTTATTTAATATTCATTAAGTTGCGTTTTAATTTCTTGACATTTCATTAAAATTCTAAACAAGATTTTAAATGGCTGTGTTGCGTAAATAAATAAATAATAAACGCATTCATCTCGCTTGCATAAATAATTTTGACTTTCAGTAAAGAAAAAAGTAGAGTAATGACCTATTACTATATCTATATCTGGGCATAGACCTCCTCTCTCCAAATTTTTTTTATAGAAAAGAGTTGGAACTAAGACCTATCAATCTGCTCTAATGCGGATTGGTAAACATATCCCCAGAAATCTCTAGAGATATGCATGTTTCCTTACGATGTTTTCCTTCACAGAAAAAAGAGTTTAATAAATTGCCTATATCAATTAGTAAATTTAAACAGAAAACTCATTGGTGACTGCATGGGGTTTGAAACCGTGACCCCTCGAAAGAGTCGTTGTGTCGCACCGTTGGGCTATCAAAGCTTAACTATCTCTTACTTAGTTACTATTAACATAATTAGATTTGTAATAATTAGAAACAGTTAACAGCCGCTTATAAAAAAAATTTATATTCTGATGTACATTTATTTACATAAAATTACAATGTCTTATGTTATTGTTTACATTAACTTTCTTATTAAATTTATAACAATTCCTCTTTCTGACTCTTTATACATCTACATATTAGTGTACATATTAGAGTTTCTAAGGTTACTTTTCTAACAGTCTGCCGAAGACAAAACTCCATAGAGTTAATTATAATTAGGGTAAGGAAGCCAACGTAATATGAGCTATATAACAATAAACAGAAAGCAAATGGTATATCTATCCGTCTCTCTTTTTTATGTGTGATTAGACAAAGATGAAGTATACGAGTTTCATCTTTCCTTGCATTATTTATTGTGTAACTAACTTCTAGGCCTGCTAATGGCTCCCCTAATCTATTATAATAATTCTATGCAACTCCCGCCAGAAACCAAAATAAAATTACAGTTCATACAATACATATTATAAATCTTGAATGAAAACTATACAATTAAGTAATTTATTTTATGCCACAGACTATGCAACAATGTGATGGATATAAATGTTACTTAAAAATAGAATGGACAGACATATCTTAAAATGCATTTGTATATAAATTGTGCATCTTTTTGCGTGCAGCGGTTGCACGCAATGCGGAAGCCGAGCCGCGGTTACCGACAGACGGGCCATAATTTGTATATACACATTCTTAGCTATTTCTGTCTTAACCGCTTTCTTCATAGAATGTTTTGCTATCTTTTTTTAAGATTGAATTAACTTCTGGATTTACATTAGTTTTTCGTATATGTTTTATCGAATCTTTTAATTACTATTACTCTCGGCTGTTTGTTATTTCTGTATCTATCACATTGATATTATTGCCAGATATCTGCGTATAAAACATTTCTTTTAGGTTCAAATGTTACTCTTGCAGGCAGTTGAAGTTAGCAAGTAGTCGTCTTCGTTTACTTTATCTAAAAGAGCCCCTGAGCCCTGCTCTCCATTTTTTACACCCTCGATATACCACTGCGCTCGCCCTTGCTGGCACGCTGTAGAAACCGTAAGCATGTCGGTTTAAAATTTTTTGTCCGCGATGATTTTTTCCAAATAAAATTTGAGGCACTAAAATTGTTCAGAAATATTTGTCTAGCATTTTAGAGCATATTTTTACAGAATTTAGTGTAACGACCAAACATTAAAAAAAAATCGATTCTTAGCACATACACAGAATTAATATTACAGATTTACCCAAATTCAATGCGATTTGAATCTCCTTGAATTTGAATACTTGTGTCTTAGAAGTTGCGAAGTAGTGACCTAAGCAAAAAATACAACAATGAACGCACGGTCAATGGCAACTGACGCTGCTATAATGGTGTCCTGTAATGCATAAGTAATGACTTGTGATATAACTGGCATGTGATGTAACTACATTCACCGGGCAAGTGGTATAGAAGTAAAAAGTTTTAAGACAAATTTGCATGATGTTTGAAATCATTAGGTCGGAAATCTGCTGCATATGCTGAGAGAATTTCTGAGATTTGCCTAACCTAGGAATTTGCATCGATAAAGATATAATGAAGTTTTGCCTCTGAACTGACCAGATTTGACCAGATCTGTGCTACACTAGACTCCAAACTGCATGATGGCCAAGGCCACATGGCCAAGGGCAGAAGCAGATGGAAGGACGTCCTTCGAGAAAGTCTGCTTTCAAATCGTAGGGATCACGACCCTCAGTTATGAGGAATGCGACGCGAGGAGAAGGAGTCAGAAGTAAAAAAAACAACAATATTAATAACAAAATAACTAAAAAGTTTTAAGAAATTAAATATATTGTAAAATTGCTAAATTAAAAAAACAACCAGAAAACCTCGAAACATTTTGTTCAGATATTAGCACATATTTCGCAATAATCTGAAAAATGTCATTATATCTAAAGTTATTAACATAGAAATCGATAACCGATACAATTTCTCGCAATTGCGGTTTAGGTCTTACCCAAGATCCAAATTGCTATGATCGAGAAAGCTTTCCCTGGCTTTTAGAAACTTAATACTAATGTGGAGGGCTGGAAGCAGATACAGAAATGTTATTATGATAATTTGTAATTAGTTCCGCTTATGGAAGGGAAATTCTTTCGATTTCGCTTTCCCGCTAAGTGAATCGTGCTACGTATCTAATTACACAAAAAGTGGGCAAATTCGCATCAGCTGCTATCTATCATGCTCCACATTTTTTACTAAGAATTAAAACAGAGGAACGTTCGCTGCTGCTGCCCTTCTGTAGCTTAAATCTCTGAGCTCTCTGGGATGTTTTTAAAGTAGTGTTTCCACGTAGATTGAGTTTAACAAGACTGTTATTCAATGAGAGGTCACAACACCTTCAAGCCAAACGTCCATCTTCTTTTCGTTCACGTTCTTCAAACCTTATATTCTTATATTTCTTAACATAATTTTCCTCATGAAAATGTTCAAGTTATTTGTCTATCACGTTCACTCCAGCTTTCTTTTATTCTCACTTTTCTAGAAATTGACAACCACTTAATTTTGCTATGGACGTTTTTTCACTCTTGTGAAATTTTTTACTTTATTTATAGCCCGGAAAAAGTTACCAAATACGAATTCTTGATTGCGAGCCGAGAATGTGTACGAGCAGGTAAATATTTTTTGCGCAATTTACAAAGCAAAAAGCGTATCTAGTTTACGTTGGATTGTGTAACCGTTAATTTTAACTGCCGTGAACACTATTCGGTTGCGTTTACGACTTCATAACATTTTTTTGTGGGAATATCGCAATAATTTACAGTTACTTCCATGATCTGTGATAAAAAAAATCTGGATTGTTACTCATAAGCACTTCTGAAGGCCGCGTGTTTGTGTTACTACGATTATCTAACGTCCATATTAAAGCGAATTTAGCTTAATACCTATTATAATGCAGGGAAGTTGAAAAATCACATAATTTGGAGGTAAGCAAAAGCACTGCTACAGTAATCTTAGCATGGTCAAATATAATCCCATCTTACAAATTGCATAATAGCATTTGAATTTTAAATCAATAGTCTAGTATCGAGTTTTGGTAGGTTCTCTTCTTATATCCTTTCCTTTATTTGTTTTTCCAAAATCACTCAAGTATTTTTATCTCAGAATATTTTGGATCTTTACCCATGCGATTATTTTCTTGAACTGTTCATCTCCTAAAATTTCTATATTCCATGATCTTTCTTCTCCATAACCTGCCTTCTTTTTGAAAGATCTTTACCTCTTTTTTCTATATTTAATATAAATTCAATCAATCAATAAGGTTTTATTTTTGGTCTTTGTGTAACAGATTATGATGATGATGATGATGCAAGTTATTCCACATCACATTACTGTAGTATTAGTATGCTCTTAGGCTGATTCGTTTGTTTTAAAATAGGTCGTAAGGCAGCAATAATGCACGAAGTGTTCGATACAATCAGATTCCCATAGTTTCCGTAGTAGGCAAATCTGGGCCGAGTCACGCTCAGGTTATGATATTAAAATATGCCCCTTTTGAACTAACATTGGGCAATCCGTAACCTGGGGAGTGGTGAGCTTGACGAAAGATCGCATATATTGCGTGCGATAATCGAGATTTTTTTAACTCAAAAATGTAGGGCCGTAAATCACTAGGTAGGCAAATTTGAGCTTTCTATAAATACCTACGTGCTTAATTGATAATTGCCGCTGTGTGGTATCCGGCTGAGTAGAATAAACCACCCTTCATATCTCACCAAGGTATCGTAAAAGGGGACTAAGGTTAGTTGATCCACCGTGTGGTAACCGGCTGAGTACAATAGATCAGCCTCATTTCTTACCGAGGTGTCGTAAAAGGGGACTATGGTAAGTTGACGTCAAGCAGGTCGTAAAATAACTAGACCAAATCTTCTAAAAACATGTTTAAAACATGTCGTGCGACCCTACTTGAAGTGGAATAAAGGAAAGGAGAATGAGGATGTGCTTATTAGATAATTGATGTGACGCTTTACAGCTAAGTAAAACATCGTGAAAAAACCTGCATACCTTTAGGTAATACATGCGTTTTCCATTCTATGGAACCATAGTATGAGAATCTAGACCATTGTTTCCCAACCTTTTTGTGTCATGTCTCACTTCAACCTTACTTATACCTCCCCCCATGTAACATACATTAATTTAACTTAAATGATAGGCTAAATTACAGTTATACATAATAATTTCTTATCGTAGTTATTTAAAAATTTGCCTTTTCCTTTCAATTTAGCACCAGAATTCTAAGATTGCATTTATGTATAATATGTTCTAGAGTGAAATGGTTAAACTCGTGTCGAGTCAACTTTCAAATTCTCCCCTTAACAATCAAATTGCCCACTTGTGGGGCGTTGGTCCTACGTTGGAAAACACTGATATAGACTATGCAGGCTCTCCAGAGAAATGAAGGTACAGGACAACAGGAATATGTTAAACTTGTTGCCTCTCCAAATTTGCTAAAATATTTTTATATGCAGTGTCGTTCAACTGGAATTGAAACTACCAATTACGAAATGTCCAAGCTTGAACATTATGTAGCTTGAGAATTTTTAGCTCGGATTGGTAAGTAAGCTTTACTTTGATTATTTGCCAGCGTTATGAAGCAAGCATCGCGTTGAGTAACTTTTATGGCTTTGCTATTTATTTACAAATAACTAATAACCGTTGTACTGGTTCACTTGAATAGTTACGATAACAATCTTTGAAATATATTCAAGACTAGCTTCTGCCCGTCGCTTCGTCTGCAATATAAAGTTGAATACTGTAATATAAAGGACGGCTGAGTAGAATAGACCAACCCAATTTCTTACCGAGGTGTCGTAAATGGTGACTTACCTTAAGTTGACAGGTAAGTTAGTTGAAAACAAGCAGCCAAAGCATGTAACAACATGTTTAATACATGTTGTTTATATTTTTAATGGTTTTTTTTTTGTTTTAATATAGAAAATATTTAAAAGTATAATGCTGTGTGGTATCCGGCTGAGTAGAATAGTCCACCCTCGTTTCTTTCCGAGGTGTCGAAAAAGGCAACTAAGGTAAGTTGATGTCAGGCAGGCGGCCGGTCGTAAAATACGTAGCCAAATCATGTTATAACATGTTGATTAAAATATTAAAATTCAAATCCCTTTATTTGTGACCATAACGTACATAAAACTTAAAAAAAAAACAATACAAAGAATTTAAAGTAAGCAACAAGATACGAAGACATAAATAAATATAATAGGTCACAAAATGGTAGACCACTCAGCTTTAAGCTAGGGCGAGAATCCTAGCACTGATTTTCAGTGGCTGCCATTCTGCCAAAAATATAATATAAATCTATACTAATATTATAAAGAGGAAAAACTTGTACCTATGTATGTTTGTAAATGTTTTCACACTAAAACTACTAGCTGCATCTTTACCGACCCCGGGACCCGTTATAAAAATGTAATAAGGTGTAAAAAAATAAAAATTACGTGGGTGGAATCGCGGGGTATTACTAGTTTGTATATAAATCAATAACAGAAAATAATTACATAAACATAATAACTCTATGTAAAAGCTTCAATGAACTTGTGTGTTTGACGTCCAAAGAAAGTAATAAGTTTTATTTATATCGCCATATAGTGTGCAATATTTCAATTATAAGCATTTTTATGCATAAGGTCGTCCTTGTTATACACACGAAGCGGTCCTGTATAATGATAAAACGGGTCGGCGTGCTGAGCAACATTGAAAACAACAATAAATTTCACAGATAATGTTAATTTAAGATAACTAATAGTGGCTTAATAAAGTTTGTGAAACGATTAGATACGAGCGTTTTGTAAAAAAAGGATGCATATTTCATGATAATGCAACAGTTGATTGCGCTAATGACAGTGTGAATGTACTGAGGAAGTTAATGGAATTGTATAATTATATCGCTATAATCTGTGATAAAAGAAAATCTAAGATAATTTTTAAACTATTTGTTTCCTTACTGTATACATGGGGAATAAGTTAATCGATCTAAATATAGGCAAACTTAATGGAAAATATAAGCGTTTCCAATTGAATTTTTCTGTAATAGTCGTTGACGCCTCTTGTTCACATAATTTTTTCCACTTGACAAATTATCGATTCGCCGTGTTCAGATACGGATAACGCATTAGGTTTAAGGTGTGAAGACGGTTTATAGAATTAGGCGTTACTTTGCGGAGGTCCTTAATACAAAAGTAATGAGAATATTATTTTGCTATAATTCGCGATAAAAGAAAATATGTGTAATGCTAAACGACAAAAGCGTAAAGTAGCTTTACGATTTTGTCGTGGAGTATATCTCCTGACGATGCTTCGGTTACGGGGCGAAACAATTGTTGAGATTACGGTGGTGAATGTGTGCAGTGCTTGTGTATTGTTGTGCCATCGGTGTCGGGTAGTGCATGAGTTCTTACAAATTGTGCATGTATCAGGTATGAGAACGAATAGTACACTCTACATTTAGTTCTTACATTACACATATTTTCTTTTATCGCGGATTATAGCAAAATAATATTCTCATTAATTTTGTGTAAAGACGGGCTTAAACCAAGCAAACTTAGGGCTAGATCAATATTTGAATGAACAATATTTGCGAACTCAGGAAAAACATCACCATAATGTTCTATGTTTGTTTTAGGTAACTTAATTTTATAGAGTGGGCATAGCATGAGCATTCGGTCGTCTGATGAGAATAAGCCTTAACAGACAGACTGACACAAAGACATACAGACTTTATTATGTATAATATTGGTACGGATTAGTACTGATTGTACAAAATCCATTTCGCTCTGTTATTCTAAACAAACTTGAATACCGTGTTGAAACTGCTTAAGGTGATTTGAATACTTATTAATGACTTCCGTTACTTGGATAACTAATTATTTTATTATTGATTAAATGAAATACCAATATGTATGTAGCAATAGTCATGGGCATTGCATTAAATTAATAATGTTTGGAACGATAATAAAAATTTTGTATTTTCAATAACTCAATAACCTGTATTTCGTCAACAGTCTTAGAAGGCTATACGTGAATGTATAAATACCTTAGTAAAAGTAGAGACTTTTAAAATTTTGTGTTTCTCAACGTGGTTTATTCTAAAAACTGCAGGAAAACAACACCACTGTGGCCAATCTTAACTTAGCTAGGGGTAGTGGCTACGATATTGTAAACGTCCACCACCGCCCCTGTGTTGGATTATATATACACTGTGGTTTTACTTGAAACAATGGTAATGTTTTAATTTTATAAATGCAAGCATCGTAGTGTTAGGTATCACGGGCTTTTTAGGTTTGTAAAATACTCATGTGTCAGCGGCTTCGCCCGCTTTTAAATCAGGCTGTCACCAATTTTTACCAAGTTCAAATTTTGAACATGAAATTAGTTATTGTGACTTAACCATAAGAGACAGAGACATGCTATCGCGGACTTTTTGTAGTATTTTCGTAAAATTCTCTAGTATTCACAAGTGTATCTCTAATGATTTACGGGTATTTATTTATTTACAGTATCGCGGCGTACGCGAGGAAAGCTCCGCGGGCGAGTTTTTTATAACTACGCGACCTTTTCAAAAAACTTCACATAAAGCAGTAATGTGCTAACATAAACCTTTCGGAAGAATTGAACTATATTTAAGGAAAAGCCTTAAAAAAATCCGTTAAGTAGATTTTACAAACAGACAACTTTTGGGGACTTTGTTTTATAATAAGTATAGATATAGAAGTTGTGCAATTGGCTTAGTTTTTTCTGAATTCGTATAGAAAAGACCGGTTTATTTTTTTTAGTTAAGTCTTCTACTTTTTTTTTGCGATCTAAGGTAGGCATAAAATCATGTTATTCCAAAACATAACCTTTTCTCGGTGGAGCGGTAAAAGAAACGTGATCAGTCGTGCGTACGATTTGCACTAGTTGACAACCCAGTTGTGATGGAGACGGTAGAAAGCTAAGGAAATTGCAGCGGTTTCAACATTATGAGCGATTTGATAGTCACAAATTTATGGATTGGGCAATTGGCTAACAGAGTTGAGGGTTTGGATGAATAAACGTATCATGGACATATAGCAGCACTGTGGTGAATGAGTTTAGCGCAGGCTCAAACACGCACTAATAGTATGTCACTACACGTCCACTCTCGTCCGCGTCTCCGATGCTACTGACGTGGTGCGTTGGATACAGTGTATGGACATTGATGTATGAACAATATGTTTGTGTTTATATATAAATATATAAAGTAATAATCACACATCTGTACCCACATACACTACAAGTACAATCCAGTACAGTAGAAATTGTTGAATTTCAACAATTCTTTTGTAGAATTACTCGGTAAACATTTTAAATACCCAAAATTATGTTTTTTCTTTTAAGTTGCATGTGGTGCAGCGAGCTATACGGTTTCTCCTACGTTCCAAAAATCCAACGCAGATAATGTAGCTAAATAAACTATAAAAACGAATTTCACGTTTTTTTTTTAATTTAAACTATCGTGAGTAGTATTCATAGTTAATGTATAGAACCGGCTATACTCACGTCTTATTCTATCGGGTTAGCCCGACTAGTTTCGAACCCATCCGGGGCTCTTATTCATGAGTTCTTTACACGACGTTATCGCGGCGGGAACTGCGTCCCGCAGCTCGATGGGCGCGACTCGCGGGTGGCGGGGGTGCGGGGGGACACGGTGGCGGCGGTGACCGCACCTCTTCCAAGTGTTCCCTGTCGCTCTGGTCTTCGTCATCGCATGCACGGATGAAGTTTGTGCACGCGACGCTTACCCCCGCCACCCACGAGTCGCGCCCAGCGAGCTGCGGGACGCAGTTCCCGCCGCGATAACGTCATGTAAAGAGCTCATGAACAAGAGCCCCGGATGGGTTCGAAACTAGTCGGGCTAACCCGATAGAATAAGACGTGAGTATAGCCGGTTCTATACATTAACTATGAATTTCACGTTGCTAAAAAATATATGTAAGAACTCCCCGATTAGACGGCCAAATGTTAAAAAAGATCTTCTGTTATTTCTATATATTAGCCCGTTATATAAACTTCAATAATTGTACTAAATTTTGATCAACTAGAAAACGTAACAGAAAGACAGACTTTCGAATCCACAATAACAGTATGGACTAACAACTCAGCATAAAGGAGAGGCGTGGTTAGAGTGTCGTATTGTAGATCAATTGTAACATCAAGATGCACATTTCACTGACATCAATGTCAGTGGGTATTTTCTGATGATCTTAGAATTAGAAATATTTCAAGTTCGTAGTAATTTTTTCTTTACAAACGCATTCTTAAACCTGTTATGGTAAATTAAGGTTGTATTTACGAGAATTTTAATCAAATTGTTGAAGAAACTAGTTTTTTTTTACAACAAATATTGACAAGTTTATCTATTTTAAATTACTTACAAGCTAGGACTATACAAATCATGCCTTGCCATGCATCACAACAAATAATGCTAGCAGCGTTTCCTCGCTGAATCTTTGTGCGAAAAAGGAGCCAGCTCTCTTGTCACCTAAAGAGGCAATTAACTGGGGTGTTAAGACGGATAAAAATTTTTGACTCCATGGCCTTTGGGTCTCAACTGCAAACGGCACAAATATATAACTCTCGATGAGAGATGCATACTTCCGCAGTTTTGCCGGATTCGGCCATTTCCGCCACAGTTCTAGCTCTTGACGCTGTTAACTAGTTTCTCTTTAATGCAAAGTATTGATATGGATTAGGCAGACAAAAATCTCAAGAACCCCAACAATGTGTAGGAAATTTAGCACAAACATAGATAGCTGGTACGTGCAAAAGAAGTCTTTGTATCGTGTATTATGTGAATTGTTTCTCTGCGGGGATATTCCTTTGAGACAAACATTTCTTGGATTTTTTGTACGTCATCTTTCCTCCCAATGATTAATCTAACCTACGCTCATGCCAACGAACTAAGATGATTCTTAAGGCTAATATAAGTATTGCATAACTATATAAGAATTTCATACATTTTTTACAGAGCTACACAGAAGCGTACCCGTACTTAGCTAATCGCATATCATCATTCTCCCGCGTTTAACCCGCTAAGAATTGTGATCGCAATATGTTTTTCTCTTCCATTCTCTACTATCATTCATCTCTGGCGCTCCTTTTATATATGAGTAGATGTCATTCAACAATTAATCAATTTTAGCTTTGCCATTAAAGAATTTTAAAAAAACTTATATAAATAATAAGCTTTTCTTTAATCTTATATAACATTCTAATGAGAAAATGTAAGAAATTATAAGAATTATATTTTAAAAGAAATAACCGTCAAGTTTTTTGCTGACTCTTCTCAGTAGGAGCAATTTTCTGAACCAACAGCAGACTTGACGATTCAAAAGCACTTGTTTACAAGTTTATATGAATAAAAGAATATTTTGTATTCGCCATACTTCACACAATCTATCCGTGCTTTTTCGTCTTTTTTTTTCTTTTTTTCGTCTTTTTATCGTCCTTTTTCGGTCTCCCTCAATTACATGTCCATCCACATTCATATTTAACACTCATTTGGTTACGAGTATAGTGGAGCACAAATATTATAAATAAGACGAACGATCACGGATGGCGACATTAACATAAAGAGGGGCGGGGCCCGAGTGTACCAGATCGATTATATCTAGATGCGCAATTTCTCCGACATCAGTGTCAATGGATCTGTGCCCGTTTGTCAATGTTCTGATTAATGATGCTTTTTTAAAGAAATTTCTGTTTTTTTTTATTTATAGCGCCTAGAACGCAGAACATTAACATATAATACACCTAAAACTCCCTTATGTATCACTCCGGTTATTGAACCGAATAAAAATCCGTTCAGTATTTTTGTTATCGCGAATAGATAGACGGATGGAGCGTGCTGCGTGGGACTTCATATGTATTGATTATAATCAATACTCCTCAAAATATTTCAATAATACTTAATTTAATAATATTCCGTTTTATTTTATGTAATTTAATATTCCGCAAATATTTTCGTAATCTTGGAAAATTCGGCATATAGAGGGTTTTCGGGGAGAAAAAACGATCTAGCTATGTTTTACTACTACTATTTGTTGTTGTACTATTCTTGCCGTAAAATATCAAGTCAGCGTGGCGTATTCGAAAAAAGGGGACGGTCTCGAGAAATGTAAATACCTAGGATCGAGCCCCAACTATCTCATTATATTTTCTTTTGTTTTTAAGTTTCTTTTTTTTTGTTTGTTTAAAAAAATAAAACAAAACTCCGAACAAAGCTCGGCCAACCAGGTACTTATAGGGTGATCTATCTGTCTCTCTTTTTTATGTGTCATTAGACAAAGATGAAATATAAGAGTTTCATACTCCTTCTCATTAATTATTATGTCGCATCACTTACAGGCTTGCCTATGGCTGTCCTAATCTAGTATTAATAACTCTATGTACAAAACCCATACAATATTTATAATCCTGTTTGTCTTTTTCATAATGAAACAATACAATAATGAGGTTATATCTAACTACTTTAAGAAATAAAGTAAGTGAATACAGATTTTCTGCTTAACGATATGCTGCAAAAATTGGCGACGTACCAAACAATACATCTTTATTTTGAACTTGTCAGTCGTAACTCGAGACGACGAAAAAATAAACAACATTAGTCATAAATATTTTTGTATGAGATATTAGCATTCATGCATTCTTATGCAAGCATTAGCTTTTGTTTCATTACCCACTGGGTTGACTCGCAAATTCATTTCGATTGACTTTTCAAATACTTTATTCGAACCCACTTTTCCTGTTCTGTTCGAAGAATTATTAAACAAATCTACTTTACTCTACTTTAGTCTACTTTAGTAGTACCTATTTGTCGGGATTAGAAACAGTATAATGTCATGTTGATGCTCAAATTGGTAATCGTAACCCGAAATGGGGTTTGCATCTTGTTTAAATAGTTCGAATTAAAAGAAAGTTCGAAGAAAATATTGAGAAAATACATTAAAGAAAATATATTAAGAGAGAATATTGAAGTCAGCTTTGATCTGAATGCAGATTCGTACGGCTATAACATATCCTATCATCCAATTTCTTGGTTAAGTAATACCTATCAAAGATCCCAAACTACAAATCTTTCATCTTTTTAATGAATTGGACCTTTGTAACCATATATCGCCCGCTTAGTATTGTATAAAGTGCAAAAAGTTATTATGAGGGAAATTGCAATAAATCGTAGCGTTGCGCCTACAAAACTCGTTAGCATTAAAGATACCCATAACTTGAAAGAGCAAGAAAACACTAGTTTTTTTTAATAGTTTCAGCGTGATTTCATAAATGGCATTGAAAGGGTAACTAATACAATGTATCTAGCTCAAATAAGGCTAATTTTAAAATAGGTCACTTTAATACTAAACGTGCGATATATATTTTTGAAAATCAATTTAAAGTTCTACTCTAATGCTAAAGATTACAATCTTTATTAATAACTGAAAGTCAATTACGAATCGCTTAAGTTTTCTGATACGCATCTACACGGACCACGCTATCAGAATGATCTCAAAGCTTGCAATTTTTACGAATTTCGTTATAAAGCTGAGACAGCTTTCAGTGTTGATTTCAACAAGGTCGATATTGAAAATAAATTGAGCGGAGATTCGCGAGCATTGCCTGTCACTCAGCATTACATGCTTGTATGGTTTATTCGGTTCAATAAATTATTTGCATGCACAATTGTTGGCAGAAATGGCGGAATTGATCAATGACGTGTAGGCACATTAGGACACTGTCTTCCCAAGTACCACGTATGACCTAGATATGTCATCATCATCATTCTCTTACCCTTATCCCACCTAACGTGGGGTCGGCATAATATTTCTTCTTCTTCCATTCTCCTCTATCATTCGTCAACTCTGATGCCACTCCTTTAACATGCATATCAATTTTCACACAATCCACCCATCTTTTTTTCGGTACCTCCCCCTAACCATACATCCATCCACATTCATATTTAAAACTCTTTCGGTCACATGATTTCCATGTTCATCCCTCCTCATGACAGTCCCTTGTTCTTATGCCGTGTGGTATCCGGCCGAAAAGAATAGACCACCCTCTTTATTACCGAGGTGTCGATAAAGGGGACTAAGGTAAGTCGACCCGCCGTGTGGTATCCGACTGAGTAGACTAGACCACCCTAATTTCTTACCAAGCTGTTGTAAAAGGCAACTAAGGTAAGTTGACCCGCCGTGTGGTATCTGGTTGAATAGAATAGACCACCCTCTTCTTTAACCTAGGTGTTGTTAAATACGACTAAGCTAAGTTGAAGTAAGGGAGACGGCCGCTCGTAAAATACGTAGCTAATGTGACAACATGTTTATAACATGTTGTGGCGACCCAACTTAGAGTGGGATAAGAGCTAGTGGATGATAAACCCTTGTTCCTGACAAGAGAATCGATAAGGCACAATTCGATTCCAATTCAAGTGATTAACAACGTTCCGCCAAGTTTCATTCGCGTATAATTTTGCCGCGCATTTTTTGACACTTTTTGGCGCCAGAACGAGGCACCCCGCCGGTCGTTATCGCGATCGCACGAACGTTTCGAATCGGATTCTTTTTTTGATCGTTTGCATAATAATATGTATATTTCGTACGGACATTATACTCCTTGGTGAGCTTGCGTTCAATGTAATCGTAAAAAAGTTCGAATACATTCTACGTTTGTATCTTATAAACGGCCATAATCTGTCGCCTATCGACTGTGGCAATGTAGCCGTGTGGTATCTGGCTGAGTAGAATATACCACCCTCATTTCTTATTATACCACCCTCATTTCCTCTTTCGAGGTGTCGTAAAAGGCGATTAAGGTAACTCGACCCGCCGTGTGGTATCCGGCTGAGTAGAATAAACCAACCTCATTTCTTACCGAGGTGTCGTAAAAGGCGACTAAAGTAAGTTGACCCACCGTGTGGTATCCGGTTTAGTAGAATAGATCACCCTCTTCCTTACCGACGTGTCGTTAAATACGAATAAGGTAAGTTGACGTCATGGATGCGACCGGTCGTAAAAACGCAGCCAAATCATGTGACAGCATGTTTCTAACATGTTGTGCCGACCCCACTTAGAAGGGGATAAGGGCACCAGGATGATGACTGATTTTTGGACGGAAATTCTGAGCATTCAAGCCTTTTCGTGTTGACGAAATATATAAATTTTACACATTGAGAAATTTTCAAAATACTCGATACGTATGCGATATGAAATGTAATCACAAAAGTATAAAAAACAATGGGAAAAAAATATGTTACTTTTGCGTCTTAAATTATTGCATTGACCTTGATATAAAGTAAAGTAGCATTTAATAACCGGCATGAACACCGGCTAAAGGTCACACTGTAGGTCGTTTTTTCCCAAAATAAAAGATGTTAGAGTCGAAGATTCGGCGAATCGGATATTTATTGTTGAATTCAAACATTATACTTGTTCAGTATAAAGTTTATCGTATTTATTTGGTACGGGGTTTGATAAAACGATATATTTTTTTGGTGTGTTCAGCGCCTAAGCTGGAAAGGATGTGTATAATTATATTGTGGTCGTTTTCTTATTTGTATAATATAACCTTACTAATATTATAAATGCGATAGTTTGTGAGTTTGTATTTTTATGACTCTTTCACGGAAAATCCGCTGGAACGAGTGTTAAATATAAATGTGGATGGATATGTGAGTAGAGGGAGGCCGAAAAATATATGGTTGGATTGTATAAATTACGACATGCATATAAAATGAGTGGCGCCAGAGTTAACGAATGATAGGAAAGAATCAAAGAAAAAAGATGTTGTGCCGACACCACTTAGAGTGGGAAAAAGGTGGAAGAATGATGGTGTATGGATAGTATAGACATGTTTTTTTTCTTCCTGCCCTTATCCCACTCCAAGTGGGGTCGGCACAACGTGTCATAAACATGCTATCACATGATTTGGCTGCGTTTTTACTACCGGCCGCCTGCCTGACGTCAACTTACCTCTGTCGTATTTTACGACACCTCAGTAAGAAATGAGGTTGGTATATTCTACTCAGCCGGATACCACATGACGGGTCGACTTACCTTAGTCGCCTTTTACGACACCTCGGTAAGAAATGAGGGTGGTACTATTCTATTCAGCTGGATACCACACGGCTTAGTATAGACATGTTATAGAATGTAAATATAGGTTTTTTAGATAAACAAAAATATTTATACACAACAAATAAAAACATGTAATCATGCATCCAAATCGTAATAACATCGAATACAATGCAAAGCATACTAATGCATTTTTTACATTGAATCCATTCATTGTGCAACATGTGGGTGTATCAATTTATAATACATGTGCAAGGTTTTTACTAAATGTTTTTGTTGATCGCTTCTTAAGAAATATTAATAAGCTACAAGATATTAGCCAAACAGGATAAGGATGTATAAGTTAATTTGCAATGTTTTTTTATTACAATTTATAATATCTACACAGTTTATATATACAGAGCTGTGATAGCCCAGCGGTAACATCGTGCGACTCTTTCGAGGAGGTCAGAAGCAGACACCAATGAGTTTTTCTGTTAAAACTTGTGTCTAATTGATAATTGCAATTTAACACACGCTTGTCGGTGAAGGAAAACATCGTGAGGAAACCTGCATATCCCTAGAGAATTCTGGATATATGCGTAACCTACCAATCCGCATTGGAGCAGCGTGGTAGGTCTTAGCTCCAATCCTTCTCTCCAAAAACGGAGAGAAGGATTGGAGCTTGAAGGATTGAAGTAAAGTTACTTATCATACACATCAAGCAAGAACATGATGACCATGAGACAAGTATTGATTTTTAGACGAGAGCGAGCTGTCAATGTGTGTCTGAACTTCAAAATGTCAGCCACTTATAGACTTATTATTCAAAATTAGGGAAACCAGCCCAAAATTTGCCATCCTACTAATATTATAAAGTTTGTGAGTATCGATCTATATTTGTTACTCTTTCACCTCAAATCCGCTGAACCAATATCGATGAAATTTGGCGCAATTATTCCTTATACATCGGAGTAACATATAGACTATAGAAATCCTGTTTATTCAACGGCAATAGGATGACATTGAAAAGCACTATCTATTATCAACCTATCAGCTTTGCAATGGTGAAAGAATTTTTGAAATCGGTCCAGTAGTTTTTGTATGAAAACATTACAAACATACATACAAATTTTTCCTCTTTATAATATTAGTATGGAGGCTGCGTGTAATTAATGTCGGAAACCGAATCCATTGGAATCATTATAATATGAATGTGTAATTGATATTTAATTCATTCTAAAATATCAAATAATCATTAAGGAAGTGTGATACGCTTTTATTCACTTAAAAATACATGTCTGCATGCATAGACAGGATGGGAATACAAAATGGTGCTGCAGATGCGCCGTTATAATTATTTCACTTTACACGTCGCAACCTGTTTTAGAAAAATTCAATTTGGAGATTTAACAATGTTCCCACAAAGTTAAATTGTGCCAAGATATTTCGGATATTCGACATTAAATTTTACTCCTTACTCGTTCATTCGAATTCTTAGTTTTATAAAGCGATCCACACACTAAGTTGGCAGTAAGTTGTTGATCGTTAAAGTTAAGTGTTAGGAAGTTTAATTTTATTCTAGTAAACAAGTGCTTTTTGATCGTCAATTCTACCGCTAGTTAGTAGTAGAAGCTTTCTACTACCTACCGAGAAGAGCCAGCAAGAAACTCAACGGTTGCTCTTTTTTAAATATAATTCGAAGTACCAGTTAGACCGAGCCTTGTTTGGTAATTTTTAACAAAATAAAAAAGAAACTTAATAATAATAGGGTAGGTGGGCCTCGATCCTAGATATTTTCATTTCACGCGAACACCCGTTCCCCGAATAAGCTAAGCTGACTTGACAATTAACGGCAAAAAAAGTGTTTTATATATTCAATGTAAATTTGATTGTATTTTTTTAATGTTCAAAGACAGGGATAAAACGATTTTTTTTTTCAATAAAACCAAGCTAGATCGATTTTGTTCCCCCATAACCTCCTGCATGCTGAATTTCAGGAAAATCGTTGAAGCCGTTTCCGAGATTCCGAAAATATATATACACACACATTTAAATTAACATAATGGGAAATCAATTGAAGGTTGATTCTCAACTTAATTCTTGCTCAAACGATATAATCGTATTACAGTGGCAAAAAAATCCTCGTTCACTTGCAATAATAACAAACATTTATTGCAATAATCCGTGCGAACTCAGCGGGATCAACGTTTCCAATAACAATATACCGAATATTGCTAAAGATCAAGATATTTATGTTTATTAGCATTTTTCGTTATCTTACCTTTGTCCTGTAGAGCGGATTGGAGAAGTCCCAGCCCGGCGCCACGAACAGATATCCGCATTTCGATATCTTTCTGCTGGCCTGCGGACAAAAAACAATAAAGAGTTACAAATTTCAATCATTCTTAATTTAGACTTAAAAACCTGTCATACCCGAGTCGTTATCAAACCTAATATCGATATATTGGTTCATATTAATGAATTGTGTGACTTAAATAAGATTAATACATTCACCTTATAAAATTACGATCAAAAAGATGTGCACAAGCTATCTACGAGGCATCAATCTCATGAGTGTCTTCACGACTATCTCATACGAGTTTCGTCCTCTACGATAAGCTACGTGTACCCTAGCAGGGTAATCGTCAAATATACGACGTAGTCAGCTTCTTCGCTGACCTGATGAGTACCAGAAAGTACGAAACGTTCATATAGGTGGATTTTCTAAACCTACCTACCGTAAGGAACGATTGAAGAAATCCTATTGGATAGCTTCCACGCTGAGTCTCGTATTAAGCTCGTGCTGATACCATACCTGTTTGCTTCTATCATCATCGCATATATCTGTTTGCTCTAAGCTCATGCTGACAAACACCTTTGTAGTGTCTGATCTTAGATATATTTAGGGTTATTAAATATTTTAATCAGGTTTAAATTAAGTGTAAGAAATATGCTTATAAGTAAAGCACATTGACGCGTAATGCGTTGATTTGAAAATCCTTACAGCTTCTTACAAGACTACGGTTTAATAAAGTAAGATTAAAAATGTTTAAAAGATTGATAGCCGATTTTCTTGCTGGTTCTTCTCGGTAAGAGCAACATTCCAAATCAGGGTAGCTTTACTAATCATATTGATCCTTGACGAGTCAAAAGTGCTTGAAAGAGCTTATTTGAATAAAGATTTTCGCTTAATTTGATTAATGCAATACCACGTTTCTATAAGATTAGTCCGTTATTTATTAATGAATATGGCCCTTGGTTCATTTGTATTCTTTTGGCTTACGAATATTTTTGCTTTTGCTTTCCAATAAAGATATACATAGTACAATGTTTATTAAATTATAGGAACTATTTGAAAAAAATAAATCAAATACTTATTTTACGACTGGCGTAAAAAAACCTAATAGAACAGACAAACTTAAAGACAGTGATATTTGTCAAATATTGTAGTATGTATATACAAAAATATTAGTAACTAAGACGATTGACCCGTTAAAAATATTTAGCAAAAATTCTAGACCAACCTGAAAGTCATAAATCATAGATGTTGACACACCATAAAGAAATTAACAGTACATAAATGCAAATTCTATGCGTGGGCGGTTGCTATGTTTGCTTGAGAACGAGTACAGTGTTGCCAACAAACAAAACTCAAGGCGTGACCAAAGTTTGACCAACATTGTGTATTACAAACCTACATCCTGAGATTTCTTTTTCAAACCTGTCCTATATACCACATAACTTTTTTAAAGATCGAAGCCTTTTATTTCTAACGATGTCTTAGATTTTAAATTTTCGTTGTTAGACACAGCGTCTTAATTGAATAAATGGTTGCGGGTAAAAGCTAGGTTTATATAAATTAAAAAAAATAATTAGAGACATAAAATCTCAAAAAATCAGCTTGCTGCTTGGATATTAACCACAAAGAATTGGTCAAAATCAAGCGGTCCAGCCATGCTAACTTTAACATATTAAATTTAGCACAAAAATATTATTCGTCAACAAGTTTCATTATGGTCTTCACAAATATTATGTTGTGAAAAGAAAAATACGACAAAATTCTTATTGAGTTACGATGTAAATTTACTAAAAACCCATACAATTTCGTACAAAAGAAAAGGGTCGCTTTTTTACTCAGGCTTTTATAAACGATAAAAGATCACCATATATTCGTATGGCGTGAACGCGTTTGTAAGATAAAAGTTTTTCAAAAGGATCTCGACCTCATATCCTAATGCGAATTGCCGCGGAATCAGCAAAACCTTTTTCACTACACGAGCTGATGTCACCGGCGGCCGTTGACCCGCATTGCGTCATCAAGTACAGTCGTGAACATTACTTAATGCTTTGTCAACAATCAAGAATGTAAGTCAAGTGCTCGTTGAGGAAAGTACTGGAAAATCCAGTAAGGAAGTGTGCAGTTGACATATATTTTAATGGCGGGAATATTATAGCAAAGAAGAACTATTCTGTGGTTTGGAAAGTCAGTCCTTTAAAGTCGGCATTTTATTCAATTAGGTGCAGATAAGCTCTTCGAGAGAGTTTACGTATACACACAAAACAATACGTACGGATATACCAAAAAATGTCCCATTATGTATAACTAGCTTTTACCCGCGACTTCGTTCGCGTGGACTGTTGTTGTGTGATAGGTCGATAATAGATGGCGCTTTTCAATGTCATGCTATTCCTGTAGAATTAATAGGATTTCTATAACCTTTATGTTACCGCGGTGTATAAGGAATAATTTTGCCAAATTTCATCGATATTAGTTCAGCGGATTCGCCGTGAAAGAGTAACGAACATAGATCCATAATCACAAACTTTCGCATTTATAATATTAGTAGGAAGTACTGAACGAAATGCACCAAGCATGCATTTTATGTCTCGTATTAGCATGACTTTCAAAGAAGGTTAAATAAAATAATATTAGTAGGAAGTTATTAAAAGGGAGAGTACGGTTTTACGAGTTAACAGTACTATTGGACACATTGCCCCCATCCCCGCCAGCAGCAACTCTAAATCCCAAAGTGCGTCACCACTGGTTCGGGGCCTCTGTGGCCCCTCACTCCGCTAATTGATGCATCGGGAGCACCAACTCGGGGACCTTTTCAGATGGGTCCGTTTATCTTTAGTCTTTGAGTTAATGAAATACAGAAAGGATTACAACGATCAAGTCGACTGTACAAGTGAACTTGACCGATCTTTTTGTGAAGTACTGAGGCCGTCGACATGTCCGCGTGTGTCATCTGATAATGTGACTTTAAGCGGCCCGCCGGACTCCCGGTTCGGCAGCACCGTTGCTTGTAATGATCGTCTGAGGAATTCCATACCCATCATAATAAAATGGGAGTATTATTTTGCTATAATCCGCGTGTAAAGATAATGGTAGTTAGTGTGTGAAATGCTAGAAGTGATGGCAATCGTAATACACAGTGCATTCGATTTACGAATCTTACATGTATCAAGAGCTAGCTTTTACCCGCAACTTCGTCCGATTGGACTGTTTTCGCGTGATAGGTCGATAAAAAATGGCGCTTTTCAATTTCATCCTATTCGTGTAGAATTAACAGCATTTCTGTAGCCTATATGTTAACCCGGTGTATAAAGAATAATTGTGTCAAATTTGATCGATATCGGTTCAACGGATTCGCCGTGAAAGAGAAACAAACATACATCCATACTCACAAACTTTTGCATTTATAATATTAATAGGAAAGGATGAGTAATGTAGGAAGTAGGATGAAGACGGATAGTAAACTCTACTTCTAAGTGAATATTAGCAAAATAATATTATCATTACTTTTGAATTAAGGACATCCGCAAAGTAACGCCTAATTCTATAAATTACCCACCATAACCTAAATTGAAGGCTTTCAATTTCTTATCTACGTAGCTCACTTTCTATAATCCTACTAGGTATGTTAGTATTATCAGGTCATACGGGTCATTCATTTGCATAAGTAAAGGACGTCCTCAAATCATCTTGAACTTATCTAATTCTTAGTAATCTAAAGTTTAATTTTTATTAAATAAACAGTATTTGACATTTCGACTTTAGTTTCATAATCTGTTATCTATGAATTTGTGTAGATAGAATTTATTTAACATAACATTAAAAAACATAAAAGAAACAGTCAGAGAATTTGATAATTTATGAAACTCATGTAGTGTTAACATATACTTAACATATTATTAAACGATATTCATGAATTTTACATGAAGATTTAAAGGTTTTGAAGAAATCTGTAATTTTGAGCCATCAGAATATATTGTTTTACATAAAAATAATATGCTATATCTGTGTGGATATAATGTAATTTTATATATATTTAATCGTTAAAGGACACTTTCAATCTCACTATAGTTTTCTAAATTGTTTTAATAAAATTACCATTATTTTTAGCCAGAATTGTAACGCAACGAGGAGCGCAACGTTTAATGTTATTTTTATAATCATTTTAAATATTAGTGGAAACTTGACCGGCATATCTAATTCATATTACCTATTATATAAATAAATACATATACTGTTTGGGCCCAAAAGCATAAAATCAATTAAATATTTCTCTTATTTGCGCAAGTTAATAATCAATAGACATTTCATGTCAAATATTGGAATGGATGTGCTTCAGTTTTCGGTGACCAATATTTAAATTTGGTAAAAAAAGTAGGTTAAAACCAACCGGCTATATTTTAATAACGGCTTTCTTCTACGATACACTGAAAATAAAATGATGAACATTTTCTACAAAGTATTTTATATAATACATCAAAACATTAACATCACTAAAGCAATAAAAACAAAACTTAATAACGCTATTAACTGTATAAATTAAATAAATGCACCACATTATTGCTTTCTGCAAGATGAAAGGAACTCCATTTAATAGAGTTGGACTATAAAATAAATTAATCGCACACAAACAAGATTCTAACAATGATAAAAAGCCGGAGCGTATCTAATACGTATTAAACGGAGTTCGCGTCGTGAAAAGATAACCCATAACAAATAAGCAGCCTAGAAGTGTTCTCAATCGCACAGTTCAGTAGCTTCCCTGAACATAATATCTATGTCAGGGTCCCATAACCGGTCGCCGGTCGTCGTGGTACCGTTATACGCCATTACTGTGACAATACCAATGCTGTGCGTATCGAATCGGCTGCGCGTGCGTCGCGAGATCGCTATCGCCCGTGTGAGACCCTTGACACCACAAGTGCTTGAAGCGGTAGAAATGTTAATAAAAAAAGGTAATTTAAACATAAATAAAAGACAACCTCATTTCTTGCCGAGGTGTCGTAAAAGGCGACTAAGGTAAGTTGACGTCAGGCAGACGACCGGTCGTAAAACACGGAGCCAAATCATGTGACAACATGTTTATAACATGCTGACCCCATTTAGAATGGGATAAGCTATGATAGCAGTGTGACCGTGCGACTCTATCGAGAGGGTCACGAGTTCAAACCCCGGCAGGCACAAATGAGTTTTTCTATTAAAACCTATGTGCCTAATTGATGATTGCAATTTATCACACACTTTTCGGTGAAGGAAAACATATTTAGGAAATCTGCATATAACCTCTAGAGAAATCTGGGGATATGTGTAGCCTACCAATCCGCATTGGAGCAGAGTGATAGGTCTTAGTTCCAACCCTTCTCTCCAGGAACAGAGAGAGGTCTATGCCCAGCAGTGGGATTGTAACAGGTCGTTACTTTAATTAATAAAAGATAAGAAGACAAGATTCCGAACTATCGAAAGAAACAATATTAAACCTTCTGACGTGATAGCAGTGCTAAAAGTGCTTATAACTAAAATCCCGATGAGTTCGAAGCTAGTTGGGTTACCCCAATATTCATGAAGTGAGTCTAGTATTTTTAAAGTACTTGTTAGAAGGATAACTAAGGTAGATCTTGAGCATCCAACCAATAAGAGTGTGAAAGAGATGGATGAAAGAATCGGTATGGAAGAAGTCGGAAAATGCGAGAAACTGTATGGAAAAGGCAAATTTTGCTAAGCATAAGAATTGTTCAAACATGATGGAGGTAGAAATAAAAAAACAAGGTATCCGATAGCCTTTAGAGTTCGAAAGTTCTAGAATGGTAAACGCGTATATCTAAGCCTTGAGTTACCCTTCAGCTCGTTGGACAGAAGAAAATGGCGGGAAGCTATTGGATAAGGAAGGCAAAGGATCAAGTGTGGTGTTAGATAGGGCTATGTCCAGCAGTGGAACGTCTTTATTGATTATGATCAGCAATTTTGCAAAGCTGAACTGCAAAGCCATACATAAGGTATCGTCGATATAGTGTTTTCAAAAAAATATGGAATATTATTTGCATAACAATAATGTTACGGCTACAATGTTAAGTAATGATAAATAAGAAGTAGGATAAAAAGTTTAGCTCCATGACACGTTTTGTGTTTAACAGCTGTCGCACGCGACTGAAGATACCTTGAACTACTGCAGGAGGTCGTTAAGTCTGCTATATTTGGTACAAAAGATGTCAAGCAATTCAACTATCCGTAATAATTGCTTTAAGCTCACATTAATAGGTAATACAAGAAAGGCAGGTGTGTAAATTGAATATTTCGATTGTGGGTGGGGAAAACATTTTTTTTTTAATTAAATTTGACAACAAAACAATGAAATCAACAAAATAATTTAATAAAAATAAAATGAAACAATTAAGACAAACATGAGAACTGGATGGAATTTTAATGCTACATTGTAAAAATACGAAACAAAAAGCACATTAATTTGGAACCTATTTGTAATTTATTTGCAGTAGTTATAACTAAAAATAATAAACAAATTGTTTAAATTTTTAAAAATAGACACGCACTTTCCAAAACGAACTGCAAGCAATGCATTAGTAGGTAATAAAATAGCAGTAACTCTTTACGACCGCACGGCTGTCCTAAAAACCGACCATAAACAATTGATTTATGAGCAACGACAACTTCTAGCTGGGTTACATATAACATAGGAAACGTTACATTGTCATAAACTAAATAAAACCTACGTCCACGTTCCATTTGTTACAGCACATTTGGTATAACTTTCACTCATATCACTAGAAAAACCATTTTTGGTTTTACCTTATGCTTACATTACCTACAAATAGAACACGTTCTCGTGTAAGTGTAGTCGACTTTTGTTATTTCTACGAAATTAATTATAAAATGTAATTTGAAAGTTAATTTGGGAGTTAATTAACTGATGTTAATTGCTAATATACCTGGCAATCCCAGGACATCACTAAGTTATTAAAAGACGACGTAAATATTAGCTATCAAGACTGCCGCCATCTGAATTAACGACTAGTATAGATGGAATTTAATAAAAAAGGTAGTTTCGATTTCCCTAAATTCGTCGTAAACTATCATTATTCACTTTTAATATTTATATTGCTTAGCTATTCATCTTCATCTGAAATCTAATTATCATAAAGGAGACATTATCTTGTCTTCATCAAAGATATTGTTCTTCTTTCAACAAAGACCTAATTGAACTACGGTTGTGAAAACACGAGACATAATACCAACCTAATCTATACAGCAAAATGCCATTAAGCAAAAACGCCTCACTCGATCATAAGCGTTTTATTTATCAAATATAAGCATTCAAAAATAGAACCAATATAGAGAAGACCAGCACGCACTAGCATCGACTTAATAAACTTTCACAAACCATTCATCGCATGAATTCAGCACATTAATTTAACATCGCATGATATAAAAGCACTTTGAAACGAACATATAAACCTATCGGATTTTCGTTGCATTTGCATATAAAATGTTCTAATGTACTTTCATAACGCACGCGGCAGGCCAAAATACGTCTAATATTCCTTAGGCTTCTTCCAACTATCGTAAATTTGTCCTCGACAAGCGTAAAATCAACTAAGCCGGGGATTAGTATTGTTGCATTATTTATGGCTGCTCTCAGGTTTAAATATTTAACTAAGGCGTATATTTTAGATTGAAATAACAAAGTTTTAGGGCAAACTTTGCTTTCTCAGGTAGCACCCTTATTTAGACGTTTCTCGTTGCTCTAACTTTTTATTGATGTCATAATCGGATTTTTTTGCAAGAAAACTCTATTATTCTAGGACCTGATCGGCAAATGTGACAAATATATAACTCCTAAGATTCCTAAGATCGGCGATTAGAAACTTGGAAGTAAATGAATTCACATGCAAAGTTTTAATTTGTATTTCTTATTTTACCTAACAAGGAATAATTATGAAAATAATTTGCGATTTTTCACGAGAAACCGATTACTACGGATATCCGTGATTCATGCGGAATGTGGACCTCCGATAGTGATTTTTTCATACATACCATATAAATCTAACTATGAAGTCTAAAATGCAAATGCAAATTTCTATTTTAGGAGAATAAGGAAAATTGTTTATAAAAGATTAATTATGTACTACCTGTTACTTGTTCTCATATCATACAAGGTCTATGTAGAGTGTACACTCTACATTTATCTCCGTTGCCATTCCTGATACATGCAGAATTTGCTAAAACTGATAAACTACCCGCAATCCTTTCGTCCCGTAACCGAAGCATCGTTACGAGAGAGATTTTACGAAAAAATCGTAAAGCAAATTTGTCGTAAAGTCTATCTCCTGACGATGCTTCGATTGCAAGGCGAAACGATTGTTGAGATTGTGATAGTGAATGTGTTAAATATAGCAAAATAAATATATAATTACTTTTGTATAATGAATCTCCGCAAAGCAACGCCTAATTCTATAAATTACCATTACGATTTAGAGCTTACAATTGGTCGCCGTATATTAATCGAAGTTAATTCAAACATGTCAATCTATAGTATATAGAGTAAATGATAGCGTCCGTCATGTGAATCTCACGGCTAACATGATATGGTTATCGTTGCGAGTATCAGCCTCGCCTTGTATCTTCCAATTGATATCGACTCAACAAGGGGAGAGGGGTCGTGGGAACTGGGCGACTTGCACTTTCGTCGGCGCGCAACCGATGCGCGATACCGGGCGCCGGAGAGTCTGCGCACGAGTCTAGCTACGGATTAATCATTCATCGGTTCCAACGGGCCTTACATGGCACGAGGATTTGTGGAGAAAGTTTCACCGTTAGGAGAGATGCTCCTTTTTACAAGGGTTTAGATGATACGCCATGTTTTGCCTCTATTTGTCATTGGACGTTACAAAATTGAACGCTTTAGCGCCATTGTAAACAATCTGTTGACAAGCATCTATTACCTCTAAAAATTTATTAAAATCCACATCCATATATATTATAATAAATGCTAAAGTTTTCCGTCTGTTTGACAGTCGCAGAACTAATATATATGAAATTCAGTTACGAAAATAAAATCTCGTTTTTCTTTAGCAACAGTAAATAAAAATATAAGACATTATTCAGGGTATTGTAACGCTTGATATAACGAGAACGAAGTTGCAAGTACATCTATAACTAATAATTCAACTATAAGAAAAAATATCATGCTTTTAACATATTAATGTAAAAGATTACACGTACATTCCAATTTTGAAGATGATATTGCATATTAACAACATATTAACAGCTGAATAAACTATTAACAGCTCTTAAGAAGAGAAACGTAAAACAAAAACAATAACATAATTCAAAACTGGCATAAAAGATATCGAGTATAATAGAAAAATCAACAAAGATGTCACTTTCTCGACGCAGCAATGAACGACAATGCGATATCAAATTGCTCGGTGACTGCAAAAACGCGACAATGGCTCCGATATCGATAGAATCACGACTTTCGACAAACAGTCGGTAAACGATGAACATACAGAGTATCGGTGGTGCCCAGAGAAAGGAAACAAACATTGATGACTTATAGATAACCAAAATCAAAAAGGTTAAATCTAATATAGAGGACATACGAAAATATTCAGAATGTTTGACAATATTCGTCCCACCCGGTGACGCTTGAAAAGCCGTTAGAGCTAACAGAATTCAAAAGATCCAAAAATAAAACAAAATATGGAAACTCATTCAATATTTCAAAGTGTATCGTCCTAATGTGAGAAATCAGTCTCAATGATGTCGATATTTTAACGCTTTTAAAACATTGAGGACCTAGTTTTAAAGCAGTTTGTGCCCAATTTATTAAAACTAGTTTGTGCTTAAGAAAGGTTACAGAACAAGACGACAACCCGTGGTACCGGCAGGAGGTCGGCACGGGCTCGTCACGGAATCGCTACCGGCACAATTATCGAATCTAGACCACTCTCACTGAATCAAAAAGAACACCGCGACGTAAAGAAAGCAACGTCAGGTGCGCTCCCATTTCACTTTCCAATGACTTATCGTTGTGGTGTTGTTTTTCGAATAACAACTCAAGGACAATGATGGTACAATACAATTTCCAACACAGTATCGTTCTGAGTCAGAACGTTTAATTATCAAGATTTGCACGGAAACCCTTTAGATACTAATTGTAGTTGCTTATTGTATTTTAAACTCTTTCAAGTTCTATAGAAAAAATACTGAATATACATATTACGTAGTTCTGAATCTATTTTGAAGAAATACTTTATATTTTAATTATGGCATATTTAATAATATTTTCAGCGTTTTTTGTTAGATTTTTAAGATGTACTCTTATTTTTTTTTTTTTCTGTTAAAATTCAAATATTGTTTTTTCTTCTTACTGGTTATCATTTAAACAGGTAACCAATATTTGCATTTATCGAAGTGTAACGTTTGCTCATATTTATATAAAATGTTGTGAAGGCCAGTAATTAGTGTGTCATACTCAATTAGAAGTAACACAATTTTTATTTTATAGTAATAGAATTATGAGCATGCTGTTAGCTTAACCTACAATCTAAATGAAAAAACAGTTCCAATAAAATTTCGTTTAGATTTGGTTGTTTAATTTTGACTATGAAACATCTTTTTCACACCTTGAACAAACATAAATTTAAAAAGTATTGTTGGAAAATATAATCTATATTAAAGCACATTACAAAAGAAACAAATCGTGCAAATCATTAAAACGTTCTACATCACCAATAATGAACGTCAACAAAACAAAGACAATTTAAATAAAACATTGACAGTGCAAACAAAAACTGATGGACTAAATAAACCAAAGATCTATATTACACTTTCTCAAAGTTAATATACATTAGCGGAGCATTAACATACATACTTCACTGACATAAAATATTCATCTCAGGTTATCAAAAGCATCTCATCTATTGTGGATCAAGAGCATTGTGGCGCGGGCGCAGGCAGCTCGGCTAATGACAGACCATTTAGCATGCTTAGTAACTGCCGAACCGATTGAGACGTCTGAATTTATTTTGACAGGTGATTTTTTTCATTTATATTTGGGCTAACATTAACGATTTATTTTCGATGAATACATCTTTAGTGATCTAAAATAAGAACGATTGAAATACTTTAATTACTCCTTACTGCTTATGTGTAAGTTATTGTAGATTGGTTTTTGCAATATTTAAAACTGGTTTCTGTTTAGCTTTGCCTACATTCGTTCTATTGAGTTATTACAGTTTTATTATTGAAAATTGCGCACATTAAGTGAATAGAATGGTTTATTATGAATCTGTAGAGCAAATTAAAAAGGAACAAAAGATTTTACAAATTAAAGAAGAAGAACAAAAGGAACAAATTAATAAAGGAAATTTTGAAATAGAACTCGAAAATTCTGACGAATTAAGTTTTGGCCAATGTAAACACACTAAAATAAGTGTGAGGGTTTTCTTTTATGGATACATGATCTGTAAGTAATTTAAGGTCATTAATTTCAATGTTATTTTTCTTTTAAAGATTTCCTAGTATTGAATTGGCTGCTAGCTTGTATGACGGTACTTAGGAATGAACGAAGCGTTTTGCAAGACGCAAAATTTTATAGTCATTTATAAATAGTATAACAAACTTTCTTTTAAATTTAAATGATCAAACAATTCTACATAACAAAAAACATTATGTAAGTACAGTCTAAAATGAGATGAAGATATAAGTAATTTAGAATATGAACCATTAGATTTTTGGTCCAATAATTACAACGACGAAACAAAAAAAGTGAAATGAATTATTTAATGTATTAACATTTGAGATGTTGTTTGAAACGGCACATGTAATGAACAAATAACTCTCTAACAAGCGGGAACTAAGGCCTTCTAGATGATTCCTTTTTAATAAGAAATGAGGAAGAGAAATAGGGTGTCAAGAATGACAGAATTAACTATTAATCGTTATTGGACCGACCTACAAGAGCCTACTAATTACAAATAAATAATAAATTCAAGGTGATGAATGGAGGTGTCTTAATTTATTCAGAATGACAAGCTCACCAACACTCGATAGGTAGGAAAATATTTTGACATATCACCTTGAGTTTGATTGGGTTTCTTTTGAATGGTGTTGCGCGCCAACTTGATTTTTTATATCGTTTATTAAACAATCACGCTGTGCCCTTTCAACTGATACACATCATGTAAATATATAATGGTGCCTGTTATGCTTTTAATATATTAATCGTTATTTTTGTTACTTTGGACTTTGTTATAATTCTGTCATATCTTTTTGGATGATAAATAAAATTTGAAGAAGTTCATACTGTTCATATTTAACTTCAAAAACATGTTTTTTATCACATCTTTGTTTTCACATACATATTGTATGTTATTTTCCCTAAACATATTTGAGAAGCATAAGTTCTGTCAACGATGGGTGTAGGTTGAAATGCAACGATGATGAAACGTCTTACAAACTATCGCTAAACATTATTCTAATATAAAACTTTATGACTTATATATTCTACTGCAGTCGATAAGTCTATGTACTGACAGAATTCTCAAAAACCATAGTCATTAAAATATAACTAATCACCTCTATTTTTGTAAATAAAGAAGCATTATCATCATCCGCTTGCCCTTATCCCACTCTAAGTCGGGTCGGCACAAATTCAAATTCAAATTCAAAATATTCTTTATTCAAGTGGACTGTTTACAGTACTTTTGAATCGTCAAATGTTTTAAAGAAGCTACCACTGATTCGGAAGTTTGCTCCTACCGAGAAGAATCAGCAAGAAACTCGGCGGCTAATCTTTTAAAAAATTAATTCAATTTGATGCACAGCATGTTATAAAGATGTTGTCACATTATTTGGCTACATATTCTACGACCGACCGCCTGCTTGACGTCAACTTACTTAGTCGCCTTTTGCGACACCTCGATAAGAAATGAGGGTGATTTATTCTAACAAGCCGGATACCACACGGCCTAAATAAAGAAGCTACTTATCACAATCACAAGAATTATTATACTAGAGTAAGGGAGCCAACATAAAATCATCCCTCGACAATAAAAAGCAAACATATGAGTCATTATACTAAGATAAGTATATAAATTTCATATTCCCTTTTATTATTTGTTGCGACACTCTCACATACAAGTCTGTCTTTGACTTTTCTATTCTAGTATATTAACTCTACGACTTATCCAAACAACAACTCAAATGAAACGTCATCCATATCATATGCTACCACTCTGACCATCTGTTTCCTTATTGTATGTAAATATAAAATCTGGTTTTCATAGCTGTGAAAAACGCCTCCTCGCAAACAATGGCTGGCGGCGAGTTTTCTCTAAACGTTTTCCATTCCGCTAACACCCAGTTGACTTTCCACATACAATTGTTGGGACTTCACTTTCTACGTCAATAGAAATTATAGCCATATGCTGATATGAAATTTAAAGTCGACTTAAACTGTTTGTAATAAGATGCATTGTCATTCATCATCACATGTTTGACAGTTTCAATAAGCAGATTTAAATATGCCGTGCACGAAATT
Source organism: Morpho helenor (assembly GCA_029227775.1). Classification (NCBI taxonomy): domain Eukaryota; kingdom Metazoa; phylum Arthropoda; class Insecta; order Lepidoptera; family Nymphalidae; genus Morpho; species Morpho helenor. Next base: position 2,406,498 of record JARGCU010000017.1, read on the forward strand.
TATGCAAAGTAACGGCGTTATTTGTTAAATTGTTTAATCATCTTTTTAAGAGCTTATCAGTGGTTTATTAGTATTTTAACAACGGAGTAGGTATTCGATAATCTTTCTTTAATATTTAAATGAGTTAATCTTGTCATCATCCTCCTGCCCTTGTCCCACACTATGTTGGGTCAGGACAACATGTTAAAAACATGTTGTCACATGATTTGGCTAGGTATGGTCTGACGTCAACTTACCTGTTGTCGCCATTGACTTCCGCTTTGTATTTTATAGCAACACAGTCATGAAACAAGAGTATCGCGCCCTTTTTGATTAAAATGGTGGCATCACTGTGCCGTATTGTTTCCGGTGCATTCAAGAGAAGTGCATCTCCGAACGGGAATTGTGGTATCCCTATTATATCGTGTTATTGTATATAGTGTGCGCTAACATACCTGAGTCGTATTTTACGCCACCTCGAAATCCCACATTATGTTGGGTCATGTCAACATGTTGTCACATGATTTGGCTAGGTATAGCCTGACATCAACTTACCTGAGTCGTATTTTACGCCACCTCGAAATGAGTTAATCTTGTATATGATATATTCATATTATATACAAGATTATCCATTTCGATTTCATATATTTCTTCTGAATTCCGTAAAAGGCTACAACGATTTTCATGAAACTTAGTATGTAGGGGGTTTCGGGTGCAATAAATTGATCTACCTAGGTTTCATTAAAAAAAAAAATTACATACCTATTTTCGGGAACCGAAAAATGCGGACAAAAAAGTAAACATATCTAGGGTATTTTTACTTTTCGTTCGAGTCCCAGATATCACCAACCTTCTTAATCTTTTTTTAATTGCATTTTTTTATATCTTTAATTAAATTACAGTAACAGGTTCGGTCGACCAGGTACATACTTATCTTATAAATGAGACAGACAGACAATCAAGCCACTGGATCGATAAGGATGAAATTAGGTACAATTAAAGTATATCTACCAACATAAAGGCTACAAAAAATCCCGTTTTGTCTTAGAGATAGAAACAAAAAATTATTGAAAGTATTTTCATATATAACGAAATCTCACAGCACAGTACAGCTTTTAATATAATAGCATCTATACCAGATAAAGAGTACCAAAATAGCATTGTTTGAAGTCGATTGTTGATAAAGTAGATCTAAAATTTGCTCTTAACAACATTCTCGATACTGACCTTGATGCGGAAATATTCATATCATTTAGGCAATTAAATAACTTGTGACAGTAACAATTATATTGAAAAGTGAAAAAGGTTTGTCTAGAATAAGTTGAATAACGAAAAAATTATAGTTATATCAAGACAATGATTTTAATAGATACTAATCTACTGATCTAAATAATATATAACATTTAGTGTTGTTAAAGTTGAAGCTTTTATATCAGGCTAAGTTATATAAATAATACTTTTTTCTTAATTTAAGAAAAAAGTACTAAAAGTACTTCGCAACTTTTAAGATTCCATATTGCAGACATACTTACAGAAAGAAAGACGTGTAGAATTAAGATACAAAAAAAAACCACATACATTTTTAGTAATTTAATAGCTTATCTTATCTATATAATGTCTGTTTTAAACCGATGCGTGCGATGAACATGATGATTTTCATTGATAGACCGTTCGCGGTAGTAACATTATATCACTTTCATAGTAACAAGTAATATTTTGTCTACCCTGTCCAAAATTTCTGTGCACGCCACTGTTCCTAAAGATATTAAAAATTCTAAAAAGTAAGAAAGGACTGTTGATATCTGGGGCTTGACCCCGGGTATTTTCGCTTCTTAAGCCCACCCGATCCTTACTGAGTTATTATAGTTATGTAATTGACACTGAAATTAATCGTTATATTTCTGAAAAATTTGTAACAAATTTCAGTAGCTGAAAACAGTGACAAAAATCATTTTTCAAAAATGAAATCTAGCTAGACCAATTATTTTGCCGGTGGGAGCCGTTTCCGAAATATATATACAAGAATAACTCATTTAAATATTAAAGATAACAGCTTTTTTTTATTATAAAAAGGTATTTTTTTTATTTACAGCAAAAATGTACAAGTTATATCTATCTTAAATTACTTACACGCTAGGACTATACAAATCATGCCCACGTGGAATGGTCCCAAGAATGCTGGCAGCGTTTCCGCGCTGAATCGCTAAGCTGATTCTTTGTGCGAAAAAGGAGACAGCCCTCTTGTCACCTGAAGAGGCAATCAACCGAGGTAAAAACGGATAAAAATAACAGCTTATATAAAGGATAAAAAAAAATCTAAAAGAAAAAGAGACATTTTTCTATTCTTAAATAGACAGAGGAAACAAATAGTACAAAAATTGAAATACCCCGAATGCGAATGATATCACAAGATTAGTTTCTTATCTGATAATATTTTTAACCATGTACCATCTAACTGTACGATATTCATTAATCGTTTTTTAATCAAATCTGAGCACTTGTCAGCAAGAATTATTACTTAACGCTGTAAGTTTTAAATTTAGCGGTAAACCTCATCAAGGTTATGGAATAATGGAACCATCTTTTCCGTCAGATTATTACAGAAATCCCATTTATCATGTCCCTGTATATCAGCTCTAAGATGCTGTTCCCGAGTCCCAACCTTTGGCCCCAATCTGTAATAACGTCGAGCGGACGTATTGCAGTGACTAATGGACGTTAATTCAATCATGCGATATAAACGCTTTCTTTAAATGAGCATTAATTCGGGGACATACGAGTAGCCAAGTTAGCAGCTCGCGTGTATTAGATTAGAGCAAATGCATTTTGAGCAATCACCACTTAAAAATTTCAAATCAATTCCCTTTATTTGCAATCACAAACGCACGCGCGCACACACACAAAACGGACGCACGCATATTTCATTGTTACTAGCATGGACTTCATTTAAGCACGTACTTAGTAACAAGTTTATTTTATTTATTTAAATTTTTTTACTAATATAATATATACTCATAACTGTCAATATCCACGGCATAGGTTTTATCTCAGTTTGGATTAAAAACAGTTTTTTTTTTTCGTTTTTGTATATAGGTATAGTCATTGTTTGTTTTTATCGATTTTCCTGTATTTTTGTTTTACATGTAAAATTTTATATTCTGTGTAAAAAAACAAATAAATCAGTTCATGAATTTGAGCACAAGACTGACTTTTGGTTTGAAGTGGTTTGAATACAAATTGTCCAAATTGATATCGAATTTTCTTAAATCCAATCTCTACACGAATATGAGAAATTCAATTTTTGTTTGTTTTAATATTTATTTGTTTCAAATACAAATAACCATAAGATATACATAACTAACTAACAAACCCGACCAAGAAATCCGGCTCGAAGGACCAATGTTAACTGACACATGATAATTTATTACACCATAAGCAATTTTAATAATTCGAACCATATGAAAATATAAAATGGCTACAGTGTCATTAAAGACCTTCTACAACGCGGCTCAAATCGTCTGAATAGCGAAAACGGCGCCGACACCTATTTAATATTTATTTAATGCTACTTACGCTTGACTTTATATAGTAAACACTTTAACAATATATCAGACTTAAAATGCTTAATATCATTCACCATATTGAAGATGCAACATGGTGAATTATATAAAGCAAAATAGAAAACAGTGTCATGACTATGCGTAATAGTGGAGGTAGATAGTTCCAATATTGGAGGCATCAAACCTAAAAATATATCCATTCAATTCTTTGGTCCATCGTTTCCATCGATATGGCCAAAAGTAAATTTGCGGAAACGTCTAAGAATCTTGACCGATCAAGTATACGAACGCTATTTGACCAAGAAATAAATTAAACAGTCTGATCGCATTATAAAAGTGGTGATATTATTAACCTAACGTTCAATGTTCAATAATTATTATATTCAATAATAATTCGTAAATAAGTGTCGTAAAAGGTGATTAAAGAAAGTTGATGTCAGGCAGGCGATATACCTAGCCGAATCATGTGACAGCATGTCAATAACATTTGGCGACCCCACTTAGAGTGGGATAAGGTCTGGAGGACGATGATAATGATGTTAAATGTTCAATAGAACCTAGATTCCGCTGCCACAAGTTATAATACTGAACCAAGAAAACAAAAGTGAAATATTTGAACATTATGTAACAAGCGAGATGGTTTTTGTGGGGACACCATTATATGATAAAACAAAGCAGGATCTTTTATAAGAAGTTTTGTATCTATAGAAGCCACAAAGGTAATTGCAAATATCGTAATTTTATGAACCACTAGATGATTAGAAACTTAAGTTATGAATATCTTTTATTGTTTATCAGTGATAAATAATAAAATATATTTATAAAATAACATTATTATTAATGATGATAAGCGCTTGACGACTCTCACTTAATGGTAACTGATGATTCAGTTTAAGATGAAAGTTCATTAATGTCGATGAGTTACAAGAAGAAGAGTTACGATACACCTGATAAAGGGTAGAAGCCTTTTTAGGCCCGATCAGACATAGTAACAAAAACAGATTCGCGTTAACTACAGAACTATAAGAAGAAGGATTTTGTTAAATTAATATACACATTAATTAGTTTTAAAGGGTAATAGCTACAAAAACTGACAAACAAAGAAACTTCTTAAAATAATAATTAACATTGGCTGAACGGCCTTTCAAAATAGCTTCAACCATATTCAAGTTTCGATTATCGAGTGCGCTCAACTAGTTCGGAATATCCAGAGTTTTATCATGAGCAGCGATGTTGAAATTAGTCTATACTACTATTATTATATATTTTGCAATTTAATTTTGACCATTAATTTGTGAATTGAATAGGTGTTGATGTGTTTAGGGGATTGGAGTATTATTAATTTGCATGTATAAAGTATTATATATTATATATTAGTATTAGTATTATATATATTATATATTTATAATTTCGAATCATCGTTAATGTCTCACACTATCATTATAAAAACGAATATTTTGTATTGTCCAAGATAATAGAAAAAAATTGAAGTTTCTTTTGATTCTACAACGTGAGTACATGTTTCTTTTTTTGTTTTCGTTTTAAAAGCTAGGAATGCAATATCAATTGAATCATTAGCAATATCAATTGAGTATGTCAAATTAGGACATTCCTAGTCAAACATAATCCGTGGTAGGCGCAACTGTAAGGCGTGGGATACATTGTTCAAGTAGGTGTGACGGATTCCAGGCCATTACAAGTTCTGTGGGGTAACGATGATTACCTTATAATCACAGGTTCCTGCTGTTTCTCACCCATACCTCGAAACTGGTTTGGCTGGTTTAGAAAGGGAAAGACGTTACGTGCTATCGATTAGAGAAGGATGAACGAGGGAAGGATCAAAGATCTACACGGGTACAGGTTACCGACATGCATTAAGAGGATTCAATTTATGTGGCCTGGACAATATTTAACATTTATTTATATACAGCTGTTCAGTCTGCCAGTTACTTTTCTACCTGTTGCAATTATAATTGTACTATCTTTACGCATCATTCCTTATAACTTCCTTTACTAACCTGCGAGGTAATTCATCGAAAAATCACATGTTAGCCAAAGGATATTAAAGATGTATGAATATCGCCTGCTTCGTATTAAAGTTACCAAATTTAAAAATAATTGTTTTGTGGCCAATTCCAGACCCATAACTTGGAAGAGCAAGAGAACTTACTTTTTTGATCGTTCCAAGTGAAGTTTTTAACATGCTGACATGACATTGAATTAAGGATTACAATATATCTATCTCAATTAATTTTGAATTAGGTCATTTTAATACTAAGCGTGCGATATATACTACATTAACACGCACATCATCCACTAATATAAACGAACTAAACTTTTAGAGGTAATTGTTAATATAATGAATCAAATTGTCGAGAGATTAAATTAAATTAATTTAACGCACTTGGCTAAATCAATTTTACCACCATTAAAAGGGTAAGATCACCAAAAATCTAATATATATCATATTTTCGTAATTTGGCTTTATTTTTTTATTTAATTTATTTTAATTAATTTGGTATAATTAGGCAGATTTTAATTAATTTGTTTTTTGGTCTTTTATAATTTAAAAACAGTATTAGATGTCACTAACGAATATTAGGTACTTATATTGGTTCATTTTATTGGGAGTCAAGTAATATTAGATGGAAAGAAGAACACACAAAATCAAAATTGTGCAGTAAGCAAGTAGAGGCCTATAAATACCCCACTGGGAAAAGGTCTGCATAAGCCGTAACCGTGGAGCCCTTAGGTTTACCGCACTCTCATCGTTTGACCAAAACGGCTTGAAATCAAATATCCTAGTGCAAAAATAAACAACAATTTCGCTTATAAAGTAAGTATTCAATTAATTAAAACCCAACACGCAAAAACTGCATTTCTGCGACGATGAAATAAAAAAAAGACAATTGTCAAGTTCACAAAGCACGGAAAACGCTAAAGCAACTGTACACCTTTTTATTGTTTTCTTAAAAAAGCAGGTTCACTGCCATTACTGCTCTAAATAGAGAATACACGAGCGGGAATTTTAATGGTCTCCTGAGCGCTATGCAGCAATGGCGAGGGTTTTTCTGTGGCCGTTTCGACATTCCGGTCTGTACCAGCCTTTAAATTGCTATCCCATTATAAATTATGGCGAAAAAATGCCGGCAGGATGATTGTTTATTAAAATAGTACGTGCCACTAGTTTACAATTTAATCGAATATACTATGCGCGTACCCCGACTTTGGAATATTGGGGTAGTTTCACTTTTGTTAAATTTTTATAGTAGTTCTAAAAATTTCAATAGTTTGTGATTTTCATAAAAGTGGTCGATGGAATGTTTCTATTAAAACTTAATTACCTTTTTTGTATTATCTATTTTTCTTGCTTTTCGGTTAAGGAATAAATTGTGAGGAAACCTGCATATCTTAAGAGAAACTTTGGGATACATGTAGTCTATCAATCCGCATTAACGCAGCGTAATGGTTCAACGGACATAGTGGTAGGTTTGTCATAGGCTGATACAAAAACTCCTTAATGAGGACTTATCAATACAATGAAAAAAAAAGTCATCATCCACATCATCCATTGTGTGCGGAATTTTTACGCCACATTCTTTTGGTACTCCCATTCTTTAGATTGTTTTGACCTGTATGAAAAAACATCATCAACTCTACTAACAAAGATTTCCAGCGCGAGTTTACCATTTCTACTGCGCAATTTTTTAAAATGTAAATGCTAACAAAACAAAATTTAAGTCATCAAACACGGCACCAAAACATAATTTACACTTTTTCCTAATTTAATAATCCCAAATCTAGAAATACTTTAAATTGCTCTGTCAACTATTCGCGGCGCCAATCTAATTTATGTTTGTGTTTTTAATTAGAATCTTCCGGTAGCTGAAAGGAAAGAATGAGATTAGAGTCGAGGCGCCAGTATTTGGCGCCATCCGCCTTACATGGTATACTTATGGCTAGAAAATACATTATACCTGTTCAAATTAATATTTAAATCGGCTGTTTGTATATAATCTATTGAGAAACTTCTCAATAGATTATTTACAACTGTAAAGTCTTGATTCTACTTTAAAGTTTATTTAGAACGGTTAAAGCATAATTGAGGGATGAAAATCATGTGACCAAAAGAGTGTTAAATATGAATGTGAATGGATATGTGACTAGAGGGAGACCTAAAAAGAGATGATTGGATTGTGTGAAGCATATAAAAGGAGTAGCGCAAGAGTTGACGAATGATAAGAGAGATTGGAAGAGAAAAAAATGTGCTGAACGAGTGGGATAAGGACAGGAGAATGATAAGAAGACAGGCATAATGGCATTTAAAATCTACTCATCGATGAGTTTCTCCGTTCTTGCGCGCGTATTCTAATGTTTTCCTGTCAATCTATTATACATTAATGGATAAAATCCGTGCAAGCGATGTCTACGGTGTCTGACATATAAAAATCATATCGAACGTAGTATTAAAGTGACCTAAATCAAAATAGTATATTGTGACAAATTGACATAAAGCGTATAATAGCGCCAACAAAACTCTAGAGTGTTAAAGAGACCCATAAGTTAAAAGAGCACTAAAATACTAGTTTTTTATTAGATCGTAGCGCGATGTCTTAAATAAGGATTACAATGTATCTAAAACAATTAAGCCTAATTTTGAAATAAATCACTAAGTAATAAGTAATAATTCAGGCATTTTATAGGCATGCGCGTTCCACCTTAGACTGTCTCATCGCTTATCATCAGGCATGATTGCAGTCAAGCGCTCGCCTATTAATCAATAAAAAAAAAAAAAACCCTTCAATATCAAACGAGCGGTATAAAGCAAAGTAACGATAAGTAAAGTATTTTATTGATCATCATCCTCCTGCCCTTAAAGTAAGGGTCTAAAACTATCGCACTGCTGGGCATAGGCCTCCTGTCTCCGTTTTTGAAGAGGATTGGAGCTAAGACCTGGATAAGCTAAGCTAAGTATTGGTAGGTTACACATATTTCTAGAATTTTCACTAAAAAGCGTGTGACAAATTGCAATTATCAATTAGACATATACTAACAGAAAAGCTCATTGGTTGCCCGAGGTTTGAACCTGTGATCTATCACAAGAGCTCCACAATCTCACCGCCGGGCTATCACAGTTCTTTTGTCCGATATGTAGTTATATTAATGTTCAACAAACAACAATACACACAACAATTATGTACTTTTTACACAACATTGTATGACTCGTTACGATGGTACGTGCCACCTGTTTATTTTTAAGACGCAACTGGTATACAGTTATTAATGCACCTTTTTCTATACAACCTGATCATGAACGGATATTCGATCCTTTTATTTTCATTTATTACTTGTCCGTCATATAGGTTTACGAGTATTAATCGATTATGTGAACGGTTTTTGTTTGCATTAATAAGAATGTTTCTTTGTATGTTTCTTTCGTTATACGTTTAGAATACCACCAGATATTGATAATGAATTTTCTCACGAAGTTTTCTAGCCCACAACAAATTTGATACACAAAACACCGCCACAAACAACCCACTATAGAAACACTAAGCAAATTCACTACGACAATCTCAACGATCGTTTCGCCACGTAGCCGAACAATAATATTGAGATAGGCTGGCTCTACGACAAAATCCCTGTTATGTTGTTACATTACATAAATTTTCATACCAAACGCGAATTATAGCAAAATAATTCTACCATTCCTTTTTTACAATGGAATTTCGCAAAAGTAACGTAACATCCTACAAATTATTAGGTAAGTAAAAAATTATAATTTAAATTTAATTTATAAATTAAAATTAAAAATTAAAATATAATAAAATCAAATTTGGAATACGTGGATTTTATTATAACGAGTTATAATAAAATCCACGTATTCCAAATATTACTACTATTACTATCGCGTATAAGGGAATTTGGTATAGAATATGGTTCGGTTCAACCTTATTTAAAAAAAAGCGTGGTTTGTAGATTCCAAGCTCACTAGTCATGATGTAGTCATAGCATTAAGGGTCCAATCCGCACACGTCCACTTAAAGAGATTTGACAATTTGATGAAGAAAGTGCCATCTCCGAATTTTGTGGAATGCCGTGTCCCCGAGAATGTATTTCATATTTTGATGGGTGCGGAATGAGGACCTTAGGCCTTGACCTTGACTTTCAGACCTTGTAATAACCTCTTGATTTCTACCGATTCAGGAGAAGCTAAATTGTTTTATAATGTGGTTAAAACAGGCTTAATTTGTAGAAAGTAAGGTTATTTTAGTTAGTTAGTTTGTATTTACTATGTGGGTGGCATTTCCCTTTCAAAAAACCCCCGAAAATTAAGATTAAAAAAAAACATTACATCGTTTATTTATGTCTTTTTATCTTATATTTAGAAAAGAGAAAGAAAAAGTAAAAAAGTACATTTATAAAAGCAGACTTGAATCCCTGAAAGGGATCTCTTCCAGTCAACCTTTGAGAAACAAAAGGAAAAGGAGAAGAATTAAAAAAGAAAGAGAATATGGGTAATATAGAGAAAAAGAAAAAGTTTATATAAATTTAACTATTTAATCTATTAATCAATTTTGGTAAAATAAATAGATGAAATAATGCTACTTATATATAATTACTTAAGATAAATATATATTTTTTTTTTAATCCGCCGTGTGGTATCCGGCTGAGTAGAATAGACCAACCTCATTTCTTACCGAGGTGTCGTAAAAGGCGACTAAGGTAAGTTGACCCACCGCGTGGTATCCGGTTCAGTAAAATAGACCACCCTCTTTCTTACCGAGGAGTCGTAAAATACGACTAAGGTAAGTTGACGTCAGGCAGGCGGCCGGTCGTAAAATACATAGCCAAATCATGTGACAACATGTTTGTAACATGTGGTGCCGACCCCACTCATAGTGGGATAAGGGCAGGAAGATGATGATAATTACTTAAGATAAATATTATCTACTCTGTAACTTAAATACCGAAAGAGAAACAGATTTGCGGATTGATACTGGTAAATCATTCCACATTTCAAGGTGTTAACACCTTGAAAGCTAAATGATCTCGAGTAAGTCAGTGTCATCATTAATAGTCCTTACTTCTAAATTACGTAGAAAACAAGATGTCTTCACACAAAGTTCGCATAGAGCTATCACCTTACGTAATACATTTAACCGGTAATGATCAATAGAAATGGCAGAGGCAACGTTAAGTGATGTTATGTCGTCATCTGTCGCTTTCTACATCATCAAATTTGCATCAGCAGACTTCGGAGCGTTATGTAAATGTCAACGATTTATACAGGTGCTATCTTGTCGTGCCGAAATTAAGAATTAATAAATATTATAATTTTACGATAACGATTTTAAAATAGGCTATCTAAATTTGTCAACAGTTACGACGTAAGTTTTGCATATTATAAAACGAACGCCCTCGCTTTATCTGTCTGTATATAGTTTTCACTGATAGACGAGTGACTCATAGAGAGATTTGATATTTTTTATCTAACGGTTTTGCGTAAATTAATTTAAAGTATGACGATAGTCAGACTGCTTTGGAGCTTTTTACGAAAATATTGCCAAATCCCTTTTAGATATAGCAAATACATATGGCTCCTTTTTCGCAGAAAGAATCAGCTTAGCGATTCAGCGCGGAAACGCTGCCAGCATTCTTGGGACCATTCCACGTGGGCATAATTTGTATAGTCCTAGCGTGTAAGTAATTTAAGATACCTAGATATAACTTGTACATTTGAAAATGACGATTAAAAAAAAAGGGGGTATGATACTCGTAGGTCTACACAAAATTTTGCAATGGCATTAATCTATCTTATAAAGATATTATACTACTTCAAAACTCTAAATAGCGAATTTATATAAACGCATAAGATAAAATGTAGTAGAGAGACTGATTTTCGCATTTATAATCATCATCTTCCTGCCCTTGTCCCGCTCTAAGTGGGGTCGGCACAACATATAAACTAAACATATAAACATGTACTCATAAGATTTGGCTGCGTATTTTACGAACGGCCGCCTGTCTGACGTCAACTTATCTTAGTCTTATTTTACGACACCTCGATAAGAAAGAGGGTGGTCTATTCTACTTAACCGGATACCACACGGTGAGTTACTTACCAGTCGCCTTTTAGGACACCTCGGTAAGAAATGAGGGTGGTCTATTCTACTCAGCCGGATACCACACGGCGGGTCGACTTACCTTAGTCGCCTTTACGACATCTCGGTAAGAAAAGAGGGTGGTACTATACTATTTAGCCGGATACCACATGGCGGTTTCGCATTTATAATATTAGTATCAATAAATGAACATGTCTTTTAAGTTTTTAATCTAAAGACAAATTTTACTCCTTATAATGTGAAATAATAAAAACAGTTGCGCCTGACAACTAGACAACTCGAACATGACACAAGGGCTATAAATACCTTTTTCTGCGACTATACTAAAACGACTTTACTTTATACGGCCATTTCTAGTTTAACTCCCTATTTAGCAGCAATTGACCGCATTAGGGACCCCTTAGGACATGAAAAACGAATAAGAATGTAGAGGTTACTAAGCGCGAGGTCATAACAAAGCGTCTTTAGGGTTCCGAAGCGAATTAACAAAAACTGCAGTTCCATCCTAGCTGACCCTTCAGCTCCGGGAGTCACGGAATCGATTTCACCGAAGGCCAAAATTGTTGGTTCAATGAGGCTGGGTGTATTTATAATAATAAATTATTTATTTAAAACAACTATGGCCCAACAAAAATTTACAAGAAAAAATTAAATTATAAAAAATAAAATCAAAATAAAAATACAATGAAAAATAAAAAAAAATATTATATAGAGAATGGGTGAATGGACTTAGGACTGCCCTTACAAGCAACTTAGTAAAGTGATGCAGCATAGGCGGGTCCAGTTTATGTATTTAAAATATTTATTTCAAATGATATATGTTTTTATATACATTTTATTATATGTCACTCATTATACAAGAATTAACATGTTGACGGACATTTCCGTCATAGCGAAGTTCACTATGTGATATGACGGCATATCCGTGCAAAACGAAACGGTTCTTTTTATACATTACGGCTATAGCAGACAATTATATAAAAAATATTGTGGCAATTTCAGTTTTTACTACTGTCTGTCAATGCGTTAAGTTGGCGACGGACAACTGTGTGAGTAATTGTCCTATATATTTATTTATATATTAGCATTGTACATTTTTTGTTCAATTGAATATACATATACCCAATTATATAAAAAAATGCGAAATATTATTACGGTGTGATTACACCATAATAGTAAGGATAGTTTTTTGCATAACGCCATTTTGAATTTGATTACGGTAAAAGTAAAAATGTTTGTGTTTTTAAAGTTTACCGTAAAATTAAAACTCAGGACAATATGATATACATATATTACATTTATGTTATTACTGTATGTAAGTTAGTAAAATTACAGAACCCTTCTTTATGTTAAATGACGCGTGCTTAGCCGGTTTTTAAATTATATTCAATTCAGATTAATGACAGTGTTATTAAAAGTCGTATATGGATGTTTTTTTTTCTTAAACAGCGTTTTAAGATAACAAGTACATATGAAGTATTATAAAAAAATTAAAAAATATAAAACAGTTTAAAAAAAATGTTCCGATCGCCACTAAACATTACAGGATAATCCTGTTGGGTAATTCTAAAGATTGTCTGATAATTTTATTAAAATCGATCGAGCCGTGTTGGAGTCTTGAAGGACATACAGACAACATTCATTTTGGTTTATGAGTAGAAGAAAAAGATGTACAATAATTTGTTTTAACTAAAATAAATTAAACGTTAACTTTAACATAACCTTTAAACTTATACAAATTTAAACTTATATACCCTACCCAGGGTTTGAACTCAGAGTGAGGATAACGCAATTCTATTCACATTGGTTTTGGGCTATCACGCCTTTATGTATAGATATATAAAAATAAAAGGGTACTATGCGACTAAACATTTTATAAATAACTAATACAGATAACATTGCAAAAATGTATGGCCATATTTGTTTGGCATGTTCTCTAATTTATTCCGTGTGTTCGACACTATCGTTAAATCAGGCACATTCGTACCCGCCTCGGTTTGTCTGCTAATTAGAATAATTACTTTTGATGTTTGACACTTTAAAATAAATAATTACAGTGACAAGCTATCCGAACCGTCACACCGGTCAAGATAAGTGTAACTGCGGGTAGATCAAAACAAATTTACTCCACGAGCACCTTTTGTCTCATCTTAATGATGATGGTACCTTAATCTTATCATTCCAAACTGGTTTGATATCCATGATTGCTATACAGCGTCGATATAGCTTGTTTTTCGCCAATTGAAGCTGGCTGATTGCGTATCACACTAATTGTTAGAAAGCAATAATTAATATACTATTTTAACATATTATATAACAATAAACAGAAAACAAAACATGAATGATTATCAATTAAAAGGGCATTACATAATCATCACATAATATAATCATCTTTTTTTATTTACAGAAAAAATGTACAAGTTATATCTATCTTAAATTACTTACACGCTAGGACTATAATCATCATGTAAAAATACTAGCAGAATTATATCGCAGCATCCGAAGAATAAAGCCACATGTTCCATATCTTATACATAGAACATGTAACTTAATTCTCCAGATGGGGCGATATACCGGCCATAAAGCACACAAAGAAATAATATTAAGAATTCCTGTTTTTCCTTCGGAAACAGGAATAGATCGCACATCATCATCATTCTCTTGGTCTTATACCACTCTATGTGGACTCGGCACAACATGTTATAAAAATGTTTTCACATGATTTGGCTACGAATTGTACGTCCTAGCGCCTGCATGACGTCAATTTACCTTAGTCGCCTTCTACGACACCTCGGTAAGAAATGAGGGTCTATAGGCATATTCAAAAATTCAGAAGATAGGGACTCTCATTCAGAGTACGTTATGCAATAAGCATGTAGGACATAAACAAGCCAAATTAGGTCCTTATTGTAATGATAAACGACCGAGAAAAAAACCAAAGTATTTTTCACGAGGCCATAAAAACGTTGCTTATAAATAAAGCCTGTTGATGAACGGCGGCAAATTGGATTTGTGTCACATGACTCAACGGTGATTCGTCTCTGGTTTATATTTAGCAGTGCTTTATGCGAATTGTAACAAATGGGTCAGGTTTTTAGGCCGCCACCGTATGGCCGAGAGACAAACACGTGATAACAATTTGATGACTTTAATTGAGTTATACGCAAGTGTAATTGACGGTTCAAATATAAAGGTTACATTTTTGAGAATTACATATCTGGGTGGCCTATTTTTTTGGATCTTAGACTTAATAGTTTTCAGACATAGATTCTTACTATTATAATAAAAGCATCGTTACATTCACTAATAACATAATAATAGAGGAAAAAAACAATTCGTTTATAACTCAAAAAATATTCGGCCTCACAAGACGCAATATTAGGATGACATTCCCCGACGCTTTATACTCAAGTAAATACCAATAATGCAAAAAGCAATATTTAAAGACCAAAAAAAAATTGTCTAAATCATTTATAGAAGCAGACGTTATTTTGCGAAATTCCATAGTACAGAAGGTACAATATTATTTTGCTATAATCCGCGTTTGGTTAAGAGAATATATGTAATGCTAAGTGTATGAAGCAGACAACAATCACATACTTTAAACATGCAGGACAAGTCACCACACGTATCACAAAACGCCGCCAACAATAATGATAGATAACTGTTATTATAACCCATATTCAATATTCAATGTCCTTTTTCCTACATTTACACATTGGCAGGATTCTGAAAAATATGACTACAAACAACATATGCCAAGTGTTTAATGTCGAAAAGGCATCGTACCCTAAATTCAGGCATGACTTTCGTTTGGCCGATTTTTATTGTTTATTCAGTTGCATTCTCGTATACAAGAACTGATTGTGACTAATTCTTAGATGTCCTTAATGTGTCATTATAATGCTGCCGAATTATAGATTGTCAAGTTTATTCAAATAAACTTGTAAATTAATGCTTTTGAATCGTTAACTTTACTGCTGGTTCGGAAAGCTGTTCCTACAGAGAAGAACCAGCAAGAAACTCGACGGTTGCTCTTTTAAAAATATAATTCTTATTACTAGTTACATTTAGTAATTACTGTCTTGTACAGGGTCTAAGAGTTGGTATATCCACATATTCTTATGTTCTAAGTAATAGTCAACAGTATAGAAGGCTTTCCGTATCAGCCTCTCTTTAACGGTGTTTCGGTAAGAAAATGAGGGTGGTCTATTATTTTCAGCCGGATACCACACGGCGAGCAGACTCAAAATATTATTGTAATAAAAACACTACAAAAGCATCAGCGCGCTAATGTCAACCATTAGAATTTAGATATACATATATGGAAACTACTCATTAATCAAATATGTACAGAAAAAATCCGAGAGTAGCTTTAAGCAGTGCTCGAGGTCAGTCATAACACTTATCGGGCCTGTCCATCGTTGTTCGTAATTTATGGAGGCCGGTAAAATAGTGCTCACTTTTTCATATCCCCTTTTAAGTGATAAGTATTTGTTTTTGATCATCTTAAATATATTATACGTCCAAATCAAAATATCGATCGCTATTCTATGTGAAATATTTTTGGTTAAGCTCAATTTTATATTCATAGCATGATCAAAATCATGTCTTTAGTAATTATTGACTAAGGCATCAATAATAATATTTGACCAAGTTTTTCTTACTATTTTTTTTTTATTTATACTAAAATACAAATTGTCGGATGAATAAAGGGCTCCCAATTATAATTTAATAATAATAATATATTAATTAGGAAAGAAAAAATGTATACATGTAACAATTTGGCCCATAATAACCGCATTAGTTAAGAAACTGTGTTGCAGTTATTAGGACCTGCGCAGTACACAACGTTCCTTACCAAAATTAACAAACCACGAGTAACAAAACAAAAATTAAATTATATAACTAAGATAAGATTTCTTTAATATTATTATTTTTATTAATAAGATTTGGCAAGATCACTATTGGGAAGCTGTTAAGATAATGTATGTATGGTGATAAATAAATAAATAAAAAAATTCTCACTAAATACGGAAGTTGAAGAAATAAAATAATTAGACTAGAGATATATGGGATCGAACCGTCTATCCATCAGAACTATTATAACTTTGCCAATGATAACAAACTTAACATTCATATTTTAATAATATTGTACCAGTTTTTCATTGCCTGAACAAAGAGATAAAACAACGTTGTTTTAAAATGAAACCTAGATAAATCGATTTATCGCTTCCGAAGCCTCTCTGAATAAAAAATTTCATGAAAATTATTAGAGTCGTTTACAAATAAACGCCTTCACACAACGTTTATTCGTTGAGTTGATACTTGTAACAACTGTAAAATACATATAATAATTTTACCACCAATAAATATCGTGGTATAACTTTAATTTTGTAAGGCTGCTTTGCATCAACTTGGTACCATAGATAGATACTATGCCTTGGTTTTTAACGTGTATTCAATTAAGTAGTACGAAAGGAAATCATTTAAAATATTTTAAATTAAATAAAGACAAAATTTATAATGCTGGTGCCATGCCATTAGGTAGGCCTTAATTTCAATTCAATACGGTACCTAGAAAAAAATTATATTCATAATTTTCTTTGGGTCAAGAAAACTGCCACTGTAAGCAGACCCCCCGATGAAGGCAAGAATAAATGAAGTTGTATCCAAAACGACAGGTCAGGGGTCTTTACATTCTGGGTATGTTGAGGCACGTACCCTACAATATGGCGCCGGCTACGTGACATTGGCGAAGGCGGGAAACAATGGTGGCCCGTTATGAATATTGAGAGAGGGATAGTAGGCATGCCTCACCGATTTTCGCCGCATGTCTAAATAGGTATTTGGCTATGAAATCACACATTGGAATGTTCGGTGGCCTACTGAGGTACGCGAAGTGATTTCCGCGCCATATCTGTCGCGTTCGAAATTCAAACGACCTTATTTTTCTGTTTAATTTTATACTGTGCAACAATTTTTTTTTTCAGTGAGTAATTAGAATAAATTTGTTATTACGCATACGATTATTCTACAGAGAACACGCAGCCAATATCAAATTATAAATATTTTAGAAATTCACCCGACCCATACTTATTTCATGAAAAAGTTAAAGATATATTTTTAATTTTTAATAAGGTATTCGGCTGAGTAGAATAAACCAACCTCGTTCTTACCGAGGTGTCGTAAAATACGACTAAGGTAAGTTGACTCAGGCAGCCGGCCGGTCGTAAAATACGTAGCCAAATTATGTGACAACATGTTTATAGCATTTTGTGCCGACCCCACTCAGAGTGGGATAATGGCAGGAAGATGATGAATCTTTTATAACTACGAGTATCATAGTCATTTTTTTAAGAGTTTTATCCTTTCTACTTGGAACTCTGAATTTTGAATTTTTTTTCTTTCATATATAAAAAATATATATTAGATCTCTTTTATATAAAAATGCAAAGCACTTTTAGATCAAATGTACTTTATGAATAACATATTGACAGTAGCATTTCATTTTTAATTTCCATTCACGTATCAATGGTCAACCACAAAATGGCGCCAAAGCTAAAATATTGCCTACCAAACGTCACAGTGACCAATGTTTACGCTATGTATATCGTTAAATGTTATTTTTGTAGCCTATTGAGAATTGACTGACTCAATAATACCTATTCGTAATTTTTACCGGATCCAATATTCTCGGAAGTTCTGTATTTATGACATTATGTATTAAACATAACAGGAAAATGGCGCCGTAAAATATTGTTTTTTTTCAGGCTTCGTATACAAAAGGGCAAAGGTTAAACATCATTTACAGTAATATTTATTTATGTGAGAAATGTGTAAAATATACAATAACACATATAAAAATTTGTAAAAATCCTTAAATTATCCGTCCTACTATTTTATACGTATTTAATGTATATTGATATAAAAAAAAACACTAAACGAACTTGCCTTAAACGAATCTATCACCTTTGTATAAACCAAAGAATGCAGTAAAGTTGAAATAACTACAATGAAGCATTTATGATGTGCCCTAAGGTTTTTAAGAATTACTAGTATTAATTTATTGTACGATAAGTAACTCAAATCTATCATCACTTTAAAATATTAACAATGAAAAATAGCCTTTAAATCATCTATATATAAGAACGTATATTATTTGAAATATAATGAAGTAACGTTAATTTATACGTTTAGGAGTGACGCGACTATTATTCAAGCGATGCTGAGAAAAACGCGACGTACGAAACTCAGTTTTATGTAATTAAAATATTCTATAACAAGCTGGTTTGTTACGTGAACTGTAATTGTAGGTGAAAATTTAATGTTACATAATTCACGTTTTGGTTTTGATTGGATAAGTAGGTCGTAACTAGGGTTGGCGCTTTAGATAAAAATTGAACTAATCTGTAATTTTTTTTACAGCAGAATAAATATTGTGTAAATTAAACATAGAACTAGTCCCTATAAAAATAAATTATAAATGTCACTATGATAAAATAATAAAATTAAGATATGTGTAAAAAGAACAGAAAAAAAATAAGGATGCAACTGCAAGATTAAGTTTTAATACGAAGAAACAGGCAGAGGTGGCCTAAAACATACGTATCTTAAATCTAGTAATTGTATCCATTTTTTCAGCTTTTTCCTTTAATTCATTTTCCAAGTTGTGGATATATTGTGACATGCGAATACAAAATTGTAAATGTGTATATAAAAAACTTCGTGAATGAGTTGAGAGCCTTAAATTTTTACTGCAACACTAAACTGATGTTTAGATCTTCGGTAAGAAAATATTTGTGTGATATTCAGAAGAAATAGATACGAAACTGTTGTAGTAACTCCTCATTGGAACGCAGTCTCGGTAGACCCCTAAGACGTGAACTGACTTGGAATTCACACCGTGGACCTCACAAAGTTAGCCGTTGGGTCTAAGCGGGACAAGGTCGTATGGTGTAGAAATCTCTAACAGAAACCTATGTCCAGCATTAGACGGCTATCAGTTGAAGAAGAAAAAAAAGAGAAAGATACTCGTATAGAGTAAAACTAATCTGTCCAACCTAACCTATCAGATAAATTCTCTGCTGTCAACCCTAACCATTTCGTCTGGATTCAAAATAAACAAGATCGTTGAATTTATTATGGCTGGCTTCGATCGAAAGTTTACAGGTTTCTTGTCTTTAATGTTAAAATCGTTTCAGTTAAAGAGATTTTAAGGTTAACGCGTTGCATCGATCTGATTGTTTGTTTTTTTAAGTTAAATTTCTTTAGAGTATCTCAGATTTGTGACCGGCGGAAATAAAGTTCATGTAACTGTTACAAATTTTTCAATTATAAATGTATGGATCATTTTCGTAGTTACCATATGTTTTAAGATTTGTAATTTAAGGCGAATAGTATTTATTATTTATTTTTTAAGATTCCTTTGCTGAGACTTTTTAGTGTATGTATTTGATGAAAATTTTAGTTTACTTTTATCTTCTCCATGTATTATATTAGTAAGCAACTTTGATTAAGTAACTGGTACCTCACTCGGAAGATAAAGTTAAGTATTATAAAATTAGCCTTAACAAAAATTGCGCGGAGAACTTATCTGTTCTTAGTAGTGATCGATTTAATTCTTGATAGGAATAGTTTAGATTTCAAATAGAACATTAATTCTCAATCTCTATTTTTAGTCTTAAGGGGAAACAGTATTTTAATTAGTTCATTAAACAAAAAAACGTGAAGGGTTAGTAAAATAATTTTGATAAATAATATGGTTATGAACCCCTGATCTAGCGGTATCTTTAGTTATCATTTGGCAAGACAGCTGCCAAGCGAACGTCTACCGTCAATTAATAATTAACAGTTCAGAGCAGTGGTACAAAACCTGTTGTCCATTTACCACTGGTCCCAAAAAGCTGGCAACACTTTTTAAAGTCGGCTACTGCGTTTGAATTTACCAGTAGAACGCGCATCGAGTGACATTGCATGACACTTCACAAATGACATTTGTTCCGAGCGGCTGCATCGACAGTTTCTGACAACTCACCTACTACTGTGGTATAACGGTAACAGGAAATGTGGTAGGTAAATGTTGACGAACCCTGTGATGCAGTGATCTCTGGCTCTAGGGACCAAAGGTTTGTGCCCATTTTCTTCAACAAATAACAACCGCCATATTATAGATGGATAAATGTATAATTAGGGGATTGTTAAAACCATGATCTCCTGTCCCTTCAGAACCCAGGTATTCTCGTCATAGCTCCGAATGGTTTATTTTCATATTTTTTGGAATAAAAATTTTTATGGTATAATATTCGTAATTTAAATCAATATAAAACGTACACGCAACTTCGTCCGCGTCAATTGCGGTGTATTTTTCCTCTTTCTGAATGAAAAACGGTTTTTTATATTATACACCAGTCCCATATCCTTTAACTATACCAAATTTTAATTTAAAAAATTAAAAAAAATTTACTGTGTCATCTATATTAAGTTATGCAAATTGGAAGAGATAAATAGATAGATTTTCGCAATTATAATATTAGTATGGACATAACAAAAGGAATATGATTCGAGAGTTATACAAGCCCTGTAAGCAGTGGTAATTTGCAAAATGGTAGCGCGGGATTTCTGAGAGCATCAACAAATTCTCAGATAAGGAATGATCTGTCTACAGGGTTGTGTGTGCAGTGTTGGTAGATACAAACACTTCCGGTAGAGAAATAAGACTAGACTCGAGCTCAAGAATAAGGACGCTGGATGGATGTGAACCTCTTCAGGCATTCACGATAAATTTTTGATGTCAAATCTCACCTTCCTTACCTTTAAGTTTACTTTTCTGAAATGTAGATCGATATTCCGTCCTGTTTGGTTTTTGTTGTTACTAATTCCTAGGCGCTTATTTGATATCGAGTAGAAATGTTTTAAAGGCGTAGTTGCCAAATGTTTTCAAGGTTAATAAGGTTTTTTTAACATATCATTTACCATTTCATTTACCAGCTTATAAGATATCGGTCAAACAATAATCTGCCATCAATAAAAAAAAACATTACGCGAAACACCAAATGAAATAAATTTACAAATCGTTATTTTAAGCGTTGATTATACTCATGTAAATGTAAATTCGAAATATCTCGCCAATATAAGTTTTTGTAATTTATAAACGACAGATTTATTAATTTTTACAATAACTTGTTCCTTGTGTCATAAATAAACAGGTCGTTAATAACAATGAGCTCTCTCGCAGGCGCCTTTCGTCCACTTTTCCCACGACGGCAATATTTACGATTCTCAAGAAACAAACATGGCTTACTGATGTGGGCCAGGGGCCAACCGTTTCGACTTGCAGTTTATGGGAGGAAGTTTTTTTGGTTTTTTTGAACTGATTACATGCTGTTGGCCTTAACGGCTTTTTGCACCTTGTCCGGGTGGGCCAGTGGTGTCAAATGTGGGGAGTAGTGCAGATGTTCTACTAGTGACCTAAGGATGAACCTATGATGATAATAAGAATGATGCTGGAGGTGGTGATCGCCTTCGATGTAAATAAGCCATACCATCATTTTCCTGTCCCCTTACCCCACTCTAAGTGGACACAACATGTTGTCACATGATTTGCCTAGGTATTTTACGACCTGCCGCCTGCCTGACGGTAACTTACCTTATTGGCCTATTGCGACGCTTCGGTACGAAATGAAGATGGTCTATGCCCCTCTAGGAAAGCATACTGTCGTAATTTAATCTTCTTATATTAAGATAGAAAAAGTTCGGTATGTTGGATATCAATAATATCAGTGGACATTCCTGGTACCTCTTGCCTGTTATATGATAGATGCCTTACCTGTAACAAACAAAAATTGTATTATTAATATTAAAACATACATATATGGTGTATCCTGTACCTAAAGTTGATTAACAAGAAACACTATAACAGATATAGCCGGTACGCTGTCAATGAATCTTATAAGAAAAATCACAAAGAGCTGAATTGGGAGTGTCTTTTGATCATTAAAGACACACCGAAGTAACTCAACGAAGCACAAACAATAAATAATGACGTACGAATAGACGATGTGTGGTGTATGGGACGCAGGACGTTAACAAATGTCTGTTGGATAGTATTTGTCCGCTAAAAAGCCGATGGTATGCTACCGAATCACAGTGATTCCACCAGTCCGTCTCAGCACGTTGCCTTAAGCCGTGGTACGAACTCACAGTAGGTACCCTTTCCCCGTGGACAACTTTCCCCACTGCCAGTACTTTTTCTTTTTTACTGTCAGCAATTTTTTAATCATTTAACGTTCCGTCCCACCCAATGAGTGTGTAAAACCATTAGAGTTAAAACATTAACAAGTCGGTAGAAAAACTAAAGATCAAACAGAAAAACAAAGAATACATCGATATTTTGATGATGTGAAGGTATATCAACGATACATATGTAACATTTATAAGGGAAATTAGTTTCGCAATTAATTTACAATAACGGAAATGATTTGCACAAAGCGGATTATATTAGCATACGTTTTACATAACACGTAAGTGAACTGCGAATATTGGAATGTGTAAACGTAGTAAAAAACATGTTATTTAATAAATTTGTGAACATTGTATCCTAATATCGCTTAGTATTAAGTGACCTAATTAAAAAAAGTTGTTTTGTAGCAAATTCTAATAAAGCGTAGCGCCTATGTAAGTCGCGAGTGTTTGAAAGGACCTATAACTTGCAAGACCAAGAAAAAACTATTTTAAATAGTTTGTAATATGATTTCATTGGCATTGGAAATGAAATAAGGATTACATTGTATCTAACTCAAATAAGCCTAATTTTGAATTTTGTCACTTTAATACTAAGCGTGCGATATATATATTGGTAAAATGTACCATCATGCGCACACGAAAAAGTGTGTGATTTGGCATAAATAAAGTTCATATAATATTACAAAGTTACATATAATATGAGCTATACATAGCTTACATTGAATTAAATAAAATATTCGTTGTTTGTCGTGTCAATTATTTTGCACCTACTTTGTTTTTGCAAAAGGCAACTAAGGTAAGTTGACCCAATGTGTGGTATTCGGCTGAGTAGAAAAGACCACTCTCATTTCTTATAGAGGTGTCGTAGAAGGCAACTATGGTAAGTTGACGTCAGGCAGGCGGCCGGTTGTAAAATTACTAGCCAAAGCATATAACATTTTAACATATTGTGCCGACACCACTTATAGAGAAATAAGGGCAGAAGAATGATCATATTCTATAACAATCTAATAATTTTTAAATTATTTTTTGAAATGTAAAGTCACTTTGGAAGGAAGATTTCACTTCATATTTGGTGATTTTATGACCACTAGACGATCAAGTAAGCTTAATTTAGTTGCAACAGATCGTTGTACATATCTCTTGTAAGATATGGTCAATAATATGAAAGGTTTGTGTCAAGCATGTAATAACAATACTAATACGGAAGGTAGAAACTTAGAAGACAATACTGACCACAATAACGGTGTAGATACACGTGATATTACATGACCGTATAAGGAAGAGAAAGGAGTCAATAAAAACAAACTCAAATTAAAATGCATGATTAATAAAAAATGTAAAGGGGTTAAATTTGCACAATTAATTAACCGCACTAAATTATAACGACTAAATTTAAATAATAGGAAAGAAATGTAGGGTAATGACACATTATTCGAGTTTCCGCCTGCTTACGTTTCTGAAGATGTCAAATATTTGTAACGGATGTACGCAAAGACGTGTGTCATTCCGTAGCGGCTACATTTGTATACGGTGAACGTAACTTCATTAATAACTAGCAGTGTGGCCACACGTTGCTGTGACTCAGTCTGGTCATTCTAAAGGTTATCTGATAATTTGATTAAAATCGGTCCGACCGTTTCAGAGTCTATAAAGGACATACAGACATCATTCATTTTGGTATATTACTAGCTGTTCGGCCAGATCTGGCTCCGATTGCTACCAAACATCATTTCTTTCGTCCGTACCTTTCGAGTTTTCTTTAAAATATATGCTTGATTGTTTATAGTTCATATTTACTTTTCTGGAGAAGATTATTATAATGAAACACGCATATGGCTAAAAAATCTTGGGATATGTGTAATGTAGCGTGGTAGGTAGACTCTACTCCTTCTCTCCAAAAAGAGCCAAGTTTTCGTCAAGTAGCAGATGCTAACAGATCATATAAGGCTTTAAATATATTTAATACATGTCATATGGTGAAAGGACTAATGCTGTTTTAGAGTATTGGTAAATGTTACATTGGTCAAGTTGAAAGTCACCTCTTTTATTCTTTATGCCAATCAGCTTCGCAGTCACTTATCAGGTAAACAAAACTAGATTCGAAACTATCATAAAGACGAACTGCCTTTACCAAAAAACCCACATACAGGAAGTCCGTAACGAGAAGAACAGAAACCACATAGCTACTAAACCTGATATCTATAACGTCATAACCAAAGTTTTCAAATGAGGTAAACAAACATATTTCGAATTTAAATTTAAAGCCTTTAAATCAATCTCATCGAGTATAACGCAAACATTATTCTAATGCAATAGTTACGAGATTCGTCGACAGCTCATGTTCGACGCTATAATCAACGGATATTTTACGAATTAGCATTCATTAACAAGAAGCGGTCATAATCGTGCCCTTTGAATACATTATATCGTAAATGGTGAAGTAATTGAATACTGCAAAATGGCCATTTGTCAACTGTGAAGACAGTAAGTTTAGCAATCTCTATATTAAAGTTAACATCCATGTAACTATTATTGTGATCATTTACAAAGGTAACAATTTTATGAAAAGTGCTCAAAAGCAAGATAATCTTGCCACAAATTAAAGGTATTATATTTACCTAGTGATCCAACAGAGAACCAAAATAATCGACATAGCCCAAAGGATGAGCAAGCTCCATTGGCAGTGGGCTGGTCACTGGCATCGGCTTGGAACGAAAAGCTGAAGACCGAGTTCAGTGGCGTGCTATGGGAGACACTTATGTCCAACAGTGGATAGGGGCAGGTTATTGATGATGATGATCTATACCTGTACCGTCGTAAACACAAAGTTAGTTTGATGGAGTGGCCAGCAGTGTATGTGCAGGCCGAAAATGCAGAACGTGCTTACTCCCGTTTATGCACAAGTGATTATTAGCGATCCGCTCCGTGTCATGCTTTGTTCATACTAAAAATATGGACTCCTATCGGCGGAAATGAATACAACCATTATCTAATGTCATTATACTACATAATAATAAAGCGATACGGAATCAGGTAGACAGACAAAAACACATTTTAAGATAATGAATTCTCGTGCAGCCGTTAGCGTCTGGTATTTACTTTTTATTAGATAAAAGCAGATCACCGACAGTTAGATTAAATCAGGTTTTTGACCTTGAAAGACACGACAATTAGAAAAAGAAATATTCAAATAATTCAGTCAACTCAAACCAGATATTTACTGCCTAGATTCTGTGCAAAACTCGATATAAAAAGATAGTAAAATACTTAAATTTAAGATCAATCTGTAGCTGTAAACATACTTATGAAACCTAGTATAGGATCCAAGGTATGATGAATTCACACCGAGGAACGCAACTTAGGTAGAACCTTCATTAGATGAATTGACGATCTCAAAAGATCAGCTACTGGCTTCAATTACCCGAAGATCGTATGGCATCTTTAAGTTACCTATATGTGACAGACTGCGATCCGTTGAAAGAAAGGACACGGATCAAGATTTTGATCGCGAATGATTAAACAGGACTTTTCAAAAAATTAAAATTTATATAAAGATTCTTCATTAGCGTATAAAGTTATCCCATTATCCAAGTTATCCCAAGAAAAAGACCTCCTCTGTTTTTTGGAGCCAAGAATTGTAGCTAACACTCATTCCGCTGCAACAACGCTGGTTGGATTTATTTACACATATTTATCAAGTTTACTTTCACCGAATAGTTTACGCATTATGATTAAACATACAATAAGCACCCAATACCCCTGGCAAGGGTCATACAGCATGGGTATCTGGCATAAACATAACTATAATTATATTATTGACCTGAGTGAACTTCTCATAGACATGCCACGCCTGCTCACTCGTCACGTCACAATAAACGGTTAAACACACCCAAACATGAATATCATTAGGCGCAATATCGTTGGCCCGCTCGTATTACGCGGTTACGACATCGGAACCAGTCGTAAAACATTTGCATATCATCTAATCTCAAAACCTCATCTCAGACAAAACACGCGCTTACCAAGATGTGTGCGACGATTATCCGTTGAATAGTATTTCAACCATACATGTCGTTTGATTAATGCATTCACTGATGATCATTTAAATGACGTTATACAGGTCTAATTAAAGGGTTGAACTTCAAAAACATTGAAGAAGCATGTTTTGTTTTCTTTTACTACTACCTAGACCAAAAATTATAATTATACATATATTGCCATTACAGCAGTTTAAAACACTATGAACAGGAGACTGATATAAAAAGCCTACTATACTGTTGAGGATTATTTGGACGATAAGAATGCATGGATATAGCTACTGTCCGACCCTGTAGAAGATAGTAATGACTTAATGTAACTAGTTATAAGTATTATGTTGAAAAGAGCAACCACCGAGTTTCTTGCTGGCTGTTCTCGGTAGGAAGAGCTGTCCAAACCAGCAGTAGAATTGACGATTCAAAAGTACTAGTTTACAAGTTTATTTGAATAAAGAAAATTTTGAATTTGAATTTGAATATATAGAATTTAAATATAGTCTTGAGCCTATTCAAAATACGTGAACGTTGTCTTCTTCCTACATTAAGCAAAATAATTCTATTTATACCTTCTGTACTCTGAAAATTTGCAAAGTTTGCGTGCTTCTATTTATAAAAAGTCAGTTTGAATTATATTCACTGTTTTGCAACCAAAGATTTGAATCAAAAAAATTAATGTAGTATTTTCCAAAATCATCATATGTATTGTACATGCATGTACATATGCACATAATGTACATACATGTACATTTTTTACATAATTTTTGATTACACGAAAAGCTCTCTATTAAAATTCGAACACATTTTTTTTCATAAAAATTATAAGTACAAAATTCACCTGAAAGAATACTTATTAACGTTCCGTTTAAACGTAACGAAAATGATACAAAAGTTTGAATTATAACTAAAACCAAAATTAAAGTAGCTTAAGCTTATTTTGCACAAGACATTTTTCAAAAAAAAATACCATTTCATTCTTCGCGGTAAAAGCACTTACAGGAATTTAATACAGAAATTTTTATTACTGACCGAGAAATACTTTAAGACTGTAAAATCTATATTTTAAAGTTGGATTTAACACAGACAATTATAATGGTCCCTTTAAACTTTTGTAAGGAACACCACAAGAACTGATTCAACAGTTAACAATGTATGTAGAGGCGGCTAAAGCATTTTTCTGGCTGACGTGCAGAATGTATCGTTTTTGATTCCATCTGCGACCGCCTGTTTATCGTATACGGATATAATTCCGCAATAAGTCCATATAAGCGGTTCCATTTGTAATGCTGTCCCATTGTTCGTGGAGAAATTTTCCGAATCTACTGTTACAGTAGGTTCAATGAAAACGATATACCATAAATAACTCACTTGTCCTCGGTTGCCATGACAAGTGCGTTGTTAATCCTGACTTGACGGCTGACCAGTCGGTCCAAATTTTGATACACGTATGTATGCCAATCTCCCGTTTGACATGTGGAAGTTGAATACTACTGTCATCTTAAATTTAATATTAACAAAGAATATGTCTAACAAGGGTCATAAAATTTTGCATAATGTACTTAATTATAGGCGTCCGGTTTATTTAAAAGCAAATATTTAAGATATAATATAATATGATCCTTCCAATTTGGAATTCATATGTTTACTGAGACTGACAAAATATGATTTATTGCTAGAAAAAGTTTTCTAAGTTCTTTACAAATATATCGTATAAGTAACCCCAAAAATTTACGATAAAAAATGTAATTTCTTAATTAATTACTTAATTAAATTAGTAAAACCAAATGATGTCGTTTGAAGAATAAGAATCGCAGATTAATGTTGTCATTACCTTTGTATTATGGACCACCGCAAAATAACACTTAATTTTATAAATTATTCGTGGCACGCAATTACATTTCCCTAGATCATGACATCGATAAAACATTATTATAACTCTAGAAATTTCTGGGATGTATGTAACTCGACAAAATGCGTTGGAGCATAAATAATGGAGGATAGATCGAAGTTCCAATCTTTCTGCCTCCAAAGTAGTTGTAGAAGGTCTATGCCCAGCAGTGACATAATAGCAGGCATCTGCTTACAGACAATACCGCATTAACACTCAAGACAATAGATGAAATATACTGCTGGATCTATACTAATCCATATTCATGTCGATCACTTGACACGCCTTCAACTACTCGCGGGTCACAGAAGTCATGTGAGCGCACACTCAGAAATACAATTTCGCAACGTTTTCATTTCGGGGCACGTAGTAGGGATGTCAAAAACTAATTGATTTTTATATTAATCGATTATTTTATATCACAATAATCGATTACTTTAACATTATAAACCGCGTCCGAGACCGCGTCTTGGCAAACGCAGTGTAGGGCGCCCACCGTCTCGCTGGACCGACGATATCCGGAAGGTTGTTGGGACCAGGGGATGCGCATTGCGGAAAACCGGGATGTCTGGCGCAGACATGGGGAGGCCTATGTCCAGCAGTAGACTGCGATAGGCTGATGGATGGATGGATTAACATGATAAATCGTTTTTTTTTCATATTGATTTAATTAATAACGCTCTTTTTATTCTTTTTTAACTTCTTTTTGTTTTTTAAGATAAGATATACGTTGCCAAACACATTTTAATCGAATTTCGCAAACAGTGCATCTAGAATTTTTTTAATCGTAGTTGTCTACTTTAATTAGTCTTTATTCTAATTACTATTAATTACTAATAGGTTATTAATTAATTACTAATTAGTTAGTTAATTAGTTACTAATTAATTAACTAATTATTAAAGTACAAAAAAATTAAATACCCAGATAAAATAGATTTTTAGATCGACTTTTTAATAAGAGATAATCGATTTTTTATAAACCGATTAATTATAAATCGATTTTTTCCACTACAATTGACATCCCTAGCACGTAGCTTATATGATTTAATTCAGTGTCACTTGTTAAATGCCACGGACCTGTTCGCTGACCCAGAGAGTTTTTTTCACCAATCTCACTCCATATGTAATCTCAATTCATGATTGCGACACTGCTTTTCGGCAATTTAGCTGTCTTGATATACTACGCAATAATTTGGCGGCCTCATGTGAATTACCAGGGAATTCGTTAACCATAAACGTACAAAACTGACATTGAAGTATTTTAATGTCTTTTTTAATGAATAGTTAATTATATTTGATAATATTTATGTCAACGGGAAACACGTTTCAACTTTTATAATAACAGGAAATTTACATATGTTGTAAAGAATCTTGCATTGTATAGCTGTTGGTTAATTTATAGGATGGATAGCTTAATTAATGGGATGGGCGTAAATAGTTTTCGTTCCGTTTAATTGCTCACCATAATTCAGTAACAATGTTAGTATTTGATTAGCTTAATCATTAAAAAAATTGATTCATTAAGTTGTGGATCTACACCAACTATCTACCTCGTGATTAATTTATTCTCTTTTCGATTTATAATATTTTTTTTATTATATAAAATTCCACTATTATATTCCACAATAACATTAAACCGAAATCCTAACTTCTTTTACCTAATTTTCTTTTATTCTAATAATTTATGTTCAAATACAGGTGCCATCGGAGAAAGAGCACAGCGAATATTTCTGGCAATCAAAAGAGAGAAATAATGTAATTTAACAGTTCGACATACAATAGCTTGCATAATCTTCGTTTTCCTTCACACAACTCTTTTCTATTCCTATTATGATTTGTACTCTTATTTGTTTAAGATATTTCTCTTGGAGTATGATCCCTTTTTCCACCTATATACACTAATTAGGCGATAAATTAGGCTAACAGACATCGACATTCATGGTAATTGCTCGTAATTACAATTTATTACATTCGCAGTATAGAATCTATGAATCGATATAACGAGTAAGCGTAACGTAATATAGAATCAAAAAATATGACCGAAGAGGTATAGATTTGCTGTTTCATTTAAGAATCTATAAGGTCTCCTAAAATCCTGGCTAGAGAATACATATCCTTTTATGTAAAATTATAGGTATATCGTTAACTAGTCATTCTTATTCTTTAAATTAGTCGCAGTGTGAGTCAACACCGTCTAGAAGGTGGTCACGTACCGCTGCGTGGGTTACAAGAATAGGGTTGTCATGTCAAAAAAAACCAGGTTTGTAAAATGTTCCTCACTCCGCATAACTTATAATTCAGTAATATATTGTACAGATAAGGAGCCTGACTCTTTACCACCTGATATCAACCTCCTGCCCTTATCCCACTCTAAGTGGGGTCGGCGCAACATGTTATAAACATACTGTCACATGATTTGGCTGCGTTTTTACGGCCGGCCGCCTGCCTGACGTCAACTTCAAAGTCGTATTTTATGACACCTCGATAAGAAAGAGGGTGGTCTATTCTACTAAACCGGATACCACACGGTGTGTTAACTTACCTATGTCTCCTTTTACGACACCTCGGTAAGAAATGAGGTTGGTCTATTCTCCTCAGCCGGACACCACACGGCGGGTCGACTTACCTAAGTCGCCTTTTACGACACCTCGATAAGAAATGAGGGTGGTCTATTCTACTCCGCCGGATACCACACGGCTTAAGCTATATGTCAATCAATTGATACGATAACTATAAAATAAATGAAACAAACAGCAATTTGCTATCTCAATCGATGGAAGAGGAAACCGAATAACTTCGGAACCGGAAAATGTCAATAAACATTTGTGAGTACACCACTTGTTTGTTAGCGGAATTATAAATGCTAATGTTATAAGGTGGAAGTACCCAAACTTTAGATAAATTAAAATTTATCTTCTCTATTGCAAAGTATGCAGATTTTTTTATTAACAAGATTTTAGCAGAAAAGCTATAACACTAACTAAACTAACTATTTTTGTGACAGCCCTGATATACGGATGAAATTTAAGCCGCAAATACTTAGGGTCGACACTTGCTGTTTGCAATGATAACCACAAAGCACGAGCGTCACATCGTGAAATTTTCTATAAGGTTTTTTATCAATTTTAATTTAGAATGTACATAATTCAATAACACAATATTTTGCAAATATTATTCTGAAATCTGTGGTCTAATAAAAATCTCAATCTCAATTCGAGCATGATAACCATGAAATGAAATATCATTAATTAAAGTCTATTTCAGTCTTTGTTCGGTTCATTGCAAAATAAAGCCAATAGTATTTTAATAGGAAAATAAACAATAAGAATTAAGAAGATAGGATGAAAACATACTTCATACGTAGGTACTTCAGAATTGCAATAACAAATCAAAATTAACTCCTGCGGGCTAATGTAGGACCATTGTATTCCTGACACATGGTTAAAGACATTGCGGTATGCATAGTTCTTAAATTCAAATGTTATTTTGATTGAGGGCATTAAGCGATCGATTTGGTTGAAATGTCATTCGACTATGGAGGTCTGTAGCATATTCAATGTTTGCTTTAAAACGTATGGCAATATGTTAAACAACTGCAATTTAAACTACATATCTGCCTATGCCTATTTTTGTTAATGATCAAGTGTAAACGTTAAACAGCGTTATACAAATATAAAACTTAAAAAAATACTATAGATTTGTTCATCAAAAGATGAAAACATTTGTACAATTCTCACACCAGTAAAAGTTACGGTACAAATTTAAGTTATCGACTTCCTCTATGATAAAACAGTAAATGATAGTAAGGTAACCAAAGATGTTCATAGCAGCTCAAAACAAACAATTGAACAGTAAACAATAGGGAAAATGGAAACCGGTACCAGTGTCGAACATCAACAAAACCGCAATAATAATAAAACGAAATCACCAAACCGTAGTCTAACCGCACAATCATCTGAATAAACAACAGAAAACGCCACTGTTGTGAATAGTATTGCTAAAGCGAAATTAAACGACATGTTTAAAACTTAATGTGCGATTTGCAACGAAGTAATGATGTAGTCATTAAACTTCACACATTATTACACTTCATCAAAGAACACTTATTGCATACGAAACGCGGGCCCAATTTGCATGCTACAAATATCAAATTGTGCAAGACATCCAAACGACAATATAATATTTCAAAATCCGACAAATTGTTACCATTCTGCAAATAATGTTTACTGTGGAAATCTTAGCAATGTAAATGCGAACCATGTACTCTACCGATCACATGGAGTTGAAGCTAATCTTGGGTATAATAAAGATGCCAGTCATGAACGCATAGGATCAATGAGTAGAGCTATTCTATTCAGAATACAGTAAGTCATAATTGCAGGGTTTGATTCAAGATGGATGATATGGCAAATTCTGAAGTCCTTTAAGTAAAAGTAAGGTATCCGAGTGATTATACTCATAATCAAAAAATCAAAAAAATCAAAAAATATTTATTTCCTTCAAAATTCTTACATAATCATTAACAGAATCTGGGACCATCCTAGTAAGTTACTAGTATCTACTAGTACTTGTGACAGGAGGCCCCGCTCTTCCATAACATTACATACATAATGGGAAATAGAACGTGCGTGTAATTTGTGTGTGTGAGAGTGAACTGTGTGTGAGTGTAGTGTGTGTGTGTTCGTGCATTTGTTGCGAATGTTTTTTTGTGTGCGAGAGTGTGTGCATGCATGTGTATGTATGAATGGTTGCGAATCTGAGTTTATATCAATGCTTCTATCAATGATCTATTGTAATTAGTGTGAAAAGCTACACATACAAGAACAACAAAAAACTATAGTCTTTAAAAAATTCTTAACACTGCACATGGCACATTTCCAAAAGAGCTGATGTAATTATTTCCTGTTTCATTAGCCAAAGTCCACACACTAGTATTTTTGGCACTTGTATCCTTTACTGTGCTTTCTAATGTGCAGGGATCTTACAAATGAAATAATTTGTACTTACATGCAAAAGATTTTACATTCATAGAAAACAATAATAAGTCACGATAAGTAATTAAAAATTTCAGATTTGGTATTAATAAAAAAGAAGTAGGTTTATATAGAGGCAAAATAAATAAAATTTATATGTTCCTAATCTACTGCAAATATAAAATTTGTACAGAGATATACGTAACCAATTATACCAAAGAATTCTTAAATCTCGATCAGATTTAAGAATTCTTTGGTAAGTGGTAAATATACAAAGGTACCTTTGTTATATACCGGTTATGACCTGTCACGTTCACTCCGGAACGACAAGTTACGGGCCATCGCGACATGACTTCGCATGCGCAGAGCTAATTGCGATTAGATACCTACCTGGGTCGGTCTAACGGGCACCCAGCATTGTAAATGACGCAGAGCGTACGTTAGCGGAACAACATAAGGATGTGAACCTAAATTTAAAAAAAATATATTATTCAAGCTACAAATGACGTCTTCTTCAATCATTCTCCTGCCCTTAACCCACTCAGAGTGGAGACGATACAACACATTTTTCTCTTCCATTCTCTCCTACCATTCATCAACTCTGACGCTACTTATTTTATACGCATGTTATAATTCACACAATCATCATTCATACAACAATCTCTTTTTCGCCTACCTCTATTCACCTCAGGAAACCTGCATATCTCTAGAGAATCTTAGGGATATGTGAAACCTACCAATTCGCATTGGAGCAGCGTGGTAGGTCTTAGCTCCAATCCTTCTCTCCAAAAATGGAGAGAGGCAGCAGTGAGTTAGTAACAGGCCGTTACTTACTTTTTTACTTTACTATTCACGTCACTGAATGACGTTTTCTGCAACGTAGAAAATTAATCTTCTTTAATTATTAATACAATCAAAGCTATCAAAATAGGTAACAATGTACATAACATATTACCATCACAATTCGGTAAACCATTATCATTCTATAAGTTCTATCTATGAGATAATAAGAGAGAGTCTAAACAAAACTAACTATAGTTAATCTAGACGTTCATCCTGGGGTGCTTAATCGGTTGGCCTCCTCGTGGCGCACCCTGGGCAGGCCCTTGGAATTATGTACGAGTATTCCTTGGACTTGGCGAACGGACCGGTTATGGGTGCTGATTCCATTTGTCCCTCTGGTGTCAGAAGGCAACTAGGATAGGCTGGGAGCTCCGGGGGAATGAGACTCCCAAATGGTTGGCGCGTTCTGTTTCGGCTTAGTCTAAGTCCTGCAGGACACGGCTTTGGCCTCCGTCAGCCAAACCCGTAAGCCCAGTCATGGGAACGGGGGCCTTCGGGTCGCGAGGAAGAAAACCTCTATAAAAAATTACCCGTGGGGGCGGAAACGCCCACGTTGCGCGGCGAGCCGTTCCAGCTGTGTTTTTCATGGCCGGTAGGCTTTTGGCTCTCAAATCGGGAGCCACGTCGGGTGGAAGTAAACCGTAACTCCGCAAGTGAATGCGGAACCGGGGGCCGCTCTTCTTATTTGGGAGGAGAGGGGCCGCGAGGAAGAAAACCTCTCTAAAAAATTACCTGTGGGGGCGGAAACGCCCACGTTGCGCGGCGAGCCGTTCCGGCTGTGTTTTTCATGGCCGGTAGGCTTTTGGCTCTCAAATCGGGAGCCACGTCGGGTGGAAGTAAACCGTAACTCCGCAAGTTAATGCGGAACCGGGGGCCGTTCTTCTCATTTGAGAGGAAGGGGCCGCGAGGAAGAAAACCTCTCTAAAAAATTACCCCAATCCCAAGGTTCAGGGTCCGCCGAGGGGATGAATGGCTGGGGGGAATCCAGTCGTTAGGGCCTTTTACCCAATCCTAAGGTCTAAGCCCGCCGAGAGGATGTATGGCCGGGGGAGTACCCGGTCGATAGGGTTACTATAAAAACACATGGAAAGCAATGGTAATTACAGTAATGACTACCCAGGAGGGTCCCGGTTCTTCCGGGGAATCCCTCACCGTGACTGACAATGTTGGTCACGGTCGCCCCAACGTATCTGGGGGGGCAACCACTGCTTCGGAGGAGATAGGAGGGGGTATCGGTGGAATTGAGACCGGCTTGGCTGGTGTTTCCGCTGGTACGTGTCAAGAGTTACGGCGCAATCCTGCGCGTAGTGTGAAGACGGCAGCTGCCGTTCGCAGTGCCAGCTCGGGCTCTGCAAGGAGCCGTAGCAGGACTTCTATCCTGTCAGGGAGCGAGTCTGTGGAGGACGTTTCTGGCTCGAGACTGCGGCGTACAGCGTCAAAGCGACTGAGGTCGGAGTGTGGGAGCGCTCACGATTCAGACGAGGATCTAGGGTCGAAAAAGGTCGATACGAGATCCCATGTCTTGGGTTCCCTAGACGGCCTCCAGGAGGCTCATATGATGTTACAGCGTTGTGAGGTTGAGATGGTAACAAGTGACGATGAGCCGAGTAGCCAGAAAACCAGGCTGGCACCGGCTAAAGTATCGCTGAAGAGCGTTGACACGTCGCGAGCATGCGATGTGTTGGCGCAAAGCGTTGAGGCGATGCGGAAGACGTTGAAGAAATCTAAA
Source organism: Morpho helenor (assembly GCA_029227775.1). Taxonomy (NCBI): domain Eukaryota; kingdom Metazoa; phylum Arthropoda; class Insecta; order Lepidoptera; family Nymphalidae; genus Morpho; species Morpho helenor. Next base: position 2,442,877 of record JARGCU010000017.1, read on the forward strand.
AACCTCAAAGGAGATTGTCGAGGTACTCTCAACGACGTCGCCAAAAACGTTGAGGAGGTCGCGCGGGCGCTGTCCGAGCGAACGGAGGCCGAGGAAATCCGCCTCTTGAGAGAGGAAAACAAAAGGTTGGCGGCGGTAATCAACAACTTGTCTATTGAAATAACAACTCTCAAGGAGATGATGGTCACCACCGCCAACAAGGGGTCAGGGAATCAAGGAGCACCTAATGTCAATCCACAGCCGTTTAGGGGCTTGACCATTGAGGAGGAAATGGTCAGGCTCCGTAATATGTTTACGGCAAGATTAGACAGTCTGGAGACGAGGCTTCCTCCAGAGGAAAGACTGCGACCACCTTTAGCGGCAGATAAAAAAAAGGCGACAGCAATGGCGAAGAGGAAAGAGAAAGAAGCGGTGGAAAAAGAGAAGCCTGCAAAAGTCCGAAACACTCCGGAAGCCACCTCCAGCCAGCCGCCGACTAGCCAGTTCTGGAAAAAGATTGTGGTGGTTGACCCTGCACCAGCAGGGCCGAGCAATGTCAAGGGAAAGAAAAAGGCCTCCAAAAAGAGGAAATCCAACAAGCAGGCTGAAAAACGTCCTGCACCCAGACCGCTGCCACCAGCCCCCGCTTCAATGAGCGAGGGCTGGAATGTGGTAGCGCGTAGGGGCGCCAAAAAGGGGAAGAAGCTTGCGCCAGCCAACAAAGTAGCGCCGGCAGTTGCCACAACCAAATCGCAGCCAAAACAAGGGGGAAAGAAACTTCAGACCCCGCGTTCGGCTGCTGTTGTGGTGACCCTTGATAAGGAGGCCACCGAAAAGGGCCTCACATACACGGAGGTCCTAGCTCGGGCCCAGCGAGGCATTAATATTGAGGACTTGGGCATCAGTGAGCGCTTGCGTCTCAAAAAGGCTGCCACCGGGGCCCGGATGTTTGAAATTTCCGGGCCCACAAAGATTGAAAAGGCGTCTGCTCTCGCTGATCGCCTTAGGGAATTCTTCCACGACGAGCCGGCGATACGCGTGTCCATGCCCACAAAATGTGTAGAACTGCGTGTTGTGGGTCTGGATGACTCTGCCGTTGAGGAAGACGTTGCCGCCGCGATTGCTCAGGTCAGTGAATGTGCAAAACAAGACATTCAGACCGGCGTGATCCGAAGGACGGGGAACGCGCTGGGCTCTCTCTGGCTCAGGGTCCCTGTCGCGGCAGCGAAAAAGGTGGTGGCAGCTGGTAGACTGCTGGTGGGCTGGGTATCGGCTCGGGTCCAGCTACTCGAGGCTCGCCCACAGCGCTGTTTCAGGTGCCTCGAGAAGGGGCACCTTAGAGCCGAGTGCACGTCGGCTATTGACCGCAGCGGCGAATGTTATCGCTGCGGTCGAAACGGCCACAAGGCCCGATCCTGCTCGGCAGCTCCACATTGTGGAAGCTGCGAACGAGCGGGATTGAAGGCCGACCACCGGGCGGGGAGCGGGCAGTGCAAGGCACCGTCCGCTCCAAAGAGGAGGGGAAGGGGGGGTGATGGCCTGAGGGTCCCCTCGCCACCTGCCGCCGACCCGGCTCAGCCCACCACGAGCCGGGTTATGGGGGATCCAATGGAGGTCGCTAATTGATGGCCTCCATAAGATTCCTCCAGGCGAATATAATGCGCTCCACCAGGGCCCAGGACCTCATTTTCCAGACCCTGGCGGAGCGGATGGTGCACGTGGCTGTGGTCTCCGAACCCCTTTTTATTCCGTCGAGTAAGGAGTGGGTCGGAGACCGCGTAGGGGATGTGGCCATTGCATCCAGGGCTGCAGTTGGCTCCCCAGCCCTGGAGCGTGTGGTGAGGGGACGCGGGTACGTCTCCGCCAAGATTGGGGACGTATCCGTCATCGGGGCGTACTTCTCACCTAATAGACCGTTCTCCGACTTCGAGCTCTTCATGACTGAAGTCGGAGACTTGGTGCATAGGTTACGCCCCGGTAAGGTGGTTCTGGCCGGAGACCTCAACGCGAAATCCGCCGCATGGGGGTCTCCGGTCACGAACGTTAGGGGGAGATTCCTGGAGGGTTGGTTGGCCTCAGCTGGGATGGTCGTCATGAACCGAGGGACGGCTGACACATGCGTGCGATGGAATGGCGGTTCCAAAGTCGACGTTACCTTTGTCGACGCCGCCATGTCACCATGTGTCAGGAACTGGGAGGTAATGGTGGGTGTGGAGTCACTCTCGGACCATCGTTATATATGGTTCGAGGTGGCCGCACGCCATGCTCCCATTTTCCCTCGGTCGGGAAGAGATGATGGCCCTCGGTGGTCCGTCAGGAAAATGGATCCCGAGTTCCTCGTCGAGGCCGCAATCGTCCAGGCGTGGGCCGCTGGGTCCACGGGTGGGGAGGTTGCCGCGGAGGTCGAGGACCTCCAGCGGCGGATGTCGCTCATCTGCGACGCCAGCATGCCGAGGGTGCGAAGCACAGGGCCGGCGTGCGGTGTGTACTGGTGGTCAGAGGAGCTAGCGCAGCTGCGTGATCAGTGCGTAGCCGTGCGCCGCCAGTACACTCGGTGCAGGCGTCGTAGACGACGCGACATCGAGGAGGAGAGGCGCCGTTACGAGGCTTATCGGGCTGTCCGCACCTCGTTGCGAACGGCAATCGCCGAGGCCAAGAACAGGGCCCACAGGGAGATGGCCGAAGAGCTCTGTCGGGATCCGTGGGGGAGGCCGTACAAAGCGGCGCGGGGGAAGCTTCGTGCCCGTGCCCCCCCTCTCACTGTGAGCCTTCGGCCGGATTTCCTGGAATCCGTTGTGGAAGCCCTGTTCCCGCAGGGAGCTGAGGTGGAGCCGCCTCGTATGGCGCCTCTCGAAGAGGAGGAGAGCACTGTGTCAGGCGCGCCGGGGGTGTTGGAGTGGGAGTTAGCCGGGGCGGTGAGTCGCATGAAGGCGAAAAACACCGCTCCTGGCCCCGACGGCATCCCTGGGCGCGCCTGGTCTTTTGCCCTGGGTCCGTTGGAGTCTGGACTCAGGGCGACGTTCAGTGCCTGCCTAGAGCAGGGCCTCTTTCCCCGTAGGTGGAAGACGGGGAGACTAGTCCTGCTCAGGAAGGAGGGAAGACCGGCCGATACACCCTCTGCGTATCGGCCCATTGTCTTGCTGGACGAGGCGGGGAAGCTGCTCGAACGCATAATAGCTTCCCGCATAGTCCAGCACCTCCAAGAGGTAGGGCCCGACCTCAGTCCCCTCCAGTGCGGATTCCGCCAGGGCAAGTCCACCCTCGACTGTATTGAGGGTGTCAGACTTCTGGTGGAGGAGGCGACAACCCGGCGCGAGGTGGTGTTGGCGGTGTCGTTGGACATCGCTAACGCATTCAACACCTTGCCCTGGGGAGTGATCAGAGAGGCCCTACGCTTTCACCGCATCCCCATGTACCTACAGCGCGTTGTCGGTAATTACCTGGCAGACCGCGCTGTCAGGTACCCGACGGCTGGGGGTGGGTGGAAAGAGCGGAGGATGTCGTGCGGTGTTCCACAGGGTTCGGTTCTTGGCCCCCTCCTGTGGAACATCGGCTACGACTGGGTGCTGCGCGGGCAAATGCTCCCGGGGGTGCGTCTGTTTTGTTACGCAGACGACACCCTCGTGACTGCCCGTGCGAGCACCCACCGGGAATCCCGAGTGCTGGCGACCGCGGCCACCGCTCATGTCGTGGCCCGTATTCGCCGGCTAGGACTGGGGGTGGCCTTGGAGAAATCCGAGGCCATTTGCTTCCACAGGCCTCGGATGGCGCCCCCAGTGGGCTCCCGGTTGGTGGTGGGCGGGACGTCCATCGAAATCTCGGGTACATTACAGTACCTGGGACTGCTTCTCGACAGCCGATGGACGTTCGAGGCCCACTTCCAGCGGCTCGCTCCCAGACTAACGGCGACCGCCGGAGCCCTGAGCAGGCTCCTCCCGAATTTGGGGGGGCCGAATGCAGGCTGCCGGCGCCTATACGCCGGAGTGGTCCGGTCGATGGCCCTATACGGCGCTCCCATATGGGCGGAGCGGCTGACTGCCAGGTCCCTGCCTCTGCTGCGTAGAGCGCAGAGGATCATGGCGGTCAGACTTGTGCGGGGCTACCGGACCATCTCCGGTGAGGCGGCCTGCGCCTTGGCCGGGTCCCCTCCATGGGACCTAGAGGCCAAGGTGCTAGCTCAGGCCTACCGCCGTAGAGTCGAAGCCCGTTCATCGGGGGGAGACTCAGCGGTGGTAGAGGTGGAGTGGCGGAGGGCAGCTCAGGAGGAGCTCCTCCGCCAATGGAGGCGGCGGCTGGAATCGCCCAGTGCAGGATTCTGGACGATTTCGGCCATCCAGCCCATTCTTCAGGGCTGGGTCGCCAGGAGGCATGGGGTCCTCACCTTCCGCCTTACGCAGGTGCTTTCTGGACATGGTTGTTTCGGGTGGTATCTGTGGAGGGTGGCCCAGCGCGAAGCGACTGGTGAGTGCCACGAGTGCGGCGCCGACTTTGACACGGCGCTGCACACGCTCGCAGACTGTCCAGCTTGGGCGGTCCAGCGGGCGCAACTCGTGGCACAGGTGGGGCACGATCTCTCCCTGCCCACCGTGGTTCGTGCCATGGTGGACAGGGAGCGATCGTGGGCAGCGATGGCCTCCTTCTGCGAGGACGTTATCTCGCGGAAGGAGGCGGCGGGACGGATCCGGGAAGTCGAGTCCTTGGATCCGATCCGCCGCAGGCGAGCGGGGCGCAGGCGACTCGCCGAAGTCCGTCGCATGCCGCCCTAACGGGGACCTCCGAGCGGTCCGAACGGGGCATCGGACGCTCGCTGGAGTTAGGTCCCCGAGGCGGTCGATGCATCTGGTGCTCCCGATGCATCGTCCAGCGGAGGGAGGGGCCACTTTTAGAGAGGCCCCGACCCAGAGGTGGCGCACTCTGGGGTACAGAGTTGCTGCTGGCGGGGTTGGGGGTAATGTCTTCATAGGTACCCCATCGCCGCCACCAGCAGCGTGGAGCACACAGGTTGTTTTAGTCGGTGCGAGTCCGACATAACCGTCGCCTGCCCCCGTTGGGCGGCGGTACCCATAAGGGGTTTTTTCCTGTTCGAAAAAAAAAAAAAAAAAAAAAGACGTTCATCCTAATGTAATAAAATAGGGATAAAATAAAAACAAGGATAAAATTATTACCATTATTATTATAAAATTCGCACATCCTAGCGTCTAAACCCTAGGGTTTAAGTTACAAATGATATGAGACGCATGTCAGCGGGATATGACAAGGATGTGCGAGCGTTTTATCGTCATATGAGCACAATTATTTAGAATACTTCCTGATACGTGCTGGAATCTTGTGAAACAAGATCTCAATTATAATAAATCTCTGTTGTAATTCATAGTCTTGTTAAAGACGAATTATATTTCAATTTAAAGTTATTTATATTCTTGCATTTGCAAACTTTATGAATTCAAATCATCCTTTATTCAGTAAACTTGTAAAGTAGCTCTTTTAAAGTGCCACTTCTATTCATAACTACAGAAGACCAAGCAAAAACTAGGCGGTTGTTCTCTAAAAGCATAATTCTTATAACTGTTTCCTTGTTGTTATTACTATTGATTTCATGGTCGTACAGTATTTATATCCACGCATTCTTATCATTTATGTAATCCTCAATAGTATAGTAAGATTTCTGTATCAGGCTTCTGCTGAGTCTTTTTCAACTTTTGTAATAGCAAGGCTAAAATTGCGGAATGTTAATATAAAATCTTCTGCCAAAACCCACAATCCACTTACGTAATTCAAGTTCAAAGCAGGAACCGCAAGCTTGTCGGTTACTAATTGATTATTTCAATAACCAAAATTGACGATACTATAATCAAAATCATTATTAAACTTAGTAAGTTCAGTACCGAATATCATTAAATCATCAATTTCCAGAACATGAAGTCTACTTTGACTGAAATCAATTAACCAGAGCAGAAAAACAATTTTCTCATTTAAACAACCGAACATCCGGTTTCATATCTTCCTGTAATCTTCACTAAATACCATAGTAATAAAAGAAAGAACAAAAACAGTATTCATCGTGGTTACATTACGCGCGCGTAACTCAGGGAAGTCGTCTACGATGCCGGATTTCCCATTTTCTGATAATGCAAAAACGTAAGCTTTTAAACGTTATACTCGCAACGGAAGTATTACATAACACAATTAGCGTTACGGATAACGATGTTATGGAACTTTTCGCACGGTCTTCATATTTAATTATGGAGAATCATTGTTGTTTATGATAATAGTAATGCTTAATTGCTAACCTTTTTACCGTGTTATTTCGAGCTTTTAGCATTGTTTTTATCCAAGTAGCTGAAATATGACCTACCTTTTTACTAGAAACATGTGAGACATTACTAGAAACATTATAATGAATTTATTTAGTGACAACAAAAATGTACAGGTTGCCTATCTTAAATTACTTATACGTTAATACGATACAAATCATACTCCCGTGATATGATCCCAAGAATGCTGGCAGCGTTATCACGTATGATTCTTTATTAAAAGAGCCAGTCTTCTTGTCACACTAAGAGGCAATTAAATGTAATAAAGACTTAAAATGTAATCAATTTTATCCACCTAATACATAAAGAAAAAAATAATCTCGAAAGGGTGAGTATATGATAAAATAAGAAGAAAAAGTAATACAAAAGGATTCCCGGATTTTTTTTTTATTTCACAAAATACTATAATGCAAAGAGAATAAATATAAAAAATATATAAAATATAATTCACGAATCTTAGTTTTAATTCATTCAGCTTATCCTCATGTATTTACAGTCGTAAGAGGCTACCAAGGTAAATTGACGTCAGACAGGCAGCCGAAGAATGTTGATCTATTTATTATATCCTATATGTTAACTCGGTATAGAAGCTAAAATTTAACAAAGTTTTATCAATATAGCTCCAGTGGATTAGCCGCAAAAGCGTAACAGACAGACTTTCGCATTTTAAATATTAGCTAGGTTAGCTATTGGTAACTAGTAAGCGACGTAAAAGTACGGCATTTTACGGGGGTACGTAAAATAACTAGCCAAATCAATTAACAACATGTTTATAATATGTTGTGCCCCCCTCAGAATGGGATAAGGGCAGGAATATGATGATGGTACGTACGTACTTGATATGGGTAATTTCTACGCGCAGATACTCCATTGCAGAAAAAATATAAATGTCATTATTCAAAACCAACACACCAAGCCGTATAGATTAATAAAGACATATGTACATAACGTAACTAACTCACTTAGCGAGCTATCGTGTAGTGTCTTTATAATTTACAATTATCCTTCATTACAGTATCGAGATCGAAAGGCTAAACGGTCCACTTACAACCATTAAGTTCTTAAAGCAAAGCGTTAAATTAATCAATAAAAATAAGCGGCGCCATATTATACGAACGCATTAAAATAATCTTTATTAATTACGGCCGGCCCTGCAGATATATTAGGGGCCATTGGGTACGCGAGACCTCGAGCGCGGCTAATGCAGGGATTTCATTCTAAGATTGTTTTAATTAAGTCATTTAAGAACCATATTTGCAGAAAGGACGACGGACTTTTTACATTTTTAAATATTTCTAATTTAAAAAAATAATTTAAAAAAAAACATTTAAAAATATAAAAAATTGTCGTCCGCCGGGAACGGGGAAATATCCCGAGTTGCCGGTGGTCAGGGATCCAGAGTGAGGAACTTCCTCACAATGCGCGCCGTTTCGAGCAATACTGCCTTCTGCATCCGACACATTATTATTACTTTTTTAATATCGTGACGCTTAATTCTATAAATTATTTACTTCATTTCTTATTGAGAACCATTGAGAACCATTTCTTATTGAGTACCAGAATCCTTAGCCGCGTGGTATTCGGCTGAGTAGAATAGTACCACCCTCATTTCTTACCGATGTGTCGTAAAAGGCGACTAAGGTAAGTTGACCCACCGTGTGGTATCCGGTTTAGTAGAATAGACCACCCTCTTTCTTACCGAGGTGTCGTAAAATACGACTGAGATAAGTTGACGTCAGGCAGGCGGCCGGTCGTAAAAACGCAGCCAAATCATGTGACAGTATGTTTATAACATGTTGTTTCGACCCCACTTAGAGTGGGATATTTGAAAAACGGAATTTAAGAAAAATATTTTTTTATCCTATTATGCTAATATATAAAGCGAAGAGTTTGTTTGTTTGAACGCGCTAATCTCAGGAACTACTAGACCGATTAAAAAAATTCTCTGAGTGTAATATAGTCAATTTATCAAGGAAGACTATAGGCTATATAACATCACGCTAAAATAAATAGGAAAGGAGCAGCGATAAAAAATATTACCAAAAACGGAAAAATTTAAAGCTTTGCGTGCGCTAAGTAAACGGTGAAAGTTATACAAAAATCATCTATTAAAAAATTGTTCCCCTCAAAAAGTTCTAGATAAAAGTCCGCGACACTATATGTCTAGCTTTTAAGGTTAACCCACTTTAACCATTTTTATGGTTATCATAATACTATATTACGGTTTTAATCTTTCCACGCGAGCGTAGCCACTGGCGATTGATAGTTTTTTATACTCAGACAGACAGAATTTCGCACTTTTAATATTAGTGCTGTTGTAGATGTCAAAAAGTCCTTGACAAATGATACTTTTTTTATTGCATGTCTAATGGTTACAAATAAAAAGTCCCGAAACGTAATTCACGCTGCTACGAAAACTCATTTACTGCTACAGCAGTAAGTGTGGAATGCTCTTCCGCCTGACCTGCGCCAACCTTCATCAATTGCCATTTTTAAGCGCCGTGTCAAGGAATTTTACTTGATGCAGTGAGATGTCACGCTAATACTGTGAGCTTTGATTTTTTTTTTCTATTATTATTATTATTTTTTGTATATATATATATATATATATTTTTTTTTAACTTCTCCTTTCTCTATTATTGAACACTAACCTATAATACTATGTTTTATTTTTATGTGATTCCTTCGCTCAAAAGGGTTGTCCGGAAGAGATCACTGCTTAGTGATAAGACCGCCCTTTGCACGCTTTACATTATTGTTAGATTTAAGGTTTTCTGTTATTTGTTTTTATGTTATTTTATAGTGTAATTTTGTGCAATAAAGATGTTTATCTATCTATCTATCTATCTAATTTCACAACACGTTATACCTGACGACTGGCATTACTAAAGCGTTTGCAAATATAATCCGACTCTTAGGCAAGTCTCTGCAATCTATCAAACCGAATTAAATGTTGATATTAAATAAATAAAAACTTAAACCTGTTAATGCTATTTACATATTATAATTTCGTCTAACCTATGACACTTCGATAACAAATACTAATTGACTATAAATTTGTTTTACACGGTTAATCTATTCATGTATAAACTACAGAAATGACTTATTAATATTTTACGACCGGCCGCCTGTCTGATGTCAACTTAACTAAGTCGCTTTTTACGACACGTAGTGAAGAAATGAGGTTGGTCTATTATACTCAGCCGGATACCACACGGCGGGTGAACTTACCTTAGTCACCTTTTACGACACTTCGGTAAGAAATGAGGGTGGTCTTTTATACTCAGCCGGATGCCACACGGCAGGTGAACTTACCTTAGTCGCCTTTTACGACACCTCGGTAAGAAATGAGGGTGGTCTATTCTACTCAGCCGGATACTACACGGTGATGAATAATAGGTATAAGACGCCGATGATGACGTGGGAAAGATAATTGACATTTATATTAAGCGTCACAGACTATCTATAGATATAGGTAACATAAACGATGTTTTTAATCAAAATCAAGCCCATAATTTGCATCTTGCCAACTGACCGATATGATATGACTGACATTTAGAGAAACCAACAGAAATCTACCTTCATTTAGTTAAGATTGCATCACTATAACCGCAATCTCTAAACTCCAGTTGGAACTGGAATGGAAACCCGAAGAATTTCCCTTTTTTCACAAAAACAGTTAATAAAGAGTTTATACGACCGCAACTTTGTCTGGATTTCCTCCGTTTAATATGTAAATCGCATTAATCAACATTTGTTAACACCTAGTCTGACGCATTCTTGTATTTCTGCCATAGTTTCTGCCTTTATGTTATACGTGATTAAACTAATTTATACGTGCATGCCATAACTATGCGAAATAAATATTAATACACGTACGACAATGTAAACGCAAAGTAATCAATATTTATAATATATTTTGTGGTGACTATTACTATTAGTCCAAAGTTACATATATCTGGGCTCTATGATCACAAACACTGGTGGGTGTGAGGACGAAATTGCGCTAGTACAAGATCTGCTGTCTATAGTCTTAAAAGAGTCTGGCGCAACCGCAATATCACTAAAGCCACTAAAGTCCGCTTTATGAGATGTTTAGTTCTCCAAATCCGTAGTCCAATGTGCGAGAGACGCTGAAGACAGCGACAGATGGACGCATTGCAATGGCTACAATAACGGATGCAAAGCATCTTCAACCACGACCACTCTGTCAAGAGTGAACGACTGAAGAAGAAGGTGACTATTACTACAAGACTGGTATCCGTCTGAATACAATAGACTACCCTCATTTCTTATCGAGGTGTCGTAAAGGCGTGTAAGGTAAGTCGACCCGCCGTGTGGTAACCGGCTGAGCAGAATAGACCACTTTCATTTCTTACCGAGGTGTCGTAAAATACGACTAAGGTAAGTTGACCCGCCGTGTGGTTATCCAGCTGAGTAAATAGACCACCCTGTTTCTTAGAGGTGTCTGTTACCGAGGTGTGTAAAATACGACTAGGGTAAGTTGACGTCAGACAGGTGGCCGGTGGTAAAATACGTAGACATATTATGTGACAACATGTTTATGACATGTTGTGCCGACCCTACTTTGAGTGGGATAAGGGCAGGAGGATAACGGTGACTGTCACTGCAATGCACTATTTTTAGTGAACTTCGTTATGACGCAACCTTGATACACGTCAGAAATTGATATCATGATACACGCTTTAATCATCTCGTGTATTCAAGAATTTGAGCGCAAACAGTCACTACCACGCGAGCCGTAGCCGAGAGCGGACGCTTTACGTTGATCTCCGCTTTCTTTAAAATTCATTTATTCAATTATAACAATACTTCTCCTCTACTTTCTATTGTTTACAGTGCTAATCCGTAAATAGTTTTTTTATCTTATTTTACAATAAATACCACTACATATTTCGTCGCGATACTATGGTGCTCATACAGGAACAAGTGAGGCAACATAATAAATTTATACATATTATATCTACACGGCGCCATCAGGGCGTTAGTGTCAAGAAGCGACGGGGATTCAGAGTTCCTCACACCTGTTTCCTGGCCGTATAATACCAACATTATAGATGGACATACATAATGAAATGACAATGTTTCTGTACAGATTACACTATTTTTGTATTGAGTTGAAAACTTAATAAAAACTTATGTCGCTTTAGATTGATGGGAACTTTACTATCCAAAAATGTGTACTAAACAGAATTTGTAACTTAATGAAATCGCAATATTGAACAACATCACACCATCTCTGTCATTATCTATACTAATATTATAAATGCGAAAGTTTATCTGTTACGCTTTCATTGTCAATTCGCTGGAGCAAAATTATTAAGATTTGGTACAATTGAAGCCTACCTATCAGGCTAACATACACGACAAAATTACCCGTTTTTTTTTCTTTGAAAACGGGAAAATAACACATACTATATAATTGAGCATTTTTTACAGTTGAGAACTCGAGCTATATCATGGGTAATGTATTCTAAGATGGAAACGCATCGAAAAGAAAGAAGGAATCATATATGGACGATCTTCTTATATCTTTACGGTTTCTAATAACCAACAAACCGGAACGCTAATTAGCGTATCGCTAGGGTAATTGTGTGTAGCTACTAGTCTCCTAAAATAACTTCATTATATACAAATCAGAATAAATTTCAGATAGTCCAATAACCGTTGACGTCCGTATTAGCGCGTGCATTTTTTCCGCGCGCGCCGCCAAGCTCTCTTCACACTCTGAATGCTGTGGAAGCTGGTGTAAGTTATAAGCGCAACGCGGGTATGAACAAAAATATTGACTTCCAAAGCGGCGGAAGGGGAATGGTTAGGGTAACGGACTTGCGATCGATAGATCGTGGGTTCGAATCCCGGCCATTATATTATTGACGTGAACCCACTCCTAACACAAGCAATTCAGCTTAGCTTGAGGGGTTAACTAGTTAACTAGTAATTTGTAACCTAAATTGCTTGTAACTTCAAAAAAAGCATCCTATATGACTGTTCTTCTCCGGCAAAGATGTCAATCGATGGTGGCCCGAAGATGTGATGAGAAGTGATAGTCATAATAACCGCCCATCAACACATGACGTCGTTTTGTGGTTTGTGACGTGTGTGACATCCGTTTTCCGTCTCTAGTAGATGCTAGAAATAATTCTGCACTCTCGCAATTTCGCAACCTCAACGATAATTGCGCTCACCTGTACAACCCGGTGAGGTAATTAAAGCTGTTAGAGCTAACGGTAAATACTTGTATAGTTAGTAAATAAAAAACACGAGTATGATACTAATTCACCTCATAAACAATTTATAACTTAATTATCAATTGCATCAACAAAAACATAGTTTTTAATTTATTCGTAGCAATTTAACGCTATAGTAATTGATCGCAATTACTAATACACCCACCTGGAACTTTATTATATATGTAAAACTATGCAGAATTATGTATAAAAATGTATGGTCATAATCTTAATAAACAAGTTCACTACCATATTTTTTAATGTCTGACAATTGAGGAAATCTACATTTTATTTCGTTACTAAAGGCCCAATATCTATGCGGAATAAGTCGCATCGAAACGCTAGTTTCACATGATTGATGGAATGTTCCCAATTTGAATTCAAAGTTCCCAGCCATGAATGTATGATAAACGCAGTCAGTTTAAACTGTGTGTAAGTTGGTGCTTTCTATGGTGTACTTTCAAAACCTAATCCGATGAGAGCCTACAATGTGTTCAAACTCTTTTTGATGAGCTCTTAGTCAGAAAGATTATTTCAGTTTTAAGGCATAACAGGACTGGACAGTATAATAAAAAAGCTTTAAATATATATCCGCTAGCTCGTTACAGTTTATGATTTGTACCACAGCAGCAACGGCAATCCAAACGCCACGGTCTAGTACTCTCTGGCATCGTGTTACACGCGACCACTTTCTGTTGGACAGCGGTATTCGGAACGCTGTTACATACACATGAGCCTACTGATGAAACTACAGCAAACATTTGCATTGACAGTAATTACTTCATTACCGTTCTCTTGGTACGAGAATTAACTGTAAGAAGAGTTCGCTAACTACCCAATTGTACCGGATTTTCGGGCATTATTTTTACACTTCATATATATACTGATATGCATGATATCCACATCATCCTCCCGCATTTGTTGTTGTCACATGATTTGGCTATGTATTTTACGACCGGCCGCCTGCCCGACGTTACCTTAGTCGCCTTTTACGACACCTCGGTAAGAAATGAGGGTGGTTTTTAGTAGATGGGTAGTTTAACTGGTTGCTATATAACTTAGCTTGCCTGGGTGATGCTTCGCTTTGCGATTTTGTCGTGGAGTCTATCTCCTGACAAAGCTTCGGTTACGGGGCGAAACAATTGTTGAGATTGTGGTGGTTAATGTGTGCAGTGCTTGTGTATTGTTTTGTTATCGGTGTCGGGTAGTGCATGAGTTCTTATAAATTCTGCATGTATCTGGTATGAAAACGAATAGTACACCCTACATTTAGCATTACATATATTTTCTTTTATCGCGGATTATAGCAAAATAATATTCTCATTAGTTTTGTATTATGGACCTCCACAAAGTAACGCCTAATTCTATAAATTAAATATCATATAATTAACTCACGATAACTAGGTACTTTTATGTTCCAAATTTCAATTCGGAAAAAATGTTTGTGACACTGATTTCCATACGGGCGAAGCTGCTGGCACAGCTAGTTGTTATATAAAAATTTAGCATCGTTTTGAAAAAGATGTCATAACTCAAAATGCACTTAAGCATGATTAAACTAAATATGTTATAGTTGGTTTGAATAACTTAGCTAGCTTTAACTGTTATTAAGCATTGAACGACTGGTCTTTAGCCAGTAGTTGCGGTTATCGTTTATTCTGTCGTTCAGTTAGTTCCATAAGATATCGTACTGATATTTATTGGAACGTGAGCATCAATTAAGGGCAGCAATCAAGGGCCGGTTCCTGTCACTGATATATTTCGTTACATTCAATAATCATGCTACTTTATAACGCTTGGTTTGTTTGAGTTTTGGTTTTTTGTCGTGTTTGGAGACATGAGAAGCTTGTGCGTTCTTTTTTATTAACTTTCACACGGTAGCGATCTAATCTTAAAATAAGCAGGTAATTTATTTACTAACCGTACGATGTTTATAGTTCAAAATTGCAAAATGGATCACGTTGCTTTTAACTGCCTGTAAGGAAATAATTTTGCTGTAATCCGCGATTATAAAAAAAATCCTGATGATGCTACCATCTTTATGAGACCAGTCCATTATGGTAGAACGTTCTGGGAGTACCCTTCAAAATTAATTAAAACGAATAAAGCAATACATAATAGAGAGCTCTTTAATTATGTTATGGGGCCTATGTTCTAATAATGCTATTTTTGCGATTGTGCTAGTTAATGTGTGCGGTGCTAGTGTAGAGCGATGGTAATGGTTGGTGGTAGGGGCTAATTCTTCATGTATAAGATGTGATAACCCATTAAACATCCTACATTTAGCATTAAAAAGATTCTCTTAAATCGCGCAAACTAGTTGTAATGATTTTGTCGTTTTTGACTATAAAAGCTCACTTGTTCGGTAATGATGAAATCTAGCATCATGGGTATCATCATTTCTCTGGTTTGTTAGAAACCAACCCAGGAAAAAAATGACCATATATGACATTCTTAATCTTTAACATATACGTAAAATAAAAATATCTGCGTATTTCTTTACAAATAATACAACAATCTTCAAAATCGTAGACAAATATTCAAAGTATTTGTGTCGTATTGATAAAACTTTCAAATTGAATAAAGGGAAATGTTACAAACGCCATTCACAAACGCTAAAATTCAAGAAACTGTTGATTATGCGTAGAATCAACATGATGACCGTCCCACGCGACCTAAACATATGTTTTGTTTAATAATTGTTTGATATAAGGTCAAAACATAAATAAAAATTTACATATTTTCAACATCATAGATGATATACGTCCATGACTTGACAAAGTCCATAATTTTTAACAATAAATCAACATCTAATTTGATCGCATCGATATATTCATGAATATAATTTTTCGCAACCCGTTGAAAGTTTTCTTTAAAAGTCCATCTATTACTTCCTAAAACGTTATTAGTAATATTATTTACTTACTTTCATAGCATTGTCTCATGGAATATTGTATGTATGAGGTAAATGCAAGGAAAAAAATATTATAATAAAGTACAAGTATATAGTATAATAATATAGTATTATATATAATATAAGTTTAAAGTATAAGCCATCATCATTCTCCTGCCCTTATCCCACTCTTAGTGAGGTCGGTACAACATTTTATAAACATGTTGTCACATGATTTGGCTAGGTATTTTACGACCAGCCGCCTGTGTGACGTCAACTTACCTTACGACACGTCGCTATGAAAAGAGGGTAGTCTACTCCAATCAGCCACATACCACGCAGTTGTTTCAATTCTATTCATTGCAATGGAAATTGTTATTGATTGTTTTATTTTTCTTTTAACTATTAGTAATATTATATTAATTACTTACTTCCATAAAATTATGTCTTATGGAATATTGTTATAGGGTAAAGGGATTTTGAAGCATAAATTGTAGTACAGTTTAAATCCGCATGATTACATTAGAGAGAAGTTTAAAGAAATACATATTCTTACATTTGCAGTAACAGGCCATTTCTTTACTACAACAAAGCAGTCTTATCGATAGGATCTT
The DNA here is from genome assembly GCA_029227775.1 of Morpho helenor. Classification (NCBI taxonomy): domain Eukaryota; kingdom Metazoa; phylum Arthropoda; class Insecta; order Lepidoptera; family Nymphalidae; genus Morpho; species Morpho helenor. The sequence continues at coordinate 2,458,928 of JARGCU010000017.1, forward strand.
TTCCAGGAAAGAAGCAGGTAAAGTCGTATGCAAGTCGTTAACGCTTTGAACACACAGCGTACTAAGTCACAATTACAATTCCATGTAAATCGAAATAGACCAGTGATAAATATCGACAATGTTTGCGGAACTACGATAGAATATAACACGGGGAATATTAAACAGAAAATAGAAGTTCCATAACAGCGATCTCGTTCGATCACGTCCGAATCGATTTTCTGCCGTCAATCGATCCGAGTGATTTATTCGATTCACACCCGGCACCGATCCGCCGTGAAGCATGAAACAATTACATATGCATCTAGTTCCCTATTTGTTTCGTCGTAATAAAACTCTGTTTATGTGGAACGTAAAGTTGCGAAGAATAAAATTACATGGCGATTCTGTAATAGAACTATGATAAAGTGGACCCCACAAGTAGAATGGCCTAAAGCTTTGTAATCGAAAAATGATTATAAAATTGGTTGTACTCTGGATACTGTAACTATGGCGAAGCGGCCGAAGATCTATATCGCATGCTTAGTATTAAAGTGACCTAACTCAAAAAAGTTGTTTTGTGGCAAATCGCAATTAAGCGTTGCGTAGCGCCTACATAACTTATGAAGGTTAAGGAGACCTCTAACTTGGAAAAGCAAGAAAATACTTCCTTTTTTTAATGATTTATAGTGTTATGTTACAGATGGTATAGAAATAAGGATTAAAATGTATCTTATTTAATTAAGTCTAATTTTGTATTACGTCACTTTAATACTTACCGAGCGATATATTTGCGCACGATACAAATTTCGATATACCCATTGCACAGATAAGAAATTTTTTCATCAATAAAATGTTATTGATTTTTTTTTAAATAGTACGCTTGGCCTTTTTTTGATAATTACTTAATTCGTAAGACATAATACCGCCGTGTGGTATCCGACTCAGTAGAATAGATCACCTTCATTTCTTACCAAGGTGTCGTAAAAAGCGACTAATGTAAGTTCAGCTCAGACGCTCATAACAACATGTATATAACATATTGTACCGATGTCACTTAAGAGTGGGATAAGGCCAGAAGAATGCTCATAAATAATAATAAATAAATATATGGGACACTTACACACACGGTAACTTAATACTTGTCTTATGGGTGACAGCAACTGGTGAATATACATATATAATTTTCAATACATAATTAATTACAAATATAGACCCAGACTCGAAGACAAACAAATTCATTTACAGAAAATGTTGGCCCTCGGCGGGAATCGATCCCGCGACCCGCATATCTGAAGGCAGGGTCACTACCCACAGCGCCAACGGGCCAGTCAAATGATCAATATGATGATGATGATAATTTAATAATATCCAATCTATCGTTAGCAAAGTTCAGCGCACGGGACAAACTATAAACGTTCGCCGATGAAATGTCGGATTTATAATAAAAGACAATCATTATCCTTTTACGATCGCTAATTTTGTGATCGACAAACGACGGGCGACCGTAAGAAGCTTGCGGACGTAAAACTAACTGGAAGTGACCAACGTTCATATCTTTAATATTTAAATGAGTTAATCTTGTATGTATACATATATATATATATAGTATGTATATATATATATATATTGTATGTATATGTGTATATATATATGTGTATATATATATATATATATATATATATATATATATATTGCTTATTTTTGCTTATTCGTTGAACAGGTGGTGGCGAGAAATGAAAATACCTAGGATCGAGACCCTCCCTAATATATATACCTATATTTTTTTAAGTTTCTTTTTATTATTTTATAAAAAAATTACCTAGCAAGGCTCGGTCAACCAGCTAATAACTTTGAATATATTAAATTAAAATTAAAATTCAAAATATTCTTTATTTAAATAAACTTGTAAACAAGTGCTTTTGAATCGTCAACACTACTGCTGTTCGGAAAGCTGTTCCTACCGAGAAGAACCAGCAAGAAACTCGGCGGTTGCTCTTTTAAAAATATAATTCTTATGACTAGTTACATTTAGTCATTAACTTCTATATCTAGTCGTCATTCATAAAATTGAACCCAACACAAATCAGCAGTTTATTATTTTTTTTTTCAAAACCGAATTGTAAAAGCCACGTCCATTTATTGTCTAGTTTATAGAAGTTTCTTCTTCTTCTCTAGTTACATAAGCCCGCCTATACAACCTCTATTTTTAAAATCTTTTATTCAACTTTCAATGTATTAAAGAAGGTCCAGAAGTGAGTATTAATTAAACCCTGAACTATAATAAGATTTATATTGTATTTGTATTACCGCACTTGTAATTAATACTATCTCTCAAAGCAAACGTCACATTACACAAGATGTCTTGTTATTCTGTTTTCATCGCAACCTCCATTTGTTATTGCTCACCACGCCGGGCTCTCGGCTGTGTTCGTAGGACGCTCGGTGACAGGGAGCCGCAGCGAGTTCGCTATCTATCAGCTACACTGGTAACACGCACGACAGTAGCGAACTCTTGTAATATTCCTTTAAAGTATGTATGTGAAGGTGGAATCCTGTAAGACAAATTTGACCCACTTTCCGGTGTCCCGATGACAATGCATATTTATGATAAACATGACCTGATGCTGTTGGGATTGGCTCCAGACGAGGGAATTCCTCAACGTTTAGCAGTAGGGAATTGATTTAAAATCTTTTTTAGAAGCCTTTTGACTTGTTTAATATTGTCTAATTATGTCATCGTTAAAGCTGTGTCAAACCCTATCGAATAGCCCTTATTTGTAGTGGATCAATCTAAAACGAAGGCACCATCATAAGGATGGTGTGTTGTATGGAATATCGGTTATATAAGCCAAAGCCAAAAATTCGTTATACGAATTAAAATATATCAACTAAATCGGCAATTCCTTCTAAGGTTTACCTTACTCTATAGCTTGCTTTGTGTATTTATAAAGACACCATACCTGAAACAAAAGATGGTTTTATTAGTCAATTTAATTTACAGACTGCTGATTGCATAACACTTTTAAGTTAATTTAGTATTCGTACATTTTTCTGTTTACCAATTCTTAAAAATTTACGTAATAACCTTTGCTATTCCTACACAAATGATCCATGGACTTTGATACAATATCCACTTTAGCGTAGACGGCTTTTTATAGTTTCCGTTCTAGTAAAAATTCAAGCTTGTAGTGTATGCGGGTTGAGATGTGGATAACGTTCTTTGTACATTTATATACAAGACACATATATGTAGTACATACATGAACATAGTCACATTAGGTAACTCACACTAGTACAAAGGTACATACACGGTCCCATGATGAACCACGACAGTAACACGAGAGCCCTTGGTGAGAGTGGTCGTGAAGTGACATGTTGTTACTTGTTAGTGCGTGTTTGAGCCTGTGCTATATTCATATAACATTAGTTTATAAACACTACAAAGCTTTTGTCGCTTCAAATAGAACCAAGGATTCACATCAAGATGGATCACTAGGACATCGAACGCCAACAATACCTTCAAATCTCGCCCTTCAAAGGCTACAAACATGAGCACACTAGTAAGAGCCAGTAGTAAGCAACAAATACGTATTAACATAAACACGGGCGAACTTTCACAAGCGACACACAAAGGTTAACAGCGATCACCGCCGGAGCCGGCCCCGACGAGACATCGGCAGCCAGAAGCTTGTCAGGTGTAAGAGTAAAAAAGAACCGCCGCATAACCGCCGGTACCGTTACATTTGTTCTAACCGCTTTAACTCATTCACAAAAAGCCACGAGCGCTGCGGTGACCAAACTTTTAGTTCAAAAGTAATAATAAAATTATATTGCTATAATCCGCGATAATATTATGCTAAATGTAGAGTGGAATATCCGTTTTCATACCTGATACATTTTCGGATTCATATAAACACATGCACAAACATCCGCCACAACCACAATACACAAGCACTACACAAGTACTATAGTATTCTGCAGAGTACAATCGAAATACAAAAACTATAGCAATGAATAATGAATGATCATGACAAAAGTTATATTACAATTATTTTGTTATATGCGTTTGTAGAAATGCGGATCATAACAAAATACGGAATACTAGCACTATAGAAGTCCGCAAGGTAATTTCTATAAATTGAATACTTTATGAATTAGATGACATGATTATGTAAAAAAATTTATTTAAAAAATATTTCATCTCCGATGCGTTTGGAAACTAGTTTTTATAAAGAAAATACTTACCTTATGAAAATACTTTTTAAGAAAATACTTTTTATTAGTGGCCACGAACATTAAAAAATCAAGCCAGTATTCCCTGTAAATAACATTAGTAGTGACGATGATAAAAAAATTCATGTGAAATATCAAGTCTCTTCATTTGCAAGGAGTTTAAATAAATACAGATAATTAAGTTTAAAGTTAAAAAAATATTATAATATAAATGAAGTAGAACATAATTTAAAAATACAAATTTAGTTTTATCCGATCAATCATAGTTTATTACAGAATGTTTGTCACCCTACCGGTATACGCCATTTGCAAATGATCAAACTGTCTAAAGACGATGGCATAAACAGTTTATCTCGGCATTAGTTAAGATATCAAGCTATCCAAGCGAGAATCTATTATGAATCCGTACAAAAAAAATCGATTAAAACCCCAAGATAATTTCCAAGTAGCCGATTGTCGTGCTACTTATGATGAATTAGATATAGAAATAGTTTAAAAAACATGATTGATCCACAGGCATTGAGCTTATTGTGGCCGTTTGAATATTTATTTCATTTGATATTTCCGACAATACTCCAACTGGGTCGTCCCACTTTGTACGTCAACCAGTCGACTTGCTTAGACAATAACCCAAGTAAAACAATTAGGCACGTTTACAGTTTAGAATATTTAAAACAGGTGTATTACAACGTAAATATCAACGATACAGTGTTTTGTTTAATTAGCTGAATTCCTTTTGGAATGATAAGTTAATTCGCAAATTACTTATTCCTTTTCCAGTCTTAAGTTCGTGTTAACGCACACTATTATACAAGAACACGATATAATAGGAATACCACAATTCCCGTTCCGAGATGCACTTCTCTTGAATGACGAATAAAGTCTGATTGTCACTGAAACGTTTTATCAATAAGAAGACTAAACCGGTAACAACAACGGCACAGTGCTGCCACTGTTTTAATCAAAAAGGGCGCAATACTCTTGTTTCATGACCATGTTGCTATAAAATACAAAGCGGAAGTCAATGGCGACAACATTCGGATTATAAAGCTTTAATCTATCGCAGCACAATTGATACGTCACTTAGAAATTTAAGATTTTGTCTTATAATAAATTGGGTTATGCTTTGAAGCAATTTAAAATAACTAATAAAAGAGGCTGATAAGAAAACACTAATGAAGATTAACAATTGACCAAATTGCGTGAATTTAGCTACTCTTCGACTCTAAACGAGATAGCAATGACGACATGTAACACTTGAAGAATTATATTGTGAAAAAAGAATAATCCCCAACTTGTATCTCTTCGACGTAAAAGCAATTTTTTCTTCGTCGCAGAGTTTACTTGAAAAATGAATATTTTGAATTTAATTTTCAATCTTCTGTTTTAAACACTAGGTTAGGGCACCTTGATTAATTACTTTGTAATTGTTTAAAATGAACTTCAGGCGTATTCTCATAACTAATATGTAATGTCTGTACTAAGTGCATTGTTTCCATGGCGTTGACTCCCTTCGATATTCTAAAGGATCCTGTGGGACAAAAGAGAGAGCTTCCATAAGCTCGCAGGGTTGTCATTTTTTGTTGCATTTGAACTCCGTCCTTGATAAGGTATCTTTGACAAATGATTTAAACAATTTAAGCACTAAGAATTAGTTTTAAGTTTAGCTCTAGTGCCCAATGTTTATCAGCCCAGTACAGGCAAAGTGGCGGTGGTCGTATCCAATAGCGTAAGCCGTAACCCATACCTGTGTCGAGTTTGGCCACGAGTCGGGCGTTTCTCAACAGCGCTGCAAAATGTGACCATTAATATAGCAAAAACTGATTTAAAGATTTAAATCAAACGAGAGGTACGTTAACGAGAGGTTATTACTTTTTGGATTCCATAATCGATAATCTAGCGAATAACCCCTAACGCTTGCGTTTAAAATGTCCAAAAATGATTGGATTCATCACATCGTCATACTTAATGCTTCGTGAATTGGTAATTCTCGGCAATTTACTTAAACACTCCACCAATTTCGTACGATAAATCTTCGCTTCGCTTGTATAATCACACGCTATTATACAAATATTGAAAGCGATAACGACCCAATAACCTATATTGTACTTAAAAAGAAAGTTAGCCAATCAAAAGATATTTTAATAAATAAAATTTAAACACACAATACAAAAAACAATACAAAAAAGCAAAAAAATGGTCGATAATAACAGGGGCTTGATCCCCGTTATTTTTACTTTAGTCCGTCCGTTACCGAGTTAGCTATGACAACTTTGCAAATGACAGCTAAAATATCATATGAAATTTTCTCAACGTTTTAGCATTCTTTTCAATGCCCGAAAACAAGTATAAAACGATTTTTTTTAATCAAATCTAGCTGATCGATTTAACGGCCCGAAAAGCCCCTACTCCATCCACACAAGCCGATTGTCATGAAAATCATTGGACCCGTTTACGAGATTCAGAAAATATCAGCCTCAAAAAGAAGATGGTCTATTCTACTCAACCGAATACCACACGCCACTTTAATTATTATTTGCTTAATTAATTGATTAAACCCAAAAGAACCTTGGAAGCTATAAGGGAATTAATGAATTGATCCCGAAGTATCAAAAGCACTTAATATTTCGCGTAAAAGGCAGAGACAGTAATGGAGAAACTATATAATTTGTTTGAAATTAACTCTCTTTTTTAAGCGCTTGTTATAACGACGTATTATCAAACGCGAATGGCGCGGTTACAATAGATTTTAACTGTCAGTTAACCACATTTAAGTGTCAGAACAACTGCTGGGTCATGCAAACAGTGAAAACGAATGAATGCCATTGATAACAAAGAGGGCAAGACATTATTTTACGTCCGTAGTTATATTTATTCAAGTTTAATTGTGTTTTATTAGATTTATATCATTGCGTTACAAAACTAGCGCCTTAACTAAACGTTATTTTAAAATTATAAAATCTTTAATAGATCGACTTTGTAAAAATAAAGTTGACAAACTTGGCAAATTAAAAGCTTTAATAAAAACCAAACCCGAAGAATATATTTAAAATTAAAAATAAAATGCAATATTCGAAAACCGTTACTGTCGGAGCTCGGAATAGGCGTCTTCTCTCCATTTCTGGAGAGAAGGGTTAAAGCAAAGACCTCCCACACTGCTCCAATGCGGATTGGTAGGTTACACATACCCCCAGAATCCTCTAGTGATATGCCGGTTTCCGATACGATGTTTTACTTCACCGAAAAGCATGTGATAAATAGCAATTTTCAATTAGACACGTTTTAATAGAAAAATTAATTGGTGCTTGCCTGAGGTTTGAACTCGTGACCCTCTGAAGAGAGTCGCATAGTCTCACCGCTGGGCTATCACATCGCTGGGCTATCGCTTTAGTTTACTGTTCGAAATCTTTCTATTTCTATGAATAACTTTTATAAAAATAGATATTTAAAATTCAAGAATTTAAAGAATGTTCTAATGTTTAAAAATAAATTAATAATATCTAGACTTATATTTGATTGTTTTTTTTATATACAGTAATTTATGTTAAATAATACAACTTCTATATCAGTAATAATTAGAATAATGGCTCCCAGAACGTTGTCAACTTTCGCGTTTTATCGCCAGACCTATTCTTTGTGCTGATTTAATTGATTTGAAATTAAAAGTAATTAGTTTTTATAAATAAACACACGTTACAATTGACAGTGTGTGTAAGTGTCCCATATATTTATTTATTTATTTATAAATATAGAAATAATTGAGATTTCTATTTAAATAGGTTTAAGGTCATGAATTTAGTTAAACACGTCCTTACTAGTGAACCGGTTTATAAGTTCAACCGTAGTATGCAAAAAATACTATCGACTTTCAATAAACGAAACACGTTATTCAACTCGAAATGTGAATAACTAAAATGGAAATTGACTTAACATAGAACATGCAAAATTTATGTTTGTTATTTATCATCGGCGCCTTTTGCGTGTCTTAAGCCAAATGTGAAATAAATTAATGATATGTGTGCAAATGTCAGTTGCTATTTTAATCCGAAAATTTCTTCGACGTCGATGTATTATGTTCTATAAGATAGAAATTAAATATACCTATAGTTATAATATACAAATATAGGGCAAACAGCGGGCGACAATGAGAGAACGAATTAAAAAAAAAATAGGGAAAAGCTGTGATAGCCTAGTGACAAAATCGTGCGACTCTTTCTAGAGTCACGGGTTAAAACCCCACACAGGTACCAATGAGTTTTTCTGTTAAAACTTATGTATCTTTTTGATAATTGCAATTTATCATACTCTTTTCTACCAAAAAAAAAATCTAAATTCTGGGAATATGTAACTCACAAGTCGCATCGGAGCAGCATGGTAAGTCTGAGGTCCAGATCTTCCCTCTAAAAATAAAGAGAAAGCCTATGCCCAGCAATGGGATAGAAACAGACCTTTACTTTACTTATCTTTACCAAAGAGATCTGCCAGAACATTCCACAAGATAGGACTGATATTATCATCTACATACAAAAACACACAAGACAGGTTGCTTTTATCGGAAGTATTAATGATATACAGGTAGATTTCATTGAGACGAATTACAAACATTCACAATGAACACTATATGAATTAAGAAACAAACACATAATACATATTGTGTTTAAAATTAGACTGGTACATTAGCAACGAGTCGCCTAAAATGTCAATCAATGAGTCACACGTTGCCATATATATTATTTTTTCTGAGTACCTAAAACAATTCGTAGGATAAAAATTATTAGCATTATTTATTGGCATACATATTTCGCATTAGACACAACACGCAGACAGATGTCCAAACAGTAGATAGATCACGTATCCATCCGCAAGGTCGTCATACATGGATTCATTCAGATGATTTTACTTTAGGGCCCATAGACACGATCCAATATGATGCGAACACTTTTGATCAACATCCATCATATAGACTGCTGCTGTAGAAGTAGATCAATCATAAAAGATTTATATCCCTTTTATTTATATATCCTGAGTAAACTATACTACTGATATTTAATTTTTAGAGTTTAACAGAGGTTTTCTCCTACACTGCAATATGAGCACTTTTTTGCTTACTCTGTAATTGCATAAAAATGTGTACACTAGACTAAATTTGGACGCGTATTTATTTCAATTTAATAATAATAAATAATGAATAAGAATATCTTTATTTATATTTATTTATATAATTGCACTACTATTCTAACAGTGTACATAAAGTGTAGTATACAACAAACAGTTGAAATATACAGTTAATAGCAGTGCAATGCTAGATTAGAAAATGCTATTTAGGTGTATACATTCAATCTAGCTTTGTCAGTCTTATTTAAAAAAATAACAGCACCTTTCAAGTAATCATAAATTTAGTAAGTCATAAACTATCTATAGATATTAATTTTGTCGAACGAATGCTTATATGATAACGAATATTTCATTTTCGAACACTATTTTGTTATAAGTGTAAAAGAGTCAAGGTTAAACAAGGACAAAATCTACATGCACGAGTATATCATAAGTAGGAGCGTGTGTTGGCGCCCTAACGAACACGATTTAATGCCCACCTGCGCACGCGCACGTGTATCACTTCCGTTGCAAAAATCTCAGCCTCGGCGTTACAATCGACTCATGAATGGGATAATTAAGGTGAGTATGATCATAAATTATAAAAAAATTCCCAGAACAGTCCGAGAAAGGTATGTGTAGTTACTATTTCATAATACTTTGGCCTTTTTTACTTTCATTTCCGTTTATTATGACTAACCTTGGATAATAATTTTGAACTCAATATTTTATATTCATGTGCCACTTGTTTACCTCTAAATTGTCTTATATTTTTAATTAATATTTCATCATACGCTTGTAAGTAAAGGTAAACATCATTTGAAAACCTGCATTTTTCAAGACTTTTTATGGGACAGATCTATATACCTGGAAGGGTTGTTGTCTTTTTTGGTTGAGCTTTAACTAGCCAAGGTCTAGCCTTAGTATTATTTGGGATATGGTCTACAAAATTATCCAACACATTAAATGAATTACTTATCATCATCATTCTCCTGCCCTTGCCACTCTAAGTGGGGTCGGCACAACATATATTAAGCACGTTGTTACATAATTTGGTTAGATATTGCCGGCCGCCTGCCTTGCGTCAACTTACCATTTAACGCATTTTACGACTCCCCGATTAGAAATGAGGGTGGTTTATTCTATTTATCCAGATACCACACGGCGGTTCAACTTACCTTAGTCGCCTTTTACGACAACTCAGTAAGAAATTTGGCAATATAAATAAGAACCTCTAATTTAAGAAAAGTAGAATACCTTCAACGACTATCGTGTCATTAAACTATAAATAAATACAAATAAATGACCTATTTATTATTGAAACTCTTAAAACAAACAAACACTAAAAGAAGCTTAAAACAATTATAAAGTTTTGTATAAACTGACCTCTGATTATCATTGGAATTACCAAGTAGTACATCAAGAAAAATATCGAAATAAACACAACCGATCAAGAAACTATAATTATACACTGCATAAGGTTAACTGTGTTTACAATATTGTAATTGTATACAGAAGCTCATTTTAAGGCAATGTAAGGTCGACTCCCTTAGAGGCAAGGGTAACCTGAAACCGTACGATCCGATGCGGAAGTCGGTTTTTGTCGAGGGTATCATATCATCGCTCTTTAATTAATATCGATTGAACGGTACAAGTAAGGGCCGTTTTATCAATATCCAAATAATCATCTAAATTAACAATTAAAATGGTTTAATAAGATGATGAAATTAGTTGCGTTAACGTTACAAAATTTATATTTATAGTTACTCAGATACGAAGGAAAGAATTTTTGCAATTTATCACTCAGCTTTATATTCTCTTTTATTTAGTTTCATTACATGCTTTTAGTAAGACATAAATCATAAATTCATAAATCTAATTATAAATTTATCCTAAACTAGCTGTGCTTGCGGTTTCGCCCGCATGGAATTCAGTGTATTTAATTGAAATTTTGAACATAAAAATAGTTAAAGTAGTTAGTGAGTTAATCACTAGAGGCGGAGACATGCCGTCACTTGACTTTTTTGTAGTATTTTTGTAGATCTACCATTTTCTACTACATAGCTTTAATGTAGTAGTTTACACGGCACACGTGACTAAAGCTCCCAGCAGGAGTTTCTTTTACAACTGCGTAGCTTCTTCAACAGAATTTACATAAAACTGTTATCTACTATTAAACAAAACATTCCAGAAGAATTGAACTACTTTTTAGTAAAAACCTTACAAAAATCAGTTTAGTAGTTGTGAGAAAAATCTATCCCGACTAATTTTGGGGATTTTGTTTTATAATATTATACTAAAAACGTATCGTCTATAAACAAATTTAATCTAAAGTGGATAGATATAACAAATGCAAATATCAAATGGAATCTTTATAAGACAAGTTCAATCACATCATTCAACAGATTAAAATCTGGTACCATAAGTACATTATACAATGAGTATGATAAAACATTATTCGTATGTGCCATCGCGTCGTGTGAACGCCCCTTAACAAAGCAAGCGGGATATCTCTGTGAAGTTTTAATACACCGGCTACAATGTTTCCGGCTATGAATGCGTTTAACCTTTTTAGTGTGCCATTTTTGTCAGTTCTTATTATCATTTCCATGATTAATTGTCGTTTAAATTTTTTTCGATGACATTGAACTTTTACGAGTTATCTCGTGACTGCGTGTGGAATAATAAAAAAAGCTTGGTTAAGCGCCAAGCTTATAACCTACTTAGTCTTATGTAGTTGGCGAGTATGCAAACCATAGACCAAAAACCACAGGCTGTTAAGTAAAATGGACACATTAAAATCACTAGAGTTAATATACTAGAGTGGAGAAACCAGTCTAAACGTGCCATATTAAAATAAAGAGAAATAACGAGAAAATAAATGAGAGTGTATCTCTCTCTTTTTTATGTGTGAAAGACGTTATATACGAGTTTCATACGCCCCTTTAATTATTTATTTTCAGTATCAGATAAACGGCTAGGTTGCTAGAGGGAGGCCTAAAAAGAGATGATTATCAAATCAATCAAAAGGATCAATGTAAAAGGCCAGTAGTATTAATTAGAAGCGCCAGAGTTGACGAATGATAAGACAGAATGGACGGAAAACATGTTGTTCCGACCACACTCAGAGTGGAATAACGACAGAATGATAATATTATTTTACATGATATTACTTATAGACATGCCTATGGCCTCCTACCCTTGTATTAATAACTCTATGATTAAAATACAACTAATACTTAAAGATATTTTAAAGAAGTCCAAGATAAACAAGGAATGACAATAATTTACTATGGAACGACGAAAATTCAGTGCACAAAACTAGAATGTATGGATTTATATGCAAAATTGATGGAAATATTTTAATATGTTTGAATCGAGAACCTTCGATTTGTGTGGCACAGATCTTTAATATACGATTATTTACAATAATCAGTGTACATTTGATGTATTATTTTAATTTATTGGCTAGAGAAAATATAGATAATAAAAGAAATCAATTCTGAACCAAGCTTTATGATAATATTGGCGATAATTAAAAAATAACTGTACACTTGATTCGTTTGGGTCAGATTTGTTGAACGAGGATAACAAAGTAGGGCTGTAACCTTACGCTGATTGAAAACAAGCAATATTGGCCAAGTGTGAGTCTACATCCGGCATTAGGGGTCTGTACCTACGCGTCTTAACATGAAACCTTCCTTTAATAATTAAATAGCTCGTTTCTTCAAAATGTAATTATATTATAGTATAAAATCAGTGAAAATCAGGATGCCACAATATGTATTTCAATAAATTTACATAAAACTCTAATGTTGTATGTGTAACTATAAATGTTCTACAATAGATTTTGAAAAAATCGATCACACAGACAGACAGCTTCTGGTGAAGAATGTGCTGAGTGGCTTGAGTGAATGGCTGAGTAGAATAGACCACACTCTAATTTCTTACAGAGGTGACGTAAAAGGCGACTGAGGTAGGTGCCGTGTGGTATCCGACTGAGTTAAAGAGACCCCCCTTATTTCTTACCGGTGTCGTACAAGGCGTCTAAGATAAGTTGATGTCAGGCAGGCAGACGGTCGCAAAATACCTAACCAACTCACAATATGGTTATGATATGTTGTGCCGGCCGAGATAAGGACGAGAATGAAGAATGATGACAGAGAAAGCTTTTGGAGACTGTTTTATAATAAGTATAGACTAGTGGTACCTGTGATACCTACCTACCTCCTTTATGTACGATATTGTTGTTTGCTTAGGGGGGTTAATCTGCCCATATATCATATATCGGGCAGTCCGTTATTCCGTTAGGTACATAACCTTCAATTTTGCCTATTTCATCTATATCCCTTAGCCGACTAGCTGGGAAAGCTAATCCGCTGGAAATGAGGGTCTACATCGTGAGTAAACTTGCATATCCCCGGGTTATACACGTCCCAGGTGAATTCCTGAGAAGTGTATAACCCGTATAGTAGCGTGCTGTTTCATATCTTCCCTCTCTCCAAGAAGACGCTTTAAGCTGCAATGAGATAGGTACAGACTGTTTTCATTACATACAATTCGGACACTTTTATTATATTCATTTCGTTCAAGATGTTCAATCATCATCATTGAGGAATCCTAAAAGAACCCAATAAATTAACCATCGCGAATTCCTTAACGGTTTCGTTGGCTAGTTTTACATAAACACATCTATCGAAAACCTGTCGCGGTGATAAAGAAATCCCACGTAGATGCAAATAAATGAAACCTGAACTCGACCTTAATGGTAAATTGTTAGTTGATGTGTGGTAAAAGACCTGCGCAGGTCGCAGATTTTAACCCGGCAATATCTATGAATCTTCTATAAAAATTGAATTTCGATAAAATACGACTAAAGTAAGTTGACGTCAGGGAGGCGGCCGGTCGTAAAATACATAGCCAAATCATATGACAACATGTTTATAACACGTTGTGCCGATCCCACTTAGAGTGGGATAAGCCCTTATCTCACTCTAAGTGAAAACAGGAGAATGATGACGATGATGAATTTGTATAGATAGGTCTAAACCTTATACCAAAAAGTTATAGTTAAACAACTTACTCACATAACGTGTTCAGCGCGTGTGAAGCCACAAGCTGCCTCTTGTACATTGTAAAGCTGTTTTAATCTAAAACTCTTCAATTTTACAATCCGTTAGGCGTAGGCGGCGACTTTAAACAGTTAAGGGCAAATTAGCAATCGATAGAAAGCGATAAATTCAAATTCAAATTAAAAATATTCTGTATTAATAAAAATGTATAAAGTGCTTCTGAATTTTTAAATTTTGGAAAATCGCCATGAAAACCAGCAATAAACTCGGCGGTTAAGACAAAATGAAATGTTTTTGTGTCATTTAATTATGTACCTATTATCAAATGTAGTCTTAGAAACACAAAAAATTAAGTAAATTAAATACCGCTAGAATTTTGCAGTTGTTTAAATCATAAAATAAATAAAAGCTTTTAACTAAATTTCATGTCCCTATTGTTAACTGTGAGGAGTTTCCTCATCTAGATCAATCCTGGTAGAATCATATACATACATTGTCATTGGCACTGGAACAGAATATAAAATTTCAGCTCAATTTGACAACAGGAAGTATGTTAAATAGAACTTGCAAGATTCCACCTTCACATACATCGTAAGTTAAATAAAAGCTTTTAATAAAAAGTGGACTATCGACCTATTGAGAATTAACAAAACTATTTCAAATATTTCAAACCACCTCAAAAAAAATGTTTCTACAATATCTATTATCCTATATTATTATTCAAATGAGCCATTTTTTCTGTCAAACAGCGTGACCGCATTGTCCGGTGTGTCCATTTTACGAGTGCTAATAAAAATTCCGCGGATTCCCAGTAACATTTTGAACACGAGTGAAAATAATAATTTGCATAATCGCTAATGGCTAAACATTTTTATCAATATTGTGAGTGGATAAGATGTAGCGACAGTAAGAATGAATATGAGATAAACTGATTCAAAATATTCGCGAAACTAGGTTAGTATCTGGCTTTTATCAAACGAGGATACCTTCATATTTTTACATGCGTACTTTGAATTGATAAATGTCAAACAAACGTAAGTGCCGGAATATTAGTCTTTGGACAGTAGGTACGTGTTGCAAGTGATAATATACGGGTCAGAAACTTTGTTGTTAATTATGGACTTCAAAAAAAACATTAGAAACTCTTAGAAGGCTATAGAGCGGACGCTTGGAGTTTTCCTAATGGATAAAATCAGTTATCATATCCTAAAAGTTAGAAACTAGTAGACCATAATCACAACGCACTGTAGTAACGTTAGTGATCACCGAGGTGTCTCTTCTAAGTTGTATTTGGAACATATCCATTTTCATACCGCCATCAGTCAGTTCGCAACAGTTTTTTATGCAATTCAAGTCCTTGGATCAGATCCGACGCAAGCAAGTGGAATGCAGGCAACTCCACGAAGTACGTCGCATGCCGCCCCAACGGGGATCTTCGGGGTTTCCGAAAGGGCAGTTGGATTAAGTCCCCGAGGCTGTCGATGGATCTGGTGCTCACTATGCATCAATTAGCTGAGGGAGGAGCCACTGTTTAGAGATCCATCGCATGGAGTTGATAGGGGCGACGATAGGGGCAATGTGTACAACGTAACCCTGTCCTCGGACTAAGAAGCGTTGTATAGCACTGTCAGGTTTATCGTCGGTGACAGACCAACATACACGCTGCTCGACCCTGTTGGTAGGTGACTAAACGTAATGGGTTTTTATGACATGAAAAAAACACCGCATAGACATGCTGCATAGAATAAACTGCCTAGGAGTTTTGCTTTGCATGCAGTTATTAAAAAATGTGTATACTGTGATATTTTTGCCTCTGTTCTGTAACAATAAAGTAGAGCTTTATAACAGATATAGATTATTCAATTTCGACCGAAATATCTAATCCTTTTGCTCATAATCTTGATTTAAGAAATGACCTCAAATGTTACATTTTTAAAGCGTTTAATATAAACGCAAATCGATCTTGCTGTCACTAAAAACTCCTCATGAATATTTACGATCTCATCACTTTTATTGCACAGATACCCTCATTTTTTTGTTAAAGATGGAAACGATTAAACGTTAGCCGTCTTATTTTCCAATTAAATTTTCTCCGTTATAAACAACAAACATGGCAACAATGTTTCTAAAACGGTAGGGTTGTCGCTGCATAAATATATTCAATATTCTTTGATATTGAATGTGAGTACAAAAATATACTTTAAAAAGTATTTATTCTACATTTACTTAAAAATGGCTTTTTAGAGTGATATAGTGACCATTTATTTGTCGTAGGTATGTATAGTGGATGTTCAAAGTTGGAAATAAATCTCTTTAATTTCCATATAATAATTTGGAAAATGTTTTGAGGTTTACTGAGTTACTAATCACAGGTCTTTTTTAACCAGCTAACCGGCCAGCAAGATTTTTTCCCTTTCCCCCATATCCTTCTCCCTCAACCCCGGTCAACCCTTAATCCCGTTCAACCCTTCACCGAAGAAAAGAACACGCGATATGCCGTGGTAGTCTTCAAGCCACCGCAGTACGCATTGAACACTGTGACAAGCACCTTCGCACGCTAAAATATCATTGTTTCGCTTACATTTTCATCATCTTATCCATGTAAGTGGTTGACCATCCTACATCGCCTTCGCTTTGCTCTACATATTAGCTAAATTTAATCCAAAACTTTTATATTCTTAGAAATATTCTAGTAAGTAACGACCTGTTACTATGCCTCTGCTGGGCATAGGCCTGCTCTCTCCGTTTTTGTAGAGAAGGGAGCTAAAACCTACCACGCTGCTCCAATGTGGATTGGTAGGTTTCACATATCCATAGGATTCTCTAGAGGATGCAGGTTTCCTCACAATGTATTCCTTTACCGAAAAGCGTGTGTTTAATTATCAATTAGACACATAAATGTGTGTGATAAATTGCAATTATCAATTAGACACATAATTTTTAATAGAAAAACTCATTGGTGTCTGCCCGGGTTTGAACCCGTGATCCTCTTTAGAGATCACCGTCGCACCGCTGGGCTATCACAGCTTGTGAAATATTTTAATTCTAACGCAATTGCATATTTTAAAAAGCTAAGATTTTTCATTAAGATCAAGAGCAATATGAACACAGCCCTATTAATGAACATCTTATAGTTAACCAATGTGATTTATTGAACCAATCTTACCTATTTTATTACTTGCAAATTAGGATATCTACTGATAACTTTGATGTCAGCGCGGGCATTAATTAACTAACGAACTGAAAGACGATATATATACAATAATTAAACCACCGTTACTATCAATTTGGGAAACATCTCTGACCGCGTTCATCTAAAACCATATTGTGCTTAATATATTCATCGCCTTATAAATTGTATGGAAAGTAGTTGATTGGTCATTTCTCATTTGATTTGGGGTAGTGGTGCCATTTCTTAATTATCAAACTAGAATCCCAAATATCACGGATTAATTAATTAAATGCAAAATAAATTTAGACATCAAAGAAAGTTCCGTATCTTGTATTACACAATTGTAACATTTTTTATCTAAAACATTATTCGTCCTTAATGCTTTCCTGTAATCAGTATTTGTATTGTTATAAATAAATATTTTTCTATTCTATATAAGTGGTAGAACGGTGACACCATAATAGCTGTAATATGATACCATCGTGTCAAGACTTTATACCCCAAATAAGCACTACTTTCCCATAAAAACTCTTTAACCCAATATATATTACCAGATAAGCTAATAAATGTAAATCATGCAAGGTATTATTATTAAGTGTGTTAAATTAAAGAAAAATGTGAAAATGAAAATGCGCTCTAACAATTTACATATAAAGTGTATTCTGTTAATATGAAAGGGTGAGGGCTGATTCTCCTTCATACAGATTGTAAAAAATCTAGGAAGGGAGCCAGTTCTTGGTTAAAAATCGGTTCTGATTAATATCTTAAAAACAAGTTTTAATGTTAAGACTTATGCCATCTTTGTTTACTTGATTACATAAATTTGATTTGATATTTAAAATTTATCCCGAACCTCTTTATATTCGGGGGTGTGAGTCCTACAAATACGCATCGGAGCGTCGTGGTGGGTCTAATCTGTTACCTCTCAATTCAAAAGGAGCACTTTGGGCAGCTTAGTATAAAATCAAACCGCTACTTTACCATCTAATTTGACTATTCAGTTCTATCCAGTATAGAAGCAGGAAACCCGTACGTTTTGCGCGTCAGAAGTGCGATCCCTGGCCTCACTAACAAACAAATGTCTAATTAAATATTGAAATGTTAATCGAACAGCCAATAGTGTTACATCAAACAAACGCTGTGTTCCCAACTATGTCCGAATCGAGAACAATGCAATTACAATCGAATTAACCGCTCGCTATCTGATGAAGGCGATGGCCCGGTTCAATAGTGCTTTCTCGATAGCCGCACCGTCGATTATCGATTGCTGGAATCGATTAGACTATCGATACCGTTTACAAATATTTCGACATAGCGATAGCGATCGAGAGTTTGTTGAGTTAAAACGAGTTTATATTAATACCGCTTTTACTTACTCGGCTTACATATTTGGTATTTTGATCTGATATTTTCAACATAGCTTCATGGTATTAATTACGGGATATAAACTGCTATCCAATACGCGTTGTTGCGAATATATACTGTAATTTATAATCCAAGATTGGCGTACCCTTGGGGCCAATTTCGCAAAGATGTTGCGATTCTAGAATGTTACGGACCAAATTTCGTTTTATTTATACGTGATTAAAGATATGGACGTTTCTTTGGACTAAGTGATGCTCTAACATTAGTTTGGTTTCGTGAGTTGTTGAATTATATAAGTGAGATTAAGCAGCATCTTGCTATTCCGCTTCTGCATAAAGCCTCCACTATCATTGGGAACAGTACCCACCACGCTGCGCCATTAACGCTTGCCAGATTATACCGATCTCCGGAATTTCATAGGATATCCAGGTTATTTCTCAAGTGTTCAACCTAAAACATGGGAAATGGTAAATATCAATTCAAAACCACAATTTGCTTGCCAAAGGTTTAAACTTGAAATCCATCACAGATTTATGTAAGTCATCTTTCTACACATCTCCTTTTTCTGATCCAAATATCTATTCACTCCAGATATACTCTTTGTGGGGACATTGCTCAATTTTGCCTAATTTGACTAAACTAAAGTAGAGCTACGATTCAAACGCTCTTGTTAAAAACAATTGTTTGAATCGTAACTCTACTGCTGGTTTATGCAATACAAAAAAAAATGTCTGCTCATTTACCCCATAACAATATTCCAGAAGACATAATCCAATGGAAGTAATCAAAATAAACAAGTTTTGATGTTTCGATGTATGTAAACTGTTTAATCTTTCGGACAATGTATGTCGCTGAAATGTGTCTCCCTGATATTCTTCGTCTTGGTCGCTACACTCTTGGCAGAGCGGTCGTGGTGTAGGATTGGTGGCGCATTTGACCATTCGACGCCATTCTTATCGAACGGCTGCCTTCCCGTTACATTTATAAAGAGGACCGTCAAAGGCAGAATCCACTTGGTACCACCAACCACCACCACCACCACGGCATAAGACCGCGTGGCAGATCCCCAATGCGATGGAAGGACCAAGTGAAGGCATCCTGATATAGAAGACATAATATTATATATGAGAATTAAGGATAGACTCGAGTTAACTTTGTATAAGGTTCGACGTTTCGGCAGAGTTGCATCCATGTGGTCATGAACTGACTGGATCGCGGCGGCGCCTCGAGTTTTACAGTCATTAGGTATTTATATAACAATATGAATTGCGAAAGTTAAAATCTAACAATTCAGGATAGATGATGATGAAATTTTTACTTCTCTGCATAGCCTACGGCGAAGCAAGCCACAAAAACTCTTAATTTAGATAGAAATCGGATACCACACTCGTAATTAGAGACGGTCATCGATAAATCAATACACGATTAGTGTAACAAATTAATTACCATCTATCAGACTTAGCAAATCCAATTTATCATAGAACGTTACAAACAACTTGTTTTGCAAATCCTACGAAAGAGAAAGTTATCATTGCTACCGAATAAATATCGTCTCGTAAAAGTTGATTTTGCAATATTCTTTATTTACGCATCTAATAATAGTCCGTCGGCATCATTGATTGGAGTTCGAATACACTTTCAAATGAAAGTGAGATTTGACGATAACGTTTATGAAATTGTTTTGCGCGCGCACAGATGGCGTTGTCGGATAACAGACAAGTTGTCATTTGCTACGAAATACGTCATGATCCGATGTTTTGGGTAGTTATTTTATGATCGGCCGCCTGCCTAGCGTCAACTTCCTTAGTTTTCTTTCATGACACCTCAGTAAGAAAAAGGATGGTCTATCCTATTCAGCCGGATACAACACAGCGGGTTAACTTATCTTAGTCGCCATTTCGACACCTCGGTAAGAAATTAGGGTTGTCTATTCTACTCAGCCGGAGTACCATATTCTCATTATTATAATAATATAATAAGGCGTATAATTCTCATTAGTATATTATCTCTCTCTCATTACTATACGTACACTCTGTCAGGCCTCATGACTATAAATATAGTAACACAATACTTAAGAGATTTTATTTTAATTTCATTTTATTTATTTATTTCTTTTTATACGTATAGTTAGATAAGAGAATAATAAATGAAAAAGCACATATATAAAGGCGTACTTATCCCTAAAAGGAATCTCTTCCAGTCAACCTTTGAGTAACAAAAGGAAGAGGACAAGAATAATATTTCGTTAATATTTAAAGTTTCAATTTGAAATATATAAACTCCAAAATAAACCTTGATTTATTATTAATGACAAATTAATGTGACGGCACACCTGCCAGATAACTATCTAAGATGATTTCAGACAATTTATGCGTGACAGCGGATAAGTTATTAACGTCTGATTAACAGGCGGATTAACGAAATGAATTTATGACGTCATTAAACAAAATCTTCTAATTAAAGGAGATATCGTATCGCGATAGATTTACTACCTTTCTATATCGAATTTTTCTGATAATATATTAAAATTCATTTAATGCATACAATGAAATTTTAAAGTTCTCGTTAACTCCCAGTCTCTGACGATTAATGGCCTGTTTCACAAGTTACTGATAAAGTGTCGGATAGTTAATCGACAAATAAATATCTCTTAAAATAGACTCTAAAAAGAGAAAAATAATAAAATCACGACCATTTTGAAATAGGTATTTGCTATCCAGCAGATAAACAAAATAACAGTCACATGATATGCGTGTCAACTTATTGGGGACTTTAAGTGCTGAATAAGCCTATCTGAAACCTGAAAAACGCAAAATTCTGAGATATGTGTCAGATATATTCCGAATAAGCTAACTGACAGTTTATTGGTAACTTTGGAAACAGTATCGTCAGTTTATCAGTAGAGTACATATCGTGCAAATGTTAACAATTGAATTCATTTTCAAATTCTAATTATTCTTTATTCAAGTAAACTTGTAGATAAGTACGTTTGAAGTATTACTTCTGAATTGTGAAAATAGAATATGAGATTCACCCTTAGCAGTAAATATAGAAGTAGGCGTAACTTTTCGGAGATCCATAATGCAAAAGGAATAATAAAATTATTGTGTATATGTGTTTTTACGAATCCTGCAGGTATGAAACGGATTGTCCACGAATTATAGCAAAACAATTTTATTATTACTTTTGCCTTACCAGTAACTTTTTAAAGGCATTTTTGGAAACAACGTGCTCTAACTATGAAACAAATTAGGTTTTAACGAACCATCATTCGCGTCTAAAACTCAGCATTACATTTAACAGGAAAGCATATCAAACGTTACTACAAAAAGTCTAAAATCAAAGACGTACGCCGCCACCGTCATTAGTCGACAAAAAGCACACGTGTGACACAAAAAACACATCCGCGTCACCTGGCAGGAGTCATACATTGGAGTCGAGTTATGACCTTATTATTCACCATACACAGCGACAGAGTCATTTGTATTGGCCCTTTTCGTTAGCAATTACAGTGTCCAGTATAGAGGACAAACTATTTTATGTGACCAGTGGCTAAGCGTACCGCAAATGTTTGTGCAAAGTTGGTTCAACGAGCTTTATTTTGTCAGTTATAATGTTCACAAGGTATTCATAATGTTATAAGGTATAATGTTCATAAGGATTAACGTCAACGTTAACTAAACGCCTGGTTCCGTTCATGTAAAAGTTTTGTTAATATAATAAAAATACTTGCGAGGATTTTTTTGTTACTTCTATGGATTACTTCTGCTATTACTTCCCTAACAATAGCATTATATACGGGTAAGTAAAATGTCGCCATACGTTAGTATTATAATGTTTATGTTGGGGAATGATTGATCTGGAGATTTTATAAACCGCCGAGTTAACGTACACTCTGAATATCTTCAAAAGTATCTTCTTACAAAAGTACGGTTAGACACTAGATTTAATTGAATACCTGAAATTTGTCTTTAAAAAAAATAGCTTATAAATAAAATAAGTATACCTTGAAATTTATAAGTTAACATCTCAAGAAAATTTCAGCGATAAGGGCAACACGATCACAAGAGCAAAAGTTAGGTGTGGTATGTCTATATCCTCGTCTCCAATCAGAGTGGAGAGGTACAGAAATAACTTATCTTAAGATATTTTATGTAAAAATATAACATTGGTCGCTAACTATGGGCTTCATAAGAAAGCTGAGCGAGCGAGCTATGCTCGGGGTATCTTCACGTGATCAAATCAGAAATGAGGATCCGCAAAAGAACCAAAATGACGGACATAGCTCAACGTGTCGCGAAGCTGAAGTGGCAATGGGCGGGGCACATAGTTCGAAGAACCGATGGACGTTGGGGTCTCAAAGTGCTGGAGTGGCGACCTTGCGGAAAACGCAGTGTAGGCAGACCCCCCACCAGATGGACAGACGACCTCAAAAAGTTCGCGGGGAGCTGTTGGATCCGATCGGCACAAGATCGTGTAGCGTGGAAGTCCATGGAAGAGACATATGTTCAACAGTGGACGGCTATTGGTTGATGAGAGAAATATAACATATATTGTTGCATTTATCTTAAAATTAAATGTTGACTATCACTGAATATTTAAGGTGTCTTTTCTTGAAGCGATACAGGTAATAGTATTCCTGGAACAAGGCTGTCCATAAGGAAAAGGCAATAACATTTTAATTTCTATTTAGTCGTATGCAAACTGCCTTCCATTTCCACGCGAAGTACGCTTTGTAAACAACGTGCAAAGTTTTGTACAATTTACTTTAGCACTTGCTTATTTGTGTACGTGCTCACTTGTCTATTTGTCTCTCTGTCCGTTAGTACGTCCCAAGGTAATGAATCAAGCGTGTTAACTACCCTCAGGTATAAACTTTATGATATTATGATAGACAGTAATTTCCGCTTCTGAAGTCTACCACACATATTGCCAAGCCCTCTTTGGGACTACCTCACTTATTGACTAACCTTTTTTGGGACTGCCTCGCTTATTGACAAGCCTTCTTTGGGACTGCCTGCTTATTGAAAAGCCTTGTTTGGGACTGCCTCGCTTATTGACGAGCCTTCTTTGGGACTGCCTCGCTTATTGACAAGCCTTCTTTGGGACTGCCTCGCTTATTGACAAGCCTACTTTGGGACTGCCTCGCTTATTGACAAGCCTTCTTTGGGACTGCATCGCTTATTGACAAGCCTTCTTTGGGACTGCCTCGCTTATTGATGAGCCTTCTTTGGGACTGCCTCGCTTATTAACAAGCCGTCTTTGGGACTGCCTCGCTTATTAACAAGCCTTCTTCGGGACTCCTTCGATTATTCACCAACCTTCTTTGGAATTGTCCCACTTATTGACAAGCCTTCCTTCTCTAACATTCTTTCACTTTCTTTCTTTAATAATATGCATAAATAATTAACATTTTATTTAAATTAAAATATTGTCTTTAATCTCTTAAGCTTATAACTTAGGGCAAACCATTCGTCCATCCATGCGTAAGACCCGTCATGTTTACATCGGGCCGGTCCAGGTATTGTTGAGGACCTGAGGTTTGCTCTAAAGCGTGTAAGATTTTGTATTCAGTGTTTGCGGCGGAAATTCTGCTTGTATTTCTTATTTGCTTGAACGCTTGGATACGGAGGTGGTGCGAAGTTTTTTGGTTTTACGCCTTTACCATTAGTTAAAACAAATTTCTTGAACCCAACTCGACTAGTTGTTTGAATAACTTAAATGGAAGATATGTAAAGTCTGGAATATACAAATGAGTGGATTATTGAAAGAAATATTCACAGTATCACTGGGATTTGTAGTAGATTTATTATATTAAGTTTACATTCCCACGATTTCGTATCCGTAGACTTTAGAAACGAAATAAAAAGAAGAACTAATAGCTGTAAAACTAAAGAGAAAACTATACTCAAAATTAAAACGTACATATTTGATCTTTTCTTCAAAATTGATAATGCAATGTTATTATCGTGGTATCACTCATCAGTACATGCGAGTTGATAATACATTTTTTCTTATAAAATAATAACAGCAACGTTACACGTGTAGTAATTCCCTATAACTAGCACAATAAAGTTGTTGCATAAATGTATTTTAGTTGCACACATAAAATTAGGATCCTATAATATATATGAACATACTCATAAATACTTCATTATAAAGAGAAAAGTCATCAACATTTATCTGCCCTTATCCCATTCTAATTGGGCTCGGCACATGTTTGAAAAAAAAACAACGCGTCATGTGTAACAAGGCCCTATTATCCTTATATTATTGGTAATGTATATTTTTTCCACATATAATAAAGTCCCAATAACATGTACATTTAGGTGTAAAGTACTTTTTTACTATATATTTAGCAAAACAACGTTACACGTGTAGTAAGCCCCTATTATCCGCATAATAAAGTTGTCGCAAATATATATGGTCAGTGTAAAACATAGTCTATTGCCTAAAGATGGTCCGGTTTTCGCTACACGTGGGACGGCAGTACAGTTAGCGATCGTGGCGCCGCTTTATAGCGGTGCATATCCTTTGCGCGAACTTTATAACGGATTAAAAAATTATTCCATCGGTAAGTTATTTGACAAAGTGAGATAAGATCGCCGATATACCGGCGACGTGCAGTGCTAGAACAGGTTTTATCTTATACATTACCAAAATTTACCAATCGTTTCTGGTCTGGAGATTAAATGCAAATATTCAGCTATTATTCCATGTTTTTTTTATTATCGTGGGAGAAACGGTTTTTTCTTCAATTGTGTCAAATTTCATCAATATTGCTTCACCAGATTAGACAAAACTAATGAAAATATTATTTTGCTATAATCCGCGATAAATTTTTATCGAAATAATATTTTCATTAGTTTTGTATTACGGACCTTTCATAAAGGTCTTTTCCTAATTTTATATATTATCACCAGATCAGCCAAAAGTTTTTTTAAGTGGGTTTATAAGTTTACAATAATTTCAGTTAATATAATTTAGTAGCCGGTTTACTGCAATGATGACACTCGAAGGGCCGCGGCTGAAAATTAGTGCCACGTGTAAGGGCCTAGCCAGAATTTCTAGACAAAATTAACTTTAGTAGTGGAGTTGGATATATTATAAGTAAAATAAAGGTTTTATGCCAGCCTTTTAAAGTGTAATTTTGTTGCGAGTTTTTTTGTGTACCAGTGACCTACAACTCTTCTAGGAGAGGTGACTGCCAATATCTCGCTACGTCCATGGCCATTTGTCAGCTCAGTTTATGATGTCATGTGGCTTACACTGTGCCCTTTCGATTACCTTGTATGGAATTTAGTACTAGGTAGGTTAACTGCCTGTCATCAATTCGCTAATTCATTCAGTCTTTCATCTCATATTAGTAAGGAATCCGATCCATTCATCACCAGTCACACGCAAGTATGTTCGTAGTATATATAAATGTATTTGTTCATCATCAGTTGTATAATCAAGGCATAATGGTGTTGCGTCATAGAAAATACATCTCAGCACGATGCCCCGGCTGACCTCACGCTAACAATGTCGCGGTCACGACCAAAGAGAAATGCACTTTCCACGAGCACCTGTAACTTCAATCAATTCAACTTTTCAAACAAATTACATTTCTGAGCTAAGACGTGCAAAATAGGGTTGTACAATATCGGTTCGACTACGATATTGACAGGGGTGCCAAAGTGGTCGGCCTCCTCGTGGCGCACCCTGGGCAAGCTTAGTCTTGGCGAACGGACCACTGAGGGGTGGCCAATCCAGTTGTCCCTCTGATTAGCAGAGGGCAATCTGGACGGGCCGGGGACTTCGGGGGGGTTGGGGTGAAGTCCCTAATGAGCGACGGGTCCAGTTGGGCTTACTCTAAGTCTGGCTGGACATGGTTACGGCCACCGTCGGCGAAACCCGGAAGCCCAGCAATGGGAACGGGGACCTTCGGGTTGCGAGGAAGAAAACCTCTATAAAAAATTACCCGGTGGGGGCGGAAACGCCCACCAAGGCGTTGGGGCCCCTACTTGGGGCGCGATCTCTCCCTGTCGACCGTGACATAGCAAACACGGTGGGCAGGGAGCGATCGTGGGCAGCGATGGCCTCCCTTAGCTCTGCGGAGGGGGGCGGAGGGAGGCGGCGGAGCGGTTCCACGAACTGTTGTTCTGGATCCAATCTGCTGCTGGTGAGTCCAGGTGTTAGTGACTCGCCCAAGCCCATCGTCTGCCGCCCTAACTGGGGACCTTCGGGTGTTCCGAACGGGGTACATCGGACACCTGGCTTACAGGTCCCCGAGGCGGTCGGTGCATCTGGTGCTCCCGATGCACCGGTTAGCGGAGGGGGGTTTCTCTTTCGAGAGGCCCCTACCTGGAGGTGTTTATTTTATTCTCTGGGATCAGAGCTGTCGGCGGGATGGGGGCAAAATGTACAATGATACCCTGTCCTTGCCATCGGCAGCGTGGTGGAGCACACAGGTCGTTTTAGTCGGTGCAAGTCCGACATAACCGCCGCCTGTCCCCGTCGGGCGGCGGTACCCATAAGGGGTTTTTTCCTGTATAATAAAAAAAAAAAAAACGATATTGACAGGTCGAAACATGGAATAGGTTTTTGATTTTATCTTGTAATTAAAATATTGCTAATTTGATATTTAATTTTAAATAAATTATACTAAAGATGCCAGAATCTTTCTGTCCGTGATGCTTTCACAGTTAATTCCATAGACCAATATTGTTGAAATTTCTCAAAATTTAAGGTCAACGGAGTAATATAGAGGAATTATATATAAAATTTGGTAAAATCTTGTGTAGCAGGTTAAAAGGCTGAAATGTATAACTAAAATTGGTTTTTAAATTACATAAAAATTTGTTGTCACAACGTTCGTATACGCACAAATCACTCAATGAAGCTATCAAAGTTTCCGAAAAAGTGAGTTTTTTTTACCGGATGGTGTATTAATGGAGTGATTGCTTATTTGCGTTGGAATGCGACATACTCGTTAATCTGTCCCACTAATTAGCTTCAGCTTATCTTCACTTAGTAAGCTAAAAAGCGAGGGAAAAAAAGGCGTAAAATATCCAGTTTCGGAGGCAAAATGTAATGTCTCAATAAAACTGAACGCAGTCATAATTAAAACCAGTATCAATTAACGTTATGTAGTGAGAGATATAATTATAGCAGGACCAAGACCAATGTTAATAAGGTCGGCGTCTGCTTCACGATTAACATCTAATGGATGCTCAGTTTTTAATATTAACTACTAACTGTCTGGATGAGTGGTAATAAAATGACGAAATATGCAGTGAATGTGTTTCTTAAATAAACAGACCTCTTACTAGTAACTCTTCTACCTCTAACTATCTGCCACTGTCGTTTTTATTGTCTTTAGATTAAGATTTAGAATTAAGTATCAATGGTGCCATTGAAAAGCAGCGTCGAGGTACACCTCAATTTAAGGTGAGCGATTTTCCAATTCGTAACGTTACATTTCTGAACATTTTTCTTATTCTTTTCACTGTTGAAACACTGATGTACTGTGACGTTAGTAATAAAAGGTTGAGATTTGATTTGATTTCGCTTCCGAATCAGTGGTAGCTACTTTAATAACATTTGACGATTAAAAGTACTAGTATAAAGAATATATTGAATTTTAATTTGACCTAAAATATCATTAAATAATACATTTTCATTACAACGACATGATAGCTAAACGATGGGACCGTCTGATATTTACCTGGGCGTCAAGGGTTCAAGCCCCGAGAGAGCTTTTTATTTATTTTAAAACCGGGTTCATTCCTTTATATGATCAAACTATTCAGACTATTTCCAGGTGCCATACATCTTTAAGGATCATCCTAGAAAATTAGTATAGATCACCTCTGTAGATGTCCAAGAAAGGCAATTCCAAACAACAGCGTTAAATTCAATGTACGCAAAGCCTTGTACACACATTGTATCATGCATACACCCAATAAATCTATCGTAGCAAGCATTAAGCGAACGTGCCTATTAGATAGGTTATCTACCGAATAGGTGCCTATGCTACACCGTTATGCTGCTAATTAGTGATGTACTTAATAACAAACTTTATCGAAATAACACTATCAAAGTTAATTATAACTAATTTCTGCCCGCGATTTAGACTGCGTGGGCTTTAGAAGCGCAACAAAATTGACAAGTCACTCTCCAGAACTTGGAATATTATTAAATTTCAAACAAAAAATCGATCCGTTGCTTCGAGAGTTGCTTCTTGAGAAACAAATATCACACAAACACGATTTCAAAGACTATTTTCAAATCGATAAATTTGACTAGCACTTACGTAATCACAACACTATAAATAGAAAGCGACAAAATCGATAAATAAAGAAATTTACATGTAAACGTTTCACATATAAAAAAAGTATATTAACTGCAGCAATTAAAAATTTACTATAAAACGGACAAACAACTTAGTGATGACCATATAGAGTCTCAAAACTCCCTATTAGGGTTGTAAAAACCGGAAAAAGAGGCATTTAAGGCAAAGAACAATAACGGAAAATATATCTAAACGGACAGTGTTGCCAAGATTCCCACATACATCTTTAATTGTACATCGTATAAGGAAGTAGATAAATACCTACTATAGGGGCGTGTACATTTCTATCACAAGAATAACGCAATGCTATTCAACCAAGTTAACCGGGTTTTTTAAATTTTGTAACGAAAATACGCTTAACGATTCTATAAATCATATGATTGTCCTGCCCTTATCCCACTCTAAGTGGGGTCGGCACAAAATGTTATAAACATGTCACATGATTTGGCTACGTATTTTATGACCGGCCGCCTGCCTTACGTCAACTTATTTTAGTCGCTTTTTACGACACCTCAGTAAGAAATGAGGGTGGTCTATTCTACTCAGCCGGATACCACACGGCGGGTCGACTTACTTTAGTCGCCTTTTACGACTCCTCGGTAAGAAAAAGGGTGGTACTATTATATTCAGCCGGATACCACACGTCGACTCTATAACTCTTTTATATTAAATTACTTATGCTAAAAATAGGCAGATGCTTATTATGCCTGTTGTTTAAGATATCTCTAATTCACCATACACATGCGCTTTACCTAAATGCCTCAAGACTAAAGTCTTCAAATGGTGGGTGCTGCCAGTAATCTTTAGTGATATGAAACGTGACAACCACTTAAGTCTCGGGTTACAATTAAAACATCAAATAGGCACACAATACAATAAAAACGACCTCCTGCTTCGAATGACAGATTGTGAATGACAGGGTGGCACCACTCACCACAACTGACTTGTGCACAACATTTATTATTATATCAAAGGCCTCATAAGAAAAGTTAGTCTAGCTCAGCAGGCGATGAAACGAGCCATGCTTGGAGTATATCTACGGGATCAAATCATTAATGAGGAGATCCATAGAAGCACTAAAATTACCAATATAGCTCAGAATGTCGGAAAGCTTAAGTGACAATAGACGGAGCACATAGTACGAAGAGTCGATGAGCTTTTGGGTATAAAATTACTGGAATAACGACTCCGGCCTTGAAAATGCAACGTTGGAAGACTCCCTATGAGATGAACTGACGAGCTCAAGAAGTTCTCGAGAAGTCGGTGCATCTAAGCGGCATAAAATCGTGTGGTGTGGAGATCCTTTACAGCGACCTACGATCAGAAGTGAAAGTCTATCAGTTGAATAGGAATAAAAGTAGATGTGCTGAGGGAAGAAAGAAATATCGTGATGAAACTGAGTATTTCTGGAGCATTATGAAATGTGTGATCTGCCAATATTGTTATCTGCAAGTATTGAACAGACAGACATCCGTATTCTTAATGTTAGTATGGATATGGAGTATATTAAAAACTAAAGCATTTAAGTCAGAACAAGTTTTTTTCGTAAGCGCTATCATATATATAGATTTATCGCTGCTTAAAGGGTGCTCCAATACGATAAAAACTGATCTAACTATATAAAGCGGCCGGACGACTACCTTTATACGTCGAGATGCGCATCGCCCGCGTCTAACGGCTTTGCCTGACCTTCTATTAATTACCGTTGGGACCAGCCCATGGAATTTCTTCCTTGGACCGACTGGTTTCACTCTTTACTTCCATAAACATTTAAGATGCTACACAAATACTTCCACAGACAAAAATAATGTTACCATTACATTGATAATAGTCGAACTCGCGACTTCGTGCGTGATTTATAAGCGTTGAAATACACTCAATTAGGTATTATGTTTTTTTTTCTGTCACCAAAACAAAAACAGGATTTTTGTCCTATGTGTTAGTCTGGTATATAAACTTTCAACTACATTGATCCAGTTGTAAAAGCGTTACTTCTTCAATCGGTCCCTCGTGGTCACCTGATCGATCGTGGTCGTGGTCACCGGAACTCTTAATTACTATGACCTGCCTTCATCTATTTTAATCCAGAGTAGTCCTTACCGTCTGATAAATTTGGATGAGAAGATGGTATCTTTCACGTGGTCAATCCGTCCTGTTGACTATCGGCCTTAGGCTGTCTTCTTCTGTATCACCTAAGCGTTACAGAAGACGAGAGCAGACAATCTGTCAAACTTTCGCTTTTATAATATCAGTATGAAATATATCACATAAAATGTTTGTAAGATAGTTCGAAAACGAAAAAGATGGATATCAATTTATAAACCGCGCAGTAAACGTGCACTCTGAATATCTTGTTTTAGTCCCAAAAGTCCTGTTAAACACTACATATATCAATGGTTGAAGAAGTTCATTCACAAACTCTTACATTTACAACATTAGTAGGATAATTAAAATTTATCCAAGGTAAACCCCCAAGCATGGGTTTCAAAGGGTGACTAAGGAAATTTATAAGAAGACGGTGTAATAAAACAGCTTTATTAGAGAGATATTACCTAAGCTGTAAAAGGAGGAAAATTTCCACTCCACATGAGCTTCGACACCGGATTTTATCATCATTCGATTTTATATCCGTGAATCACATGCTCTTGCAATAATGTATGAATGGTATTATTTTACCCAAATCCGAGATCAATAGTCATCGATTTTATACATTTCGGAGCTTCTGCTGCAATTTTTAACCAGTTATAAAATCTTTTACCAGAATTTCGAGTGAGTTGGTTTTCCCTTAAATATTTTGTACAAATTGTATACAATTTTCCTATACGCGGAAAATGACTAATATAGAATCAGATCCGGAACTGAAAGTAACGTGATATATTCTAGTCTTCAAATACTGTCACTCTAAACAATTAACAGAAGTCTGTGGCGATGTCACAACGACTTGCGATCACGCTGTTATTCCAGTTCTCTTGGTATTTTGCATCTTCGCTTTAAATGCTCACGCGTATGCCGTATAATTCCTTGGGTAAGACATAAAAAAAATCACCACATTAACGATAAAAATAGCGCATTCTATAAATATTATTTAGTAGCTTCTATTCATTACCTCATCTCAATACACTTTAGTAACGGAATATGAAGTATTCCTCGTTAATCCCAGATACAAAAGTTAATAAGTCTCAAAGGCAGTTGGTACTAAGTAACCTCGCCTACAGCTCCACGGGTCGCGGATTCGATTTCCGCCAAAGTCCAACATTTTTTTATAAACATTTTTATTTTGATTTTAATAAAAGTTTTTGACAATCTTTAGAATGACCCAGCGGATGTTCCTTTAAAGTTTGTTGACGATTGGAGCATTTTTTAAACTGTTGAGTTCTGTTTCAAGGGGATTGAAACCAGAATGAGCCACAGCAACGCGTATCGGAACAGCTAGTTTACAACTTAAAAATGATTTATCATACAATCTAGACACTTCAGATATAGTGATTCGCGCTTGACCGTGAAGAGATCCGCAAGATGTAGTAACCGTTGCGCAATAAATCACGACTTGCACAAGTGGAGCATCGCAGAAGCTCCCCCCCTACCACCCCCTTATTAGTACAGTTAATTTACTCGCTCATTGGGAAAAACTAATTAAAGGCACGCGCCTGTCAGGTGTTACAAGCCACATCTGGTATCGGTGACCACTTTTTCTGAGATAAAAACACCTTTCAATAAGTCGCCCATAATTTATCGTTCAGTAACCATTAAGTAAATAATTAAAAGCTAAATATACATATATAGCAACATTATAAGATGTGTGTCTTGTTATAGACTTTTTTGAAAATTAATTTTGAAATCGGTTAGGCCAAGTGAGACCTAGTTGCGATTCAATAAATTTCCTTGGTTATGAGGGTAAATTGGGGGAAAAGTATTTTTTTGTTATTTCATTATTTCATTATAAATTGTACACACAGATTGATAAACAATGAAATAACATTATAATAACAGACAGAAACCCCTAACTGTAATTTAATTTTTTTTTTTGCTTTTTAATAATAATGAAATTGACAGTTTTTTTTTAATGGGACTCTCGTCGGTCCCCACAGTAAGTAACTTAATTACAGTTACAGACAACTGGTGAATATATAATTTTTTAATACATACTTAAATACAAATACACACCAAGGCTCGAAGAACCAACAAATTGGTTTTAAAGAAAATGTTAAATAATGTTAAATAACTAAAAAAAAAAATTACTTAAACTTACTAAATTTACACCGTAACTAATTTAAACTATCTACATTAGGCCTAAAATAGATATTAATTAATAGCAGATCACGAAAAACCGTTATATAATCAATATTCTATTATGTTATCTTATCACCTAAATTTTGGATAATTTTATTAATTTTTCTGAGGCTGGTAACAAAGGGTTTAATACTAGCTATATTTAAACGTTGACAATGTAGGGAGAGTGTACTAGTCGGAAATATTTTTTGTCTGTCTGTTGCAATTATTTGGAATTGCCAACAGCTGTGCGATACAATCTACGACCTATATTTAACAAAAACTTCTATACTACTTTATACTGATGTATATTTTAAGTCAACGTATAATAAATTACTGTATAAATAGTAGGCCAAGAAATACGTCTATTTGATATTTTTATCTGTTTAAATTTTTGGTATCGAAAACAATTTATCATGTTAACGCACATAACATTATCAATTATTTTAATGCAGAGGCATTTATCGATTTATTTGAGGCCTTGTGTTCACATACTTTTTGCCATAAAAACTAGTATCACAACATAATAATACTTGTGTTATGGGTGGCTAAATATAGGGGTAATAATTTTAAATACGTAAATACCCCCAGACTCGAAGCACCAACAAATTATTTATAGAACATGTAGATCCTCGGGGGGAATCTAACCCGCGAACCGAGGAGATGAAAACAAGGTTATTGCACACTGCGCCAACGGGCCCGTCATGTCATGTAGCATTATAAAAGAAAGTTGAGAATTAACTCCAGCTCTATCGTAGTTTTGCCGTATTTTTTATAGAAAAAATCGATTACTGTCGAAAGGTCTAAAGACGTTCAATGTAATAAATACAGTTAGTACTATTATAAAATTTAGCCAGTCATTAATAGCAAGTCTGACGTGTCACACATATTACTCAAAGTCTAGACCACAAATCACAGACAGCGTCCGGTATAAAAAATCCTGATATTAAAGATCTGTTTTCATTACACTTAACCAATATATCATCAATATCAAATGACGTACAGATTTATTAACGATATTTTCCTTGGACGAAAAGCACGTAGTAAGTAAAAAATTATATATTTTGTATCATATGAAAAACACAAAAAGTATACAACGTCAGAATCTCGGAAACGGCGATTTTCCTGAAATTCAACATGTAGGGAGTTTTGGGGGAGAAAAATCGATCTAAATAAGTTTTATTCTAAAAAATTTCTTTCTATCCCTGTTTTCGGGCTCTAAAATTTTTTTTATATTTACGTTGAATACAATCACTATTTTTCGCTGACAAATGTAAAGTCATGGCGGTTCATTTGGAGAACGGGCAGTCTAGTGGGGTGAAAATACCTAGGATCGAGTCCCACCTGCCCTATTATTATTTTTTTCTTCTTCTTTTTAATTTAATTTTTTTATATTATTTTAAAAATTATCAGTCACCCAGGTACTATATTTTACATAAAAATAATTTCTAATGACAATTATGTGACAAATACCTACTTGTTGCTAATTTATGTTTTGAACATGTTTATTAGAGAGATTGAGATGTTTAATTCAAATAAATAAATAAATCTTGCTCTTTAAAAAAATGTTTAGTAAATTAAATATAAATATGAATCTTTTTTTTATTTTCCTTATTGTATGAACCACTACTCAGCTATGTCATAGCAAAAAGTTATAGGAACACAACTAGAGATTTTTATGCCTCAAACTATGCATTAAATTTAATTTCGTTTTTGAGTTTATACTGA
The DNA here is from genome assembly GCA_029227775.1 of Morpho helenor. Classification (NCBI taxonomy): domain Eukaryota; kingdom Metazoa; phylum Arthropoda; class Insecta; order Lepidoptera; family Nymphalidae; genus Morpho; species Morpho helenor. Next base: position 2,494,176 of record JARGCU010000017.1, read on the forward strand.
CGGTGGGTAACAATGGAAACGTGGCAACACTATAAGCACGTCACAGACTAAGATTACTGGAATCGCGGTTACGGAAAAATTATGAAACATGATGGCTTGTACTTAATACCACCATATGTGATTGCGGGCCCGCTAGGCTCGTTCCGCGAACCGTCCCAGCTCAGTTCTAGTCATAAAAACTGACCGGTTCAACTATTTGAATATAAATACACGCACACCGATGCAGCTACGAGTATTTACGAATGCAATTTAAATACACACATACACTTTTGTTATTCAAATTATGTAACTCGGCGATAGACCGCCCATTTCGGTTACCAATAGAACTTAGGAAAAGCATCATCCTGCCCTTATCCCACTCTAAGTGGGGTCGGTACAATATATTATAAACACGTTGTCTCATGATTGGGCTATATATTTTACGACCGCCTGCCTGATATCAACATAGCTTAGTCGCATTTTACGACAACTCGGTAAAATTCAGGGTGGCCTATTCTATTCACTGCGGATTCTCGAAGACCAACAAATTCATTTATAGAAAATATTGGCCCTCGGCGGGAATCGAACCCGCGTCCCGTGGAGTTGAAGGTAGGGTCACTACCCACTGCGCCAACGGGCCAGTCTATATAGAATAGAATGAGTCTGAATAGAATAGTACCACTCTCATTTCTTATCGAGGTGTCGTAAAAAGCGACTAAGGTAAGTTGACCCACCGTGTGGTATCCGGTTGAGTAAAATAGACCACCCTCTTTCTTACCGAGGTGTCGTAAAATACGACTAAGGTAAGTTGACGTCAGGCAGGCGGCCGGTCGTAAAATATGTAGCCAAATCATGTGACAACATGTTTGTAACATGTTGTGCCAACCCCACTTAGTGGGATAAGGGCAGGAATATGATGATGTCTTTACTCACACTAGGATGTTATTGATGATGTAAACATAAACATAACTGTTATGTAGGGCCAGTACAGATACACTCAGCCAGGTTTCAGTATTGATCGGGACTAAACTTAGCTCAATGTATAGGGCATCCAGACGTACACCCAACCGTAGTTTTACCTATATAACTAATAACTATAGGCATAAAGTTCAAAATTGAATAGCAAACTGGAAACTGTATTTGCCAGCTGTACGCGCTACATCTAGGGTTGCCACTACATCTCTGATAAATATTTTTAATTTTGAAATATATAAATACCTGGGTGACCGAGCCTTGCTTGGTAATTATTTTACAAGAAAAAAATGATAAAATTGAAAAAAAAAAATAATAATTAAGCATATTGGACTCCATTCTAGGTATTTTCACATCTATAGACCGCCAGTTCCCCAAATGAACTACCGTGAGTTTACAAATGTCAGCCAAAATAGTATTTTCTATTTAATGTAAATTTTTTATTCTATTCAATGTTCACTTTTTCTAAGCCCGAAAAAAGGGATAAAACGACATTTTTTTAAATGAAACCTACCTAGATCGATTTTTTCCCCCCAAAAACCTCCTACATGCTGAATTAAATGAAAATTATTAGAGCCGTTTTTATGAACTCTAGTGTTAAACATAAGCAACAAACAAGAACTACCAGCAAGTTTTCTTTACTAAACGCAAAGCCATAAAGCGCAAAGAATCAAGTGCCTTCTACTATTTGTCAAATACTTTACATATTTTATCTTAATTATGAAAAATATAAAATGGGACGAGTTAAGTAATTCGATGAACAGCATTGTTTCAAAATATCCCGTTAAAATTTCAGCAATGATATAAAAAAACAACATAAATGCATAAGACTGTCAACCCTAAAAATAAGCGACGACAAAGTGCAATAAGGCGAAAAAGTGACATCCGTCTGATTTAACTGTCTAGCCTGAATAAGTCTCGTTTAATCGTCTGGAACTCTAGATTAAGTACAATGTGTAATGTGCAGTTAAATATATTATGGCCCTACATTAAATTGTGTGAAATTATTCATTCTCTCGGATTACCTTTATAAGTACGTTGTATTTTGTTTCATCTACACCAAGCCTTATCTTTGTTTATAAAAAATCCTTGTATATATTTCTTCTAGCAATCGCCAGCGGCTCCGCCCGCGTGGAATGATTAAAACCGTAATATAGTATTTTGATAACCATAAAAGTGGTTAAATTGGGTTAACCCTAAAAACTAGACCTCTGCTGTCGCGGACTTATATTGAGAACTTTTATAGGGGAACAATTTTGTAGTACATCATTTTGGAATAATATTCACCGTTTACTTAGCGCACGCAAGGAAAGCTTTAAATTTTGCCATTCTCGTAATATTTTTTATTGCTGCTCCTCTTTTATTCTTCTTATCGTAATGTTATATAGCCTATAGCCTTCCTCAATAAATGGGACTTACACTGAAAGAATTTTTCAAATCGGTCCAGTAGTGCCTGAGATTACCGCGTTCAAAAAGATTTAGTAGATTAGATAGATTTAGTATCTAGTAGTAGTAGTATCTACAATACCTTATAAGTCTAGATGCTCTTGTAGAATTGTTGCATGTGTTCACTGATATAGAACTCAACATTATTCGATAGTGTTTTTTACACAAATGAATGTATGCGATGTGAAACTGAATAAAAAAACTTCTATCGGTCATTTGCTGTAACAATTCAAGCACTAAAATACTATTTTAAACTTATAATAGTGTTCATAATATCTAAGTTTTTCTATATCTATTATTTTTTGAGAAGATATAAGAAAAAGAGGTTGGTGATATCTGGGACTTGATCCGGGGCTTTTTTATTCCTTTAGTCCCCGAGTTCCCAATAACTATTATATATTTGCAAGTAACAGTGCAATTAACCTTTTTTTTTTCTAATAATATTGTAGAAATTTTTCTGTGCCTGAAAGAAGGAATAACTAAGAAAAAGAGGGGACTTTTTTTATGAAATCTAACTAGATGGATTTATCGACCCGAATAACCTACATACTAAGTTTGATGAAAATCGTTGGAGCCGTTTCCGAAATTCAGATTATATACAAATTACTCTCCAAAACGGAGCGGGCCTTTGGATTTAATGCAGGCTTATACTTCTATAATGCTTAACGTCTTCTATATTACAAAAAGCTTTCCAATTAGTTATAATACCGGATAAGGTTTACATGAAAACTCTCAAATGCTAAAGATCCCATCAAAATCATGGGAACAAATTTGAATGTACACAACATATAATAAAAACATAACCTTCACTTCGCGACCAATCGTTTGTTTTACGACCTATAAGCTTTAACTGCTTAAAGCGCAACTTTTTGTGAGCTTCCATCAACAAAATCGATCCAATTTAAGGTGTATGCCAATCGGAATTAAATTTTGTTTTTTATAAAGGACGTTTTATAATTGTCGAGAATAAAAAGATGATTAGTATATTTCTATAAGAGAGAGTTAATGTCGTAAAATACGACTAAGGTAAGTTGATGTCAGGCAGGCCGGTCGTAAAATGCGTAGCCAAATCATATAACAACATGTTTATAACATGTTGTGCCCACTTAAAGTGGAAAAAGGGCAGGAAGAAGAAGAGAGTTACCACGAGCTATATTATTTACAAGCTGTACCAGTGACATCGTTCGCGTCAACTTAATAGTTAAATACCATCAATCATAAACCGTGTGCTTTGTTCCTAGTCCTAACAACAGAAACTTATCTGTCTCATATATTAGCTCAACATATTATAGGCTTTATTTATACCTAATTTCATAAATACACTATTGCTTCAGCAATAGCAGACAGAAGCGTAACAGACGGACTTTCCCATTCGTATGGACACCACACAGAACTTACCTATAGATACTTTGGCGATGTCCATAGATTTTTATAGAATAGCCTTTGTATTATCCTTGCTTAAACTAACGTATACAAAAAATTTGGTACAAATCATTTTGAGGACTGTAACTTTAGAGCATTAGAAACATAAACACACACAGAAACCTTGACTAAGACTTTATAATATTAATTACTATTAGTAGGGTTTCATAATTTCGGTGCTATGTCTATATATCCTTTAGGGAAGAGAAATATTCAGAAAAGATAAACAATGAACGCTATTATTAACTTTTACCACTTAAGGTATTTAAAACCTTAACCGTCCTTATTTTCTAAGACCTGCGTGATGTCTAATCATCAAAGTTACACCCCCCAACAGTCCTTATGTACACTTCTATCTTACAAACTTGCAAAGCCCAAAAGTATTACAAATGATGCTTTATTCTAAGTCGCTGTAAACAAGCCCTTACTGGTCATAAACAATGGCAATAATACGAAGAATTCGTTTACGATGCCGAATAAAATCCCTTGGGGAGATTAAATTCAAACATTACATTGATAGGATGAGTTTATAGTGCGAACAAAGCAAAACACATTCAAGAAAAAAAAACGTTTCTTATCTCTGGTCGCGACCAGGCTTATTCTAACACACACAATATTTTTACATACTTAATATTGTAAATGAAAAAGTATGTTGTTAGTGTCCTTGTTTCACTTGCGAAAGGAGAAAGATATACCTATCGCTCATCGACTGCAAACAAATGGGTTTAAAGTTTTCATTGCTAAAATGCATAACAAATGCTTGTTTCCTTAAAAAAACGGACTTATATTGAATTATAGGTTCTGCCGGTATTGCTGTTGAAAATAATGTGTATTTTAATATTTAAACACATTTCTAGTCTAAAACACGTGTTTTTTGAGTTGTGTCACTATTGCAGCCCATGAAAGATATGTTAATTAAGGTATTATGAAAGTTGCAGTATAGTAACAAAGTTGTGGGTGAAAAATTGGTTATATACAAAACATGTCCACAACGTTAAACCCGAACCGAAAATTTCATTGGGACTGGGTTTCTGTTGTTGAAATGTTGCGCGTATAATAAGAGAGTGGTGTATTTCTAACTAGACGCACAGTCTAATCTCAACGAATTGCAGGGAATCCTCAGTAGTTACAAACGAAAGATCATGTAGCAAGAAAATCCTTGGAATAAGTAAATATCGTATAGATTGTAGCAGATGTTGGAATGATGTACCCGCATCAGAACATAATTGCAAATTCATCATGAAGCGAACTGAGGTGCTTTTTTGTACAGGAAAAAACCCCTTATGGGTACCGCCGCCCGACGCGGACAGACGGCGGTTATGTCGGACTCGCACTGACTAAAACGACCTGTGTGCTCCACCACGCTGCTGGTGGCAAGGACAGGGTATCGTTGTACACAATGCCTCCATCCTCGCCGACAGTTCTGATACCAGAGAACACCTCCTTCAGGTCCCTACCTGGAACAGAGTGCTTAGTGCAATTTTTTTTAACCTACTCGATCGCGTTAGGGTAACGCCAATTTGTATGACGCTGCAACAGCGACATCTAGTGACATTGGCATTACCGAACGCGATCGAGTAAGTTAAAAAAACTTGCACTAAGCACATAAAGCTCCTTAACGCGGGGAGCTGATAAACAGCATATACGAAGAAAATCACTAGAAAAACCTTGACAAGACGACAAATTAAATAAATTGATTCTAAATGTCAAGGCATATATTGAAGAATCAAACCATTGCCCTTTAGCATTTCATACCTGACTATTTCGAGCAAATTGACAAAACGCAGCGCGCGTGCACGAATTATTTCGGTAAGCGGGTCGGCGGGTTCATCGGCCGACGCGTCGCGACGCGACGTCTAATAATACGACAAGCGGGTGCAGGTGCAGGGTAGGTTTACCATTAATCAATATTCTGCGGACTTCATTTTGTAAGTAATAATATTGTATATCCATCGGCAGTGCGATTTTGACGTGGAGCCTATCTTCTGATGATGCTTCGGTTACGGTGCGAAACAATCGTAGAGATTGTCATAGTGAATATGTGCAACGTGTTGTTGGTTGGTGGGTTTTTATATGTGCGGTAACTAATCCTGCATATATAAGAATGGTTTTAGCTTCCTACACTTAGCATTACATAGATTTTCTTAACAAACGTGGAGTATAGCAAAATAATTTATATTATTATAAACTTTTATCGTATATACCTTTTCAAATTAATATTATAAATATATCTGTCTGTTCGTTTCTGACGCTTTCACGTGTATTCTACTGGACTAGCAGTGACGTATAGGATAAAAAAATCTGAATTTATTTTCTGATTTTTTTTGTTGTATTTAGGAAACCGAAAACTTACATTTTTAGTATAGAAACTAATAAATGATTGTTTTAAAGCGAATGCGAATATCTACTTCTACTTTATTAAATTTTTATTGAATACTCACAAGTGTCTTTCTGTGCGCTTCTTAGAGCATTCTATCCTAAATATAGGTATTGCAAAAGTAACGCAAGGATAACTGGATGACTGGCCCGTTGGCACAGTGGGTAGTGACCCTGCCTTTAGCTCCGCAGGTCGCGGGTTCGAATCCCGCCGAGGGCCAACATTTTATATAAATGAATTTGAGTCTGGGTGTATATTTGTATTTAATTATGTATTAAAAAAATAGATATTTATATTCATTACTTGTCTGTCACCCATATCACAAGCATTAAGTTACTTACTTTGGGGACGGGCGACCTTGTAAGTTTCCCATATATTTATTTATTTATTTATAACTATTTCCCTAAACTTCTCTCAAAGCATGTCATACGGCATTTAAAACGACATGGTTACCCTTGTCGAGGGCTACAGATTGATGGCTCTGGTGGAAATAGAAAAGGGTACCTAAATTAAACTGGACCCTTTGAAATTTAGCTGATAATTTAAAACAGCATCATTTAAGGGGGCATCTGCATGTCATATATATATTACTTAGTATAGAATCTTATTAGTTGCGGATATAGGAAAAGGAAAACAGTTTTCAACGGATTTTTCTTGTTAGAATTGACGTTTTAAATTGCTATATTCTTGAGTAGCTATGCCCACGGCTTTGCCCGCATGGAAATCAGTGTGTCGCAAAGTTTTTCCAGCTCAAATCGCGCCCCATAACTTCCTCTATCTTTCAGTGAAAGTCGAATAAAAATCGGTTTAGCCGTTGAATGTACTATTGACCTAAACTGCAATTCTTGAGCAACAAGAATGCACATCTTTTAGTAAGAACTGTACAAAAATACGTTTTTAAATTTTGAGAAAATCGATCACATAGAGGCAGACAACTTTGGGGGCTTTGTTTTATGTATAGATTTATAAGTAAATTTATAAAAATAATAGTAATAGGAGAGATCCATAATACAAACGTAATAATGAAATTAATCGCGTATTTTAGAAAAATAAGTTCGTTTTTATTTTTGTCATATACTAAAAACATTTTGTTAATTGATAATTTAATAATTCATTTATATCCATCATTTCTCAATGGTCGCATCTAATAGTCAATAAGTAACTGCAAAAATGCTTACTCGATTTTGTAAGAATCAACACTTAAATGTAGTAATAAAAACTTTACTATGTTTTGTTTAAAACAACAAAACATATCCAAGTTCATTGCTTCTATATCACTCTATCATCATACACAAGATAGTCAAGTGTAAACCTTGATAATAAAAAGTCGAGAAAGATTGAACACGAAAACATAAACATCAGCTGAAACGGTGGAAAATGTAAACCTTGATAAGTCTAAAGACACAACACGTCATAAATATATAGTAGTAGCAGATTACATGATAAAATATGTTATGTTTAACGTGATAACATTTACGCAAGCTATGATAGCTTAACAAACTAACCAACGCTTAATAAAAAGAAAAGCTACAAACGTATATACCTCGAAAACTATTCCGTATTTCAAAGGTAATAATAAAATTATTTTGCTATAATCCGCGATGGAGTAAAATAGAAAATATATATAATGCTAAATGTAGAGTGGACAATTCGTTTTCATACTTGATACAAAGCGATTTTGCCGTGGAGTCTATCTCCTGATGATGCTTCGGTTGCGGGGCGAAACGATTGTTGAGTTTGTGATAGTGAACGTCTGTACATATGTATAGTGGTGGCGGTGGTGGAGGATGAAAACAGATTACAGTTGCACTAACACAGTCACTAACATACCATACAGATTTCTTTTGTTTTTGGTTTGTATTATTGTCTTTTTTTTAAATAAAAAGTTAAAGGTTTATTACAGTGATGATAATATACGACCAGTAAGACATCAGTTTCTTTAGGATTTGAGGAATGGACAATTACTAAGATTAGGTAGGTAATAAAGCATACCAGCGCTGTTTACTTATTCTTCTTTTCTTACAACAACAGACTAGTCTCAAATAAATATGCGCGCGGAGAAGCGAATGCGTGCGTAAAACTTTACTTTTTTGTGAGAAATTGACGATTCGCTTTTTTATAAAGAAAAACCCCTTAAGGGTTCCGCTGCACGACGGAGACGATCCATAGGTATGTCGGCCTGCCACCGACTAAAACAACCTGTGTATTCCACCATTCTGCTGCTGGCGGGGACAGGGTACCCTTGTACACATTGCCCCCATCCCCGCCAGCAGCAACTCTGAATCCCAGAGCGCGCCGCCTCTGGGTCCGGGGCCTCTCTAAAAAATGGCAGCTCCCTCCGCTAATCGATGCATCAGGAGCACCAGATGCATCGATCGGCTTGGAGACCTTTTTAGGTGTGATAAAAACTCCTTTACCCAACACTTCTAAGTCATATCATCATTATCTCTCTCGACGATATCGGTTTATTCTGCCTGCAATAATTTGCTTATATGTACCTTAATCAGCAAGAATAATCCTAATATGTACAGCGTGAATGGTATTTAGTATAATATCTTAAGATTAATCTCGCCCTCGATAAGATGCGGTGAGATAATGCCGTCTCAATAGCTACGGACAGTGTAATATATTTTGAAATCGTATGTATTGCATAAATGTGATTGTCATGTTAGGCAATTGAGATAAAGACATCAGACGTTGTCTCGGGCCTAGAACAATACGTGTGCACTGCTCGCCGAGTATCGCTCAATACCGATAACTATCTAAATCTATTAACAACAATAGAATAGATTTTTTTCTCGACGTCGGTACATTGTTTTATAATAACATAAGTTGCACACGCGGTTTCGTTGGGAGATTTTTAAGACTATATGTCAACTTAGCTTCAATTATACCAAATTTTATAAATATTAGACGAGCGGATTGGTCATAAAAGAGTAACAGACAGGCAGAAAGACTTTCGCATTTATAATATTAAAATGTGACATCGCTCACGTCAATTCAAACTTATAAATACCCTCAATTCTGTATCATCATTCTCCTGCCCTGGGGTCCGTAACATAATATAATAGATCGACATAATATACATAGAAGACGTGCAAGAGAACGGAGAAAGTCGTCAAAAAAAAGTTTATACTGTCCTCATCCCACTTTAAGTGGGTTCGGCATACATGTTTTTCTCTTCCATTCGCTCTTATCATTCGTTAACTCTAACACTTCTCCTTTTATATGCATGCCATACTTCATACAATCCAAACATCTCTTTTTCGTCCTTTAGTCACATATCCATCTACACTCATATTTAAAACTCCGTTGGTCACATAATTTTCATCCCTGCTCATTACATGTCCAAAATAAAATATCAAAAAATATCGCAGATTATAGCAAAATAATCTTGTATTATGGATCTCCGACAAGTAACGCCTAGTTCCATTAATTAATTTACACTAAGTAAATTAGGTTTGCGAATTACTTTGAAATCTTAATGTCACCTTAACTAATCGGATTATAGATTTGTTTACCATTTTTAGCGACGCAATTAGATTAAATCAATCTTTAGGATATCTTACAAGCGTAATACGATGTTACGTGATGGATCGAAAATTTATTCGTATGACCATCGGAAGTCAACTTTCTAATACGCAAAAGATAAACATGTTATGTTATCATTACATATCAAAGAAAGTTACGTCTGTCTGTCCGTTTGTTTACAAAAATCTTAAAAGTACTAACTAATTTTTCACAAATAGACATATTCATAATAAAGTTCAAGTTTAAATGAATATAAAATTGCTAAGATTTTGTGTACATTAGCTGCAACTATTTCTCGCCGTGTGGTATCCGGCTGAGTAGAATAGACCACTATTTCTTACCGAGGGGTCGTAGAAGGCGACTAAGGTAAGTTGACGTCAGGCAGGCGGCGGTCGTATACCTGGCCAAATCACATCACAACATGGTTAAAACACGTTTTGATCTCACTCACAGTGTGATTAGAGCAGGAGAATAATGATAGCTGAAACTATTTCGATCACTGTTGTAAATTATCGGAAAAACTCATTGGAGCTTCCATCGAAAACGCCGCCTATAGTAATTTAAGATGTAGATGTAAGAAGCCCACGTTGAGGAAAATTACTTCATTCTTCCGGTAATAGAAGAATATTAATACAGCTTGACAGCAGTCGACTGGTTCACCTGGTAATTATAACATGACAAACATAAAGGTGATGTGAAGTCGCGAGTAGAGCTTGTTAAATATAATCACTTAATTTGCTTGTCACGCGTGTGATCTAGGAAGGATGATACCAAAGCGAGATGGCCGTTATGTAAGTGTATGTAAGATTAAATAACAAGTTCTTAGATTAGGGTAATGAAATGAAATGGCTACTTGAAATGGCCGATAAAGCAGGATGTCGTCAATCCGATCTACCATTATACGAGACATTATTAAATTGTCACTTCAGAGGGTCTAAAATGGCAAATGCAAAAGGATATACTGAATTTAATTAAAATAACTAGAGATTCAATTTACCGTCACTATACAAATCCAATACTTTCATATGCAACTGATTACGTGTTATATTAGATTAAATAACGAGTTTTTAGATTAGGATAGTGAAGTGATAAATAATCATAATAAATCACAATTTTATCAATTCAAATAATATCATTATGTCTTCGCGTCAACTGTTTAATGGCGGCTGTACACTCTCTGAAAGACACCCCGAGGCATACAGAGTGCGAGAGTGTACAGGGTAGCTCTCGCCTGACGTCGGTAATGTCGACTATACACGGGCTGCTCGAGCTGTTACGCAACATACACGGACCGCCCTAACAGTCATAGTCAAAAGCTTGAAGCTTCTAACCGCTCCAAGCCGTTGCAACTGCTCGACAGGCTCGTTTATGAACTTACATAGAAGTCTGTTGTTCAGTGTGCAGTCGCAGCTCGAAGCAGTCAGGATGGACTGATTCCGTCCGTGTATAACCGGTCTAAGTCTGTGTCTCGCCCGCTTTTGCCGTGCCGGTTTTAGTGTCCGAGTCAAAGGGTCTAACGCCGCATCGCTCAATCGACAAGCGCGTCGCTGTTCACTCTCGAAAGTGTATATCACTCCGAGCTTACACGTCTCGGGCGAGACATAACGAGTGCTCTCGGGCGAGAATGTACAGCGGCTATAAAGCGGTGGTTCGGCTTACAATATGCTATGCTTATGTTATGTTAAGAGGTATGATGTAGGTATAAGGTACGAAGTAAGTATGAGGTATGATGTAGGTATGAGGTACGGAGTAAGTATGAAGTATGATGTAGGTATGAGGTATGATGTAGGTATGAGGTATGATGTAGGTATGAGGTATGATGTAGGTATGAGGTATGATGTAGGTATGAGGTATGATGTAGGTATGAGGTATGATGTAGGTATGAGGTATGATGTAGGTATGAGGTATGTTTGTTCCCCGACGTTGGTAACCTTCTGCACTCTTCTGTCTGCTTTTGCACTCTTCCGTCCTTTGCGTTCACGCTATAAAAGCAGTTAGCGTTAAAAGCATATCATAAAAATATTTAATGTAATAAACATAAATTGATGTTTACTTCTTAGAATTGATTATCATATACCGCCGGTATGGAAATTTTATTGGTCATTAACACAAGCGTTAACATAAATAGCGTTATGTTTCATCTCTATCGCTTATAAAAAGGGAGTAATTAAAGCAGGTTGTAATATTTAAACAAGTATAACAAATAAAAGGTTTATATACCCATCTTTCATATTGCGAACTTATATTACCGCCATGTGGTATCCGGCTGAATAGGATTAACCCTCATTTCTTACCAGGCTGTCGTAAATAGCGACTAAGGTAAGATGATGTCAGGCAGGCGGCCGGTCGTAAAATACTTAATCAAATCTCGTAACAACGTTTTTAAATCATGTTGTGCCGACTTAGAGTGGAGTAAGGGCAGGAGAATAATGACTAATATTAAAATGCAAAATTATAACTATCTCTTACGCTTTCACAGCTAATCCCAGAAACAACTAACCAACCTTCACCGATATTGATGGAATATGGCGTTGGCTTGAACGAAATTGCTTTAAAGTAAATTCGAGTCGTGCATGAGAGCTACTACATTTATGTATTTTTCTTCTAAGACGATTAATCATCATCCTCCTGCCCATATTCATTTATTTATTTATCACACTCCAGGTGGGGTCGGCACAACATATCAAAACATGTTGTCACTTGATTCGGCTAGGTATTTTACGACCGGCCTGCCTGACTCTAACTTTCCTTAATCGCCTTTTGCGACACCTCAGTATAAAATGAGGGTGGTCTATTCTACTCAGCCGGATACCACACGGCGAGTCAACTTTCCTTAGTCGCTTTTTAAGACATCTCGGTAATAAATAAGGAGGTCTATTCTATTCAGTCGGATATCACACGGCGTCTAAGACGACAATTCTTGCCTCTAATTCACAGCTCATCTTTTACACGTAATTCCTAATAGATATTAGAATCTAATCACCTAAATCACTTAGAATCTAACCTTTCGAAAGCGTTGGTAATCGTATTTCGCTCATTAGAAATTCAAATGTAAGACACCTAGAAAACATAGTGGAGATATAAAATTTAACAACCTCGGCCAATCGAGGTCCTAGCCGGAGGTCTTAGCAGTTATCGTTAAGACCATGCCACCGTTTATTGACTTGGGGACAAGCATTTATTAACTCGGTATAAATATTTAAATGAGGTTACGGTAATTTCAGTATATCCAACATCAACAGACCTATAAAAAAGTATTAAACACAAAACTTGGTACCTCGCATGCCCACAAGAGTTGAGGAGTAGGCACAAGCATGAAGATGTACCTACTCCGCAAACTTATGCTTAAAAGGAAGGAAAAAGAAAGAGAAGTTAAAAAAGGCAGAGATGACTATTAAAGAAACGGTTACCCTGAAAAATTCAAATGCTGTTCCATGGTGATAAGTGACAGAGGCACTAAATTCAAAAGTCTCTACTCACATCAGATGAACGGTAAAAAAAGCAGTAAACATTATGAGTTAAGATAAAAAAATTCAGTTTATTTCATTGTTCTCTGCGTAAAGTTCTCTAGTTAAAGCAAACCAATTTACACAGCCTACTAAAAATTTATTGAACTTTAAAAACATAAGAAACTAAGTAATATTAATTTTGTTAACTAGATGAATAAATTGATTTGAATCAAATCGTTTTTGATACAGAAAAGCGAAATAACAAAAGCAAACTGTACAGTATGTATGAATGTTTATTGACACGTTCTAACGAGAGGCCCTTGCCCTACAGGTGGAAACACACCTAGGCCTATTAAAACGGCTACAAATTATTACACGCTCCCGGTAAAAGATGCTGGAGATGATCTTAAAAGGTGAAGGGTGAAGGACTTACATATAATCGAACGGTGTTTACGACAAACCTGTTTGGATGCGCTCCATACTCGTATCATATGAGACACAAACATTAAAGAGTAAGGAAATAACAAAAAACAATAATGACCTTTTGCAGGAAATAAATCCTATATGGAAGGACATATTTACTTCTCACACTTATAGTCAAAATAAACCGCACATAAAATAGAGGTTGCAATGACTTAAGACGGCACGTTTAGTTAAGTCCGTCCACCACGAAATCCTTTTTAAGGAAGTACATCTTGTGTTTCATGCAGTTCTTCCAGATTTTAACTCGGTTTATGAGTTACCATGCTGCAGCCGCCTGACAGAGGCGCCATAATACTAAGTCCCATCAAATTTGCATCATAACTATCGATAGTTTTAGCTTTTATTTGCATCCAGTAGCCAACATTATGTCTATATATTTACCTTTTTTACTTTTTGATGTTCAAGTACCGACATATTAAATTTATTCCCATACGCCGGTCTGAAAAGCTAAGCTTACATTGTCACCGATCTATTTCATTTCACATAAGTTGAGAATAAAGTGCCACTCTAGAGAATTCTGGAGATATGTGTAACCTAACCTACCAATCCACATTGGAGTCGCGTTGTTCTTGGATCCAACTCTTCTCTCCAGAAACAAAAAGAAGACATCTATGCCGTGCAGCGGCATAGTAATACGCCTTACTTAAGTTACTTTTTTAAGTCTATGTTGACGTCTACGTAAGTTTTTTTACTTACTTAAGTCTTGTAAGTTACTTTTTACTTATGTCGTAATCGATGTATACCTATATTTAAGACAGCTTTGAAATAAACGATTATTATCTCTTCCGTGCTTTCCTATAAATAAAAGAAATTTAGCAGAGATCTTTATTCATCAAAGATCTTAAACCCACAAAGTGTAGGGTGCCATATTAAATTTAAAATCATTCAATTATACAAGAAATTATGGTTTATGAAACATCAATGAGCAGGTTAAAGCGGAAACTATATTTAAGTGTCATAAGTGCCCAACATAAACAGCTTGGCGCGAAGTTTGGCACCAATAACTACAGTTAACATATAAAAACGCTTTTTACTGTGGGAGACTGCAATAAAATATGCAAGTTGTTTTGGTGTGATTCCTACATTCCACATTATCGTTTAAAATATAGCGGAGATTCGTGAAGTGAACTTAGTTTTTATAAGTTTTTTGTTGCCTCTTCAGGTGACAGGAGGGCTGAGGTCCTTTTTCGCACAAAGAATCAGCCTAGCGATTCAACGCGGAAACGCTGCCAGCATTCTTGGGACGATTACACGTGGGCATGATTTGTATAGTCCTAGCGTGTAAGTAATTTAGAAAGATATAACTCGTACATTGTGTTGTAAATAAAAAAAATATACAAATTGTCGAAGCCGACACTATAACGACACGACAAATATTTTTTATAGAAGTTTATTTTTTGACTATCAATTTTCCCAAAATCCTCAAGTTACCTCAAATTATGAATTGTAAAGGATTCGAGATTCTAGAAGCTGTGATAGCGCAGCAGTGAGACCGTGATACTCTTTCGAGTGGGTCATGGGTTCAAACTCCAGGCAACCAATGAGTTTTTCTGTTAAAATTTATGTGTCTAAGTAATTGATATTTTCAACTTATCACACGCTTTTCCGTGAAGGAAAACATCGTGAGAAAACTTACATATCTCTTAGAGTCCTGGGAATATATGCAACCTGTAAATCCACATTGGAGCAGCGTGATAGGTCTTAGCAGCAAAACTTTGCACCAAAAAATGGAGATAGGAGGCCTATGCCCAGGATCGCAACAGCTATCCCACTGCCTTTAAGTTACGTTACGTACGTTTATATATTACTAAAAAATAACATTTCCCACAGACAGAGAGTATAATAATAAAAATATTAATAATAATAACTCAAACTGTGTGTAATAGTCAAGCGCAAGGCAGTCATTAAAAAAATATTTATTTCGCTGAGGGGCTCGACATATTGACAGTCGTTTTATTTATACCATGTGCTTTGACATCTTCATTTCATGATTTAATATAGTTAATGAGAAATTTAAATAAAAATTCGAGTTATATTTAACCTAGAAACAAATCACTAAACAACAGATAAGATTTAATGTTTAATTTGTTTCTCAAACATTATCTTCAAATTAAGTAAAGCACTAGCGGTCTGTTACTAACCCATTGGCAAGCAGTCTGTTTCAATAATTTATAGAAGTAGGCGTTACTTTACAGAATTCCATAGCAAAAAAGTCATGATACAGTTATTATACTATCTGTCTTCTTTTCTGGAGATAAACATTGGTGTTTATTTCTCTACCATAGGATAAACAAAAGTGCGGGAATTCCATACGTATATATAGATTTCCTCATAATGTTTGTCGCGCACAGTAATTAAGAAGAAAGTGGAGCGCGAGGTACCATGTGACTATTTTCGGGAAAACCGCGGGTTTACACCCAGGACATTATTTTCACACGTATCACATAAACATGTATCACATAAACAGCAAAAAAATATAGAAACCTACAATCTCTGGAGAAATCCTGGAATGTGTAACTCCGTATTGTACCAACGTTGTGGCTTTGAGTCCCTCGTTTCAAAAAAGCATTGCCATGCCCAGCAGTGGAATAGTAACAGGCGTTAACTTTACTTTTTAAAATTTAATTATGGATAGCGGGGCCTTCTGACAGGCCGTTGTTACACTTAAAAGAAGGTCCCAACCTGCGTTTTGTAACATTTATGTATTTAACGAACAAATAAATGAATTGTTATTAATAAATATCCAACAAGACAAGGCAAGGCAAGCAGAGAATTGGTCTGACGTAGAGACCTTTCTAGAAAATATTAACCTGTACATACTCTTATACCAAACGATCTAAAACTCAAAACTTATTAAACTGTCATTAAAAGAAGCAACACTAACAAAAAATCCCAATGCGCATTTGAAAAATAAACATTTATAATAACCAATATCAATCTCAATTTGTTCATAACGAACTGCATTTGTAGATTAAACAATCAATTTTTTTTCGAACCGTACGAGGCCGTGACCGTCATTTAAAGTGCGACTCATTCGCGTCACGAACTGTACGATTTATTTACAACACCGACTTTTAATTAAAACACTGGCACTTGACCGGTTCATTGTATTAAAATAATGAATATAAATAAATAAATAATTTGACTGGCCCATTGGCGCAGTGGGTAGTGACCCTGCCTTCAGCTCCGCGGGTCGCGGGTTCGATTCCCGCCGAGGGCCAACATTTTCTATAAATGAATTTGTTGGTCTTTGAGCCTGGGTGTATATTTGTATTTAAGTATGTATTTAAAAAATATATAAGTATATATTCACCAGTTGTCTGTCTACCATAACACAAGTATTAAGTTACTTACTTTGGGGACGGACGACCGTGTGTGTAAGTGTCCTATATATTTATTTATTTGTTATTTATTATTACTTTCTCGTAAAATTGTAGTTTTTCATTTTTTCAGTGCCCGAAAACAGAGATAAAACAACTTTCTTTTTAATAAAACCTATCTAGATCGATTTTTCCCCCCAAAATCCCCAACATGCTGAATATCATGAATATTGTTGAAGGCGTTTCCAAAATTCAGAAAAATATTATATATACCAGATTAACTATTATATATAAAAAATGATAATTTTTATATCTATCGCTGTCATGCAAAATTAATATGGAAAGATAAGATTTGTGTATAAATTAACGTAATCATATCAATACGATCAATAAAGTGTCGAATAATCTCTAAAAACGACATAAAACTATAAAAATAAATTGTAGCGACATTGAAAGTGAATGTAGGCGCACCTGTAACTCCGTGACCGGTCGCTCTTTAACGTTAGGTCACTGTGACGCTGAGATACCGTTACAATTTTAAACATCTATTAACTGGAAAGAATGTGACAAATTCAAAATATTCTTTATTCAAATGAACTTGTAAACAAGTGCTTTTGAATCGTCAACTCTAATGCTATTTCGGAAAGCTGTTCCTACCGAGAAGAGCCAGCAAGGAACTTGGCGGTTGCTCTTTTAAAAATACAATTCTTATTACATACTAGTTACATTTAGTTATTACTGTCTTGTCGAAGAGTAGCTATATCCACACATTCTTATCTTCCAAGTAATCCTCAACAGTATAGTAGGCTTTCTGGATCAGCCTCTTTTTAACAGTGTTTTTAAACTGATGTAATGGCAAAGGTTAAATGGATTGCGGAATTTTATTATAGAATCTTATACACAGACCCACAAACGATTTACATACTTTTGCAAGGCGCAAAGCAGGAGCCACAAGCTTATGTCGGTTCCTACTTTGTCTATTATACACATCATCTATCGTTTTATTTTCTATTTTTTATATACGAAAATTAAATTGACAGATACGGATGCCCACGAGTCCAAAATTTCCGAATGCTTCGTGAACTGTCAAATTGACAAGTGACATTTTTTACACAGATAAATTTAAAATTCGAACGTACAGAACAATGAGCGTGGAAAAACGTTGCCAACAAACAGTACGTAAGCGAAAAAAAAAAGGCATTCCTACTGAAATGTTATACCGTTGTGCCGACATGATTGAGTAATAATACATGAATTATTTACAATGTGGTAATTTCGGTCGGCCTTTTTAGGCGGTTCGCGGCGGGCTTCGTCCGTTTGAAAGACGTACGGCTCTACATTCACTCGTGTTACATACTATAATAAAAGTTGATTATACATTCTGGTCCCATTTTATAACTTCTATATATTATTATTGATCGATTTAATTAAAATTGTAGCAAGTTGTAAATCAAATTTGAAGCCGAACTATTATCTATACTAATATATAAAGCTGACGAGTTTGTTTGTTTGATTGTTTGAACGCGCTAATCTCTGGCACTACTGGACCGTCTTTCAGTGTAAGATAGTCCACTTATCGAGAAAGACTATAGACTATATAATATCATGCTCAGATGAATAGGAGAGGAGCAACAATAAAAAATATTACGAAAACAGCAAAATTTAAAACTTTGCGTGTGCTGAGTAAACGGTGATAGTTATTAAAAAATCATGTATTACAAAATTGTTCCCCTCTAAAAATTCTAAATAAAAGTCCGCAACAGCATATGTCTAGCTTTTAAGGATAACCCACTTCAACCATTTCTTAATTATCAAAAGACTTTATTACTGTTTTAATCATTCCACGCGGGCGGAGTTACAGGCGATTGCTAGTTAATGATAAACTCAATAAAAATAATAGAAATATGACCGAAACTATTAACACAAATTGCTATGATAACTTATGCCATAAATTACCAATTGCAAAATCTGACAGTGTCGACAATTTCCTTGTTATAATCGGTCCAAAATTGTATTGACTTTCAAGTTAACGCAATAATAGTATAAGTTGATTTTTAATATTTTACTTACACAATTATAAGATCCGCCGTGTGGTATCCGGCTGAGTAGAATAGACCAACCTCATTTCTTACCGAGGTGTCGTAAAATACGACTGAGGTAAGTTGACGTCAGGCAGGCGGCCGGTCGTAAAAACGCAGCCAAATCATGTGACAGCATGTTTATAACATATGCCGACCTCACTTAGAGTGGGATAAGAGCAGGAAGATGATGACTTACACAAATATACGAAAAACCAAACATTGTATATTGGCTCATTCTTAACTTATATGCGCATTTATATTTGGTAATAAATTATTATGCTCTAATTTATTGTACAAAATAAAAACCCTCAATAACTGTTCTGAATAGAATCAATTTATCATGGCATGATAAGTTTTTATTTTACAATATACCTATAGGTATCGTAAAAAAGTTATACCGAGTGGTATCAGGCTGAGTAGAATAGACCACCCTCATTTCTTACCGAGCTGTCGTAAAAGGCGACTGAGTTAAGTTGACCCGCCGTGTGGTATGGCTGAGTAGAATATACCATTCGCATTTATTACTGAGGTGTCGTAAAAGGCGACTAAGGTAAGCTAACCCATCGTCTGGTATCTGGCCGAGTAGAAAAGACAATTTTCATTTCTTACTGAGTTGTCGTAAAAGGCGACTTGGTAAGTTAACATCAAGCAGGTGGCTTGGCATGTTTATAACATGTAAGTGCCGACCCAACAGTGTGGGAACGTCAAGTGGGTGGTCGTAAAATACGTAGCCAAATCATTTGACAACATATTTATAACATGTGCCGACCCCACTTAGAGTGGGATAAGAGCAGGATGATGATGAACTTGGGGTGCCAAAGCGGTCGGCCTCCTAGTGGCGAACCTTGGGCAAGCCTAGTCTTGGCGAACGGACGGCTGTGGGGGCGATTAGCGGATTATTCGTTTAGCGGAGGGAGGGGCGACTTTTTAGAAAGGCCCCGACCAGGAGGTGTCGGGGTACAGACTTACTGTTGGCGGGGATGGGGTAAATGTGTACAACGGTACCCTGTCCCCGTCACCAGCAGTGAGGTGGAGCACTGTCAGGTTTTTATTCGGTGCGAGTCCGACATACCCGCCGCTCGTCCCCGTCGGGCGGTGACGACCCATAATGGGTTTTCCTGACATTAAAAAAAAGGATGGTGATGAACTTAGGTATCGTTACAAACTATATTTTTGACTGTCGCTTATTTTACACGGTGAATCCACATTGACTCGACAAGTCAATGGAACAGTATATGGTGACAAATATTTTAAGACCATCTTTGCCTTTGCTCGCGGTTCGTTTGATGCTGTAGAAGGCGATGTTGACACGCCTCTTCCTCGCTTAAGTTGTAAAATTGTCATCATTACTATAAAGCATGAAATAATTGAGTTACCATAAACCGATGTCGTTTCTAGGAAGATTGATGAGATATTTGTAATAGGAACTCGCACACTATTCTGTTATTAGGCCTTACATTTCTTCTGCCATAAAGATCTTCCGGTAATTAATAATGATAAACAGATTAAGGTAAAAATTAGCCGTATGGTATCCGGCTGAGTAGAATAGACTCTCATTTCTTACTGAGGTGTCGTAAAAGACGACTAAGGTCAGGCGGGCCGCCGGTCGTAAAATATTTAGTCAAATCATGTGACAGCATGTTTATAACATGTTGTGCCGACCCCACTTCGAGTAGGATAAAGGCGGGAGAATAACAATAATAAAAATACTATAATTGATATATTGTATTCGTGGAATCCTACATCGTCACTTCAGCTTCGCGACACGCTGAGCTATTTCGGTTACTTTAATCTGTTTGCGGATTTTCTCATTTCTGATTTGATCACGCTGAGATACTCTGAGCATAGATAGCTCTCTCCGTCGCCCGCTGAGTGACTCACTCGGTATCAGCGACTACGTTTCAGGTCCGCATGTCATTACTGTTCGAAGACTCAATTCAAATTACATTAAAAGTAAGTAGCGGCCTGTTACTATCCCACTGCTGAGAATAAGCCTCTTCTCTCCGTTTTTGGAGTGAAGGTTTTGGAGCTAAGACCTACCACGCTGCTCCAGTGCGGATTGGTAGGTTACACATATCTCCAGAATTCTCTAGGGATATGCAGGTTTCCTCACGATGTTTTCCTTCACCGAAAAGCGTGAGATAAATTGCAATTATCGATTAGACACATAAGTTTTTAACAGAGAAACTCATTGGTGTCTGCCCGGGTTTAAACCCGTGACCTCCTCGAAAGAGTCGCACGGTGTTACCGCTGGGCTACCACAGCTTATAATTATTAGAATCCCAATGAAGAATTCCAACTAGAACGTAAACAAGGAGTCACGTTCGGAAACCTGACTTTTTTTTTCATTTCCACGGCGCACGATCCCGCGATTAGTACTTTACGGTTTAACAGCGATAACAATCAGAGCCCAAGTCTACACAATACTGAATGCGTAATGAATTCACACGATTTATGTTACGAGTTTATATTCAGCTCGGTAAGAAAAACCACAGATAAATAAGTATAGCAAATGTAATTACTACAAAGGTTTGGAGTAAAATTAAAACTACTCGATATCTTTGACCATTATCTGGCTATTTAGATGAAAATTAACAGTTTACAAATATCTAAGAAAACAAATTAATTAAAAGGAAAGCTTTGAACAATATATTTTGTCTCTACTAATGATCGTTGAGGAGTATTTTCGTCTGGAGCCAACCCTGGCAGCAGCATTAGGTCATGCTTATCATATACATGCATTGTCATCGGGATTTGACCAATTTGCAGAATTTCAGCTCAATGGGACCCCGGAAAGTGGGTCACATTTAACTTGCAAGGTTCCGCCTTCATATAAACGGCATTTAATAACAAAAGCTTTTAATAAGAAAGAAGATATAAGCTGAGTTTTTTACGATGTTTTTCTTAAGTTTATTGCGCAAATATTATCTTCAGCACGAGTTTTATTTTTCCAAAATAACAAAGCGTACTTATAATATTCTACTATTATACTGGTTAATTTATATTAGTCAAAATGGGCTAAAATGCTTCTTTGCAAAGGATGGAGATCTAAACGGGAGTGGTAAAGGGCAGAGACAAAATTGGGAAGTGATGTTGTATAATTATTAATTTGTTTTCATCGAAACAACACAATTATCGACACTGTTATATGTGAGATTACGATTTTGACTTTTGGTCCGGTAGAATTCATGTCTGATAAGTTTTGGGGTTGAAACATAAATAGAAACAAGTCAACTAAAGATATACTGAATGTGTACAACGCATTGCCCATTTTGGTAAAAGTCACTACGTAAAAGACTTTCTAATAATTTATCAAACGATCTTCAAATATACCAGTCCAGAACAAGAAAGTCTAAAGAAGTTGAAACTTGAATACGGAGATTCAAGATTCGAACATGTTTTATGCATACGTAGTGAAGGATGTTCTACGTGTAACTTCATTTGTATAACCAGCTTAGTTTATAAAATAACCGTTATTTGTAGATTTAACTGACAAGATGACGTAAGCTCGCCCCCGTGAGGATTATTTACCGGCGCCGTGCGCGCGCATTCTCAATGTCACATCGCTATAATCACTAGATCTTCACTTTATGTTATGTTTTACTAGCGATATCCGTAATTTCGTGTTCACTTTAATATTAAAATTAAAAGGAAAGAGATAGTGCTGCCACTTAATGTTTAATTTTTTTATGATGCGTTTCCGAACGACTCGATAAGGCGGGAAACGTATTTGACAGGTGACGTTACTGGTATGGTAAACATGGCCACAGAGTAATTAAACTAGAGTAGGAGAGCCATAGACAGGCTGAGTGAGAGAGTCGCAACAAATAATAAGAGAGGGAAGATAAAACTCATATGCTCATCTTTGTCTATATCACACATTAAAAAGAGACACATGAGTCTCAGTTGCTTTCTCTTTATTATCGATGGACAAATTTTAGGCTGGCTCTCCTACTATAATATAGCCGGGTCCAGAATATACCCGTTTATATTTCTCTTAAACTAACACAATGTCTTTGAAGGAAAAATGGAGAATATTTATCTTATTAACATGTACAACCTACCAAATTTTATAAATATTGCTCCAATGTGTTTTTCCATGTATATTCCACCCCGGTATATAAGCTTTAATAATGCTACAATTTCATCAAAATTGGGACAGCGTATTAGGCGTACAAGCGTTTGGACAAACAGACTTTCGGAATAATAGCTCGCGATTTCATGAGACGAGAGCGTCAGATCGGAAAACATAAATCATTGCAGAA